>CM067337.1:87640000-90040000 GCA_034376525.1 Nicotiana benthamiana | reverse complement strand
GTTTATATTATGTGTTTTCTATAACAACATTAGTTATAGTAGCCAAAAAATGTGTAGACAAACTATGTCATTTTATAGAGGTTTGACTGAACTATCAACAATAAACAACACATATTCATCGTAGCAAATTGAAAACAGAAAAGTTAAACCATTATTTCAGCTTGGAGCAGAAAATAAATCAAAACTACGTCGAAATAATGTTTGAGTATCAGACCTTGGAGGTGCCACGGTAGTGAACCCAAGAGCCCCAAGCAGAGGAATAAGGTTCGCCGATATTATAAGGCAGATCTTTGAGGCCTGTTCCAGATCCGCTGACAACGCCTTTCAGGAAATTAAACATTGTAGAATCTCACCGATCTCCGATCACCGACGAGGAGACGGGACCGGAAAAATAACGACGAGCTATCTTCTGTTACACACACACACACACAAACTACGCGTCATAAATGGGAACTGCAGTGATAGCTTGATATTTGTGTGCTTCGCGGTCTACGACAGCCTTTTGTCCCTTTTTTTTGGGATTCCAAAGCAGACCATTTAACGGGTACTGTGAAAAAATAATGGGAACCATTTCTTTTCATAAAAATAATATTTAACTTAAAACTTTTTATATATTAAGAAATAATTAAAAAATACTTGTATATATTAAAATATGATTTAACTTAAAAAATTTATTGTATCATTAATAAAATAATTTATAGTCGAATAATGTGACGACCCGGCTAGTCGTCTTATGAGTTACCGCTCTGTTTCCCCCATTTCTGCTTCTAATTGCTTTGCATTATGGTTCTATAGGTGATCGCGTTGATTGGCAATAGTTCGGAAAAGACTTGGTAAGAATTGAGACATTTAGTCTCTTTAGAGTGATTTTATGCTGGAAAAGTCAATCGGATGTTGACTTGTGTGTTATAGGACTCGGATGTGAGTTCTGATGGTTCGGATAGCTTCGGGAGGTGATTTAGGTCTTAGAAGCGTGATCGAAATGGGTTTTGGAGGTTTAGAGAAGATTTAGGCTTGAATTGGCGAAGTTGATGTTTTGGCGATTTCCGGTGAGTAGGCGAGATTTTGATATAGGGGGTCGGAATGAAATTCCGAGAGTTTCAGTAGCTCCGTCGCGTCATTTGGGATGTGGGTGCAAAATTTCAGGTCATTCGGACGCGATTTGGTTGGGTTTTTTATCAAAAACATAATTTAGAAACTTAAGCTTGAATCTGATGTGTTTTGGTTGATTTGATGTTGTTTGAGGTATTTTGAAGATTGGTACAAGTTTGAATAAGGTTTTAGGACGTGTTGGTGCCTTTGATTGAGGTCCCGGGGACCTCGGGTGAGTTTCGGATGGTCAATCGGACCATTTCATGACTTGGTGATGTTGCAAAATTGAAGGTTCGGGTGTTGGAGGTTTTTACTCTTCACGTTCGCGAGTGGACCCTCGCGTAGGGGTGTGCATTCGAATCGGTTTATTGATAAATCAAATCAATTATTTGTTATCGATTTATCGATTTTGATTTTGAAATTTTCCTAATCGAGTTATCGATCGATTTCAATTTTGTTCTCTTCGGTTATCGGTTTATCGATAAACCGATAAGATATAAAAAAAAAATTTACCCTTATTCTATAATACCCTTTCTTTTACCCCTAAGTCTCTAAACCTATTATTTCATCTACCACATTTAAGGATTGATCATATTTAAAGCTCAAGAAAATGAAGTTCAAATTAATTGAAAATAGAATTAGCCGTGATGATATATTTTTTTATATAGTTGGAGTATTGATGGCATACATTTGATCCCTTACTTTAGTTTCTTTGTATGTGGTTGTTGACATAATTTCTATGTTATAAACGGTGTTCGTCTTATTTTAGCTTCTTTTTGTCCATATTAGTTTGGTGTGTTTATAGCGATATACTTTCCGTAGAATCCCGCAAATTTTCTTATTGGTGTAATTGATAACCGAATCGATAAGCCCCAATAATCGATAAATCGAAATTGGAAAAATCGAAACCACATTGAAACGATAGCGATAAGCATATATACAAATCGATAATTGATAAGTAGTTATCGATAAGGGTCGAAATCGAATCAATAAATTGAATACACACCCCTACCCTCGCATTCGCGAAGAGTCAGAGGAAGTCAATGGAGTTTTAGCCTTCGCGTTCGCGATAAAGGCTCCGCGTTCGCGCAGGCCTGGAAGCTCGTGCATCGTGTTCGCGATAAGGCAGTCGCGTTTGCGTAGGGTCTTTTGGTGAGCTGGTATGAGGGCGAGTTTGTTCATCGCATTCGCGAGTGAGGGTGCGCGTTTGCGAAAGGTAAGTTTTAGGGAGCACGTTCGCAAGGGCCTGGTCACGTTCCCATAGGAAGATTTTGGTCAAAGTCATTTTTTTGTTTCACGTACGCGAGGCGTTGATCGCATTCGTGAAGAAGAAATTAATGCCTGGCATAATGTTTTTAAGCTCGTCTTGTCCGCGATGTTGGGGCTTATTTCCTCTATAGTTGATCGTTTTTGGAGATTGATTAAGTAGACTGAAGAGGGATTCAAGGGGAAACATTTGGAGGTAACAATTTTGGACTAAAAGCTCGATTCTTATGTGAAATTCACCTAGAAAATCGTAAATCTAAGCCTAAAATTGAAGAACTTGGGCTTGAAATTGGAGACCTAAAATTTGGGATTTGAGGGTCATTTATGGATGGATTTTGATGTTCTTGGTATGTATTAACTCGTGGAGAGATAAGTATTCCACTGATATAAAAAATTTAATTTCGAGACGTGGGCCCGGGGGTCGGGTTTTGGTAATTTCAGAAATTGTGTCATATTGTAATTGTTTTCGCTTGGGCTTCGTTTCCTTAGCATATTTTGATGCTCTTGTTCTGATTTTGGATAGATTCGATGCGTGTTGAGACCGATTCGAGGGGCAAAGGCGTCGCGAGCTAGAAATTCGACCATTTCGATGTAAGTAGTGATTGTAAATGATGCTTTGAGGGTTCGAAACCCCGGATTGCACATCGTAGTGCTATATTGAGGTGAGACACACGTCTGATGACGAGCGTGGGGTCGTGCACTATTGGGGATTGTAACTTAGTCTTTCCCAATTGAAGATTTTACCGCGTATTTGACTGAAATTTAATTTCTATCACCATTATTTGGCCAACAATAATATTTGGGCTTCATGCCAACTATTTGAGCCCTTCGGGAATTTTTATTGGTATTTCCTCATGTTTTGACTTTATACTTGAACTCAGCCATGTTATTTTTCCACTGTTCTCATACTCAGACATGTTTACTTTGTTTTAATACATAAATGATATTTTAAATGATGTTTTGGCTGAGAAATATTGTTTTACTATTTCCCGAAGGGCTTGTGAGGATTTTTGACTGAGTAAGGCTGATGACCTATATTGTGAGGAAACATTAATATTGATTTGAGGCCTAGGGTCTGAGACATGTACGCCACGAGGTGACTTTATATTGATATGAGGCCGAGAGCCCGTTTATGATGCCGTGAGATGGCTTGTTATTGCGCTTGGGCCATAAAAGGCTCATCTCGGAGTCTGTACACCCCCAGTAAGCGCGGGTACCCATTGTGATGTGAGATTGAGCCGGAGGGGCTGGTATTGGTCCTAATATATTGCCCGAGAAGCAGTTTGTTGATGCAGTGCCCGAGGGGAAGACCTTTACTTGTTTATTTCTCCTTAATTGCCTGTCAATTAAATGCTTACTTGTTGAAAATCGATTTTTACTTATCTTTTGACTGATTTATTGTTTTTACACGATGTTTTACTGCTTCATAATAGAATGCCTTATGCCTTATGTGTTTTTTTTTACTTTCAGTCGTTATTTACATTTGTTACTCACCGAGTTGGAGTACTCACTTTACTCCATGCACCATGTGTGCAGATTCAGACGTAGCTGGTCTCGCTCCCGAGTGCTGATCATCTCCAGCTTCTGGAAGACATTCGGAGTTCACAAGGTAGCTGCTTGGCGTCTGCAGCCACGTGTCTCTACTCCTTTATCATTTTTGTTTCCTTTCATACATTTGTACTAGTTTATGGATTTAGCCAGTCACGACCCAAAATTCATTAAGGGTCGTGATAACGCCGAACACCGCTGCCAGGAAAGCCAATCAAATTACTTAATAAAGTCTCATTTTTTAACACTTTTAAAATCTAGGATGTTTCCTCCATATTTAGAAAAATTTGAAAAAATATAATTTCAAATCACGTTTAAGAGTCAAACAATTAATACAATATTTCAAACCCTCCTAGAACCCGGAGTCACAAGTGTATGAGAATCCACTAAAAAAAGAAATAAAATACAACATTCCGTCTAGAATACAGTGGACGAAAGTAAATACAGAACACTGAAAGGGACTACCCTAGCTGCAGCCGTCTCGAACAATGCAGCTCATCTAGTCCCAAAACCATCTGTGTTGCTATGCCAGTAGACCACTAGGGCCACATAATAAACCTGTGCAACAAAATACACAGCAAGCGTAGTATGAGTACATAAACAACGTGTACCCAATGAGTGTCCCGCCTAATCCCGAAGGGGCAGAGACGAGATGATCAACTTTGACACTCACTAGCAGTCCAATGACTATTTATCCACAATAAATATATTAAACAGTGGATTTGTTTCATAAACATGTTTCTAATCCAGATAGAGGGAATAAGTAAACACGTAATTCTTTTATGGAAAATTTCCTTGGACTTCTTGTTATTATTAACAGTATAAATCTCGAGCCATAGTGTGGCATAAAACGACTCAAATGAGCCAAGCAGCAATACAAGCATGCGCAAATCATACTGTGGCGACGGGCCGATCCAACAGAAGTAAATATGCACTTGCCGAGAGTCGACGGCGCGCTTATAAATGCATCTATTAATCTGCTGAGGCGTACAGCCCATTCCAAAATAAACATATGCAGACAGACGATCAATCAAACAGTCAACATGGAGCAAATATCCAAGAAAGGTCAATTCTCTTTAATAATTTGAGAAATCAAAGCTTAAGTCTTTCCTTTTGAAATTCATTTATAAATTTAAGATGATTCAAGAAATTCAAGCCATCAATGGGTTCACAATTAATCCAAGTATAACATGCTTTTGGATCCTAGACTACCCGGACAATAGCATAATAGTAGCTACGCCCGGACTCTAGTCACCTCGTGCGTACGTAGCCCCCACAAATAGGAGCACATAATCAATTTAACTCACATATGGGGTAATTCCACTTCACAATATTAGAAAGGAGACTCACCTCACTACGAAGCGTTCCTTCAATAACAAGAATAGGCTCCAATCTTAATTCGAAGTCGAACGAGCAGCAACTAGTTAAATAAAGCAAGAACTAGTCAATAAGTGCTCACAAAGTAAAATTTCAACTAATTAAATGATTTCCCAACCTTTCCCGTAAGTTTTCTAAATTCCGACCCCGGGCCCACGTGCCTGGATTCCGAGAGTTTTCGAAGGAAATTACTCTATATAGCCTAAGGATTACTAATATGTGGTTTTTAGTTTATTACATAACTAGTTAGGTGGTTAAATCATAGTTTTATCAAAACCCTAGGTCTAACTCTAACCCATAATTTTTATTTGATTATTATTATTAAATCTATGTAATGTTCATGTACTTAAGCTAAGAGTGAGTGAGGATTACTTACCTTATGATGTTATGAAGAAACTCTCTCTTTGGAACCTCCAAAATAGCCCAAGGGTGGAAGAAATGGGAGATAAATGAGCTTGGGTTCGTATTTAATGAACCCTTACTGCCCCAGCGATTTTTGCATATGCGTACAAATTACCGCATAGACGATGTCGGCTTTTTCATAAAAACAATCGCTTTTGCGGTTTGGGAGAGTTGACCGGACCGCTTTTGCGGTCTTGATTTCGCATATGCGGGACCGCTTATGCGGTCCCAGAACCGCTTCTGCGGTCTCTCCCCCTTCTTGACCATTCCGCTTTTGCGACCAGGTGGCCGCTTATGCTGGCACCGCTTCTACAGTTAAAGCGGCGCAGAAGCGGTTTTGACAGAAGCAGCACACTTGCTTCTTTCCAAAATCTGGCTTCACTCGAACCTCGACTATTTGACGCTCGGGGCTTCCGAGCCCCGCCCGAACATACCAACAAGTCTGATCACGAGGCGGACCTAGTCGAACCCTCGAAACACCCAAAACAACGCTGGATCAAAGAAACGAACCCCAAAACCAATTGGTTTAACTTAATGATCTTCAAGTTCTATATTTTCTATCAACGGGTCAAAACGCCCTTAAATTATTCGGGTTGACACCAAATTTTACGGGTAGGTCTTATATGATATTTCAGACTTGTACCAAGTTTAGGAACCAGAATCTGAACCCGATACCTGGGCTTTTAATGAATATTTAGATTCTTTAATTTTTTAAAACTTCGATTAAACAATTTTGCATAAAAATTTCTTACTCGGGATAGGGACCTTGGAATTCGATTCCGAGCATACTCTCAGGTCCCATATTTTTCTATGGACTTTTCGGGACCGTCAAATAACGAATCCGGGTCCGTTTTCCAAGAAAGTTGACTGAAGTCAAATTTGGCCTTTTAAGAACACCTTAAGAAATAATTGGTTTTGTTTTCACCCAAAATTCTCCTAACTTCCGAACTAATCGCCCCCGCAAATCGTAATTTAGCTAAAGACATCATGGGAAGTTATATTTAAGGGAACGAGGTTCTAAATAGTAAAACGCCCAGTTGGGTCGTTACATTCTCTCTCACTTAAACATACGTTCGTCCTCGAACGTGCTGAGAACTATATTGAAGTAGCCTGAAATCACTGTTTAGCACCTCACGCACCTTACCGTGCTACCACAACTTAGTTGAGAACATTAGCTCGATAAATTCTGAAGATATTCCTTTTTTACTCAAGTAAATAAGCATTAGAGCCCAATTCCAACATCCGGAATTTTATGCCATGCTTGATTTCAACATAAGGTCACCAAATCATTCACCACACGCTATACCCAGCATGACTGCATAACCTCGCTGAATTCACACTTTGCATCACTTTACTCATGGGACCACAATTACATTGTCCGATCAACTTAGCCAAAAATTCAACGAATTAGATGCTCCCATTGCACCTCATGACCTACATGGGTCTTGCTATAACTTTTATAACACTAACATGACGGAAGAGATGCGCCGAAACTGATAACCAACTGCGGAATCAACAAAACATTGAGTCTATACCTCCGACGAGAACCATTACCCCATTCTGAACCAATTAATAATCTTTTCTCTTTAATATACTTCATATAATCAAATCGCACTGATCCTAAATCCCATAATCTCTTCTCACCCAGTACGAACTGCTCAGGCTATAAGCCACTCTAAATGCGATCAGAAGTCTCATATGACGCCACACCGTGCCACTAGGCCACAAATAAGAACCCAACACAAACCGGAAATCGAACTCTAGAAGGAATTACCTAACGCAGCACTACTACGGACTTTCCCTATAATATAGGAAACAAAACACACAAGATAGCATATAGGAAACCAGACGCGATGTTACATTGTTGCGTCGCACAACCCGATCCGAATAATAATTGCACTCAATAAAGAAGATGCATATCGAGCTAGATTTCTCATTACAACAAAATACCGAATATCGGCCATAGACACGCTAAGGTGTATAGTACCATCCCTAAGGACACATATAGCATTATAGGCTACAAAACTCAAGCACAACTGAAGTGTAATACATGATCTAAATCTCGAGTGCTATCCTACTCATATGACATTACCACCGAGCGGAACCTCAACACATAAGAAGCTACCAAGACATCTCACAACTTATACAGTGCAACATATCGTTACATGAAATAGCTGACCACGCGACTATGACACCGTGACTACTCTTTCATCAAGAGTGCATTACTGAAATAAACACAACTGGCCTGACGTAAGGCCCACTCCCACGTTTAAATCCATCTACCAATCTGAAGTCGATCCTGATCGGGCCCAACTAGGCTAATGACGTTTCAAAGGTCCATACTAACTTCCCTCTTCTCATAACACACAAGAACATCGATCACAACTAGAGCAACCTCCTTGTTTCATAATCTAATAACCAGAGTGCCCTTCACGCATAAATTCTCAAATTAATGATATTACCAAAGTCCTCATACTTGGTTTAAATTTCTACTCAATCAAGTGACAGCATGTCACACTTATACAATCTTCATGTGGGACACGCTCCCACAACATTCTGAAATAATTAACGGGTCTGCACATCCAACTACCGGCTGCACCAACACTGAAAAGCTATCAACAATCCTTAACCAGGACGCAAGGCCTTTCTCATAAAGCACCGATCTTAGGTGATACTGACGATAATACCAACTTACTTCAAACACTGAATCTCCCTTCCTGCTCATCCGAGCTCATAACATCATAGTCATTACCGAACTGTAATCTTGTTCTTCACTTCAAATTCCATACCACTTACTATGCCCAATGGCCCAATGTACGATCGACACGACTTCCATCACAACTCTGGAACCTTTTGATAGAGTAACACTTCATCATATAAAAATTTCATTTAACTCACTTCAGGAGAACTATAGCAACATACGGGCGAATTCTCATAACCATCGAATATGTCATTCTCTAAGTAGTGGTCCAAGCCACCATAACCCTTCCAGGATCCGCCTACTCATAACAAAAGAATGCTTCTGAATAACATCAATTGCTACGGCCGACAAGTATCACACGCATCGCCACAATCACATGCATGGCTTGATCACGCTGGATGAATTGATTACCACTACCAATATGCCAATTTAGCCATGGCTAATCAATATGCTTCCTTCCAATTTACCCTTGATTGCCTTAGGAATAATACTTTCCCATCCAATATGTACCATGCTCCCTCTGTCCTCGTCTCGAGTGACCAAAACCCACGAGACCATGCTCAATTGATGTTTGGAGCCAAAGAAGATCTTTACACCTGCGGTGAAACAAATAACGTACACCACGCAACCCTGATAGAACATAACATGTACATAACCAATGGAAGAAACCTCTGCACTGACATCCATCACGAAGGTCCCCATTTAAGAAAAGCAATCTTTCCATGCTGTCCGCTGGGCCTTTGAAATATAAACCACCCGACAAGAACATAATCCAATGCACCTCGCCACCCAACCGGGGGCATTTCCAGCATAGCCCCTGGCGCAATGGTTCTGAATTACCTAACACTGAGACATCAAGTCTGAATTCCAACATTACATCCAAAAATCTAACATACCAGCAATAAAGATCCACTCGAGACTCCAAATCTCGATAGCCGCTAAAAAACTGTCGATACACACTATACACAACAATATCTGTGTTGCCCCAAATCCCATGAACCGTTTCATGACTCTCAAATGCTACACCGCCAGTCAAAATATCATAAACGTTCTGGCATCTTCTCATAAGCTGCGATAAAAGCTTGACTCCTAACTGTACCTATAGACTCATAATTACTAAGCACCACACTTAAACTCCTGAATTCACTAGGACCATTATTAAGAGCCACCCACTCTGTCTTGGTCCCGATTATAACTCACATCCATGGAACTTATAACTTATGAATACTCTCTCGGCGAAGCACTCGGCGAAATCACTTCCCCTAAAACATGCATCTATGTGAGACATAAATCCCGAATCTTTTTCCAAGTCTGAACATGAGTCAATATGGCCAACCATCGCATGCCTCCAACAATCCATTTGCTCGAATTACCACCTATGGTCTATTCTCATAGCTGGAATAATCCATCAATATGCGAATGACCAGAAATCACGCAAATAGTTAACCATACATCCCAATCATAAGCGGTGGGACTCTCCCACTTAGCTTGAAGCCATTATTTAACAATTCCTGAGTTCGCCCGACCTTTTTACCTCCTATTGGCATAACCTCGCGCCATAAATTATCAAAATTCTCGTAATCTCCCTGTAAATCCCAATCTTCCATATTCTGAATCATCATCCACATTCGCACAACTCATTTCCTTGTTGAACAACCAATACAATTCTTGCAGAAACTTCGCCAACCACGTGACCGCTAACCCGCTCACAGGGAATAACCCACTTGTATAAGCAACTTCCGACATCCTTTAACACTGCTGCACGGGGTATAGTCACCATGACTCTAATAACCTATCGTGAGCCCAAACTCACTCACTTACTGCATCGATCTATTTAATTCTCATGGAGATCAATAAAATATGCGGCAATATTCTCCCAATTCAGAGTTATGTTGCATCCTCCTTCATGTCAAGCAGCTCTTTTCCGTTGTATGAAATCTTCTGTCGCATAATGGCCCATGCTTCAAGTTCACTCCGTAGGCCCCAAACACTATTCTATGAAATTCTCCGATCATTCCAAACTCTCATTAATGCGCGTAGTCATCCTACTACCAAGCCCATATGCAACCCCCGCCACTATCCCGTTTTGGCGGGGCTTATCCCTTAATCGACCCCTCGGCCTTGCTCCTCATACTTAGCCCTTTAGAGGTCTTAAACACTGCCTGACACTTTCCACATGTCCTTCCTCATACATTGTTGCTTGGTTGATGCTTTAAACAGAATCCATCTTCGCGACACTTGAATTCCCCATCGCTGCTAACTTTAGAACCTTTCCAATGGTCATCTTTATCGATCCATCGACATTAAAATTTCTGATTCGATCTTAAGCCACCGCACCATGTGATATCTGACAATTGTATCTCTAATACTATTTCACAATATCCTGCCATAAAGGCGAATTGTAGTAGATTATAACATCGACGAACTTGGTATGTTCCATTAGGACCATGACACCCCATCATAGAAGAAAAGTTCCACCACACTTGCAAATACCAGGTCTTATTACTTCTACGAGCCCAAATCTGACCATCTTTAGTCCGACTGCCTTTCCATTGATACACATTAAGTAAGCTTCGCTTCAATTCATCCAATGCCCCGACACGGAGGCAAACATCCTACCATCATAAAAACGTTGTGGAATAATAACTCATAAGCATCATGGCAACATGTGCCTAGCCTCAAGGTTCTTAGAGGTCCAGTTACTGAGCTGAATAATAGAATATCCTTACATGAGGCGACTATAATAGTCCAATCAATTATACCGAGAAAATCCATCACACACCACATTCGTAGTGCCATTTAATTTCTTCAAATTCTCGACTCTTAGTAAGCTGCTCGCGTCGCGTAAGATTGAGTAGAAAGGAATCGAACCGCACGATAAAGATATCAAGAAGGGAAGTACTCCTAGCAACCCTGTAGCCTCCCGGGGATAAGTACAGACGTATCCTTACCGATCCACAAGACTCTACAAGACTTACACATGACTCGTGAGACCAACATGAACCTAGTACTCTGATACCATGTTGTCACTTGCACACCTCCTTTTTCACTATACACCCCCGAAAAGGGCATAAAGGAGTTTTCCACTAAAAGGACAATCGGAACGGGATTTGGTTATTAATTATTCAGAGTCGCCACTTGGGAGATTAATGGTGTTCCAAGTCACCGATTGAATCCCGAACCGAGGAGAAATATGACTCTGTTCACAGTCCGCGAATTAGAAATCCGGATAAGGAATTTTGTTAACCCGGGAGAAGGTGTTAGGCATTCCCGGGTTTCGTGGTTCTAGTACGGTCGTTCAACTATTATATTTAGCTTATTTATATGATTTTATTACATGAAGAACATATGTGCCAATTTTACTTTTTGCCGCTTTAATTTAATATACATTTATTTGAGAAAGTGTACGTCGTTTAAAGTGTACTTTCAAATTGCGCCGCCGGAGCCTGCAATCCTAGGCAAACTCTATCCAGCATCTTAGGACTTGGATTTGGGCCGCATCAAATGCCCACCCGTATTTTGGAATGTAATTTATTAAAGCTGCACCTAATAGAGTCTAGCGCGTTGTTATTTTGGGGAAAAAGCTGTGAAATTCATTAAGCGGCCAATTCCGAAATCTATTCACTTATTACGTCTTTTTAATGGAGGGCCCCGCAATTGGTAATTTATTTTGGCGAGACACGCCTTATTTTATTTTTAAAGGATATCCTAAAGCGACTAATGCTTTCTATTTGTTTTTGTCTAAGATGAAAAGAAAATCCTACATTATTTACATCCCGAAAGTATTAAAGCTGTGTTTATACATAACTTGTTACAGCTGAAAATGGTCATGAACACGGGCTGATCAGCTTTGAGCCCAGGCTCAACGTGCATGGTACAAAATCAGGGCCTAGGCCATCATGTTCTAATTTTTGAAGGCCTAGCTACAGTGTACAACACATATTCAAACTTTGAAAAATAGAAAGATGAAAATGCTATCTAATTACACAATTTCTTGCAAGTCTTAGATAATCAATTTGTTGACTGAAATAATTTAAACCATCTAGTAATTATAGCGTAATGCCTAGCATATATGTGAAACAGACTACTTAAACTAGCAAACTAAAATAGTAGGAATATCATTTACTACAAGCATACATATATAATTTGCCAATTAAAGGCCATATACAGATGTTCAGTTTCATTACAACTATCTACATGTTTTTTAGCATAGAAAGTGAACTATTCTATATACTACTAACTGCTTAATATACTACTAAAAAATAAATTCAAAACAACTTGATTCTTCATTTCATGTCCATGCCTCAATTCTCAGCTTATAAGAAGTACCAGTTGTGTACCTGATATTGGAAAGGCAAAGAAGAAGAGGAAGATCAATAGAAGCAGCAGTGGGACACACAACAACACATTTCCAACAACAACAGCAATAAACCAGTATCAAACAGTAACAAGAATCCGAGAAACAGATTAAAACCCAACAATACCAGAAAATCAACACAAGCAAACTTTCAGTGCATGAGCTCTCACAAATTAACTGACTTCTTGATGTAAAATTTCAGCCTTAAATTCTCTCGTAAGTTCTGAAATTCTTTTCTCAAAAATTCAGTTCACTCTCTAAAATTCAGTTTTAAGCTCTCAATTTCTTATCTCCAAATTCATTCTATTTTCTACTCTCAATGCTCTCTGTAATAGAAAAAAAAGCTCCCCTATTATGTCCAAACTCTGTTCTATTTATAACCCAAGACATACCTGCCCCTTTTGAAAAAACTTAACCAACCGACCCCCAAAATAACAAAAGTCTGTCTACCACTATTGAAAAACTTACTCACAGGTGCTTTTCTTAATTTACTCCTTAATTCAAGGCACATATTAAGGCTTGACTAACAGGTCATTAACTTAGTTAATTATGCCCACTTTTCATTCCCAAAATACCCTAAAAACTGCCCTTCCCTGACTCTTAATAATCTGTATTTAAACCTCTCTGATTTATAACTACACTTATTATTATTTACCAAATCACTATACAGCTACAACGAATCCGTAAGTCAAATTCACACAAATAATTCAAGCAGAAAACTTAGTTCAACCAACAGGTTCATTTCAATCACAAAAATCAGAATAAGCAAGAAAAAAATGGCGAACATACTGGAGAAAAACAATGGCCTATTATCCCGCTTCTCCAATTTTCAATTTGATTAATCGACGAAAACTACTCAAATAATTTATATAGCTTATAACACACACTTAAATGAACAGAAGAAAAACTTTTACCAAATAAAAGGTCTTGAAGAAGAAGAAGAAGTGATGAACAAAACAGGATTACAAACTAAACTTTTAAACAAATAACAATAACAGAAAAATAGATCAAAGGAACGAAATAACTTGAAAGAAAAATTTGAAAACTGAACGAGCCCATGTTGAACTCAGATTTAAACCCTTGGATGTTGAACGGGCTGTTTGTAGGTGTTGTTGCTCGTTCATAGATGAGCTGGAATTCGGACAATAGGGTTGTTGTCGAGCTGGAACGGAGAAGAAAGAGCGGTCATCGTCTTTGTATAACGACTGGGCTGATTTTGGAAGTTCAGGGAGGTCGTGGCTATGGTGATGATGGACTGTTGAAGACGACGACTGGCCACTGAGTCGTTTGTGACGAGCTGGTTGTCGGACAACATCGAGATTCACCCGTGGCTGCTAGACGATGTTGACGACTCGAACTCAGACATGGTTGCTAGAGGTGGTTGAGGACAACGATTGGCTGGCGTGCTGGTTGCTCGATGCCGGGCACTGATGGCTGCTGCTCATCGTAGGCGAGTGAGCTCGTTTGGTGACGAGCTGGTCGTCCATAGCTGTTTGGACGGACTGGACGCGCTGAAGAAGATGACGGGGAAGGGGCGTGGTCGTTGGCAGCCATGGCTAGGGTTCAAGTAGGGTGGCGGCTATGGATGTTTTTAGGGTTTGTTGTTTGTTTTGTTAGGGAGAAGAAGAAGACAAGCTTTTCAAATGTGTATCTCAAATGTGTAAGACGGCTAATGAGCTAAGTGTAGGGTTTAGGTTAGTTGGGGGATGGAATGGACCGGGTCGGGTTGGGTTATTGGACTGCGTCGTTGTGTGCTTTGGGCCTAGTTGATTTTATTGAAAAATGGCCCAATCCGAGTTTGTTTGTTCATATTTTTTGTTCTCTTTTCTTTTAATTAATAAAACTAAAATTCTTATTTAAGTTATAAACTAAATTAACTCAAAAATATTAATTAACTCCTAACAACAATTATTATGCACAATTAAATATCAATTAAAACACAATTGCACAATTTTGACATTAAATGCTAAAATGCGAAAGATGCCTATTTTTGTGATTTTTATTTTTTTGTAAAGCAAACTTAATTACTCCTAATTGTAGAATTAAATAATTTTTATAGTTTTTTATTAATTTAAAAATGGACATGCACATACAAAAATACAAAATAATACATGGAAAGTAACACTAAATTCACAACAGTTGCAAATAATAAAAAAATTGTTTTATTTGAATTTTGGGAGTAACATATATATATATATATATAGTAGATTTTGTGTAGATTTATTTAATAAGCAGTTATATCTGATAATCAGAATATTAGATATACATTTATCTAGCCTTTCACGCTATTACTATAGACAATAGTTTAATATCTTCCTATATTTATTATTCTCCCATTTATTTTGATATCAGAGCCAGAAGATTTTCGGACCACTATTTTATGAGACAACAATATATTTCTAAATATATAAGCTGATCTTATAATCTATATTACTATAGAAAATATAAAAATTCATATTGAATATAAAAAGACTTTAGAACAATATCAAAATAATTTTAGTACACCAGAACTAAGTGATTTTAATAATTTTTTACTTTTTGAATTACAAAGAATTAATTTTGAAATAGAACAAGAAAGAATTTATCTTAGATCAATTAAGAATAAAATAAAATATATTCCATTAGGATAGAATATATGTTAAGACAACATCCAGTAACTAAAGTATTAAGGTGTAATTATTGGTGGTTAAGAAGAGATATAACAGCAAAGCAGGATTTAAAGAAAGAAATAAAAAAGACTAAAGCTTTATTAGCATCAATTCTAGACTTAGCTAAACAAGTAGAAGTATCAGAATTAAGATATAATAGCGAACCAAGTTATATAGTAAAGTGTATTATTAATCCACAAACTATATCAGTTCTACAGTGGGATATACAATATCTAGAAGGTTAAATAGATTCTTATAACAGATTAATAAAATATCATAAGGAGAGAAAAGTTTGGATACCATTAGGATAAAATCATAGCTAATTTAAAACATCTAGAATATTTAGACTTAAAAATCTATCCAAAAAAGAAATATAGAATATTAAAAGATAATATAGTAATAAAGTGTAATTTTAGTAGTGGAGAGCATATATTACATACTGAAGATAAACAATATAATACTTTAATAGACTTAATAATAAATTTTGGAGAAAAAACTCAAGAAAATAATAAAAATATAATAAGAATATTAGAATTAGTAGAGGTTGGACATATCAAACAAAGAAAGACTTTAGAACAAGTAGAAGTATTAAATGGAGAGATAAGCGCACTTAAAGAAAAAATAGACACTATAAAAGAAATCGCTCTTTCATGAGTGATATACTAATAGAATTAGATCCGATACATGAAGAAGTGTTAAAATTAACAGCAAAAATTCAACCAAATCCAGAAGGACTAAGTAATTATACTCCTCAAAGTAAAGCTGATCAAATAATAATAAAGCAGAATAATACATTAATAATTTTATTATTAGAAGTTAATAGAAAACTAGATAAAATTATTAAGGAAAAAGAAATTAAGACTGAAATTCCAAAGGTAGACGATTTAATAGAACAATTAAAAAGAGTTGAAATAACACCACAAAAAGAAAAAATAAAAGTAAGAAAACCACAAAAATGGACCTTTTTCCAAGTGGGTCAAGAAGAACAAACCAAGAAAGATCAAGAATAAGTTTTTCAGAAAATAGAATAGGAAATAATATGTTAGCTAGAATTTTAACCAGAAAAAGACAAGAGGAAGATCAGAAACTAGAAGAAATAATAGATATCGATAAGGATATACAAATTTTTCAGCAAAACCAATTAAGATTATTAGATCCAAAAATATTATATAATACAGGATATTTTTCCACCAATTCTCAATTATATAGACATTATAGAGAAGAACAATTGTCAGCTATAAGAAGTAAAGTAGAAACATTAAACTTAATCAATCCAGAATCAGTAAAACAAATAAAAAATTATAAAAGAAATTTAATGCATATGGGATTAATAGTAATTGGATTAAAAGGATTAACGAGAAAGAACTTAGGGACTAAAGTATTGATAGTAGTATATGATGATAGATGGTCAGATCAGAAGAAATCTATAATAGGTTTAACAGAAGTAGATATGACAAATAACGGAGGAATATTTTATATCAGTCTAGATTTTATGATAAATCTAGCAGAATTCGGAAAAAATATAAAAATAGGAATATAGACTAAAGGATATGAAGAAATGAATAATGGAAATAATCTATTAATATGTGTAGGTTTTATAGGAAAAATGGCAACAAATAGCAATACAAAATTTAAAATTAAAGTAGACGATGTAGTTGAAGTAATGGAAAATAAAGGTATAAAATTATTAAAACCTATTAAAATAGACCCAGAAGAATATACAGGTTTAGAATGGAATTTAGAAGATTTTTCAAAACCAAAAATATTTAAACCAGAATCTCATTTAATGTATACAAATTCTAAAGGAGAAACATCAATTAGGTTTATTGATTATAATTACTCTACTCATAAAGATATAGATGATGAAGATAAAGTTGAAGAAACTGAATGTATGAATGTTGAAATAATACATGAAGAATTTGAAGTAGACATAGCATTAGAAGAAGCAAGAAAATTAGTTAGAGAAAATAAGAATAAGACTTTCCAATGTAAAGGATGTAAACTAGGAAAATTAACTTTAAGCGATGTAGAAGAACATTTTAAAAAATGTGAATTAAGAACAGATAATTTAGGATATAGAAAAGAATATAGGATACAAGAAAAATCAGATAAATTCGACCAAATCTTTGAAGAAATTCAAGATAGCTATGAAACATAAACGGATTCAGTAATTAGTTTAAAAGAATTAATGGAATCAGTTAGTTCTAGCCCAAGTCCATTTCAAAGAACAACATACCAAAGTACAGTAGATACTAGTACGGGGAATGTACCTAGAAGAAGAGTATACAGGATAGACCAAGAAACAGAAATAGAAAATGTAAGACCATCAGGAAAAAGGATGCCAATAGAAGAAGCTATAAGATTACAAGAAGGGGGAAGTAAAGGTAAAATACTAAATATAGCAGCCCATGATCCACAAATGTGGAACTCAGTAATAGACCTATGGAAAGGAATAGTGGTAGCAGACTTTATAAAAACTTATAATGATACAGATGCAGAAACAATGTATAAATATATGGAAACCTTTTTAGGAGAATCAACAAAGGGTTTATGGGAAGCCTATAAATCAGAATTTCCTCAAGATTTTCAAAATTTAATAGCAATGGGTGCAAATCCTTAAAATTTTACAAATAAAATACATAGTTTGATTACAGGGGAAGATCCAAATAGTGGATTAGTAGTGTTACAAAAGAATGCTTTAATAAAATTAGAACAATTAAGTATAAGTAGTTGGTTCCATATAAAGAAGTTTTTAAATGATTATTTTTATTATTGTACTATTAGTGGAAATGCTTTTGATCAAGAATTAGGTAAAAAATTATTCAACAAATTACCAGGAGTATTAGGAAGAGAAATAGAAGAACGATGGTATAAAAGAGAAGGCGTAATACAAAATCCAAATACAAAATGGTCTATAGGGCACAAAGTACAACATATTATGGAAATATTACAAGAAAAATGTACAAACTTACAAATACAAAAACAACTAAAACAGAACAATATGAGTTTCTGTAAATCAACTGTATATACAACTCAAAGTTATGATAAAAATGAATACAAAAAGAAAAAATACAAAAGATATAAACCCCAATACAAAAAAGAATACAATAGAAAAAATTATTATCTTAGAAAGTCATCAGCTAGAAAGCCCTATTTAAATAGAAATAGGCATGTTAGAAAATATAGAACAGATAGAAATTATAAAAATAAACTAGAATGTTTTACTTGTGGTAGTGTAGAACATTTAGCCGACACCTGTCCAAAAAGAATTAATAATAAAACAAGAAATTCACAGTTAATAGAAGATTTTCAAGAAACTTTAATAAATGTAGACGAATATATGTCAGACAACGAGAGTATATATTCTATAGTAAGTGTAGGTGTAGACGAAACTCAAATAGAAACATCAGAATCAGAAGAAGAAGAATTAATAAATGAAATAGGATTAGAAAAATTAGACTTAGAAGAAAATAACTTTGTAAATATATCAGAAGAATGTACTCATGAGTTTGAAATTAATAAAGGGTTAGATAGCAATCAGTGTTTTAAATGTAAATGGTATCCAAGTAGAAATAAAAGAGCTAAATGTAAATTATGTTATTTAGAAGGATGTATTTTATGTATACAAAAAGATTTTGAAATAAAAATAAATAAAGAAGAAATTTATCAAGAGACAACTAATTCTGTTATAAATTTAAGAATAATTACATTAGAAATTAGAATAAATGAATTAGAAAAAAGAATACAAAAAATAGAAAAAGGGAAAGAAAAATTAGAAGATATAAGAAATGAAGAAGAAAGAGAACTGATGAGTATAGAAAATTATGATGCCTTAATATGTAACGAAGATAAAAAATTATCTACGATAAAATTTTTAGCAAGAATTAAAATAGAAGATTATGAAATAGAAACATTAGCTCTAGTAGACTCAGGATGCACGAGATGTATAATAAATAAAAGGATAGTTCCACCTAATTTAATAAAAACACTAGATAAGCCAGTAGCAGCCATGCAAATGGATGGAACTCATAATATTTATAAACATTATATAGATAAATCACAGATTAGCTTTGTAAATACATGTTTAGATTTTTACAAACCTAGTTATAAGGTAGATAAAATTTGGGTAAGAGACTTAAATATAAATGTCGATTTTGTGTTAGGTTTAAGTTTTATGTTACATAATAATGGTAGTTGTTTACTTAGTAGAGATGGAGTAATATTCTTTAAAAATATTACACAAACACCAGTACAAACAATAAAGCCGCAACTAGGATAAGGACAAGATTAAATGAAAATCAGATAGACTTGCAAGAAAATAAGAAAGAATGTTGTAAAGAATGTAAAGATAATAAAACATGTTGTAGGACTAAAGAAGAAACAAAAAATCTAATATTGAAGAAAATGAAGATAAAGATATAATAGAAAAAGATTATACACTAATAGATATTGAAACAGAATTATACAATTTTAAAACAGGATTACAAAGAATAGGAATAATAAAGAACGAAAAAGATCTAGAAAATATAATAAAAATTTTAGATGAGATAGAAATAATAGGAGAAAAACCTTTAAAGCACTGGGAGAATAATAAAGTAATGTGTAAATTAGATATAATTAACCCAGAATATATAATTAAAACGGCTTCGATAGAAGCTACAAATGAAGACCTTAATGACTTTAAAACTCAAATTAAAGAACTTATGGATTTAGGTGTAATAAGGAGATCTATTTCTAAACATAGATCAGCAGCTTTTATGGTTAGAAATCACAGTGAAATGGTAAGAGGAAAAGCGAGAATGGTAATAAATTATAAGAGACTTAATGATAACACTAGAACAGATGGATATAAACTACCTGATAAAACAGAATTAAATAGAATACAAGGTAAAAAGATATTTAGTAAATTTGATTGTAAATCAGGATATTGGCAAGTAAAAATGCATGAAGATAGTATAGAATGGACAGCATTTACTTGTCCAGAAGGGCATTTCGAATGGTTAGTCATGCCGTTTGGATTAAAAACAGCTCCACCAATTTTTCAGAGAAAAATGGATAATATATTTGGAGAATATAAAAGATTTGTCTTAGTATATGTAGATGATATATTAGTATTTATTAAAGATATTAAAGAACATTTAGGACATTTACAAACAGTATTTAGATTATTTGTAGATAATGGAATAATTATTAGTAAAAAGAAAATAGAATTATGTAAAAGTTATATAAACCTTTTAGGAGTAGTTTTAG
Source organism: Nicotiana benthamiana (assembly GCA_034376525.1). NCBI lineage: Eukaryota > Viridiplantae > Streptophyta > Magnoliopsida > Solanales > Solanaceae > Nicotiana > Nicotiana benthamiana. The sequence continues at coordinate 90,019,359 of CM067337.1, read as the reverse complement.
GAGAAGGGAAAATTAAGTTACAACCGCATATAGCTAAAAAAGCTTTAGAAATGCCAGACAAACTAGACAATATTAAAGAATTATAAAAGTTTCTAGGAATAGTAAATTATGCAAGAAATTTTATAAAAGACTTCGGAAAAATAGCAGGACCTTTATATGCTAAGACAGGATCTACGGGGCAAAAACATTTTAATACAGAAGATATTAAATTAGTACAAAAGATTAAAGAAAAAATAAAGAATATTCCTGATTTAACTATGCCATTAGAAACTAATTATTTAATTATAGAAACATATGGAAGTTTTGAAGTATGGGGAGCAGTTTTAAAAGCAAAACCAAATAAATATAGTGATAAAAATACAGAAAAAATATGTGCATACCAAAGTGGAAAATATAAAGAAAAAGGAAATATGAGTAGTATAGATGCAGAAATCTTAGCTGTAATATAGGGATTAAATAGTTTCAGATTATACATATTAAACAAACAAGAAGTAACAATTAGAGCTGATTGTGAAGCCATTGTTAAGTTCCACCAAAAGATAAATTCAAAAAATAGTAGTAGAAGAAGATGGTTGAATTTTATTGATACAATATCAATATATAATTTAGTCTTTGAACATATTAAAGGAAAAGATAATAATTTAGCAGACACTTTAAGTAGGTTAAAAGTTATTGTTAATTAACAAAAATATCTTATATGAACAGAATGAGACCAACAGTTTCAAAGACAGAAGACAAGGGAAAAGGCGTTCAAGCCTCACCCTCAGACAGATACTCTCAGACAGTATTAGGTAATCTTCATTTTAAGCCACAGATATCACAGAACAAAATAATTTAGAAAGAATAAATTTTGGAAAGCATAATTTAAATATTTTTCCCACTATCAAATATTTCATTTAGAGTTTTACCAGAATGTGTTATAGATAGACCCCAAAGATGCTTAATTGATAATTTATGGATAGCATATAATAAGAAAGACACTAAATATGTTATAGCTGCTCTTAACGCTTTAGGGCAATATTTTACAGACAAAAATCAAGATAAGAAGTTTAAATACTATGTAGTTATACACGGTAAGACAAATGGTATTTTTCAAACATGGATAGAAGTATTAGACTCTATTAAAGACATACAAAAACCACTTTTTAAAGGTTTTAATGATTTTACTGAAGCTCTAGACTATGCAAGAGGAATACTAGGACCAAATTACTATATCTCCCCAGCACTCAGACAAAATCCAGAAAAAATCCAATACAAAATCCAAAAAGACACAGACAAAATAATATTTTGTGACCACTGCTCATCCATGACCGAAGCTTTCAGAAGATTGAACCAAAAGAATGAAAGCTTGGAGAAAGAAAAAGTCAGACTTATGGAGCATGTAAAAGTTTTAGAACAAAAGATGCAGATGTTAGCACAATCTCAGACTCAAGTTGTTTTGCAACAAGATACGAGTTTTCCATCTCAAGAAAAAATGGATGAGAAGGGTGTGCGTTCCCCAATGAATGCAGAAAAATCCACTGTATCGGATGGTGATACAGCTAGTCCGGTTCAAACGGTGACCGGTAAAGACAAATCAAATCCGTTTATGGCTGTCACTTTGCCAAAAAGTGAAGATGAAGGATCATCATCGAGAAGAAGACTACCCAGAACATTAACACATGGAGACATATTAAAGAAAAAGAGTATAAGTGTTAAAAAGAAAAAAAATGAAAAAATAGAAGATGTAATTAAACAGACATTAGAAAATTTCTTCCAGCAAAAAGAAAAACAAGACAAACATATGATTAAAAATCCTAGTCCTAGTCCCAGTCCAGAGAGATCAAGATCTAGTCCAGTAAGGTCTCAAAGCTCAGAAAGAGATGATAATGAAGACAATCTAAATTATCAAGATGCTCAAGATCCATACGAAGATTATGATTCAGGAATGAGTTTTGATTCAATAGCACTCCATAATTTAGACACATAAAAATAATTCAGAAATATTGAATCAAGAAGGAGACAGAAGAACAATAATGGAAGAGACAATAAGTGGGGCCAGATGTAACGGAAAAAGAACAATAATGGAGAACAATAATGGAGGAGACAATAAGTGGGGCCAGACGTGATATAAAGACAAGTAAGTGAGAAAAACGTGGACGACATATAATGGAATCTCTGCACCAGCCATGTGAAGATGGGGCCCAATGAAGTACCCTACAAGGCTAGAAGACAAAGATTTCAAGAAATTTTGAAGTCCGCATTTCAGATCCGCTCAGAAATTCAGCTATAAAAGGCAGACCATAGGAGAAGAAAAATCATCGAGAAAAAACACAAAGTAAGAAATCCTCTGAAAACCTTAAGCCAACCTTCCATCCCAAAAAACCTTTCTAAAACCACTTTGTAAAATATTCCTTTTATGAATACCTTAGTACTTATTCCTCTAAGCTTGTAAAATAAATAAAGTTTGTATGCTTAGGAGTTGATCGTTTTCAACTCAGAAGTTCAGTCAAACCTTTTCGGGTTTCCCGAAAGGGAAATCCCATCTCTTGTAAACATGTAAGTTACTATGTTTATCTATGTTATGTTCTAAGATATTACCCCTATGTTATGTTATGATTTCCTTTATTTCTTATGTTTTATTATGTATAGTTTTGTTATTCTGTAAATTGTTAAAAAACTACTCTTAGTATATGGTTATCTTTCCAATTTCTTAACAATTTTGATGGATTAACCTGTAAATTTCTAGGAAAAAGCTGGTTAAGATAAACCGAGTGGTATGTGAACTTAACCATGGCCGGGGTGATGTTAAAGAAAAAAGAGTTAAGAATAGATTCATGTCTATCAAAAATTGGGAAGAAGAGATGAACAGAGTAAAAAAAAAAAGTATAAAAGGGGTAATCTTAAAACATAATTATGGATACACTGTAACATTATAAGTTTACATATAAGAGAGGGAGAGTACCGAGTAGGATTTTTACAAACATAAGATTTTAAAATAATTCTATTACGCTGTTAATGTCTGATAATTGTAATAATTATACATATCCAGAAAGCTTTGCAAGAAGTCTTAGTTTAAGTTTAGGAGAATTTATTTGGGACATAGACAGAGGATTCTATTCTATCATAGACTACGCTATACACTTTATTTATATAACAGAAAATAGTAGATTTTGTGTAGATTTATTTAATAACGCTATACACTTTATGTAATAATTTTTTTTTTTACTCTGTTCATCTCTTCTTCCCAATTTTTGATAGACATGAATCTATTCTTAACTCTTTTTTCTTTAACCTCACCCCGGCCATGGTTAAGTTCACATACCACTCGGTTTATCTTAACCAGCTTTTTCCTAGGAATTTACAGGTTAATCCATCAAAATTGTTAAGAAATTGGAAAGATAACCATATACTAAGAGTAGTTTTTTAACAATTTACAGAATAACAAAACTATACATAATAAAACATAAGAAATAAAGGAAATCATAACATAACATAGGGGTAATATCTTAGAACATAACATAGATAAACATAGTAACTTACATGTTTACAAGAGATGGGATTTCCCTTTCGGGAAACCCGAAAAGGTTTGACTGAACTTCTGAGTTGAAAACGATCAACTCCTAAGCATACAAACTTTATTTATTTTACAAGCTTAGAGGAATAAGTACTAAGGTATTCATAAAAGGAATATTTTACAAAGTGGTTTTAGAAAGGTTTTTTGGGATGGAAGGTTGGCTTAAGGTTTTCAGAGGATTTCTTACTTTGTGTTTTTTCTCGATGATTTTTCTTCTCCTATGGTCTGCCTTTTATAGCTGAATTTCTGAGCGGATCTGAAATGCGGACTTCAAAATTTCTTGAAATCTTTGTCTTCTAGCCTTGTAGGGTACTTCATTGGGCCCCATCTTCACATGGCTGGTGCAGAGATTCCATTATATGTCGTCCACGTTTTTCTCACTTACTTGTCTTTATATCACGTCTGGCCCCACTTATTGTCTCCTCCATTATTGTTCTCCATTATTGTTCTTTTTCCGTTACATCTGGCCCCACTTATTGTCTCTTCCATTATTGTTCTTCTGTCTCCTTCTTGATTCAATATTTCTGAATTATTTTTATGTGTCTAAATTATGGAGTGCTATTGAATCAAAACTCATTCCTGAATCATAATCTTCGTATGGATCTTGAGCATCTTGATAATTTAGATTGTCTTCATTATCATCTCTTTCTGAGCTTTGAGACCTTACTGGACTAGATCTTGATCTCTCTGGACTGGGACTAGGACTAGGATTTTTAATCATATGTTTGTCTTGTTTTTCTTTTTGCTGGAAGAAATTTTCTAATGTCTGTTTAATTACATCTTCTATTTTTTCATTTTTTTTCTTTTTAACACTTATACTCTTTTTCTTTTTTATGTTCCTTATGTTTACATAACCATTTACGTTATTTCTGCAGGATTACTTATGCTTTGTTTTGTTATTTTGTTTTGTCTTGCCTTGGTTACTAATTTTGTCTTTGTTTTCCAATGCAGCTTTTCATTCTGTCCTATGCGCCGAGGGTCGCATGGAAGCAGCCTCTCTGCCCTTTTGGGTAGGGGTAAGACTGCCTACATACTACCCTCCCCAGACCCCACCTGGTGGGAGTATACTGGGTAGTTGTTGTTGTTGTTGTTACTCTTTTTCTTTAATATGTCTCCATGTGTTAATGTTCTGGGCAGTCTTCTTCTTGATGATGATCCTTCGTCTTCACTTTTTGGCAAAGTGACAGCCATAAACGGATTTGATTTGTCTTTACCGGTCACCGTTTGAACCGGACTAGCTGTATCACCATCCGATACAGTGGATTTTTCTGCATTCATTGGGGAACGCACACCCTTCTCATCCATTTTTTCTTGAGATGGAAAACTCGTATCTTGTTGCAAAACAACTTGAGTCTGAGATTGTGCTAACATCTGCATCTTTTGTTCTAAAACTTTTACATGCTCCATAAGTCTGACTTTTTCTTTCTCCAAGCTTTCATTCTTTTGGTTCAATCTTCTGAAAGCTTCGGTCATGGATGAGCAGTGGTCACAAAATATTATTTTGTCTGTGTCTTTTTGGATTTTGTATTGGATTTTTTCTGGATTTTGTCTGAGTGCTGGGGAGATATAGTAATTTGGTCCTAGTATTCCTCTTGCATAGTCTAGAGCTTCAGTAAAATCATTAAAACCTTTAAAAAGTGGTTTTGTATGTCTTTAATAGAGTCTAATACTTCTATCCATGTTTGAAAAATACCATTTGTCTTACCGTGTATAACTACATAGTATTTAAACTTCTTATCTTGATTTTTGTCTGTAAAATATTGCCCTAAAGCGTTAAGAGCAGCTATAACATATTTAGTGTCTTTCTTATTATATGCTATCCATAAATTATCAATTAAGCATCTTTGGGGTCTATCTATAACACATTCTGGTAAAATTCTAAATGAAATATTTGATGGTGGGAAAAATATTAAATTATGCTTTCCAAAATTTATTCTTTCTAAATTATTTTGTTCTGTGATAGTCTGTGGCTTAAAATGAAGATTACCTAATACTGTCTGAGGGTGAGGCTTGAACGCCTTTTCCCTTGTCTTCAGTCTTTGAAACTGTTGGTCTCATTCTGTACATATAAGATATTTTTGTTAATTAACAATAATTTTTAACCTACTTAAAGTGTCTGCTAAATTATTATCTTTTCCTTTAATATGTTCAAAGACTAAATTATATATTGATATTGTATCAATAAAATTCAATCATCTTCTTCTACTACTATTTTTTGAATTTATCTTTTGGTGGAACTTAACAATGGCTTCACAATCAGTTCTAATTGTTACTTCTTGTTTGTTTAATATGTATAATCTGAAACTATTTAATCCGTATATTACAGCTAAGATTTCTGCATCTATACTACTCATATTTCCTTTTTCTTTATATTTTCCACTTTGGTATGCACATATTTTTTCTGTATTTTTATCACTATATTTATTTGGTTTTGCTTTTAAAACTGCTCCCCATCCTTCAAAACTTCCATCTGTTTCTATAATTAAATAATCAGTTTCTAATGGCATAGTTAAATCAGGAATATTCTTTATTTTTTCTTTAATCTTTTGTACTAATTTAATATCTTCTGTATTAAAATGTTTTTTCCCGGTAGATCCTGTCTTAGCATATAAAGGTCTTGCTATTTTTCCTAAGTCTTTTATAAAATTTCTTGCATAATTTACTATTCCTAGAAACTTTTGTAATTCTTTAATATTGTCTAGTTTGTCTGGCATTTCTAAAGCTTTTTTAGCTATATGGCTATATGCGGTTGTAACTTAATTTTCCCTTCTCCTAAAACTACTCCTAAAAAGTTTATATAACTTTTACATAATTCCATTTTCTTTTTACTAATAATTATTCCATTATCTACAAACAATCTAAATACTGTTTGTAAATGTTCTAAATGTTCTTTAATATCTTTACTAAATACTAATATATCATCTACATATACTAAGACAAATCTTTTATATTCTCCAAATATATTATCCATTTTTCTCTGAAAAATTGGTGGAGCTGTTTTTAATCCAAACGGCATGACTAACCATTCGAAATGCCCTTCTGGACAAGTAAATGCTGTCCATTCTATACTATCTTCATGCATTTTTACTTGCCAATATCCCGATTTACAATTAAATTTACTAAATATCTTTTTACCTTGTATTCTATTTATTAATTCTGTTTTATCAGGTAGTTTATATCCATCTGTTCTAGTGTTATCATTAAGTCTCTTATAATTTATTACCATTCTCGCTTTTCCTCTTACCATTTCACTGTGATTTCTAACCATAAAAGCTGCTGATCTATGTTTAGAAATAGATCTCCTTATTACACCTAAATCCATAAGTTCTTTAATTTGAGTTTAAAGTCATTAGGGTCTTCATTTGTAGCTTCTATCGAAGCCGTTTTAATTATATATTCTGGGTTTATTATATCTAATTTACACATTACTTTATTATTCTCCCAGTGCTTTAAAGGTTTTTCTCCTATTATTTCTATCTCATCTAAAATTTTTATTATATTTTCTAGATCTTTTTCGTTCTTTATTATTCCTATTCTTTGTAATCCTGTTTTAAAATTGTATAATTCTGTTTCAATATCTATTAGTGTATAATCTTTTTCTATTATATCTTTATCTTCATTTCTTCTAATATTAGATTTTTTGTTTCTTCTTTAGTCCTACAACATGTTTTATTATCTTTACATTCTTTACAACATTCTTTCTTATTTTCTTGCAAGTCTATCTGGTGTTTGTGTAATATTTTTAAAGAATATTACTCCATCTCTACTAAGTAAACAACTACTATTATTATGTAACATAAAACTTAAACCTAACACAAAATCGACATTTATATTTAACTCTCTTACCCAAATTTTATCTACCTTATAACTAGGTTTGTAAAAATCTAAATATGTATTTACAAAGCTAATCTGTGATTTATCTATATAATATTTATAAATATTATGAGTTCCATCCATTTGCATGGCTGCTACTGGCTTATCTAATGTTTTTATTAAATTAGGTGGGACTATCCTTTTATTTATTATACATCTCGTGCATCCTGAGTCTACTAGAGCTAATGTTTCTATTTCATAATCTTCTATTTTAATTCTTGCTAAAATTTTTATCGTAGATAATTTTTTATCTTCGTTACATATTAAGGCATCATAATTTTCTATACTCATCAGTTCTCTTTCTTCTTCATTTCTTATATCTTCTAATTTTTCTTTCCCTTTTTCTATTTTTTGTATTCTTTTTTCTAATTCATTTATTCTATTTTCTAATGTAATTATTCTTAAATTTATAACAGAATTAGTTGTCTCTTGATAAATTTCTTCTTTATTTATTTTTATTTCAAAATCTTTTTGTATACATAAAATACATCCTTCTAAATAACATAATTTACATTTAGCTCTTTTATTTCTACTAGGATACCATTTACATTTAAAACACTGATTGCTATCTAACCCTTTATTAATTTCAAACTCATGAGTACATTCTTCTGATATATTTACAAAGTTATTTTCTTCTAAGTCTAATTTTTCTAATCCTATTTCATTTATTAATTCTTCTTCTTCTGATTCTGATGTTTCTATTTGAGTTTCGTCTACACCTACACTTACTATAGAATATATACTCTCGTTGTCTGACATATATTCGTCTACATTTATTAAAGTTTCTTGAAAATCTTCTATTAACTGTGAATTTCTTGTTTTATTATTAATTCTTTTTGGACAGGTGTTGGCTAAATGTTCTACACTACCACAAGTAAAACATTCTAGTTTATTTTTATAATTTCTATCTGTTCTATATTTTCTAACATGCCTATTTCTATTTAAATAGGGCTTTCTAGCTGATGACTTTCTAAGATAATAATTTTTTCTATTGTATTCTTTTTTGTATTGGGGTTTATATCTTTTGTATTTTTTCTTTTTGTATTCATTTTTATCATAACTTTGAGTTGTATATACAGTTGATTTACAGAAACTCATATTGTTCTGTTTTAGTTGTTTTTGTATTTGTAAGTTTGTACATTTTTCTTGTAATATTTCCATAATATGTTGTACTTTGTGCCCTATAGACCATTTTGTATTTGGATTTTTTATTACGCCTTCTCTTTTATACCATCGTTCTTCTATTTCTCTTCTTAATACTCCTGGTAATTTGTTGAATAATTTTTTACCTAATTCTTGATCAAAAGCATTTCCACTAATAGTACAATAATAAAAATAATCATTTAACTTCTTTATATGGAACCAACTACTTATACTTAATTGTTCTAATTTTATTAAAGCATTCTTTTGTAACACTACTAATCCACTATTTGGATCTTCCCCTGTAATCAAACTATGTATTTTATTTGTAAAATTATAAGGATTTGCACCCATTGCTATTAAATTTTGAAAATCTTGAGGAAATTCTGATTTATAGGCTTCCCATAAACCCTTTGTTGATTCTCCTAAAAAGATTTCCATATATTTATACATTGTTTCTGCATCTGTATATTTATAAGTTTTTATAAAGTCTGCTACCACTATTCCTTTCCATAGGTCTATTACTGAGTTCCACATTTGTGGATCATGGGCTGCTATATTTAATAATTTACCTTTACTCCCCCCTTCTTGTAATCTTATAGGTTCTTCTATTGGCATCCTTTTTCCTTATGGTCTTACATTTTGTATTTCTGTTTCTTGGTCTATCCTGTATACTCTTCTTCTAGGTACATTTCCCGTACTAGTATCTACTGTACTTTGGTATGTTGTTCTTTGAAATGGACTTGGGCTAGAACTAACTGATTCCATTAATTCTTTTAAACTAATTACTGAATCCGTTTCTGTTTCATAGCTATCTTGTATTTCTTCAAAGATTTGGTCGAATTTATCTGATTTTTCTTGCATCCTATATTCTTTTCTATATCCTAAATTATCTGTTCTTAATTCACATTTTTTAAAATGTTCTTCTACATCGCTTAAAGTTAATTTTCCTAGTTTACATCCTTTACATTGGAAAGTCTTATTCTTATTTTCTCTAACTAATTTTCTTGCTTCTTCTAATGCTATGTCTACTTCAAATTCTTCATGTATTATTTCAACATTCATACATTCAGTTTCTTCAACTTTATCTTCATCATCTATATCTTTATGAGTAGAGTAATTATAATCAGTAAACCTAATTGATGTTTCTCCTTTAGAATTTGTATACATTAAATGAGATTCTGGTTTAAATATTTTTGGTTTTGAAAAATCTTCTAAATTCCATTCTAATCCTGCATATTCTTCTGGGTCTATTTTAATAGGTTTTAATAATTTTATACCTTTATTTTCCATTACTTCAACTACATCGTCTACTTTAATTTTAAATTTTGTATTGCTATTTGTTGCCATTTTTCCTATAAAACCTACACATATTAATAGATTATTTCCATTATTCATTTCTTCATAGCCTTTAGTCTATATTCCTATTTTTATATTTTTTCCGAATTCTGCTAGATTTATCATAAAATCTGGACTGATATAAAATATTCCTCCGTTATTTGTCATATCTACTTCTGTTAAACCTATTATAGATTTCTTTTGATCTGACCATCTATCATCATATACTACTATCAATACTTTAGTCCCTAAGTTCTTTCTCGTTAATCCTTTAATCCAATTACTATTAATCCCATATGCATTAAATTTCTTTTAATAATTTTATACCTTTATTTCCCATTACTTCAACTACATCGTCTACTTTAATTTTAAATTTTGTATTGCTATTTGTTGCCATTTTTCCTATAAAACCTACACATATTAATAGATTATTTGCATTATTCATTTCTTCATATCCTTTAGTCTGTATTCCTATTTTTATATTTTTTCCGAATTCTGCTAGATTTATCATAAAATCTGGACTGATATAAAATATTCCTCCGTTATTTGTCATATCTACTTCTGTTAAACCTATTATAGATTTCTTCTGATCTGACCATCTATCATCATATACTACTATCAATACTTTAGTCCCTAAGTTCTTTCTCGTTAATCCTTTAATCCAATTACTATTAATCTCATATGCATTAAATTTCTTTTATAATTTTTTATTTGTTTTACTGATTCTGGATTGATTAAGTTTAATGTTTCTACTTTACTTCCTATAGCTGACAATTGTTCTTCTCTATAATGTCTATATAATTGAGAATTGGTGGAAAAATATCCTGTATTATATAATATTTTTGGATCTAATAATCTTAATTGGTTTTGCTGAAAAATTTGTATATCCTTATCTATATCTATTATTTCTTCTAGTTTTTGATCTTCCTCTTGTCTTTTTCTGGTTAAAATTCTAGCTAACATATTATTTCCTATTCTATTTTCTGAAAAACTTATTCTTGATCTTTCTTGGTTTGTTCTTCTTGACCCACTTGGAAAAAGGTCCATTTTTGTGGTTTTCTTACTTTTATTTTTTCTTTTTATGGTGTTATTTAAACTCTTTTTAATTGTTCTATTAAATCGTCTACCTTTGGAATTTCAGTCTTAATTTCTTTTTCCTTAATAATTTTATCTAGTTTTCTATTAACTTCTAATAATAAAATTATTAATGTATTATTCTGCTTTATTATTATTTGATCAGCTTTACTTTGAGGAGTATAATTACTTAGTCCTTCTGGATTTGGTTGAATTTTTGCTGTTAATATTAACACTTCTTCATATATCGTATCTAATTCTATTAGTATATCACTCATGAAAGAGCGATTTCTTTTATAGTGTCTATTTTTTCTTTAAGTGCGCTTATCTCTCCATTTAATACTTCTACTTGTTCAGTTATTTTTTCTACTAATTTGGTTGTTTGTATTTCTAATTCTTTAGGCTTTTCTGTAATGGTCTTAATTAACTTTTCTATTTCGGTTTTAGTAGGTATTTTTTCTATATTAAATTTGTTATTTAAAATTTGTATTTTTCTGTCTATTTCCAATTGTTGTGATTTTATAAAGTCTAAATTTTGTTCTAATTTTTCTAAAGTCTTTCTTTGTTTGATATGTCCAACCTCTACTAATTCTAATGTTCTTATTATGTTTTTATTATTTTCTTGAGTTTTTTCTCCAAAATTTATTATTAAGTCTATTAAAGTATTATATTGTTTATCTTCAGTATGTAATATATGCTCTCCACTACTAAAATTACACTTTATTACTATATTATCTTTTAATATTCTATATTTCTTTTCTGGATAGATTTTTAAGTCTAAATATTCTAGATGTTTTAAATTAGCAGTGATGTTATCCTAATGGTATCCAAACTTTTCTCTCCTTATGATATTTTATTAATCTATTATAAGAATCTATTTGACCTTCTAGATATTGTATATCCCACTGTAGAGCTGATATAGTTTGTGGATTAATAATACACTTTACTATATAACTTGGTTCGCTATTATATCTTAATTCTGATACTTCTACTTGTTTAGCTAAGTCTAGAATTGATGCTAATAAAGCTTTAGTCTTTTTTATTTCTTTCTTTAAATCCTGCTTTGCTGTTATATCTCTTCTTAACCACCAATAATTACACCTTATTACTTTAGTTACTGGATGTTGTCTAAACATATATTTTATTTTATTCTTAATTGATCTAAGATAAATTCTTTCTTGTTCTATTTCAAAATTAATTCTTTGTAATTCAAAAGGTAAAAAATTATTAAAATCACTTAGTTCTGGTGTACTAAAATTATTTTGATATTGTTCTAAAGTCTTTTTATATTCAATATGAATTTTTATATTTTCTATAGTAATATAGATTATATGATCAGCTTATATATTTAGAAATATATTGTTGTCTCATAAAATAGTGGTCCGAAAATCTTCTGGCTCTGATACCAAAATAAAAGGGAGAATAATAAATATAGGAAGATATTAAACTATTGTCTATAATAATAGCGTGAAAGGCTAGATAAATGTATATCTAATATTCTGATTATATATTACATATACTACGTTCTAAGATATTAAACTATTGTGTTTTTTCTCGAAAACAATGTGCTCACAGCTGCCCCTCTTTGTCCGAAAGCACAAAGAGCTTTCGTGCAAAGATAAAGTGAGCGGATACGAGCGATTTTTGCCCGTTGGAATACTCCGTGTGAAGCATTTTTTGAAAAAAGTTTAGCCGAACCTTTGCTTCAGAGGTCCCCTACATATCCCTGGCTAAAAGGGAATCAGGTTAATGTAGTTCGGGAAGTCTTGGTAGCTGGGACTGCCGGGGAACTGTGGTCTGCTGTTACTGTTGTTGTCTGTTGTTACTACTGCCTTACTGATCTCCTTATTACACCGTATCGAAAGGAAAACAAGAAGCTAAGCTAGCCTATGGATCAGAAGATCTTATCTATCTTCAACTTGTTCTTGATGCCTTGCTTTCCTATCGGCTTGTGTTTCTTCCGGTGTTTCTTTCTCCCAAAAACTTGGGGATGACATTGGCCCTTTGCTTTTCTGAACATCAATTTTCACCGTCTTGTTCGGTCCGCTGAGGATGTGGCTTCCTCCATTATGCTTTCCGGCGGTTCTTCTGGGGATACGACTTTTCTTCATCAGATTTGTTGTGCTGGGAACAACTAAGGTTCCAAGGGCGCTTCTTTCGAGCTTTGTCTTATCTTCCTTTTGGCTCATGCGCTTGAATTTGCGCTGGGACCTCTTGTTGTAACCTTCTTCTTTCTGGTGGGTTATGGGTTTCAAGACCTGAAATGTAAAGATTGAAAAATATTCCTCTTGTTATACAGGTAGGCACCTATTTATCTAAGGACATGAAAAATATTTCTAGTTATAGAGGTGAGTGCCTATTTATCTAAAGACATGAACAATATTCCTCTAGTTATACAGGTGGGCACATATTTATCTAAGACTTGAAAAAGTATATCACTTATTATACAGGTGGGCGCCTATTTGTCTTAGACATGAAAATTATTCCTCTTGTTGTACAAGTGGGCGCCTATTTATCTAACATGAAAAATATTCCTCTTATTATACAAGTGGGCGCCTGTTATCTAAAGGCATGAAATATTATTCCACTTATTATACAGGTGGGTGCCTATTTGTCTAAGACATGAAAAGTATTCCTCTTGTTGTACAGGTTGGCGCCTAAATGCTAAGACATGATATGTATTCCCTTGTTATACAGGTGGGCGCCTAATTATTTAAAAACATGAAATGTATTCCCTTGTTATACAGGTGGTCGCCTAATTATTTAAAAACATGAAAAATATTTCTCTAGTTATACAGGTGGGCGCCTAATTGGTAAAGGCGTGAAAAGTATTCCCTTGTTATACAGGTGGACGCCTAATGGTAAAGATAAGAAAAAGTATTCTACTTATTATGCAGGTGGGTGCCTAATTGCTAAAACATGAAAGTATTCCCTTGTTATACAAGTGGGCGCCTAATTATCTAAGGACATGAAAAATATTCCTTTAGTTATACAGGTGGACGTCTAATTGCCAAGACATGAAATATATTCCCTTGTTATACAGGTGGGTGCCTAATTGCTAAAACATGAAAGTATTCCCTTGTTATACAGGTGGGCGCCTAATTATCTAAAGACATGAAAAATATTCCTCTAGTTATACATGTGGGCGTCTATTTATCTAAAGACGAAAAATATTCCTCTAGTTATACAAGTGGGCGCCTATTTATCTAAAAACATGAAAAATATTCCTCTAGTTATACATGTGGGTGCCTATTTGTCTAAAGACATGAAAAATTATTTGAATTTTTTTCCTCGTTCCTTCGAGAAAATTTTTGACAACGGCAGAAAATTTTCTGCCCCAGTTTTGGTGACCTTCCTTGTGGCGTGCATTTCTGCCATCATCAAACTTTATTTTCCTGTAAAAATCAAAGAAAATCTCGTTAGTTTAAAACATGGTGAGTGGTCATGCCACTCTTGCTGGGGACGGTTTTTCCTTGCTCTGTGCTCCCAAAACTGGTTGGGGATAACTTTACTTGTTGGGGTTGATATTTATGTTGGGGATGGTTTTTCCATTTATCCCTTCCCCGCTCTTTTGTTTCAAAAAACACGCTAGGGCGTCTTTTTCAACTCCAAAACTAACCCTTCAAAAAAGAAATTTATTTTCCCTCAATACTGCAGGGAATAAAATGTTATCATATGGGGATGATATTATTGAGAATATGACTTCTGGGGTTATTTCGTTGCGAATGATTCTCCCTTTCTCCTTCCCCTTTTCTGTGTTTTCCGACCATTCTGGAACTTGGTCAGTGATCTATCGAAGTTCTGCTGGGGATCCTCTTGGAACTTGATCCACAAGTTCCTTAACCGTTGCTTTCCAGCATTTATCCATATTTCCCTTAACTTTCTAGGCCAATTTGTCATTTAGTCTTGCAACAAACGCCTTTTTGTCATATTGCCTTGTCTTTGTCCTGTCCTCTTCACATTTCGCTTTGTACCATTATGGCAATTGGTAGTAAACTCTGAAAATCTTCCTCAAAGCAAATTTATGGAAAAAGTCTTTTAGACAAAGAAATGAAATTATAGAAAAATAGAAAAATCTTTCTGAACAAATGTTGGGGGGAAAAGAAAAGGAAAGAACTTATCTGGACGGTATGACTGGTCCCAACGATCATGTCGTGCATTTCGGATTAATCGACCCAGTCTATTTGTATCAATCAATCTTTCTAATGGCCTCATTTGCCGGGGATAAATAGATGCCCAACTCTCGTCATATGCGGATCCTTTCCGTCAATCTCATCTTATTGCCTCATAGTGCCCTTCGAGGGGTTTTCACTAATAAGACTCTCTCATTTCTCTCAGCTCCCGTCACCTTATGATGCATGTGAAGGTTTTCACCAAAAGACTCTCTCATTTTGTTTCTCTCAGTCTACGTCGCCTTATGGTGTCTGTGAAGGTTTTCACCGATAAGACTCTCTCATTTTATTTTTTTCATCTGGGGATCGGAGTGTTACCGATAAGATTATATCTACTGAGCATTCTTTTGCCTTTCAATTTCATCAGCATACGACCCTCGTACGGTCGGGGATCGGTGCATTACCCTTGGCTTTCATCTGCCTGACTTTCCACCTCTCAAATAATGATCAGGTGGTCTTTTTGGACATAAGATGTGGGTTTTTTGTGGGTAAAGAAAGGAAAACGTTATCAGGAAATTCAAAATAACTTGATAGGTAAGAGATTACAACTCTTGGAATCAAACTTTTCCCAAAATTTAAAAAAAACATAACTTCTGCCCCAGTTTTCTTGCTTGGGGACTTCTGGTTTTTCGTGACATTTTGTCATATTGCGACCGAGCCGTGAGGCGCCTACGTATCCTCTTTGAAGAATCAGGTCGAACGTAGTTCACTGATTCCTTTATTTTTCTTGCGATTTTCTTTTTTCATTTTTTGTGATTGTTTTTTTATTTTCTTTTCCGTTAACGATTCCAAAAGAGGGGTATGAAAGAATAAGTAAGGCTCAAAAGGAGGAAAACAAAGGTTAAATGTGTTTGTATAGAAGAAAGAACTGCCTCCGTCATTTCATTATCCGATATGTACCAAGTACAAACAAACGAACAAATAACTATCATAATCAAAGAAATTACACATAATATCTCTCGACTGCATCAGAATTGATAGCCATATCGATGCATCTTCCTTCGACATCTGTCGTACATAAAGTGCCATTGGATAACACTCTGTTCACAATATAAGGCCCTTGCCAATTTGGGGCGAACTTGCCTTTTGCTTCGACCTGATGTGGGAGGATCCGTTTCAATACTTGTTGCCCTACTTCAAATTTTCTGGGGCGCACCCTCTTATTTATTCCCTTGCCATTCTCTTTTGATACAACTAGCCATGACATACTGCTACCAATCTCTTTTCATATATTAAGCTTAACTGCTCCAGTCGAGCTTTGGCCCATTCATCATTATCAATACCGGCTTCAACGACAATCCGGAGTGACGGAATTTAGACCTCTGATGGTATTAGTGCTTCAGTTCCGTATACCAACAAGTAAGGAGTTTCACCAACTGAAGTACGAACAGTAGTGCGATAACCCAACAATGCAAAGGGTAGTTTTTCGTGCCACTGTCTGGATCCTTCCACCATCTTCCTCAAAATCTTCTTTGTGTTTTTGTTGGCTGCCTCAACTGCGTCGTTCACTTTTGGATGATACAGGGTGGAATTACGGTGTGTAATCTTGAACTGTTGACATACTTCTTTCATCAAACTACTGTTAAGATTAGCACCGTTGTCTGTGATGGTTACCTTTTGGATCCCAAATCTACAGATGATATGGGAATGGACAAAATCCACCACTGCCTTCTTGGTCATTGACTTGGAAGTCTTGGCCTCTACCCATTTATTGAAATAATCAATGGTTACTAGAATGAACCTATGACTATTGGAAGCTGCCGGTTCAATAGGTCCAATGATATCCATGTCCCATGCAACCAATGGCCAAGGTGTTGACATTGTATGCAATTCTGTTGGCGGAGAATGAATTAGATCTCCGTGTACTTGACACTGATGGCATTTTCGCAAGAAGCTGATACAATCAAACTCCACAGTGAGCCAATAATATCCTTATCTAAGAATCTTCTTTGCCAATACATATTCACTCATGTGTGGCCCACAAACTCCGGCATGGACCTTTGTCATTATTGTCGTGGCTTGACCGACATCTATACATCTTAGGAATCCCAGATCTGGGGTTTTTTTGTACAACACTCCTCCACTAAGGAAAAATCCATTTGCTAATTGCCGAATGGCTCTCTTTTGATCTCCGGTTGCCTGTTCCGGGTATATCCCCATCCGGAGGTATTCCTTGACATCATAAAACCATGGTTCGCCATCCATTTCTTCCTCTATCATGCTACAATAAGCATGCTGCTCATGAACCTGAATACGCAATGGGTCAACATGAACCTTATCTGGATGATGTAACATTGATGCTAAGGTGGCCAACGCATTAGCAACCTCATTGTGAACTCTCGGAATGTGTCTGAACTCCACCGATCGAAATCTCTTGCTCACATCGTGCAAGCACTACCGATGTGGTTTAAGCTTCAAATCCCGTGTTTCCCATTCACCTTGAATTTGATGTACCAGGAGGTTTGAGTTCCACAAGACCGAGACGTCCTGGACATCCATATCCGCAGCTAATCGTAACCCCAAAATTCATGCCTCATATTCATCCATGTTGTTGGTACAATAGAAACACAGTTGCGCCGTAACAGTATAGTGGTGTCCTGTTTTTGAAATGAGTACCACTCCTATTCCAACTCCCTTTGAATTTGCGGCTCCATCAAAGAAAAGCTTCCATCATGTTTCCGTCGTCTATTCTACCTCATCTATATGCATCACTTCTTTATCGGGGAAATACGTCCTCAATGGCTCATATTCTTCATCAACGGGATTCTCAGCTAAGTGGTCAGCCAATGCTTGGGCCTTCATGGCTGTCCTCATCACATAGACGATGTCAATTTTTGGGAGTAATATCTGCCACTTTGCTAACCTCCCTGTGGGCATAAGCTTCTGGAAAATATACTTTAGTGGATCCAAGCGTGAAATGAGATAAGTAGTATATGACGACAAATAATGTTTCAACTTTTGTGCTACCCAAGTTAGGGCACAACATGTCTTCTCGAGGTGAGTGTATTTGACCTCATATACCGTAAATTTCTTGATGAAATAATGAATGGCTCGCTCCTTCCTCCACGTGCTGTCATGTTGCCCCAGTATGCAACCAAACGAATTCTCCAATAGCGTCAGATAGAGAATCAATGGTCTTCCCGGTTCAGGTGGAACCAACACGGGTGTATTTGACAGATATCCCTTGATTGGTCAAATGCTTCCTGACATTCTGTCGTCCACTCTACCGCAACATCTTTCTTTAGCAGCCGAAATATGGGCTGACAAGTTGCCGTGAGTTGAGCAATGAACCTTCTGATATTATTTAATCTTCCCAATAAACTCATCACCTCCGTTTTGTTCTTCGGCGGTGTTAAATCCTGGATGGAATTGATCTTTGATGGGTCCAACTCAATACATCGTTGACTGACGATGAATCCTAGCAGCTTTCTTGATGGAACCCCAAAGGCACGTTTGGCTGGGTTTAGCTTAATACCATACCTTCAAAGTCCTTGGAAGAACTTCCTTAG
This sequence comes from Nicotiana benthamiana, assembly GCA_034376525.1. Taxonomy (NCBI): domain Eukaryota; kingdom Viridiplantae; phylum Streptophyta; class Magnoliopsida; order Solanales; family Solanaceae; genus Nicotiana; species Nicotiana benthamiana. Next base: position 90,000,697 of record CM067337.1, on the reverse strand, counting down.
GTCTGTTACATGGTCCTCTTGACGCCTGGAGTTTACGATTACATCATCTACGTACACTTCAATCTCTTTGTGTATCATGTCATGAAATACCGTAGTCATTGCTCTCATGTATGTTGCCCTAGCGTTCTTCAAGCCGAACGACATTACCTGGTGGCAATAAGTTCCTCATGGCATAATGAAAGCCGTCTTTTATGCATCTTCTTCGTCCATCAAGATATAATGATACCCAACATAGCAATCCACAAAGGGTCCAATCTCACGCCCGACACAATTGTCGATCAAGATATGTATTTTGGATGATGGAAAGTTATCCTTAGGGCTTGCCTTGTTCAGATTGCGGTAATCGACACATACCCTGATCTTCCCATCTCTCTTCGGCACTGGCACCACATTGGCCAACCAATCAGGATGCCGCGTGACACGGATAACCTTTTCATGCAGCTTCTTGGTCACTTCCTCCTTGATCTTCACACTCATATCTGTCTTGAACTTCCTAAGTTTCTGCTTGACGGGAAGGCATGCCGGGTCAAAGGGCAACTTGTGAACCACTAGATCGGTGCTTAATCCCGGCATGTCATCATACGACCATGCGAAAACATATTTGAATTCAACAAGTGTTTTGATTAGTTCTTCCCTGATGCCCGGCTCAAAGTGGATGCTTATTTTGGTTTCCCTAACATTGTCGGTATCCCCTAAATTGACAGCTTCAGTGTCGTTCAAATTGGGCTTAGGTTTCTCTTCGAACTGGCTTAACTCTCTATTTATCTCTTCAAAGGCATCATCTTCATCGTACTTAATTCATCATCATAATCGTCCTCTTGTGCAATTAATTCGAATTCAAATTGATTATATAGACTGGTTGAAGATCCATTGTGCATGTCATGTCATTAGAACCAGTAAAAAGAGGAATGTTCAGAAAGAGAAAAGAATAAAACAAAATTAAAACAAGATAAGAATAGAAAATTTTCATTTTATTAAATAAGTGGGATATTAGGGTTCACACTTTGCAAAATAAAAATGAGATTTGGATTACACCCTGGAATAATCCAGAAAACAAGAAAGAAAAATCAAAGCCTACTACTAGGACTCTCCCCGGGTAAGAAGATGAGTAGCCGTCCAATTATTGATACTGGCCCTAGGCCCCACAAACTGTATGTCTGCTCTGCTGGAACCCTCTCCAGCTTCTATCACATTGATATCTGCGAACAGCCTTTCAAAGCTCTGATTCAAATCCCCGTCCATCCCAATCAATGGTCCGAGAGTTTTCGAGACCAGTGACCTCTTGGTACTTGCTTTAACAAAGGATATGCAAAGGCGCAGAACTGTCTTGGGAAGAACCCAAACTCTTTTCTTCATCTTCTTAGCTCGCTTTACATTTGTCGCAGTAGGTTTGAACCCCAGTCCAAAGGTCTCTAAATTCTTAGGCAAGGAGATAGGTTGAACAATACCCTGAAGCTTGGCCTCCAGACCTTTTCCTGGCACGAACCCGTTACCCAGCATCTCTGAAAACATCATGACGGTTGCAGGATCTAGCCTGGGGAGTGGGAGGTCTTCGCCTTCAGAAATTTTATGCACTGAAAACCCATCGAGAACCTGGTACACCCAAGGCCTTTTATCGTCCTCAGTTTCTATGAATGGCACAATGTCATCACCCACAATGCTTGTACCGTCATCCTCGTGCACCACTATCTCCTGCCCGTCCCATTCAAATTTCACCATCTGGTGTAATGTAGAGGTTACTGCTTTGGCGACATGGATCCAAGGTCGCCCAAGTAGAAGATTGTATGATACTGCCATGCCAACCACTTGGAATTCCATGGTGAATTCAACTGTACTAATGTTGAATTCCAGTAGGATATCGCCCACCGTGTCGGTACTACCTCCATCGAAACCTCGGGCACATACGTTGTTCTTGTGAATCCGGTCATGATCAATTTTCAACCTATTCAGAGTAGCCAAAGAATAGATGTTGCATTTGACCCATTATCAACCAATACTGGGGTGACCACCGAGTCTTCACATTTCACGGTCAAATACAAGGCTTTGTTGTGTTCTGTACCTCTGTCGGCAACTCATCATCAAAAAATGTCACTCGGTTTACTTCGAAGATTTTGTGCACTATCTTTTCTAAGTGATTTATAGAGATTTTATCCGAAACATGAGCCTCATTCAGGATTTTCATCAGTGCCTGACAATGATCGTTGGAATGAATCAACAAGGACAACAATGAAATTTGTGCTGGAGTCTTTCTTAATTGCTCCACAATGGAGTAGTCCTTGGTCTTCATTTTCTTCAGAAACTCCTCAGCTTCTTCTTCCGTCACCAGCTTCTTTGCCGCCGCTTGATTAGGCTTTCTTAACTCGATGGGAGCAAAGCATCTCCCCGAACGAGTTAACCCCTGAGATTCACATATCTCTTCTTCCACTTGCTTGCCTTTGTACATTACCACAGCCTTCTCATACTTCCAAGGCACGGCCTTGCTTTTAGTCATTGGCAGTCGGACTACAAGCTTGATGATGACCAGTTCCCGGAGACCCCCTTTACCACAAATACGGGTGCACTTGGTGCTCCCGATACTACCACTTTGGCTAATTCTGGTTTCTTTGGATTAATGGCTAGATTCTTCCCCAATATCACCACAGGTTTGACCCCTAACTTCTCCACCTGTACCCTGCTTCCTTATCGATCGGTTTTTCTTTTGAGGTGGCCCGGATCATCATTACTGTTTGTGATGGTTTCTTTATCTCCCCTCCTTCATGCACAAGCTCAATCATGTGAGCTTCATGGTGTTCTAGCAATGGGTTCTGGTTGATGTTAGGCGTCTCTGGCATCTGGACCTCGATCTTGTTGGCGTTAATGAGATCCTGTATGGCACGCTTCAACCTCCAACATTTTTCAATATCATGCCCTAGCATTCCTGAGAAGTACTCGCAGCTTATTGATTGGTCCACATTTTGGGGTGGGGATTTGGCACCCTGGTCTCGATAGGGCTCAACAAACCTAACTGCCTCAATTTGTGAAACAAGGCGATATAGAATTCTCCCAATTCAGTAAAGGCTCTTTGTCTCTGTAGCCTATCATTTCTAGAAGCTTGATTTCAATGGAAACTTGCTCCTGGAGGGTTCCTGTAGGCCCTTGGTGGAGCATAGACGTTTTGGGGTGGTGGGTATGTGTTCTGTGGAGGTGGATAGGTGTTTTGTGGAGCTACATATGCGTTTTGGGGAGCCAGCGCGCGCATTATGGGCGAACCGGAGGCTGAGTGTATGTTTGGGCTTTGTGCACGGAGAAATGTGGTTCTGAAGGTAGATAATAGTGTTGTGGTGGGTTATAAGGGGAATGTGTATAATTTGGATGGTGGGGTTTGGGCTGGTTGTAGTGGGGTTTGCTGGACCTGGACCAACTGCCTGCTTCAATCGTAGCAACTTCTTCTTTCTTTTTCCTCCCAAACGCACCTTCTGTGCCGCTCTGAATAGATTGAGTTGTTGCCTTAAGCGCTGAGTAATACAGGATTTTATCGGACTTTAGTCCCTCCTCTATCATAACCCCTATCTTTACTACTTCATTGAAGGATTTTCCCACTATCGTCACCGATTTACCAAAGTAAGTTGGATCCAGCGTTTGTAGGAAGTAATCCACCATTTCCCCCTCTCTCATGGGAGGATCAACCCTGGCTGCTTGTTCTCTCCAGCGGAAACAGAATTAACGGAAGCTTTCTCCGGGATTCTTCCCAGTCCTCGGTAATGTGAGACGCTCAGGGACTATCTTGAGATTGTATTGGAAGTGACCTGCGAAAGTCTGCGCTAGATCGTCCCAGGTGTACCATTTGCTGGGATCTTGTCTAGTATACCATTCAAGTCCGATCCACTTAAGCTTTGGCCAAAGTAACCTATCAGTAGCTCATCTTTGCCACCCGCCCCTCTCATTTTTCTATAAAAGCCACGTAAATGTGCCATAGGATCACCGCGCCCCTCGTATAAATCAAATTTGGGCATCTTGAACCCTGCTGGTAATTGGACGTCAGGGAAAGGGCATAGATCTTTGTAGGTCACTCTGACCTGATTGCCTAACCTATGAATGTTCCTGAAGGTTTTCTCCAGCCTTTTGAACTTCCTCATTACCTCATCTTGCTCTGGGCTCTTAGCCGGCTTTTCCGTCTATCCCGGGACCTCAAAGTGAGTATTATAGGTATGTGGCTCGGGTGCTTTAAATGTGAGTTCGGAGGGGTAATATGGTGCATCGTGAGCTTGAAACAATGGCTCACTAGATGATCTATGCAATGGGGCTGGGGGAGGTGCCACAAAGATAGGGACATTTGGTGGAGGAGGGTTTTGATTGGGTGGTGGAGCTTGGGTTTCATAGGCATCCCTTCCCTGATAGTAGTGATGGCTCGGGAAGCTTGTTGAAGGACGAGGAGAAGGGTATTCTGGGGTATGTACTGGTTGGAAATTAGGAGTAACGGGCAGTTCAGGCCCCTTTTGTGCTTTAGCCAAGGCCAATTGCATTTCACTCATTTCCAGCCTCATCTTTTCCATCTTTTCCATGGCCTCTTTCACCATTTGACTCATCGTCTTTTCCGACTCAATAATGTTGTCTGATCCAGTCATACTTTCTGGTATGGGCCCATTTGATCTTGTCTGATAATGGTGCGATGCCAGTACATTCTAACAAACTAACTCATATTGATTGAGAAAACAACAAACTTGTTAGCGCTAGAGTTCAACAAATATCGCAATTGCACGTTGGGCAATGCCATGTCCTTAGGCAGTAAACCATTTCTAATATGCTTTTGCTCAGACCGCATGCATCATCCCGGCTTTTTTTATTTGTGCCTTTAAAGTGTTTAGGGAACCTTTTACTTCCTCTCTTTTATTTTCTTTTCTTTTATCCTCTCTTTTTTGTTTGTTTGTGGTGGTCGAATCTTATATGGATTTCCTACGTATCACATCCCCACGTAAATCAGACCAAGCATAGTTCGTAAAAATAAATGCTAGAAAAAGGATAAAAAATAAATTTTTAATTTTTATTACTAAAACAAACTATTACAAACTGAACATTTTTGCGGCACAGACACAAACTGAAAACAATCACAAACGCAAATACTACTAACATACTTGAATGAAAAGACCATGGACAATCCAACGACAGACTCAAACATAATTAACTACAAATGCGGACTAAGCAAACTCTAAAGCCTCAAACTTAGGTATCTGCGGGGCGTCATTCGGTCTCGACGCGGACCTGGGTCCCAAATCAAGTCCAAGCTGCTCTAGTTCATTCATTGTTCGTTTCACATAGATCACTACAGCGGGGACTAAAGTAGTATAAGTCATATCTTCACAAGCCCGACATCTTCTCAAAATGGCATGAGCAATGGCTCTGATCCTGCCTTTGACTTGCTTCTTTTCTATGAGTAGGCCACTTATCTGATTACTGCACGTCTTTAGGGCCTGAGAATCTTGCAAGTGCTGATTCTGCAATTGCTGCACTTCTATCTCCATTTGGGCCAATAAGTTGTAGCAATGCCTACTTTCAACTTCAAAGTCTTTAGCCTGCTTAACCAATTTTCCCTCGAGGGCAACCGCTTTTCTTTTTAAGTCGGCCATAATTTTCTCGTGATCTTGTTTCAATTGGTTCAAATACTGGTGACGCTCTTCTGTTTTTGCAGCCCATTGTGCCTTGAGTTCTGCCCTGATGTTCTCGGATCTTTCCAACTCGTCCTGACACTCATTGATCTCATTTTCCAAACGTTTTATGAGTCTCTCATCCTACCTGCTTCTTTGTTGATTATTGGTGGTTACCCTCATTTGAGCCTTGAGGGTCTTAGTTTCTCGAACCAGTCTATTATTTTCACTTTGGTCCGCCGCAGCTTGCACCCTGTTCTCGAAAGTCAAACTTGCAATCTATTGCTTTAATTTGCCAATTTCAGCCCGATAGTTCTCTTAATTTGCCAACCAGCCCCATTGTTCCTGCGAATTGTCCGTTAATTGTTGGACATGGGCTCTTTTGGCAGGTCTCTGAATCCGGAACCTTTTTCCGAACCAAGCATTGTATTTCGGATCTACTTCTCCCTTAGCTCGTTCTCGAACCATGGTTTTTGACTTGAGGAATCTACATTCATTCCATAACTTTCAAATTTTCTTTTCGGGAAATGTGGCTCCTGAACTGAACTCAATGGCATGCTTGCTTAGATCCTCATCTGTGGGGATTGTCTGAAACCTTCCTAACTGGTGTTATACTCTATGAGGAGCATAGGGATGGATACTGCGAACTACCATCAAAAGAATATGACATTCTTCGGCCGCCATGTATATTGCCTCGATATCAGGCAACCATCTAAATGCCCATTCAACTTGATTAGCTGTCAAGGACCTCAATCGTGCAAACCGGGCTTCAACACCTTCGGGGAATACAATGCCCATCACCCGCTTTTCAAAACCACTGATGCAGTTTTTTCCAGTCAAACCGTGATTCATGTACCCTACCCGATGACAGAGATGCTCCTGCATCCATAACTGGAGTAATAGATTGCAACCCAGGAAGAAATCACTTCCCTCCCGACACATGGTTAAGGCTCGGTATATTTCAGATAACACCAAAGGGAGCACAATACTGTTGGGCTTGTTAATTGCAAGGTCGGCCATTCCTACAAGGCCTATATCTATTTTCTTATCTTTGCGTGGACAAACCACTACTCCTAGGAATGCAGTCAGGAATTTCAAAGTATATTTTTCCTCCCACTTGTTTCTGTCCCCACCATGAGTTAGTCCGAGATTTGGTTCTTCTAAACCCCAAGGAATACCATACCGTTGATATAAGAATTGAAGAGCATAATAGCCTTCCGACAAGTCGTCATTTTGCACCTTTGGACTAATGTTTAACAAATTAAAAAACCCGTGTGGAGACACCGGTCTAGGTGAAAGCAAACATTGTCCCCTCAATTCACCATCCAAACTTGCATAACCCACAACCTCCTCTAATGTAGGTGTAAGCTCAAAGTCTGTAAAGCGGAATACATTACGGGTTGGATCCCAGAATGGTATTAAAGCTTCAATGATGTCTGTCCTTGTCTTGATATCCAACAAATTGACGAGACCTCCCAAAATTCTTTCCACTATCTTTTTACTACCATCTCCCAAATCATTCCACCACATGTGGAGCTGTAGAGGGACCTTGCTAAAGACTGAGAATAGTTCAATTAGATTTGTGCTCATTCTGCACATTTGTTAAGGCGATTAAGCAAAAGAAAAACTTATATACGACTCAAAAATAAAACTATATATATATATATATACATAAACGATGGACTCAATTTTCAAATGCGGCACTTTAGCACTTCGGGAGTCAACCGATCAAAATGATGACCCAAGATCGTCGTTTTTGCATTGTGATCCTTCTGGCGTTCCTTTCGGGAACATTCGGCAATTTATGACAAAGCGACCTTACTTAACTTATTTATGACGAAAATTAATATTTTGATATTTTTGGCTATTTTTGCAAAAGGAAAAATTGGACCCCATGAGGTTTCCATACGTATCTCACGCCCTGTGAGAATCAAACCATGCGTAATTCGCCAAATAAGCTGGCTAAAATTTTAAAACAAAACGCTTTTTCAAGCTTTTCTATTTTGAAACCCTTTTTTCTATTTTTCCAATAATTTTCCAAAAACTCTTTTTCCATTTTTTCTGTAATTTTTTAGTAAAAAAAACTACATATAAAAACATTTTTTTTTAATTTTTCAAAATTTCGGCAGAGTTTCGACAGTACTTGGACAATGGTTTTTTCTGAACTAATCAGTTAACTCTCTGACTCATTATTTTTCTTTTTTTTCTTTTCCTCATTTTCTAACCTTCCCTAGATTCAGAAAGCTGGTCAACATGCAAGCCCGAGCAAAATAAATGCACAGAAAACAAGTAGGATGCATCAGGGCGGTCTTTTCATTCAGGTTGCTAGCCCTAGACGGACCCAACCCCTGTGTTGAGTCCCCTAAGTCAAAATGCACATGATGCAAATAAGCGTTCCTACTAAGGATCCAACATTAGGCTGAGTTATTCTAGGTTTAAAACCTGGTATTTGTTCTAGACCTGGCTTACCTGAGCGGACAACTCGAGCCGAGGGGGAGGCGGCAATCCGGGAATACAGAAGCTTCGACGGCTTTGCGAGTTATCCAAACCTCGTTCTAAATTAGAATTTGACACTAAATAGAAAAGAAGTCGTACACCGTACACCCTTCTTCACAATTCAGAAGACTCGGAGAAGAAATTTGGTTCGGCACAGTTTATATACTGTTCACATAATATCAAAGCGGTAAAGCAGTCAATTAGCACATTAAGCACAGATCATGTAACAAAATCAAATAACGCTAAACACAACAATTTAATCTAAGATCGAATTCTAACCCTGAACCAGTGGTTGTGGGTCTCTTAATCCCCAGCAGAGTCTCCAGAGCTGTCACACCCCCTTTTTCACTATACACCCCCGAAAAGGGCGTAAAGGAAATTTTCCACTTAAAGGACAATCGGAAGGGGATTTGGTTATTAATTATTCAGATTCAGCACTTGGGAGATGAATGGTGTCCCAAGTCACCGATTGAATCCCGAACCGAGGAGAAAGATTCTGTTTATAGTCCGCGAACAAGAAATTCGGATAAGGAATTCTGTTTACCCGGGAGAAGATGTTAGGCATTTCTGGGTTCCGTGGTTCTTCCACGGTCTCTCAACTGTTATATTTAGCTTATTTATCTGATTTTATTACATGAAGAACCTATGTGCCAATTTTACTTTTTACCGCTTTTATTTAATATACCTTTATTTGAGAAAGTGTATGTCGTTCAAAGTGTACTTTCGGATTGCGCCGCTGGAGCCCGCAATCCTAGGCAAACTCTATCCACCGTTTTAGGACTTGAATTTGGGCCGCATAAAATGCCCACCCGTATTTCGGAATGTAATTTATCAAAGCCGCGCCTAATAGAGTCTAAACCGTTGTTATTTTGAGGAAAAGGCCACGAAATTCATTAAGCGGCCAATTCCGAAATCTATTCACTTATTACGTGTTTTTAATGGAGGGCCCCGCGATTGGTAATGTATTTTGGCGAGGCACGCCTTATTTTATGCTTAAAGGATATCCTAAAGCGACTAATGTTTTCTATTTGTTTGTCTCTAAAATGAAAAGAAAATTCTACATTATTTACATGCCGGAATTATTAAAGCTACGTTTATATATAACTTGTTAATGCTGAAAATGGTCATGAACACGGGCTGATTAGTTTTGGGACCATGCCCAACGTGCATGGTACAAAATCAGGGCCTGGGCCATCATGTTATGATTTTTGAAGGCCTAGCTACAGTGTACAACACATATTCACACTTTGAAAAATAGAAAGATGAAAATGCTATCTGATTACACAGTTTTTGCAAGTTTTAGGAAATCAATTTGTTGACAGAAATAGTTTAAACCATCTAGTAATTATAGCATAATGCCTAGCATATATGTGAAACATACTACTTAAACTAGCAAACTAAAATAGTCGAAATATCATTTACGACAAGCATACATAAATAAAATTGCCAACTAAAGGCCATATATAGATGTTCAGTTTCATTATTACTATCTACTTGGTTTTAAGTATAGAAAGTGAACTATTCTATATACAACTAATTGCTCAATATACTACTAATAAATAAATTCAAAACACTTGATTCTTCATTTCATGTTCATGCCTTAATTCTACGCTTATAAGAAGTAATAGTTGTGTACCTGATATCGAAAAAGCAAAGAAGAAGAGGAAGACCAATAGAAGCAGCAGTGGTACACACAGTAATACAGTTCCAATAACAACAACAGTAAACCAGTATCAAACAGTAACATGAATCCCAGGAACAGATTAAAACCCAACAATACCAAAAAATCAACACAAGCAAATCTGAAGAGAAACAGCCACAAAAGACCTCACTTTCAGTGCATAAGTTCTCACAAATTAACTGACTTCTTGATGTCAAAATTCAGCCTTAAATTCCCTCTTAAGTTGTGAAATTCTTTTCTCAAAAATTCAGTTCACTCTCTAAAATTCAGTTTTAAGCTCTCAATTTCTAATATCCAAATTCAGTCTATTTTCTTACTCTCAATGCTCTCTCAAATGGATAAAAAAAGCTACCCTATTATTTTCAAACTCTGTTCTATTTATAACTCAAGACATACCTGCTCCTTTTTAAAAATTTAACCACCCGACCCCCCAAAACAACAAAAGTCGCTTACCCCTTTTGAAAAACTTTCTCACAGGGGTTTTTCTCTTATTTTCCTCCTTAATTCAAGGCACATATTAAGGCTTGACTAACAGGCCTTTAACTTAGTTGATTCTGCCCACTTTTCATTTCCAAAATACCCTAAAAACTTCTATGCCCTGACTCTTAACAATCTGTATTTAAACCTTTCTGATTTATAACTACACTGATTATTATTTACCAAATCACTACACATCTACAACCAATCCTTAAGTCAAATTCACACAAATAATTCAATAAGAAAACTGAGTTCAACCAACAGGTTCATTTCAATCACAAAAATAAGAATAAGCAAGAAAACAAATGGCGAACATACTGGAGAACCACAATGGCCTATTATCCTGCTTCTCCAATTTTCAATCCGATTAATCGACGAAAACTACTCAAATCATTTATATAGCTTATAACACACACTTAAACGAACAGAAGAAAATTTTTGACCAAATAAAAGGTCTTGAAGAAGAAGAAGAAGTGATGAAAGAAACAGGATTAAAAACTAAACTTTTAAACAAATAACAATAACAGAAAAATAGATCAAAGGAACAAAATAACTTGAAAGAAAAATCTGAAAACTGAACGAGCCCATGTTGAACTCATATTTGAACCCTTGGAGGTTGAACGGGCTGTTTGTAAGTGTTGTTGCTCGTTCATAGACGAGCTGGAACTCGGATAGTAGGGTTGTTGTCGAGCTGGAACAGAGAAGAAAGAGTGGTCATCGTCCTTGTATGATGACTGGACTGATTTTGGACGTTCAGGGAGGTCGTGGCTATGGTGATGATGGACTGTTGAAGACGACGACTGGCCACTGGGTCGTTTGTGACGAGCTGGTCGTCGTACGACATTGAGATTCAGCCATGGTTGCTAGACGACGTTGATGACTGGAACTCAGACATGGCTGCTAGAGGTGGTTGAGGACGACTTTGACGACTGAAACTCATACATGGCTTCTAGAGGTGGTTGAGGACGACGTTGACGACTGGCGTGCTGGTTGCTCGATGCCGAGCAGCGATGGCTGCTGCTTATCGTAGGCGAGCGAGCTCGTTTGGTGACGAGCTGGTCGTCCATGGATGTTTTGACGGACTGGACGCGCTGAAGAAGATGACGGGGAAGGGGCGTGGTCGTTGGCAGCCATGACTAGGGTTCAAGTAGGGTGGCGGCTGTGGAGGTTTTAGGGTTTGTTGTTTGTTTGGTTATGGAGAAGAAGAACACAAGCTCTTCAAATGTGTAAGACTGACTGATGAGAGTAGGGTTTAGGTTATTTGGAGGATGGAAATGGACCGGGTCGGGTTTGGTTATTGGACTGGATCGTTCTGTGCTTTGGGCCTAGTTGATTTTATTGAAAAATGGCCCAATCCGAGTTTTGTTTTTTCCTATTTTTTGTTCTCTTTTCTTTTAATTAATAAAACTAAAATTTTAAATTAAGTGATAAACTAAATTAACTCAAAAATATTAATTCTCTCTCTCTAACGGCTCTCTCCTCTCTTCTCTCTCCTCAATCTTTCTCTCTTCCCGTCTGAAGCGACCACAGTCGCCGGTTCCGACAGGTAAGTCCCTCTCCTCTTCCTCTTCTCTCTCTCATCTCTCGTCTTTTTCGACTGCACAGTGCTGTCGGAACACTGTTCCGACAACTCACGGTGGTTGGCTTTTGTCACCTCCCACTCCATTGAGGCACACAACGTCAGGCGCACCCCCCCGGCAATTTCTGTCGCCGGAATCCACCCCACGCGCTCACGGTGCCCACCCACGTGCCGCTGCGGTCAGACACGCGCCCGAAGCGTGCGACCTTTTCCGGCCATTTTTCCGCCGGACCCTTTTACACAGTCCCCTCCCCCCACGGTTCCGACCAACCCGGCACCCTCGAAATTTTTCTCGGGTCACTTTCATTCCCAACTGCCCATAGCCTGCTCTCTCTTCGCGGCCACACTGCTTATCACAGCAGACTGGCGGAAGAGCTTTACCAACACGGTTTGTTTACCCAAGTCTGATCCTTCGGCTCAGAGGTTTCGAACTTTCGCTTTTCGCCGGAAATTTTTCCGGCAATTCCTGCGCTTTCCTTTCCATTACCCCCTCTGCCTTCGTGGGTGTGTGTGGGTGTGTTTTATTTTCTTGGAGAGGTGCATATTCTACCGGCGAGGATTTCTGGCAAGCCTCAATACCCTCGGCGACTACCGTTCAGACTCGCAGCAGGACGTAATAGAACAGCACGTTCTGAGGAGCTTCAGGAGAACTTGGGCGCACCAAAGCAAACTTTCAGGTTTCCCCACCGGGAGTTGGTACCTCCCGCTCTCTTGTTTACTTTGTGTAATTTCTTACGCCTTTAGCTATCAGTTGGAGTGTGGCATATTCTGTTGTAGTCTATCATGCATCTTTTGCGTATTTCGTTCTAGTGTGTACGTGCACTACTGTTTCTCATAGTTGGTTGGAGGGATAGTGGCCGCGGCGGGGGATGTTAGCGTAAGGTCATGTCCTCGGGGGGTGGGGGTGGTGTCGGGAAAAGTGAGTAGGGGAGCAGGGGGTAGCCACGCGGGTGGGGCGGGGGGTAAGGGAGGAAAGAGGGCAACGGATGCCCATAGATTAAGGATTGGGTCTTGGAACATAGGCACGCTGACGGGCAAGTCCATAGAGTTGGCGAAGATTCTTCAGAAGAGGAGGGTAAACATAGCGTGTGTCCAGGAGACCCGGTAGAAAGGGATGAAGGCGTAGGATGTAGACGGGTTTAAACTGTGGTATTCTGGGGTCGTGAGAGGTAAGAATGGAGTGGGCATCTTGGTGGATAGGGACCTAAGGGAGTCCGTGGTCGAGGTTAGGCGAGTGAATGATAGGTTAATGTTTATCAAGCTGGCTATTGGGGGCGGCGTGCTCAACGTCATCAGCGCTTATGCGCCGCAAGCGGGTTTAGACGAGGAGGACAAGAGGCGCTTTTGGGAGGACTTGGATGATATGGTGAGTAGTATTCCTCAATCTGAGAAGTTAATTATTGGAGGAGACTTTAATGACCACATTGGGGCTGATGCTGGTGGCTATGATGAGGTGCACGGAGGCTTCGGCTTTGGGGCTAGGAACGGAGAGGGCACTTCGCTGCTAGATTTCGCTAGGGCTTCTGAGCTTCTGATTGCGAATTCGACTTTTCGGAAGAGGGAGGAGCATTTGGTTACCTTCAAGAGTTCAGTGGCGAGGACGCAGATTGATTACATTCTCATCCGTAGGAGCGATAGGGGCCTGTGCAAGGACTGCAAGGTTATTTCGGGAGAGTCTCTTTCTACTCTCCATAGACCCCTGGTGCTGGATGTCGGTCTCTGGGTGAAGAGGAAGAGGAGAGGCGTGCGGGGTCAACCGCGGATAAGATGGGGTGCTCTGTCAAAGGAAAAAGCTCAGAAGTTGGAAAGGAGGTTAGTTGAGGGCGGAGCTTGGAGGAGTTCTGGGGAAGCGGGTGCTATGTGGACAACGACGGCGATCTTGATTAGGGGGGTAGCACGGGACGTGCTCGGGGTGGCCAAAGGTTACTCAGGCAGTTATCAGGGCGAATGGTGGTGGAACGATATAGTCAAAGGAAAAGTGGAAGTGAAGAAGGCGGCGTTCGTTAGGTTGGCAGGAAGCACAAGCGAGGATGATTGGCGAGCGAACAGGGAGATCTACAAGGTGGCAAGGAAAGAAGCAAAGATGGCAGTCACGGAAGCTAAAAACGCGGCGTTCGGTCGCATGTACGAAGAACTAGGGGAGAGAGGCAGGGATAAGAAGTTATTCCGGTTAGCTAGAGCGAGGGAAAGGAAGGCGCGTGATCTAGACCAAGTTAGGTGTATCAAGGGCGAGGATGGTAGAGTTCTGTTAGGGGAATCTCAAATCAAACAGAGGTGGCAGGAGTACTTTCGGGACTTACTTAACGAGGAGGGGGATCGTAACATAGAGCTAGGGGAACTGGGGCACTCAGAGCGTCATAGGGACCTTGGGTACTGCAGGCGCATTAGGTAGAGGAGGTCATGGGGGCTCTGCGTAGGATGAGTAGGGGTCGAGCGACCGGGCCTGACGAGATCCCGGTGGAGTTCTGGAAGTGCATGGGTAAGTCTGGGGGGAGTGGCTCTCCAGGTTGTTCAATGCGATCTTCGGGACCAAAAGGATGCCGGACGAGTGGAGATGGAGTACAGTGGTGCCCTTGTACAAGAACAAAGGGGACATCCAGTGCTGCAACAATTATAGAGGTATCAAATTGATAAGTCACACCATGAAGGTTTGGGAGAGGGTGATTGAGACGAGGGTGAGGGGAGTGACAACTATATCTGGGAACCAGTTCGGTTTCATGCCGGGCCGCTCCTCTACTGAGGCTATCCACCTCGTCAGGCGGCTGGCGGAGCAATTCAGGGATAAGAGGAAGTACCTTCACATGGTGCTTATTGACCTGGAGAAGGCGTATGATAAGGTCCCGAGGGAGGTGCTGTGGCGGTGTTTGGAGGCGAAGAGCGTGCCGGAAGCCTACATCAGAGTAATCAAGGACATGTACAATGGAGCTAAGACTAGGGTTAGGACGGTGGGTGGCGATTCAGGCCATTTTCCAGTGGTTACGGGGCTCCATCAAGGATCGGCGCTGAGCCCCCTCTTGTTTGCATTAGTGATAGATGCTCTTACCCGTCATATTCAAGGGGATGTGCCTTGGTGTATGTTATTTGCTGATGATATAATATTGATAGATGAGTCGAGGGCCGGTGTTATCGAGAGGTTAGAGGTATGGCGGCAGACTCTCGAGTCTAAAGGTTTCAAAATAAGCAGATCTAAGACAGAATACCTGGAGTGCAAGTTTAGCGCCGATCCGAGTGAAGTAGGGAGGGACGTGATGATTGGCTCTCAGGCCATCGCCAAGAAGGACTGCGTCCGTTACCTTGGGTCGGTGATTCAGGGGGATGGAGAGATTGACGGGAACATCGCGTATCGTATAGGAGCAGGGTGGGCTAAGTGGAGGCTTACATCAGGAGTCCTGTGTGACAGGAAAGTTCCACACAAACTCAAGGGGAAATTCTATAGAGCCGTGGTTAGACCTGCGATGCTGTATGGGGCGGAGTGCTGGCCCGTAAAGAAGTCCCATGTTCAGAGGATGAGGGTCGCGGAGATGAGGATGCTTAGGTGGATGTGCGGGCATACCAGGCTAGATAAAATTAGGAATGAAATTATTCGGGAGAAGGTGGGGGTGGACCCGGTGGACGAGAAGATGTGCGAAGCGCGGCTGAGGTGGTTCAGGCATGTGCGGAGGAGAAGTCCCGATGCACCGGTGAGGAGCTGCGAACGGCTGGTGATTACCGGCGGTAGGCGCGGCAGAGGGAGGCCCAAGAAGTATTGGAGAGAGGTGATTAGGCAAGATATGGCTAGAATGCAGGTTTCAGAGGACATGACCCTTGATAGGAAAGCCTGGAGGTCTAGTATCAGGGTTGTAGGATAGGGACACCTAGAGTTTCTCTTCCGCTCCTCCCGGGGTTGGGGGTGGGGTAGCAGGGTTATTCATAGATGATATGTGTTTACAGTACGATACTATTACTTGTTATTTTATTTTGGTATTTTGTTTCCTTTGTTCAGATTATTTCTAACGCTATTTATGCTGGAATTTCTATTGCACTAATGATATACTGTTTCTGTTTTGTTTTATTTCTGTTTGTTTTACTATTGTTTTTCACCAAACCCTATGAGCCGAGGGTCGATTGGAAACAGCCTCCCTGCCCTGTCGGGTAGGGGTAAGGCTCGTCTACATATTACCCTCCCCAGACCCCACCTGGTGGGAATACACTGGGTAGTTGTTGTTGTTGTTAACTACAATTATTATGCACAATTAAACATCAATTAAAACACAATTGCACAATTTTGACGTTAAATGCTAAAATGCGAAAGATGCCTATTTTTGTGTTTTTTATTTTTTGTAAAACAAACTTAATTACTCCTAATTGTAGAATTAAATCCTACATGCAAATGTGACATTTTTTTTTATTAATTTAAAAATGGACATGCACATACAAAAATGCAAAATAATACATGGAAAAATAACACCAAACTCACAACAGTTGCAAACAATAAAAAAATTGTTTTATTTGAATTTTTGGGAGTAATATATATAAGGCAAAAATCACGTGCTCGCAGTCACGATTCAAAATCCATTAAGGGTCGTGATGGCGCCGGACACCACTGCCAGGCAAGCCAACTAAATTACTTAAACAAAGTCTCATTTTTAACACTTTTAAAATCTAGGATTTTTCCTCCATATTTAGAAAATTTTGAAAAAAATACAGTTTCAAATCATGTTTAAGAGTCAAACAATTAATACAATATATCAAACCCTCCCAGAACCCGGAGTCACAAGTGCATGAGAATCCACTAAAAAAAGAAATAAAATACAACATTCCGTCTAGAATACAGTGGACGAAAGTAAATACAGAACACTGAAAGGGACTACCCTAGCTGCAGCCGTCTCGAACAATGCATCTCATCTAGTCCCAAAACCATGTGTGTTGCTATGCCAGTAGACCACTAGAGCCACATAATAAACCTGTGCAACAAAATACACAGCAAGCGTAGTATGAGTACATAAATAACGTGTACTCAATGAGGGTCCCGCCTAATCCCGAAGGGGCAGAGACGAGATGATCAACTTTGACACTCACTAGCAGTCCAATGACTATTTATCCACAATAAATATATTAAACAGTGGATTTGTTTCATAAACATGTTTCTAATCCAGATAGAGGGAATAAGTTAACACGTAATTCTTTTATGGAAAATTTCCTTGGACTTCTTGTTATTATTAACAGTATAAATCTCGAGCCATAGTGTGGCATAAAACACTCAAATGAGTCCAAGCAGCAATACAAGCATGCGCAAATCATACTGTGGCGACGGGCCGATCCAACAGAAATAAATGTGCACTTGCCGAGAGTCGACGGCGCGCTTATAAATGCATCTATTAATCTGCTGAGGCGTACAGCCCATTCCAAAATAAACATATGCAGACAGACAATCAATCAAACGGTCAACATGGAGCAAATATCCAAGAAAGGTCAATTCTCTTTAATAATTTGAGAAATCAAAGCTTAAGTCTTTCCTTTTGAAATTCATTTATAAATTTAAGATGATTCAAGAAATTCAAGTCATCAATGGGTTCACAATTAATCCAAGTATAACATGCTTTTGGATCCTAGACTACCCGGACAATAGCATAATAGTAGCTATGCCCGGACTCTAGTCACCTCGTGCGTACGTAGCCCCCACAAATAGGAGCACATAATCATTTAACTCACATATGGGGAAATTCCACCTCACAATATTAGAAAGGAAACTCACCTCACTACGAAGCGTTCCTTCAATAACAAGAATAGGCTCCAATCTTAATTCGAAGTCGAACGAGCAGCAACTAGTTAAATAAAGCAAGAACTAGTCAATAAGTGCTCACAAAGTAAAATTCAACTAATTAAATGATTTCCCAATATTTCCCACAAGTTTTCTAAATTCCGACCCCGGGCCCACGTGCCCGGATTCCGAGATTTTTTGAAGGAAATTACTCTTTATAGCCTAAGGATTACTAATACGTGATTTTCAGTTCATTACATAGCTAATTAGGTGGTTAAATTATAGCTTTATCAAAACCCTAGGTCTAGCTCTAACCCTTGATTTTTATTTGATTATTATTGTTAAATATATGTAATATTCATGTATTTAAGCTAAAAGTGAGTGGGGATTACTTACCTTGTGATGTTATGAAGAAACTCTCTCTTTGGAACCTCCATAATCACCCAAGGGTGGAAGAAATGGAAGATAAATGAGCTTGGGTTCGTATTTAATGAACCCTTACTGTCCCAACGATTTTCGCATATGCGGAAAAACAACCGCTTTTGCGGTTTGGCAGAGTTGACCGGACCGCTTCTGCGGTCTTGATTTCGCATATGCGGGACCGCATGCGGTCTCTCCCCCTTCTTGACCATTCCGCTTCTGCGACTAGGTGGCCGCTTATGCGGTCACGGCTTCTGCAGTCAAAGAGCCGCAGAAGCGGTTTTGACATAAGCAGCAAACTTACTTCTTTCCAAAATCCAACTTTACTCAAACCTCGACCATTTGATGCCCGGGGCTTCCGAGCCCCGCCCGAATATATCGACAAGCCTGAAATCACGAGGCGGACCTAGTCTAACCCTCGAAACACCCAAAGCAACGATGGATCAAAGAATCGAACCCCAAAACCAATTCGTCAACTTAATGAACTTCAAGTTCTTTATTTCCTAGCAACGGGTCAAAATACGTTTAAGCTATTTGGATTGGCACCAGATTTTACGGGTAGGTCTTATATAATATTTTGGACTTGTACCAAGTTTCGGAACCAAAATACGAACTCGATACCTGGGGTTTTAATGAATATTTAGATTTTTTAATTCTTTAAAACTTCGATAAACAATTTTGCATAAAAATTCCGTACTCGGGCTAGGGACCTCAAAATTCGATTCCAACCATACGCCCAGGTCCCATATTTTTTCACAGACCTTCCGGGACCGTCAAATCACGAATCCGGGTCTGTTTCCCAAGAAAGTTGGCTAAAGTCAAATTTGGCCTTTTAAGAACACCTTAAGGAAATAATTGGTTTTATTTTTACTCAAAACTCTCCTAACTTCCGAACTAATCGCCCCCGCAAATCGTAATTTAGCTAAAAAAATCGTGGGAAGATTTATTTAAGGAAACGAGGTTCTAAATAGTAAAACGACATGTCGGGTTGTTACATAGCCGACTTGTATTTTGACTTATAGATGCTCATGACTAGTGACACCTTGGTTAGGGCTGTATATGGGTGTTATTCCGCATTTTATGATATTAACTGCTATTTCAGATTTATTTTACCATGTTTAGACTTTTTTCTAATTGGAAATGGGAAGAGTCGGCTGGCCTTGTTTTCAAGAGAGGTGCCATCACGACCGGGTCTGAGTTTAGGATCGCGACAAATAAATATTTTTGGTTTATTTTATTCTATACTTTTTAAAAGTTTCTCTTTCTCAAACTTCGTGATCAATCAAAATACATCCCGTAATTTAAATATTACTATTATAGTAAAAATGTATAAAGATATAAATATTGTGGCTGCCTTTAAAATTAGACATTTAATTCTCTTATCTATATATTATATTAAAAGCACAAAGACCCTTTGCGAAATGTTGTTTGCTTTTTTAGTCCTTCAAAAATAGAGTTTACACTAGATAAAATAGTTATTTAATTAATTTTTAATATCTAGGAATAATCATTTAATTAATTTCCTAATATGTAGAAAATGTCATTTAATTATTTTCTTAATATTTAGAAAATTAATTTTTAATTCCTTTTAGTTCTAAAAGCCATGCATTTTCAACTCTTAAGGTGTACCTTCCATATTAGTCTTCCGAATATTTAAAATTTTAAAGTAACTAAAACTTTGATTTTTTTTTTTGGCATGTAGATTAATCCCAACCTAACTAAGTTTTTTTCGAACATATGTAGTCTGACTCAAAGTAGTCTCTTTTTTATTTTGGTAATCTATATTATAGCTATATATTATATTAAAAGCACGAAAACCTTTAGCAAATTATCGTTTGCTTTTTTTACCATTTAAAAAAAATTTACATTAGATAAAATCCTAATTTAGCTATTGCCTACTCCTAATATTTAGGATTTAAAATCAACTAAAATTTTACATAATAAATAATTTCCTTATTTGAACTACTATATAAAACTCCTACAATATTTAGGATGTTATAATCAATTAAAATTACCTTATAGAGCTACGTGGTAAAATATATAGTAATTAAGTAATATATAAAATTAACCTACGAAACTCGTATAACATATACTTTCTGGAAGGTGAGGAATCCAAAAGAGTTGAAAGAATCGAATTCAACTTGACATTGATTTTGTCTTTAATTTAGGTTGTGTACATTTTTCTTTTATCTTTTTTATTTTAGAAAATAAGTTGAGCACAAGTTTTATGTAAGACTTTTATGAGGAAATAAGTAATAAATAATAGTAATTGATGTGGAGCATTTTTATAAATAAAAGTGTATATCGTCTATCCTACCCAAACTGAAGGTGGAATTAGAATTCCAGTAGAATGCCTCGTCTAGGAGGGCCGAAAGAACTGACTAAAAAATTATTACTGTAAGATTTGATATTGTTACTTAAATAACTCTATTCTTTTTAGGATGGCTCAAAGAATTTACTTAAATATTTTGAAATAAACTAATAATATTAATATGTAAAATTTGTAATGAATCTAAAGTTTCTACACTTTGATCATTCTATGTGTTGAAATTCAGCAGCCAGTTTAAGCTAACTCCTCGAGACTCGAGTCAACATCATATATTTTAATTAAATCAGTCAAATTAATGCTTACAGGGGATTATAATGTTGTGTGCTTAGGAATTATAATTTAAATCTATCCCAAATATTAGTTGTTCAAGTATTTTTAGGTGTTGTCTGCGTCAAGATAAACATGAGAGTTTTACTACACGTGAACTTTCTATTTTAATTTGTTTCTTTTGCGTGATTCTATCTATTTAAAAATCATATTTTGAGTCTTTGTATCCAAAAAAAATCATTTGAGGTCCAGTAGGGAAGGATAATGATAATATTTTGCCTAGAATTTTATTTTTGGGTCCTTTTTAACCAGAACGTGCATGGCGGATCTAGCCTATTGCTATTCGGTCGCACTTCTTTTCGTACTCAATGTTTTCACTGCTAACTCTTTTTAACAAGCTTATAACAACAACAACTACCAACTATAGTCGCATAGGGTGAGGTCTGGGGAGGGTAATATGTACGCAGGTTTTACCTCCACCCGAAAGGATGGAGAGGCTGTTTCCAATCGTCCATCGGTTTACAAAAAGGAAAGGAGATATAAAAACAAAAACAAAAACAAAGACAAAAGAGCATTAGTACCTCCAGCAGGAATCACGATACATAATTATGTAAACATAGACCACAAGTAACATGACATGCAAAAGGAAAAGGTAACCAAAAATAGAAGTAATAGGGCATTCATAAATATTAATTTAGCCACATTCCGTTAATAAAATTGAATGCAGTAACAACGACCACTAACTACAAGCCACTATCTTACAACCCTAATGCTAGACCTCCAAACTCTCCTATCAAGGGTCATGTCCTCAGAAATCCGCAATGTAGCCATATCATGCCTAATCACCTTTCCTCAATACTTCTTTAGCCTCCCTCTACCTCGCCTCGCGCCAACCACCTCCATCTGCTCACAACTCCTCACCAGGGCATCTGGACTTCTCCTCCGCACATGCCCGAACCACATGAGCCTCGGCTCCCGCAACTTCTCATCGACTAGGGCCACCCCTGCCTTTTCCCGAATACCTTCATTCCTAATCTTATCTAAACTGGTGAGCCCGCACATCCACCTGAGAATTCTTATCTCCGCAACCTTCATTCTCTAAACATGAGATTTCTTCACCGGCCAGCACTCCGCCCCATACAACATGGCAGGTCTAACCACAGCTCTGTAAAACTTCCTCTTGAGTTTCCGTGGCACTTTCTTGTCACACAAGACTCTTGATGCAAGCCTCCATTTCGACCACCATGCCCCTATACGGTGAGTGACATCCCCGTAGATCTCTCCATTCCCCTAAATCACCGACCCCAGATATTTGACACTGTCCCTCTTGGAGATGGCCTGAGATCCAAGCTTCACGACCCTGCCTACTTCTTCTTCGCTCGACTCTGCGCTAAACTTACACTCCAGGTATTCAGTCTTAGACCTACTTAGTTTGAAACTCTTAGACTCGAGAGTCTGTCTCCAAACCTCCAACCTCTCGTTGACACCGACCCTCATCTCGTCTATCAAGACTATGTCATCAGGAAATAGCATACACCATGGCACATCCCCTTCAATATGGTGAGTCAGAGCATCCATTACCAAAGCAAATAGGAGAGGGCTAAGCGCAGAGCCTTGATGGAGCCCCATAACTACTGGGAAATGGTCTGAGTCGCCACCTAGCGTCCTAACCCTAGTCTTAGCGCCATTGTACATGTCCTTGATCACTCTGATGTAGGCTTCCGGCACACTCTTCGCCTCTAGGCTCTTCTATATCACCTACCTTGGGACCTTGTCATACGCCTTCTCCAAGTCGACAAACACCATGTGTAGATCCTTGTTCTTATCCCTGAACTGTTCCACCAATCTCCTGACAATGTGGATAGCTTCTATTGTGGAACAGCCCGGCATGAACCCGAACTGGTTCACGGAGATAGATGTCATCTCCATCACCCTTGCCTCCACCACCCGCTCCCAAACTTTCATGGTGTGGCTTAGTAATTTGATACCACTATAGTTGTTACAACACTGGATATCCCCTTTGTTCTTATACACGGGCACCACTGAGCTCCACCTCCACTCCTCCGGCATCTTCTTGGTCCTGAATATCACATTGAACAACCTGGACAGCCACTCCACTTCTTCCCTACCTATGCTTTTCCAGAACTCCACTGGGATTTCGTCTGACCCGGTCGCACGACCCCTACTCATCCAACGCAAAGCCTCCACTACCTGCCCCACCCTGATGCGCCTGCAGTACCCAAGGTCTCTATGACACTCTAAGTTCCCCAACTCCCCTAACTCTAAGTCTTGATCCCCTTCCTTGTTAAGCAGGTCACGAAAGTATGACTGCCACCTCTTCTTGATTTGGGACTCCCCCATCAGGAGTCTGTCATCCTCATCCTTGATGCACCTAACTTGGTATAGATCTCGCGCCTTCCTCTCCCTCACTTTAGCCAACCTGAATAACTTCTTATCCCCGCCTTTCTCCCTCAATTCCTCCTTCATGCGACCAAACGCAACATTTTTTGCTTACGTGACCACCATCTTCGCTTCCTTCCTCGCCACCTTGTAGCTCTCCCTATCCGTTCTCCTTTCTTCCTCGCTGGTGCTCCCTTCCAACTTAGCGAACGCCGGTTTCTTCGCCTCCACTTTTCCTTGAACTACATCGTGCCACCACCACTCACCTTGATGTTTGCCTGAATAGCCCTTGGCTACCCCGAACACATCTCGCGCTGCCTCCCTAACCAGGTTTGTCGTCTCTGACCACATTTCGTCCGCTTCTCCAGAACTCCTCCAAGCTCCACCATCAGCTAACCTCCTCTCCGGCTCCTTGGCTTTCTCCTTCGACAAAGCTCCCCATATAATTCACGGACGGCCCCGGACACCCCTCCTCTTCCTCTTCACCCAGAGACCGACGTCCATCACCTAGGAGTCTATGGAGAGTCGAAAGGGACTCTCCTGGAATAACCTTACAGTCATTGCACAACCTTCGATCGCTCTTTCTGAGGAGGAGGTAGTCATTGCCGCCAAACTTTTGAAGGTAACCAAATGCTCCTCTCTCTTGTGAAATGCCGAGTTCGCAATCAAAAGCTCAAAAGCCTTGGCAAAATCAATCAGTGAAGTGCCTCCTCCGTTCCTAACTTCAATGCCATAGTCACCATGCACCTCACCATAACCACCAACATCAGCCCCAATATGACCATTAAAATCACCTATGATAACTAATTTCTCAGAGTGGGGAATACTTCTCACCAACTCGTCCAAGCCCTCCCAAAAGCGCCTCTTAACCTCTTCATATAATCCTGCTTGCGGAGCGTAAGCGCTCATGACATTGAGGACGCAACCACCAATTACTAACTTAATGGACATCAACCTATTATTCGCTCGTCTAACCTCAACCACGGGCTCCCTAAGATCCCTATCCACCATGATACCCACTTCATTCTTACCCCTCTCATCCCCAGAGTACCACAGCTTGAACCCATTCGCATTCCACTCCTTCGACCCTTTCCACCTAGTCTCCTGCAGGCACGCCATGCTGACCCTCCTCTTCTGAGGAATCTTAGCCAACTCAATGGACTTACCTGTCAGTGTGCCTATGTTCCATGACCCAATCCTTGATCTACGAACGTCTGTTATCCCCTTCCCACCCTTGCCTCCCGCCCCACCCCTCGAACCGCTCCTTACTTCCCTGCTTACTCCCACCCCTACCCCACGAGGACAAGACGTTACACTACCATTTCCCGCCGCGGCCACTAGTCCTCAGAAAACGAAAAAGGGGAAAACTAGAATACAAAAAAGATGTACAGAGTAAACAAGGGAAGGGGAGGTACCAACTCCTGATGCAAAAAAAACCTGAAAGTAAGCTTTGATGCACCCGAGATCAACTACTGCCAATTCCTGCTCGTTCTGTCCGGTGCCGCTATGCTCTTCACTCCCAAAACGCCGCAAGCTCGCCTCGTCCGCCGCAACTACTACCTGAAAATCACAAACACACAACCCCACAAAAATGCGAGGGGAGGAAGGGGGTGGCCGAATTGGTAAAGGAGGGGTTGGGCAACCTGAAAAGGGAGGTGGAATGAGAGGGAGGGGAGGGGGAACAAGAGAGAGAGAAGAGAGTGGAAGAAGAGGGAGAGAGGAAGAGAGAGAGGGGTAGCTCACCGGAGTGGTTCACCGGTGAGGTCGCCGGATCTTGGGTTAGAGAGTGGGGAAATGGCAGAAAAGGGGGAAGCGGGGGGCTGGGGTGGCAGGGGCAGGGGAAGAAGAGAGAAGAAAGAGAGAGAAAAAAGAGGTAGGAGATAGAGCTTACCAGGGATCGCCGGAGTGGGCTGAGGTCGCCGGAGGGGGTGAGGAGGGGGGGGGGGCTGACCGATGGTGCTGGGGGCTGGAGGCTGGAGGAGGGGGCAGGGGGTAAAATGGGGCAGAAGACCGTTAAGTCAAGAAAGGGAAGAAATATCAAAAGGCCTTTAACAAGCTTATAATTTTTACGAATATACATCAACTATAGCAATCAAAAAATTTGTAATCTAAATTTTTTGAATCACAATTTGTATAGTTATTTTCTTTTGCATTTATACACTTATATGTTCCAATAGCTTTTAAAACCAAAATAAAGCTGTTGATTTTGTTATGAAATAGAAGATTCTTACACTTCTATTTAAGGTGAATGTCTTTAATGTACTTAATTAGAGAGATTTTAGAGTCCTATTATTGGTAGCAAGATCTTCCTCCTCCTTATAAATAGAGGTGCTCTCTACCATTGTAAATCATCCCTTGAGACCCCTCTCAACTCAATAAGAAGAACTCTCTATACTCTTCTCTCTATTGCTATTGTTCTTGTCTTTTGCTTTAGTTTATAACACGTTATCAGCACGAGTCTCTAACCAATTGAAATTTTCGATTGTCTTAACTTTTATTTGTGCAAGGTTTTTCTTCAAACAAAGAGTGAAGAAAGAAAAAAAAAAGGGAAACGAAAAACAAAGAGAGAAACAGAAAACTTTCTCTGGAAAGCAAAAGGAAAAAGAAAAGAAAGAAAAACGTGGAAAAAAAAAGGGAAAGGAAGAAAGGAAGAAAATATTGAAAATAGAATTGGTATACCTTAAATGTAAGTATTTTATTTTTTCCTTTCAAATTCTTGGAATTCTATAATTTGATTTTATATACAAATATAGACAACAAAGTTTGATTACAACTCTAATGGAGTTTGTGAGAAATTATAACCACACGAAGTGGTAAAATCTCTATGTCCTGCCATGATTAAATTCATGTATGATTGTGGACGTGACAAAGAATTCCGTCCCATTGAATTTGCTCCATTCCCTTTAGAGAATGTGGAAGCAGTATATGATAAGTCTGAAAGAAGACTAATTACCATGAAGGTATCAATGAATGTGGACGTGACAAAGAATTCCGTCCAATTGAATTTGCTTCATTCCCTTTAGAGAATGTGGTAGCAGCTTGCGTAAAGCACATGATTTTGATCCATTCCCTGAAGTGAATGTGATAATCGTAATAAGAGCCCGTAAGTATGAACACGCTCTTGATGTAATTGTGTCATATGAAAAGAAAGTTCGTTGCCCTCGAAATTTCGGGCAGAACTATAATGGGTGTTGGATGATGAGATCCACTTAGATGCTATGGGTCTTGGAGACGCCATTAAAGACAGAAAAAGTGCATCCACCCAAAGCTATGCTAAGGCCTTGATTTTCTTGCGCCATCACCTTGATGAAGGTTTGAAACTATGCTAAGGCCTTGATTTTCTTGCGCCATTACCTTAATGAAGGTGTGAAACTGTATGAAGGCCTTGATTTTCTTGCGCCATCACCTTGATGAAAGTTTGAAGATTGAATATCTCAACATCAAGGATTCACCCATCTTGTGGAAAGGCTTAAAGAAGAGAGATGACAACATGAAGTTGGTCACTCTGCCACAAGCACGATACGATAAGAATCCAAAAGCAAATAGTTTATAAACTATATATTATCGTTGCGGTGGAAACGGGCACTGGTCAAAGGATTGCCGTATGGTTGACCTTTACCAAGCATCTCAAAAGAGTAAACACCCCATAACGAATTTTGTCTCTGACGACAACTTGAATGTGGCAGACTTCTTTGAGCAACCCGATGGGAAGATAGACCACCTAATCGATGATGGATCGGTGATGAAAGAAGATGGAGCTGTTTGATTTATTTGTATTAGTTAATGAATAAACTAATAGTCATTAGTATTAGCTCGTATTAGCTAGTTCATGATATGATGTTTGTATTAGTTCTCAATATGCTCAAATATCAATAATATCTTTACTTTCCAGTAGAGGTAATCGACTAGCCTGAAAAACTAGTCGGTTATCTCATATTTCGCATAAAACTGCAAAACAATCGATTGTCAATGATCAACAATCGATTGTCTCTAAAACGAATTTTTCAGAAGTGATCAACAATCGATTGTCTATATTTGACAATCGATTGTCTTATGCAATGAGGTCCGGAATTTTTCAAAAATGACCAACAATCGATTGTCTATATCTAACAATCGATTGTCTTAAACAGTGTGATCTGAAGTTTTTCAAAAATAACAAATAATCGATTGTGTATGTCTAACAATCGATTGTCTATGTTCCAACAATCGATTGTGTGTGTTTAATAATCGATTGTCTTATGAAAAACGCTGAAATTTTCAAACTGCAAAGGAATTGATTATGGATAACATATCTGATTTTGTTAGCCAACTGTTAGTAGCAGATTTTGAAAATATTATGTGACACAAAAGAATTGAACTTGTTTATTCTTATGTTCGTGTATTTCTTTTGTATGTTAAACTATGGGATAGCAAATATGGATATCTCACAAAGCGAACTTGGACCAACGTCCAATTGTAAAAGTATTTGCCTAGTTGATTCATGTACTACACATACAATACTCAAAGAAAAGAAGAGTAATTGTGTAAGGCAAACATTACTACAATCTATGGAAGTAGTAAATTGATTGAAGGCTCCGGAAGAGCAAATGTAACTCTGCCCAAAGGCATGACGTTAATCATTGAGAAATGTTCTCCTCCAAGACTAAGAAGAACTTGTTGAGTTTTAAAGATATCATTCAAAATGGATATCATATTGAGACAATAGATGAGAATAATCTTAAATTCTTCATGAAAACGAGGCTGCCCATTTCGGTTTGGGTTCACGCCATTTTGAATGCAACAATACTAGTTTGTCGGCTGCCCACTTCGGTTTCGGGTCACGCCATTTTGCATGAAGCAATGCTAGTTCGTCGGCTGCCCACTTCGGTTTGGGGTCACGCCATGTTGCATGCAGCAATGCTAGTTCGTCTCTGACTGACGAATTGACACAAATATTCCCCATTGCAATTGGTTTTGGGTCATGAACCCAATATATCCCATTTAAGAAGCTTTGGATGCGCAGTATATGTGCCTGTAGCACCGCCATCCCGCACCAAAATGGGTTTGCAAAGGAGGTTAGGAATATATGTTGAGTTTGACGCGTCCTCCATTATTCGCTACCTCGAAACATTGACAGGAGATTTGTTCACTGCACTATTTGCAGACTGTCAATTTGATGAGACACTTTTCCCAAAATTAGGGGGAGAAGTTGGTGAAACCAAACGGGAAATTTTTTGGAAAAATGTATCATTATCTCATCTTGATCCACATACCTCTATTTGAAAGAAAGAGGTACAAAAGATTATCCATTTGCAAAGAATAGCAAATCAAATGCCTGACGCATTTACGGACTTGAAGAGGATAACGAAATCCCACATTCACGCGGAAAATGTTCCGATCCGTATTGAAGTCCCTATTGGACAAAGATCTAGTGTCATATCCAATGAGTCAAATGCACGCCAGAAGCGTGGCAGACCATTAGGTTCCAAAGATCGAAATCCTAGAAAGAGGAAAAAGAACGATCTAAATGACACTATGAAAGAATCACATGAGGACGCTCATGATTTGATTAATTCCGAGATTCACGAAGAATCTATTGAGCCTGAGACTTTTGAAAATACGGAATGCAAGAATGTGAGGATCTCGAACCTCAGTCTGTGGTAGTACAAAATTAATTGAGAACTCTCGAAGAGCCAATTATTACTATGTTGGAGAAACACAATTGAGTATTGTGCTGTAGTAAGTCTCAAAGAAACTTATTCAGTTTCCAAAGTACACGCGAAAGCGATTGATTATATTGAGACTATAAATAAAGGAAGGCTTTGATTCTCCTATTACTACAACTTGTAGCGGGGTAATTTGTATATGAAAAGCTACCCGCTTTGTTCTCCAGTTTGTACTACACAAACGAAAGAATGCCACAATAAAGTGGATATCTATTGGTATAAAACCCATGTCATAATAAACCCGAAGTTTATTGATAAGTGCACATGTCATGGTGTAAATTTGAAGTTTACCAATATTGATAATTTATTCAGTTGACATTCGTGTTAGCCATCTCATTTGAAGTATGATGTGCAAATTCACATAGGTGAATATCAAAGAACTAGAAGTTCTTGTTCTCAGTAATGAACTAACCAACTAAAGAGTTCGGGTTGAAGCCCCTTGATTCTGGAAATATCAAAGGTGAATATGGGCCCATTCACCTGCCATGTATACCACATATGATGCATCTATGATATGGTTACATGCGCCATTGTTATTAACCCGCAGCCTGGCAGTGCTTGCGAGGTAAATTGCTCAGTAATCTAACTTCGAGCATAGTTTCCAGATTCTCTACTCAAGACAGTTCATCTTGATAAGTTGGTTTATATCAAAGTTGGTTTAGCAAGATAATTATTGAGTGCTTCCACTTAATAGCTAAACTGTTCCTTATGAGAACGAAGTTGTATATATCAGTTTGATATAAGTTGTATACGAAAGTATATTCTCCCCTCAAAAGTGGTTCAGGGTCAGGAACCAAATAATTTCATCTTATTATTAAGGTGCCATGTATATTGACATAATGCACAAAGATGATTTCCCAAAGTTAAGGAAACATGTTAGCTTTACTAACATGAGGGGGAGACATGATAAACACTTGAGAAAGTGTTACATGGGATGAATTATCATTTGTATATGTATATCCCCGAATATCATGATATGAACCTGAAGTTCATAAAAGGGAAATGCAATTGCAACATATTGCAAAGCATGCTATACGCATTTGCTGACTCAAAGAAAGTAACTAAATGGAAGAGATACAATTCAAGAAGAATTGATTCCATATGAAAGACATGTAGCTTTGAACCTGTAGTTCATATGCTTGAAAGTATAAAGGCAAAGGTATGTATAGTCAATTTTCGATATCTTATTTGTTTAGCATGACATGAAACTTTGATATGCAGCTAAAGTCTATTATGTGAATTATATGACTTAACTTGAAAGATTTAAGTTGCTTGAAGCATATGCAATTCTCGGTCCTGAAGTACCGCATCCTAAGTACAATTTGTGTACATATGAATCTTGCCATAACTATAAGCATGATGGATTTGAGAATGCATCTATGGAGATATTGAAGAGCTATTCCACGACATTATATGAAGATGTTTATATCTATCAAGAATGATGATTTCAAGGTGCGGAATATTTATTCAAGTCAATATGGTTGATTTATTTATCAAACGTCTACCAAAGATCGTTTTGAAGATGATGCACAAGGTTGGAATGCAAATGCTCAAGGATATAAATTGATGTACTCATTAGGGGGAGTCAATGCGCGTTGCACTCTTTTTCCCTTACAAGGTTTTGTCCCACTGGGTTTTCCTTGCAAGGTTTTTAACGAGGCAACCAATAGGCGCATATTCAAACATGTGTACTCTTTCCTTACTTTAATTTTTTCCCATTGGGTTTTGTTTTAAGGTTTTAACGAGGCACATCATTGAATAGACATTCAAGGGGGAGTGTTATGAAATAGAAGATTCTTACACTTCTATTTAAGGTGAATGTCTTTAATGTACTTAATTAGAGAGATTTTAGAGTCCTATTATTGGTAGCAAGATCTTCCTCCTCCTTATAAATAGAGGTGCTCTCTACCATTGTAAATCATCCCTTGAGACCCCTCTCAACTCAATAAGAAGAACTCTCTCTACTCTTCTCTCTATTGCTATTGTTCTTGTTCTATTGTTCTTGTCTTTTGCTTTAGTTTATAACAGATTTCAAATTTTTGCAACACTAACTTATTCTTTTAAAATTTATTGAAAATAATTCATATCGTATTACTTATTGCTTAAAGAAATGAAATAATTTACATTTTGCTTACAACAAAGAAAAAAAGATCTTGTCTTTTGTCATTTTGCTGACCTTATCGTATTACTTTTTACCTTACTTTTTTGAGTTAGCCATAGAAGATCAATATTTATTAATTTCAAGCACAGTTTTTAATATATTATTATATATTGTTTAAAAAATACTCATGAATATGAAATGTACGTGCAACACTTATGTGATTGCTTTACAAAAAGTACTTATGGAGACGGGTTACACGCGCAGCGCGCGTATCCTAGGACTAGTTTACTTAAACATATCGAGGGGTTTGGACATTTACACTCTAATAAAGTGCTTAAAATAGTATTATTTAGAATATATTATAATGATATGCTGGTTAATTTTTTACCCGCTAGATTTTACATTAAAAAATTTATAACTTAATTATATTTTTAATATTTAAGATTTTAAAATAATCAAAATTCTTGAAATGTCAGATCAATTTTTTCAATCCTTTTAACATAGATTCTATTAGATAAAAAATATAGCTATAGTTAAACATTAAAAACTTAGGATGAGCTAATATTAATAATATGAATCGAGAAAAATTAGTGAATGCTTTATATACTTTTATGGAGATTGGAGAAACTGAACCCCAATTTTATATGTCTCTATGAACAAGCTAAATGAATATTTACAACAACTGTATAATTATTATACAAATAAATGTGATGATGCTGCTCGTGTTGTAGGCAATGTTAATCCCACTATGCAATGTAGCACTTCTGCTACTGTGGATGATGAAGAAGGCCTTGATAGTTTTAATATTTTTTCGACATTTTCTAACACTCAAACTAGTAGCAGGAACATTGATGAACTTCAATTCTACTTGCAGAAGCAAAACGAGCCTCGCACAAAGGAATTTTCACCGTTGGGATGGTGGCATGAAAATGGAAATAATTTTCTGTTCTTTTCGCTATGGCTCGGGACGTGCTGAATGTGCCCAATTTCTGTTGTTTGCATAGGAGAGTGCATTTAGCCAAGCAAGACAACAACTTGGAGACACCCGCCACATTTTGGGAAGCAATGCTTTGGAAGTTTTAGTATGTTTCAGAGATTGGATTAGATCGGAACGCAGAAATCAAGGAAAGGAAGATGTTGATAGCCAAGAAGACGATAAACTTGGAGATATATTACCACATGGAAACCCATCCGAATTTAATACTTCATAAGAAGGTCAATCGGTTCATATTGATTATGATGAACTTATTAAGGCGATGCAAAATATTTGAAATTACTACTTTATTTGTTGAAAAAAAATGTAAACCTTTCATTTTGTAAGTTTGAAACTTTAAATTAAGAAATAAAAGTAGTACTTGCAATAAGTGTAATTTTTTCCTATCTTACTTGTATTCTTAATTTATTATAACATACTTTGTATTAATATAACTTACAATAGTTAATTAGTTATAAAATTTCAAGTAATGAATGCTTTATATACAACAACAACAACAACTACTACCCAGTAAAATCTCACATAGTGGGGTCTGGGGAGGGTAATGTGTACGCTGACCTTACCCCTGCTCTGGTAGGGCATAAAGACTGTTTCCCATAGATCCTCGGCTCAGAACGACTGAAATAGAGGAAAACAAGAAAAGAAAAGAAAAGAAAAGGGAATTCATTAGTCCAGTAAAACCATTAAAGTAACATAAGCATAAATAAGTATAAAAATAAAAACCAAAAGATGAAAGACATGCAATAACGATAACCACAGTCTAAGGCATCTAAGATAAACAATAAGAATAACGTGGGTTCGACATAAACTACCGGCCATCTAAGATCAACCCTAATCTAACCCGCCTCACCCCCCGGTATGCATGAAGGGAAGCACCACTACCCCTATCCTACAACTCTAATTCTTGTCCTCCATGCCTTCCTATCGAGGGCCATGTCCTCGGAAATCTGCAGACGGACCATGTCCTGCCTGATCACCTCTGCCCAATACTTCTTAGGTCTCCCTCTACCTCTCCTCATACCCCCACGGCCAACCGCTCGTACCTCATAACCGGAGCATCGATGCTTCTCCTCTGCACGTGCCCAAACCATCTGAGCCTCGCTTCCCTCATCTTGTCATCCACAGGGGCGACACCAACCTTCCTCCGAATATCTTCATTCTTGATCTTGTCTATTCTAGTGTGCCCGCACATCCACCTCAGCATCCGCATCTCAGCTACTTTCAACCTCTGGATATGAGAGTTCTTAACCGGCCAACACTCTGTCCCATACAACATAGCCATTCTAACAACAGCTCTATAAAACTTACCTTTGAGTATCGGTGGCACTTTCTTATCGCACAAGACTCCAGATGAGAGCCTCCATTTCATCCATCCAGCCCCTATGCGGTGAGTGACGTCTTCGTCGATCTCTCCATCCCCCTGAATCACCGACCCAAGAATGCTTTATATACTTTTTGTTAATTTACCTTTTAAAATGCAAACTTTAATTTTGAATTTTGAAATAAATGTAGTACTTGCAATTTATAAGTACAATTTTTCCAACTTCCATGTATTATTTAAATTAATGCAAAGTATTAATATAACTTACAATAGTTATATAAAATTTCAAAAAAAAGAAGAAGAAAGAATTACCATAAAATACACATGACTTCACATTATAACAAAAATGATCAATTTTTTTAATCTTTACCCAACCTAGCCCATATTGTATATATTTTCAAAATATTAGCTCTTGCAAATTCAAAATATGTGTTTTTACAATCATTGCCTCTCAGAGCTATGGAGTTAAATATGTGTTCTCATAATCATTGCTTTCACTCTATATTATTCTCACATTTTTTACATATGCTTCAAGGGGCTATCCGCCATTACTGCTTCTCCCCCTATATCACTTGATTGCAATATAAAAAAATTGAAGAGTAGAAGTCCACATTAAAGGCCATTCAAAACTTTGATTTAGAAAATATAATTTCTTGTAATTCTTAATTGTTTGCATTGGGTGTTGTTTCAATTGATTGAAAATATCAAAAGGAGTTCAAAGTTTAAATTAGAAGTGATTTGGAGTAGATTTAAGCAAGATTTGAATTAAATTTTAGAAAAAAACGTAAGGAAGAAGATGAAGTTAGTTTTTTGTATAGTCTTGTATAGTAATGTGTATGGGTGTATAAACACATCTTATACACTGTTATACACTTTTATACACCTTTATACAAAGGTCTATAGACGAACTTCTCTGACGATTTTAGCTGCAATTCTTGTTCAAAACCAGTCCAAATCTCCATTAAATGACTTCAAATTTTATATACAACTTCCTTATACTATTTCTAACAAATGTAAATAACACCCACTCTAAATTTCTTACAAAATCAAATTTTAAATTTAAACTCACATATTAAATTTGTTGAAAATTTAATTTTCACCACCCGGATGGATTTGGTTTGTTAAACAAATATTTGAGTCACAGTTACTGATTCAAAAATTAACTTAAAAGCTTGAGCAATCTTTTTTAAAAATTAAATGATAATTTTAAAAACCTATTGGAGTTGAATATTAGATCTTAGCCCATTATTTTTGGGCTAGTTGATTGTAAATTGAAATATGAGCTATAAAATTGAAAATTCGGGTGCCGAGTTGTTCTTATGTGAAATTCTCCCAAAAAAAATTAAAATATACTAAACCCGGACCGACCTGACCCGACCTCCCTCAACGCATAACCCTTACCGTTCAATTTTTTTCCGAATTAACTCGAATCCGCTAAACCAGTTAAAATTCAATACGGAACGACCCAAAACCGGACCTGGTTAAAAAAGGGGCCGTCCCAGCCCGGCCCATCATTTAGACACTTTATTTGGAAGTTAGGACCCGAACAACCGGAGACGCTCGCTTATTTCGAGGGCTCATCGTGTCAGTTTATGTTACAGTGAACGGAGAAGTTAACAACGCCGAAGATGACCAGTACCGGACTCTTCAAGTTCCTGCGGCCCAAATTGCGTCCTCAGTCCACAGATATACAGGCCGCCGCTACTTGGGGTGTTGCCGCCACTACCACCGCCCTCTGGATCGTCCAGGTCCTTTCCTTTTTCACTTTTTCTCAAGAATTTTGGAATCCGACTTATTCGTATGTACATCAATTTTGATTTAATGTTTTCCTTGTTTTTCGTTATCTAATTCCATGCCATATAGAATTTTGACAGTCAAATTGTCGGTCACATAATGAATCAGTCGAGTAATTCTCCTTAGATCCTATAAGCAACTAGGTGGGTCAAGGATTTTTAAGTCAGTGCATAAAGAATACCACTGCATCTACTGTAATTTTGATAGAATAGCAACCTTTTTTCTTTTTAAGAAACTATTCAAATTCGAATTTTTAATTTAGATAATAGGAGCTTATTCAGTTATCATAACGATTTAACTAAATCTTTGATTGCAACTTAAAAGCTTCTTTTGAGCAGAGAGCCTGAGCTCAGCTCGATACCCAGGCATGATATTATGATTATGGAAGCGGAGCATCTCCTGTCAAGCATATTACACTGCCACTTTTAGTTGTCATGGTTTGTGATCCTAATAGTAATTAGGAATCATTGTCGAATCACTATCTGCTTGAATTGAAAATTAGATTAGCACTAAGATTACAAGCCATTGAAATTAGATAGAAAATAGGCAAAATACATAAGTTACCCCCTAAACTATGGACCAAATCCCTGTTATACACTTTTTAGGGATAAAAATTATCTTACACATTCAACCTTTCTAAAGCGTACCTAAGACAACACTTTTCACTGTTGGCATGCGCGCATTTTACACTTAAAAGAGGCGAGTGAATTTAAATTTTTTGTGTCAGAACTACGCCACATGTCCAACCTTTTTATTTTTTTATTTCCCATTATTTTTTACACCATTTTACCCACCCCTCATTCTCTTCGCCTAAAAAGAAGAAATAGGAAAGAAATCAGCCATTAACATTCTCCGTCTTCATTAACGCCACCATACAAACACCACTACAGAACTTTACACTCCAGCTCTTTCATCTTCAAAACTCTGTTTTTGTCTCAACACTAAACCACTATCACGCCATCCCCACCCTAGAATCCTTCACCCCCAATCCCCAAATTGAATCTCTAGTCGTGACACACTAAAATGGGAGTCTAGTAGAGGTTAGATTTTTGTTTGTGGTTCCGCAACTCTGGCGTTTATTATTTTCTGGCTGAAGTCCTTCGCCAATTCTCAATATTTGCTTTGCAAATCTAAAGAAATCTTCTGTCTCTACAGTATATATACACAAGATCTCAAGCTAGGGTAATTACAAAAACTCAATTAAAAGCTAGAAAAATGATCAATGATAGTGAAGGTTTGGCAGATCTCCAATTAAAAATTTCCGATGTTCTCTTTAGTTCGAGCAAAAAAAATTAGCTAGTTGTCTTCTCTATTTTCCGGCGGCCGTGTTTTTGACTGATCTATCGTAATTTATGTTTAGTTATGGAAGAATGGCGTGGAATTTAATGATGGTTTGGAGGTTTAACATGGTAGAAAGAAAAAGATTTTAGTTTGGTTTGCGATGGAGAAAGATAAAGGAGGTGGAGAAGAAAGAGAAAAGATGAGGGGAAGAATATAACAATTAAAAGTAAATGAGAATAACCACAATCACTTTTTAATTCGTTGTTTTGCCATGTTAGCAGCACGTGGCATTTTTAACTAAGTATTTTTTTTCTTGAGTTATGACACATGTCACGACCTTATTGGTGCGTGTTATCACACATATATTAAAAAAACTGGTCAATAAAAAAGTAGTGTGTCTTAGGCACACTTTAAAAATGTTGAGTGTGTAAGATAATTTTCGTCCGAAAAAAGTGTGTAACAGGGAGGAGGTAACTTATGTATTTTGCCTAGAAAATACTTACAACTTATTAATATGATGATGATGTCCATTTCTGTTCAACATTGCTTCAGCACCCTTTTCTTTTATGATATATTTTAGCCACTTTAATCTTGTTATTTAATTTCCACAACTTGATCGATTGATTTCTTTTTTTTGGATTCTAATCTGGTTTATTTATGGTCCGTTAGAGCCCCCTATTCATTAATTAGTTATGGTCCTCGAGGGCGTGAACACGGGGTTCTGTTTCTTGAACATGTCTTACTCAAGTTTGAGTTCTGGCATTTGTGGTTTATGGATTGATGTTTATCGCACTGATCTTATATCTAAGTTTCTAAAAGCTATTGCAATTTCTTTCTCGTGTTTTAAGAGTTATACTCCTCTTTTCCAAAAATTATAAGTCCTTGCATTGTCATTCCTTGTCGTTTAACTTCTGAAATGAACTGAAACCGTCAAACATATGCTCTTAAGAGTTAATACCATATAGGGGAAGTTGGTATGTTTGACAGGAAAATGTTAGGATTTGAATCCTTCCCGATTTTTTAATGATTCAGTAGGCTGGATTGGTTCAGTTATCCAAGTGTGCAATTATTGTTTTGATTAATGTTGTGATTTGGTATTCGGCCATTTATGCAATACAACATTTGGCGAGCAGATTAGCTTAGCAGTCCAAAATCTTGTGTGTCCATAGGTTACATTAGGCGAATTCTTCCCATCTGCCTATGTCTTGGTGGGTAGAGTTATTTGGTACCTCTACTGGTGGAAGGTAATAGGCTAGCAAATACTTGGAGGATCAATTGAAGTGCGCCAAAACCTGGCTGTACCCCATTGTTATCCATAACAAATAGCATTTGGTATGCCACGGGGTCAACTTTGTTCTCAAGTGTAGCGTTGACACTAGTTTATCAGACACACACACACACACCCCTATTGTTTTAAATTTCATTGATTCAACTTTTTTTCTTTTGAGCAAACTAAATCATCACCCAAGGCACGACGAGGACAGTCGAAATGGCTTAGTAAGGTAGTAAAAGCGGCATATGGATGGTGCTAGAGATCAATTTTCTTCTAATTATTCATCATTGTATTATCTATGGCCTAGTAGAAGAGTCTTTTATGGGGAGGCATAGAGAAGGGGTGGGAGCTTGTTAGGGCGGGTATGGAACAGCAAGTAGGACACATCTATGGGAATGGCTGTATTTTAGGTCTTTCCTTTAGGAGTTTCAATTATCGATCTCCTTGCCTCTAAATTTAAGACTATAGGGATGGATAAGGAACTAACGCAGAGGTGCACCAAACGTGAAATTAGGTGAGAAGAATTTTATCCAGAGTTTTTTGCACTCTTAACAATCCATAACTCTTTTTTGTACCCATTTTCCCTGCTTTTGCTATCAGCCAAGTGTCAACTTAGTGACATTGGCCAAAAATAGTCATAATTGCACTAAGAAAATGGGGGGATTCATTTTGTTAGTCACTTTGTTTTGTGTTGCAGGTTTGTTATCTATTTATTTTCCTGTCCATCTGTTTTCCTTCTGACTTTTGTGATTACATTAGTTTCATTGTTTTAACTATGAACATGTTATAAACTTAAAGTTGCATTTTCAGATTATCTTATGTGCAATATATGTTTACTGATAAATGTGGCTGTTTTAAGATATTAGATTGGTGGTTCGGAAATCACGTAATAAGAAGGAAGGTTCCAAAACTTTTGATGAATTCTATGGAATCTGTTAAAGTAACTTTTTCATTTAAATGTTTTGATGTCCTTTAATGAGATATCTCATGTATAAGCTTTAATTAGAGAGTAGAGAGCAAAGCAAGTGCTAATTTAGTCTTTTGGTGTTCTTTTATTTCTGAGTCATCAAGACTTTAGGTATTGTAGGCGCATTAAGGTTGAGCAGGTTGTGGGTGCGATGGGTAAAATGAGTCGGGGCAAAGCGATCGGACCTGACGAGCTTCCAGTAGAGTTTTGGAGATATGCGGGTAGGGCAGGCTTGGAGTGGCTGATTGGGCTGTCTAATGTTATCTTCAAGACAAAGAGGATGCTTGATGAGTGGCAGTGAAGTACAATGGTTCTGGTGTACAAGAACAAAGGGGATATCCAGAATTGTAACAACTATATCAAGTTACTAAGTCATACCATGAAAGTCTGGGAAATGGTGGTTGGGGATAAGGAGGGCGGGGTCTATATCGGAAAACCAGTTCGGGTTCATGCCGGCCGTTCTACTACGGAAGCTATCCACCTTATCAGGAGGTTGTGGAACTGTACAGGGATAGGAAGAGGGATTTGCATATGGTATTGATTGACCTAGGGAAGGCATATGACAAGGTCCCTAGGGACGTCCGTTGGAGGTGTCTGGAGGTGAAAGGTGTGTCAGTGGCTTACTTTAGAGCGATAAAGGATATGTATGATGCAGCTATGAATCGGGTTAGAACTGTGGGAGGTGATTCAGAGCCTTTTTCGGTGGTTACTGGATTACACCAAGGATCTGCGATCAGCCTGTTCTTATTTGCTTTGGCGATGGACGTATTGACACACCATATCCAATGAGAGGTGCCATGGTGTATGTTGTTCGCTGATCATTTAGCTCTGATTGATGAGACGCGAGACGACGTTAATGGGAGACTGGAGGTATGGAGGCAGACTCTAGAGTCTAAAAAGTTTAAAGTTGAGTATGATTAAAACAGAATATGTGGAATGTAAGTTCCGCAACGTGACGGGGGAAGCGGATGTGGAAGCTAGACTTGACTCACAGGTCCTCAAGAGAGAAAATTTTAAGTACTTAGGGTCAATTATCTAGGGAGATGGGGAGATCGATGGGATGTTACGCACTGTATAGGAGTGAGGTGGATGAAATGGAGGTTTGCGTCTGGAGTCCTGTGTGACAAGAATGTGCCACCGAAACTCAAAGGTAAGTTTTATAAAGTGGTGGTTAGACCGACCATGTTGTATGGAGCTAAGTGTTGGCCGGTCAAGAATTCACATATGACATATCCAGAAGATGAAAGTAGCAGAAATGAGTATGTTGAGATGGATGTGTGGACACACTAGGCTGGATAAGATTCAGAATGAAGATATTCGAGAGAGGGTGGGCGCGGCTCCCGTGGACTACAAGATGCGGGAAGCGCGGCTTAGATGGTTCGGACATGTGTGGATAAGAAGCCTAGATGCACCGGTTAGGAGGTGTGAGCCGTTGACTTTGGCAGGTACGAGAAGAGACAGAGGGCGGCCTAGGAAATATTGGGGTGAGGTGATCAGGCAGGACATGACGCGACTTTCAGATTTCCGAGGACATGGCTCTTGATAGGAACATGTGGAGGTTGAGCATTAGGATGGTAGGCTAAGGGTAGTTGTGAGTTCTTCCCTCTTTGTACTAGGTAGTCTGTTAGAGTTTCGTTAGGTTTGTTGGTGGTCTTTGTTGTATCCATAGTGGTATTTTGCATAGTTTGTGTTATTGTCCTTTCACTTATTTTTTTTTGTTATTTTCTTTCTGGTATCTTTTATTGTTACATGTTTTTTTCCTTATTTCTTTTATGATATTAGTACCTTTGCCGTTGAGCCGAGAGTCTCCTAGAAACAGCCTCTCTACCCTTTTCGGGGCAAGGGTAAGGTCTGCGTACACTCTACTCTCCCCAGACCCCACTAGTGAGATTTTACTGGGTATATTGTTGTTGTTGTTGTTGTTGTGTTCTTTTATTTCTATGCACTTCTGCACTTCCTTTAGGCTGTGCAACTCAGTTCTTGTTAATGTACTGTTTGGATATGTAAACTTGATTTCTGATGGTATATGAAGCTAATGACGCCTCTGACCATGTTACGTTATTTTCATACCTAAGCAGCCATGGGACTGGTTGAGGAAGACTTTTGTTGAGAAACCCGAAGAAGAGAAGTGAGCAAAAATGTTGAAGAAGATAGTTGAGCAGGCTTAAGTTGAATAATGTATTTCAATTGGTTAGTATAATCATGAAAGTTTGAGTTTGCTTTTGGTTCAATCAATTTCCCAGCCTGCGTTTCATTGTTGATGGTATCTCTTCATACACCCTACATGTTCACATCTTCAATGTTAAGAATGCTGCTTGATTTTGTGTACTCTGGACTTAAACCATAAAGAACACTGCATCAGCGATTTGGTCAATGCGGACAACAATTGAACGAGCTTTGTGAAATTCTATTTCTGCTGCCTTGTCAACTTTTTTCTTCAACATTCTTGGCTTTTTTTAGCTTTACCCGTCAAGAGTCGAATTTACGTATGAAATTCTTGCATAATGCCCTCGAGTTCTAGCATAATATGCTGAATTTATATGTAGAAGTTTCATAATCCATCATATTATGTTAGATTTTTTCTGTGTGTTTCAGTTAAGAGTATCCTTGTCCAGATTTTATCTCCGCATTAAATAGTGATTAGTAGGGATGTTCATAAAAATCCGAAAACCCGAACCAAACCATACCGACCAAAAAAATCAATACTTTTTGATTTGGTTTGGTTTTCGTTTTGAAATTTAAAAATCGATTAAATTTGGTTTGGTTTTGGCTTTAAATAAAAAACCCAACCAAATCGAATATAGGAGTAGCTATTTTAAATTTAGTATTACGCTTATATATATGAATATTTTTATACAAAGTTCTAAAATTATTATACTAGTAAATATTAATCGTTTGCACTTTTAATATTGTTCTTTACCTTTACATTCTAGTTTAATTGATAGTTTTCTTTTGTTAAGTGTAAGAATCTATTTCATATTAAAAATAATATATTTCTAATTGAGTCCTTAAATTATTCATTATTATTTGATTCAATTATCATCAATATATCTTGGTAAATAATAGACTTCTCAAAGGACAATTGATTTGATAGTGTAACGTTGAAAATGTGGTCGCCGAAATGTGTGTTTGGTAGTGTGTGTCTTATATTTAAGAAAAAATTGACAAATAATAGAAAAACAGACATAAACCGAATTGAGAAAAACTGACTTAATTGGTTTGGTTCTAATATTTAAAAAATCGATTTACTTGGTTTGATTTCTTTTTCGGGAAAAATCGATCCAAACCGAAATGATTAGAGCCGTTAATATGGGCTTGGCCTGTTGGGTCAGCCCAGCCCAATTCGTGATTTAGCATGATTGGACTAGAATTTTTGAAGCCCATTTAAAAACGAGGCCTTTAAGCCTGACCCAAGTAAGTCCTTGGCCAGTGATGTTGGGCCGGTCCGTGGGCATTATAAAAATAGTTATTTAAAATATATAAAATATAAAAAGTATAATGCCACTAGCGATGGAAAGTGATGGATGTTGTCACGTATTAAAACCATTCTAGAAACTTTATTACCCATGTAGCATGGAAATCAACATTTAGTATTCGTGGGCCTGTACTTATAAAGTACATAAGTTGTATCCATCATGAAAGTGTCCAAACATTTGTTACTACTCGAAATTGGCTGCACGACTTTTTCCAAACTCAAAATGATATTTTTTTTATGTGAATTTAGATATTATTAGTTTTTAAAATTTAATTATTTTAAATATTTAACTAATTAATATTGCATATGAATTGTAGTATGTATTGTAGATGTAGATGAAAGTGAATATGTTAAAACAACCTTGTCACAAGCAGATTCAAATGCATTTGATGAAGATGATGTGTTGGATATCCTATAAGCGTCATGGACGTTTTATTGAATAGCTTGTTTTTAGTTTTGACTTTTAGCGAATGAAATAAGTCTCGTCTTTTACTATTTTAATGTTTATTATGATATATTGGAACAATATAAAAAGTTACTAAGTTTTGCGAAATGTTTCCAATAAGATAATTTTTAACTTTTAAATTGTCTTTTTAGGTCAGAACTTAAAGAAAAAATATAAAATTATATTTTAAAAAATAATGGATCGGCCCGGGGGCCCACTGCCCACATAGGGTTGGGATGGACTGACCATTATAAAATCCGTCAAAATGGTGAGCTAGCCCATGTGGACTGGGCTGGGCTAACCTAACTTGAACCATATTGATAGCTCTAATTAGGGGTGTACATAAACCGGGTTGGTTCGGATTTTGCAATTACCAAACCAAACTAATTGTGTCGGGTTTTTAAATCTAAAGACCAAATCAAAACCAATAAATTCGGATTTTTCAATAGCGGATTTTCTCGGATTTTTTCGGGTTATTCGAGTTTTTTCGAATTTTTTCCCGGTAAAATCTTCGTAGAACAAACTATA
The DNA here is from genome assembly GCA_034376525.1 of Nicotiana benthamiana. Classification (NCBI taxonomy): domain Eukaryota; kingdom Viridiplantae; phylum Streptophyta; class Magnoliopsida; order Solanales; family Solanaceae; genus Nicotiana; species Nicotiana benthamiana. The sequence continues at coordinate 89,957,803 of CM067337.1, read as the reverse complement.
TAACTTATGCTCAAAATATTTCTTTAATCTTAGTAAGATACAATTATATAAAGTATTTTTCAAGAAAATAATACAAAATATGAGATATGTCATGACTCATCATTATCCTAAAATATTCAACAATAAAAAATAATAAAATTATGTATTATAAAATTGCTAATTTTGAAAGTCATAATAAAATAAACATAATCTAAAAGCACTAATTCATGCTAAGCTAGATAGACTAATGATGGAGTATTAATTATATGTCTAAAAGCTAAAGAAAAATAAAAATAGGTTATGTATTTTTATCTAAATTATTGCAAAATAAAAAATACACTTAATACATTCTCGTTCGTAATATTGAATTGAATGTCTTTTGTTAGCATTAGTATTGATTGCTAGCATTATTTAATTTACTAATATTAATGGCTATAAAACTTATTGGAGCATTCAAAAGTTCTAAATCAAACCTTGAAATAATACTTAAAAGATAAAATTATGAAATTTTTTAAGAAATATTTATAAATTACATTACAATAAGTATATTTATATATTAAATATATCTAAAATTACTATATATGTAATGTCGGGTTGGTTTGGTTTCGGTTTGAATTTCTTTAGTTAAAACCAAACCAAACCAATTATGGTTGGGTTTTTTTTTCCAACACCAAACCAAGTTAAACCAAACCATAGTTGGATTCTTTTTTCCGGTTTGACTCGGATTATCGGGTTGGTGCGGTTTATCGGTTTTCTTTGTACACCCCTAGCTCTAATAGTATTATTTTTCAATTATTTTGCAAACAGACTCTCTAGCTTTGTGAGGTTTGCGTATACACTATCATTTTTAAATCCCACATGTGAAAATATAATGAGTATTTTGTTGTTACTTATACTCTTATTTTTCAATTACCAATTCAATAATTTGCCATCCAACGCTATACTATTCGAAATTCAGAAGAACTGCGTGGAGGGGCTTTTTCCTTTAAATAGTTTCAAAGTTTTACCCCTGTTAGGAACTGGTCTTACGGTTGTTTAAATAATGTTAAATTGTTGTTCATGAAAATATTTTATTTTAGAAATAACTTTCAATATTTGAACGATTAGTAAACTAGGTAACTTATATTATACCCATTATCGATCATGAGGAAAGGTCTAAAACCACCTTTGGTCATAGATTTTGTCAAATATTGTTTAACTTTTTTTTTTTTGGCAAATTCATGTTTATTTATAGATTTTGTCCATGTTTTGGCAAATTTTCCAATCCCAAAATTAGAGCTATTTTTGGCCCAAAATATTATCCTTTTTTTATTTTTCAAATTGCTCCAAACTTTTATATTTTATATAAAAAAACCCACTTTCAATTATTATGACCAAATGAATCCATATCTACCTACTTTTCCCTTTTTCCTCATCAAACTCATGCGACTTTGCCCTTCTCTATTAACACAAGAAACCTTTCGCCAAATTTGTTGTGGCAATCCATTGCAAAGACAAGATTTGAAGGTAATTTGCTAAATTCTGCAAATACGTACAAATTTTCTTTAGATTTTGTCTCGCCTGTTTTGTATGAATTTTTTCAGAGTTGTTGGGTGTTTTTGATAGTTTTAAAAATTTATGGGTATAAGTCATATTTCATGTTTTTTTAGAAAAAAAAGTGAAGTATGTTTTGAAAAATTATGTCCACATAAATTTTATCTTCAAATTAAACTTTATCCTAATCAGATTTGTTAAAATAAATTTGAGAAGTTATGGCCAAACGCTAGCTAAGTGTAGGTTTTGATGATAAATAAGCATGAAGGCTAACAATATATATATTATTAAAAGGAGAGGAAAAAGTCCCCTCCTTAAGCCAAGTAGCAACCCAAAAATATGCCATATGGCATAATTAGCTATTTAGTTTATAATTAGTTATTCGTTATTATTTTTTAATTTAAATATATATAAAAAATAAAAATCATAAAATAAAATAAAAAGCTACCATATATGTATGTATGTATGTATGTATGTATGTATGTATGTATGTATATATATATATATATATATATATATATATATATATATATATATATTAATTGGTTACTTTATTTGGATTAATAAATATAGATATCTTATAATTAAATATAGAAAAAATAAAAAATTAAATATATAAAATAATAACTACCCATTCAAATTGGGTGGAAGTAGTTTCAAGTTGGAATCTTTAAATTATTTTAAAATAAAAGGCAAAAAATAGCTATTAGAAATGAAAAAAGAGAAGAAAAACTATCCATTCAAATTAGGAAGTAATTTTATATTGGAGTTTTAAAATATTTTAAAAATAAAAAATAAAATTAAAAAAATAATGAATTACGAATTAAAATTTGGGAGTAGTTCCAAATTGGAGTTTTTAAAAATTATTTTAAAATAAAAATAAAAATAAAGAAATTTAAAAGCTTTTAGAGAATCATCTTAAATAAAGTAATATGCTAATAAATATTTTTATTAAAGATGTAATAATATTAAATATTAGATGATATAATAAAGAAAAATACATAACAAAAAGTTTATTCAATGCGCTCCCTATATAAGTCCCGACAATTTAATAGAGATTTTATTCATCAAATTTAGATAATATTATTAAGAACAACAGAATAAAATTCAAAACAAAAAAATACTCATTAATTATAAATTATATATCTTCTCATATATTGTAAAAAGAAATCGAATACTAAAGATTGGCTAATATAGTAAATAAAAATATAGAACTAAAGTTATTAATTATTTTTTGAATTTAAATATATATAAAAAAAAAAAATAAAAAAAATATATATATATATATATATATATATATATATATATATATATATATATGTATATATATATATATATATATATATATATATATATATATTGGTTACTTTATTTGAATTAATAAATATAGATATTTTATAACTAAATATAATTTAAAAATAAAAAATAAAAATATAAAATAATAACTACCCATTCAAATTGGGTGGGAGTAGTTTCAAGTTGGAGTTTATAAATTATCTTAAAATAAAAAATTAGCTTTAAAAAAACGAATGAAAGAGAAGAAAAACTACCCATTCAAATCGGGATATAGTTTCAAGTTGGAGTTTTAAAATAATTTTAAGATAAAAAACAATATTATAAATATAAATAATTACCAATTCAAATTGGGGATTAGATTCAAGTTGGAGTTTTAAAATAAATAAAACGAAAATAAAGATATAAAAAAACTTTCAGAGAAAAATATTTAATAAAGTAATATGCTAATAAAGTTTTCTATTAGCAATTTAATAATATTAAATATTAGATGATATAATAAATAAAAAGACATATCAAAAAAATTATTCAGTGCACTCCTTGTTTAAGTCCGTTAGTTTAACAGAGATTTTGTTCATTAAATTTAGATATTATTATTAAGAACAATAGAATAAATTTTATAAAAAAATATTTCAACAGTAATAAATTATAAATCTTCTCATATATGACAAAAAGAAAGAGAACATTAAATATTCATTAATATAATAAGAAAATATAAAATAAAAAAATTATTTATTAACTATATAAGTACCTTTGATTTAATAAAGATTTTATTATTGGGTATATTGGTATGTAATATGACAATTGAATTTTATTAAAGTAATACAATTTAATAGGATCAAATAAGCCCGATCATAATTTAATTTAATTTATATTTTTTAATACTAACCGCCCATCGCGCGAATACAACTACTAATAATGTTTATATGTTAAGTTGAAAGTAGTCACGTGCCTATTGTTTCTCCCATTTCCCTCAGAAATCAGAATACACATTGTATTTTACAGGTCTCCATTCTCTAAAAGCCCTACTCCTATTCCGAGTTTTCCCAAAATTCAAAACATCCTACACCGTTTGATACTACATCGCTCTCCTCATCACTGCCGAAGTTGTAAAACTCAAAAACTCCTCCAGCTCTTACGTCAAAGCTAGGGTTCTATTCGGCCGTCAAATTTCACAGCGGCAGGTTCAGTTTCGTCTTCTCATTCGTAGAATTTGTTGACAGTTCTTAAACAGTTACTTCTTTTTTTGGAATTTCTGTGTATGTGCTTGTGGAATTTGTAATTTTTGTTAATTAATTGTGATTTGATTGTACAGTGGAGAAAAAAAGTATGGAGAAGGAGCTAATTGAGCTGTTTGAGACGGTAAAGCGAGCCGCCGATGCAGCTGCCGTCGACGGCGGTGCAGATTCGTCGCCGGAGGAGAGTAGGTGCGTTGACGTTTTGAAGCAGCTTAAAAAGTTTCCTGTCAATTATCAAGTTCTCGTATCTACGCAGGTAACAATACGTTTTTTCTTTGCGTTTTTGATTTTAATTGTTTAATTTATTTAGAAGGTAATTTTTATTATGCGTGCGTGATTTTTTATAAACAAGCTTCTGCTTGTCGTGTACATTTAACTTTTCTTTATTGGAAAAAGGCTTGCAGTTGTATCAAACTTTGAGAAGATTTGAATTTTTTTGTGAACTGATAAATACATATAGAATATGTCACACACCTAGTGGTCGATAAAATTGGAACAATCAAACGGGAGATTAGGGTTCAAATCCTACCGTAGGGAGAAAACACTAGTTTCTTCCTATTTTTCTTAGTCTTTGGACAGAGCTATCTATACTTCTCCTGGTAGGAGTTAGCAGAAACCGCTAGATTAGTTAAGGGGTGTGCAAGTTGGAAGGTTACCATTGCTATTTCTTTTGCTAAAAAAGCAAGATGTCTCTAATTTTGATGTTTGACGTCTGAGGAGTGGTGTTTGATTGGCAAAAATGCTTCTTTTCGAAAGAAGTTAAAATTCATTCCCTGAAGTGGGAAGATAGGTATTCAAAAAAGCTTTGCAAATAAACAAATTTGAAACACTGAAAGTATAATTTGCAAACCTTTTACAATCAATTTTCCAGCAAAACACCATTTTTACAAACAATGTTATGCTTATTGTTTACTATGACAGCGTATCACTTGATGCTAGTGAGAAGCCTATGATCCCTTTCCTGTATTTGACTTATGGAAACATGTTTCAGGTGGGTAAACGTCTTCGGCAATTGACAAAACATCCGAGGGAGAAGATCCAGGCTTTGGCATCTGATGTGGTTCAGAACTGGAAGAATATAATCGTAAGAGAAACTTTGAAAAATAAGAACAGCAATGGAGTAAATGGGGTATCTGTGAAAGATGAATGTCCTGGTGCTACTGCTAATGAAGCCACTAAATCTCAGATAGCCAATCTGGTGAAGGTTGAAAAGGTGTCAAGGGTTGATAATGTAAAAGTTGAGAGGATGACCTCAAAATCTGACAATGTAGTGAAGTCAGAAAGTTCGTTTACTGTTAATGCTGTGAAGACTGAAAAGAGAACTATTTCTGATAGCATAAAAGGTGAGAAGATATCAAAAGATGAGAAATTGAGCTCTAATGTGGCAAGTGTTGCTCCGCCAAAGTTGGGCGCTCTAATTTATTGCAAGGACTCTGTGAGGGACAAAGTTCGGGAACTCCTTGCAGAGGCTTTATGCAAAGTCTCAGGCGAAGTAGATGACGATTTGAGGGATGAGGTAAATGCATGTGATCCGAATAGAGTTGCAGTTCAAGTAGAGACTGCAATGTTTGAGAAGTGGGGTAGATCTAATGGTGCCCAGAAGTTCAAGTACAGGTCTATAATGTTCAATATCAAGGATCCAAACAATCCAGATTTCCGGAGAAAAGTCCTCATAGGACAGATTCTTCCTCGCAGTATTACTGAACTGACACCAGAAGAAATGGCAAGTGAAGAAAGGCAAAAGCAGAATGAGAAAATTAAAGAGAAAGCGTTATTCAATAGTGAACGTGGGCTTCCTGCACAGGCTAGTACCGATAAGTTCAAGTGTGGTAGGTGTAGAAAGAATCAGTGCACCTACTATCAGATGCAAACACGCAGTGCAGATGAACCTATGACCACATATGTGACATGCGTGAACTGCCAAAATCGCTGGAAGTTCTGTTAAATTTGAGCCAGTATCCATTTATCACTTACTGGCATCACATAGTGAGCTCTATAGGCGCCTTGTCTTAACCTTGATGTAGTTCCTAGTTCATTTTTTCATTTTCTTCTTGGAGGCAATCTCGTTATGCCTGCATATGATCGTTGAGGTAGTTTATTGTGCGAGATGTTATGACATTGTATTTTTTTTTTCTGATTTCTAGGCTAAAAATTGCTCTACAGAAAGTGCAGTTGTATTGGAAAGAAATAATTATAAATTGAAGATGCATTTGTGGCGACTATGGAGATTTTCTTTCCAGTATATTATTATCAGTTGATTTCCTGCAAAGTTATTCCAAGTTCATCCAGATTCTTCTGCACCAGTAGGAGAAATTTCATTTTCAGTTTCTGTCCTGCTGTGTCTGGAATTTATAGAGTATGCAAATCTATTAGGAATATTGTTGGGTTCTTACCCTAAACTTTTTCCTCTTTTACCATTTTGTTCGACAGCCATTATCACAATTGTAGTTGAGGCTAGGCATATATTGGGTAAAACTTATAGTCCGAACTGGAAAAAGCTTATTGGGTTATCGGTATTAGATTATTAGGTTAGCAATTCGGTAACGACTTAGTGTTATTTTACTATTGGGTTATCGGCTCGGGTCTCGATTTCCAATTTTGTTAACGGTTTAACCAATAATTCAATAAACTTTATAAAAATATGATTTTATCCTTAGGTATATAAATTTTTCAGATCTCCCAATTCCCTATTTACTGTTGTAACCCTCCAAAAGTTGTCAAGAAATAATATTGTAAGGTTTATCATATTCTTTGAGAGAGTTTTATCATACGGTACACATTATCCTTCATTACTTCTTCCTTCTAGAATTTAGATTGAGTTATCTTGTCACGTAAATTGATAACCGAACCGATAACGATTGATAATCGATAACTGATATCTTATCGGTTCGGTTATCGGTTTAGCATATTTATAAACTGGTAACACTCACAATCGAACCGATCGATGCCACCTGAAATTGTAGTAAACTAACTGTTCTATTTTTCAGAAACCATATTCAAGCACACACATTCCAATAAAACAGAATAGACCTAAATACAAAGTGGCATACACCATAATCAACTCTTTTCTGTCTTAGTAGATGTTAAAACCTCAAAGATGCATGGACTAGAAATCATAGATAGAATCATTGTTGGTTGGCTTTTCACATTTTTTTCCAGCAGAATACATATTCTACCTATCAAACTTAGGACCAAATTCTTGTTATACACCTTTTTTATACGGATTTAATTTTACACATCAAATCTTTCAAAAGTGTGTCAATTACACACTACTTTATCTATGTGTCATTCGCGTGTTACACACAACGCGTGAATGATTTAACTTTCATGTTACAAGTTTTATAAAGTATCCACATATCTAACTTTTAAGAATTTTACTTTTTACACCAATTAACAAAATTAATAAAAAAAATAACCCCTCCCTCTCTTTGTCTTCTTCCCCAGACCCAACCCCGATCCACATTCAAAAAAACACAATTCTTCTCTCCAAGTCCAACAAATTTCTTCCATCACCCACAAATTCCTTCTATTTCTTCCCCCCCCCCCCCCACCCCCCCCAAAAAAAAACCACCAACACACTTTACTGTTACAACAATGGCGGCAGTTCCTATTAAGGAAAGTGTGGAGATAGCAAGAAAGTGTTGAATCAAATTCAAGAAAGAGTCAATTCTTGCACTTACACTCCATTTATTGTTTGTTTAGCTTCTGGGACTCTACAACTTGATTAATTTAGAGGATTTAATTTGGGATTGAGATATAATTAATCCCAAATTTTAACCATCAAACTTAGGACCAAATCCCTGGTAAAGGAAGGGAATTTCGTTAGGGTTTCAGATGAATTAGGATAAGAAGAATAAGAAAATGAAGCTGATTTACTGAGGAGAGATTTGATGGTCGGAGAGGGAGTGACCGACGGGAGCTTGCTGCTGCTAGTGGCAGCTGGGGTCGTTTGGACAACGATGGATGGGAGTCGACGGTAGGGCTGTTTGGTTCAAGTGTGACGGGGTGCAACTGTTGCTACTGGAAGTGGGTCATTGGCAGTGTCGTTTGGTTGAGGGGTGGCTGACAAAATAAAGAAGAAGAAGGAACGGTCTTCTTTACAAAATAAAGAAGAAGAAGGAACAATAGTATGTCTTTTTTGTTTTTTTTCTTTAAAATATTATCAATTTGTGTAAATTTAATATTTTTTTTCTTGAGTTAGGACACGTGTCATCACCTTATTGGCGCGTGACTTCACACATATTCTGAAAAACTGGTATAGAAAAAAGTAGTGTGTAAATGACACACTTTTGAAAGGTTTAGTGTGTAAAAGAAAACCCGTGTAGAAAAGGTGTGTAATAGGGATTTGGTCCTAAGTTTGATGGATAGAATATGTATTCTGCCTTTTTTTCCCACCTTTATTCTTTCTTAATTATAAATCCAATAGTGTAGTCCTACTATACCCACCCCCAATTTCTCCCAATCGATGTATATATGTAGAAAAATGTCAAGAATCACATACAACCAGTTCTACTTGACATATTTCTTGAGCTTGAATACTCTAGAACTCTTATAAAATATCAGAGCCCTTCTATTGTAATCTATTGGTTCTTTCCCTTCATCCTCACCCATAATTGCTTCTCTTTCTAAACACTCCAATAATTCAACTATTCCACTTATCCCTTTACACTTTTCTTTCAATCTCTTCATTCCAACCAATTCTTTTTCCATATCCATTTCATCCTCTATTTTCCACTCCAACTTTGAACCTGAGCTTTCTTTTACACACTTCAACTTTGACAATCTAAGCAATTTCCCATTATCCAATGGCTGAACTGAAGAAATCTTGAAACATGGTGTAAGAAAATTAGAATTAGGTGAAGAAAAAGGGTGTACTTTAGCTTTAGGGTTAGGAAGACAGAATTCCGAAGCTATCAAATTAACAAAGAAATGTTTTTCTTGAGAGGTTTTTGAGGTATTCAAAGGTTGTGTACTTGTAATTTGAAAGAGATGGGGCTAATTAGGGGTGGTAAAATGGTTCAAAGAAAACAATTAACCACACATATTATTCACAAAAAAAAAGGGTTGGATAATGAACATTTTAAAAACGGGTCAAATATGGATAAGAACCATATTATCCATTTAGAAAATGGGTAATTCATGAGTAACAAATGGATAACTAGTGGTCGAACTTTTACATTTGTAAACAACAAATTTGGGGTTCCCCAAGTTAGGGAGACTAAGAATTCTTTCAAAAGTGATCATATACAAAAAGTTATGGATAATATGGGTAACCCATATTATCCGCCGGTTAACCCATTTTTTATCCGTATTAAATATGAGGGGGGTCAGATAATTAATCCGATTTTTTATTACACGTTTTCAATCCGAACTATATTCAACCCGACCCGCCCGTTTACCACTCCTTGGGCTGATCTTATATAGACGGCAGCGGAGGGAAATGGGTTGGTGCCACATGGAAGGCAGTGGTTAAATAAAATGGATTTTTGCATACACGTTGGTTTCATATTGAGTTATTTATGGCGTGTGCAATTAAATTGTTATTGTTTGCAGTGATTTCATCCATATGTAGAGCAGTAGGTTAGATAACACATCAAGAAGTATCATTAAAACCAGTTTATTTTGAGAAGTGTTTTTTTTAAAAGTGCTTTTCTCAAAAGTACTTTTGGTGAGAAGTAGTTTGTGTTTGGCTAATTATTTTGAAAATCACTTCTGAGCAGCAATTAGTATTTGGCCAAGATTTAAAACTGCTTCTAAGTATATTTTTCTTAAAAGTGCTTTTGAAAAGAATCTACTTTTTTCTGCTTCTGCTTCTCCTCAAAAGTATCTTTTTCCTTCCAAAAGCTTGGCCAAACACCTCAATTTTTGACCAAAAGTACATTTGGCAAAAAAAAAGCACTTGTAGCCAAAAAGAAGATTGACCAAACAAGCTGTAAAACGTATATGGCAACTAGGCACCGGCTAAATCTTTGTTATACTTCCTCTGTTCCAGTTTATGTGAATGAATTTCTTTTTTGGTCCTTTCCAAAAAGATGACTTCTTTCTAAATTTGAAAATAATTTAGCTTAATCTTACTATTCTACCCTTAATAAAAAGCTTTTATAACCACACAAACATTCTGGGTCCCTTTTTTACTTGTTTAAGACGACAAATTTTAGAAGTCTTCAATTTGTTCTTAAACTCCGTGGTCAATCAAATATGTTCAAATAAATTGGAATGGAAGGAGTATAATACTTGCTCGAACATTCAAGACTGTTCGTTGTCCTTAGAGTAATTATTTGGATAAGTTCTGTTTGGCTAAAAAGTTAAGTACTTTGTTAAGCTCGAAAACAATCGAAAAAATAATATGGGTTAATCGGATTTCAAGAGAAATATGAACTAGAGGAAACTACTTTGCTAAGATCTGAGATAATATTGAAGATAGCTTGATAGATAAGAACACTAAAGTAAGAGAGAGTTGTTGCACTAGAAAAGAGAGAGAAAGAGAGTTGTATATTCTCAATAATAAGATATACATGAGTCCTTTACAAATGAAAGGTCCTTTTTATATACTAAGGGACATTCCTCGAAATAATCAAAGAAGTACAAGGGGTTGGTGGTATCAGTGTACGAGAAAGTCAGAACTTTAAGCGACTTCGTCTTGATTCATGTCGCTTGATAAGGCCGCCCTTACTCGAGTCGGCCCCGATTAGGCCGTTATCTACGTCTTAGACGTGCATATATGTAACCTAAGAACGTAGGGAACCAAATTTTCCCAATACAGATAGTCCATCCGTTTGTTGGAGACGTAGCCGAGAGACGTCTGCAACGAACGAACATGCATGCTCGTCCTTTCTACAAACTTGGCTGTTCCCGTTGATACTGTAGGAAAGGGGTATGATCATATGCGGAAGTGCTAAGCCGTTAACTCAAAAACCTCATTTTAGGGCTCATTTTTTAAGATGACATCATCGATCAAGTGCATGATCATTACGTTTTCTCCCGAGGTGGTTCGTAACATAACGTGACATTTTGGTTTCCCGCACCGGTTTTCGAACCAAGCCCTTTCGATTTCCGTGCACTTTCCTTATAAATAGGGGAGGGGTTGAACCCAAATCATCTTTCGAACTTTTTGGAGAGAACTTTCTCCACCTTTATCTCATCTTTTTTTGGCACCCGCTGATATTTTCCTTTAAAATATTCGCTCCTGAGAATCGAACCTTGTTTATCTAAGACGCCCTTCTCTCATAACTTTCATTATGACTAAACGTCATCACGACAGTATCATGACTGAGGGTGACGTCCCTTCTAGGGCCTCGTTTTCCTCCGACGATGGGAAGCTGAGGAGGTTCTTTCTCCCTTATCAACGGGCTAATATTCTTCCACTCGATATGGACGCACGGAAAGACTTTAAGAACCAGTGTAAACTTCCCCCTTGGGAACTCAGCGAACTGACGCCATCTCTTTTGGCTACCCTCATGGAGTCATACAATATCCCTACTGTATCGAGCTGGTTCCCGTCGGGACAGACTATGCTAACGTACACAGGCCCGGGTACTGCATGTTCTATGAATGCGCTTTCCGCATCGGGTACAGTCTCCCGATTTACCCTTTGGCGGAGGAGCTTTGTCTCTGGTACGGGGTGTGCCCAGACTAACTCCGTACACATTGAAAATGTGTAGGATTCTCACTAACTATGCGGCGAAGGCTGAGAGAGATGTTGCCGTTCATCACCTCTTGCAAATGTTCGGCATGAGCTTTATGAGAGGCTCAATGCTCCAAGTGCACCGGGGCAAGAAAATTTTTGTGTCGCAAGCGGACGATAAGGACAACCGCAAGTTTTGGAAGTGAAATTTCTACGTGCGCACCGAGCACCTGGTGTCCAACCTTGGAGGGCTCCCGGAGGTGTGGAACGATGCATGTAAGTATTATCGTACGTAGCTTTTACTACAACAATCTTATTTTGCTGGTTTTCACCATTCTAAATTTCCCTTTGGCTTCATGCAGTGACAATTCGACCTCTTCGAAGGGTTGACGACATTAGGTCGTGGGTGCGGGCGTTAATACCGTTTGCAGAGGAATGCCGTACCTGGCCGGAATTCCTCAGGATTTACGGCCCGTCAAGTAACGGTCTTTCTTGATTTTTCCTTTTCGTTTTCACTGGGGGGTTTCCCATAATTTTCTTACCTATCTCAGACATGTTTCGGTAGGTCAAGGCGCTCCAAGAAGACGCAGAAGAAGAAGAAGAAGAGAGCTGTGGTCGGACCTTCGATGGCGGCACCAAGCCTTGGTGGTGAGGATATGATCCTCGTAGGCACGTCCTGGGGTAGTGTTTCTCCCCTCTCAAGGCACGAGATCACATCAGAGGCGGCTCCGAAATATGAGACTATGCCAGGGGGCGTACCTGAAGCAGAGCCCGAAAAGATAACGATGGCTGTGTTTGGAACCGTCCTCAGGGTTGCTATCACAAGAGCGTCAGTTGTCGAACCGTCCCCATCTGAGCCCGTCTCGCGTCCCGCTGAGGGGGACACTGAAGTGGAAGAGACGCTGGAGAGGAGGAGACGTCAGATTTTGATCGACAAGGTCGTGGTTACTCTGGCGGAGAAGGTTAAACCACCCCGTCCTGAATCTAGGCCAGTTTTTATGGCTGAGGCCATTCGTTTGGGGAGGTCTGCTTTGAGGAGGGAGGTTGCGGAAAGAAGAAACAAAAGTGTGGACGCAGCGGGCCTAGAGATCGCCGTGGAGGACGCAGACAGAGAAGACGGGTCCATGGACCAAGTGGAGATGGTGGCTGGCCGGTCCTCCCGTCGCATAGTGATTCCTAGTCACTATAATTTGTTGGAGAACTACAAGGAGGCGTCCACCAGCATGAAGCTCCTATAGCGTTGATAGCGCGGCCTTGGCAGAGCTCAGTGACAAGGGCCTGGCCCGGAGGGCGATTTCCCTTGTACTCACCTTTCGCTCGTTTCTTTTTTGTTTAGACTCTTATCCTGGAGGTGGAAATGGGTCGACGCTTGAAGAAGAAGGTGGCCAAATACAACAAGTTGGTGCAAAAATATAATAGAACACGTGAGTCGCATCGGACCTTGGCCGACATGTACAGGCAGGACCCCAACTTCAGGGTGGCTCATGAGGGCATTACGCAGTCCGAGGAGCAGTTGAAGAAAAGGGTGGCCGAGCTAGATAAAGTCGACGAACAACTTATGGCCGTCGTTGCTCGGACTGGAGATAGAGGTCCTCATTCAGGCTAAGGATGAAGAGCTACATCTTGGTTGCGTAGTTGCGGAGGAGGCGGCGGAGTTGCGCGCTCGGGTTACGACCTTAACGGCGGAACTCGACATTAAAAAGTCCGAGTTTGAGGACCTCAAGCGGACCCTATCACATGCCGACTTGTCTCGTAAGGCACACGAGATGTGGGTTTACGCGGAGTCTCAACTGGTTGTTCTCGAAGAGTTTTTGGCGGTTGGACGAGCATTTGAGGCCGAAGTTGAGAGCCAATGCCAACTGGTTAGAGCTGTCAGTGAAGCGGCCGACTACAGTCTTGAATCGCCACCCCGGGAGGAGGGTAACTCTGCAGACGTCAACCGTTTGGAATCCAGTTCTTGGATTTCCAAGGCGTATCTCCCTAGGAACGAAGATGGGCTGCATGGAGGTCAGGCGGGGTAGGATGACTAGGGAGGCGGAGGCCTTTAGGGCCTTTGTAAATATGATTGTAAATACTAATTTTTTGTACAGTGGGCATTGAACCTTTTTGTGGATAAAGATATACGATTGTTGCCGTATCTTTCTATTTTTTTTTGGAGCGTTATATACTTCCCTTATTTTTATTTTTCCCTTGACGTAGTTATAGCCAAGTGGGCCGTTCGGCGGTCCTGACCGCGTGGAAGTGGTGGCTGTAGACAAATAAGGTCCGACGACCATAATCGTATATGGGTGATGGCCTTATCCGTGTTAAAATAATGGCCTTAGCCATGTAAAACTCAACGACCTTAACCGTGTTAAAATAATGGCCTTAGCCATCTAAAGCTCGACGGCCTTAACCGTGTTAAAATAATGGCCTTAGCCATGTTAAAATTTGACGGACTTAATCGTGTTAAAATAATGGCCTTAGCCATGTAAAGCTCGACGGCCTTAGCCATGTTAATACTTGATGGCCTTAACCGTGTTAAAATAATGGCCTTAGCCCTGTTAAAATTTGACGGCCTTAACCGTGTTAAAATAATGGCCTTAGCCATGATAAAATTTGACGACCTTAATCGTGTTAAAATAATGGCCTTAGCCATGTTTAAATTTGACGGCCTTAACCGTGTTAAAATAATGGCCTTAGCCCCTTCGTGCGTTTGGAGTTGGTCGTGGCCTTTTCACTCACTTGGAGATGGCCGTAGCCTTTTCATTCACTTGGAGACGGTCGTAGCCTTTTCATTCACTTGGAGATGGCCGTAGTGTATTCATTCATTTGGAGATGGTCGTAGCCTTTTCATTCATTTGGAGATGGCCGTAGCCTTTTCATTCATTTGAAGATGGCCGTAGCCTTTCTATACATTTGGAGATGGTACTAATATAGTCACTGTATCATGTAGGGATCGGAGAGTACACGGTGGGGCCGATGTGATACACTTGTACTACAAACATCTCCAGGTGTCCCCTTTGCCGCCTTGTTAAAAACCTTCCCTAGAAAATCCAATTGGGACAAAACTTGGGTAAGAGAAAAAGAGTAAGACTTAAGAGACGCCTTTTAGAAGTGGAAATGTTTGAGGTGAGCGATGTTCCAGTTATTCTGGAGCATTTTTCCCTCCATTGTCTCGAGCTGGAATGTCCCTTCCCGGCTGCCGTTGTGATTTTGTAGGGTCCTTTCCAGTTTGTGCCCAATTTTCCTTCGTTTGGATCTTTGGAGGCCAATGTCTTGGCTTTGAGGACGTAGTCTCCTACTTTGAGTGGTCTTTTTCTTGCCTTTTTGTTGTAATACCTCTCAATTTGTTGTTTTTGGGCTACCATCTTGATGTGGGCCATTTCCCTTCTTTCCTCGGCTTCGTCAAGGTCTTGGAGTCTGTTGGTGTCGTTTTTTGTTCCACTGGTGTGCGAATACCTTAGGCTAGGTTCGCCTACTTCGACGGGTATGACAGCGTCGGTTCCATAAACCAGTGAGTACGGGGTTTCCCCGGTGCTGGACTTGGGTGTACTTCTGTGTGCCCACAAGACTTCAGGTAGCAATTCGGGCCATAACCCTTTGGCGTCTTCTAGATTTTTCTTCAGTATGCTTAGGATTGTTTTGTTAGAGGATTCTGCTTGGGCTTTGGCGGCGGGGTGGTATGGCGTGGATAGTATCCTTTTGATGTGCCATTTCTCGAAGAACTCTGTCATTTTCTGACCAATGAATTGACGCATGTTGTCACAGCTTATTTCTTGGGGGATGCCGAAGCGACATATGATGTTCTTCCATATGAAGGTGATGACCTCTTGTTCGCGTATTTGCGCGTAAGCACCTGCTTCTATCCACTTAAAAAATAGTCAGTTTAAACAAGTAAGAATCGTACCTTTCCTCGTCTTGCTGGCAGTAGGCCAACTATATCCATCCCCCATTTGATGAATGGCCAGGGTGAAGTGAAAGAATGGAGGGGTTCTCCAGGTTGATGTATTATTGGGGAAAACTTTTGGCATTGCTCGCATTGGCGGACATATTCGGCCGCCTCTCTTTTCATAGTAGGCCACTAGTAGCCGGCACGTATGATGCACCGCACGAGGGCGCGATTACCGGTGTGAGCGCTGCAGTGACCTTCGTGTACTTCCTCAAGTACTGGACTCGTTTGATATGGTCCTAAGAACTTGGCTAGGGGGCCACCGAATGTCCTCTTATAACGGGCGTTGTTGATCATGCAGTATCGGGCGGCTTGTATGTAAAGCTTTTTCGCCTCCTTTTTATCGGGGGGCAATGTCCCGTCCTGCAAATAAGATATGAACTGGTTGCGCCAGTCCCAAGTCAGGTTTAAGGAGAGTACCTCGGTGTGATCAATGGGTGAGTGGAGGAGCGTGAGCACACTTTCTTTGTTGAAATTTTTGGTGGCCGCATCCAATTTTGCGAGGCCGTCTGCTTTGACGTTCCGTGCTCGGGGAATTTGTTCGAAGCGGCATTCGTTGAATGTAGCCATTAGTTTGTGGATTTCTGCCTGGTACTTCTACATCCTCTGCTCTTTAACTTGATAAGTCCTATTGACCTGATTTACCACAAGTTGGGAGTCGCAGTGGAGGAGGGTTCGGCGAGCCCCGTATTTGGTTGCCAGTTTCATGCCTGTAATAACAGCCTCGTACTCGGCCACATTGTTAGTCATTTACGGGCATCGTATGGACTTGAAAATTATTTTGCCCGTGGGGACCTCGAGAACGAGTCCCAGTCCCCATCCCGATGCATTCGCAGCGTCATCTATATATAGGACCCATATGTCACTATTGGAGGATACGCGTTGCGCCTCGAGTTCCGCTTTTGGCAGGACTTCTGCGTTAAAGTTGGTAAGGACTTGCGACTTGATGGCGCTCCATGGGAGGTTTGTGATATCATGCTTGCTGAGCTCAACGGCCCATCTGGCGTGTCGTCCTCAGAGTTTGGGGGTGTAAGACGCTTCTTAAAGGGAAGGTCGTTACTACCCTTATGGGGTGGCGCTGGAAATATGGCCGAAACTTCCGTGAAGCTACTACGAGCGCCAATGCCAGCCTCTCAAGGTGTGGGTACCGGGTTTTGACGTGCACCAAGGTTTTGCTAATGTAATAGATAGGAGATTGCGTACCTTTATTTTCACGCACCAGGATGACGCTGACCGCAACTTCCGACGCAGCCAAATAAACCAACAGTGACTCGCCTGGGTTAGCTTTGACCAACAGGGGTGGCGACGACAGGTATGTCTTCAGACTCTTTAAGGCTTCGACGCATTCCTCATTCCACTGTAGTCTTTGGTCCTTTTTCAATATACCGAAGAATTTGTGGCACCTATCGGAGGAGCGCGAGATGAACCTGGAGGGGGCGACTATTCGACCCGTCAGCTTCTGCACTTGCTTTTTGCTACTCAGTATTTTCGGGATGGCTTCTATGGCCTTGATCTGGTCTAGATTGACTTCGATGCCCCTTTGTGATACAAGAAACCCCAGGAATTTTCCCATGGCTACGCCGAAGTCGCATTTTTTGGGATTTAGCTTCATGCCGTATCGTCTCAGTATTTCGAAAGCTTCCTTTAGGTGGTCGAGGTGATCCTCTTTCTTCGACGACTTTACTAGCATGTCGTCGATATAAACCTCCATTTTCTTGCCGAGTTGCTCTTTGAACATGGTAGTCACCAGCCTTTTGTATGTAGCCCCTGCATTCTTGAGCCCGAAGGGCATTACTCTGTAGCAGTAAGTCCCTTGGTGGGTGATGAAGGTCGTCTTCTCTTGATCTTCTTCAACCATCATGATCTGATTGTATCCGGAATATGCATCAAGGGAACTCAGCAACTCATGTCCCGCTGTGGCATCTATCAATTGGTCGATGTGGGGTAGCGGGAGTGAGTCCTTTGGACATGCTTTGTTCAAGTCAATGAAATCAACGCACATACGCCACTTCCCATTCTTCCTTTTGACCATTACAACGTTGGCGACCCACTATGGATACTTGGATTCCTTGATGGATCCATTAGCCAACAGCTTGTCTACCTCTTCGCTCACCGCTTCATTGATGGCGGCATTGAATTTTCTCCTCGCGTGTCGCATTGGTGGGCAAATCGGGTCGACATTCAGCTTGTGGGAGGCAATTTCTTGTGGGATTTCTGGTATATCTGTATGGGAAAAAGCAAACAAGTCTGCATTATTAGATAGAAATTCACGATACTTACTTGGATTTGAGAGACCGTGACCTATGTATGCTTTCTTGAAGGATTCGCTATTGCACAGCTAGACGGGGTCGAGGTCTTCGACTGTGGCCTTGCTAGCTTTTACGTCGTCGGGATCTTTGATGTCATCTTCTGTCGGATGGACCTTAGTCCCTGACAGGGCTGATTGCTATGCTTCCGTGCTCGCTCCTTTAAGCTGTTTGGTGTGAGTGTAATCTTGGGCTATTTTGTAGCATTCTTGGGCGGTGCGTGGCTCGCCCCGTATACTGTACACTCCCAATGAAGTTGGGAATTTGATCACTTGATAGAAGCTGAAGGGGACTGCCCTCATAGCATGTATCCATGGGCGTCCTATGATGGCGTTGTATGTCGTTTCTTGATTCATTACGTGGAAGGTGTTTCCATCGTAACTCCTCCTGCCAAGATGGGCAGTGTTTCTTCGCCGGAGGTTCTTTCAACTGCATTGTTAAAACCAGATAGTGTTATGCAACGCAGAATTATTTTATCCTCGAGTCCCATTAATGCGGGGACTCTTGGATGGATGATACACATACTGATGCCATCATCGACCATGATCCTTCGTACATCAGTATCTACTATGTGTAAAGTAATAACTAAGGCATCTAAGTGAGGGAAAAACAAACCGTCGGTATCAGACTTATCGAAGGTGATACTATCTTCGAAGTCATCATACCGTTCGTGAGCTATAGTTCGCTTCAATTTGTGAGTGGTGGTGAATTTGATATGGTTGATCGCTGAGTCATTGCCGTCCCCAATGATCTTGTTGATGGTGCGCGTTGGTGAGGGCAGCCTCGGTGGACCGTGAGGTTGTTCTCGCCCGCACGCGAAGTTGAGCCATCCCTTGTCGCTGAGCAGCTCTTTCAAGAACCCTTGGTTCAGCAACCGGACCACTTCCTGTCGGAGGTCTATGTAATATTCAGTCGTGCCCGCGTTCCTGGTGGAACTCACATAGGGCGTTTGATTTTCTATTGGTGGGGTCGGACTTCATCTTCGCTGGCCATTGCACTTTGTTTCCCAGCTTCTCCGGTGCGTACACTTCTTCTGAAGGAGACACACAAAAGTTATGTGCAGATAATGAAGGAGGCGTACCTCTTTCATTCCTTAATGGGGAGACGTGCCGTTTCAAGTCATCCGCGTGTCTTGGTGGTTGTGAAGATCTGATGTAGGGTTTATGTCTCTCCCTGTTGAGGCGTGGGACTTGTTCCCGTCGTCCCTCATTGCATCGGTCGCTTCGGATTTCTGGGTTTACCGCAATTAGTCGCCTGGTCGGGCTATTGAGGTCGTCGTCATCTCCACGTACCTCAGCGCAGTAGGCGTTGTGTATTTCTTCCCAGGTAGTTGGGGATATTTCATAAGACGCCTAAGCAATTTTATGGTTGCCCGTGAGCCGTCCCTGCTGAGTCCGTGCTGAAAGACCGCGACTGCCATGCCTTCGGACACGTTGGGCTGGCTCATCCTGACCCTGTTGAACCTGGCTAAGAAGTCTCTGAGCCCCTCTCCTGAGACTTGTCGGACAGCGAATATGTTGTTGACACGAGCTTCTGCTTTCTTGGCTTCCGCGTGGGCGGTGACAAATTTGTCGGCCATTTCCTCGAACGTGGAGATGCTTTTGGCCGGCAACTGGGAATACCATGTTAGGGCCCCTCCTGTTAATATCTCGCCGAACTTCTTCAGAAGCACGGATGGTACCGGTTCTTTTAACAAATCATTACCTTTGACCGCCGTAACGTAGTGGATTAGGTGGTTATCGGGATCCAATGTCCCGTCATATACCTTCAAATGGGGGGGGGGGCATTTTGAAGGTTTTTGGGATGGGATAAGGTGCAACTCCTTCTGTGTAGGGTTGTTCAACGAACCTCCCCACTTCTCGCTTTGGCAACATTATAGGTGCCCCCGGGATCTTGTCTACTTTTTCTTGGTATTCCTTCATCTGGTCGCGAAGCGACCTGTTTTCATTTTCTATTTCTTCCATCTTTTTGAGGATGGTTGTGAGCATCCCCTCGTGAGCTTGTGCATCGGCAGGCACGTTGTTTGTTCGTGTGACCTCGAGCTCACTTTCATTTATGGCGTGGTCCATCACTGGTGTTGGTGTGCATCTGGTGTTGGATGGTTTTCCGGTCAGGCTGCTTAGAGCACTTGCCAACCATTCTTCGAATAGCCTTTTTACCTCTGGGGGTGCTTCTTTGGTTGTGGATGTAGAGGCCTCTTTTTCCCGTGGAACCACCAAATATTTAGAGGGGGAAGGTAGGTTTTCCCCGCTTAAAGGTGCTAGGGGTTGCATGTGGAGCATCTCCTTCAGTAACTGCGTTGAAAGGACCCATGGGATTGGCTCTAGCATCCATGATAGCTTTCATTCTTGTGTCATTTTCAGCCATTCTGGGTTGTAGGAGGTGGTTTTTTGAAAGATCTCTAGAAACAAACTACAACTTTGATTCACGAAATTCCCACAGACGGCGCCAAATTGTTTGGCTAAAAAGTTAAGTACTTTGTTAGGCTCGAAAACAATCCAAGAAAATAATATGGGTTAATCGGAATCAAGAGTAATATGAACTAGAGGAAACCACTTTGTTGAGATCTGAGATGATATTGAAGATAGCTTGATAGATAAGAACAATAAAGCAAGAGAGAGTTGTTGCGCTAGAAAAGAGAGAGAGAAAGAGAGTTGTATCTTCTCAATAATAAGATATATATGAGTCACTTTACAAAGGGAAGGTCCCCTTTATATTCTAAGGGACCTTCCTCGAAATAATAAAAAAAGTACAAAGGGTTGGTGGTCTCAGTGTACGAGAAAGTCAGAACTTTAAGCGACGTTGTCTTGAGTCATGTCGCTCGGTACGTCCGCTTGATAAGGCCGCCCTTACTCGAGTCGGCCCCGATTAGGCCGTTATCTACGTCTTAGGCATGTATATATGTAACCAAAGAACGTAGGGAACCAAATTTGCCCGATACAAGTTCATCCATCGCCATATCATTAGAGCTTCTGCAGGGATGATGTACATGGGAGTCCCATAATAGAAATCATGCAGATATCAACACATGTTTTCCCCATTTCACATAAAGATTTTTGTCCGCTGAAAGGTTCTTTCCTTAATGAAAGTGATGATGAGAAAAAATGCAGCTATGCTGCATCATTGTAAGGTCATCTTAGTTTTATGCTAAATCACTTTAAATAAACTAATCTCTATCAACTTTTCCTTATAGACAGGATCAGAATAACAGTCAAAGAATTGCAACAGCGAGAAAAGAATGACTTTAGGCTCCACAATGAACAAGTGCATCATCTATTCGTTAAAATAAAAGCCTGTACTGCAATTACAATAATAGTCCATAGTTCACCTAATAATATAGATTTTTACAGTACACCATGTATTACAACATCTGAAATATAACATATCTAAAATGATTCAGCCCTATCTGATAAGCAGTAACAATTCACCTTCCAGCTTTAGTTTCTCCACTTTTCTTCTGTCTAACTTCGACTTAGCTTGCGAAAAGATAAATTACAAACAATAACACAGGAAGAGGGAGGACAAGAAAGTTGTTGAAACGAAAATTACTGATATGCAACATGATAGCGACAATCGCAATTGTAGTCTCACGGAAGTTACATGAAGAAATTTCAACTCCATTGAGCATTACTTGATCATGAAAATAAAGATTATGTTTTAAGATTTCCTCTTAGTGAAGGAGCAAGTAATAGCTTTCCACCTGCATATTTTACAATCTGCTCATCCTCTGAATCAGCAGAAGCAGACCTAGTATACATCATTGTAGTGGAGGCCAGTATATCATCGCCAAATCCACATGCTGTGAAAAATGGCCTGGGGGAATATATGACCAAAAATTACTAGTGTAGAGGTTTCTCTTTCAAAGTAACAGCAGGGAATATATTCTTGACTATACATGAACATATACGATAATTTATCAGATGAAAAGCTCCAACATGGACAAAGATGAAAAAAGAATTTTAATCAATTCACTTCCCAACAACAACCACTATGCCTCAATCCCAAACAAGTTATGGTCGACTATATGGATCCTACTGACCATGTTGCTACATTTGAACTCATATCAGTCCATACTAAACAAAATAAAAGTAAAAGAAGTCTCCATATTTTCTACCAGCATATAAATCTCTGACAAAACTGAAAGACTCCTGAAAAACATAGGACCTAAATTAAACATACTAACATGACTAACACTCAAACCAAATTGTTCTTTCTCTTTTTTCTGAAAACTCGACCCAACAAATTAATTCACTTTCTCACTAAATAATTTTAGCTTAAAGGTTCAACATCTGTTTCACAACGATATCCCCTTTGTACGCCAGAATTTTAGCTCATATGTTCATGCAACAATTAACATAAAGCAAGCTACAAATATTGAACTTTAAGGAAACAAACAAACAAAAACTGCCAATTAAGTGTAATTTTGTTGCCTGCAAAATGAACTTACTTCTCTTGATCAGAGCAGAGGGCTGCTATGTCATAAATATCTCTGTTCACAAGAATCCTGCAAGCAAATTGAGCTCCATAAACAGCGATTAACATGGTAAAAAGAGAACTTGTGCAACCACAAATATCTGCAAAGACTAGCTCATGGATCGCCAAAATGAAACAGTAAGCTACAATTATTGCGGCCTAGGAGGAAGAAGGAAAGAGAATCGTCCTTATTTGTTTAGGGTGTGGAAGAGAGGGTTAGTGTTCCAGTATGAAACATCCTATACATAATAGCTGATCCAAGATTAAAAAGCAATATATGTAACATGCACCCACTGCTTATAGGCTGTATCACCCTCCTATGTGCCAACCAGAATACAAAGGTAAAAAAGACAATATGGTAACCTTAACATCCTTTGAACTATCTTCCTGCCAATGCCTCTTCTCCGTAGCGAAGGGACGACCTGCAAATCACTGAAGCAGAATCACATGAATACCCCATGGATTAGAAATACTCCGTGGTAATGGATTATATATAAAGAGAATAAAAGGAAAAGTAAACACTAAACTTTGGTTAGATAAACTTCTACATGAAACAGATCTCATTCCCCCCTAAAGGATAACGTTGTAGTTGGTACTATTTTTTCATGAACCTTGAGGCATTCCCTAAGTACCCTTCAAATGGGGAGCCAGTCCGCTATATTAAAATTTGTTCCAATAGTTGTCAATGCAAATTTAGATCGATGACAGGTGTCCTTGAAATTTTAACGGTTTGAAATTTATTTTGGTTTATCTCTATTATGGTTAAATCTCTATTAATGTTAAGGTTGGCAAAAAAGGTAAATATCTGGTGGGAGCATGACATACATGTGAGATGTAACCCGACGTTTACCTTTCTTTTGCATATATCTCCTTTCAAAAGGAAACATTAGTTACCCTTTTCCAAGAAAGCAGAAACCAGTACAACAAAAAGTCAACCATTGACGGTTGAAAGGATTGTCTTCTTTGTTTAACTATAACATAACTTTTATCAATTTTTAACTGAATTAAATATGAGTATGCCTTCAGAAAATAAAGTGAATCTATTAGTTTCCTTTTTTTCTGTAGCTGGGATTTAGTAAATTTCTTGAGCTTGAGTTGGTTTTACAATTCAATATGCATCTTCGTATATGCTTATTAGTTAGATATATTGGTACTGCAAAGTACAGAGTATTAATCTGCCTTTTCTTTTTCTCTTGGAGAGAAAAACATGTATGATACTGCACCTGAAGAAGTTTTACAAAATAAACCTGGATAGTATGTGATCTTGAGTCTAAACTTGGCCTGGAGTCTGACATCAATGAGAATGCAATTAATCTTATAACGAATATCCAAGGTCTGGTTATAGTACTTGTAAAGAGTATGTGAACACGAATAAGAAATTACATTATGTAAAGCCAAGAAAGATTACATGTTTCAGAGAAGGTTTTTGAGGAAATGATAAATGCAAAAAACAAGTTATAAACCCACGAAAAGAAGCTAGAATTGAGTGCCAAGCTCACAATTTGTTATGTGTTTATTGTTCAGAAAGTCTCAAATTACTAAGGTTTATGTAGGACATAATTTTTTTTTTGAGAATGAGAACATAATTACTTTGTTGTTCCAACATAATGGTTCACATGTTACCGTCTCCTTGAACACATAATCTTTCTTGGCATTACATAACATAGTTTCTTATTCGTGTTCACGTACTTTTCATGTAGTTTACATACTTTGCTTACATGTGATAAAAGTTAATTGTATCATCATCACTATTAAATTCAAGCCCAAGTTTAAGCTCAAAATCAACTTACCCTTAAGACTTATTTTGTAGAACTTCTTCTAGTGTAATATCAGATCCGTTTTTCTCAAAGTTACTCATTAAACTTCTAAGAGTAAAAAACATATAAACAATTTGTATGTACCATAATAATAACCAATAAACATATATAAAGTTACATATTTAAAAATAAAACCAACCTCGAACAATCAATATATTCACCCAGCGATTAGAAATAAAAAAGGGTAAATTAAAAGATTCAATATGTTGTCTAAAGGCATAAACAATAATCATGTTTATCCAATTAAACAATTGGTAAAAATAAAAATAAAAAGCAGAACACACACCTTTTTAACATTCAATTCAAGACTATTTGTTGTTGTCGGATTTCTGCTTCCTTGGAAGAGGGTATACACTTATGGAGTTTGAGGGCATATGTTCAAGTGAGAGGTAAAAGGACAGGTTGCATCCCACGCGTATGTCCCTCTCCCTCGATTTTACTTTTTTTCTTTCTCGAGCCTTGCCACTAATAGAAATTTAACCATAATGCAGAATAAACCAAAATAAATAGTCATTCAAATTCACAAGGATGCATATCAACAAATTTTAATGGAACACACCTCAATCCCAAATTACCGCATAGATACACCTATTCTATCCATCAAATTACTGCATATTTTGTTTTCAGTACTAGATAAAAGTTGCTTAATTAAACATGCATATTTCAAATAAAGATCTTCCTTTTATTAAACTGCAAGCAAATATTCAACCAATTCACAAAAAATATAAAACACAAGTGCATATTAACTATTAATCTGACCATAACATCATAGATAGCAGCTGTCAATCCAGAATCAGAAACAGCACGTCCAAAACCAACCAATTTTCCATTTCCCGGCGTCACAGGCACCACTTTTCCAATCCAGCCTCCACCAATACCCGTTAAACCCGGAGCCAAATCGGGTACCAAACCGGGTATACTGTCGGGTCGGGTAAAGACCGAAACGACGATATAACTATGACGTAACGCTTTTCGAAGCTTGTTTAGATCCACTGGCTCAACTCTACCTTCTGAGTTCAGTTTTGGAAAACGGTGACATGAATGGTTACATAAAGAATAAAGGGTTTTAAGGTGATTCGGGATTACATCGTTAGGGTTTGTGGAAATGAATAGTGGCGGAGGGGTTGGTTTGCTTTGTGAGACTGTTTTTCGAGAGATACTGCGGAATTTGGAGGGAAGATAACCGCCGTGTACGGCGGCTGCAACTGCCATGTTTATGATTTTCTTTATTTAAAAAAAAACACTCTTTCGCCGTTTTATTTTATCTATTTTTATTTTTTGGATAATTTCGTTTACCTCCCATGACACTTCGGTAACTATATTTTTCTCCCTTGTAGTTTCTAACATTGTCCATTCTATGTAGGTAAAATTTATAACTAATTAATATAAATTTTAGTCAATTACTATGTATAAAAAGAGTATAGGTGTGTCAAAAGAAAAAGAGGGAGAACGAAGTAAAAAAGTAGTGAGTAAATGTATTTTTGAAGACATAAATAAAAGGGAAATATTTAAGCGAGAAAAACTAGTTGAATGTCACTTGATAATTTATACCAATGTATCATACTGCAATCACACTGAAAAGCATAGTAGATTGGAGAAATTTGAGTTTGTTATGAAATATTAGATTATGGTGGATGTCCATAATTCGTATAACATCCACTACTTTTATCCATTATCTCCATAACTCCCACTACTCCAATACTTATGGTTGTAACTCCCACACCTCCATGATCTCCCCCATGATCTTCCTCCATGATCTCAAAAGCTCAATGACATATTTATGGAATTCTTTTAGTATACCTCTATGTAGTACTATAAATAGAGGATGAGAAATCATTTTGTAATACACTTGGATACATAGAAGAAATATATTCTCTTCTCTATTTCTCTCTACTTTGTTGTCTATCTTTTTGTTTATTACTTTGAGCTAAGTTTTGTAACACGTTATCAGCACGAAACTCTACTATCTCAAGAATCTCTTTGACAAAATTAAGGTATTTTTTCTCCTCCTAATTTTGTTTTAATTATGTCTGACATTATGAAAAGAAAGTTTGTTGCCCTTGAAATTTCGGGCAAGAACTACATGACATGGGTATTGGATGCTGAAATCCATTTGGATGGAATGGGTCTTGGAGACGCCATTAAAGACAGAAATAATGCATCCACTCAAGACTGTGCTAAGGCCTTGATTTTCTTGCGCCATCACCTTGATGAAGGTTTGAAAATTGAATATCTAACAGTCAAAGATCCACTTATCTTGTGGAATGACTTAAAGGAGAGATATGACAACTTAAAGTTGGTCACTCTGCCACAAGCACGATATGATTGGGCTCATCTGAGGCTCCAAGACTTTAAGTCTGTTTCTGAATATAATTCTGCAACGTTTAAAATTACTTCTAAATTGAAACTTTGTGGAGATACTATAACTAATTATGATATGCTTGAAAAAACGTTTACAACGTTTCATGCCTCCAATATGGTTCTGCAACAACAGTACAGAGAGAAAGGTTTCAAAAAGTACTCTGAGCTGATTTCTCTTCTCCTTGTGGCTGAGCGAAACAATGACCTGCTCATGAGAAATCACGAAAATCGACCCACTGGGTCTACACCATTGCCTGAAGTAGATAAGGTGTATTCCCATTATGCTAAGCGTGGAAAAGGCTATGGCTTTAATCATGGTTGTGGTCGTGGTCGGGGTCATGGCCGTGGACGTGGACAAGGAAGAAATTTTTCTGGTGTTAGTCACCCCCCAAAGAGATATAACCACCAAAAGCGGAAATGGAATTATGAGAATCCAAAAGCAAATAGTTCAGAAACTATATGTTATCGTTGCGGTGGAAAAGGGCACTGGGCAAAAATTTGCCGTGTACCAAGACATTTGGTTGAGCTTTATCAAGCATCTCTAAAGAGTAAAGGCCCTGAAACCAATTTTGTCTCTGACAATAATTTTGACATCACCCACTTGGATGTGGCAGACTTCTTTGAGCACCCTGAGGGGAAAATAGATCACTTGATCGGTGATGGATCCATGGTTAAAGAAGATTGAGCAGTTTGATATTTTTATTTTTACTTATTTGTAGTAGTTAATGAATAAACAATTATCATAGTTTACATAAGTTATCTATTATTGTGATATGGTTCAAATTTTATATTTTCTGCTTTAAGCTAGTAAAGCTAAGTTTTGTTTAATAATCTGTATTATGGTTTTAAAATATATAACTTTAGATTACACATTCATCTTATGCTTTATTTGTAATGATTTTTCAGTAAGTTAATCGATTAATATAACAGATAATCGATTACCAATATATTCTATTAAACTGGACCTTTTTCGCAAGGCATGTTAGTCGACTATCCGATTTAGTTAATCGACTAACCTCAGCAGATTTTGAAAATATTGTTTAATTATTAAGCAACATATACAAGAGTATTAAAAGGAGAATAACTATGATAAAAGATTTTTTTTTTCATAATGACCGCACTGAAACTATTATGTTGAATCATAGACTTAAATTTGTTTATTCTCATATCTATAAAAAAAATACTAATATTTTCCGTATATTTCTTTTGTATGTCAAACCATGGGAAGCAAATATGGATATCTCACAAAGCAAACTTGGATCAACGTCCAATTGTAAAAATATTTGTTTAATTGATTCATGTACCACACATACGATATTCAAAGAGAAGAAATATTTCTCTCATTTAAGTATGTGTAAGGCAGATGTTACTACAATTTCTGGTAGTAGTAAATTGATTGAAGGCTCCGGAAGAGCAACTATAACTCTGCCTAAAGAAACAATATTTATCATAGAGAATGCAATGTTCTCTTCCAAGTCCAAGAGGAACTTGTTGAGTTTTAAAGATATCCGTCAAAATGGATATCATATTGAGACAATAGATGAGAATAATCTTGAATACATCATCATTACAAAGAATGTCTCTGGCCAAAAGAGGGTTATTGAGAAGTTCCCATCTTTATCTTGTGGCCTGTATTGGACAAAAATTAGTGCAATTGAGGCACATTCCACAGTAAATCAAAAGGTTACTGATTCCAATACTTTTGTACTTTGGCATGATCGATTGGGACATCCTGGATCAATTATGATGAGACGGATTATAGAAAACTCATATGGGCATCCATTAATGAATTTAAAGATTCTTTTAAATAATGAATTTTCTTGCACTTCTTGTTATCAAGGCAAGTTAATTATTAGACCATCACCAACAAAGGTTGGAACTGAGTCACCTACGTTTTTGGAACGTATACAAGGGGATATTTGTGGACATATTCACCCACCTAGTGGGTCCTTTAGATATTTTATGGTCTTAATAGGCGCATCCTCTAGATGGTCTCATGTGTGCCTATTGTCATCACGCAACCTTGCGTTTGCAAAATTAATGGCACAAATAATTCGATTACGAGCACAATTTCCTGATAATCCAATTAAGTCTATTAGACTAGATAATGCTGCTGAGTTTTCATCCCAAGCATTTATTGATTATTGCTTATCAATTGGGATAAAAGTGGAACATCCTGTAGCTCATGTTCACACTCAAAATGGTCTTGCAGAATCTTTAATTAAACATCTGCAGTTGATGCAAGACCATTACTCATGAAAACGTGGCTGCCCACTTCAGTTTGGGGTCACGCCATTTTGCATGCAGCAATGCTAGTTCGTCTCAGACCGACGAATTATCACAAATATTCCCCGTTGCAATTAGTTTTGGGTCATGAACCTAATATATCCCATTTAAGAATTTTTAGATGCGCAGTATATGTGCCTGTAGCACCGCCATACCGCACCAAAATGGGTCCGCAAAGAAGGTTAGGAATATATGTTGGGTTTGAATCGCCCTCCATTATTCGCTACCTCGAAACATTGACAGAGGATTTGTTCACTGCACGATTTGCAGACTGTCGATTCGATGAGACACTTTTCCCAAAATTAGGGGGAAAAGTTGGTGAAACAAAACGGGAAATTTTGTGGAAAAATCCATCATTATCTCATCTTGATCCACATACCTCTATTTATGAAAAAGAGGTGCAAAATATTATCCATTTGCAAAGAATAACAAATCAAATGCCTGACGCATTCACGGACTTGAAAAGGATAACAAAATCTCACATCCCCGCAGAGAATGTTCCAATCCGTATTGATGTCCCTATTGGACAATCTTCTAGTGTCATATCTAATGAGTCGAAAGCACGCCTAAAACGTGGCAGGCCATTAGGTTCCAAAGATCGAAATCCTAGAAAAAGGAAAGCAAATGATCAAAATAACACTACGAAAGAATCTCATGAGGAAATTCACGATTTAATAAATTCTGAGATTCATGAAGAATCCATTGAGTCAGAGACTCAGGAAAATAAGGAACTATCAATAAATCCAATCGATATTGAGACAAATTTTAATCGAGTGGATATAGTGGTGGATTATGTCTTTGCATATAATGTTGCATCTAGCATTATGCAAGAAAGTGAGGATCTTGAACCTCAATCTGTTGGAGAATGTCGACAAAGACTTGATTGGCCAAAATGGCAAGAAGCAATCCAATCAGAATTGAATTCACTTGCAAAACGTGAAGTTTTTGGGCCTATAGTTGAAACACCTAATGGTGTTAAGCCCGTTGGCTATAGATGGGTCTTTGTACGCAAGAGAAATGAGAAAAACAAGGTACAAAGATATAAGGCACGCCTTGTTGCACAAGGATTTTCTTAAAGGCCTGGTGTCGATTATGAAGAGACATATTCACCCGTAATGGATGCTATAACTTTCCGTTATCTCATTAGTTTTGCTGTCCTTGAAAAGCTTGACATGCATTTAATGGATGTGGTTACTGCCTATCTTTATGGCTCACTTGATAATGAGATATACATGAAAATTCCCGATGGATTCAAAATGCCAAACACTCATAATTCAAAGTCCCGGGAAATATTTTCAATCAAATTGCAAAGATCTTTGTATGGTCTAAAGCAATCAGGACGAATGTGGTATAATCGTCTTAGTGAGTATTTATTAAAGGAAGGCTATATAAATGATGCCATTTGCCCATGTGTTTTTATAAAGAAAACAACATCGGAATTTGTTGTACTTTCCGTATATGTCGATGACATAAACTTTATTGGAACTCCCATAGAACTCCAAAAGGCAATTGATTATTTAAAGAAGGAATTCGAGATGAAAGATCTCGGAAAGACAAAATTATGTCTTGGTTTGCAAATTGAATATTTGGCAAACGGAATTTTTGTTCATCAATCTGCCTATAGAAAAGGTACTGAAACGGTTTTATATGGATGGAGCATATCCTTTAAGTACTCCGATGGTTGTTCGATCACTTGATGTGAATAAGGATACATTCCGACCTCAAGAAAAGAATGAAGAGCTACTTGGTCCTGAAGTACCATATCTTAGTGCAATTGGCACACTAATGTATCTTGCAAATACTACAAGGCCTGACATAACTTTTTCAGTTAATGTCTTAGCAAGATATAGCTCTGCTCCCACAAGGAGACATTGGAATGGAATCAAACATATATTGCGGTATCTAAAAGGGACTACCGATATGGGCTTATTTTATAGCAATAATTGCAGTCCTGATCTTGTTGGTTATGCTGATGCTGGATATTTATCTGACCCACACAAGGCTCGATCTCAAACAGGTTATGTGTTTATCTGTGGAGGCACTGCCATATCTTGGCGATCGACTAAGCAATCAATTGTGGCTACTTCATCTAATCATGCTGAGATAATCGCTATTCATGAAGCAAGTCGAGAGTGTGTGTGGTTGAGGTCTATAATACATCATATTCGAGACAAATGTGGTTTGAAATGTGACACACTACCCACGATTTTGTATGAAGACAATGCAGCATGCATAGCCCAATTGAAGGGAGGATTCATAAAAGGAGACAGAACAAAGCATATTTCACCAAAGTTATTTTTCACACATGATCTTCAAAAGAATGGTGATATCAATGTGCAACAGATTCGTTCAAGTGATAATATGGCTGATTTGTTCACAAAATCTCTACCAACGTCAACCTTCAAGAAGCTGGTACACAAGATTGGAATGCGAAGGCTCAAGGATGTGAATTGATGCTCTTTTCAGGGGGAGTTAATGCGCGTTGCACTCTTTTTCCCTTACAAGGTTTTGTCCCGCTGGGTTTTCCTTGCAAGGTTTTTAACGAGGCAACAAAAAATGCATTTTGTTAGATATGTGTACTCTTTTTCCTTTTCTAGAATTTTTTTTTATTGGGTTTTATTTTAATTAAGGTTTTAACGAGGCACATTATCTTTGGACATCCAAGGGGGAGTGTTATGAAATATTAGATTATGGTGGATGTCCATAACTCCTATAACACCCACTACTTCTATCCATTATCTCCATAACTCCAACTACTCCAATACTTATGGTTGTAACTCCCACACCTCCATGATCTCCCCCATGATCTTCCTCCATGATCTCAAAAGCTTAATGACATATTTATGGAATTCTTTTAGTATACCTCTATGTAGTACTATAAATAGAGGATGAGAAATCATTTTGTAATACACTTGGATACATAGAAGAAATATATTCTCTTCTCTATTTCTCTCTACTTTGTTGTCTATCTTTTTATTTATTACTTTGAGCTAAGTTTTGTAACAGAGTTAAATTTTTTTTTTCCACATAATGTTTTGCATACCATTTTTAAAGAAGAAGAAGTCATTAATTCCTGGTAGAAGAAAAAGTTATGTGTTAGAAGAGTGCTTCAATATTTATATTTATAATAGTGAATACAATAAGTAACTCATATCGATATTGCGATGGAACTAGTAATGTACATTAGATAGTTACAACAGAATTAGTATTAAAGTGTGTTAATTATAATACTAAGTCCATTATAGTGAAATTTAGTAATAAGTCTACAGTAAATAATAATAATAATATGTTATATGTATTTTAAATTAGGGAAGAATGAATAATTCAAGAAAAATGAGGAGGATTGACATTTATTCGGAGGCGAATCCAGGATTAGAGACTTATGGGTTCCTACCGTAATTTTAGATTAATATGTAATAATTACTGATTCACAGTTAGATATGTACAAATATTTAGTGAATTTTTTAATATAAACATATGATCTACGCAAAAGTTACTGGGTTTTCGGGAACCTGTAACCTATGCTCTAGGTTCGCCCCTGCATGTATTAAACATTTACTCGTACGTAGTGTTTACACTGAGTGATACTCCTTAATTTATTATAGTTAAGTAATAAATTGAGATAAAAATATTTCATTAACTAACTATAATTTAATGATAATTATCTATATAGAGACGAAAGGGGTTGCTCTGATGGTAAGCAACCTCCACTTCCAACCGAGATGTTGTGAGTTCGAGTCTCTCCAAGAGCAAGGTGGGAAGTTCTTGGAGGAAAGGATGCCGGGGGTCTATTCGGAAACAGCCTCTTTACCTCAGGGTAGGGGTAATATCTGCGTATACACTACCATCCCAAGACCCCACTAAGTGAGATTATACTGGGTTGTTGTTGTATCTATATAGACACTATCCTCCCAAGACCCCACTAACTGAGATTATACTGGGTTGTTGTTGTTGTATCTATATAGAGACGAATAAATATTTTTTAATTTATTATTACTTAAACATAATAAATTAGTATGATTTGGTGCATTAATTTTGATTTAGGTTAATGAGCTTCTTGAACAATGTAAATATGAGCATCAAAGGATGTTGTGCAACCAATATGCCTGCTCTCTCTTCAACCAAAGGTCTCGTATTCTAACTTTTGGGTATGTAAAATTTTTTAGTAGGGAGCGCTTTTTCTTGAATAGTCCAAATCTGAATATAGTCTGATTTTAATATAAGTATCGGACACCAAAATCCAAAAAAAAAAAAAATGTAAATATGAGTTCTAGGGAGTAGGTGACTCAGGGCAAGAACGGTCCAATATATGAAAACGATAAGGCCGTCCGATAATTGAGTTTCCTTAAACCCTTTTACCTCAACCCGCTCAAATCTGCATATTTTTTCAAAGAGCTTTCTCCAAATCCAGTTGGTGAGTTTTCTGTAAAAACTTCCATTTTCTCTTTTTTTTTTCGTATTGTTGTTCTTTTCTATTTCGCATTTGTTTTGCTGAATTACATGTGCACCCAATTAATTGGGTGAGTTTGCTTTATGGGGTCCTGTATTTTCTATAGTATTTGCTTTATTCTTCATCTTCTTGCAGCTTTACTTGTTTTCATCGTTTCCATAAGACCAGAGTTTTAGGGTTTATCTAGACATAATTCTTGTTATTTGTTTTTTAATATAAAAAAATTATGTTTGAGTTGTCCATATAGGCGATACCAACTAATCGAGACTAAGGCGAAAATGTGAGTCTTAGAACCATAATTTGTGGTAATATGCAAATTATTTAGTATTGGAATGGAATGTGTCGTCAATGAGTAGGTGTGAGAGATTGATGATGGTGGGTATAAGGAGAGGTAGAGGTAGGCCGAAGAAGTATTGGAGATGAGTGATTAGGTAGGGTATGACGCATCTTCAGCTTACCGAGGCATGACCCTTAGAAGGCTGTGAAGGTCGAGAATTAGGATATAAGAGTAGTAGGTAGTCGAGTGTTTTTCGTTTCATTTAAATAGTAGTCGCGTTATCCTCGTATTTCCATATTCCTAGATTTCTATTACTACATGGTTACTTTTGTTCTGGTTTTTTTATTATCTTGTTGGTGTTACTGTTTCTTTGGCTTTTTTAGTACTGTATTTGTTTTTCTATTCTGTTGTGATTGATTATGCAACTGTTTTGAGCCGAGGGTCTATTGGAGATAACCTCTCTACCTGCACAAGGTAGGGGTTAGGCTGCGTACACATTATCCTCCCCGGACCCTACTTGTGTTATTACACTGGATATGTTATTGTTGTTGTTGGAATAAAATGTGTCTGAATAGAGGGGGTCTAAAAGTAAAGGATTCATATAAGGACCCACCTAGTTTGGAATTGAGGCGTAATTGATTAGTTTTGTTTACAACTGGAATTATTTCCCTAAATTTAGATGTTTCTTTGTTTAGTTGACTAGGCAAATTGTTTAGTATTGGAATGAAATTGTCTAAATGGAGTGGCCTAGAAGTCGACGATTCGTATGCAAACTCCAACTAGGTTGGGATTAATGCATGGTTGATTGGTTTTGTTCTTGTGTTGGAATTTTTTGCCTAAATATAGATGTTTCTTTGTTCTATCGACCAGGAAAAGTGTTTTGGATTGAAATAAATTTGTCTAAATAGAGTGGCGTAAAAGTAAAGGATCGATATGAGGACCCCAACCAGTTCTGGAATGAGACGTAGTTGATTCGTTTTGTGTTTGCCTAAATTTAGATGTTACTTTGTTCGATCAACTAGACAAAGTGTTTAGTTTTGGAACTAAATGTTCTAAATAGAGTAGCCTAAAAGTAGAGGATTCATATAAGGACCTCAACTAGTTTAGGATTGAGGCAGTAGTTAATTGGTTTTGTTTTTATCGGAGTTATTTGCCTAAAGTTACTTGTTACTTTGTTCGATCAACTAGGCAAAGTGTTCAGTACTGGAATGAAATGTGTCTAAATAGAGCGGCCTAAAAGAGGATTCACATGAGGATCCAAGATAGTTTGTGAATGAGTCATAGTTGACTGGTTAATTCGTTTGTAGTTATATTTTTCCTAATTTAGATGTTTCTTTGTTCGATCGACTAGGCACTTTATTTGGTATTGGATGAAATGTTTTTAAATAGAGAGGCCTTG
Organism: Nicotiana benthamiana; assembly: GCA_034376525.1. Taxonomy (NCBI): domain Eukaryota; kingdom Viridiplantae; phylum Streptophyta; class Magnoliopsida; order Solanales; family Solanaceae; genus Nicotiana; species Nicotiana benthamiana. The sequence continues at coordinate 89,922,836 of CM067337.1, read as the reverse complement.
AGGTAGATGATTCATGTGAGGACCAACTAGTTTGGCATTGAGGCATAGTTGATTGATTTTGTTTTCGGTTGGAGTTATTTCCCTAAATTTCGATTGGAAACAGCTTCTCTGCCCTTTCGGGTAGGGGTAAGGCTCGTCTACATATTACCCTCCCCATACCCCACTTTGTGGGACTATACTGGGTAGTTGTTGTTGTTGTTGTTATTTCCCTAAATTTAGTTGGTTCTTTGTTCAATCTGACATGTCTTCTTACTGGGCCTTTTCTTATTTCATAAGGTTTTAGTTCTAACCTGGAATTATTTTGCATGATAGCTATCAATGGAATCTCAGGTGATAAGAGAATGGGTCGGAATTCAACAGTTTTCTTCTGCCACTGAATTGAAGTTACTTGAATTGCTAAGAAAAACGAAGCAGGAAGTTTATGTCTCTCTCATTACCTAATATGCTACTTTCAGTTTGTTTTTCTGGAGTTACAGTCGAAACAATTGTTATATTTCTTTTATGTCTACCCCAAATAAGACTTGTGTGCAATTATTTGGCTGATGTATTGATTATGGTCAACTTCTGTAGAGTTTAAGTACATTGACAGTCCTAGTGATGGGGAAAGGAGGTGTTGGAAAATCTTCAACAGTTAACTCAATTTTAGGAGAAAGAGCAGTTGCTGTCAGTGCATTTCAGGTACATATTACTCAGAATTTAGTTGAAAATTAAAATCTTAGAGGTTCTTTCTTGTGGTTTAGTACATTGAAATAATGCGTCTTTATTTTCAGTCAGAAACTCCAAGACCAGTGATGGTTTCGCGATCATTGAGAGGATCTACATTTAACATTATCGACACCCCAGGGCTGGTTGAAGGAGGATATGTTAATGATCAGGTTCTTGATCTCATAAAGAGGTAAGTTTTTAGTATTTACATGCTGAAATAAATCGGTACTTCACTTGCTCGGGTAGGGATGCATAGTCCTTTGTCTAACTAACCAACTTCTCTCACTAATTATCTTTTTATTTTATTTTATTTTTGGGGTAATGGGATCAAACAGGTTCCTCTTGAACAAGACAATTGATGTTTTGCTCTATGTGGATCGTCTGGATACATATAGAGTGGACAATTTGGACAGGCAAATTGTGAAGGCCATAACAGATAGTTTCGGCAAGGAAATATGGCGTAGAGCACTTGTCGTCCTCACACATGCTCAGGTCTCCCCTCCTGATGGATTGAGTTATGACGAGTTTACTTCGAGAAGATCAGAGGCGCTTTTGAAAGTTGTTCGCCTGGGCGCTCGAATTAGGAAACAAGGGATTAAGGTGGTGTCACAATCACTACTTTCTTCTATGCTTGAAGTAGATTTTCAGGATTCTTACAATTTTGTTCCACTTCCCAAAGCAAATTTTCTTTGGCACAATTTGAATTTGGTATCTACCTTTCATTTTGTGCTATATTGAGCTAGCATAACTCAACTGAGCACAATTAGGATAGAGGGAGAGAGTGTGGAGTTGTCTATTGATTTCTTTAACTGAACTATCATAAATCAGTTGTTGACTTATTAAGCTGATTAAAATTTTTACCTAGTTTACTGGTTCTGCCAGTTTAGCAACTATGCAGATTATCTAACTCTTATACCTTTTTTTCTTCGTTGTTTCATCCAATTTTTCTACATGAGATCTTCTGATCTCATTCATGTCTCCACTTTCGCACACCGTGACCCTATGGTATGTGTGTGACATCCTCCTTCCTTTTGATCCTGTTAGTAGTTTAAGCACCTACAATGCACCCCTCTTTTTTATGGGGAGGAGAACTATAAGCTTCAGTGTTTTGTGTAACAATAGCACTTTGGTATCTACACTGGGATTGTTAGACACTCTAGAAAAGTGCACTGTGCAGGTGGGAGGGAGAGAGAGAGAGAGACAGAGAGCGAGCTATAAGTATTGGTTTTTCCCCCAACAATAGCTCTTTGGTATCTATACTGGGATTGTTAGACACTCTTGAAAAGTGTACCGCACAGGCCCTAGTTTAAATCTTGCTTTCAGTGTTGTTTTTGTTAGATATATATTGTGTACTTGCATTTCCGAAGGTAACTTGAACTTCAGTTTCAGAAGCCATAAGAGTAAACGTGATAGTGGTGAAAAGCTATATCCCCTTATTTTTTTTGCATCTGTATGGGTAAGCGAGAGGATGTAGTAGAGCAGTCAGCTAGCAAACATGCCATCTTGTTTAGCACCCTACTTGGAACAGTGATTATAAGTTTGTTTGCTTTTATGGTGTTTTTTATAGAAGTATCATCCTTTCATAGCAGTTTGTTTTTACTTATCTTACTGTCCTTGGTGTTAGGCTTCTTCAATTCCTGTTGTTTTGGTTGAGAACAGTGGGAGATGTAACAAGAATGAAATCGACGAAAAGGTTAGACATACGTGCCACTGTCTTGTTAAGTATTGTAATATATTATGTTTGTTAACATGGTCTGCATGGTTCAACAGATTCTTCCGAATGGAACTGCTTGGATACCCAATTTAGTCCAAACTATGATCGACATTGTCTCAACTGATAGCAAGGGTATCTTGGTTGACCAAAAGTTGATCGAAGGACCAAATCCTAACAATAAAGGCAAAGTGCTCATCCCTCCTATCTTAGCATTCCAGGTGAGCTTTCAGTCTGAAGTTGTTCTCTGTTGCACTGTTAAATGTGCGATACTTGTATTGATTATAGCTAACACCCCCCCCCCCCCCCCCCTTCCCCCCCTGACTTTGTTTCTCTGGCAGTATTTCTTTGTTGTGAAAAGGATCCAGAAGTGGATCAAGAATGATATTGCAACTGAGAGCCGACCTTCATGGGCATAAACAACCATCGGCGTAGGCCCCGTTTATCCTATTAACTTAATTTCCCCTCTGGTTCTTTGTAGTACTTTGAGCTTTCGCGGCTATCTTGGTTTTTGGTAATATTGTAGCAGTTATAGTTAGCAATACAAGACAAGAGGGGTTGCTTTGATGGTAAGCAACTCCCACTTCCAACTGAGAGGTTGTGAGTTCGAGTCTCCCCAAGAGCAAGGTGGGAAGTTCTTGGAGGGAAGGATGCCTAGGGTCTATTTGGAAACGGCCTCTCTACCCAAAGGTAGGGGTAAGGTCTGCGGACACACTACCCTCCCTAGACCCCACTAAGTGGGATTATACTGGGTTGTTGTTGTTGTTGTTGTTGTTGTTATAGTTAGCAATATCAGTTGTATGCGGCAAATGAATTTCAATTTCTTTTGCTGAGTCTGGCTTTATCCCTTACAATTCATGTTCGTTTAAAAGTTACAGCCATTTCTAGCTTTGTCTTTGTCGTTCGTTTGCATTGAGTGTTGCATTTTACCAATTTCCAGTGAAATGCGAGAAGATCACAAGAACAGGGTTGTCCTTTTTTATCCAAGATAGCTCAACACATAAATCTACAGAGAGTATTTAATACTGTTGAAGACATAATTAAGTAAATAAAAGTGTGTTCTCTTTAATAGTTTAAACTTTTAGATGAGTTAGTCAATACGCCTGAACATGATATCTGAGTAGGCAGACGTCATAGGTTCGAGTTTCACTGCCATCCAATAATAAAAAGAATTTTTACGTGCTTCGCTAATAAATAAAAGAATCAAGTCCGCATGTGATGGGTATGTTGAACACATAATTAAGTAAATAAAAGTGTTTTCAATCTAACATTTTAAGCTTTTGAATGAGACACACTTCAATAAATACGATTAGTGTTGTTTTATATAAGTGCACTAATAAAAGTAAATGTGTATTCTAGTGCAACATTGAAATAATAGCACACCAATATCTCTTTAATAAGAAATGTAGATGACTTTCAATTAAATTGGAGGTCATTGAAATTGTAATAATTAAATTTGGCAAAATGAAAAACATACTCCTTAAGAATTAAATAGGATTCTTCGTTTGTTAGGTAAGATTAAGCATATATCGAGCTTCATTACAGAACCATGAAACATCAAACTAAGAACTAAAAGTAGCCAAAAAAGAAAAAAGGACATAAATAGTTAGAAATGGAAACGGATCATGTATTTGCTATCAAGCTTATCGAAGGACATATTTAAAAAAGGGATTTTTACATATACATCCCATATAGCAAACGTTATAACCACTCATGTTTAAGGTTAGTGTTTATTACATTTAAGTATACCACTTTTCAATTTATATATCAAAATTTATCTTTAAGGTTTAAGGATCAACTATTAATTAGAGGCTTGATTTGTGGAACAAGATCTTTTCATATGTTTTTTTTACACATTTATAATGGAAGATCTTGTCATCTGTCGGTTAATGCTCTTCCAGTGAGGGTTAAGCCTCTCACTTTTCATAATTTCTTTTTAATTAGTTTATTCCAGTTATTCACAATAATGTTTTTAAATAATTGTAGAAAGTAAAATAGAAAACATTGATTTTAATAATTCAAAAAATAAAAAAAAAGTCGAAATAAGATTTTGAATTTTTGAAGATGGAGTTTATATACTCAAAGTTCGATGTCGGGTTTCAAAAATGCATTCTTTGTGGAATGCATTTTTCCATTATTTTTCTTAACATTATAATATTTGGCCAAAACTTTTAGAAGGGAAAAACTGATTTTGAATAGAAATAAAAATAATTTTTTAGAGCAGAAAAACTTAAGTTTTAAAAATTTTATTTTTATGAAAAATACATTTAGAAACAATTTTTAAAAGTTTGGCCAAATACCGATTGTTGCTCAAAAGTATATTTTAAATTAATTAATTAAACACAAATAACTTTTCATCAAAAATACTTTTTGAAAATTGTTTCATCAAAAATACAAATTGTAGTTAATTGTAGTTTTTTGGAGTTAATTTGTAGTTAATTGGCAAAATGTACTGTTGAATCAAATTTATAGTTAATTGTACTAATGTAGTGACTACAATTACCTACAATTGCATATAACTACACATCTATACTACATATAACTACAATTGCATAACTACAAATTGTTGGAAGTTCAATGCTACATGTACTGTTGCAGTATATTTTGCACTGTTATGTTTTCGGATTAAACTTCTTGTCTTGAACAATGAAGAATAATGAATTGACGTTGCATAGAAATGCCATTTGTAGTTTTCAGCAACTCATACCATCCAGTAGATACAAAAAAATATGTTATTCAGACATATTTTTCAACTGACTACGATTAACTACAAGTAACTACAATTAACTACAAAGTTCATATAACTACAAAAGTTTGACTACATTTTAAAAACACACTGGAAACACTGCATATAACCTTAACTACATTTACCTACATTTGACTACATTTTAAAAACACACTGGGAACAGTGCATATAACCTTAACTACATTTGACTACATTTTGCTTCATTACAGGCTTCATTTGCTTGTCCTCTTCCAACGCGATCATTCCCAAGTGTGAAGGATCCTCCAGCAACATCTTTGCTACAAGATATCCTGCGATTGACCACGTCTGATACTTTCTTGCTTGTTTACCAATATATCTTCCTACTTTTCCATCATAATATTCAGGCCACACGTCCTTAGATAAGCGGCTCTCAGCAAGATCGATTGCCCGTCTTGCAATTTATGGTCGTCCCGTCTTAATACAGGCAGCGGTTAGCAACCACAAAAGCACTGCATTGGAATTTTTTTTAGGCTCTTTGTGAAGCCAAGAACCTCGGATCCAACTGACATTAAAACAGAGAAAGCTTATAAAATAGATCACAGATAGACAAAGAGCAACCTCTATTGGATGTAAGTTAGTAGTACTGATAATCTTGTCCGAGAAATGCAAAAAATATCCCTACTAACATTTGACTACATTTTAAAAATTCACTGGAAACACTTCATATAACCTTAACTACATTTGACTACATTTGACTACATTATTAAAACTCACTGGAACACTGCATATAACCTTAACTACATTTACCTACATTTGACTACATTTTAAAAATTCACTAGAAACACTTCATATAACCTTAACTACATTTAACTACAATTGACTACATTTAACCACTTGATAATTAACAACTCTTCCCTAGTCAAATTCCATAACCGAAAGTGAAAAGAAAAACGAAAATATATACATATTTTTTGTATTTCTGAGTTTGAAATTAGATTGGACTCAATTCTTTTTATATAAAAGAAATTTAATAAAGACGTCAGAAAACATACAATCATAAACCAAAACCACGCCTTAGTTCATCTTTCTGTTTTCGTTTCCTCTTGTCTTCTGTTTGTTTTTTTCTGTTTTTTTTTTCTGACTGTTTTCGGCTCCTATTTCCCTCATTTTTGGACTGAAGATTGTCGTCGGCGTTAGAGACGGAGGAGGCGTAGGATAGTTGTTGTTGGTGGAAGAGGGTGGACGGCTAGGGCGGCTACTGCTTCTGGCTTGAGAGGGGTGTTGTGGTGGTTGTTTTCTGGTGGTGGGTGGAGCGGCGACCATGGTGGCTTCTGTGGCTAGGTTAGTGAAGGGTGGTCGCTTGGTGAATGCTTTTTGAGAGGAGGGAGAGAGATTCGGTTCAGTTTAGAGGAGAGGTTAGGAGCATTTAAGATTTTACCTTAACTGATTTAGCATTTATTTGGTAGAATCAAAGATTAATTAGAAGCCATAAATATAGGCGTTATTTTAGGCTACAATTTATTTAAAATAGATTTTAGCCTTAATTATCTGGCGTTAATTAAGGATGGAACATCAGCAAATATCCGTTTGGTATATATTTTGTAACAAAAACATGGGATATGAGGGTAATAACCAAACAAGGCACAATAATGGTAATAAGGTTTGCTATATTGGATGTATAGGTAAAAATCCCTTTAAAAATTCTAAGAGATTTATTTAGCCTTTTCTTATCTATATATTGAACCATCGATCACTCGAATTCGTCGTTCACCTTCTCAAACCGACGAAGCCTACTCGACCTTCGTATTCCCTGCCCCCATACCTGAATGAAGGAAAGTAATAGCTAGAAAAGGAGGCTATTCCATCGTTGGCATAAGATGAACCGAGGAATCCAGCCAAATATGAATGAATAGGCATGTGGGAATAGCATTGCTTGCATTGATTCAATTGATTTGAAGCGGCGGTTATACTATACATACATAGTTTTCACTAGGGGTTTTTACCGAATTGTTCACAAGCCCGTCAGAAGCAACCTCAGCAGAAAGCCACTCTTCCAGAGTCTATATCTTCTATCTTATATATATATATATATATATATTATATTATATTATATTATATTATATTATATTATATTATATTATATCCATCTATCTATCTATATTTATATTATTATAAAAGCACGAATAATTTAGGTTAAATGTTGAACGACTAAAATATCCTCGAAATGTTGATCGCCTTTTATAACCTTAAATATTTATATAACTTGAGGATACAATTGTAAATCACCTAAGGATAAAATTCTTTTCCCAATTAAATTACTCTTGACAAGCCTAAAAATTAAATTTTGGGTCAAACTAACTTGGAATTTATTTGAATAAGTGCTTCAACGTGGATATTGAGCACAATTGTGAAAGAATAAAAAAAATTGAACATAAATGGAGAATTCACTATTATGACCACTCTGAGAATATTCTGCTCACGAATATTCAAATTGTTATTAAATTTAATATATAGTGAGTAACAATTTAGAATATCTATGTCAATTGAAATTTCATAACTTCTGATACACACTCCGTAATATTTCACCACCGAGATTTAAACCACTTTACATCTTCACTTGAATTTTCTTTTATGTCTAGAAAATTTAACAACTTATACATAATTTAAAAAAAATAATTTTGCCCTATTTGTAAATATAATTTTCAAACGAAGCAGATTTACTTGAGTCCCCATTCTTTAACCTTGCTTAGCCACTAAAGATATTCATGTGTCGAAAGAACATAAAAACTAATCTATATCTATATTTATATTCTATATATTATAAAAGTATTAAAATGCCAAATGTTAATAGAAATATTCCTGAATTATTCTTTGAAGTATTTAACTCCATATTGAACAAAATTATATCATTTGTGATTTGACTATTGGTCATGAGCTTGAAACCAACTAAAATTTTACCTCTAATTCACTAAAAAGATTCCACGTTGATTAGGATAAAGTCTATTGTTTAAATACCAAATCACTATGCCAATAATTCACCACTCATAGGGCTGAATCGGACTCGAGCAATGGTGGAGCCAGGAATTATACAAAGAGGTGTAAAAAGAAAATTCTACTATGGGAAATGGAACTTGCAGCCTTCTGTAATTTTCCTTAACCATTGCACTAAGAGTTTGTCTTGTGTCAAGGGTTGTCAACCCCTTATAAATATTCAATTTTTAAGAAAAAATACCTAAAATACATATCTACATAGTGTTATCTCCTTTTTTTTCTTGAATTCTATTTTTTCAGTAATCCTCCACACCATGTGTGCAAATTTCAATATAAGTATTGTTGCGGTATTAAATAATATTACAATTTTAATTGCTAGAATGCGGGTTTCCGAGGACATGACCTTTGATAGGAAAGTCTGGAGATCTAGTATTAGGGTTGTAGGATAGGGGCTCCTAGAGTTTTTTGTACTCCTCACCCGGGGTTGGGTGAGGCTTGGCAGGGCTATCCATAGATGATTTGTGTTTTGGATTGTGTCTCCCTTATGGTAGTTATTTATGGTAGTTACTGTATGATATTATTGCATGCTATTTTATTTATGGTTCTTATGTTTAGATAATTATTTAAGCCATTTCTGCTGGAGTTACTAATGCTCTTTTGTTTTTGTTTTTGTTTTTCCTTTCCTTCACTGAGCCGAGGGTCGATTGGAAACAGCCTCTCTGCCCTTTCGGGTAGAGGTAAGGCTCGTCTACATATTACCCTCCCCAGACCCTACTTTGTGGGACTATACTGGATAGTTGTTGTTGTTGTTGTTGTTGTTGTGTTTCGTAATATTTGACACAATCAAGTTAATGAGAATTATTTGACTTAAATATTTTATTATTTTTTGGTACAAATTATATAATGCTCGACTTGAAATATTCGTACAACACAAGAGTATAGAGACTAGTTATTATAAAAGCATAAATAATTTAGTTTAAATATTGAACGACTAAAATATCCCCGAAATATTGATCGACTTTTATGACCTTAAATATTTATATAAAGTAAGAATATAATTGTAAATCACTTCGCGTGGATTTCTTTTCCATTTAAACTACATATACATACGCCAAATCTACAAAGTCGATTTATTTTTACCCTTGTTATCGATCTTAGTATCTGGACAAAATCTTCTTTTCTTCAGTTGTTAATTTGTTGAATTTGCAATTAAGTAATTTTTATTTTTCGTTTCTTTCCAATAGTATATATTTGTTGCAGTATCCGTAGAAGCACGTATGATAAATATGAACAGGAGGAAAGATATCAAGAGGTAATTCAGGTTAACGAATTCGTCTGCCGAACAAAGGGGTCATTGTTCTTATGCGTCATAAATCGTTCCTTAACGTACGTATATATATATATATATATATATATACTATATTAAAAGTACGAAGGTCATTAGCGAAATGTCGTTCGCCTCTTTTTACCCTTTTAACATAAGTTACAATTAGACAAGATAGTCATTTAATTATTTTATATTACTTAAAAATAGTGATTTAATTATAAACTAATATTTAGAACTTTGAAATCAACAAGATTATATACTATATTAAATCCTTCCTTATTTGAGTTATATAATATAATGTATGTATAAAAATAAATCCTCAGACCCCATTATGTGGGATTTTACTGGGTAGTTGTTGTTGTTGTTGTATGTATAAAAATAAAATTGTGACGACCCGACCCGTCGTCTCATGAGTTACTATCTCGTTCTTCCCATTTTTTGCTTTCTTATGTTTCATTACCGTTATAGGGTGCGTTAGAATTGATTTGGAATGATTTTATAAGAAATGAGACAACTAGCCTCTTTAAGGAAGAATTAATTTGGAAAAGTCAACCGAACGTTGACTTATGAGTTAGAGGGCTGGGAATTGAATTCCAATACTTCCATTAGTTTTGGAGGATGATTTAAGGCTTAGGAACGCAATCAGAAGTAATTTTGGATGTTCGGTGAAGAAGTTAGCCTATTTTGGCGAAGTTAGTATTTTGACGATTTCCGGTTGACAAGTGAAATTTTGATCCGGGAGTCGGAATGGAATTCCGAGAGTTTCAATAGCTTCGTTAGGTAATTTTGAAACCTGTGTGCAAAATTTCAGTTGATTCGGAGGTGTTTAGGTCGGGTTTATGATCGAATATGAATTTTAAAAGTTTTAGTTTAACTTAAGCTTGATTTGATGAAAACTTGCCGATATTAATATTAACGATAATGTTTTTATGGTTCGAGCAAGTTTGAATAAGGTAATAGGACATATTTTTGCTTTTGGTTGAGGTCCCGAGGGCCTCGGGGTGATTTCATGTGGTCAACGGGTCATTTTTGGAAGGTTTTGAACTGCTGATTGCTGGTATCTGGTGTTGTCCTTCGCGTTCGCGAAGCAGAAATTGGCTTCTGGTACTTTTGGTCTTCGCGTTCGCGACTGTGCTTCGCGTTCGCGAAGAAGGAATTGCCATATGGGACTTTTGTTCTTCGCGTTCGCGACTGTGCTTCACGTTCGCGAAGAAGGAATTTTCTGTCGCACAAGTCCCACATCGGAAGCTCATATCCTTTGATACACAAAGAATTTCGGGTTGATGAAAAAACAAAAGTTGTAGATATTTGAATTTCGTTTTCAGAAACATATTATAGTAGGCATTTGGATATCTGTAGCAAAAGTTATGATTTTACCATAGACTATCCGAGAAGAGTTTGAAAAATGATTTCTTGGAAATTTGTTCTTCGCGAACGCGAAGGGAGACCGCGAATGCGAAGAACAAATACCTGGACAACATATTAAAGTCCAAACTCGTCTTACTTTTTCATTTTTGAACCAAGGGAGCTCGGGTGAGGCGATTTTTCAAGAGATTTTCAAGGAAAACATCGGGGTAAGTGTTCTTAACTCAATTTTGGTTGTATAACTCGAATCTATTGCAAGTTTTGGTGTTTAATTTGAGAATTTTGGTTGAAAAAGGTAGAAAATACTCTAGGATAGAAATGGTGATTTGAAGGGCCAAATGAACTCCGATTTTTGTGAATTTAGTATGTATAGACTCGTGGTGAGATAAGGGTCGTATTGATGTAAACATTTTTGAATTTCAAGACGTGGGCTCGGGTTTTGGTAATTTCGGAAATTGTGCCCGAATTTAATTGGTTTCAATTGGGTATTGTTCCCTTATCATATTGTGATGTATTCGCTCTGAATTTGGATAGATTCGACGCACGTGGAGGTCGATTTGAGGAGCAAAGACGTCACGGGCTAGAGATTTCACCGATTCGATGTGAGTAATACTTGTAAATAATATCCTGAGGGTTTGAAACCCCGGATTTACACATCATAGTGCCGTATTAAGGTGACTTGCACGCCGGATATGAGCGTGGGGTAGAGCACCATTGAGGATTGTGACTTGGTCCTTCCCCGTGGTTGATTTTACTACGTATTTGATTGAAATTTCTTGTTATCATAATTTGGGCTGATTTCCATGTTTGGGGCCTTGTGCCGACTTGTAAAATCCTTCGAGGATTGATATTACTGCTTAGCATGATTTGCATATGATCTAACATCGGTCCAAGGTTTTAAATGTTGTTTTACAAACCCAGCCGTATTTCTAAGTTTTGAAAACTAAATGATATTTTAAATGCATTTCGGGCTGGAAACTTCGATTTTGGAAATGCCCAAGGGGCTTACTATATTATTTTATGGACTGATTATAAAGTGGCTTGATATATACTTGAAACAGTGGTAACAATGACACTGTAATATATACTTGAAACAATGGTAACAATGACACTGTATGTTATACTTGAAACAATGGTAACAATGACACTGAAATATATACTTGGAACAGTGGTAACAATGGCACCGAGTGATATAAATTGGTCAGGTAACATTGGCTGACCGGCCAGGTAACATTGACTGACCAGTATATTGCGCTTGGGCTGTCTGAGCCCCTCCGGAGTCTGTACACACCCCCAGTGAGCGCCGTCGATGATAAATAAATATGGATGGCTCGGGCTGCACGTCGCAGTGGGTACTGGAATGTACCATTATATGCATGACATTGCATATTGTTTGTGTCATTTCTTCAGATATTTGCTTGTTGTTCTGAGATTGTCTTATCACTTCCCAAAGTGTATATATAAGAGACAGTGGTAAAAGTGACACTGTATGATGTATATGGTTCAGGTAACAGTGTCTGACCAGAGGTAAGAATGTTTCCTGAAATGCGAGTTGTGAGCTCATTTACGCATACTTGCTTGTGCCCAAGAGGCTGACTTTTGTGCTGACTTGCACTACTGGTCCTGCATTTACTTGCTTAACTGTTGGTAAAAGATATTTCTAAAAGTGGTTTTAAACTGAGGCAGATATTTTCTAAAGGATTTTTTTCGGACTTACTATTTTTCTCTGTTGTTCCATATTGCATGGTGAAGTGCTCTTACGTGATTTGTCGCCTTCAATTATTATTTACTCTTATTAACGCTGAGCTGAAAGTACTCACTTTACTCCCTGCACCTCACGTGCAGTTGCAGGTACTGTTCACCCGGTAGCGGGTTATTAGCGGACTGAAGGTATACTAATGTAGCCGAGTAAGGTGGCCGCCAGTGTTCATGGCACCGGACTTCATATTTTGTTTCTAAATCTTATTTTGTATATAATACTGGCCCTGTAGTGGTGTTCAGTTTCTTTAGATGTTCGTGACTTGTGACACCCCGATTTGGACTGTATTGGGTTGTATTCCGCGAAATCATTTTTATTAATTATCTTGAACTGTTTAATCCATGTATATATATATATATATATATATATATATATATATATATATATATGGTTGAAAATGTTGTTTAAATTGGTTGGTTGTCCTTGTCTTTCCGAGAGGCGCCATCACGACCGGGTTTGGTATTTGGGTCGTGACAAGTTGGTATCAGAGCCTAGGTTACTAGGTCTCGCGATTCATGAGCAGGTTTAGTAGAGTCTCGCGGATCGGTATAGAGACGTCTGTATTTATCCTCGAGAGGCTGCAGAACCTTTAGGAAAAACTTCACATTCATGAATTCTTGTCGTGCGTCCTTGATTCAACTTGAAAAGAAAACTCTTGAAAATCCTTCCACGCGATTGTGTGCGCACGTGAGCGATCAGTAATAGATGTGCCTCGATGGCTTTTGATTCCCTGATCGAGGGGAGAAGTGTAATATCTGTGAGTTTGATGTTGGGCCAGTCTGGAGGACTTGAGGCCGGATCTTTGCTTATGGCTTGAGCACCGAGGTGCTGATTTTGTGAGCAAGTGCTTTGAACTCATATGTTCATTATTGTCCTTATTAGCCGATTGGCGGTTGGATATCCACGTGATAAGTAATGTGTATGGCGGTGTAAGGTATACAAAAATATCAACTAAAGGTAAAGCTAATGGGTAATTGGATAATGAAGGGAAGCTATTTGTCATACGAGTCAGATAAGTCTGGGAGCTGAGATATGTATTATGACGAAATCATTGAGTCGAGGAGACCACCTTGAAGGTCGAAAATATTAAAGAAAGAATATGTTCTTACTCAATTGAATAGCCCAATAATGGAGGATAAAATGTATTTTTCTATGTCTTATGATTCAAGTGGGTGCAACGCATGTCCATGTATCAATTTTGATAATATAATACATGTAGTATTGAGATTAATGTTGTTGATATACATTGTGATGCTTTGTCAAGTTGTGGACGTGTTGTTAGGATTGTTTTGATGATTCTCTGGCAGGTGGATAGACCCAATTACAAAGGAGACCCTGCCGAAATTTTTTAAAAATTTTGGACTTGGTAAAAATTTTGTCACCTAAAGAGTGGGCTTAACTATTTTGTAAGTGAATGCAAAAATTGCAGAAGAATTAAAATTTCTGATGATTAGTGTTTCCAAAAGCTTATGAAGGAGTGAGTTTAATCTCACTATGGTATTACGAAAACAATAGAGTATAAGCGTTATGATATATAGCTTCGAGCCAAGTTGGGGAGCTTGCTATTTGTTAGCGGATTGTGCGGTTACATACTATGTTAGTTCCGCTTTGATGCATACTGGTGAGTCAGTTATGATTATGGAAATTGGGCCGAGAATAGCATGAGTGAAGGAACTTTTTAACAAAATGTCATGAGTTCGGATGAGCAGGAGATAAGTTTCGATGTTTACAGTAAGTTGGAATTTTCTTCAGCATCACCTAAGATCAGTATTTTGTAAAAAGGGTTTTGCGTCCTGGTTAATGATTCTTGATCGCTCTTCAACGTTAGTGCGACCGTTGGTTTGGAGGCACCCCCCAAATATTGTTGTGGTATGCTGTGGGGGAGTATCCCATGATAAGATTATATAAATGTGATATGTGATCACATGATTGATTAATAATATAAACCAAGTACGAAGTTTGTGATGGTGTCGTTAAATTGAAGATTCATGCCTGGAGGGCACTTGGCATATTTGGTTGTGAACTGGGGAGGATTACTCTGACTGTGATGGTTGTTCTTGTGTTTTATGAAGAAACTGGAACTTATTATGGATCTTGAAAGGTTATCAGACTAGTTCAGTGTGATCAGAAGCTTGAAGCCGATGGATAGATTTAATGTGAATAATGGCATTAGGCCAGATGTGTGCATTTTTGTAACGCGGTCCACATGAAGGAGTAGTTAGGTTGATGTTTCATTGTCAGATACTTCGCGTAGTGATGCATTGCGTCATGTGAGTTGTAAGGCGACTTGAGAAATTGCTATGTGTTGAGAATCTGTGTAGGAATGACATTATATGAGCATCTTGGCTCTTGAAATTCAGATTGTATATCGCACCTTAGTTGTGCTCAAGTTTCGTAGTTTATAACGCTAAATATACTTTAGGGATGATATTATGCACTTAGCATGCTTATGACCGATATTCGGTATTTGGTTATAATGAGCAGATTTGGCTCGATGTGTATCTCCTTATGTGAGATCTATGTGTGGATCGGGTGGTACGCCGCCATGGGTATTTTATCTAGATCGGGTTGCACGCTGCAACAGTCTGATGTTGAGCATAAATTTCAATATGCTATTTTGTATGCCTTGCTTCCTGTCTTTAAGGAAGGTCCGTATTAGTGTGTGGGATTGGTAATTCCTTCTAGAGTTCGTTTTCCTTTTGGTACCGCGTTCAAATTGGTAGCTTATTGGAATATTGAGGCATCATGTGTGACTTTCGATTATATTTTATTACCTGAACAGTTCGTAATGGGTGAGGCGAGATCATTGAATTCGAGATTAGTGCAATCTGAGTGTATAAAGTAAATTAAGGGGCTAGGACCATTATTTGGTCCAGAATGAAGTGATAGTTCTTGCCAGAAGTATAGACCCAATTTATATTTAATTCAATTCGGCGGTGTTATGAATTTATACAAATCTCATCCGTAGTGTCGTTATTGTAATTGAACAAGACCTGTGTATGTCATAAAAAGCATGAGATGTGTAGTAATTCCTCCTAAGTGATTAGATAAGTGATCTTCATATGATTAGGAAAATGATATTGCTAAGTGGAAGTGATTTTATGAGAGTATATGTCTCAAAAAAGGGGTAACATGATTAAACTGATTATATTTCAGTAGTATTGCGGCATGTTCTTGTTGGTTTCACTGGTGGTATTCGGGTTTGCTCGGAAGCACATGTAAGTATCTAGTATCTGTCATGGAATCAAGGAGTATCAAATGTGTGTGTGTATTGTACGGTGGAAACTGAGATCATGAATGATGATTTCTGTGCTATATGGAGTTCTGATGTGCAAGCTATGTTGTGGTGGTGGATCTTTATTCTGCGGTATGTTATAATTTGGATATTATGTTGAAATTCAGACTGGTTGCTTTTGCGTTAGGTGATTTTAAACTATTGCATTAGGGTCTACGCCGGAAATGCCACGGGTTGAGTGGCATGGTGAGGTGGATTATGTTCTAACAGGTTGCGTGGTATGTGTTATTTGTTTCATCGTGGGTGTAACGATTTGCTCTGGCTCCAGTCATCAATTGAGCATGGTTGTCGATTTCAAGCATAGTAACTTGAGGTGTTTCATGTGGAGTAGTAATTGGATTAGATCCCGCGTTGCAGCAAAGCTGTGTGGAAACATGATCTTGTAGATCAATTTGTGTGTCCTATTTCTATGATGTGAGACTGGGTCACAGCCTTGTGTTGTGGAAGTATTAGTGAATTTGAAGTACAACTCTCTCAATTGAGTCATTTTCATGATTTGAGAATGTTCGAACCGTTTCTTATAGGTGCGCGTATTATGCAAGCTGTAACTTAGTCCTGTATTAATGTGTAATATCACCAGAATGGTGTGCTGGATTCGAAGTGATCGTTGGGGTCATTAATGAATACAATCAGATTTGATTTCAGCATGTTTGATGGGCAAATATCGAGGTTCGGTTCAAAATTTTGTTATGGTTTATTACGTGTTTTAATTATTGTTGGCAGTATATGAGAGTATTGGAATGAGGCATTGGCTAATAAGAGATTTCTATCAGCATTTAGTTGTTAATGGAAGTATCGCTGCATTGGTTTGTGTTATTGGTATATCATAAAAAAATTGCACCTATGGTTGCAGGTATGGGTATTACAGCTAGTTCGAGACTATTCAAGTATAGGTGTGAGATTTTGATCATACCGATGGTTTCAGAAATAAAAAGGTAGTTCTACGATTTATGGGCGAGACTGGATTGTGTAAATTCGATTTAGATGTGTTATCAGACCTATATGAGATAGGGTAACGTGGAATCACCCCCGGATTTATACATCGTTAGGTTATTCAGCAATTGTTGGGCTCTTGGGACAACTCTGGGCACGTTCGAGGACGAACGTTTGTCTAAGTTGGGGAGAATATGACGACCCGACCCGTAGTCTCATGAGTTACTACCCCGTTCTTCCCATTTTCTACTTTCTTATGTTTCATTACCAGTATGGGTGCGTTAGAATCATAATTTGGAGTGATTTTGATGAGAAATGAGACAACTAGTCTCTTTAAGGAAGAATTAATTTGGTAAAGTCAACCAGGCGTTGACTTATGAGTTAGAGGGTTCATAATTGAATTCCAATGCTTCGGGTAGTTTCGGAGGATGATTTAAGGCTTAGGAGCGCAATCAGAAGTAATTTTGGATGTTTGGTGAAGAAGTTAGCCTATTTTGGCGAAGTTAGTATTTTAGCGATTTCCGATTGATAGGTGAAATTTTGATTCGGGAGTCGGAATGGAATTACGAGAGTATCAGTAGCTTAGTTAGGTTATTTTGTACTTGTGTGCAAAATTTCAGTTGATTCGGAGGTGTTTAGGTCGGGTTTATGATCAAATGTGAATTTTGAAAGTTTTAGTTTAACTTAAGCCTTGATTTGATGATAACTTACCGATTTTAATGTTAATGATAGTGTTATCATGGTTCGAGCAAGTTTGAATAAGGTAATAAGACATATTTATGCTTTCGGTTGAGGTCCCGAGGGCCTCGGGGTGATTTCGGGTGGTCAACGGGTCATTTTTGGAAGATTTTGAAATGCTGATTGCTGGTATCTGGTGTTGTCCTTCGCGTTCGCGAGGTCCCATTGCGTTCACGAAACAGAAATTGGCTTCTGGGACTTTTGATCTTCGCGTTTGCGAAAAAGGAATTGCCATCTGGGACTTTTGTTCTTCACATTCGCGACTGTGCTTTGCGTTTGCGAAGAAGGAATTTTTGGTCGCGCAGCTCCTACTTCGTAAGCTCATATTTTTTGATTCACAAGGAATTTGGGGTTGATGAAAAAACAAAAGTTGTAGATCCTTAAATCTAGTTTTCAGAAACATATTATAATAGGCATTTGAATATCTGTAGAGGAGGTTATGATCATTTTACTATAGGCTGTTCGACAAGAGTTTTAAAAATAATTTCTTGGAAATTTGTTCTTCGCGAACGCGATGGGAGACCGCAGATGCGAAGAAAAAATACATGGGCAGCATATTAAAGTCCAAACTCGTCTTACTCTTTCATTTTTGGACCAAGGGAGCTCGGGTGACGTGATTTTTCGAGAGATTTTCAAGGAAAACATCGGGGTAGGTGTTCTTAACTCAATTTTGGTTGTATAACTCGAATCTATTGCAAGTTTTGATGCTAAATTTGAGAATTTTTGTTGAAAAAGGTAGAAAACCCTCTTGGATAGAAATTGTGATTTGAGGGGTCAAATGAACTCCATTTTTTGTGAATTTAATATGTATAGACTCGTGGTGAGATAAGGGTCGTATTGATATAAAAATTTCTGAATTTCAAGACGTGGGCCCGGGGCTCGAGTTTTGGTAATTTTAGAAATTGTGCCCGAATTTGATTGTTTTCAATTGGGTATTGTTCCCTTATCATATTGTGATGTATTCGCTCTGAATTTGGATAGATTCGACGCACGTGGAGGCCGATTTGAGGAGCAAAGGCGTCGCAGGCTAGAGATTTCACCGATTCGAGGTGAGTAATACTTGTAAACGATATCTTGAGGGTTTGAAACCCCGGATTTACACATCATAGTGCCGTATTAAGGTGACTTGCACGCTGGATATGAGCGTGTGGTAGAGCATCATTGGGGAATATGACTTGGTCCTTCCCCGTTTTTGATTTTACTACGTATTTGATTGAAAATTCTTGTTATCATAATATAGGCTGATTGCCATGTTTGGGGCTTTGTGCCGACTTGTATAATCCTTCGAGGATTTATATTACTGCTTAGCGTGATCTGCATATCATCTAACTTCGGTCCAAGGTTTTAAATGCTGTTTTGCAAACCTAGCCGTATTTCTATGTTTTGAAAACTTAAATGATATTTTAAATGCATTTCGGGCTGGAAACTTCGATTTTGTTAATGCCAAAGGGGATTACTATATTATTTTCTTGACTGATAATAAAGTGGCTTGAAACACTGGTAACAATGACACTGTAATATATACTTGGAACAATGGTAACAATGACACTGTAATATATACTTGAAACAGTGGTAACAATGACACTGTAATATATACTTGAAACAATGGTAACAATGACACTGTATGTTATACTTGAAACAGTGGTAACAATGACACTGAAATATATACTTGGAACAGTGGTAACAATGACACTGAAATATATACGTGGAACAGTGGTAACAATGACACCGTGTGATATAAATTGGTCAGGTAACATTGGCTGACCGGTCAGGTAACATTAACTGACCAGTATATTGCGCTTGGGCTGTAGGAGCCCCTTCGGAGTCTGTACGTACCCCAGTGAGCGCCATAGATGATAAATAAATATGGATGGCTCGGGCTGCACGCCGCAGTGGGTACTGGAATGTACCATCAAATGCATTATATTGCATTCATACATTTGTGCACTATTTGTTGTTTGTGTCATTTCTTCAGATATTTGCTTGTTGTTTTGAGATTGTCTCATCACTTTCCAAAGTGGATATATAAGAGACAGTGGTAACAGTAACACTGTATGATGTATATGGTTCAGGTAACAGTGTCTGACCAGAGATAAGAATATTGCCTGAAAGGCGAGCTGTGAGCTCATTTATGCATACTTGCTTGTGCCCAAGAGGCAGACTTTTGTGTTTACTTGCACTACTGGTCCTGCATTTACTTGCTTAACTGTTGGTAAAAGTTATTTCTAAAAGTGGTTTTAAACTGAGGCATATATTTGTCTAAGGATTTTTTTTCGGACTTACTATTTTTCTCAAATGGTTGTGTTGTCCCATATTGCATGGTGGAGCGCTCTTACGTGATTTCTCGCCTTCAATTATTATTTACTCTTATTACCGCTGAGCTGAAAGTACTCACTTTACTCCCTGCACCTCGCGTGCAGTTGCAGGTACTGTTCACCCGGTAGCGGGTTATTAGCGGACTGAAGGTATTCTAATGTAGCTGAGTAAGGTGGCCGCCGGCGTTCACGGCACCGGACTTCATATTTTGTTTCTAAATCTTATTTTGTATATAATACTGGCCCTGTAGTGGTGTTCAATTTCTTTAGTTGCCCGTGACTTGTGACACCCCGATTTGGGCTGTATTGGGTTGTATTCCGCGAAATTATTTTTATTAATTATCTTGAACTGGTTAATTCATATATATATATATATATATATATATATATATATATATATATATATATATATATATATATATATATATATATATATATATGGTTGAAAAGATTGTTTAAATTGATTGGCTGACTTTGTCTTTACGAAAGGCTCCATCACGATCGGATTTGGGATTTGAATCGTGACAAAAATAGTAACAATCTACACGGATCAATTCTTTCTAAATATTTCCTTTTAGGTTTTGGATTCTTAGACACACTATGTAGAGGAAAAATACTATTTAAAAGTGGTCTTTCCCATAGGTGATTATTGGTGTGGCTTTGAATTTTTAACATTGGTAGAACACATTCAGAAATAACTAAAAAGTTATAATTTGTTTATAAGTTGATATATACGATGAATTTAATAGGAATCAGTATTCTATTATGAGTATATATATTTATACACTTAAGAAATTATTTATGTTTGTAACTCAAGTTAACCTCCACAAATATTTATAAATTTAATAAAAATACTTTATGCTATCATTCTAATTTAATACGGATCTGCTAGATTTATAATTATAGAAGGAATTTTTCAAGTATCAACAGCAATGAGATTAACACTTTTTCCAGTGTTTGAATCATTCGAAAGACTGCCAGAAATGAGTAATATCATTGATTTATAATATATTACAAATAATTAACTTTTAGTATAATATTTTTTGGTTTACAAGATCTAAACGTTTTATTTAATTCTTAAAATGTCCTGTATAACCCAGAAGAGATGCTATGGACAAAAGAACGAGTTAGATGCTACGTTTTCCCCGATTAATTAGGAATAAATTATTAAAAGTTCTTTTGAGAAATTAATTATAGCAACATTCACATTTAATAATAATAAATAATGGCACAATCATATAAGTACATGGATTAAGTATTGTAGAAGTTCCTTAAAAATAAATACAATAATATTGGAGAAAAACTGGTAGGGTTTATGTTTTATTGATTTATCTAAATTGGGTCGACATTTATTATTATTCAGAAACTTACATGTTTATCATTAATTTATGATTTATAATTTAAATATATCTTAATAATATAGTATGTATTTTTGAAAATTTTAAAATTTTGATATAAGGTGCACGTGTAACGCGCGTATCGTAAGACTAGTGTATAAAAAAAAATAGGTTCTTTTGTAAAATAGGTCTCTTAAATCACAAGAAAAACAAATTTATATTGAGGTTGATATGAATAGTTTCTAGATATGGATGCCCATTTAGGTGGATACTTATGGATGGATTCTCCTACTTTATGTTCATTCCACGCATTATTTTACAATAGTAAGATTTTACATTTTATGCCTATAAAAGGCTGTGTAAATTGCAATGGAAAAGACACAGAAGAAGGAAAAAGCTTCTCCTTTCTATATCTCTTTCTTATTTATATTGTGCTAAATTGCTTTTATTTTAGGGAAAAGGGTCAGAACTGCCCCTAACGTATTGACTCCAGGTTAAAAATGCCCTCCGTTAACCTATTTTGAAGAAAATGCCCCTACCGTTAAAAATGTGGTATATTTGTGCCCCTAAGTCTAACAACTGACTGTACTTATATTTAAAATGGTAGGAGCATATTTTTCAAAATAGGTTAACGGTAGGGGCATTTTTAAACTGGTATCAATACGTTAGGGGCACAAATATGCCAGTATTTTGACGGTAGGGGCATTTTCTTCAAAATAGGTCAATGGAGGGCCTTTTTAACCTGGCGTCAATACGTTAGGGGCAGTTCTGACCCTTTTCGTTTATTTTATAATACGTTATCAGCATGACGCTCTACCTTCATTTTTATAATTCCCTTCTAGTTGTGTTTGATTCTCCTCATCAGGTATATTAGTATCAGGGGCGGAGCTAGCATTTTAAATACGGGTTCGACTGAACCGAATAATTTTTGCTAAAACTTTGTATTTCTCTTTAAAAAATTATTGAATTATGCACAAATTATTAATTTAGAACCAAATAATTTAAAATGAATAAAATACTGAACCTGTAAGTTTCAAATCCTACCTCCGCCTCTGATCACTATATCCATTTGGTTTATGGTAATAATATGCACCAATATGCTTGTTATTAACATATTCATATACAATTAAGTATTCTTTTTAATTGACCATAGTACTAAAGTTCTCATGTCATATTTACTGTTATATAACATATATAGGAGGAGCACAATTATGATAATTCATGCATTTATTATTGAGCAATTTCTCATGTTAAACATTTTGCTTGACGCCATATTTCATACCATAGAGAAGTAGGAAAACTGGACAACAATCTTGATAAATTATTAATTCAAGTTAGGTGCATGAATTGTATATGGTCAATTGTCTAGTATATATTTATTTGTTTGCCGTTTCTCTTTCTTCTTGGCCCGTTATTCATTGTTGATTTATTTTAAAAATATTTGCAGTTTTAAGTTTTCTGGACAATATAAAAGGTTGTAGTAGACATAATAATCAACAGAAAGGATGCTTTACTAATTAAGCTAATTGATTATACAAAGTCTTTATTTTGAGGCCTCTGGAAGTGCAGCTTTATTACTATTCGGTGGAATAGTATTGGCTATAAATAATACCTCGTATTGTAGTAAATCTCAAAGAAATTTGTCGAATTTCAAAGCTATTTGCCAAAATAACTACCATGTGGAGACTGCCAATAAAGGAAATGTTGAATACCTTTATATTACTACATTAAAAGCGAAAAAAAGATGTGTACATAAAAAGTTACCTACATTTTCCTATGGCTTGTACCACACTAGTATTAGTGTGGTTGAATCACATGCTATAGTAAATAAAAAGTTTACTGCTTCTAATAATTTTATTATTTGGCATGACCAGTTAGGTCATCCTGGTTCTAAAATGAGGCGCAACATAATCGAGAATTCACATAGGCACACATTGAAGAGTTAGAAGATTCTTCCATCTAAAGAATTCTCTTATGCTGCTTGTTCAGAGTTAGAAGATTCTTCAATCTAAAGAATTCCCTTATGCTGCTTGTTTTCAAAGAAAATTGGTTATTAGAACATCAACAACTAAGGTTGGGATTGAATCCATGCATTTCTAAAACATATACAAGGTGATATGCGGGCTCACACTCTGCATGTGGACCATTCAAGTATTATATGATTTTATAGATGCATCTACAAGATGGTCACATGCGTTCTTATTATCAACTTGCAATATCGCATTTCCAAGATTGTTGGTTTAAATAATAAGATTAAGAGCATAATTTCCAGATTATGCAATTAAAACAATTCGTCTTGATAATGCTAGTGAGTTTACATCCCAGGACTTTAATAACTATTGTATATCAACTGGATAATAATTGAACATCTAATTGCTCATGTTCATACTCAAAACGGTCTAGCGGAATTATTGATCAAACGTCTCTCGTCAATGCTTATGAGAATGAAACTTTTCGTTTTAATATGGGGTCATGCTATTTTGCATGCATCAATATTTGTGCGGATAAGGTCCACAAGTTATCATAAAGTCTGCTCATTACAAATGGTTTTTGGGCACGAGCCAAATATTTTCCATCTTAAAATTTTTGGTTGTGCGATTTATGTTCTAATTGATACCACAACGCACAAAGATAGGGTCCCCAAAGAAGGTTGGAGATATATGATGAGTATGAATCTCCTTCTATTACAAAATATTTGGAACCTATGATTGGAGATTTATTTACGATATAATTTGCTGATTGCTATTTTGATGAATCAGTATATCCAACATTAGGGGAAGAAAATAAGCAACTGAAAAAGGAGATAGACTGGAATGTATT
Source organism: Nicotiana benthamiana (assembly GCA_034376525.1). Taxonomy (NCBI): domain Eukaryota; kingdom Viridiplantae; phylum Streptophyta; class Magnoliopsida; order Solanales; family Solanaceae; genus Nicotiana; species Nicotiana benthamiana. The sequence goes on along the minus strand of CM067337.1, from coordinate 89,898,833 downwards.
ATCACTATCTCATTTGGATCTTCAAACAAATCAATATGAACAAGAGGTTCAAAAGATAATTTATTTATAAAATATTACAAATCAACTGCTAGATATTCACTGACATACCAAGGGTGACTAAGTCACATATCCTACTGCTAATGCTCCAATTCGAGTTGATGTCCCGATAGAATAATCAATTATTGCAAATGAGTCTAACCCACACTTTAAAAGTGGTAGAACAATCGGTTCTAAGATAAAAATCCTCGAATGAGGAAAGCTCAAGAGGAGCCACGAGACATAACAAATGATAAGACCTCCGGGAAGGTCCAGGTACTTGAAAATAATGAAAATGAAAAGATCTCAATAAGTTATATCTCTAAGGAAAAAAGGTGAAACTAAAATGATATCATTGTTGATAATTTTTTTGCGTATAATATTGTTGAAATAATGCAACAAGATGAGGATCTTGAACCAAAATCTGTCGATGAATATAATCAAAGAAATGATTGGCAAAAATGAAAAAAAGCTATGAAGAATTAACTTCACTTGAAAAACGTAAAGTCTTCAAACCCATAGTCCGAACACTTGAACGTATAATGCAATAGGGTACAAATAGAGTTTTGTATGAAAACGAAAAGACAAAAATAAAGTCGTTAGATATAAAGTGCGATTTGTGGCACAAGGATTTTCGCAAAGACTTGACATTGATTAGATGAATACATATTCTCCTGTAGTGGATGCTATAACCTTCAGGTGTCTCATAAAATGGCAGTGCATGAAAAACTTGATATGCGTCTAATGGATGTTGTCACAGCCTATATGTATGGACCATTAGACAATGAAAATTTTTATGATAATACCTAAGAGATTTAAAGTACCTGAAACATATAAAAGTTCATGTGAAACTTGTTCAATAAAGCTTCAGAAATCCTTATACGAATCGAAACAATTAGGTCGTATGTAGTACAATCGTATGAGTGAGTACTTGTTGAAAGAAGGGTACAAGAATGATCCAATTTGTCCTTGTGTCTTTATAAAAAGGTCTAGATCTAAATTTATTATAATCGTCATGTATGTTGATGATTTAAATATCATTGGAACTCCCGGGAGCTTCCAAAAGCAGTAGATTGTTTGAAGAAATAATTTGAAATAAAAGATCTTGGAAAGATAAGATTTTGCCTTGGTCAACAAATTTAGTATATGAAATATAAAATATTTATCCATCACTCAACATACAGCGAATTTTTTTTAAGCGATCCTATATGGATAAAGCACATCCATTGAGTACCCCGATGATTGTGAGATCACTTGATATAAAGAAAGATCCATTCTGACCTCATGAAAATGATGAAAAGCTTCTTGGTGACGAAGTACCATATCTTAGTGGAATGGAGTATTAATGTATCTTGCCAATAATTTCCGATCAGATATAGCTTTCTCTGTGAGTTTGTTGGAAATATTTAGTTCATCCCCAACACAAAGATACTGGAATGATATTAAGCATATATTCATATAGCTCCAAAGGACCATTGATATGAGTTTATTTTATTCAAATGGATCTAAGTCATTATTGATTGGTTAAGCAGATGCACGATATTTGTCTAATCCACATATAAGTCGATCTTATATAGGCTATTTATTTATAAGTGGATGTACAACCATATCATGTCGTTCAACGAAATAAATTATGGTTGATACTTCTTCAAATATGCAAAGATAATAGCCATTCACGAACCAAGCCGAGAATGCATTTTGTAGAGATTGATAACTCAACACATTCAGGAAACATGTGATGTCTCTCGAAAGGCAATATTCCAACAATATGCATGAAGACAATGCTGCATGCATAGCTCAACCGAAAGGAGGATACAACAAAGGAGATAGAACAAAACACATTTCACCAAAATTCTTTTTCATTCATGATCTTCAAAAGAATAGTCAAATAGACGTTCAGCAAGTTCGTTCAAGTGAAAATTTGGCGGATATGTTCACTAAAGCATTACCAATCTCAACTTTTAAGAAGCTGATATACAAGATTGGAATGGGTTGTCTTCGAGACATTAAGTGATGTTTTCATCAAGAGGAGTAACTACGCGCTAAACTTTTTTTCGTTTACCAAGATTTTATCCTACTGAATTATTTTGGTAAGATTTTTAACGAGGCAATACTCAATACATATTATAAATAACTATGTACGTCCCAATGAATTTTTCTTAGTAAGTTCTTACTAAGGTATATTGTTTTACATGGACATCAAGTGGAGTATTATGAATAATTTGTAGATACGGATGCCTATGTATGTGAATAGCTTGTGGATGGATTCTCCCACTTTATGTCCATCTCATACACTATATTACAATAGTAAATTTTCACATTTTATGCCTATAAAAGATTGTGTAAATTGCTAGGGATACCACAGCAGAAGAAGGAAAAAGCTTCTTCCTTTTATATCTCTTTCTTATATCTATTTTACTAAATTGGTTTTATTTTATGACGAAGGTCATATAAATAACTAACAATATTATTCTTTCTGTTTTGGTTTATATGACACTTTCTCTCATTTTGTAATATTGACTCAATTATAGTTTTATACCACTTTATAACTTTCAAGAAATTAAATACATTAATCTATTTGTTATAAACTAAAGCAAAAGACAAGAACAATATAACAAGAACAATAGCAATAGAGAGAAGAGTAGAGAGAGTTCTTCTTATTGAGTTGAGAGGGGTGAATTACAATGGTAGAGAGCACCTCTATTTATAGGGAGGAGGAAGATCTTGCTACCAATAATAGGACTCTAAAATCTCTCTAATTAAGTACATTAAAGACATTCACCTTAAATAGAAGTGTAAGAATCTTCTATTTCATAACATTCCCCCTTGAATGTCTATTCAATGATGTGCCTCATAAAACCTTAAAACCAAAACCCAATGGGAAAAATTAAAGTAAGGAAAAAGAGTACACATGTTTGAATATGCGCCTATTAGTTGCCTCGTTAAAAACCTTGCAAGGAAAACCCAGTGGGACAAAACCTTGTAAGGGAAAAAGAGTGCAACGCGCATTGACTCCCCCTAATGAGTACATCAATTTATATCCTTGAGCATTTGCATTCCAATCTTGTGCATCATCTTGAAATCATCATTCTTGATAGATATGAACATCTTCATATAATGTCGTGGAATAACTCTTCAATATCTCCATAGATGCATTCTCAATGCCATCATGCTTATAGTTATAGCAAGATACATATGTACACAAATTGTACTTAGGATGTGGTACTTCAGGACCAAGAATTGCATATGCTTCAAGCAACTTAAATCTTTCAAGTTAAGTCATACAAGCCATATAATAAACTTTAGCTGCATATCAAGCTTTCATTAGTGATACTAAACAAATAAGATATCGCAAATTGACTATACATACCTTTGCCTTTATACTTTCAAGCATTTGAACTATAGGTTCAAAACTACATGTCTTTCATATGGAATCAATTCTTCTTGAATTGTATCTCTTCCATTTAGTTACTTTCTTTGAGTCAGCAAATGCGTATAGCATGCTTTGCAATATGTTGCAATTGCATTTCCCCTTTTTATGAACTACAGGTTCATATCATGATATTCGGGGATATACATATACAAATGAAAATTCATCCCATGTAACACTTTCTCAAGTGTTTATCATGTCTCCCCCTCATGTTAGTAAAACTAACATGTTTCCTCAACTTTGGAAAATCATCTTTGTGCATTATGTCAATATACACAGCACCTTAATAATAAGATGAAATTATTTGGTTCCTGACCCTGAACCACTTGTGAGGGGAGAATATACTCTCGTATACAACTTATATCAAACTGATATATATATATATAACTTTGTTCTCATAAGAAACAGTTTAGCTATTAAGTGGAAGCACTCAATAATTATCTTGCTAAACCAACTTTAATATAAACCAACTTATCAAGATGAACTGTCTTGAGTAGAGAATCTGGAAACTATGCTCGAAGTTAGATTACTGAGCGATTTACCTCGCAAGCACTGCCAGGCTGCGGGTCAATAACAATTGCGCATGTAACCATTCCATAGATGCATCATATGTGGTATACATGGCAGGTGAATGGGCCCATACTCACCTTTCATATTTCCAGAATTTATGGGCTTCAACCCGAACTCTTTAGTTGGTCAGTTCATTAATGAGAACAAGAACTTCTAGTTCTTTGATATTCACCTATGTGAATTTGCACATCATACTTAAAATGAGATGGCTAACATGAATGCCAACTGAATAAATTATCAATATTGGTAAACTTCAAATTTACACCATTACATGTGCACTTATCAATAAACTTCGGGTTTATTATGACATGGGTTTTATACCAATAGATATCCACTTTATTGTGGCATTCTTTCGTTTGTGTAGTACAAACTGGAGAACAAAGCGGGTAGCTTTTCATATACAAATTACCCCGCTACAAGTTGTAGTAATAGGAGAATCAAAGCCTTCCTTTATTTATAGTCTCAATATCATCAATCGCCTTCGCGTGTACTTTTGGAAACTGAATAAGTTTCTTTGAGACTTACTACAGCACAATACTCAATTGTGTTTCTCCAACATAGTAATAATTGGCTCTTCGAGAGCTCTCAATTAATTTTGTACTACCACAGACTGAGGTTCGAGATCCTCACATTCTTGCATTCCGTATTTTCAAGAGTCTCAGGCTCAATAGATTCTTCGTGAATCTCGGAATTAATCAAATCATGAGCGTCCTCATGTGATTCTTTCATAGTGTCATTTAGATCGTTCTTTTTCCTCTTTCTAGGATTTCGATCTTTGGAACCTAATGGTCTGCCACGCTTCTGGCGTGAATTTGACTCATTGGATATGACACTAGATATTTGTCCAATAGGGACTTCAATACAGATCGGAACTTTTTCCCGCGTGAATGTGTGATTTCGTTATCCTCTTCAAGTCCGTAAATGCGTCAGGCATTTGATTTGCTATTCTTTGCAAATGGATAATCTTTTGTACCTCTTTCTTTCAAATAGAGGTATGTGGATCAAGATGAGATAATGATACATTTTTCCACAAAATTTCCCATTTGGTTTCACCGACTTCTCCCCCTAATTTTGGGAAAAGTGTCTCATCAAATTGACAGTCTGCAAATAGTGCAGTGAACAAATCTCCTGTCAATGTTTCGAGGTAGCGAATAATGGAGGACGATTCATACTCAACATATATTCCTAACCTTCTTTGCAAACCCATTTTGGTGCGGGATGGCGGTGCTACAGGCACCTATACTGCGCATCCAAAGCTTCTTAAGTGGGATATATTGGGTTCATGACCCAAAACCAATTGCAATAGGGAATATTTGTGATAATTCGTCAGTCAGAGACGAACTAGCATTGCTTCATGCGAAATGGCGTGACCCTAAGCCGAAGCGGGCAGCCGACAAAGTAGCATTGCTGCATGCAAAATGGCGTGAACCCAAACCGAAATGGGCAGCCTCGTTTTCATGAAGAATTCAAGATTATTCTCATCTATTATCCATTAACTTTGCAAACGCAAGGTTGCGTGATGGCAACAAGCACACATTAGACCATCTACAGGATGCGTCTATCAAGACCATGAAATACCTAAACTACCCACTAGGTGGGTGAATAGGTCCACAAATGTCCCCTTGTATACGTTCCAGAAACTGGGGTGACTCAGTCCCAACCTTTGTTGGGGATGGTCTAATAATCAGCTTGCCTTGATAATACGAAGTGCAAGGATATTCATTACTTGAAAGAATTTTGAAATTCTTTAACGGATGCCCATATGAGCTTTCTATAATCCGTCTCATCATGGTTGATCCTGGGTGACCCAGTCGATCATGCCAAAGTACAAATGTATTGGACTCAGTATTCTTTAGATTTACTGTTGAATGTGCCTCAATTGCACTAATTCTTGTCCAATACAGGCCACAAGATAAAGACGGGAATTTCTCAATAACCCTCTTTTGGCCGGAGACATTCTTTAAAGTGAGGACGAGATATTCAAGATTATCTTCATCCATTGTCTCAATATTGTAGCCATTCCGGCGTACATCTTTAAAACTCAACAAGTTTCTTCTTAGACTTGGAGGAGAATATTGCATTCTCTAAGATAAACGTCATGCCTTTGGGCAGAGTTACATTTGCTCTTCCGGAGCCTTTCAATCAATTTACTTCCCATGGTATGACATACAAAAGGAATACATGAACATAAGAATAAACAAGTTCAATTCTTTTGTGTCACATAATATCTTCAAAATCTGCTACTAACAGTTGGCTAACAAAATCAGATATGTTATCCATAATCAATTCCTTTGCAGTTTGAAAATTTCAGCGTTTTTCATAAGACAATCGATTATTAAACACACACAATCGATTGTTGGAACATAGACAATCGATTGTTAAACACACACAATCGATTGTTTGTTATTTTTGAAAAACTTCGTAGCATACTGTCTTAAGACAATCGATTGTTAAACATCGACAATCGATTGTGGATGATTTTTGAAAAATTCCAGATTACACTGCCTAACGACAATCGATTGTTAGATATAGACAATCGATTGTGGGTGATTTTTGAAAAATTCCAGACCTCACTGTTTCAAGACAATCGATTGTTAGACAAAGACAATCGATTGTTGGCTATTTTTGAAAAATTCCAGAACACACTGTTTCAAGACAATCGATTGTTAGCCAAAGACAATCGATTGTTGATCAATTGTTTTTCAACTTTAATGCAAAAATAGTTGATAATCGACTAGTTTTTCAGGCTAGTCGATTACCCCCACTGGAAAATAAAAGTTTTATTGATATTTGAGCATATTGAAGATATTCTAAAGAACTACTGCTAACATTGCATCATGAACTAGCTAATACGAGCTAATACTAATGACTATTAGATTATTCACTAACTAATACAAATAAGTAGAACAAAATCAAATAACTCCATCTTCTTTCATCACGGATCCATCGCCGATTAGGTGGTCTATTTTTCCATCGGGTTGCTCAAAGAAGTCTGCCACATCCAGGTGGGTGATGTCCTCATTGTCGTCATAGACAAAGTTTGTTTCAGGGCCTTTTCTCTTTCGAGATGCTTGATAAAGGTCAACCAAGTGTCTTGGTATACGGCAAATCTTTGACCAGTGCCCTTTCCCACCGCAACGATAACATATAGTTTCTGAACTATTTGCCATAGGATCTTCGGGATCCCGTTTCTGCTTCCGGTGGTTATCTCTCTTTGGGGGGTGACGGACTTCTTTGGAATTTCTTCCTTGTCCACGTCCTTGGCTTTGACCCCGTTTATGACCGTGATCATGGTCCCTTTTATGTTTGGCATAATGCGAGTGCACCATATCTGCTTCAGGCAGTGGTGTAGACCCAGTTGGTCTATTTTCGTGATTTCTCATGAGCAGGTCATTATTTCGCTCAGCCACTAGTAAGAGAGAAATCAGTTCAGAGTACTTCGTAAAGCCTTTCTCTCGGTACTGTTGCTGCAGTACCATATTGGAGGCATGAAACGTTGTAAACGTTTTCTCAAGCATATCGTAATCGGAGATGTTATCTCCACATAGCTTCAGTTTAGAAGTAATTCTGAACATAGCAGAATTATATTCAGAAACGGACTTAAAGTCCTGTAGCCTCAGATGGGCCCAATCATATCGTGCTTGTGGCAGAGTGACCAACTTCAGGTTGTCATATCTCTCCTTTAAGCTGTTCCACAAAACGAGTGGATCCTTGACGGTGAGATATTCAATCTTCAAACCTTCGTCAAGGTGGTGGCGCAAGAAAATCAAGGCCTTCGCACAATCTTGGGTGGATGCTTTTTCTTTATCTTTGAGGGTGTCTCCGAGACCCATAGCATCTAGGTGGATTTCAGCATCCAACACCCATGTCATATAGTTCTTGCCCGAAATTTCAAGGGCAACGAACTTTCTTTTCATAATGTCAGACATACTCGAAAATTAAATTAGGAAGAGGGAAAATACCTTGGATTTTCGAGAATGATACTTGAGACGGTAGAGTCTCGTGCTGATAACGTGTTATAAACTAAAGCAAAAGACAAGAACAATATAACAAGAACAATAGCAATAGAGAGAAGAGTAGAGAGAGTTCTTCTTATTGAGTTGAGAGGGGTCTCAAGGGATGATTTACAATGGTAGGGAGCACCTCTATTTATAGGGGAGGAGGATGACTTAGCTACCACTAATAGAACTCTAAAATCTCTCTAATTAGATACATTAAAGACATTCACCTTAAATAGAAGTGTAAGAATCTTCTATTTCATAACACTATTCAACTTTTAAATTTTGACATAATATTTTATCTATTAAGTGAAAGTTTCACTCCATTACTCTAATTTTTTTTCATTTACTAAACATTTATATTTAAGTGATATTAACAATTTAAATACCATATCAACTTTTTACTAGAAATAGAAAATTCCTTTACATTTGGGCCTTGGATAGGATCCAGCAAGTCAGTCGTTCCACCAAACCCTCGTTGCATTTCCAAAACTCCGATCACATTCTGCAAAATCGCCGTCGATCTCCGCCCCCTTATCGCCGTAATAATGTTCCGACACGGTTCTCGATTCCTGGCCAGAGCCACCACCACAATGAAGTGGCGCCGCCCATTTTCAACCGATCTACCGGCGGAGTCCGTTGCAGATTCCAACTTCATCGAAGCTTGGAGGAAAGTAGCTCCAAATGTGGAACCACCTAAAACTCCATCTGCATTCATGGCTGCTAGGCCCGCTACACCGTCGTCGATTCCGTCTAAGCTCACTGTCAACTTTGTCCTTCCTTACTCCTCTGAACTCTCTGGTAAAGAGGTAATAATAATATGGAAAATTAGCGCTTCCTTATGAATTTTCTCGTTTATGGTGTGTTGATTTTCGATTTGAATTCGGAGTTTTAAGATACTAGTAGTCCTTAACTATTGATGATAAAGCATCTAATTTTCGATTTGAATTCAGATTTTGATTGATAGAGTTTACTGATTTGAAAATTGTATTTCATAGTAATATTTAAGATTGCTTAGTGGGTAAATGAAGTAGGAGGAGAATCATGAGGTTTCGGGTTAAAATTTCACTCATGGCTAAAATAATACTAGGTGTTCCTTCCATTTGCCTAAGACCTGGTGGTCACAGTTACTTGGTACCTGTGCATATGGTGGAAGGTAGTTGGTAGTCAAAGAAAAAATTTATTGCTTTCCAACGGAGATAGTGTAGTATAAAATAGAAGAAAGGGAGTAATAGACACCGTGACCTATCAAAAAGAAGAAAAATAAGATAGGGAGTATTAGACTCCATCTAGATTCAAATGATTTGATGTTCATGAAGTGACAGACAAGAATGTTATTTTGCATGCTTAAACTTATATGAATTTCAACTTTTAATGTTGATGTTGAAGCAAGAGAGGTTCGAAAAGAGGTTCACTGCCACCTTCATAGCCTTAGTCAAGGGTGGATGCATTGTTAATGTTACGATTTCATCCGATCCCAGTAACTTTGGCTCTAATCCTGTATATATGTAAATAAATTGGCTAAATAAGTACAAATAATAGATTTTCGAAGCCTGTAAATCTATTGTGGTGGGGGTAGAATTCCGAACTCGAACATATGAAGTTTAAATCTTGGATCCGTTTCCAGCCTTAATTCCCAAAAGATTGAAGCTGTGAAGTTTAAAGGGATTTTAGGCATAGGTTTGATTGGAAGCATCTACAAGATTATCTCAAAGATATTGTCAGAAACTCAAAAAGGTGGTGCATAAGCTGGTGGATGATGCACATATGGCTTTTATAAGGGGAAGGAACATGCTGGATGTTGCAATAATAGCTAATGAATGCCTAAACACAAGACAAAAAAGGAACTTATTGTGAGTCCCGACTCCTGTGTAAGTTAGACATTGAGAAGGTCTCTGCTAATGTTAATTCAAGTTTCCTTACCAATATGCTTAAGGAAGGATTTGATAGCAGATAGATTAGCTGGATAATTTTTTGTGTGAGCACTGTTTACTGCTCTCTAATCATAAATGTAGTTCTCTTACCAATATGCTTATGGAAATGGGATTTGATGGTAAATAGATTAGCTAGATAAATTTTTGTGTAAGCACTTTTAAGTGCTCCGTAATGGTAACTGGAGTTCCTGAAGGATTCTTTTCGATTTTAAGAAGGTGAGACAGGGAGATCCCATCTTCTCCTCCCTATTCGTTTTAGTGATTGAAATATCTGCGGTATGTTGAAAGTGGCTAACATAAATGAAGGTTACAGGGATTTAGTATTAATGTAATATGGAATTCTCTCACTTATTGTAAGAAATGATATCCTCATCCTTTGTGATGATCTAGTAGTCAATTAAGACATTTGAAGTTGGTTCTAGTGGTATTTGAAGCAAACTCTGGTCTTCAGATTTCTTGGGTCTGTGATTCAGGGGGACGGAGAGATTGACGGGGACGTCACCCATCGGATAGGAGCAGGGTGGTCGAAGTGGAGGCTTGCTTCTGGGGTCCTGTGTGACAAGAAAATCCCACACAAACTCAAAGGGAAATTCTACAGAGCCGTGGTTAGACCTGCGATGTTGTACGGGGCAGAGTGCTGGCCCGTGAAGAACTCCCATGTCCAGAGAATGAAGGTTGCTGAGATGAGGATGCTTAGGTGGATGTGTGGGCACACCAGACTGGATAAGATTAGGAATGAAGTTATTCGACAGAAGGTAGAGGTGGCCCCAGTGGACGAGAAGATGCGGGAAGCGAGGCTGAGGTGGTTCGGGCATGTACGGAGGAGAGGCCCCGATGCCCCGGTGAGGAGCTGCGAGCGGCTGGAGATTGCTGGTGGTCGGCGGGGTAGAGGGAGGCCTAAGAAGCATTGGGGAGAGGTGATTAGGCAGGACATTTGCAGGTTACCGAGGACATGACCCTCGATAGGGGAGTCTGGAGGTCTAGAATCAGGGTTGCAGGATAGGGGCTCTTAGAGTCCTTCGTTCGCCTCACCCGGGGTTGGGTGTGGGATAGTAGGGTTACCCATCGATGTCTAGTGTTTTAGCCTAGGTCCCCTCTTGGTTGCGACGGTATTTATGTTCCTTATGTTTACATAACCATTTACGTTATTTCTGCAGGATTACTTATGCTTTGTTTTGTTATTTTGTTTTGTCTTGCCTTGGTTACTAATTTTGTCTTTGTTTTCCAATGCAGCTTTTCATTCTGTCCTATGCGCCGAGGGTCGCATGGAAGCAGCCTCTCTGCCCTTTTGGGTAGGGGTAAGACTGCCTACATATTACCCTCCCCAGACCCCACCTGGTGGGAGTATACTGGGTAGTTGTTGTTGTTGTTGTTGTTGTCTGGTCTTCAGATTAATTGGAGGAAAAACTCGTTCCCATCCAATGAGGTGTCAAACAGTGTTAGTGCTAGTTTGGCTAGAATTCTGGGCTGTCTGACAGGGATTTTGCATACTATTGGGTCTTCCTTTTGGTGGTAGACACAAAGCTGAAGTGATATGGCAGGGAGTGTTGGAAAGGTGTGAAAAGAGGGTTGCAAGCTGTAACAATCAATGCATTTCCTTTGCGGCAGAGTAGTGATTAACAGTCTGCTGGATTCTCTACCAATTTATGTGAATTCTTGTTTCCTTTGTCAGCCTAGATTGAGAAGATAGTTGATGAGGTGAGAAGAGATTTCTTGTGGGCTGTGGCAAGGTGATAATGGAAGGAAGTCCTTTAAACTATTCAAATGGAGCACACTCTCCAAGAGTAAGAGAAATGGGCAATTGGAAATCAAAGATCCAAGGGTTTATTTATGAACTAGTATTGGGATTGAGTTATGAAAAAGAGGCCTGAAAGAGAAATGTCATCAAGCACAAATATGGATTAGATGGTTAAATATTTAGATGAGTGGTCACATATCAAACCCATGAAATGACGTAGATCTCTAATGGTGTAAGTTTTTAAATGAGGTGATCACATACATCAATATCAAGTTAGAGTAGTTGAAGGTTTTGGGTTCAAGTGTCGTTGCCATAAAAAAATATTATCATGTGTTTGGTTCATGAAAAAGAATCAGACATGCATGTGGTGTGTTGAAGATAAAATTAAGTAAATAAAAGTGCTTCATCTCTAACAGTTTAAGCTTTTAAGCGTGACAGTCACACATGTTGTAGACATTTTACAATGTAAAGTTGGTCAAGTGGGGACTACAGGTGTAGCTTGTGTGTAAGTTGTTTCTTTAAGGGATCAACTGGATCAGAGGAAGTCTTTTATGGTAGTATATAGTGGGTCCAATTTTAGCTTCATGAAGGTTACTAAAGTGAAGCCTGTTTATCTTATTCTTGCTTAATAGTAATTTCATGCGAAAAATCCTTGTGAAATCTCCTTTTGAGGAATGAATTACTTAGCTGTTATTGCTTTGGAAAAAGCAACTAATAATTTGTTCGTCCTTTTGTATAATTTAAATTTGGTTTCACTAAGAAGTTAATACTCTTTTTGCAAAGGGTGGCCTTCCTAAGGAACATTTATTTGCCTAATTCAGTTGATTAGTTCATGCTACAAGGGAATACTGCAACAAAATAATTATTCTACTGGTGGTACAATTTTTTGAAACTTGAAGTGAAGAGGTATCAGTGAATCTTCTGGATAACAACACAGTAATATAGCCGTTCAGTTGTATTAAGTTTCACAAGAATCTGATCATCATGGAGTCTTGCTGCCTTTGATAAATTTCGTCCTTGTTAAAATTTGGGCTAACTTTCAAGGGTGCTCCACAAATGGTTGATATATTCGAGGTTCTGACTGTAGTTGCATTTAGTTTAGTATCGTATACTGAACATTAATAAAACAGAGAAACATTTTTTTCTCATTCAATGTTTCAATAGTTGTCAAATGATACTCAAAGACTTGTGCGAGTTTTAATAGTATGCTCTCGAGGAATGTGCATGATTGGCGCTGGAAAATCTGATATAAGCTTTGATCATCCTCCCTTTTGCATTGTATGCAGGTTGACATGGTTATAATCCCTGCAACTACGGGACAGATGGGTGTTTTACCTGGACATGTAGCTACGATTGCTGAGCTGAAGCCTGGTGTCTTATCAGTTCATGAAGGCAACGATGTGACCAAGTACTTTGTGAGTGGTGGGTTTGCGTTTGTTCATGCAAATTCTTTTGCAGATATAATTGCTGTTGAAGCTGTACCACTTGACCGCATCGATCCGAATTTGGTTCAAAAGGGCCTCACTGACTTTACTCAGAAGCTAAGCACTGCCTCAACTGACGTAGAAAAAGCTGAAGCCCAGATTGGAGTTGATGTACACAGTGCCCTTAATGCTGCTCTCACTGGTTAAACAATCAGTGATACAATCTTTGTCCTAGTTCAACTTTCTTTTTTCCTTTGTGTCTGCTTGACTGACTTCTTCAGCCTTTTGCATAAGCTGATTTCTGACATATATTGTCTTGTTCAAGTATATGTGGAATACCTGTTTTATGTCGTCCCTTTGAATAAATGTTGCGTTAAGCTTTGCTTACGTATCTTGTTTGCTGCGATGTCAGCTGTATGCTAAACTGCAGTAATGAGAAATAGATTGTTTAAAAGCAATTGTGCAGTAGTCTCGTGCTACCCCATTTTCAGCTTGCAGTGTATTTAGTTTGCAGTTCTCACTGTCTCTTAGTTGCAGTTACAGAGCTTTACATAACCCTTGCTTTACATACATTACTTATCGGTTTTAGATCCTAGCATTACTTGAATCATTGTCTTGAACAAGCTTTCGTTAACAGTATACTGTTGATGCGGCTTGGAAAATGAAACACATTTTAGCTTGGCTTGATGTAATGTCAAGCAAATTTTGCTTGAAAAATAAGACACATGGATGACATCGAAAAGTAGTAGGATGCCGATGTCCAATGTGCACTTGAAGGTAAAGAGGCTGTTATTCACGAATTTTCCTTTTCTTGCTCTATTAAAGCCATCAATATTATGCAGTTCATAAACGTCAACTTGATTTTGCTATTACATTATCTCTGCCATTTCCATATGCTAAAGAAACAGAAACCGTGTTGTCCTCTTCACTTTACAGAATCATTTTCCTTTATGAAAGAAAAAGGAAGGTAATAAGGTAAGTAAATTTAGCAATACAGAGGTTAAAAAAACTGAAAATGCAAAGAGATGGAGTACTAATTTATACTCCAGTCAGAATCTGTGCACCCAAAGTACATGAAAACCAGAGGTGCGAATGTTACTTGAGCTGTTATAACAAGAAAGGCTTGGTGTACACATCAAATGGCTCAGTAGCAGTCAACTGAGGCTCCTGCAACCAAAAGGTAAAAGTATTTATTTTCTGGCATTCAATCAATTTAATCTTCATCCCTTTACATTTGAAGGACAATTCAGTTCCAACAAAATGTATTATAAGCTAAACTAATGTTACCTGTCTCATTCCAATGCCAATGCTTCCTCCATTAATTAGCATTGTGAGGAGATGTGACAATTTTGCCTCCTAAATCACTAGTAGAATTGTGAACGGAAGATCTAGTTGCATTCAGAATGATGATGTCCATCTCATTGAAGAAGTATTAGGATGTGCCTAATAAAAGTTTCTTTGGTTTGGTAGCTAACTTTGTTGACTTGGTTTGGTTAGGTAGCCAACTTTGTTGAATTAGTTTGGTTTGGTAGCCAACCTTGTTGAATTTCTTTGGGTTGGTAGCCAACTTTGTTGAATTGTGAAAAGTGTACGTAAATTGTCAAATATTGTAGGCTTTAGAGAGTGAAGCTTTGGCTATAAAAAGAGAGCTTCAACTCTCATTTCCATACACCAACAAAGAGAGAAAGAAAGAGTGAGGTTTCACAGGCAAGGTATAAGAAAATAGCCCGTGAGAAAAATAGAGAGTGAACGATATTGTAGTAAGGTGGGAATATCAAAAGAGGGTTATCTCTTTTGAGTGTTGTGGTCTTTGGAGTATTTTACTCGGAACTACAAAGTGTAAAATTCCTTACTATAGTGATATCAGTTGCTTCTCTCGGGGCCGTGGTTTTTTCACTTATTCAAAAGGGGTTTCCACGTAAAAATCTTGGTGTCGTTGTTACTCTTTTTAATTACCGTACATTATTATTTCGCTTTTATTACAGTGAATATTATTTCTGTGGGGGATTATTCCCAACAACTGGTATCAGAGCACAGGTTCTGCTCGTTCACTGAAATATTATTCACTGTCGGTAGTACTATACTCGGTGAAAAATAAAATGTCCGGAGTAAAGTACGAGGTAGATAAATTCAATGGAGATAATAGTTTCCCAACATGGCAAAGAAGGATGAGGGATATGCTCATCCAACAAGGATTACACAAGGTACTAGATGCTGATGCCAAAAAGCCTGATATCATGAAAGCTGAGGATTGTGCTGACTTGGATGAAAGAGCTGCTAGTGCAATCAGGTTGCACTTATCGAATGATGTGGTAAATAACATCATTGATGAAGACACTGCACATGGAATTTGGACAAGGTTGGAAAGCCTATATATGTCCAAACGTTGACAAATAAATTGTACATGAAGAAGCAGTTATACGCCCTACACATGGGTGAAAGTATGAATTTTTTGTCACATTTAAATGTGTTTAACGGGCTAATCACACAGCTTGCCAACCTCGGAGTGGAAATCGAGGAGGAAGATAAAGCCATCTTGCTATTGAACTCGTTGCCATCTTCGTACGATAATTTGGCAATAACCATCATGCACGGTAAGACTACTATTGAGTTGAAAGATGTCACATCGGCTCTTTTACTCAATGAGAAGATGAGACAGAAGCCTGAAAATCAAGGACAAGCTCTTATCACAGAACGTAGAGGCAGGAGTTATCAAAGGAGTTCGAGCAACTATGGTAGATCCGGAGCTCGTGGAAAGTTAAAGAATCGATCCAAATCAAAAGCCAGAAATTGCTACAACTGTGATCAACCAGGTCACTTCAAAAGAGATTGCCCAAATTCTAGGAAGGGCAAAGGTGAAACTAGTGGCCAGAAGAATGACGACAACACATCCGCCATGGTGCAAAACAATGACAATGTTGTCCTCTTTATAAATGAGGAAGAGGAATGCATGCACCTGTCAGGTCCAGAGTCGGAATGGCTGGTTGACACATAGGCATCTTACCATGCCACACCGGTAAGAGATCTTTTTTGCAGATATGTAGCAGGTGATTTCGGCACAGTGAGAATGGGTAACACGAGTTACTCAAAGATTGTGGGGATTGGTGACATTTGTATCAAGACAAATGTCGGATGCACATTGGTTCTAAAGGATTTGCGACATGTACCTGATTTGCGGATGAACTTGATCTCGGGGATTGATTTGGATCGAGATGGATACAAGAACTATTTTGCAAATAAAAAATGGAGACTCACCAAGGGATCATTGGTGATTGAAAGGGAGTTGCTCGTGGCACACTGTACAGGACAAATACAGAAATATGCCAAGGTGAATTGCATGAGGCACAAGATGAGATTTCTGTAGATTTGTGGCATAAAAGAATGAGTCATATGAGCGAGAAGAGATTGCAGATTCTTGCCAAGAAATAACTTATTTCATATGCCAAAGGTACAATAATAAAACCCTGTGACTACTGTTTATTTGGCAAGCAGCATAGAGTCTCATTTCAGACATCGTCTGAAAGAAAATTTAATATACTTGATTTAATATATTCTGATGTTTGTGGCAATGGAAATTGAATCAATGGACGGCAACAAATATTTTGTTACTTTTATTGATGATGCTTCACGAAAATTGTGGGTTTATATTTTGAAAACCAAAGATCAGGTGTTTCAAGTTTTCCAGAAGTTTCATGCTCTAGTAGAAAGGGAGACAGGTCAAAAGCTAAAGCGTCTCCGAAGTGACAATGGAGGTGAATACACTTCAAGGGAATTTGAAGAGTACTGTTCAAGTCATGGGATCAGGCATGGAAAGACAGTTCCTGGAACCCCACAGCACAATGGTGTAGCAGAGAGGATGAACCGCTCTATTGTGGAGAAGGTGAGAAGCATGCTCAGAAATGCTAAACTACCTAAGTCATTCTGGGGTGAAGCAGTTCAAACAACCTGTTACCTGATCAATAGGAGTCCATCAGTTCCATTGGTGTTTGACATCCCAGAAAGAGTTTGGACCAATAAGGAAGTGTCCTACTCGCATCTAAAGGTGTTCGGTTGCAGAGCTTTTGCACATGCACCAAAAGAGCAGAGAACAAAGTTGGATGATAAATCTGTTCCCTGCATATTTATCGGATACGGAGATGAAGAGTTCGGGTACAGATTGTGGGATCCTATAAGGAAAAAGGTCATCAGAAGCAGAGATGTAGTCTTCAGAGAAAGTGAAGTTGGAACTGCTGCTGATATGTTAGAAAAGGCGAATAATGGTATAATTCCTAACCTTGTTACTATTCCTTCTATTTCTAATAATCCCACAAGTACAGAAAGTACGACCAACGAGGTTGCCGAGCAGAGGGAGAAACCTGGTGAGGTTATTGAGCATGGGGAGCAACTTGATGAAGGTGTCGAGGAAGTGGAGCACCCACTCAGGAAGAAGAACAACTTCAACCTCTGAGGAGATCGGAGAGGCCACGGGTAGAGTCATGCAGGTACCCTTCCACAGAGTATGTCCTCATCAGTGATGAGGGGGAGCCAGAATGTCTTAAGGATGTGCTGTCCCATCCAGAAAAGAACCATTGGAAAATCCATGCAAGAAGAGATGGAATCTCTACAGAAAAATGGCACGTACAAGCTGGTTGAACTTCCAAAGGGTAATAGACCACTCAAATGCAAATGGGTCTTTAAACTCAAGAAAGATGGAAATGTCAAGCTGGTCAGATACAAAGCTCGATTGGTGGTTAAAGGCGTCGAACAGAAGAAAGGTATTGATTTTGATGAAATTTTCTCGCCTGTAGTCAAAATGACTTCTATTAGAACAATTTTGAGCTTAGCAACTAGACTAGATCTTGAAGTGGAGCAGTTGGATGTGAAAACTGCATTTCTTCATGGAGATTTGAAAGAAGAGATTTATATGGAGCAACCAGAAGGATTTGAAGTAGCTAGAAAGAAACACATGGTGTGCAAATTGAATAAGAGTCTTTATGGATTAAAGCAGGTACCAAGGCAGTGGTACATGAAGTTTGACTCATTCATGAAAAGTCAAACATACATAAAGACCTATTCTGATCCATGTGTATACTTCAAAAGATTTTCTGAGAATAATTTTATTATATTGTTGTTGTATGTGGATGACATGTTAATTGTAGGAAAAGACAAGGGGTTGATAGCAAAGTTGAAGGGAGATCTGTCCAAGTCATTTGATATGAAGGACTTGAGCCCAGAACAACAAATTCTAGGGATGATGATAGTTCGAGAGAGAACAAGTAGAAAGTTGTGGCTATCTCAGGAGAAGTACATTGAACGTGTACTAGAAGGCTTCAACATGAAGAATGCTAAGCCAGTCAGCACACCTCTTGCTAGTCATCTAAATTGAGCAAAAAGATGTGTCCTACAACAGAGGAGTAGAAAGGGAACATGGCTAGAGTTCCTTATGCTTCAGCAGTCGGAAGCTTGATGTATGCAATGGTATGTACTAGACCTGATATTGCTCACGCAGTTGGTGTTGTCAGCATGTTTCTTGAAAATCCTGGAAAGGAATATTGGGAAGCAATCAAGTGGATACTCAGGTACATGAGAGGCACCACGGGAGATTGTTTGTGCTTTGGAGGATCTGATCCAATCTTGAAGGGCTATACAGATGCTGATATGGCAGGTGACATTGACAACGGAAAATCCACTACTGGATATTTGTTTACATTTTCAGGGGGAGCTATATCATGGCAGTCGAGGTTGCAGAAGTGTGTCGCATTTCTACAACTGAAGCGGAATATATTGCCACTACTGAAGCTGGCAAAGATTTGGTATGGCTCAAATGGTTCCTTCAAGAGCTTGGATTGCATCAAAAGGAGTATATCGTCTATTGTGATAATCAAAGTGCAATAGACCTTAGCAAGAACTCTATGTACCATGCAAGGACCAAACACATTGACGTGAGATATCATTGGATTCGAGAAATGGTAGAAGATGAATCTCTAAAAGTCTTGAAGATTTCTACAAGTGAGAATCCCGAAGATATGCTGACGAAGGTTGTACCAAGGAACAAGTTCGAGCTATGCAAAGAACTTGTCGGCGTGCACTCAAACTAAAAAGATAGTGCTACCTCCTCTAGATGAATGAGACTGGAGGAGGAGATTGATGATGTCCATCTCATTGAATAAGTATTAGGCATGTGCCTAATAAAAGTTTCTTTTGTTTGGTAGCCAACCTTGTAGGCTTGGTTTGGTTGGGTAGCCAACTTTGTTGAATTAGTTTGGTTTGGTAGCCAACCTTGTTCAATTTCTTTGGGTTAGTAGCCAACTTTGTTGAATTGTGAAAAGTGTATGCAAATTGTCAAATATTGTAGGCTTTAGAGAGTGAAGCTTTGGCTATAAAAGGAGAGCTTCAACTCTCATTTCCATACAACAACAAAGAGAGAAAGAAAGAGTGATGTTTCACAGGCAAGGTATAAGAAAATAGTCTATGAGAAAAATAGAGAGTGAGCGACATTGTAGTAAGGTGGGAATATCAAAAGAGGGTTATTTCTTTTGAGTGTTCTAGTGGTTTTTGGAGTATTTTACTCAGAACAACAAAGCAGTTGCTTCTCTCGGGGCCGTGATTTTTTCCCTTATTCAAAAGGGTTTTCCACGTAAAAATCTTAATGTCATTGTTACTCTTTTTAATTACCATATCTCGGTGCTACATTATTATTCCGCTTTTATTACCGTGGATATTATTTCTATGGGAGATTATTCCCAACACAAAATACTCCCATATGTCGTTCCTTGTCCACGTTCAATTGCTTGAATGCAAGAAAAAGTCATTGCACCAGTTGAAGTGACCTTAGACAAACTCTGTCATCATTTAATAAGTATTTCTATTAGCTTACTTAGGTTAATTCATACTATTTAATTCAATGAAAATCAAAAGTTAAGATGTTAAAAAGATTTTACGTCTGTATCTGAAGAATTTTGATGATCGTCGCAACCACTGAAAGATATTACTCCTCCTCACTCCTCCTCCATTTATTCCTTTCCATACTCCTGAAGTAGGACGATGATCTTCCCGCACATATCGTCCAGTACTGTATCCATACAACTCTCTTATATCAGTTAATTGAAAGGAGAGTGAAATAAGTTTGGATTGAAATAATCGGTGTCATGTGGAAAGTAAACTAAACATATCTTAAACGACGATAAATCAGATAATAAAAGATAAATATACCAAAAAGCGATACAACCATTTAATAAGGAGAGTGAAATCCTTTACATTTCACCCCTGCTGCCACATGTATTGTGATGCGAGTATTGCCACATCGGTGACTTACCGTACGTAACATCCACGTGGAAAGGCGGAGCCAGGATTTCAAATTTATGGGTTCGGAAATTTAATTGTTTTAAGTTATTAGGTTCTAAGCTAATAATTTATATATATTCAATGAATTTTTTAAGACCAATACAAGGTTCGAACCAAAGCTACTGGATTCGGCCGAATCCGATAGCGGCACTCTAGCTCCGCCCCTGTCCACGTGACACCACTTAAAAAATAGAAAGTCTCATTTCTGGCCTAAACCTAATACATGATCTCTGTCACATGTGGCCCTTCATGTTTTTTTCTTAAGTGGGTCGAAAAATGTGTAATATTTTAGGTGGTGTCACATGGATATTATGTAACTTGAATTGCTGAAGTGGTAACCTACTTGTGTTTATGCGACTGAATTTAACATTTTCTAGCATTATCTATTTATGTGATTTATAGGCACATCTAAGTTGCTTATTTGTTACTACAAAAATTAGTTTTATGACATTGGTACAACAAATTAAATTTGAAAGATAATCCGTGTATTTAACGGGATAAAGCAGAAATAGCCATATTATAACTGGTAATTGAAAGATAGTTACAGTTTTAAAAATAATTGAAATATATTTACTTTCATGTAAAGATAAAATCTAAACGAAAATACTCTTAAGAATTCGAAAATATTCCAGCATATTATACTACAATTCAATTTTTTACATATAAACTTCTAGCATAATATACTGAACTTTTATAATGTGTTGGAGTTCCATCGTAATATGCTGGAAGTTTATATGCAAGAGCTCTAAACAATCCGGCATATTATGTTAGAACTTTTCGTGTGATGGAGTTCCAACATAGAGGAGCTCCACAATTTAGCATATTATACAGGAATTTTTCGTGTTTCAGCAAAACAATAGTTATTTTTAATGATTTCGTAAATGCTGGACCAATCCGAAACTGGCTAACTCGTGCTATATTAATGTGAATTTAACTCTTCTCTATTCTATTATTAGCTACTATCCTACTAAACAAAAGTAAAAGGGTAGCCAGGTGCACTAAGCTCCCGTTATGCGCGGTGTCCGACTAAGGGCCGGACCACTAGGGTCTACTGTACGCAGTCTTGTCCTGCGTTTTTGCAAGATGATATTTCCACGACTCGAACCAGTAACCTTTTGGCCACATGACAACAACTTTATCAGTTACGCAAAAGTTCCCTAATAAACAAGTATTAGCCAGAAACAAAAATGTAGTGTTGCAGACCTGTCCATCCTACAAAAGAACGGCAAATCAAGCATAGTTCCACTGTGACAAACATCTATTATGGCATGAAGCTTCGCTCCAGGAGGAAGTGGCTTAACCAGTGTTGCATTTAGTTCGTCATCAATAATAGTTCCCTGTGTTTTAAAATCCAAAGGGCAAAGTGTTTCGTCATAACCATCAACTTCATCGCCATTGTAATTCCTTTGTTGTAACCCATGACCAGAAAAATGGAACACCAGAGAATCTCCTGCTTGAACTCCTTGCATAAGCCAGTACATTGCTGTTCTTATATTATGTTTAGTTGGAATCTTGTAGGGATATCTTTCTTCTTCTGCAAAATGGAAATTTGAAATTAGACCTCCACATAGGGCAAATAGGGCCGCCTGATGCACTAAGCTCCCACTATAAGCGGGTTTAGGGAAGTGCCAAACCATAAGGGTCTATTATATGCAGTCTTACCTTACATTTTTTGCATGATCCTGTTTTCACGGCTATAACCCGTGACTTCCTGGTCACATGGCAGCAACTTTACTAGTTACACGAAAGCTCCCCTTCTAGACCTCCAAATAGAACAACAACAACAACAACAAAAAGAACGACCCAGTAAAATTTTACAAGTAAGGTCTGGGGAGGGTAGTGTGTACGCAGACCTTACCCCTGCCCCGATGGGGCAAAGAGATTGTTTTCGATAAATCCTTAACTCAAGAAGATAGGAAAGACAAGAAGAGACAATATATCAGTACCATCAATAAAAACCATAGACCTCCAAATAGAAAATGTAATAAAATTCGACAAACTAACAATGAAAAAAATGGTTTGTACAAACAAGAGTTTAAACTCTATGCACTAATGCTATAAAAACTATATACATAATCAGGTCACTTAAAATGTAATTACAAGTAACTTTATTTAATAAATATTAATCTATATTCAATAATATATAACATGCTGTAACAATATTAAATTACATTAAGGATATTAAAATTCTTTACATTATCGTGCATATAATTTAAATCCTACTAATTTACACAAAGCTTTGAAGGAGAACAATGTAATGAAATGTTAAAGTAGCTTTACCCATTTTGAAGTGGTGCACTTTCTTTATGAAAGTCGTGATTATTGAAGAAAGCTAGGCATCTTAAATGATTTTTTTTAGGGAAAAGTATTTTGAGAAGTGGTAATGGTATACAAATGTAATGAAATTCTAAAGTAGAATACACGTATCATACACTCTTTCAATCAGATGCCTAGTTCAAGTGGAATTGTGCACCAAAGAATCCATTAAGTTTAATTAAAAGCTGAAACGCAAAAAGACTATTTAGCATTTAGAATACAACAATAACAATAACTTTTAATCTGTTATATTTATTCTTCAGGTTAGTAATCCTACTTTTTATGGACAACAACAACAACTCAGTATAATCCCACTTAGTGGGGTCTGGGGAGGGTAGTGTGTACGCACATCTTACCCCTACCCTTGGGTAGAGAGGATGTTTCTAAATAGACCCCCGGCATCCTTCCCTCCAAGAACTTCCCACCTTGCTCTTGGGAAGACTCGAGCTCACAACCTCTCGATTGAAAGTGGGGGTTGCTGACCATCAGAGCAACCCCTCTTTTATGGACGATCATATAAAATTTCTTTTATATTGTACGTGAAGTAAACACTTGTTTGGAGACTTACGGTATTTCTCCTTTGCGAAAGCGGATATAACCACAACTCGAGTCACTGGTCGTTGAGAATAAACCCTAGTCACTCTCTCTTTTCTTTTTCTGCCAAAACCTATAGTGGTGTTTATACAGACTGCACTAGGGCTTAGGGTTATACCTAATGCACCAGCTAATAAGCTAGCACTACTTATGGGTATACTAAGCCCAAAAGGCTACTTTCTCCAACAGTCAAGTTAAACTCGATAAAAGATAAAGTACAGTCAAATATCTTTATAATAATCGTATTTGTTCTAATATTTTTTGAATGCTATATTGAAATGATGTTCTGGAAGACATATGTTAACATATAACATAAAAGATCAGTTCCGAGAAAATTTGACTTTTACAATGAATGACTGTTATATAGAGATGCTGTTATAGAGAAGTCTGACAGAGAATTAAAGAAAGAATATTTTACCTGTGAGCACGGGAATGGAATCTTGAGGAAAATTGAACCGATTGACAAACAAATACTTCATACATTTAGCATCATTGAGACAGCCCTTGAGTTCATTCTTAGTTTTTTCTAAACGTAATACCAATAATCAAAGCTCTTTCTCGACCAAAAGGCGAAAGGAGTTGATTACTAGAAGGTGTACGGCAGCCGTAGGAAGAATAGGTCTGAGAAATGTGGTGGTTTCTGTTGGCAAGTAGCTGTAGCCGGCCGCCGATGCGAGTGACAGCACGGCGGGCGGCACAGCGCATGCATTGAGCACCATGTGGGAGTTGTAATAACGTTGTATGGCAGTTAGGACAGTCCATTTTTTAACGAAGAAAACAAAACGAAATGAAGTCTGATAGTTTAATAGTATAGGCTTATTGTTTGCAGACTATAGTAACAAGTGAAATGCAATTGTTTCTGGTGAAGCAGATGTTGGAATGTAGGAACGATTGATTGTGTGTTGGTGGGAAAAAGAGCAAGGGATGATGATTCCAATTGTGGAGTGAGTAGCTTCTATTTATTATTCACGTCTCTCCTGTTATACCGGAAAAAAAAAGCCCGCACTAAGCTTCCGTTATGCACAAGATCCGGAGAAGGGCTAGTTCACAAGGGTTTATCGTACGCAGCCTTACCTTATATTTCTACAAGAGGCTATTTTCATAATTCGAACCCGTGACCTCCTAATAATATGGCCGCAAAATTCAGGATTTAAAATACGACAAAACATTTTAATGGTTATAAAATTATGTCATGACGGGTTAAATAAAATGCTTAAATTAAATTATTACTCAATATAGAAATATCCTTTTTTTGGGGACAGAATATGTACTTACATAAGATGAAATAGAGGAAGTATGTTCCTTTTTTTTAGTTTTTCGTTCAGTGTTCAGTATCTGTGTTGGGGTCTAATTAAATTCATCGTTGCGCCGGAAAGTCTCACATTAGAAGGTAAAGTATTCATTGACAAAGGTAATTTCATACATAGGGTTCGAATCGAGACATCTAATTAAGGATGAAGGAGTACTTACATAAGATAAAATTGAGGAAATATGTTCCTTATTTTTTCTGATTTTCCATGTAGTGTTTGATATCTAAAAGACAGTATATTGGAGTTGGCAAAAAATACAGTAAACGCAAAAATTTTTACAGTCAATAAGCACATTTTACATATGCTATAATATAAAATTGAATATCCCATCCATAATTAATAATTTAAAATAATAAAACGTATATAAAAGATCTCGGTAAAAAAAGTAACTTGACTTTTGAAATCTGAAAAGTATCGTCTTTTTGGAACGTCTGGAATAGAAATTAAAAAAGAAGAAAATGTACGCATGTTCTTCGATTAGTTATGTACTGCAATAAAAGTTTTTCATCCCAATTACTCCCTCCCGTCTAAAATAAGTGATTTTTAATTGTTTTTTCATAAATTAAGAAATCTATCTTTTAACATTAATTAATAATAAAATTGACTATATTAACCTTTGCTATCTCTTTACATAAATATTCCTAAGCATACTCCAAAACTATTAACTCCAAGGGTAATGTAGGAAAAAATAATTAATTCATTCTTGAAATCTGAAAAAATCAATTATTTTGGACCACAAAAAATACTTATTTTGGACCGCAGGGGGTATAAAATTGTCATATTGTTATTTCATCAGTAAAACCACTTAACACATGATTTTTAACGAGACGCATTTCCTAATATGATTTAGACAATATCATTTTGCACTTCCCATAGTATCAATTTGCAATTCACTCTTTCCAGGCATAATTCTCTGAGATTTTCTCCACGAATTTAATGTGTGATTCATATTAAAGTATGATACTTTTGTCGATTGAATATATTTCTCCAAGCATACCATTTGTTACTAAGCTTTCGAGCATGAATTCTTTTTCTTCAATTAATTGTTTTCTTTTTGATAAATAGACGTGGAGTATAACTCAGGTTATCCATCTTATATTGTCTAGTCCTGAGTGTGCGGGGGATATATAGTCTTCCATTAGCTCAAGATTAGTAAATTGGACTCCTTATATGGCCTTGGACAATCCTTACCTCATGAACAATTTTTTCCTTTAGTTAAGTCCAACGTCTTTTTAATATGGTATCAGAGCAGATATAGGTCCTGAGTTCGAGTCTCGCTACCATCCATTATAAAAAAAAATCAAGCCCGCACATAATGGAGCTTTGAAGCCATAATTAAGTAAATAAAAATATATTTTCTATCAGCTTATAGTCTTATGAGATAGTTACACACATTAATACTATTTTATACTGTTTTCCAACATACGGAAGAAAATCATTTAATAAATTTGACAAGAAGAGAATATGAAAACTTGTTCTGAAGTGCGATTTTTGGACTCCATTTTCATGATGGTAATTACTCTAGTCTTTGCCATAAATTCCCCATAGTATCCACCTTGAGAAATAAGCTTTTAATAACTAGAACAACATTCAATTTTAGGCACCATCGACAAATATGCTCCCTCTAGTATCAATATTGAGAATCCAGCTATGATCAACATTATATGAGTTAAATAAAATTATTCCCTCTGTTTCAGTTTAATTGAACATATTTTTTTTTGGTCCATTCCAAAGAGAATGAACCCTTTTTAAATTTAATAATAATTTAGCGTGAAGTTACAACTCTACCCTTAATGAGAAATGGTAGTGACATGATCTACCGTTATTGACTAAACTACCATTATGGACTAACGGGTCAATTTTTATTTGGCCTATCCATGGCACTGCCATTAGCCATAATGGTATGGATGGGCCAAATGTGTAATGACAGTGACATGAAATGAGCATTTTTTAACGAATGGTATGGATAGACCATTTCTGAAAGTTGAATAACATTTTTAGGCATTTTGCCTAAAAGGCATTATAAGTCACATATTAACAATTCAAAATACTTAAAAATTATTTTCAAACAAGATGATCAAAGAAAACCTTGTTTGACTCCCAAAATAATAATAAATTTATTCTTCTACTAATAGAGAGAGTAGTTAAAACTCAACTGCGAGATATTTCAACTTCATCATGGAGTCCAAAGCCAATTCTCTGAAATTTGAGTCGTTCCCATTAATTAAGCGCTTTTTTTTATTTAGAACCTTGGTTTTTGGGTATTATTTTGCGAACCTGACTAGTTGTACCTATCGGGTTTCGCCGTTTCAATGCGTGCATCACGATTAGCTCCACGGGGTCTTGGAGACGCGACCAGTTTATAATACCTCCAGTGATTCTGCGGGGACTCGAACTGACGACCTGAAGGACTTTGTTCTCAAGCCTTTACCAACCGAGCTACCCCTCGTGGTTTAAGCGCTTGCTTTATTTTAGAAATATAGTGAAACCTCTCTAAAGGCATCTTATATTATAAAAAGATTAAACAACAAAGAAAGATAGGAAAAATAAACATGTTTATATACATACAAACATATTCTTGGAAATTCTGAAAATCATATACTTAAAAGTCAGCCAATTGTATTAATAATGACTATTCAAGAAACATGTAATCAGAAAGATATTATGCTCATGTTTAAAATAGGTTTGTTCCTTCCAATATTTATATGAATGAACAGTAAGAATAAGAATTTTCTTTTTTCTCTTCTTGTTTTGATAAAGCAAGACTGTCTTATTCAAAAGCTATGATTCTGGAAACTTTTATTCTCTAAATCCCTGAACATGACATCTGTCTTCCCACTTACTACCTTTCGTGTGATTCTAATAGTAGAGCTATCGATTTTGCCGAACCAAATAATTTTTATTTAAACAATATATTTATATTATAAAATTTATTAAATATATATAAATTTTATATTTAAAATTCAGTCACTAGCACTTGAAGTAAGGCGCTTTAAAATTCAAACTCATAAGATTGTCCTAGCTCCGTCTCGCATTATCGATATAATAATAAATGAATTAGCAATTTAACACGACAAGCATTAAAATGCAACTTGGTAGAAGCTTCCATCTCATAGTTTTGACTTTGTTTGATGGTAATTTAATAAACAAATTGCTATGTATATTGCTACAACTTTTTTGCAGACAATTGGTTGGATGCAAGTTATGCCAGATAAATAATGTATTGTAATGATAGAAATTAATAAAGTAAAACTAAGTACGTTAACAACTTTCTCTCTGCATAAATTCCAAAGGAATAAAAAATTCAAAGCTAGTGATAGAGAAAAATAATTTTGAACCCTCCACAAATTATAAATTAACCAATAAGTCATGTGAAATGGAGCAGGTACAAGCAAGTCGTCTATACCAGATCTAGAACCATTAATTGAGAAGAAAGGAACAACAAAAGCATGGACCTCATTATTCGCAGGTAATCGTAGTTCTGAGAATAGGTTGAAGTTATCCTACATCCCCCTAAAATTGTTGATGGAAAAACTGTTATGCAACTAGAAAAAGAGGATGTTGATAAGGAAATAATGAAAGGGAGATGTGCTTTAATTGTGGATGTAATTAGAGAAACTCCGAAATATTACTATATGCATAAATTTGTAAAGTAGAGCTGGAATCAAGTCGCAGAGCTAGAGGTGTTCTACCATGAAGGAGGCTACTATGTAATTAAATTTCAGTCCATAAATGATATGCATGAAGTCCTCTATTCTGTCCCTATATAGTTAATAACAAGCCTTTTATCCTGAAAGCATGGACTGTAAATTTTGACTTTACAAAGGAATTCCTCACTGAAATTTCTCTGTGGGCGGTGTTACCAAACCTTCCTATGAGTTGCTGGGAGGTTCAATCACTGAGCAGAATTGCAAGTGCAATAGGAAAACCTTTGTATGCTGATGAATGCACTTCCAAGGAAAAGAGGATCTCCTATACCCGTATGCTAATTGAGATCAATGTTACTCGGCCACTTCCATCTAGTGTTTCTGTGTGGGATCGTGATGGGAGAAAATTTGATCAGTGATAGCTTATGAATGGAAACCAGAATTTTAAAATTTGTTTGAAAATTGGCCACTCTTGCAAGCAAATTGAGACAGAGCAGCACCAATTTGAGCAGCCTAGAAGAAGAAGGAGACCTAATGCTAATGCAAAACCGACTCCACAAGCAAGCCTACGACCAGTGGTAAAAGTGGTGTAGGAATGGAGAACAAAGAAGACTGCAGAGGTGAGGGAACAACCTACTGAATTAGCAGAAACAAATAAACCAGTTGCAGAGTTGCGTGATAAACAAGTGCTTGAGAAAGGACAACAACCTCTACCAAGATGTGAAGGACATACAATAGTAAGGATCAAGGAGACTTACAAGGAGGACCAGATACCTCAAAAAAGAACGGAACTGAGCTGTATCAGGGTGTTTCCATCTTGACTACCAGTGTGCAAAGAGGGAGTAAAACAATAGGAAAACCAGGTGGGAATGAAACTCAGAAATGCTTGCCTACAACAGATAGTGGGTCTCCTATAATAGCATAATGACTTGGGTAGTACGGAATATTAGAGGAATCAATAAGAGATATAAGAAAAAGGAGCTAAAGTTATACTTAAAGAGTAAATACATAAAACTAGCTGGTTTGTTGGAAACTAGAGTTAAAGAAACCATAGTCAATAGGGTGTTCAAAAATATATTACCAGGATGGGAAATTCAGTGGAATTACCAGAGTGCAGTGAATGGAAGAATATGATTTACCTGGGATCCAAATGTATACTGTGTGGATATTAAAAGAGTCGAATCTCAACTAATCCACTGCCTAGTTATGGGTCAGATGGATGGTTTTGAGACATATCTTACATTTGTATATGGCTTTAGTACAATGGAAAAAATGAAGGATCTGTGGACAAGTTTGAATGATATTTCTGTACATATGACCAAGCTTTTGGATAATAAGTGAAGATTTCAATATCATGTTGTACACGCATGATTGGTTGTATGGAAATTCAATCATAATGAGTGAAATGGCTGACTTCTCAGACTACATACATAACCTTTTTTTGAATGAGCTGCCGTGGAATGAAGAATATTATACTTGGTGGAATAAACAAAAAGGAGGTGACCTGATACTTAGAAAGATTGATAGAGTATTTGGTAATGATATGTGGATGATGAACTGGGGCAATGTGTACTGAGTATGATAATCCATTGATATCTGATCACTCACCTATGTTGCTCAATAAAAAATCTATAAGGCTCAATATTAAATTACCTTTTAGGTTCTTTAATCTGTGGGCAACTCATAAGGATTTTGAAGCAATGGTGGAGAACATACGGAAGAAGAGAACGGCTGAGGATAAAATGAAGGACACTGAGAAAAAACTCAAAGCCCTTAAACCATTGTTTATAGGGCTTAACACTGAACAATATAAGGGCACAACATAGAGAATTGTGAATTCTAGGTTGGACCTCATCAAAGTACATAAAAAGATGCAACAACACTACATTGACAACCTACTACAACAAGAGAAGCACACACTTTAGCGGTTAGAGAGACGATCATTAATTAAAGAGAGCATTCTGAACCAAAATTCAAGGGTAAAATGGATTACTCTAGGTGATGCTAACACTAAGTATTTCTCTGCTATTATGAAAGCCACCGAGAACTAATTCTGGAGATTACAACTATGGATGGATGGAAATAACTAATCCTGCTAGCATCAAAGAAGAGTTTGTCAACTTTTATAAAAATTTGATGGGCTCTTCTGCTAAGTCCTTGCCAGCAACCAATTAAGAGATTATGCAAAATGGTCCTAAGCTCACTCATGATCAACATCTGACCTTAACTGTAGAAGTCTCAGAGGAGGAGATATACAAGGGTCTATGTGCTATCCATGAGGACAAGACCCCTGGGGTTAATGGATACAATTTATGCTTCTTTAAAAAAATATGGCCTATAATTAAACAAGAGATAGCGCAAGCAGTCCAGGAGTCTTTCATTACTGGTAGGCTCTACTAAGCTATAAAATGCATATCAATCACACTAGTCCCTAAAGTGAGTAACCTAACTACAGCAAAGGAATTCAGACCTATTGATTGATGCACTTTACTATATAAGAGTAATTGCTAGTATGATAAGTGAAGCTTAAGCAGGATTCATTCCTGAGAGGAAAATAGTTGACAACATAATTTTTTCTCATGAACTTGTTAAGGCATACACAAGGAAAAATAGCAAACAACATGATTCTTTCTCAAGGTGGCATCTAAGCATATTGGTCACAGTTGTTCCTGATGCCTAGCAAAGTGCTGAAGACAATTGAAACTTATTGCAGGAGCTATATAAGGTCGGGAGAGAATGTCATCACAAGAAGATTACTAGTGGCTTGGAAGAAAATATGTACACCTAAAGTGCAGGTGGACTAAATTTAATCAACCTCAAAGTGAGGAACAGAGCAGCAACATCAAAGTTCTATTGGGATCTTCCATATAAAGGAGACAAAATATGGATCAAATGAATACATGCCTACTATATAAAAGGAAAATAGATCTCTGATATGACAATACCTCTACATGCCTCTTGTCTAGTCAGAAAGATGATTGAGGCAAGGGATTTGGTGGAACCAACTCAAATTTAGGCTAGGAATAACATGCGCATAATTAGACAAATATACTACTTGATGTTGGGTCAATTACCAAGAGTAGAATGGAGGTTGTTTATGTTTGGGAATGGTACAAGGGCTAAAGCTAAATTCACTAAGTGGCTATACTTTTAGGACTGGATGATCACAAGTGATAGGTTGGCTTGATGCGGAATGCAGGTGGATACTCTATGCGTACTATGCCAATCCTATGTTGAAAGTAGAAATCATACGTTTTTTGAATGCGAATTTGCCAATAGTATATGGAAGATGATACTACAATGGATGAAAAGACAACCTTACTCGGCAATTTCATAGGACCAACATTGGAAATGGGCAATGGAACATGCCTAAGGGAAATCAAGGCATGCAGTTGTCTTCAAAATGGTATATGCCGAGACATTACACATGATTTGGAATTAGAAGAATCTCAAAATCTTTAAGAAACGAAGCAAGGAAGTAGAAGAGTTAGCTAGAAATATTGCATGCGCATGTAATGTGAGAGCTTCTGCTCAAACTAGGACACTCCTGCAACAACTTAAATTTTTAATTAGAAGTAGAATAGTACGTAGGATTTAAGGATTACTGATGTATATTGGCAAAGTAATTTTTTTATTTCATCACCGCAAATTTGTTACAAGCTTTTTCCTCATATTTCTTTCTATATACATATATATTAGCTATGTATTTCTTGGTTTTCCCATGCACACTAGATCCTATTTTTTGCCATGCACACTAGATCCTATGTTTTGCCAAACCTCCTTCATGTTTTGCCATGCACACTAGATCCTATGCCATTAGGGGTGGCTTAAATGTGATAGATTTCCCATCCCAGATGAAATTTCTACACATATCAATTATCCCTTTCAGCACCTATTTTGGGAGTAAAAATATGGTTGACCAGTAGCTATGGA
Source organism: Nicotiana benthamiana (assembly GCA_034376525.1). Taxonomy (NCBI): domain Eukaryota; kingdom Viridiplantae; phylum Streptophyta; class Magnoliopsida; order Solanales; family Solanaceae; genus Nicotiana; species Nicotiana benthamiana. The sequence continues at coordinate 89,866,580 of CM067337.1, read as the reverse complement.
TGTGAAGTAGTACTAAATTTACTAGTTTCACCCTTCCTGCATAAGACAAATATCTTGTACCCCACCTTTTGATTCTAGATTCTATCTTATCTATAAGTATTTCACAGTCCATTTTGGATAGTCTCTAAGATGATATAGGCACACCAAGGTATCTGAATGGCAGATTTCCTTTCTGATATCCTGTCATGTCTATCAAATCCTTCTGGTGCTAGTTTGGCATATTGACACTGAAGATGTTTGACTTGTTTGCATTTGTAGTTAGGCCTGAAGTTTCTGAGAATGTTTTCAAGCCCCTCAATAGTAGTAGCACTGCTTGAAAGGTTCCTTTACTGAATAGTAGCACATCATCTGCAAAGCACAAATGATTCAACTTCAAGTGTTTGTATTTTGTGTGATATTGAAATCCCACCTTCTCTGTAACTACATTCATTATCATTGCGAAATATTCCATGCAAATGACAAAGATTAGTGGGGATGTATGGTCCCATTGTCTAAGTCCTCTTTCCCTTTTTATGTTCCCATACAGACCTCCAATAATCGCAATTGCATACTGAACTGTAGTTACGCATATCATAGCCCATTTGATAAATTGCCGAGGAAATTCCAGTGCATGTAACATTTCAGCTACAAACTCACATTCCACTGTGTCATAAGCTTTCCTCAAATCTATTTTGATCAGGCAGCCACTGGTGGTTTGTTTCCTGTTATACAGTCTTACCAATTCTTGACATATTTGCATATTCTGAGCAGTGGTTCTTCCATCCACAAAAGCACTTTGATTGGGGAATATGATATATGGCAGGACTTTCTTCAACCTGTTTGTTAACATCTTGGATATTACCTTATAGATTGTATTGCAGCAAGCTATAGATCTGTAGTATGTTACTGTGTCTGAATGATCTAATTTTGGGACTAGAATCAACACAGCGCTATTCCATGCCCTCAATAATTTCCATGTTTTAAAAAAACTCCATTATTCCTGCTTCAAGATTCTCTTTAACTATTTCCCAGCAATCCTTGAAAAACTGGCTTCCAGAGACATCTGGTCCAGGTGCTTTATCTCTAGCTATCTCCCACAAAGCTTGTTTTATTTCATCTACTGTAAACATCTCAACCAATATACCTCTTTGTTCCTTTGAGACTACATGTCCTTGTTTAATAGTATCACTGCATACCCCTCTTCTATTCTCAGTTTTAGTCCCAAGTAGAGTAGAGTAATATTTCACAAAAGCATCAGTAATCCCCTCTATATCATTACTTGTTCTCCCTTCAATGTCTTTTATAGTGAAAATTGTGTTAGCATTTCTTCTAGCTTTTAGCATGCTATGAAAGAACTTTGTATTCATATCCCCTGAATTCAGCCAATGCATTTTACACTTCTGCTTAAGGTACTGGTTCCTTGTCAGGTTCCAGTACAAATATTGTTTAGCTAGCCTTGCCTCTTCTTCAATCAACCTTATGTTTAAAGGATCTTTCTGTAGTTTCCTTTGGCACTCCTCTAGCTCTATTTTTTCCTGCACAGCTTTCCCTTCTACATCACCAAATTGAGTTCTTCTTATTCCTTGCAGAGTAGCTTTAAGTCTATTCAGCTTCCCCACCAATCTATACTGCTTAGTACCTGTAATCCCCTTATTCCAGCTATATTCCACTTGTTGTTTGAAGTAAGTGTCTTAGCTCCATATATTGAAATGTCTGGATCTGTGCTGGCCATTTTGAGGTCCTTGATCCTAGTTAACCAGAGATGGACAATGGTCCATGAGTCCTTCATTTCCAAAGTGAACTTCCGATCCTGGCAATTTCATCACCCAATCTCCATTAACTAGCACTCTATCAATCCCGCCGTAGACTCTACTAGTGTCTCCATGTTTGTTATTACATGTTGAAAAGGATCCAAATGATTTAAGTTCTTGTAATGAACATCTCCCTACACACTCTTTGAATTATTTTATTTCTGAAACTGTGATTGGACTCCCAACCCTTTCATCTTTATTCAATACAAAGTTAAAATCTCCCATGACTGCCCATGGTTTGTTAGGGACACCATGAATTTTCTCCAACTCGTGCCATAATTATCTTCTTAAAGCTTGGTCATTAAACCCATACACAAATGTTATCTGGAACTTTATCTGAGTCCCTCTATGTTCTACCTCACAATGCATCATTTGATGTGATACATCAATGAGATTTATAGTGAATATATTTGGCTTCTATAACACCCAGATTCTTCCATCTAGATGATGAGCTAGATTGTGACTAAAAGACTATCCATTACAAAGATTAAGAGAAGCTAAAGATGCTTTCTGCCTCTTAATCTTTGTCTGCAGGAACCCAAACAGGCCTATCTTAGTATTGTGTAAGAAAAGATTCACTTCTTTTTGCTTATCCTGCTTATTTAGACCCCTCACATTCCAAAATCCCAATTTATCCATTTTTGAGGGGGTTTGTACCTCCCCTCCCTGTTCCTGGAACCGTCTCTGTTTTCCTTTGTTCTCCCCTCTGGTAGCTTGCTGTTGAGCTGACTTTTCCTTGTTGAGTACCTTCTCCTTGTATAGTTGCTTTAGCTTTATTTCTCTTGTCTGTTAATGTTTGCTCTCTAGCACTCTCCCCTGCAATCTACTCCTCCCCATGATCCTCCGGTGTTGAGAAAGAGTTCCTCACTGGCATGATAATCCGCTTCTGTAAAGCTTTACCTTGTACATCCTTTGGCTGTTGTTCCATGCTTTCCCCTGCTATGGCTGGCTTTTCTTTTTGCTCATTCCTCTCCATTGGCTTCCATTCTTTTCTTACTTGATCTGCTTGTGGTTTTTGTTGTATTCTTCTGCATTTCTGGTCTGTATGCCCAAACAATTTGCATTGTTGACACATTGTAGGCTTCCATTCATTCTCTATTTCCTATTCAATTATTTGTCCCAATTCATTTTCAAACATCACTGAATCTGGATATGCTTTGTTCAAAGGAACTTCCACCATAGCCCTTGCATACATGAATTTCCCTTTCTCGTTGTTGCTGTATCAGCTGATCGCAGCAAACTCAACCTTACACAACTGTAAGAAGAGCGGGCGCTAAAACTTTTACCAAAATAGTGGTATTAGGGTCAATTTCCACAAGGAGCTTGGAATGAAGTTGCGTATTTGTTTAGACTAGGAATGCGTTTGTGCTACTAATTGTACTTCTAATATTTTTGGGTTTTTGACTATCAACTACTATTATCAACTACAAATTAAGACTAAATTATGCTAAAGCGATATGTTCTAAGTTGTGATTAATATAGAGAAAGGCACTAGCGTCGTGGCATCACCTAGATGGTTAAATAACGAGTAGAGACTAGTAATAATAGATTGACATATTTGGGATCAATGTTATAACCCTTGCACAACTGTACCCACTCTCACATCTCTCTGTAGAGAAAGCGATTTTTGCCTAATTAACTCTCTCGAAACTAATAGAGTAGGCCAATTAGACCAATCAAGTAGGGTTCAGGTAGGGTGATTACTCTCTCGAGGTTTAACCCGTTAATTGGGACTACTATTTCATATGGGTCCATCCCAATTTTTTGTTGAGCCAATTTTGGGGTCATAGACTCTCTTTCTCAAGAAGAGTCAAGACCCACTAAGCTCGAATCAATGTTTGCAACCACCAATCCTTAATTAAAACATAAAATTAACCCAAATAAATAAAACACCCAATATCAATATATCATTAAGAAGCAACACCCATCAATTGCCCACACTAGGTTGCGCCACAACCCTAGCTAATGGGTTTAGCTAGACATAATTAAAGAAGAAACTGAAGAAATAGTAGATGAAACAACCATATTAATTAATTGCTAATGTTAAACTACAATAATCTATGATGAAACCAAACTAAATATGCCCAAAATAGGCCAAAACATAAGTCTTATGAATGCAATAGCTATTAGATATACAAAACTTAACCTAAAAATGGTAAAATGTCTTATTTATACTCGGCTGAAAAACTAGACAAAAATACCCCTACGGGGTCAGCGCGGACCGCGCATAAATGTAGCGTGTTCGCCTAGGCTCTTGGTCTTGCAAATTTCTCTTCACTGAAGTTGGGGATGCGGACCATGCAAAAAGGTAGCACAGCCGTGCTGGCTGATGGGTGCGGACCGCGCATAAATGCGACGCGACCGCATGGAAGGACTTGGGCAAAATGTCATTTCTCTGAATCTCATCCACGCAGACCGCACTGATTTGTAGCATGGCCGTGTGGGATTTGACTTGCTTTTTGGTCTTTGAATCTCCACAAGCACGGACTGCGTAAAGATGAGCGCGGACCGCACATGATACCCTTGAAATATTCACTCTCTGAATCTCTAGCGCGGCTGCGCAGCGAAACAGTGCGGTCCACGCTAGGTCCTCTTGTCCCCACTTCACTTGGTCTTTGACACTTGGCAGGTTTCACTCCATTTTGAGTCGATTTTTGACATTTGTCATCTTGTATCTGAAACCTGTAATCAAGCGTATTTTGTAAGCATTTTGGGACTACTCTATGGCAATTCACAAACAAAGCATAGGCAAGTATGAGCATAAAATGTGTTAAAATCATAGTTATCAACTCCCCCAAACTTAAATCTTTGTTTGTCCTCAAGCAAATAAAATAAGACCTACTCATCAAAGGAAAACATCCAAGTAATTCCAGCCTATCCTAAATTAACCTCAATAAACATCAGTTGGGACTAACAATTGCCCTCAATACAAATGCATCATTAACACATTTTAAGCTTTTGAAAACTATGGATCAAGTATGACACAATAACATCAAGGGTTGACTCATTTGATCAAAGAGCTTTTCTCAAATACCTCGGTCATAGTGGAACCCAAACTTACACATCCTCAACTCTCCTTAGTTAACCTTACCTTTTAAAGTAATGACACACGAGGTTGATGGATTTTTCTCTCATTTCTCTCATAAAGAAGGTCATAAGTCCAGCTCTAGGTGCCATATGCTTGCCCCTTATGTAACTATCCACTAATGTAGGTTCTGTTCAACACAAGATCATATAGGGCTTTTGTGGAGTCATTGTAAAGGCTTTTGGGTAAAGGTAGGATATGTTTTGTGCAAGTGGATTCAATCTTCCCTTAAGCACTTCTTTTGATTCATTTTGGCATACTTTCTTGACTCATTTGAGTATTCACTTATTTTTCAAGGGGTTAGAGAGATACACTGTCACTCTTTCTTATGCAATTCAACACATTTCTCCTTTTTCTACTTTTTCACAAGCCTTTTCACTTTTGTTTTCTTTGAATCCCTTTTTGACCATATTAAAATTTGGTCTTTCTTTTTGTCTTGTCTTTTCTTACTTTTTCATTGCCTTCATTTTCTTTTGCTTTTGTACCTTTTACCACATTGTTTCCTTTCTTGTCTCCCCCCCTAAACTTAGACAATTGCCATCTACTCAAGGGGAGATTTGGGTTCCAAAAGAGGGTATCATGAAGAACGGGTATAAGCTTGTAGATTTGGTTCTTGAAAGAAGAAGGTTTAAGGCTCAAAGGGGCTAACTAGGGATCATTTCATTGGTAGGTCATAGAATTGTTCAATCTTAGCATTTTGGATTAAGAAGAGCATATAATCACTTCTTAAGCCAAATTTCACCCAGGATTTCGCCTCAACAAACATTCAGGTCAAGTTCTAGACCATCAACTTGGGACTTAGACTCACAATTCGAATTCTCACCGCATACACTCAAGGATTGCAAAAGACATCGAGTCGAGAGTCCACAACAACCTTAGTTACGATTCAAGCGAACAATGGCCCAACACAATCACATGATGATTGTTTTGTCAACACAAGAGTTTCAAGGCCACACTTTCACCATCCTAATCACAATATTATGTATTTGACCATGGGATCAAAGGCAAATATGTTAGGCCCAAGTGAAGCTTTCCTGAGGTTCCCTTAACTAAAAAACATCGAAAACAAAAGAAAAAGAATAAAAAATGGACTCAAACCCTTAAGAAGGTTGTCACGCCATCTATCATTGGGAAGAGCCACCTGGTTCGCACAACACTTTACTCTTGGAAAGAACCATGAAATTATGAAAACCAAGAGCTTATTGAAAACGCCAAAACCAAAACAAACGGCTATGAGCCTAATTGCCAAGCTAATAATGAATTTTTTTTTAATGAAAATAGGAAAACCAAATGAATATGTACAATGGGGAGTAGAATATACAATAGGGATGAATATATACATAAAAGTAGAAAAGTAACCAAAATCAGAAGTTATATACAAGCTAACTATCAAATCCAAAAATTAGAAATCAAATAAGTATGTACAGTCATCCAAATGTATCAGAATCAAAATAGTAGGGCACACCCGCATGAATAAAGGCTGGTATTGTCCCTAATACCAACTACCAAAATAAGCACAAAAAATAGAGAGAAAGGATATCGAATGGCTCCTCAAGCCTGATCTGTCTGCATGGGCTGATCAATGGTCCCCTGATCCTCTGTAGTAGCATGGACCTCAGAATGGTCTTCTACCTGCTCCTTCTTAACTGCTGGGATAGGGGCCAGGTAATGGACCGGGTGAACATCTGGTGGAGTACTGGAGGTACCCTCATGAACCTGTGTCACCTCTATCACAACACCCGCAGTGCTGGGAAGCTTCCTCTTCTTCCTTGGGTGCCTAGGCTCCTCCTGCTGCTATGGCTGAGTTGCTGCTGGATCTAAAGTTGGATCCCCAATAGCAAGTCAAATGGCATCTGGTATGCCAAAAGCTTATCCACATCTGCTCGAAGCTTCTTTACCGACTCCCATGACGCCCTGACTTTCTCATCTTCTTATGTTCCTTGGAAAGCTACTCCAAAGTCTTGCCATGTGAGGATACCGCCATACTCAAGGTGGCCTGGGTCTTTAAAATCTTCTCCTAGTTGGACATGAGTTTCTTCAATGTCTCCTCAATGGAAGGAGGAGTCTGAATTGTGGCTGGTGCTGACTGTGCCTCAACTACATTGGTCAAGGTGGACAATATGGATGTCGCAGCTGATATCCAGTTGTTCAAACTGGCTAGAGACCAACTGAGCTAATGGGCAGTGAACCAATGAGTCTTGAATGAAGGGACTATTCAGCTGAAGTAGAAGTTCCAGCTACAGAAGAAGGACCCGGGGCAAAGTATTACCGGCAGAAATAGCAGGGATGGTGGATGGCTCAGTAGAAAACTCGATCACAGCTGGCTCCTCAGACTGGCCAGGTAGGGTAGAGGTAGGTTAATGATACTTTTTGGACTTTGGGTTGTCAGAACCCAACTAGCTATACCAAGAATATGGGGCCACCGGGTTTGCCTTGACGTCAAACTGCTTTTTCTTCACCTCCATATCCCTAAAGTACATGGACAGAGTGTTCGGGAAAGGGTAGTTTGTGCTGGCCTCCTGTCCGACCGTAGAGATACCCTCGAGATGATGTTGCCCACATTAAGAGTAAGCCTTACCATGATAGATGCCTCAAGAACAACCCGGGTCAAAGGAACTGAGTGATCATGTGTGGAGGGATCAAGTCTACTACAAACTAATGTCAACAAACCTTTGGCTTCAAAATTGAAAGTGTTTCTTAGAATCATCTCCCCTGCCTTCAACCATTTTGGAACAGTGTCCGGGGATTCCAATTATGCGGCCAACCAAGGACGCACCTCTTCACCCATTGTGAGCTTTGCTAAGTATTCAGATTCATCCTCCTCTTTGAACCCCAAATATTAATCCAATGACTTCTCATCAATCACCACAATTTTGTCCCGCACCTGCGTCGCCTTTGTGTCCTTAACCAAATGAGACATAATACAATAGAACTCTTTCACCATATGCTCATTGGCATCAATACATCGCTCCTTTAATAAACCCCAACCATCTCTAGTACGGAATTGTTCTTTCACCTTTGGGTTAAGAGGAAGAAGATCATTGTCAATGAATTATATCTCTGAGATCAACTTTCTTATAGGCCACCATACTCTAAATTTGTGGGATGCTATCTCACTCACAATTCTATCTGCCTAGGCTTCAGGTTTTCTGGTTTGATCCACTCCTCGAACTTGAGGCTCACCCCTTCACCATATCACACACTCTCCCCATATAATGAAGCTGTGGGGGAGGTGAGTATTGCTCTTCTTTCTTGCTACGGATTCATCAGACGAATCTGAAACTATGTTGACCGTTCTTTTGGAGGTGGTGCAGGTGAAGGAGTGTCATGTAATTGGAGCGAGGTAGACATGTGAGTGGGAGCAGATTCTAAGGTGATGCTCCGCGATGGTGCATACTCACTCCCGGAAGAGTGGGAGGCAGCTCTATCAGCTTCCCGTATCAGCATATAGGTCTTTTTGATGTTCTCCCGAACCTAGGGAGTGAGTTTAACAATCCACTTTCCTTTGCCACCTCGGGAGGAACCACCTCTCCCGGGTTGTTGTTGTTTTTTTCTTCCACGTTTCGTAACCATGATATGCAAAGAATACAAGTCTAACATTGTTAGTTTAATCATATGCAGTAAATTGGATGACATAGTTGAGTTCATGATTTAGAAACAGTGCAGCAGAATAAGGAGTGCGGACAGCGTAAAAAAGTCACTTGGTCGCGCTGGGGTAGCGCGGATCGCATAAAACTGGATCCTGGACCGCGCTTGACAATGATCCAAACACACCCTCTCTGAATCTCCCCAACGCGGTCCGCACTGATTTGAACCGCGACCGTAAGCTCCTTGGCAACGACGCTAAAAAGTGATCGCAGCAAACTCAATCTTACAGAACGGCAGGAAGGTCGGGCGCTAAAACGTTTACCCACATAGTGGTATCGGGGTCAATATCCACAGGGAACTTGGAATGGATTTGCGTATTTGTTTAGACTAGGAATGCGTTTGTGCTCCTAATTGCACTTCTAAAATTTTTGGGTTTTTGATTATCAACTACTATTATCAACTACTAAATTAAGACTAAATTATGCTAAAGAGATAAGTTCTAAGTTGTGATTAATATAGAGAAAGGTACTAGGGTCGTGGCATCACCTAGGTGATTAACTAACGGGTAGAGAATACAAATAATAGATTGACATATTTGGGATCAATGTTATAACCATTGCACAATTGTACCCACTCTCATACCTCTCGGCAGAGAGAGCGATTTTTGCTTAATTGATTCTATCGAGACCAATAAGGCAGGCCAATTAGACCAAGCAACTAGGATTCAAGTAGGTGATTACACTCTCACGGTTTAACCCGTTAATTGGGACTACCATTTTTCATGCGTCTATCCCAATCCCTTGTTGAGTCAATTTTGGGGTCATAGGCTCTCTTTCTCAAGAAGAGTCAAGACCCACTAAGCTAGAATAAATGTTTGCAACCACCAATCCTTAATTAAATCATAAATTAACCCAAATAACAAACACCTAATATCAATATATCATTAAGAAGCAACACCCATCAATTACCCTCACTAGGGTTAAGGCACAACCCTAGCTAATGGGTTTATCTAGACATAATTAAAGAAGAAACTGAAGAAATAGAATATGAAACAACCATATTAATTAATTGCTAATGTTAAAATACAATAATCTATGATGAAACCAAGCTAAAAATTCCCAAAATAGGCCAAACCATAAGTCTCACGAGTGCAACAACTATCAGATATACAAAACTTAATCTAAAACTGGTAAAATATTCTATTTATATTGGGCTGGAAAAACTGGACAAAAATATCCCTACAGGGTTAGTGCGGGCCACACATAGGTGTAGCGCGGCGAAGTAGGCTCTTGGTCTTGCAAATTTCTCTTCTTTGAAGTTGGGGATGCGGACCACGCAAGAACGCAGTGCGGCTGCGCTGGCTGATAGGCGCGGACCGCAAATAAATGGGACGCGGCCGTGTGGAAGGACTTGGGCAAAATATCATCTCTCTGAATCTCATCCACGCGTACATCGCTGATTTGTAGTGCGGCCCCGTGGGATTTGCCTTGCATTTTTGGTCTCTGAATCTCCACAAGCGCGGAACGTGGCAAAGCGTGCATGATGCCCTTGAAATATTCACTCTATGTATCTCCTAGCACGGCCACACAACAAAACAGTGCGGTCCGCACTAGGTCCTCCTTTCCCCACTTCACTTGGTCTTTGGCGCTTGGCAGGTTTCACTTCATTTTGAGCTGATTTTTGACATTTGTTATCTTGTCACTCAAACCTGCAATGAACTGCAACTTGTAAGAATTTTGGGACTATTTTATGGCAATTCACACACAAAGCATAGGCAAGTATGGGCATAAAACGTGTTAAAATCATAGTTATCATCAGCCTTCACAGGTTTCCCAACTAGCCCAACTATTTTTGTTAGAGCTGCTTGCCCCCAGTACTTTAGATCTATGCCCACTAGTTGAATCTATATAGGCACCTGCTCCACTATTACATTCGTTATCTCCATTCTTGGTTTCCATGGCTTAATTATCACTGGTTTTCGATCAAATATCAGCACTCCCCCTTCAATTGCCTTTGTACGCCTTTTATTACCGTGGAATTTGACCATGAATACTCTTTTTTATTAATTTGAGCTATCTTATCAATTCTCATATCCTTCCATATACGATTGAAATAACCCTCCACCACTGTTAAAGGTGGATTTGACCCCAACACAAAGCATACAACCGCAGTTTTCCAGTATTCTATTTTCTCTTTTACATCTTCCATCGTTATTTTGACATTAGCATTAGAATTCATTCCTTCTAGGTCAAATCCCTCAGTTAGTGGAGTATTTTCAACTATTTTACTCCAAGATTTCAAATTTGTATCTAGGGCTTGAGATTTACCTATAAGTTCCTCCTTTTTTTCCACTTTGTCCGCCCATGATTGCTTCCCGCTAGACTGTGATTGATTGCTATTCTCATGCTGCTTAGTTGCTTGCATAATTGATTGCGTAGCTGTCGGTGTTGCCATTGGCGTTTCCTTTGATGGTCCCGCCATAAGTGTCTGCTTCAGTTCCAACGGAATTATTCCTTGTAACACATTAATGCTTCTAGTTTTCTTTGCATCTTCAGTTTGTAGAATTACTCTCATGCCAAAATTTCTCTGTTGATTTACCATTCCTAATTGCCCTCTCCCTTCAGTTTATTGCTTCTTCGCCATTTTAACCTTAGCTGAGAGAAGTTCTCATTCTAGAAGAGAAAGTTTTTACAATTTGGTCCTTTTAATGCTTTGCGTATTAATTGTCGAAGAAGTAGAACAGATTCTCGATACAATAGTAGACTTCGAACTCTTATTAATGTATGTATTATTATTTTTAGAGCGCGTCAGAAACTATTTATATCTGGTAGCTAAAAAAGTATGTAAAATTTGTATAGTTTTTGTATATAACATTCAGAATATATATATATATATATATATATATATATATATATATATATATATATATATACACACACAAAAAAAATACAAATTTTATATATTTATTTAGCTATTATTTTTACAGCGACTATACAGTGTCATTTTTCTAATTAAGTTGGAGTGGATCTCTTTAAGATCTCCGTTTATATTTTAACCGCATTAAAATAAACTTATTTTTTTAGCTTTCCGTTAGAAGTTTCTCTTTCTCCCTCTTCCTCCTCCTTTTGTATCTTCTTCTTTTTCTTCCTTTCCTTCTTCTTATTTTAATAAAATTATAAGCACATAACTAAATTAAAAATAATAAAGTATGTAATATTAAAAAAATTCAAAATTCATTACTTATTTATGATTTATGGTAATATTCCACTGGACTTATATTGTCTATCTTTAATGATTTGGATTGACTTGGTTGGAGAATAACGAAAAACACCATTATTTGTTTTTGTTTAAGCTTGACAAAAGAAGTTATTGAAGAAGGCAAAGTGGATATATTAATTAATTATTGAAATTGATACAAGAAGGTTGATATCAAATTTGAAGTTATTTGGCATTAATTTGGATTAGTTTTGAAGGAAAACGTAATTTTTGCACAACATTTGTGGCGACGGTAAGAATTTTGTAGCCACTCAATCCTTAAATCAAATTAAGTGGATTTAAATGAAATTGTCTTCTCTTTGGTTGAAATATCTCATTGAGCTCCACTAAATGAATCCACTTCATTTTCAAGCATAAGGTCCAGTAATATTAATGATAGGAGCAAACCTATTGTTATATGTGAAAGTAGATAAAAAAATAAAAAAATATAAAAGAGATAGAAATATGACGTAAACGCTTACATCGATATTCTTGTGATGTAAGCGCTTACCTCAGCATTCTTATTATGTAAGCGCTTACATCTGCATTCTTATGATGTAAGCACTTACCTCGGCAGGGCATTCCAAATGCCTATAAATAGGAGTCTAAATTTTTCATTTGTAGATCATCCCAAAACTTCTTCTTTATCTCTTCAGTTAATAAAGAACTATTCTTTGTGTGGCCGTGGAGTAGGCAAAATTGCCGAACCACGTGAATCTAGTGTTGTCTTGTCTTGTGCAGTTTATTACTTTCTCTCTTAATTATTTTTTCCTACTATTAGCTTGACACACTTCCTAACAATTACTTCATTCTAAAACCTTAACACATGCCATGTGATGACCCGGCCGGTCGTCTTTGGAATTTATGCCCCATTTTTCCATTAACTGCTTTCCCTAAATTTATTTATGCTATTTTGGTTTGCCGGGATATTTGGTAATAGAATTCGAAGTGTTTTGGGACACTTAGTCCCTAATTGAGAACTTAAGTGTTGAAAAATGGTCCGTAATTAGAACAGTTTCAAGACGACCTCGGAATGGAAAACCAATGGTTCTATTAGCTCTGTTAGGTGATTTCTGGGTTGGGAGCATGTTCGGAATATATTTTGGATGTCCTTAGCTCATTTAGGATAGAAATGCCGAACGTTAGAATTTTGAAGTTTCTGGTCTGATAGTGAATTTTTGATCCGAGGGTCGGAACGAGATTGCGGAAGTTGCTGTAGCACCATCATGTCATTTGGGACGTGCGTGCACAATGTCAGGCAATCAGACGTATTTTGGTTAGGTTTTTGATCGAAAGCGAGTTTTGGAAGTTTTGATGGAACTTAGGCTTTAATTTGATGAAAAAACGAGGATTTTGATGTTAACGGTGGAGTTTTGAGGATTCAAGCAAGTTTGAATGAGGTGTTAGGAAGTATTGGTGCTTTTGATTGGGGTCCCGGGGGCCTCGGGGTTAATTCGGGCCGCTAACCAGAGAAATTTGGTGAGTTGCATGGTCTGTTGCTGCTGCCTTCTGTTGTTTCCGCAATCGCGGAAGGGGAGCCACGTATGCGGGTTCCGCAGAAGCGGAGCTGGGGTCGCGGACGCGGTCTTTGGGATTTGGCCGTAGACCGCAGAAGCGGAGGTAGGATCGCCTAAGCGGTGATCGCAGAATCGGTCTTGAGCCGCAGGAGCGGTCCCTGGCGTGGGCTAGTCAGACCGTTGAAGAGATGGGTTGGTCGCATAAGCGGTGACCGTATACGCGGTCATTTAGCCGCAGAAGCGGAAATTGCTGTGTGTTAAGGGGTTAATCCGAGGATTTAATTTCAGAAGTTGAAAAATCAAGTTTGAGCTCGGACCAAGGCGATTTTGAGAGGAATTTGAAGAGGAGATTTCTAGGTAACTTTTATATGATCCTTTCTAGCTTTAATCTATCATTTAGTAGTTAAATTCATCTTTTAAATTCGAATTTAGGATAAAAAATGGATGAAATTGGGGTAAAGTTCTTAGACCTAACTTTGTTGAGTTGAAGGGGCATTTGACCTCTGATTTGGGAGATTTTTTATGGTTGGACTCATGAGAGTGCGAGGTCTTTGAAAATGTGAAAAATTTTCAATTCCGAGATATTGTCCTAAGGGGCATTTTGGTCATTTTACCTATGTTCACGCCTTAGCTTTAATTTTAACAGTGTAATTTGTTACCTGCGATGTTATTTATAATGTGTAATTGGATTGAATTGATTTGGGCCAGTCGGAGTCGGATACTCATGGCAAGAGCATTGTTTTTAGCGGTTTTGTATCAATTCGAGGTAAGTGACTTGTCTAACCATGTGTGGGGGACCTATCCCCTTAGGATATTTTTGTTATTGTTTAAAATTCTTGTGCGCGAGGTAACTAAAATGAAATATCTGTCTTTCCTTGGAAAGCATGCTAGTGATTTATTTGCTCTATTTGACGAAATTGCCATATTTGCCAAGCGGCACCCTATACATTTTCTTATCTTATTCAGCTTTATTTATCGTTTTCGTATAGATTGTTGAATTTCTGCAATGTATCAGGATTACCTAGTCGCAAAGACTGGGTGCCGTCATGACATATTCACGATTGGTGAACTAGTGTCATGACAAGTTGGTATTAGAGCCCTAGGTAGGAGTCACGGGACGCAGGCCGGTTTATTAGAGTCTAACTGATCGGTACGGAGATGTCAGTACTTATCTACGAGAGGCTATGTAACTGTTTAGGAAAAATCTTTGCTTTATTGAAATCCGTGTCGTGCTATATTTTTGACACCGATTCTAAACTTCTGTCTTTTATTCTCTTACAGATGGTGAGGACACGCATGACCCAAGATGATCAGTCACCCGCACCCCCTTCTGCAGTAGCTAGGGGCAGGGGCCGCGCAGGGGTCATGGACGTGCGCGGGGTGCAGCCAGAGCACCTGTGCGAGCAGCCGTCGAGGTGCCATCAGCGGACCCAGTCAGGACTCAGGCATCAGAGACGCCCACAACCACCACTATTCCAGCTGTTCAGGAGGCATTGGCACAACTTATGAGCATGTATATCACGCTGCCACAGGCAGGGTTGCTTCCACCTACTGCAGCTACTTCCCAGGTCGGGGGAGGAGCCCGGACTCCCGAATCCCGCACTCTAGAGCAGAGGGTGCAAATGGGGCCGATTCCAGATATTATTCTTGCCCAGTCTACACTACTGGTTCAGACCGAGGATGGGGCACCTGCTTCAGAGGATGAGCAACGTAGATTGGAGTGGTTCAAGAAGTATGACCCTCCTATTTTCAGCGGACTAGCTACAGAGGATGCTTTGGGGGGGGGGGTTTTGGATGATTGTCACCACATAATTTGCACCATGGGTATTACCGCTTCGAGTGGGTTCTTTTGTAGCTTTCCAGCTACGGGGAGCCGCCTATGACTGGTAGCGCACTTTTGAGCTAGACAGTTCAGACGAGGCTGCCTCCCTGACTTGGACTCTGTTTTCAGATATGTTTCAGAGGGAGTTTGTTCCCCAGAGCCTCGAAGATGCATGCAGCGCGGAGTTTGAGCATTTGCGCCAGGTCAATATTACTGTCGTTGAGTATGCCATCCGTTACACTAGGTTGGCCAGGCATGCGCCTGCTTTGGTTGCTACAGTTCGTGAGCGTTTTTCGCAGGTTTATCGAGGGTCTTATTCCTTCCATCCGGTCTGGCATGGCGGAAGAGTTGGAGATGGATATACCCTATCAGTAGGTGGTGAGTATAGCCAGGAGGATAGAGGGTATGCATGCCAGAGAGCGAGATGAGAGAGAAGCCAAGAGGTCTCGAGAGTCTGAACATTTTTTTGGTACCCGTACTTCAGGAGCAGGACGTCATGTTACGGGCTATACGGTTCACCCAGTTCACTCAACTCTTCCTTCATCCAGCAGTACTCCAGCTCCCAGATCTTAGGAGCCTTATTATGCACCCCCGGTTTCTAATGCGCCTCCTGCGCAGGGTTCCTCCAGAGGTCAGTCTAGCAGGGGTGGGTACAGTCAGTCACAGCCACTGTGCCTTCCTAGAGCGTATTATGAGTGCAGGGATACCCCCCACTTGGTTAGAGAGTGCCTCAGACGTGGGAGGGGTGTGCCTTCTCAGACTCCACAACCTTAGCATGCTCTATAGGTTCAGCAGGTCATTGATCTAGCTCCAACCGCCACCCCACCTGCACAACCGGCCAAAGGCAGGGATCGGGGAGATAGAGGTTGCCTTCGAGGTAGGGGCCGAGCCGGATTTTATGCCATTCCTGATCGTGCCGAGGCTGTCACCTCCAATTATGTTATCACATGTATTATTTTGGTTACTCACAGAGAGTCATCGATTCTAATTGATCCAGGATCTCCTTATTCATATGTGTCATCCTATTTTGCTCTGCATTTGGGTACAGTCCGAGAGACCTTGAGCTCTCCTGTTTATGTTTCTACTCCCATGGGAGACTCCCTTGTTGTGGAGCGCGTATATCGGCCGTGTTTGGTTACTATTCGTGACTTTGAGACCAGGACAGATCTTTTATTACTTGATATGGTTGATTTTGATATTATCTTGGGCATGGACTGGTTGTCTCCCCATTATGCTATTCTTGATTGTCACGCTAAGACCGTGACGCTGGCTATGCCAGGTATTACTCGTATTGAGTGGAGTGGTACTTCTGATCACACTCCCAGTAGAGTTATATCTTTTCTTAAAGCTCAGCGTATGGTTGGGAAGGGGTGCGCTGCGTATTTAGCCTATGTGCGAGATGTCAGTGCCGATACTCTTTCTGTTGACTTTGTTCCACTAGTACGGGACTTCCCCGATGTGTTTCCAGCTGATCGTTTTGATTTGTTGCCGGGCACACAGCCCATATCTATTCCTCCTTACCGTATGGCTCTTCCTGAGTTGAAGGAGTTGAAGGATCAGTTACATGAATTTCTTCATAAGGGTTTTATCGACACAGTGTTTCATCATAGGCTCGTCTACATATTACCCTCCCCAGACCCCACCTGGTGGGAGTATACTGGGTAGTTTTTGTTGTTGTAGTGTTTCATTATAGGGTGCTCCTATCTTGTTTATGAAGAAAAAGGATGGTTCTATGTGCATGTGTATCAATTATCGTTAGTTGAACAAAGTTACAGTGAAGAACCAAGATCCTCTTCCTCTTATTGATGATCTATTTGACCAGCTTCATGGCGCACAGATGTTTTCTAAGATAGATTTGCGCTCAGGTTACCACCGGCTAAAGATTCGGGAGCCGGATATCCCACTGCTTTCAGGACTCGGTATTGTTATTACGAGTTCCTTGTCATGTCATTTGGGCTGACCAATGCCCCAGAAACTTTATTCATTTGATGCACATTGTATTCAGGCCCTATCTCGACTCGTTTGTCATTATTTTCATAGATGATATCCTTGTATACTCTCAGAGTCGGGAAGATCATGAGTAATACCTGAGGACAGTACTTCAGACCCTGAGAGAAAAGAAATTATATGTAAAGTTTACAAAATGTGAGTTTTTGTTGAGTTCTATGGCATTCCTAGTCCACGTGGTATCGAGTGAGGGCATTCGGATAGATCCGAAGAAGGTGGAGGCCGTGCAGAGTTGGACCAAGCCCTCATCAGCTACAGAGATCCGCAGTTTACTTCGCCTGGCGGGGTATTACCGTCGTTTTGTTGAGAGGTTCTCATCAATTGCAGCCCCTATGACTAGATTGACCCAGAAGGGTGCTCCTTTTCAGTGGTCAAACAAGTGTGAGGCGAGCTTCCAAAAGCTCAAGACGGCTTTGACTTCAGCCCCTATTCTGATTTTGCTTACTGGTTCGGGGTCCTATACAGTATATTGTGATGCCTCACGAGTTGGACTTGGAGCTGTGTTGATGCAGGACGGTAGGGTGATTGCCTACACATCCAGACGATTGAATGTAAATAAAAATAACTATCACGTCCATGACCTTGAGTTAGTTGATATTGTTCACGCCTTAAAGATCTGGCGTCATTCTTTGTATGGTGTGCCTTGTGAGATTTATACGGATCATAGGAGTTTGCAGTATCTGTTCAAGCAAAAGGATCTGAACTTGGGCCAGAGGATATGGTTGGAGATACTGAAGGATTATGATATTACTATTCTTTATCACCTGGGCAAGGCCAATGTGGTAGCCGATGCCTTGAGTCACCGGGCGGAGAGTTTAGGGAGTTTGGCATATTTACCAGCTTCAGAGAGACCTATGGCGATGGATGTTCAGGCTTTAGCCAGTCTGTTCGTGAGATTGGAACTTTTGGAGCCCAGTTGGGTTCTGGCTTGTGTGGTTTCTCGGTCTTCATTGTTTGATCGTATCAAGGAGCGACAGTATGATGACACTCATTTGCTTGTCCTCAGGGATACAGTTCAGCATGGCGATGCTAAGGATGTAACTATTGGATACAACGGGGTGTTGAGGATGCATGGGCGGATCTGTGTGCCTGATGTTGATGATATTCAGAAGTTGATATTGACTGAGACCCATAGCTCGCGGTACTCCATCCACTCGGGTACCGCGAAGATGTATAAGGATCTGAGGCAACATTACTGGTGGAGGCGGATGAAGAAGGACATAGTAGAGTTTGTAGCTAGATGTCTCAACTGTCAGCAGGTAAAGGCTGAGAACCAGAGACCGGGAGGGTTACTCCAGCAGATGGAGATTCCGAAGTGGAAATGGGAGAATATCACTATGGATTTTGTGACTGGTCTCCCTCTGACGGCGAGGAAGTTTGATTCTAGTTGGGTTGTTGTGGACCGGCTGACCAAGTCCGCTTATTTCATTCTAATGTGTACTTCTTACTCAGCGGAGCGGTTAGCATGGATTTATATCAGGGAGATTGTCCGTCTGATGGCATTACAGTTTCTGTAATCTCAGACAGGGGTTTAGTGTTTACATCACAGTTTTGGAGAGCCATCCAGCATGAGTTGGGTGCCAGAGGGACCACGAGTACTGCTTGTCACCCCCAGACGGACGGACTGTCCGAGTGCACTATTCAGATTTTTGAGGATATGCTCTGTGTGTGCGCGATTGAGTTTAGAGGGTCTTGGGATCCGTTCTTGCCACTAGCTGAGTTTGCGTACAACAATAGTTATCAGTCCAGTATTCAGGTGGTGCCTTATGAGGCCTTATATGGTAGGAGATTTAAATCTCCGGTGGGTTGGTTCGAGCCGGGTGAGGCCAGGTTATTGGGCACTGATTTGGTTCATGCTGCGGCCAAGAAGGTTAAGGTGATTCAGGATAGACTCCGTGCGGCCCAGTCCAAACAGAAGAGTTATGCGGACCAAAAGGTTCGTGATGTATCCTTTATGGTTGGTGAGCGGGTTTTGCTTCGGGTCTCGCTTATGAAAGGCGTCATGAGGTTTGGTAAGAAAGGGAAGTTGAGCCCGAGGTTCATTGGCCCATTTGAAATTTTGAGGAAGATTGGGAAGGTTGCTTATGAGCTTGCTTTACCCCCCAGTTTGGACGGGCTTCATCCAGTATTTCATGTTTTGATGCTTCAGAGGTATCATGGTGACCCGTCTCACGTGTTGGAGTTCGCTTCAGTCCAGTTGGACAATGACTTGTCTTATGTTGAGGAGCTAGTGGCAATATTAGACAGGCAGGTCCGAAGGCTCAGGTAAAAGGATATAGCTTCAGTAAAGGTACAGTGGCAGGGTCAGCCGACCAAGGAGGCGACTTGGGAGATCGAGCGGGATATGCGCAGCGGATACCTCATCTTTTTGCTTCTTCAGGTATGTTCTCTATCCTCTTTCGAGGATGAACGAATGTTGAAGTGTAGGACAATGTGACGACTCGGCCGGTCATCTTTGGAATTTATGCCCCGTTTCCCCATTAATTGCTTCCCCTAAGTTCATTTCTGCTATCTTGGTTTGCTGGGATGTTCAGTAATAGAATTCAGAGTGTTTTGGGACACTTATTTCCTAAATGAGAGCTTAAGTGTTGAAAAATGGTCTGTAATCAGAAAAATGTCAAGATGACTTCGGAATGGAAAACCGATGGTTCCATTAGCTCCGTTAGGTGATTTCGGGGTTGGGAGCGTGTTCGGAATGTATTTTGGATGTCCGTAGCTGATTTAGGCTAGAAATGTCGAACGTTAGAATTTTGAAGTTTCCAGTCCGATAGTGAATTTTTGATCCGAGGGTCGGGACGGGATTTCGAAATGTTCTATAGCACTGTCATGTCATTTGGGACGTGCATGCAAAATTTCAGGTCAATCGAACGTGTTTTGGTTAGGGTTTTTATCGAAAGTGAGTTTTGGAAGTTTTGATAAACTTAGGCTTTAATTTGATGAAAAACGAGGATTTTGATGTTAATGGCGGAGTTTTGAGGATTCGAGCAAGTTCGTGAGGTGCTAGGAAGTATTGGTGCTTTTGGTTGGTGTCCCGGGGGCCTCGCGGTGAATTCAGGTTGCTAACTGGAGAAATTTGGTGAGTTGCATGGTCTGTTGCTAATGCCTTCTGTTGTTTCCGCAATCACGGAAAGGGAGCTGGGGTCGCAGACGCGGTCTTGGGGATTTGGCCGTGGACCGCAGAAGCGGGGTTAGGATCGCCTAAGCGACGGCCGCAGGAGCGGTCTTGAGCTGCAAGAGCGATCCTTGACGTGGGCTAGTCAGACCGCTAAAACGATGGGTTGGTCGCATAAGCGGTGACCGCGGACGAGGTCATTTAGTTTCAGAAGCAGAAATTGCTGTGTGTTAAGGGGTTAATCCGAGGGTTTAATTTCATATGTTGAAAAATCAAGTTTGAGCTCGGACCAAGGCGATTTTGAGAGGGATTTGAAGAGGAGATTTCTGGGTAACTTTTCTATGATCCTTTCTAGTTTTAATCCATCATTTAATAGTTAAATTCATCTTTTAAATTCGAACTCAGGATGAAAAATCGATGAAATTGGGGTAAAGTTCTTAGACCTAACTTTGATGATTTGAAGGGGCATTTGACCTCCGATTTGGGAGATTTTATATGGTTGTACTTGTGAGAGTACGAGGTTTCTGAAAATGTAAAAATTATTTGATTTTGAGATGTTTGGCTGAGGGGCATTTTGGTCATTTCACCAATTTTTGCGCCTTAGCTTTATTTTTAATACTTGTGATGTTGTTTACAATGTATAATTGGTTTGAATAGATTTGGGTCACTCGGAGTCGGATACCCGTGGCAATGGCATTGTTTCTTAGCGGTTTTGTACCAATTCGAGGTAAGTGACTTGTCTAACCTTGTGTGGGGGACCTCTCTCCTTAGGATATCTTTGTCATTGTATAAAAGCCTTGTGCGTGAGATGACATGCGTGTTTTTGTGCTAGTTGTTGGAAATTCACCTTACTTGGCTTATTTAGACTGTGTTTTCTTCCCATATTTAATTGTTAAAAATGAAACTTCACTTGTTTTGACTTAGGAAAGCATGTTAGTGACTTATTTGCTCTATGTGGCTAAATTGACATATCTATCTTTCCTTAAAAACCATGCTAGTGATTTATTTGCTCTATTTGACTAAATTGCCATATTTGTCTTTCTTGTGAAACATGTTAGATTATCGACTTTGCTTGTTGTTCGCATCTGGCTTCCTTTAAGTTAAATATTGATTTGTTGTGGTGTATTTAGTTTTGGGACAGCGGGTTCAATTCCCGGAAGACCTGTGTTATTGGTATGCTGGATTACAGGTTCAATTCCTGGGCGATCCTCTGATATTGACATGACAGACTATGGGTTCAATTCACGGGAGATCCTCTGATATTGACATGAAGGACAACTGGTTCAATTCCGGGAGATCCTCTGATATTGACATGACGGACTACGGGTTCAATTCCCGGGAGATCCTCTGATATTGATATGATGGACTGCAGGTTCAATTCCCGAAGATCCTCTGTTATTGGTATGGAGAACTGCATGTTCAATTCCCGGGAGATCATCTGTTATTGATATGACGGACTACGGGTTCGATTCCCGGAGATCCTCTGATATTGACATGACAGACTACGGGTTCAATTCCCGGGAGATCCTCTGATATTGATATGACGGACCGCGGGTTCAATTCCCGGAGATCCTTTGTTATTGGTATGAAGGACTGTGTGTTCAATTCTCGGAGATCCCCTGTTATTGATATGATGGACTACAAGGTCGATTCCCGGGAGATCCTCCGATATTGGTATAAATGGACTGCGGGTTCAATTCCTGGAGCTCCATGTGGAATCTTGACTTTTGGGTGATTTTCTTGTGTTCGTAGTGTGTATTTGTAGCCATTCTGGTTTTAAATAGTGTCTTGCTAGATATTCGGGATTTACTTCATTATTTACTATTTATCAAATCTTATATTATTTCTTATGTTCGTCTCAACAAGGCCTCGACCTTCCTCGTCACTACTACACCGAGGTTAGGCTTGGCACTTACTGAGTACCGCTGTGGTGTACTCATGCTACTCTTCTGCACATTTTTGTTGTGCAGATCCAGGTACTTCTGGTTGGGCGCGCTATTAGTGATTTTAGGAGCTACACTTGGAGATTTGAGGTATGCACTTGCCGCGTTCGCAGAGCCGAAGAGTCTCCTTCTATTCTGCCTTTATCTAGTAGCTACCTTCATGTACTCACTTGTTGTAGACACTCCTGGATGTTAGAGCTGTATGATATATTTTACTCTTAGCCTATGTTGCCAGTGGGTTTCCTGGTCTTGGAGGTTTTACATTATTGGTTCGGAGTGTATGTGCTAAGCGGCACCCTATACATTTTCTTATGTTATTCAGCTTTATTTATCGTTTTTGTAAAGATTGTTGAATTTTTGTAACGTATCAAGCTTACCTAGTCGTAAAGATTGGGTGCCGTCATAACAGATTCACGATTGATGAACTAGGATCTTGACATGCTATGACACAAGTGATAGTGCGAATGTTCCAACAAAAGCTAATTATAGTCTTCCAATGTTTAATTGACTTGTTTCAACCAATTATTACAATTTACAATTAACTATTTACAATAATAAAGGAAAATTAGCCTTGAAACAACAATTTAAAGGTCTAATTTGATTAATCAAATGATTCGTATGAGCCAATCAAATCAAATGAACCAAATTTTCTACTACCCAATTGTTTTTTCGAGTTGATCACGTAAATTAAATAAAGTTAATTTTCAATAAGTAATAGATGGATCCCATCTCTTTTAACTTCATTCATCAGATCACCGCACTCTTTGTTTTATGTTATTTGATTAGTTAGACAAAAATATTGTATTTCTATATGTTACAGTTACACAGTATATCTCTTGTATTTCAATCGAATACAGAGCTTCCCCTAGAATTTTACATGTAAATGGACTATTACATAGATAAAACACAAATAAAATCTTTCTAACTAATTTGACTGCTATATATATATGCCATCATCTTCAGCTGATCTCAGATATTATCTTGTTCAAGTGTATGTTCAGAGGCAGAGCCAGAATTTGAAGTTTGTGTGTTCTGAAATACCATCGAACTCATATAACTCGTTTAGTTACTGGGTCACAATTAAATATTTATTCATATTTTACGGACTTCAAATATAAAACAGGGTCTTAGCAAACGTACTTGTTCATCCGAACCCGCAAACAATACACTATCTCCGCCCCTGTGTATGTCAACCTATTTTAAGTCACTACTTTTAATAGATGTTGTGTTAAGCTTTTCTTACATATTAGCTTTCGATTTCGAATTTGGGGTCGAAGATGGGTAATGGGGAGTGTGATTCTTGGGTACGAGAGTATTATTTACGCATGCGTGTACCATCAAGGTTTGTTGTGATATTAGCTGGATGCTAAATAGCAATAATGAGAAATAGGTTTTCCAATTTCTAGTTAAAGTAGGTTTTGCAATACTGCAGCAGATACTTCTATTCAGATGTCGAGCCACAATTTAAAACTTAGAACCGAAGGGCTAGTCAGCCCCTACTTCTCTTTGATTCAAGAGTCCATTATATTGTAGCTTTAGCTTCCTTCACACAAATATTTCTTGTATTAAAACTTTCCACTTATAGGAAACAAAGACTATTCTCCAGATGTTAAAGCTGAAAATACAAAGAGATACTCTTTATTTATACTCCAATCAGTATCTATGCACCCACACTATATGAAAACCAGAATTGCTTAAGATATTATTACAACGACAACAGCTTTGTGTGCACATCAAATGGCTCATTAGCCGTCAACTGGGGATCCTGCAACCAAAAGGTAAAAATATTTATTCATCCCTTTACACTTGTAGAACAATTCAATTTCTATAAACTATTACTCCATCTATCACAATTTACGTGGTAGGGTTCGGATTTCGAGAGTCAAATTTTTAAATTTTGACCGTGAATTCGAACATAGATTTTTAAGTATTTTTTGAATAAAATTTACATATTTGAAAACTACCTAAAAAGTACTACAAGCCACAATAAATACACCAACAATAACATATTTAGTATAATTCTACAAGTGGGGTCTAGGCAAGATAGTGTGTACGTAAACCTTACTCCTATTCTATGAAGGTAGAGAGGCTGTTTCCGAAGATACTCGGCAAGTCACAATAATTAGGGGTGGCAAAATGGTTAAAAGAAAACAGGTAACCATCCATATTAACCACTAAAAAATGGATTGGATAACGAACTTTTTAAAAACGGGTCAAATATGGATATGAATCTTATTATCCATCTAGAAAATGGATAACCAATGGATAAGCAATGAGTCTAACTTTTACATTTTTGAAGCTTCAAATTGGAGGTTTCTCAAGTTAGGGAGACTAAGAATTTCCCAAAAATGATCATATGCAAAAAGTTATAGATAATATGGTTACCCACATTATCCGCTGGTTAACGCATTTTTTATCCGTATTAAATATGGGTCGGGTTGGATGTTTATTTATTTTTTCATTATCTGTTTTCGACCCGCTTGTTTGTCATTCCTAACAATAATTAACAATTCAAAATTTTTAAAAGATATATGAAAAAATCCGTTTGACTCTCGAAATTGGAACACCGCCACATAAATTGAGACGGAAGAAGTACTTTTAAACTAAAGCTAACTGTCTTTTCCCACTGCCAAGGCTTCCTCCATTTATTAACATTGTGAGAAGAGTTGAGACAATTTTGCCTCCTAAATCACTATTAGATCTGCGGATTGAAGTTCTCATTGCATTTAGAATACTCCCATATGTTGTTCCTTGTCCACTTTCAATTGCTTGTATGAAAGAAAAAAATCATTGCACCAGTTCAAATCTCCTTAGACAAATTCTGTTTATCAATTATATGTCATAATTAGCTTGCTTAGGTTGATTAACTCTATTTATTTGAAAGAAAGATAAAAAAATTAGATGGAAAAAAAAAAGAATTTTACTTCTGTTTCTTGAGAGTTTTGATGATCGTCGCAACCACTGAAGGATATAACCTCTCCTCCATTTGTTCCTTTCCATGCACCTGAAGGAGGACAATGATCTTCCCATACATATTGTCCATTTCTGTATCCATAAAACTCTATTATATCAACTAAACGAAGGGAGAGTAAAATATGTTAGGATCGAAATAATCATGTGTTATATGGAAGGTAGCAAAGTATATCTTGAACGGCGATAAATTAGAAACAAAAGAGAAATATACTAAAAGAGACATAAACAGGTCGCTTGGCGTAACTGATAAAGTTGTTGCCATGTGACCAGGAAGTCACGATTTCGAGCCGTGGAAAAGACTTTAGCAGAAATGTAGGGTAAGATTGCGTACGATAGACCCTTATGGTCCGGCCCTTCCCCAAACCCCGTGCATCGCGGGAGCTTAGTGCACTGGGTTGCCCTTTAAACATAAACAAGTCAATTGACCTACTTTTACATGCGGAGATGACCTATCCACTGTATAAAGAGAGTACAAAATATGGTGAGAATAACCTCACAAAGAGGCAAAAACAAGTGACAGCATAGCACTTATCTCACAAATTCTCTGCCTGAACAAGACTCTCAAACCACTTTGGGACTACATTATGGATGCTACTGGATGAAAAAGAAGGATCCTCAATTTGTAGAAGTCTAAATCATTTCCTCCAAGAAAAAAGGACTATCAAATATGAAATAATTTCCTTCTAGGAAAAGAAAAATTCAATTTTAGTAAACATATTAGTCATTTCCTTCAAGAGATATGAAAATCAAATATGATAATTGTATGGGGTAAAATCCGGCTCACCCAGTCCCCGTCTAAACGAACATGTCCTTCATGACAATGCCGCCCTCGAGTCGTGTCGACCAGGCAAGGATGGCTCGGGCAAGGACGTCCTAATTAATTAGGTAGAGGAACGACGTCGTTTTAGGCTTGACTTCCTCCGTACGAGGAAACCACCAACTTTTGTACTTTTCTCTTAATTATTTTTAGAAAGGTCTCCTAATATATAAATGAGACATTTGCCTTGTAATGATATATGTGCATTATTCTGAATAATACTATCACTCTATTTTCTCTCTCGAACAGATCGGAACGAAGAGAGCACTCCCTCCGTTTCATATTGTTTGAGGTAGTTTGACTCGGTACAAAGTTTAAGAAAAAAAAAAAAGAATACTTTTAAAACTTGTGGTCTTAAAAGATTAAGGGGTAAAAGGTTTGTGGAGCTATACTATTTGTGAGACTATAAAAACCTCTCACTAAGGGCAAAAAGGGTAAAATAAAGAGTTTAAAATTGAATTATTTCCAAATTTAAAAATATGTCATTCATTTTGGAACAGATTAAAAAGGAAAACACCTCAAATAATATGAAACTGAAGGAGTATATAATAAGGAGAGAGAAAGACTATTTACTAGTGAGCAAGTATTTCATACATTTGGCATCATTGATACATCCCTCGAGCTCATCGTCAGTATTTTAATACGCAATACCAATAACCACAGCTCTCTTTCGGCCAAAAGGCGAAGGGAGTTGCGGATGCGACAGACTGCATGGCAGACGGCACATCGAATGGATTGAGCACCATTTAGGATCTGTAAGGATGTATGACAGTTAGTACAGTCCATTTTTAATGAAAAGAAGAATGAAATTTGATAAATATAGCTTCAAATATAGTCCTATAAGAAGGACTAAGGAGAGCAGAGGATGATTGACTACTCCGTTCTCTGGTTTAGCCTATTAGGAAATAGCTTCTATTTATAGTAATTTCTAAAACAAGCACCTCACAGTAGTGCTTTATTTTGTCCCGGGCCTAAACGGGCTTCGCGGGCCTGGGCTTTGGTGGTTCCGGGCTTGTCAGTCCCGGGTTCGTGGGCTCAATGGGTGAGACCAGCCCGTGATAGTGCTGCACTGTGGCCCGGGCCTGAATCGGACTGGACCGGGCCCGCGGTCCTGGCAGGCCTAACGGGCATGGTGGGCCGGTCCTCGTGTTACTTTTAGGCCCATGACGGGCCGGTCCGCATTCATTAGCCCGTGAGCCCGGGATCGTCAGCCGGGCCTGTGTCGGTCCTGGCGGGCCTAAACGGGCCCAACGGCTATATTTTAAATTTATTTTTGTTTAAAAAATCACCAACGAACATATCTTAAAAATTAGCTGTTTGGGCTACTATTTGACCGTTTGGAGGTTTAAAAAATGGCCATTTGGCCTCCAAACTTTTATTTAACCCCAAACTTTATATAATTACACTTTTACCCATTTCTTAACTATAAATACCCCCTCATTCTTTCATTTTTATTCACCAATTCATCAATATCTCTCAATCTCTCTCAATCTTTCTACTACAATTGCTTAATTTACAGAAAAGGGTCAGAACTGCCCCTCACGTATTGACTCCAGGTTAAAAATGCCCTCCGTTAACCTATTTTGAAGAAAATGCCCCTACCGTTAAAAATGTAGCATATTTGTGCCCATAACGTATTGACTCCAGTTTAAAAATGCCCCTACCGTTAACCTATTTTGAAAAAAATGCCCCTACCGTTTTAATTATAAGTGCAGTCAGTTGTTAGACTTAGTGGCACAAATATGCCACATTTTTAACGGTAGGGGCATTTTCTTCAAAATAGGTTAATGGAGTGCATTTTTAACCTAGAGTCAATATGTTAGGGGCAGTTATGACCCTTTTCCCCTTAATTTATTGTTGAAAATTCGTGAAAAATTGTGAAGTTGTTGAATTGAAGTTTTCAAGTGTTCATCTATTTTCAATTTTCAAGAAGTTGTTCGGCGATCCGGTAAAATCGTTTCAACTCTTACGTTTTAATAATATATTTTTGTGTGGTTTAGTTTGCATAATTATAATTAATATGACATTTTCTTTGAAAACAATTTTTGGTAACGGAAAAGGTAAAACCGGTGAAAGTAGTGGCCATAATACTATCCTTCCCCCGGCTCCCCGACCTATAGAAGATAAGCAAGTTGAAAGTAGTCGCCAACCTAGACGTCCTCCTCCTCCTCCCGTAATGCTTGATAGTGATCACCTTTGTTTTCAATTTACCGATGGTGAATTTCTACATGATGTTGCAGTAGGTGATAGATTAGATGATGAAATTATGAATGCTCTTTATCCTAATGAACCTATCTTAGAGGAAAATGATGATGATGATGATGAAACCCAAGCACCAGATTTAGATGATACACCTACTAGTCCTGTTAATAACTCAAGTAATGCACCAGCCGACCCACCTGTAGAAACTCCAACTTTTAATAGACAACATGCTAAACGTCAAGAAACATCATTAGTTTGGAATTTCTTTTACTCAAGTAAGAGAACTAAATAAGGATAAATGTAAAACTTGTGGGAAATTACTGGTTCATAAATTTACTGGAGACCGTAGCGGCACGGGTAGTTTGACTAGGCACATAAATACACACCCTAGAGATAATGCTAGATTTTTGCAAATGCAAGCGCATCAAGAGGGGACAAGTCATAGATTCTGCGTTTAACCCTAGTACAGGTTCAAATCTAGGTCAACCAGGAATTAACACTATCGCCGGAGGTATTTTATATTACGATCCAAATAGAGATCGTGAAGAATTAACAAAGATGATTACCGTTATGTGCTTACCTTATTCTTTTGCTTCTAATCCTAATTGGGTTCATTATATTAGAAGAGTTTTAAATCCTACTTATAAAGGTTGGCCTCGCGCAACAGTTAAGGCCGATATTTATAAATTCAAACATGAATATAAACAATATTTGCGCTATTTATTTACTCATATACCTAATCAGATTTCTATTACTACTGATATTGATAGAAGTGGTAGTGATTGTAATTATCTAACTGTTACAAGTTATTGGATAGATGAGGACTGGACAGTGCAAAAACATATATTTTCGTATAGAATAATTAATTCACGTCACACATGTAAGTTTATAACTAACACTGTTTCAGATATTTGTACATATTTTTGCTTTAGCGATAAAATAATGGCAATTTCTATGGATAATGCTTCTAGTAACACTAGTGCTATAGACATGCTTACAAAAACACTTAATCATGCATTTACAATTATTTTTCATGTTAGATGTATTTGTCATATTTATCATTTAATTGTCGGTGATGATATGCGAATTTTAAACATAGAAATTGAAAAGGTTCGATTGGCTCTTAATTGGCTTTTTTATTCAAACCGTAGAATTAGACTTAGAGAGTATTTTAAAAATGTGATGAATATGGCCTTAGAGAAAGAAATGTTCCTAAACCTTGCCCGACTAGATGGAATTGTATGTACGAAAGATTAGTAGTTGCATATGAATATAGAAACCCAATCAATACAACGTTTAATTCTCGGGTAGGTGGTGAGGATGATGATGAAATGCTTACTACCCAAGATTGGACGAATGTTAAAATTCTTTTAGATTTTTTAGAACATTTTCAATTTGCTACAAATGCATTTTCTGGGCAATATTATCTTACAATTTCAAACTGTTTAGTTTATATTGCTGCACTAGCTGATTTGTTTGTTGAATTTGGCGAGAGTGGGGATATTTATGAACTTGCTATAAATGAAATGAAACAAAAATTTTAAAAATATATTTTTTTCCTATCCCTCCTATTTTTGGTGTTGCTGCAATGTTAAATCCTACAATGAAATTGGCAGTTCCTCATTTTTGGTATTCAAATATTTATAAGGCTTTAGATCTTTCAAACGAGGAAGTTGCTACACTTGCAGATGCAAAAGCATCAATTAAAATTAATGCTCAAACAGTTTATAATGCTTATCAACATGCCTTAGACCATGCTAGGCCAAATATTCTAACCCCTACTTCGTCTAGCTCACAATCATCTAAAAGAGCTACGGGCTTAACAACTCTTATATCTTGGACGGAGTTCCAGGGTTCTCAAGGTGATAATTATGATGAAACTTCAATCTAAATGAGCTTCAAGTTTATTTGTCTCAGGGACTTGAAAGGAGAATCCAGACACCTCTTTTGATCTTTTGGAATGGTGGAAGTCAAGGGAAAAATATTTTCCGGTTCTTGCAAGGATGACTCGGGATATTTTATCAATTCAAGCTTCAACTGTTGCATTGGAGAGTGCTTTCAGTCAAGCAAGACTGCAAATAGGTGATCATAGAGGGTAGATGATGGATAGCTTGGAAAAATTGGTACCTTTTAGAGATTGGATCCGCGCGAAAAGAAGAAACTTTGGAATTGCAGAATCACAACTGGAGATAGACGAAGCTTATGAAGAAATGATAGCTGAAGTTGCGGAGGATTCGGCTTCGCCTGGAAGTGGTGATGAACAAGTTTCTTTTCCACAACCACCAACACAACCTCCTCTCAACCTTGACGGATTTATGAGATTTGTTAGAGATACAATGTAGATTATGACGTAACTTGTACTTTGACACATCTTCTTTTAGTTTTTTTTCTTTTAATGGTGGTATTAGTACTTTGTTGTGCTCATTCCATTGGGGGAAGGAAGATTAAGAAAGATATGCCATTTTTGGTAATAAAAATTATAAGACATACTCTTGAATATCTTTTTTCTCAATATTTCTTTGTCTTTGTCTTTGTTGGTTTGATTCAGTTTTTTTGGTTATTCATCGGGTTTTTTCTTAAATATGAGATAAACACTACTAAGTGCATATTCCGGCGACTGCATTTTCAATGTAACACTATTAAATCAACTGCTCTTCAAGAAATCTATCACTTACCAAGATATATTGATGATAATTGAATCAAACAGTGATAAATATTTAAAGTACTCAATTAAAAATAGATTATTTTTTACACGAAATAAATTCTTGTGCTTAGCAAAAAAAAAACTACCAATCAAAATAGACTATAAAGGCAAAGAATCAAATAATTATAATAGAAGAGAACTAGACTAAAGATATAAATGACTAATATGTACCAAAATGGTAGAAACTTTTTATATAATATACATATATATAGGTGTAATAATAGATTTAAATAGATACTTTTATAGTCAGTTTGGTTCGATTTTTTTGGTTATTTTTTATTAAATTCAAAACCAAACCAAATTTGATAGGTTTTTAAAATTCAAATCCAAAATCAAACCAAACCTAAAAAGTATAGATTTTTTTGGTCGGTTTGATTCGATTGTTTGAGTTTTTATGAACATCCCTACCGGTGGTAATGTAGGGTTTGGCGGGACCTTACCAGATAATAGAATAACCTAAAAGAATATACGGAAGAGGACATAAACCTTAGTGTCAAAAATTACACATAACATGAGTGAACTCACTCTAGGGGTGTACATAGGTCGGGGTTCAAATTTTATAATTACCAAAACAAATCAATTGTGTCGGGTTATTAAATCTAAATACTAAACCAAACAAAAAGAACTCGGGTTTTTCGCTCTCGAATTTTATCGGATTTTCTCGGGTTTTCAGGTTATTCGGGGTTTTCTAATTTTTTTCAATAAAATCTTCATAGAAAAAACATATAAATTATGCTCAAAATATTTCTTTAATTCTAGCAAGATACAACTATATAAAGTATTTTCCAAGAAAATAATTAGAATATGAGATGTGTCATGGGATTATCCTAAAATATTCAACAACAAAGACAGAAAAATTATGTAATATCAATATTGCTAAGTAAAAAGCCATAATAAAATAAACATAATTTAAAAGCATTAAGTCATGCTAAAATAAGTAGACTAATAAGGGTAGATTAATTATATGGCTAAACGCAAAAGAAAAAATAAAAATAGGTTGTGCATTTTTATCTAATTTATTGCAAAATTAAAAATAGATATTCAATATATTTCCGTTCATAGTATTGATTGAATGTCTCTTGTTAGCATTAATATTAATTTAATATTGGTTTTAAGTTGGCTTTTGTTAGCATTATTTAGTTTACTAATGTTACTATAAAACTTATTATAACATTCAAAAAGTTCAAGTTCAATCTTGAAATAATACCTTAAAAGATAAAATTATGATTTTTTTAAAGAAATATTTATAAGTTACATCACAATAAGTACATTTATATATTATATATATCTAAAATTTCTATATATGTAATGTCGGGTTGGTTTAGTTTCGATTTGACTTTCTTTAGTTAAAACCAAACCAAACCAATTATGATTGGGTTTTTTTTTCTCCAACACCAAACCAAATCAAACCAAACCATAGTCGAATTTTTTTTGTCGGTTTGACTCGGATTATCGGGCTGATGCGGTTTGTCGGTTTCCTTTGTACACCCCTAACTCACTCTAATACAAGCTTAAACAAAAGTAAAGTCTAAGGTCTCTAAATGATGTGTATTATTATCCATTTCTTCTCTTAATTTGATTTCACATATAACTTTCACCCATTCCCTAATATGACTTAGACAATAAATTTTATCACTTTCGACAATATTAATTTTGGATTCACTCTTTTGACCACATTGTGCTTTTTACTCCACGAATTTTGTGACAACCTGGATCGTCGTCACGTGAGTTACCGTTCCGTTTTTCCGTTTTATGCTTCTTTATGTTTTGTTATATGTAATTGTAGAGTTTGAAGTGATTCGGTCGGAGTTTGGTTGGAATTGAGACAATTAATCCTTTTAAGAGAAGGATAGTTTGGAAAAGAACCAGATATTGACTTATGAGTTATAGGGCTCAGAATGTATTTCCGACGTTTGGGCTAGTTTCGGGTGGTGATTTATGACTTGGAGGTGAAAACGAAACTGAATTTGGAGGTCCGGTGTAGAATTAGGCTTGAATTGGCTAAGTTGAATTTTTGGCGAATTCCGGTTGATAGGAGAGATTATGATCTGGGGGTCGGAATTGAACTCCAAGAGTTGCTGTATCTTGGTTAGGTAATTTGGATATTTCTGCAAATTTTTAGGTCAATCAGACGTCGTTTGGTCGGGTTTTTGATCGAATGTAGTTTCGAAAGTTATAGTTGAAACTTAGGTTTGAATCCGTCATGATTTGATGATTTTTGTGTTGTTAGTCGTGTTTTTATGATTGGAACAAGTTCTTATGATGTTGTGGGGGTATGTTGGTGCTTTTGGTTGAGGTTCCGAGGGCCCCGGGATGGTTTCGAGGGGTTATCGGAGAGCGTTTGCATGGTTCGAAGTTGCATATTGAGGTTCAACAGTTGCAGTTCTATGCGATCGCATAGGGCCATTGCGATCGCATAGAAGGTTGGGTCTGGGTCCTATTTTTGTGTTGTGCGATCGCGTGAGTGTCTATGCGATCGCGTAGTATTGGGAAGTAGTCTCATGCGGTCGCAGAGGAAAAGATGCGATCGCGTAGTTGGAGGCCTGGGTTCATTGTGATCGCATGGGGTATATTGCGATCACATAGGAGGAAACGTTGGAGGGTTTGAATTTGTGCTCTGCGATCGCAAGCTAGGGGCTGCGATCGTATAGAGGAGATTTCACCTTGACAGATGACTTCTGATAGAAAATTTCAGTCGCGAACCTTGCGTTATATCCTCCATTTTTGCACCACCTTAAGAGCTTGTTGGCAGATTTTGAAGGGGATTTCGACTGGAAGTGATTGGAGGTAAGTCTCGTGGCCTAAATACGTCATTTAATGGAAGAATCATCTATTAATTATCTGAGATTTGGGTAAAAATTGAAGAAACTAGGGTTTGGTTTTTGAAATGAAAATTGGGGATTTGATGGCCCATTTGAACTCCGATTTTGATGAATTTTATATGTATGGATTCGTGGCGAGACGAGGATTCCGGTGATGTGAATTTCGTAATTTTTTGGGAAGCGAGCCTGGGGCTATGTCCTTTCTGTTGGGTTATGTCCCATTAGCTTATTATAACATATGCCTTGTGGTTTTCATCAGATTCCACACCCGAGGATGCCGATTTGCGAGGAAAGCGCAAGGCGAGCTAGCATTTTGGCCGGTTCAAGGTGAGTAATGGTTATGGATGATATAGTGAGGGTTTTGAGACCTCGTATTTGCAGTATGCGGTGCTATGCTGAGATGAGACACACGTTTTGTGATGAGCGTTATGATGTATCTACCGGGGACTCGTACTTGGTCCATCCCAACTGATGATTACTGAACTTCTTGACTGAGACTGAGTTTGTACTCGTATAATGTGGGCTAGTTGCCATGTTTGGGGCCTTGTACCGATGTAGAACTCCTAGGGAGCATGTTGAGCTGAGTGACCTCACTTTACCTATTGGACACATACCATCTGTACTGATTTTTGACTGTAAATCATGAAATAAACTGGACGTAGTAATTTGCACCCTAAATGAGCAATACCTAGGGTTGAATATCCTGTTTCAGCTGAGTGGGCCCCAGGAGGCTAAGTCTATATTGACTGAGAGGGGCCAAGAACCCCGTAGTGAGGGTATTTGATATATACCGGATTGGGCTTCACGTCGCAATAGTATATACATATACATGTATTGAATCGGGCTGCACGCCGCAACACTATATATATTATATTGGATTAGGCTGCAAGTTGCAGCATTATATATATTATGTGTATCAGGCTGTACGCCACAACGATATACTATATGGATCGGATTGCACGCCGCAGTATTATAACACTTGGGATGAAGGAGCCCCTCCGGAGTGTGCACACACCCCCAGTGAGCGCAGTTATATATTATATTAGATTGGGCTGCACGTCACAACGTTATATATACTATATTGGATCCGGCTGCACGTCGCAACATTTTATACATATTCTGTATTGGATCGGGCTGAGCGCCACAGCGGAGAGATAACTAGTCGGATGGAAAGAGAAGTAATTACCAGACTGTTCTCCCTGTATAGTATTATTCACTATCGTTGCTGTTGATTTTAGAACTGCATAGTGATTTTACTGGATTTCTTTCTTTCAGTTGTTATTTGTTGCTATTACTCACTTAGTTGAAAGTACTCACCCTACTCCCTGCACCTTGTGTGCAGATCCAGGTACCTCAGAGCCGAGTTGATCTCGCAGCGGAGTTTCAGAGTACTTTTCGGAGTTTGTCGAGGTAGCTGCCAGCCGTCCGCAGGACCCGACTCCTCCACTACTTCTGTATTTTGTCATTTTCGCGTACTCAGATTATGATATTATTTTGTGTTATTACGCTATTCTGGTAGAGGCTCTAGACTTATGATCCCCAGATCTGCGGTAGGTTGCTATTACTGGTTGTTGGGATATTTTCTATATATAACTGCTAAATTTAAGATTTTCTCTCGTTATTAATGATTTTGAATTAAGGGTGTGAGCTTGCAGCTCAGAACGCGAGTGTGTTTGGTCGGACTTGCCTAGCAATGTGTTTGGCGTCATCACAATCGGGTTGGGGTCGTGACAAATT
Source organism: Nicotiana benthamiana (assembly GCA_034376525.1). Classification (NCBI taxonomy): domain Eukaryota; kingdom Viridiplantae; phylum Streptophyta; class Magnoliopsida; order Solanales; family Solanaceae; genus Nicotiana; species Nicotiana benthamiana. The sequence continues at coordinate 89,831,206 of CM067337.1, read as the reverse complement.
TACTTCGAAAAACATTTAATAAACCAAAAGACAACAAATTAAAAACAAATCAAATGGAAAAAATCTCCATAAAGTTTTATGAGGATAAGTGATTGTAAAGTATAAATCCAAGGGACAGCTTAATGTTTAGTTTTTGCGTTAATCCCCCTAGAACCCACTATAACATATAAGCTTTTAGTAACTAGCTAGAACACGATTCCGTTTTAGACACGACCATAACTATGCCCCCACCCCCAAAAAAAAGCTAAGGCTAATTATAAATGGTTAGAGTTGGGGCACAAAGTAAAAGGAAGTATCTTGGACCTTTCTTTTACTAAAAATATATGAGATATTATTCTATTTAGCTTTCGCCCGAAATTATTTACATGAGGTAGTCGAAAAAGTATATAAAATTTGTATAATATTTATATATAACAGAGGAATGTATATATGTTAAAAATATATATATATTTTTAGCTATTATTTTGAATTATAGTGTCATTTTCCCAAAATTTATTTGCAACGGTATAAATATGTCCCACAAATAGATGCATAATATGCGTGTAAACTTTTTCTCCAAACTATGATTAACTATTATATATTTTTATCTCATAACATCATTTAATTATGGTAAATTAATATGGTTTTGTTTTAGTGCGGATAAATTTTGTACCTTTTTGATGTGAACATTGGTGCTAGATGCGTTTAAATTTCTTCTGTTACCCAATATTTATGTGAGTTAAAAGAATGTGATATTTGTTCTACTGTTTAAATATCACTGAAATTAAATCTGAAAAGAGAGACCATAGAGCACAAAGACAATCCTCGCTATAGTAAATACATACCTCTATTTGTGACAGAATATTAATGACAGAAATGTCTGTCACAATATTTTGATAGATTTATGCCGATTTTATGATGTACTGAAATTTTAACTAGAAAAAGGACTTATATTCATTTTATTTCTTTTTCTTTTCTTTCCACTCATAAATTATACTTTCAAATTTTTTTTATATATATATAAAATAAAAACACTTAGAACGGGATAAAAATCTGTTGCCGGAAAAAATAAATCGCCAGAAAAAATAGTATTTGTGAAATTTCGACAAGCATCATTTTATGTCGCCGGTGACCAAAACAAAAAGAAATAGAATGAAATTAAAAAAATGAGAATAATAAGAAATAAGAAAAAAAGGATAAAAAAAAGAAGAGAGAATAAAAAAGTACTTAAAATATACGTGGATGCGCGTGTAACTCACCATTTATTAAGAGTTTGATTATCTAGTTTTAGGGTGCAAATAATTTTATTTAAAATTAATTTAGGGGAGAATAATAAAATTCTCGCAAAAAAAATATATAATTGAGAATCCGAGTATAGGTCAACAGGTACTTATGCATTTTTCGAATAATATTCATGTGTATATATACAATACAATCATATTCTTGAGAATTCCGAGAATATAATGTATATCTAAAAATAGCCAATTATTTGATTATTTAGATAATAAAATATTAAACATGTGGTCCAAAAAAAATATTATGCTCATGTTAAAAAATATTATTCAAAAGCTATTATTCTAGGAACTTTATTCTCTAAATCCCTAAACATGAGACTTGCCTCCCCACTATCAGCTTTCATTTGATTCCTGATATATTCAATTGGTTATTTTGAACGAGACAAGCATTATAATGCAACTTGGAATATGCTTCTATTTGAGAGGTTTGACTTTGTTCTATGGAAAAAAATTTAAAAAATAAAAAAATAAATAGACAGATTGCTATTACTATAACTTTGCATTCAAATATTATGTAATTTTCTAGGATAAGTTATTAAAAACTTATTCCTACTTTTTATCCATAATATCTTTCTATGGTACCGGACAAATTAATATATGTATCGTTTCATAATGTATCATTTAGTATTATATTCATTTTGATGGATACAATATTTGTATAGATTGTATTGTTTGCCGCCGTTTCATGTTGTGATGCACCAACAATATGAAAAATAAACTTCCAATATTATGAAGAAAAAGTAAGGTATGAGGTTATATTATTATATAAAATAGTAGGGTAAAAGATCATAAATTAGAATTATTTAATAATAAGGACGGACCAAGATGAGAGAAAAAATAGGTCACGACGCGACCACACCAAATCGGTCGTTCCATAAAGTGACAGTTTTCATTGTGACGTAACGATGGATTTAATGACAAAATACGATACGATACGATAAAATTTAAGTAACAATCAAAACAATATTATCAGGGTGCTCCAAATGGAAGGATATGGGTAACTTGGGATTCACAATGGTACAATGTTAACATCATAAGGGTAGCAACTCAATATATTCATTGTAGGGTACAAGATAGGATGGGAAAGATTGATTGTACAGTCACACCTATCTATGGGTTCAATACCATAGAGCAAAGGAAAAACTTATGAAGTGGGCTGAAGGATATTGTAGCAGGAACTAACCAGCCATGGCTGCTATGTGGAGATTTCAGTGCAGTCTTGTATACAAATGACAGGCATATGGGCAACCCATAACATATATTGAAGTATATGATTTTGTTGAGTGTGTAACTAGCCTAAATTTGAATGAATTAGCATGGACAGGAGAATATTACACATGGTTTAATAAACATCATACTAGTGACAGGATCAGCAGCAGAATAGACAGAGCATTTGGCAACTATGAATGGATGATGCAGTGGGGACATGTAGTTACTGAGTATGGGCTTCTATTTATATCTAATCATAGCCCTATGATGTTAACTCTTATTTCAGCTCCCAAGCCTGGCAAAACACCTTTAAGATTCTTTAATGTTTGGGCAGATCATGAATACTTTCTACCTATTGTGGCAGGCATCTGGCAACAATCTTTCACTGAAGGGACTATGAAGAATTTATGGATTAAACTGAAGAAGTTGAGACCCCTACTTAAGAGCCTAAACACTGAACATTATAGAACCATCAACCTGAAGATTGAGCAAGCTAGATCAGCTTTAGCAGAGGTACAACAGAAGGTAAACACAGATTGTAGTGATACTTTAATTGAAGAAGAGAAAATGCTATTACAGAATTTAGAAAAATGGTCCCTTATAGAAGAAAGCGTATTGAGGCAGAAAGCTAGAACAAAGTGGATCAAGCTAGGTGATTCTAATACTAAGTACTTTGCAGCTGTGGTGATGGGAAAAACTCAGAGAAAGCGGATAAATGAGATAATGTCAATCATGGGAGACAAACTAACTCATCCTGACAAATTAAATCATGAAGTGATGAGTTTCTACAAATCCTTAATGGGTTCATCAACTTCAACTCTACCTGCAATAGACAAAGAATTATGAAGAATGGGCCTAAACTTACACAAGCCCAAAAGCTGGCTTTATATGCTGAGGTAACTGATACAAAGATTTATAATGGCTTATGTTCTATTAATGGTGATAAAGCACCAGGAGTGGATGACTACGATTCTTGTTTCTTCAAGAGGCATGGGTGATTATCAAAAGAGAAGTAAATCAGGCAGTGAAAGAGTTCTTCAATACTGGGGAAATGTATAAAGCAGTGAACTGTACTTCCATCACGTTGGTTCCTAAAGTGGCTAATCCTAGTACAATAAAAGACTATAGGCCTATTGCTTGCTACACCATGTTATACAAGCTAATATCTAAAGTCTTAGCTGGCAGAATACAACAAGTGATAGCATCTGGGATAAGTGAAGCACAATCTGGATTCATACTTGGAAGAAGGATAACAAATCACATCATCTTAGCCCATGAATTAGTCAAAGCTTATACAAGGAAAAATATATCAGCCAGGTGTATGATCAAGATTGATCTCCAAAATGTTTATGATTCAGTAGAATGGAGCTTCTTAGAACATGTAATGACTGAAATGGGCTTTCCAGAGAGGTTTGTGAATTGGATAATGGCTTGTGTGAAGACAGTTAACTATATTATTATGGTTAATGGAGAGACTACTTCACCTTTTGATGCTGCCAAAGGTTTAAGACAAGGTGACCCCATCTCCCCCTTCTTGTTTGCCATTGTAATGGAATACCTTAGCGAAAGATTTAATTGAAGGAGGAGAAATAATTTAAGTATCATCCAAGGTGTGCAAAGTTGGGAATTACTCACTTAAGCTATGCTGATGATCTGCTGATTTTTGCTAGGGGTGATCTCAATTCAGTTGCCTACATTCAAGATAGCTTTAAACATTTTTCTCAAGTGTCTGGACTATAGGAAAATATATAAAAGAGCTCAGTCTATTTTGGAGGAGTACAACAGAGTACAAGGATGAAAATTATGCAACAGCTGGGCTATACATTAGGAGAACTGCCATTTAAATACCTTGATATTCCTCTTGCTACCAAGAAACTATCCTTCATATACTGGCAACCCTTGATAGAGAAGATAGTCACAAGGATCTCCTCATGGACAGCCACAAAACTATCATATGCTGGAAGAGTGCAGTTAGTGTAGACTGTCCTATTTGGAATTCAATCCTATTGGTCACAACTATTTAACTTGCTAATGAAAGTTATGAAGCTGATAGAGGCCTACTGCAGGAGCTATAAATGGGATAGGATCAATACCATCACAAAGAAATCATTGGTGGTCTGGAAATCAAGAGGGGGCTTTGGATTGATCAACTTACAAATGTGGAACAAGGCAAGACATTGCAAAGTTGTGTTGAGATGTTGCAAACAAAAGTGATAGATTATGGATACAATGGATCTATCCATACTACATCAAGGATAGGCAGATGAAGGATATAGTAATCCCACAACAGGCAAGCTGGATGGTGAGGCAAATTCTAATTGCTAGAACAGTTCTTCAACATGTTCAATATAGCCAACATACTAAAAAGAGTATGATCAGGCAATTTTACTATCAGCTGCTGGGAGATGGCCCAAGAGTGGCATGGAAGGCTGTGATGTTTAAGAACAAGGCTAGGCCAAAAGCTATTTTCACAATGTGGCTACAGATACAAGGTAAACTACTAACCATAGATAGATTGATCAAATGGGGGGTCAATGTGGATACAAAGTGTAGTCTATGTCAGATGATTGATGAAACCAGAGAACATTTGTTTGTTAACTGTCCATTCACTAAAGCAGTATGATCGAAGGTGTTATAATGGATGCAGAGACATAAAGATATTGGTAATACTTGGGCACAACATCAAGACTGGATAACACAAAGTAATAAAGGCAGATCATGTGCAGCACAACTCTACAGAATGGTATATGCAGAGATAATACATGGAGTCTGGATGGAAAGACATATGAGTATATTTCAGCAAAGGAGCAGAAGTATAGATAGTTTTGCTAGAGAAATTGCCTACATATGTAATGTAAGAGCTACAAAAGGAATTAGTAGCTTAGTTCAACATTTTATATTCCAGTAGATATAGCATGTAGGAGTTTTTCTCTTTTGTTCTTGTGGTTGTTTGGATAGGATTGATATAGCTGCTGAGTATAAAGCAGGCTATGCATTGTAAAGATCATTGATGATTAATAAAAAATGTTAATAACCTAAACAAAATAATCAAAACAAATATTATATTAAAAATAATATATGATACAATACAACATTGTCAACATATAACAACTATGCAAACAAGCTAATTGTGAAACATTTACACTCATCTTTATTTCTAAACAGTAACTGTCCAAGTAGGAACAACAACTAAATTTCAATCTCAAACTAGTTGAAATCGGCTATACAAAATTTGATAACACCAACAACGCATCAATCCCATATTAGTTGAGATGGGCTATATTAAAAATTGAGAAATTTTAAAAAGTATATAAAAAAAAGAAGTCAAAATTTCTACTTGCTAGAACCATTATCTGTCTCTCTTTTTTTCCCTATTATCTACAGTGCCACAGGAGGAAGAAGCCATTTGGAGCCTTTAATATAGCCAAGTGTGATAAAAGATTTTGCTTCTGCATCAGTTAATTCTTCGCATATCCAACCCTACGATCCAAATGGTGCACCAGATTGAATGTTGAATTATTTATCCAAAAAAATATGGATCGATTCTCACTTAGTACTTCTTTTTTCTCACTTTTCGGTAGTGCATTCATATTCTGGAAATTCTAAATCTACCTCTGAATTAGAGTCTAAGTATAAGCTATTGAGTTTATCCGAACTCATAGCTAATATTGCGATACCGCCTAAGAGTTAGATGAGAAGATTATGAATAAAAATTTAAAAGAAATGAAATTATTTACCAGATATAAGGATTTTCCATTGCCAAAGATGAAATCAACAGTGCCTTCAATATAGCAATCATTAAAGAAATGCTTGCCACTGTCATCACAAAAGGTGTCTTGAAATCCATACATTTTACAGTTATATAATGAAGCTTTATCTCCTCCTGTCCTTAATGCTGCTGCTTGAGCTAATTCTCTTTTCCCATCTGGTCTTGGTGCGGAATTCTCATCATAATTGTCAAAAAAACAAAATATATTACACATTAATATTATATGAAAAAAAAGAAAGAAAGAAACAACAACAACGATAACAAAAACTCAGTGAAATACTACAAGTGGGGTATGAGAAAGGCAGTGTTTATGTAAACCACACCCCCAGCTCGTGAATGTAAAGAAGCTGTTTCTGAGAGACCATCGATTCAAAAGAAGAAAGAAAGAAAGAATAATAATAATAACAAACCTAGTGAAATCCCACAAATAGGGTTTGAGAAAGGTAGTGTGTACGCAAATCTCATTTCCAACTCCTGAAGGTAAAGAGGTTATTTCTGATAAACTATCGGCTCAATCAAAAGAAAGAAAGAAAGAAAGAAAGAAAGAAAGAAAGAACAATAACAATAACAAAACCTAGTAAAATCCCCCAAATAGGGTCTGAGTAGGGCAGTGTATACGCAAACTTCAGCCCCAGTTCATGAAAGTAGAGAGACTGTTTTTGATGGATCATCGACTCAAAAGAAAGAACGAACAATAACAATAACAAACCCAGTGAATTCCCACAAGTTAGGACTGATGATGGTAATGTACACGCAAACCTCACACCCAGCTCGTGAAGATAGAAATATTATTTCTGATAGACCATTAGCTAAAACAAAAGGAATCACACATAACTTTGAGATATTTAAAGTCAAAGGCGAATCTGGGGCATTTTTGGTAGATTCAACTGAACTATTTTTTTTGTTCGAAATATATACATACAAAAAAAAAAATTAAAATATATAAGATCATACTTATTCTGAGTTATAATACGTACCACAAAGTTGATATTAACGGCGCTGAAATATTCAGATTCAACGCCCACAGTGGCACTATCAACTGTGACATAATCTTTTGCTGTTCCACTAAAGATTATATTTGGCACATTTTTAGGGTCTCCATATAATGTAATGAAAGGTTTATACCTATCAATCTTAACTTTCTCTGTGTAATTTCCACCTCCAATTGAAATAATAACTCGTCTTTTATTCTCTTGAGGAATGCAGTTTATGGCATCAGTCAAAATCTTGAATTCACCACTTCCATCTGCCCTTACCTTCAGTCACATATCCAGTAATGTATATTTATTATATCAAACCAAAAAAAAAACATTAAAAACGTAGTTTTTCATCATATATAAAAGAGGCATGAATAAATACTATCTCTATACCAATTATATGGCGGTGTTCGGATTTCAAGAGTTGAACTTTTCTTTGATTATTATTTTTTTATATGCCTTTTGAATATTTTAAATTGTTAGTCATACATTCTTGTGACTTACAATACTTTTTATGTAGTTATTTAAAAACGTAAAAATCTTATGTCCAAATTCAGGTCGAAGTTTGACTCTCAAAATACAAACGATGTAACATAAATTGGGACCGATGCAGTATCAAATATGTTCATGAATTTAAGAGGAAAATTAAAGAAATAATCATGTGTAAAGAGTCACCTTAATGATAGTTTCATTAGCCTCAGCAGCAACAAGGGCAGGGTCCAAAGTGTCTTTTCTTGCATCTAAAGGCTTAACATTTGTTTCAAACCAATTATTTATTTGTGATTTATCAGCTGGTATAGGAACAGATGTTGAAAATAAAATAAATTTGATTTTGTTATAATTATTTGGGCTTAAGAAATTATGAAAAATAAATAGCCCAATTCCGGAACATTCTAGGCAACTCTAGATTCCGGAATGTTCTAGAGAACTCTAGTCCATTTGAGCTTGGAAATACTCTAGAATTCTCCATAGAATTCTAGCACATGTACCTAGCTAGAAAGTAATAGAACTCTCTAGACTCTCTAGAATTCTCCATAGAATTCTAGCACATGTACATAGCTAGGAAATGGTAGAACTCTCTAGACACTCTAGAGCTTGGCAAGCCTCCCCTATAAATATGGGATGGCATTTGGCATTTGTATAACACACAACACGCAACATATCAAGCCAAAAAAATCAAAAACAAGTTTGAGTAATAAAAGTTTCTCTACTCCAAAATCTTTCTACTCTTCCAAAATTCCCTTAGTCTAAAAGCCTCCTTCCAAATATTAATAGCAATCCTCTTCCAACAAAGTGGTATCAGAGCCACAAGATTCTAACCAAAAAATTTCTAAAATCATGGCAAATGGTGTTGCATCCTTCCAAGTTCCTATGCTCAACAAGAGCAACTATGATAATTGAAGTATCAAGATGAAGGCTCTCCTAGGTGCACATGATGTTTGAGATATTGTAGAGAAAGGCTACAATGAGCCCCTAGATGAATCTACATTATCCCAAACTCAAAAGGATGGTGTGAAGGCTTCAAGAAAGAGAGACAAGAAAGCTCTCTACCTCATCTACCAAGCATTGGATGATGATGGGTTCAAGAAGATCTCAAGTGCAACCACTGCTAAGGAAGCGTGGGAGAAACTCCAAACGTTTTGCAAAGGTGCCGAGCAGGTAAAGAAGGTACGTCTCCAAACTTTAAGAGGAGAATTTGAGTCCTTACATATGAAAGAAGGGGAGTCCATTTCCGACTATTTTTCAAGAGTTTTGGTGGTTTCAAATCAAATGAAAAGAAATGGTGAGAAATTGGAAGATGTTAGAATTATTGAGAAGATACTCCGGTCATTAACTTCCAAATTCGAGCATATTGTCATAACAATTGAAGAAACTAAAAATTTGGAAGAGATGTCAATTGATCAATTAATGGGATCCTTACAAGCATATGAAGAAAAGCATAAGAAAAAACAAGATATAGTGGAGCAATTTTTCAAGATGCAAATAAAAGATAAGGAAGAAAATATCGGAAATGGACGAGGTCAATATGGAAGAGGTCGTGGTCGTGGACGAGGTCGAGGCCATGGACGTGGACGAGGAGGTTTCAACATCAATGAAGAAAGAAGAGAATACCCAAGTCGTGGGAGAGGCAACCAAGGTGCAAGGTACGATAAATCTCAAATCAAATGTTATTCTTGTCAAAAATATGGACACTATGCTTCACAATGTAGAGGGTCTCAAACCAAAGTCGAAGAGACCGCCAACCTTGTGGAGGATAAGGGCCAAAAAGACGTGACCCTACTTCTAGCATACAAAGGAGAAGAAGGGAGACAAGACAACACTTGGTACCTTGACACCGGGGCGAGCAACCATATGTGTGGAAAGAGGAGCATGTTCGTGGAGCTCGACGAATCGGTGAGTGGTAATGTTTTTTTTGGTGATGAATCCAAAATACCAGTGAAAGGCAAAGGTAACATCCTAATCCGCTTGAAGAATGGAAATCACCAATTTATCTCAAATGTCTACTATGTGCCCAACATGAAAAATAATATATTGAGTTTGGGGCAACTCTTAGAGAAGGGCTATGACATTCACATGAAAGATCATAGTCTTTCCATAAGAGATAATAAAAATAATTTAATCACTAAGGTGCCTATGTCCAAAAATAGAATGTTCTTGTTGAACATTCAAAATGATGTTGCAAAGTGTCTTAAAGCTTGCTACAAAGATGTATCTTGGCTTTGGCATCTTCGATTTGGGCACTTGAATTTTGGAGGCTTGGAGCTACTATCCAAAAAGGACATGGTGCGAGGACTACCATCCATTAGACACCCCGATCAATTATGCGAAGGATGCCTACTCGGAAAGCAATTTTGGAAGAGTTTTCCAAAGGAGTCAAGCTCGAGAGCCCAAAAGCCATTGGAGCTCATACATACCGACATATGTGGTCCGATCAAGCCAAGCTCCCTCGGTAAAAGCAACTATTTCCTTCTATTTATTGATGATTTTTCTAGAAAGACATGGGTGTATTTCTTGAAGCAAAAATCGGAGGCATTTGAAGTATTCAAGAAATTCAAAGCGGCAGTGGAAAAAGAAAGTGGACTACACATAAAGGCCATGAGATCCGATCGTGGAGGCGAGTTCACTTCTAGAGAGTTCCAGAATTTTTGCGAGGAGCATGGAATAAGGCGTCCACTAACGGTACCAAGGTCCCCCCAACAAAATGGAGTGGCGGAAAGGAAGAACCGGACAATTCTAGACATGGCGCGGAGTATGCTAAAGAGCAAGAAGCTACCAAAGGAATTCTGGGCCGAAGCAGTAGCGTGTGCAGTCTACCTACTCAACCGATCACCAACAAGGAGCGTGTGGGGAAAGACACCACAAGAAGCTTGGAGTGGAAGGAAGCCAGGAATCTCCCATCTAAGAGTCTTTGGAAGCAAAGCATACGCACATGTACCTGACGAGACACGGAGCAAGCTCGATGACAAAAGTAAGGCGTTCATCTTTATCGGGTATGATTCCAACTCCAAAGGCTACAAATTATATAATCCAGATACTAACAAGCTTGTGATAAGTCGGGACGTGGAGTTTGATGAAGAAGGAGAATGGAATTTTGGTTCTCTCGAGGACTTTAGTTCCATTATTCCAACCGAAGAAGAAGAACAAAGATCTACAGCAGAGGATGCCCATCGAGAGCTAACTACTCCACCTACCTCGCCAACAGCAGTTCAAGATGACTTGCCACCATCGTTTCTGAATGAAAGGAGCGAGGAACGCGCAAGGAGTTTGGAAGACATTTATGAAGACACTGAAAGGTTAGAGGACCTAACTCTTCTTTGTCTATTTGCTGATTGTGAACCAGTTACCTTTGAAGAAGCCGTACAAAGTAAGAAATGGCGAGATGCAATGGATGAGGAGATCCAGTCCATCGAAAAGAACGACACCTGGGAGCTGACTTCACTTCCAAAAGGGCAAAAGGCGATCGACGTCAAGTGGGTGTACGAGGCAAAGAAAAACTGCAAGGGAGAAATCGAAAGATACAAGGCGAGGCTTGTTGCAAAAGGATACAGTCAAAGAGCCGGCATCGACTATGACGAGGTATTTACCCCTGTAGCCCGTTTAGAAACTGTAAGACTAATCATTTCTATGGCAGCTCAAAATAAATGGAAGATACACCAAATGGATGTAAAGTCGGCGTTCTTGAATGGAGTCCTTGAGGAAGAAGTTTACATCCGACAACCTATAGGCTATGAGGTGAAGACGCAGGAAGACAAAGTCTTAAGATTGAAGAAGGCGTTATATGGACTAAAGCAAGCACCAAGGGCGTGGAACAGTAGGATCGACAAGTACTTGCAAGAAAATGACGTCGCCAAATGCCCACATGAGCATGCGCTCTATGCCAAGATGAAAGATGGAGATATCTTGATCGTTTGCTTGTACGTGGATGATTTAATCTTTGCAGGAAATAACCAAAGGATGATCGATGAGTTCAAACAAGCGATGGATAAAGAGTTCGAGATGACTGACATTGGGCTTATGGCGTACTATCTTGGCATTGAAGTCAAACAACTTGAGGATGGAATTTTCATCTCACAGGAGGGCTATGCGAAGGAGATCCTAAAGAAGTTCAAGATGGATGATTGCAACCCAGTCAACACACCGGTGGAGTGCGGGATCAAGTTGTCGAAGCATGATGAAGCTGAGAAAGTGGACACGACGATGTTCAAGAGCTTAGTTGGGAGCTTACGATATTTGACTTGCACGAGACCCGACATTCTCTTCGCCACCGGCCTCATAAGTCGCTACATGGAGAATCCAACTACTACACACTTGAAGGCTGCAAGAAGAATTCTCCGCTACCTCAAAGGTACAATGAACTTTGGCTTGTTCTATTCAACTTCTAATAATTATAAGCTTGTTGGTTATAGCGATATCGATTGGGCCGGAGACATTGATGATAGAAAAAGTACCACGGGCTTCGTGTTCTTCATGGGAGACACTGCCTTCACTTGGATGTCCAAGAAACAACCAATTGTCACTCTATCCACATGTGAAGCTGAGTACGTTGCCGCTACCTCCTGTGTATGTCATGCAATCTGGATGCGAAGTTTGCTAAAGGAGCTGGGATGGCCACAAGAAGATCCAACTACAATATGCGTGGATAATAAGTCGACGTTGGCGTTGGCGAAAAATCCGGTGTTCCATGATCGAAGCAAGCATATTGACACACGCTATCACTACATAAGAGAGTGCATCACAAGAAAGGATGTACAAGTAGAGTACGTGAAGTCCAAAGACCAAGTTGCGGATATCTTCACCAAGCCACTCAAGCAAGAGGACTTCATCAAGTTAAGAAGTCTGCTTGGAATGACAAATCAAGTTTAAGGGGGGGTGTTGAAAATAAAATAAACTTGATTTTGTTATAATTATTTGGGCTTAAGAAATTATGAAAAATAAATAGCCCAATTCCGGAACATTCTAGGCAACTCTAGATTCCGGAATGTTCTAGAGAACTCTAGTCCATTTGAGCTTGGAAATACTCTAGAATTCTCCATAGAATTCTAGCACATGTACCTAGCTAGAAAGTAATAGAACTCTCTAGACTCTCTAGAATTCTCCATAGAATTCTAGCACATGTACATAGCTAGGAAATGGTAGAACTCTCTAGACACTCTAGAGCTTGGCAAGCCTCCCCTATAAATATGGGATGGCATTTGGCATTTGTATAACACACAACACGCAACATATCAAGCCAAAAAAATCAAAAACAAGTTTGAGTAATAAAAGTTTCTCTTCTCCAAAATCTTTCTACTCTTCCAAAATTCCCTTAGTCTAAAAGCCTCCTTCCAAATATTAATAGCAATCCTCTTCCAACAACAGAATCATCTGAAAAAACTCTAGGTATGAAAAAAAGAATGGTTATAAATGTAGAGAGTTAATTTTCTCGTATTGCTCACAAAAGTATATATAGAGTACAGGGGTATCAAATCCTACCAACTATATGACTGTACAATAATGAAGGAAATCAAATCCTACCAACTATATGACTGTACAATAATGAGAGAATATTTTACCAATAATAAAAAGATACACAAAAGATATTCACAGTATTTCCTAATACACCCCCCTCAAGATGGAGGGCTGGAGGACACTCCAATCTTGGACATCAACAGAAGAAGCCGAGGACGAGATAAGTGCTTGGTGAGAGCATCAGCAAGCTGATCGATAGAGGATACGTGAGCAATACGAAGGGACCCATTCTGAACCAATTGACGAACAAAGTGATAATCAATGGAGATGTATTTCATGCGCGAATGAAACACAGGGTTGGAACAGTGGTAAGTGGCGCCAATGTAGTCACTGTAAATGACAGGAGCAGCCGGAAGAGGGACATGAAGCTCGCGCAGCAGGGAATGAAGCCAACGTACTTCAGCGGCAGCAGAAGCAATGGAACGATACTCAGCCTCAGTAGATGATCGTGCAACGGAACGCTGCTTTTTGGAGCTCCAGGAAATAGGATTAGGCCCTAGAAAGACAACATAGGCACCAGTTAAGGAGCGGTCATCACAGTTTCCACCCCAATCAACATCAGAGAAACAATGCAGAGGTATAACAGATGAAGGATACAGCCAGACGCCAAAGTCACGCGTCCCATTCAGATACCGGAAGAGGTGCTTAACTGCACCCCAATGAGTGACAGTAGGAACGTGAATGAACTGTGAGAGTTTATTCACAGCAAAGGAGATATCAGGACGAGTGAAGGAGAGATACTGGAGTCCCCCAAGGGCCTGTCGATAGGCGGATGCGTCTGCAGGGGCCGAGCCGTCGGCCAGATGAAGACGGGTTGACGCCGTCGTTGGCGTCTGAACAGGGTTTGACTCCAGCATATTATGACGAGTCAAAAGATCAACAACATATTTACGCTGAGAAAGAAAACACCCCTTGGAGCTGCGCAGAACTTCAACACCAAGAAAGTAGCTTAGATCATCCATGTATTTAAGAGAAAACTGAGTCCCAAGAGAGTCAATCACACGGTTCAAGAAAGCAGAATCATTACCAGTCAATATGAGATCATAAACATATACCAAAAAATAGGCCGTAATACCAGAATGCTGAAAGACGAAGAGCGAAGTGTCAGAGGTAGTGTTGACGAAACCCATGGTCAGAAGACATTGGCGGAGCGCACTGTACCATGCCCGGGGTGCCTGTTTGAGACCATAAACAGCTTTCTGTAATTTATAGACATAAGATGGATATGCTTTATCAACAAAGCCCGGTGGTTGTGCCATATAAACATCCTCTGTAAGCCTCCCGTGGAGAAAGGCATTGTTCACATCCATTTGACGAAGAGGCCAGCCCTTGGATACAGCTATACCGAGAACCAAACGCACAGTTGCCGGCTTAACAACCGGACTGAAAGTCTCCTGGAAGTCTACACCTGGACGCTGATGAAAGCCCTTTGTAACAAGCCGGGCTTTGAACTTATCCACAGTACTGTCAGGCTTTCGTTTGATGCGATAAACCCACTTGCAACCCACAACATTCTGCGAAGAATCAGTCGGAACAAGAACCCAGGTGCCATTCCGTAGCATAGCATCAAACTCTTATGACATAGCAGCGCGCCAGCGCTCATCAGACATAGCACTAGGCAAGGTTTGAGGTTTAGTAACAACAGGAGAGGTGACAGCAGACATACCAAACTTCTTGTTGGGCGTAAAGATGTTATTTTTGCTGCGAGTTTGCATACGATGACCAACCTGAGAGGATGCAGGTGGCAGCATAATGGGTGTAGCGGCGGCAGGGGCCGCTGGCAGTGCCAAAAGGGGCGCTGGTGGCTCGGGCGTTGCCGCCAGCAGTGCGTCCGGTGAAGGATGGCTAGTGAGAGCGGCGGCAGGTACTGGTGGCGTTAGCGGAAGGACTTCTAGGGAGACCGGAATGGGTACAGGGGGAGACTCGGGGTTAGACATTTTGGAGAACGGGAAGACATCTTCATGGAAGGTGACATGACGCGAGACGAAGATATTAGACATTAAGGGATCAAAGCAGAGATAGGCGCTTTGAGTAGTAGAGTAGCCGAAGAGGACACAGGCACGAGATCTGGGTTCCATTTTGTGTGAGGTGTAGGGCCGAAGCCAAGGGAAGCATTGACAGCTGAAGACACGTAGTTTGGCAAGGTTGGGGCGCTTATGGAAGAGAGACTCAAAGGAGGAGAACATCGAAAGATTTGTCTTGGGAAGACGATTAATGAGATAGACTGTTGTAGCAAAGGCATAAGGCCAGTAAATGAGAGGTACAGAGGTATGATGAAGGAGAGTGAGACCAGTATCGACAATATGACGGTGACGACGTTCAGCATAGCCATTGTGCTGAGGAGTATGAGGAGGTGCAATGAGATGTGAGATGCCATTGGAGGCAAGGAAAGAGCGTAAAGCGAGGAATTCGCCCTCATTGTCAGTATACAGAGTAATGATTTTAGCAGAGAAATATTTTTCTACAATGGATTTAAAAATGGGGAAGGTTTGTAAGACTTCAGATTTACGGCGTAAAGGAAAAAACCAAACATACTTAGAAAAATGATCAACAAAGATGACATAATATTTAAATCCTTCATTAGAAATAATCGGAGAGGTCCATACATCGAAGAAAATAAGCTCCAGGGGAGCAGTAGAAGATAAACTTGACTCAAAAAAGGTAACTTATGACACTTATGAAGCTTGCAAGAGGCACAAGCAAGATCAGACACATTACTGGACGCTATACTGCTAGAAGACACTAAATGACGCAGGATTTTAGCTGACAGGTGACCAAACCAAGAATGCCACAATGACGCAGAGAGCTTTTGTGCCGTGAGGGCGGATGGGAGACTGGGAGCCGCCGGCCAGTAGTAGGTGTTGCCCCTAAGCGGGCCGCGAACGAGCGTTGCCCACGTGCGACGATCCTTCACCTGAAAATCAGTATCAGAAAGAACAATGTTAACATTATTGTGACGACATAATTGGGCAACAGAGATCAAATTTTTATGCATATGTGGAACACAGAGAGCCCCAGGTAATAAAAGAGAGGAATGACTGTTAAGTTGTCCAGTATGTGTAATTGTCAAACCTTCACCATTACCAATAACCACATTGTCAAAACCAGTGTAAGGACTGTGAAGAGACATGTTGGCAAGATCAGAGGTTATGTGATGGGAGGCACCAGAGCCCAGGATCCAATCGGATGCAGAGGGAATCGTCGGAGAGTGATGGGCTGTGTGAGCAGCCGGATAGGGCGGCGAAGCATAAGCTGCCACGGCAGTGGTCCACCGTAAGGGGGTTGATTGGCGCCGGAGATGGGATAGGACAGTCAGCGGCACGCGGAGTGGCCAAATTCACTGCAGAGCTGGCACTTCCCATTGTACCCGCGAGATTGGCCATTGCTGGAGTAACCACCGCGACCGGATACTGAACCGCGGCTGCTACGACCGCGCCCGCGGCTACCGAAACGGTGACGGCCTGGCTGCTGTCTGGCGACGAAGGCAGCCGACGGAGCCAAATCAGATGCGGTGGAGGTGGCCGGCACACGAGCAGTAATCTGAGCCTCCATGCTTAACAGCTTGTCATGTAATTTAGCAAAAGAGATGGGAGATTCGCGAGCTTGGATGGCATGAGAGTTTTCCATATACGGATCATCAAGACCATTTAGAACCTTAATGACAAGATCCTCAGAATCAACAGTAACACCCAGGAGAGATAATTCATCCACAATCACGCGAATATCGTGCATAAAATCAGTAATAGATGTAGAACCTTTTACCGGATTATGGAGCTGCTGTTTGAGAGCCATGAGACGACCACGAGAAGCAGTGCCGTATGTGCGCGCGAGGATGTCCCAGGCTTCTTTAGAGGTTTCCGCAGCGGCAATTAAGGAGATGATCGTCGGTGTGATCGACGAGATGATGGCACTGAGAATAAGATTGTCCTGGCAAATCCAGTAAGGATATGCTGGATTGGGGGAAGTCACGTCCTTGTCGACGATAGTGGCTGGTGGGCACGGCTTCGATCCGTCCAAAAAGCCAAGGAGGTCATAACCTGTAAGAAGGGTTCAAAATTAGAATTTCCACGCCAGGTAATTAGTGGATCCAATTTGAGTGGGATTTGAGCCGATGCATTTATGGCAATCGGTTGGATAGGCTCGGTTGACGTCATAGCGGCCATGAAGCGCGAGGCAAATGAGAGGAGGCGCTGAACGACGTCGAGAAAGAGAGGCTACTGATTAGTGTAGCGGCGGCGGCGCGGGTAGGATAGAATTAGGGTTTGTTTGGCGATAAGCCACTGGCGTATGATACCATATAGAGAGTTTTGGGAGAATTAATTTTCTCGTATTGCTCACAAAAGTATATATATAGTACAGGGGTATCAAATCCTACCAACTATAGGACTGTACAATAATGAAGGAAATCAAATCCTACCAACTATAGGACTGTACAATAATGAGAGGATATTCTACCAATAATAAAAAGATACACAAAAGATATTCACAATATTTCCTAATAATAACAATTGCTTCCACATCAAATATGGTATTTTTTCCAGCTATTTTTTTTTTTGTTTTTAGTTTTTTTTGTTTTTAGTTTTAAATTTCTTGAATGGAAATGGATTTTTGGTTTTGGTTTTCTAGACCAACTTAGTAAGTGTCGGTAATTATAGAAAGAATAGAAAGAGTAGAGTTTAACAAGAAAAACTAGACGTAGAGATTTTGCATGGTTTGTTATGTTAGTAGGTAAGCATTGTAGGGTAGTACGAGTACTCCGTTTAATATTTGTTAATTAAAACAATTTGGTAACTCATAAGTTTAAGCTAGTGCTTCTACGGATAGTGAATTTTCCTATGGCTAATAGCCAGGAATTAGACAAAAAATGGGAGAAATCTAAAAATAGTCAAATTATAAGTGGTCATTCAAAAATAGCCACAATTTCAAAAGTAATCGAAATTTAGTCACTTTTTATGTAAAGATAAATTTGAAAGAAAATCTTGTCCAAAATCCGGAAAAAATACTCCAGTATAATATATTGAAATTCTAGTATAATACACCGGTCCAATATATTATACTGGAACTTTCCATGTGTTGGAGTTCCAACATAATATATTGGAACTTCATACACAACTGCATCGATCTCCAGTATATTATGCTGGAACATTCCGTGTTGTAGCAAAATAGTGTCTATTTCTCAATGACCTTGAAAATACTGGATGTTTTGAATGACCAGTCCGAAAACTGGCTATCCCGTGCTATTTTTACAAACAAAAAAAATATGACAAAAAATCATCGTATAAACAGTTTTCACACTGGTCAATCAAAAATAGCCAGCGTTTACCAAGTCAATGCAAAATAACCACTATTTTGCTGCAATAAGGACCAGTCCCATACAATATACGGGAGTTCTGGTGCATTTGCGTACGAATTCCAGCATATTATGCTGGACCGATATGCTTTGTTAACTCCTGTATAATATACGGGAGGCTGGAGCACCAGTGCTCCAAACTCCAGTATATTATACTGGACATTTATACTTGCTCGAATTCCCATAAAATATACTGGAGTTCCAGCATAATTATGCTTGAACTCCCGTAAAATTTGCGGGATGCTGGAGTTCAAGCATACTTATGCTAGAACAACAACAACTATCCAGTATAGTCCCACAAAGTGGGGTTTGAGAGGGTAATATGTAGACGAGCCTTACCCCTACCTGAAAGGGCAGAGAGGCTGTTTCCAATCGACCCTCGGCTCAGCAAAGGAAAGGAAAAAACAAAAATAAAAATAAAAGAGCATTAGTAAGTCCAGCAGAAATAGCGTAAATAATTATCTAAACATAAGAACCATAAATAAAATAGCAATAATATCATACAGTAACTATCATAGATAACTACCATAAGGGAGACACAGTCCAAAACACAAATCATCTATGGATAGCCTTGCAAAGCCTCACCCAACCCTGGGTGAGAAGTACGAAAAACTCTAGGGACCCCTATCCTACACCCAGATACTAGACCTCCAGACTTTCCTATCAAGGGCCATGTCCTAGGAAACCCGCATTCTAGCCATGTCATGCCTAATCACCTCCCCCCAATACCTCTTAGGCCTCCCTCTGCCTCGCCGAACACCGACCATCACCAGCCGTTCACAACTCCTCACCGGGGCATCAGGACTTCTCCTCCGCACATGCCCGAACCACCTCAGCCTCGCTTCTCGCATCTTCTCATCCATCGGGGCCATCCCCACCTTCTCTCGAATAACTTCATTCTTAATATTATCTAACCTGGTGAGCCCGCACATCCACCTGAGCATCCTCATCTCCGTAACCTTCATTCTCTGAACATGAGAGTTATTCACTAGCCAGCACTCCGCCCCATACAACATTGCAGGTCTAACCACAATGCTATTAAATTTCCCCTTGAGTTTCTGTGGAACTTTCTTGTCACACAGGACTCCAGATGCAAGCCTCCACTTTGACCACCCCGCTCCTATACGATGAGTGACGTCCCCTTCAATCTCTCCGTCCCCCTAAATCACCGACCCAAGATATCTGACACTGTCCCTCTTGGCGATGACCTGAGATCCAATCATTACGTCTCTGCCTACTTCGCTCGGCTCGGCGCTAAACTTGCACTCCAGGTATTCCGTCTTAGATTTGCTTATTTTGAAACCCTTAGACTCGAGAGTTTGTCTCCATACCTCTAAGCTCTCAATAGCACCGACCCTCGTCACGTCTATCAAGACTATATCATCAGCAAATAGCATACAACAAGGCATATTCCCTTGAATATGCCGGGTTAGAGCATCCATCACCAAGGCAAACAAGAGAGGGCTAAGCGCCGATCCTTGATAGAGCCCCATAACCACTGGAAAATGTTCTGAGTCGCCACCCACCGTCCTAACCCTAGTCTTAGATCCATCATACATATCCTTGATTACTCTGATGTAGGCTTCCGGCATGCTCTTCACCTCCAAGAACCTCCATAGCACCTACCTTGAGACCTTGTCATACGCCTTCTCCAAGTCGATAAGCACCATGTGCAGGTCCTTCTTCTTATCCCTGAACTGCTCCACCAGCCTCATGACAAGGTGGATAGCTTCTGTAGTGGAGCGACCCGGCATGAAACCAAACTGGTTCGTAGATATAGATGTCATCTCCCTCACCCTTGTCTCGATCACCCGCTCCCAGACCTTCATGGTGTGACTTATTAATTTGATACCCCTATAGTTGTTGCAGCACTGGATGTCCCCTTTGTTCTTGTACAAGGGCACCATTGTATTCCACCTCCACTCATCCGACATCCTTTTGGTCCTGAAGATCGCATTGAACAACTTGGAGAGCCACTCCACTCCTGACCTACCCACGCATTTCTAGAACTTCACCGGGATCTCGTCAGGCCCGGTCGCTCGACCCCTACTCATCTTACGCAGAGCCCCCATGACCTCCTCCGCTCTAATGTGCCTGCAGTACCCAAGGTCTCTATATTTCTCTGAATGCCCCAACTCCCATAGATCTATGTTACGATCCCCCTCCTCGTTAAGTAGGTCTCGAAAGTACGCCTGCCACCTCTGCTTGACATTAGAGTCCCCCATCAGAACTCTACCATCCTCGCCCTTGATGCACCTAACTTGGTCAAGATCACGCGCCTTCCTTTCCCTTACTTTAGCTAACCGGAATAACTTCCTGTCCCCGCCTCTCTCCCCTAGATCCTCGTACATGCGACCAAATACCGCGTTTTTAGCTTCCATAACCGCCAACTTTGCTTCTTCCCTCGCCACCTTGTGGATCTCCCTGTTCGCTCTGCGTTCTTCGTCGCTTGTACTCCCTGCCAACTTAGCAAACGCCGCCTTATTTACCTCCACTTTTCCTTTGACTACATCGTCCCACCACCAGTCACCCTGATGTCTGCTTGAATAGCCCTTGGCTATCCCGAGCACGTCCCGTGCTACCTCCCTAACCAAGTTTGGCGTCTCTGACCACATAGCGTCCGCTTCCCCAGAACTTCTCAAAGCTCCACCCTCAGCTAACCTCCTCTCAATACTTATGCTAGAACTCCCGTAAAATTTGCGGGCGTATTTTCCGGATTATGAATAGTGTTTTTGCTCATATTTATCTTTACATAAAAAGTTACCAAATTTCGATGACCTTTGAAACTTGGCTATTTTCAACGACCAGTGGTAAATATGGCTATTTTAAAATTTTCTCCCAAAATCTCACCTTATATCCATTAATTCCAAACTATATACCCTTTAATGCCCATGCCCAAACTATTTACTACTCCTACCCATGCATTCCAAACTATTTACCCGCTTACTCTTTAGCTACATTACCATTGTTTTTTCTTCCTTCCAAAACTTCCACAAACAAAGGAAATAGAGTTGAGTACAACGAAGTACAACTATAGAGTTGAGAATTTTCTTGTTTATTTTTTTCTTAGAAGAAGCCAAATACTGGAAAAGAAATCGCCTCATCTACCAACATTCCCATATATTAATTGGGTTGACTAGACCGATCAATAAAGACGCCAACCTGGGATAATGTCATATTGCTTCAGAATCACACATCATATATATTCTTGTCTTCTAATTCATGTTTGTTCTAATTTTGTCTTTATTATAGTGGAGTAAAGTTCTTGTCCAGAAGATAGACTATTGTTTTGGCATATTCTTTCCCAGTAATTTTTGACTTAAACAAGTTCATAGTGATTTATTGTAAGAAAAATTAGATCAACCATTGAAAGACTTTGAAACTTGAAAAATTATAAATTGCATTTGTCGAGTTTGTCATTGTTTGATTAGATTTGACTCGCCTGATTAAAAATTTGATTGGCAATTGTAACCAAGTGTTGAGTCAGCTTGGTCGAGACTTCGAGCTAATTTGAGGTAATTGAGATCGAAATTTTCAGTTGAAAATCGAAGAAGAACACGACTACATTAATAATCGAAGAAGAGCATTGTTACCTAATAGTATACTGCTACAATATACTAATAAAAAACTACAACAGTATACCATTATAGTATACAAATATAATTATTATGGTATACTGTAATAATATACAAGATATTGTAACAATATGTTATAGTAGTTTACAATATACATAACAGTATTACCCGTAAATTCACTTGCCTTTTTCCTTTTAATTTGTTTTAAGCTTTTACCTAGCGTGAGCGGCAAATTAGAAAATGCAAAAAAATAAATAAATTATAGTTTGCTATATAATGTAACGGTATACTCTTACAATTAGATTCTTTTAGATTTTTTTTTAAATTTTTTTTATTGACAACTGATATTATTTTGGTTTAATAATTGAATTAATTTTTTTAACTCTTTGCGTACAATTGTATACCCTGTTGGTATAACTATATATAATACTGGTATCAAATATTAGTTAATATTTTATTGATTGTATTAGCTACATTTAATTAGTACATGATTTGATTTTTATTTAGTAATAATATATATATATATATGAAATTTGATACACACACATATATATATAATAAAAAATAGCAAAAATAGTAAATGGAATTAGATTATGAAGAGAAAAAGCATATAAAAAAAAAGAATTGAAATGAAATTAGAATAGGAAAAAAAAGAAGAAGAAGAAAACGGGGAAAAAAGGAGAAAAGAAAAAAGAAAATTAAAGAAGCATATAAATAAAAAAGAATTGAAGATTAAAGGAAAAATTCCCCACAAAACCTATTATGAGTAGAAAATGTAATTAGTTTATGGGTAGGAAAAATAAATAGATAAACAAGGGTAAATAATTTTGTTTTTATGGGTAACTGTGTCAAAACCCCTATTATTATAAATGTGAACTAATTTCTCTAATTCATCTCTAATAAAGTTTTAGTGTCAAATTTGGATGAAAATAGGTCTAGTGATTTCTGATCCAGGCGAGCTGATTATCTCTTTAACTCATGTTTAATTAGTTTTTGCTGTTAAAATCCAATGAAAAGAGGTATATGAATCAAATTAAAGTAATTTCTTTAATTCACGTCCAATTAAAGTTTACTATCAAAATCCTACAAAAATAAGGTCAGTGATTTATTATGATGTTGAGATACAAGAAAAAAGTGTTGTTACTTAGTTTTAATTGGGATGTTTCTTAGTTTTGGGTAATTTTTTCTCTAAATTTTCTATTGGGATTAGATTGTATTTATTTATATCTGTATGTAGTGGACAAGCTCAGTCCATTGTACAAAAGGGGGATTATATTTTGTAACAGACGGTTGATTTCTTCACTCTCTCTAATGGAAAATATCTAGAAGTGTTCTCCCTTCTTCCTCTCTATTACTCTTTCTTCGATCTCATCGTTAATGGAGTTTTATCATGGTATCAAAGCCTAGATCTGGATAGATTACAATGTTATCCATCTTCTGAGGCTACAATCGTTTAGTTGTATCGGAGTTTTTTTTTGTCGAGATTCCACTGTTCTCTTTGATTTGGTTCTGGGTTTCTTCATCCCGGCGAATTTTCACGATAATTTGGGCTTCTTCCTTCCTTATTGATGACCATGATGGACATCAAAAATCTCCCAGCAATTGACAAATTTTTTGGAGTTATTTGAGGTTTCGATTTCGACCTTGGGTTTTGGTGGTTTCAGTGATTTTTCTTTACAAGGCCGTTGTTCCTTCCGGTCACAAAGGAAACTTGGTAACCCCAGATATCTCTGTTCTCTTGTTTCATTGGGAGTGTCGTTCTTTGTTTCATGATTAATTGCATGAAAAATGGAGAACAATGATGGTTTTTAATAATACCAACTGCTTCTTCTGTTTCTCGATCTACTTTTAATGAGGACGATTATACGCATCCATGTCATCCTTTTTATGTTCATCCGTCCGATATTTTAGGATCTTCTTTAGAATCTGTGACTTTTGATGGTACTGGGTACGGGACTTAGAGACGAACTATTCGTGTGGCTTTGTCTATTATAAACAAACTGGATTTCATTAATGGAATCCCAGTTAAACCTCCATATAGCTCTCGTTTAGCGTGACAATGACAAAGGTGTAATGATTTGGTTGTCTCTTGGTCGATTAACTCCCTATCTAAAGATATTGCTCGTAGTGTTGAGTACTCTGAACTTGCCAAAGATATTTGGAGTGAGTTGGAAGAAAGATATGGTTATGCAGATGTTGCAAGGGTTTTTGAACTAAAAAGGAACTTTCTCACATATCACAAGGGTCACTAGATATTGCTTCTTATTTCAATAAAATCAAGCAATTGTAGGATGAAATTGATGCCTTGTCAATTATTAGGGTCAGGTCCTGTAGTAACTGTGGTTTCAAATCTGACTATCAAAGGGATGATGATGTTCAAAAGGTGTACCAATTTTTGATGGGTCTCAATGATATATATGTGCAAACCAGAAGCAATATTTTCATGATAAACCATTTCCATTTGTGAGTACTATCTACAACATATTATTGTTAGATGAGAAGCAGAGGCAGGTCTCTACCTCTCATCAGTTTCTCTCTACATCTGCATCTTTCAATGTTGGAGTCTCTACACAAGGTTTTCCTTCCAAAGCCAATTTTGACACACAGAGACCCCCTATATGCAAATATTGTAAGAAGCATGGTCACACTATTGACAAGTGCTACAAGTTACATGGGTATCCTTCAAATTTCAAGTTCACAGAAGGGACTGCCAGTAGGAAAGCTGCAGTTCATGTTGAACTAAATTCTCCCTCTCCTCCTAAAAATTTGATTTATGATTCTGACAAGCCATCTAAGTTTAATAATGCTCCAATGATATCTGATTTAACAAAAGATCAAGTTTCCGAACTGATAATGTTACCGCAACATTCTCATGTATCTGCTGATTCCTCCTCCACTCCTACTCTTATGGCTTCTGCCAACTTTGCTGGTAAGCTGTTGTCAGAAAGTATTTCTCTCAAGTTATGCATGTTTTCACCAGTAGATAGTTTTTTTTTTATAATAGATTCTGGAGCTTTTGATCATATGACTTCTCATATAGAACTTCTATTCAATCTAAGGACACTGCCTATACCTTGTCTGGTTTCTCTTCCAAATGGTTACAAAGTAAAGGTCTATTTAATAGGATCCTTAAATTTGTTTCCAGATTTCACAATTCATCATGTTTTGTATGTTACTTCTTTTCAATACAATCTTATTTCTGTTCATAAATTTTTGGAACAATACAATATTATTGTCTTGTTTATCAGAACTCTTTGTGCTATACAGGTCCTTTCTCTGAAGATGCCTCTGGTTCTTGGTAAATTGCGCGACAATCTCTACAAGCTACTTCTTCCACATGTTATTTCTTCTAGTGCTGCCTCTAATTATTCTTCTAGTACTATTTCTCATGTTTCCTTTCCTATTAATTCACCTGCTTGTGTTTTTCCTCAGATACAAATGTAAATGCTGCTGATACTGGTGTAACACATGTTAGTAATGATGTAAAATCTGAATAATATAAATAAAATGGATGTTGTTTGGCATTATAGACTTGGACATATTCCTTTTTCTAAAATGAAACATACATACATATACATACATATGTACATATATATATATATATATATATATATATATATATATATATATATATCTGTGTGTGTGTGTGTGTGTGTGTGTGTGTGTGTGTGTATGCTTGGGTCACATTTATCTTCCAAACAATCCTTTTCTTGTCCAATATGTCCTTTAGCCGGACAAACCAGATTACCATTCCCTGATAGTAGCATATAATCCATAAAACCTTTACAATTGATCCATGTTGACACCTGGGGTCCATATGATTCTCCCACTTATTCTGGTTCAAAATATTTTATTACTATTGTTGATGACTATTCAAGAGCCACTTGGACACACCTTATGGGAGCCAAATGCAATGCTTTTGACCTCCTAAAAGTTTTTATAGCTACGAATGAAACTCAATTCTAGCTAAAAGTCCAGCTAGTCAGAAGTGACAATGCTTTAGAATTAGGGTCCAGTATGCTTTGTTCCAAGTTCTTTTCTGAAAAAGGAATAGTACCATGTCCTCATACTCCACAACAAAATGGTGTTGTAGAAAGAAAACACAGGCATCTTTTGGAAACTGCTAGGGCCCTACTTTTCCAATCCGGTCTCCCTGTTAGAATTTTGGGAGACTGCATACTCACAACCACCTACTTGACTAACATATTTCCTTCAAGTGTCTTAAACAACAAAAGCCCTTATGAGATCTTGTACAATTAGCACCTCACCTACTCCAATCTTAGAGCTTTTGGATGTTTGTGCTACTATACTATTCCAAAACCTCGCAGTGACAAACTTCAGCCTAAGGCTACTCCTTGTGTATTCGTTGGTTATTCCTTTGGAAAGAAAGGTTACAAGCTGTATGACTTACAAAATAAAACATGTCTTACCTCTAGAGATGTTTTCATGAACATGTTTCTTCCTTTGTCAAGTCTGGATCTTCTTCCCCTTTTATGTCAAATTTGTCTTTTTCTACTTGCTTTGATCATTCTGTTCCACAATATTCTTCAGTTTATCATGATTTATTTTTCCCTATTTCATCAGATCCTTCTTCTTCTAATCGATCTCTTTCTACTTTTGAATTTCCTTCTCACTGTAATCTTTCTGCTTCCCTTGGTCTCCCACTTCCTCTTCACTCTGAATCTAGTTCTCCTCCTCCCTTCTCTGAATCTGATTTCCACCTTTAAGGAGGTCCTCTAGACCTCACAATCTTCCCGCCTATTTGCAGAATTATGTTTGTAACTTGCCAACTTCTGGCTCCAGGTCTGCTAATTTAACATTTATGTCAACTTCTAGTGAACATGGTTTTGAGCCTAATACTTACTCTCAGGCAGCAACTATCCCTGAGTGGCAAGCTGCTATGAGAAAGGAGTTTGAGGCATTAGAGACTAATGTTACTTGGGATATAGTTGAGTTACCCAAAGGCAAAAAGCCAATTAGCTACAAATGGGTATACAAAATTAAGAACAAAGTTGATGGGAATATATAAATATGTAAGGCTAGGCTTGTAATTATAGGTGATACACATGTTGAGGGAATAGATTTTCATGGAACTTACTCTCCGGTGGTCAAATTTTCCACTATTAAAGCTTTAATTACGGTAGTTGTTAAAAGAAATTGGTTACTATTTCAATTAGATGTTAATAATGCCTTTTTGCATGGAGATTTAGATGTTGAAGTTTATATGAAAATTCCACCTGGACTTTCTTTTTCCAATGCATCGTATGATTCTGTTTCCCACAATTTCGCGTGTCAATTGAAAAAACTCTTTATATGGCCTACGCCAAGCTTCAAGGCAATGGTATGCAAAATTGTCCCAGTCCTTGGCATCTAGAGGTTACTCACATTCATTCAATGATTATTCACTTTTTATAAAGGGTTCTGCTGATAACCTGGTACTCTTAGTTGTCTATGTTGACGATATTATCATCACTTGGATAGATATGGTCGAAACTGATGCTGTAAAATATTTTCTTCATGATCAATTTAAGATTAATGATCTAGGCCATCTTAACTACTTCTTGGGTATTGAAGTGTTGTACTCAAAGCATGGGGTTTTGTTAGATCAGAAGAAATTTGTGAAAGATCTTCTCAAGCAGTTACATTCTTTTGATTGCTTATCAGTTGTATCCCCCTTGAAATGCATGAAAAGTTACTGGCTAATCAGGGTGATCATCTGCTTAATCCTGATACTTATAGGTTCTTGGTGGGTAAGCTCAATTTTCTTACACATACAAGACCTGATATTTGCTTTGCAGTCTAGCACTTGAGCAAATTCATACAAAGGCCTTGTCTCCCTCATATGCAAGATGCCTTGCGACTGCTCAGGTATCTTATGGTTACTCTTGATTTTGCAGATGACATAGTTCTAACTGATGAGACGCGTGGCGGAGTCAATGAGCGGCTAAAGGTTTGGAGACAAACACTTGAGTCTAATGGCTTCAGGTTGAGCAGGATGAAGACGGAATACCTCGAGTGAAAATTTGGGGCCGACCCGAAGGAACTGGGAGGGGAAGTGAGGCTCGACTCTCAAGTCATTCCTAAGAGAAGTAGTTTCAAGTACCTTGGGTCAGTTATTCAGGGGATTAGGGAGATCGACGAGGATGTCACACACCGTATAAGAGTGGGTTGGTTGAAGTGGAGGTTAGCGTCGGGAGTTCTATCTGACAAGAAAATGCCACTGTTACTAAAACGTAAGTTTTACCAGGCAGTGGTTAGGCCAGTCATGCTTTATAGAACCGAGTGTTGGCCGGTTAAGAACACACATCCATAGAATTAAAGTAGCAGAGATGAGGATGTTGAGGTGGATGTACGAGCATATAAGGATGGATAAGATTAGGAATGTAGTTATTTGACAAAAAGGTGGGCGTGGCCCCCACAGATGACAAGATGAGGGAATCAAGACTCAGATAGTTTGGACACATTCAGAGGAGGAACTCTGATGCACCAGTGAGGAGGTGTGAATGAATCGTTGTGGTGGACACAAGGAGAGGTAGATGGAGACCTAAGAATTATTGGGGCGATATGATCAGGCAGGACATGACACTAGTTAGGATTATTGAGGACATGACCCTTGATATGGAACTGTTGAGGTCGAGCATTAAGGTTATAGGTTAGGAAACGTTGTGGATATTAATATAATGCACTAGAGTGATACTAGACAGTTAGGACTTAGTCCTAGGATGCTACTTCTCAGATACTGATGTAGGGCGTGATCGGGTAGATATTATTATACCTTGTATCTTTTCCATATTTTCTTAGTTTTCATATATTGCTGTTAGCTGTGTTACTTTATGTTGTGTATAGTATTTTATGTTATTGTATTATGAGTTTATTGATATACTAATATATCTCCTCTTATTGCTTTCTTGAGCCGAGTGTCTCCTGGAAACAACCTCTCTGCCCCTCGGGGTAGGGGTAAGGACTGCGTACATATTATCCTCCCCAGACACCACTTGTGGGATCATACTGGGATGCTATTGTTGTTGTTGTTGTTGTTGTTGTTTTCTCTTAGTGTATATTGTGACAGTGATTGGAGTTCATGCCCAGATAGTAGGAAGTCCATCAGTGGGTTCTGCCTCTTGTTAGGGGGTTGTTTAATTGGTTGGAAATCCAAGAAATAATCTGTAGATCCATGAGTAAGGCCACTGCTGAAATAACTTGGGTTTTGCTCACTTTTATCTAATTTTAGTGTTGTTTCTTCTTCTTCGGTTACTTTATTTTGTGATAATCAGGCTGCCATCCATATTGCCAAGAACCCCTTCTTTCATGAACGCACCAAGCACATTGAATTATTTTGTTCGCAAAAAGCTGAATGAAGGATTGCTTCGGTTGCTTCACACTTCAAGTGTAGACCAGCTTGCTGGCATGTTTACTAAGCCCTTGGGATGTGCTCTTCATCACTTGCATCTTCGCAAGTTGGGAGTTATCTCACCCTCTAACTTGCCGGGGGTGTTGAGATACAGGAAGAAAGTGATGTTACTTAGTTAGTATTAATTGGGTTGTTATTTAGTATAGGGTTATATTTTCTCTACATTTTCTATTGGGCCTAGATTGCATTTATTTATATCTGTATGTAGTGGACCAGCCCAATCCATTGTACCAAAGGGGATTATATTTTGTAACAGATGATTGATTTTTTTCATTCTCTCTCTAATGAAAAATATCTAGAAGTTTCCTCCCTTCTTCCTCTCTATTACTCTTTCTTCGATCTCATCGTCAATGGAGTTGTATCATATGATCACATGTGAGTTGTAGTGTTATAAACATGAATGCTACTAATATATCCTTCATAAAACTGTAAGATGAGATATGAGAGAAGGAAAGAAAACCTCGTACCTCATTCTCTATATAATATGATATATTTGTTACATATAACCATCGACAAATATCACTTAAAAATAATTTTTCTTCTGTATCATTATTTTCTTCTATTGAATTATAACGAATCATATTGATATCATTTTATCTTTTGTATGTATATGAGCTTTAATGTTGGAGATAATATAATTAATATTTTATATAATTTATAAAAGGCTTTCTCATTTAGTTTTTTTTAAACAACTCAATGCTTGTTGAGCACTAAAAAGGGGGAAAAGAAAAGGAGTGGTCGTGCACCTCAGCCAAATAGTACGGGTTAGTCAGTTTTCGGACTGATCATTCAAAAATAGTCAGTATTTGCGAACATTAAAAAATAGCCAATATTTTGCTGTAACACGGAAAGTTCCAGCATAATATACTAGAGATCTGTGACGGCCCGACCTGTCGTCCTATGTGTTAGTGCTCCGTTTCCCCCTTATTGTGTTGCTTCATGTTTCAATGTCAGTACTGGAGTCGATCGGGTGTAATAGAATTGGTTTTGGTTGGAAATAAGGCACTTGGCCTCTTGAAGGAAGCTTGTTTTGGAAAAGTCAACCGGAAGTTGACTTGTGAATTAGAAAGCTCGGATGTGATTTTCGATGTTTCGGTTAGCTTTGGGAGATGATTTGTGACTTAGGAGAGCGGTCGGAATTAATTTGGAGGTCCGGTGTAGAATTTGGCTTGAATTGGCGAAGTCTAAATTTTGGCGAATTCCGGTTGGTAGGCGAGAATTTGATCCGAGGTTGAAATGGAATTCCGAGAGTTGCAGTAGCTTTGTTAGGTGATTTTTCGTAATGTCTGCAAATTTTCAGGTCTTTCGGATGTCGTTTGGCCTGGTTTTTGATCGAATATGAGTTTCGGAAGTTTTAAGAAAATTTAAGCTTGAATCCATCGTGATTTGATGAATTTTGTGTTAAAGGACATGTTTTTATGATTGGAACAAGTTTATATGATGTTTCGGGGTATGTTTGTGTCTTTGATTGAGGCCCCGGGGACCTCGGGGTGATTTCGGGTGTTCAAACAGACTAGTTTTGGCCTTGGGAGAGATTAGATTTTTGCTGTCATATGTTGCATACTTTTGTTCATCGCGTTCGCGTGAGGATTAAAGTGATCACGTAGATACAGCTGGAGTGGGCCTAGATTTTGGCTATCGCATTCGCGTAGGGTTAGTTCGCGTTCGCGATTAAGAGGAGGATTGCGCACCGCGATCGCGAGGGGTCAGACGCGTTCGCGTAGTAGGAATTTCTGGAGCATCGCGATCGCAGCCAGTTAGTCGCGTTCGCTAAAGGGAAACTTGGGGTCATCATAATTTTGTCATTGCAAACGCGTGGGTCTTGGACCGTGTTCGCGTAGGGTAATTTGGCACCTGGGCAGAATGGATTGAAGTCACTTTTTATCCGCGAGCTGTCTCATAATTCCTCCATATTTGCACCACCTTGAGAGCTTGTTGACGGATTTTGAAGGGGATTTCGATGGGAAGTGATTGGAGGTAAGTCTCATGATCTTAATACGTCATTTTATCGAAGAATCATCCATTAATTCTCTGAAATTGGGCATAAAAATTGAAGAACTAGGGCTTGAAGTTTCAAATGAAAATTGGGGATTTGGAGGAGCAATTGGACTCCGATTTTGATGAAGTTTATATGCACAGACTCGTGGCGAGACGAGGATACCGAAAATGTAAGTTTCATTATTTTTTGAGAAGCAAGCCGGGGGCTCGAGTTTTGTTAGTTATGAGATTCTTGCTATTTCTCGATTGTTTTCGATTGGGTATTGTCCCATATGCATGCTGTGATGTATTCGCTCTGTTTTTGTTTAGATTCGATGCGCGAAGAGGCCAAATCGAGAGGGCAAAGACGTAGCAAGCTTGAGTTTTCGCCGGTTCGAGGTGAGTAATGGGTGTAGATGATGACCCGAGGGTTTGAAACCCCGGTTTATCATATTGTGACGCTATTATGAGGCAAGACACGCACTTCATTACTAGTGCGGGGTCGTATATATTCTGGAAATTGTGACTCGGTCCAATCCGAGGGGTAGATTGTACTATGTTGGCGATCGCTTCGCATGTTGTATTGATGATATTTGGGCTTGATGCCATGTTTGGGGCCTTGTATCGACTTGTGGAATCCTTCAGGGCTTGATGATGTTGTTGATTTCCTGAGCTATTTAGATATATTGGGGTAGCTGCCCAGCATCCGCAGGACCACTTACTCTGTCTCTATCAGTCAAGTTCCTTTTGCTATTTTTATCAGACTTTAGTATCATTTCTGTTCCGATTTGTATCATGCTTTGTTAGAGGCTCTATACTCGTGACTCCTCGGTTTTGGGAGGATTTTTGTCCTTACTCAGCTGTATTTTATCGGTATTGTCTATCCCTGGTTGGGAGTCTAATATTAAAAATTCGCTGTGTTATCCCAACTTGCTTCCTTTGGCTGGAATGCCGTTCTTGGTTGTGGTTTGGTCGGGCTTGCCCAGCCTTGCGGTCGGGCGCAAACGACCAGGTTTGGGGTCGTGTCAAGTTGGTACCAGAGCCTAGGTTACTAGGCCTCACAAGTCATGAGCGGGTTTAGTAGAGTCTTGTTAATGGGTGTGTTGTGCACCACTCTTATAAGCAGGAGGCTACAAAACCTTTAGGAAACACTCCACTTTCTTGAAATCTTATCGTGCGTACTTGATTCAGCTTGAAAGAGTAACTCTTGAAATTTCTTCCACGTGTTCGTATGCACGTATGAGCGCTCGGTATTATATGTGCTTCGATGGCTTACGATTCCCCGATCGAGGGGCGAGATGCAATCTTCGTAAGGATGATGTTGGGCCAGTCTGGAGGACTTGAGGCCAGATATTGTCTATAGCTGGAGCACCAAGGTGCTGATTGCGCGAGCTGGTGTTATGAGCTTATAAGTTCAGTATTGTCCCTAATTGTGGTAATGGCGGCTGGATAGCTTCATGATGAGTACGTTGGTGTCGTGTGATGAGTCTGTATGACTTGGTAGTGTCAAAAAAGGTCTGCTAGGTGATAAACGAACCATTAAGTGTTTGATTTCCATTGCGATCAGATATGTTGCCCCGAGTTATGGGCGCGTGAAGAATCTTTTCGAGTCTCCTTTGGAGTAAATTGCATGCTGCGGTATGAGTTCAGACTCAAGAAGACTAAGTGATCGTGTGAGGTGGACGGTGGATGATATACTGAAATATTATATTGAAAGAAACATGTGGGTTATCTCCTGTAGAGTGTTCGGAAGTGGTACGATCCTTATGTGAATGTTAGAACATCTCATGTGTAATTGAAAGGTATACCTTATGTGTTATAATTCGAACAGGTGCAGCGCATGTTTATGTGTCAATTTTTATAATATTATACACATAGTATTGAGATTTAATGTTGTGGATATACAACGTGATGCTTTGTCAAGTCGTGGATGTGTAGTTAGGATGGTCTTGGTGGTTCTATGGTAGGTGGATAGGCTCAATTATAAAGGAAACTCTGCCGAAATTTTTGAAAAAAATTGGGACTTAGTAAAATCTTGCCGCCTAGAAGAGTGGGCTTAGCAGTTGTGTGAATGAAAGAAAATGCAGAAGGGTTATAATTTTGGATGATTCGTGTTTCCACAAGCTTGTGAAAGAGTGAGTTTAATCTCGCCATGATATTGCGACAGCAATAGAGTAAATATGTTGTGATGTATATGGCTTCGAGCTAAGTTGGGGATGTTGCTATGGATGAGCTGATTGAAATGTTATGTACTGTGTTAATTCCGATTCGATGCATGTGAGTGAATCAGTTCTGGTTGCAAAAATTGAGCCGAGGGTGGTACGAGTGAAGCGAAATTTTGCCAAAGGTTATATGGTACTTTGTATATATGGGAAAAAGGGAGAATGTCTTGAGTTGACGATAAGGGATGCTTAGTGTTAAAAGAAGGAAGTTGTTTGGTTGTATCGGAATGAGATCGCGTCTTGTGGTGTTAGAGTGCTGATTAGGAACGAGTTGTTCGATTCATTAAGTCAAGTGAATTGCCGTGTGTGTAAAAGTGATAACTTTCGAGAATGGTGTGGATGTGTTCAAGATTCTATATGTATCGCTCCGGTGTTGAGGTTGGGTAGGTGACCAAGTCAGTGGTTTTATTAGAATAGGTCAAGACTTGTGGTATTAAATGTTGATTGCGGAATTCTATGTATCAGTATTTGGGGAAGTAATGTCAACTAATTCAGATTCACATGAAGTTCTACGGGTAAGGTACTCTGGGATGTGGTATTTCTGAGGATGTTTGAGGAAGTATTCAGTGACCTATGGGTCTTAGACAGTGCGGTTTGGTGTTTGGGTTTCGTATAGTGAGCTTGGGTTGAGGCATTGTGGTGCTACAGCAAGAGGGTACATCAAGTTCAAATCGAATCAGGTGGGAATCTAGACAAACTTGTTAGGGGACCGAATCAGTATGGTAAGGATATGATCAATTGTAGGTATGTGTTCGAGGTAATGGGCTCTTATATGCATTGGCCAGTGAAGCTCCTGAGTACTAAAAGTCTTCTTAGCTTAGTTCAGGTAGAGGGATTCCGTCCTTGGCAGTTAACTTGTGCAAATAGAATTGGGAGAGAACTCTTGTTGAGTTCATCATGGGTTAGAGATGTATGTTTTCTATGAACAAGCGGAGCATGGAGTGTATAATAATTTTTCTTCCTCTAAACGGGATATATGAAAGTTCTAGACTAGTTGAGTGCATCGATGTCTGCGGCGTGGAAGGAAGATGAAAGTTCTCGTGTTATCCTTGGAGGATCTGGTATATGCGGTATGTTGTAAAGGACCTAGAGGGGTGTGTGTGAGGTTTCGGTTCATTTCTGAAAAGTATGGTAGATTTGGCTATGTCCTAAATAGCGATTAGCTTCAGGTAATCAAGGAAATGGTACTGTTAATTTGAAGAGATTTGGCGATAGCATATGTCTCGAAAAAAGGTTAATCCCACAAATGATACATCAATAGTTTTACGGCACTTTCTTATGAGATCGATTGCTGATACCCGAGTTGTGTGATGGTACAAGGGAGTTTTTGAATATCTCTCGTGGAATAATTGGATACTCAAGGTGTAATCTGTATTCGTATTTGGGTGCAGGTTCAGTGATTCGTGTGCTATGGTTAGTTGGAGACAGGAGTTCTCCGGTCCAGTCTATGTAGTGGTTAGATCGTGGGTGTTGTGTTGGTACTATCAGCGGCTATTGGGAGTTTGGAATCCGAGTGGATCTTTCCTTGCTTAGTATATTAAATTCTGGATACGACATTGGAATATAGAGTTATTGTCTCGGTGTTGGAGTATTCTAAACGATTGTGCTACGAGTCATGTTGGGAAATGCTGCAGGTTGCGTGGCGAAGTGTATCAGACCATGTTCTAGCTGACTGGTTGTGTTCCAAAGACCAGCAGACGGCTGGGAGGGATTGCGTTCCTTGATTGGGCCTTCGAGGCGGATGTCAGCATAGAGGATTCTACCATTGTTTTGGCTCCGGTATGAGCTATTGTAATGGAAGTGGAATTTGTAGCTCACAACGCTTAATAGAAATCTTTACGCACTCAGTTTTCTTACGACCGATGTTGATATTTTGTTATTATGAGCAAATTTGGCTCGATGTGCACCTCCCTATGTGAGGTAGTTGTGTGGATCGGGTGGCACATCGCCACGAGTATCTTATTTGGGTCGGTTTGCGCGCCGCAACAGTGTAATGTCGAAAATAGCTTTCCATGTGTTGCTTTGTATTCCTTGCTTCCTGGCTTCCGAGGGAAGTTTGTATTGAGAATCACTTGGCGGATAGTGTATCGGTTGTGTCCTTTCAGGACTAAATGGTGTATTACTTGTTTCACCGTGAGTGTGACAGGAGATTTGGTTTCAGGTATAGATCTGTACATGGCTGTCTACTTTGAGCATGGTAGCATGAGGTGCTTCATGTGTAACAGTGTTGGGATAGGATCGCGCGCTGTGGCGAGGCCACTTGAAGTTATAACCTCTCGAGGAGGATTCAGATACTCTATTCCTATGATGTGAGACAGGGTCTCAGCTTGGTTTTGTGAAGGTATTGATGAGCTTCAGGTAGAACTCTTCCGGTTGAGTCATTTGCCTTGATTTGGGGTATGTGTAGATTGTTTCTTTTTGGTGCGTGTATTATGCAATTGTGGATTAGGCCTATATTGAGGTATCATATCACCAGAGGTGGTGTGTTAGATTCGAGGTGAGCATTGGGGTCATTAATGAATATGAACATATTTGATTTCAGCTGGTTAGAAGGATAATATCGAGGTGTGGCCCGAAAATCTATTGTGGTAATAGTCAACATGGAAGTCACTTCATGAATGGTTGATCTGAAGATCTTCTTCAGTTCGTTGCGTATTTTAGTTATCATTGGCAATATACGAGAGTGTTGAAATGTGTGGTATATTGTATGAATTCACCTGAGGTTGCAGGTGTGCATTATTACAGCTGGTTCGGGTTAATTCTGAGAATAGATGTGAGGTTCTCATCTTGTGTATGATTTCAGAAAGTGCAGTCAGGTTCTACGGTTTATGAGCCAGATGGATTGTGAAATTTCAGCTGTGTTGTGTCATCGGTACCTATGTGAGTTAGGGTTACGTGGGATCAGCCAGGGTATATGCTTGGTAAGGTCACTCAGTAATTGGGTTGCCTCTAGTACAATTCTTGGTACGCTCGAGGACGAGCGTTTGTTTAAGTTGGGGAGGATGCAACGACTCGACTCGTCGTCCTATGTGCTACTGCTATGTTTCCTCCTTATTGTGTTGCTTCATGTTTCAATGTCAGAATTGGAGTCGATCGGGTGTAATTGAATTGGTTTTGGTTGGAAATAAGGCACTTGGCCTCTTGAAGGAAACTTGTTTTGGAAAATTAAACTGGAAGTTGACTTGTGAGTTAGAAGGCCCGGATGTGATTTCCGATGTTTCAGTTAGCTTCAAAAGATTATTTGTGACTTAGGAGAGCGATCAGAATTGAATTTGGAGGTCCGGTGTAGAATTGGGCTTGAATGGGCGAAGTTTGAATTTTGGCGAATTCCGGTTGGTAGGCGAGAATTTGATCCAAGGGTCGAAATGGAATTCCGAGAGATGCAATAGCTCCGATATGAGATTAGGAAGTTCTAAGAAAATTTATGCTTGAATCCGTCGTGATTTCATGAATTTTGTGTTAAGGATGTGTTTTTATGAGTGGAACAAGTTCGTATGATGTTTCGGGGTATGTTGGTGTCTTTCATTGAGGTCCCAGGGCCTAGGGGTGATTTCGTGTGTTTAAACGGACTAGTTTTGGCCTTTGGAGAGATCACATTTTTGCTGTCATATGTTGCTGAAGTTTGTTCATCGCATTCGCTTGAGGATTAACGCGATCGCGTAGAGTCAGCTGGAGTGGGCCTGGATTTTGGCTATCGCGTTCACGTAGGGTTAGTTCCCGTTCGCGATTAAGAGGAGAATTGAGCACCGGGATCGCGAGGGGTCAGACGCGTTCGCGTAGTAGGAATTTCTGGAGCATCTCGATCATGGGAAGTTAGTCGCATTCGCATAAGAGAAAATTAGGGTCAGCATAATTTTGTCATCGCGAACGCATGGGTCTTGGACTGCGTTCACGTAGGGTAATTTGGTACCTGGGCAGAATGGATTTAAGTCACTTTTCATCCGCGAGCTATCTCATAATTCCACCATTTTCTCACCACCTTGAGAGCTTGTTGACGGAGTTTGAAGGGGATTTCGATTTGAAGTGATTGGAGGTAAGTCTCATGGTTTTAATACGTCATTTTATCGAAGAATCATCCATTAATTCTCTGAAATTGGGCATAAAAATTGAAGAACTAGGGCTTGAAGTTTCAAATGAAAATTGGGGATTTTGGAGGAGCAATTGGACTCCGATTTTGATGAAGTTTATATGTACAGACTCGTGGAGATATGAGGATTCCGAAAATGTATGTTTTATAATTTTTCGAGATGCAGGCCCGGGGCTCGGGTTTTTCTATTTTCGAGATTCTCGTCTATTTCTCGATTGTTTTCGATTGGGTATTGTCCCATTTGCATGATGTGATGTATCCGCTCTTTTTTTGTTTAGATTCGACGCGCGAGGAGGCTGCATTAAGAGGGCAATGGCGTAGTGAGCTTGAGTTTTTGGCGGTTCGAGGTGAGTAATGGGTGTAGATGATGACCCGAGGGTTTGAAACCCCAGCATATCATATTGTGACGCTATTATGAGGCTAGACACGAACTCCATGGCTAGTGCAGGGTCGTATATGTTGGAAATTGTAACTCGGTCCAATCCGATGGGTAGATTGTATAATGTTAGCGATCGCTTCGCATGTTGTATTGATGATATCTGGGCTTGATGCCATGTTTAGGGCCTTGTGCTGACTTGTGGAATCCTTCAGGGATTGTTATCTCAGAATTTTCATGATTTACATATTACTTGAATTCAGTCCAGTTTAAATACTATTTTTTGCAAACTCATCCATATTTATATTTTGGGAACTCAAATCATTTTTAAATGATATTTCGGGCGGACGAGAACTATCTCACTATTTTAAACTGTATATTATTTTAAATGTAAACGGTGGTAACTATGGACACCGTGTATTTTTAAATGAAAACGGTGGTAACTATGGACACCGTGTATTTTTAAATGGAAACGGTGGTAACTATGGACACAGTGTATTTTTAATGGAAACAAATGGATACCGTGCATTTTAAATAGAAATGGTGGTAAGTAAAGACACCGTGTATTGTAATGGAAACGGTGGTAACTAAGGACACCGTGTATTGTAATGGAAACGGTGGTAACTAAGGACACCGTGTATTGTAATGGAAATGGTGGTAACTAAGGACATCGTGTATTGTAATGGAAAGAGTGGTAACTATTGGCATTGTATGATATGGCGCTTGGGCTGTAGGAGCCCCTCTGGAGTCTGAACCGCCATAATGAGCATAGGTACCCATATGGATCGGGCTGCACGTTCCGCACTGTTCATGCATTGCATTGCATATCATGCATTTATTTACTGTTGCTTTATCTGTATATCTCTGAGGCTTGTACTATATGGAACTGCTAGATAGCTTCATTTTGTGTTATTTCGTGTTTTCTTATCTTCGGGTTTTTATACATACTTATTACTCGCTGAGTTGGTAGACTCACCCCACACTTCATGCACCTTGTGTGCAGATCCAGGAGCTCCAGAGAGCTAGTGCTACTGTTGTTGTTGATTTACCGAGCTATTAAGAGTATTGAGGTAGCTGCCAGCGTCCGCATGACCACTTACTTTGTCTCTATCAGTCATGGTCCTTTTGCTATTTTTATCAGACTTTAGTATCATTACTGTTCATACTTGTATCCTGCTCTGTTAGAGGCTATGTACTCGTGACCCCTTGGTATTGGGATGATTTTTGTCGTTACTCAGCTGTATTTTATTGTTATTCTTTATCCCTGGTTGGGAGTCTGATATTAAAAATTTGTTGTGTTATCCCAACTTGCTTCCTTTGGCTGGAATGCCGTTATTGGTTATGGTTTGGTCGGGCTTGCCCAGTCTCGCGGCCGGGCGCCATCACGACCAGGTTTGGGATCGTGACAAGATCGGTGCACCTATGTATGAACTTCCAGCATATTATGCTGGAACTTCAATATGCGAAAAGTTCCAGTATAATACACTGGAGATTGAGCGTCGATGCTCCAAAAATAGATTGGAGCATCGGTGCTCTAAACACCAGTATATTATACTGGGCTGGTATCACTACTAGAATTCGGCCAAAAAGCAAACAAAAATTGGCAACGAAATTTGATCTGTCAAAAGAAGACCAAAGTTGGTCGCCAAACTTATGAAATTAAAAACATTTGAAATAATTTAGCGGAACATAGATGGTTGGTATTTGGACATAAATTTAGTCAAATTATTGGCTGGACTGGTCAGACTTGCTTGGTCAAAGATATTCTGAGTTTAGCGACCAATGTTGGTCGCAAAAGTGGGACCCACATATTTTTTTTTGATAATTTTATTATTATTTTATAAAATATAAATATATATAATTTAAAAATTGCGACCAAAGTTGATCGCTAACTGAAGGATAAGAAGATAGCAACCAACTTTGGTCACTAAAGTGGGACCCGATTATAATATTTTAATAAATATATATTTGTTATGAAACAATAATAGAACAAAAGCAATATTGCAGAGAAATAGAGAGAGAAATTCTTATTGAATTTTGGGATGATTTACAATGGAATAGAACCCTCTATTCATAGGGAAAGCTTAACTTAACCACCAAGTAATAAACCCTAGAATCTCTCTAGATATAGACATTCACCATAAATAGAATTCTATTTATAACACTCTCCCTTTGATGTCTATTCAACAGATAATGTTCCTCGTTAAAACCTTAACTAAAAGAAAACTCAATGGGAAAAAAATTCTAGAAAAGGAAAAAGAGTACACATAAATTATAATACGCCTTTTGGTTGCCTCGTTAAAAACCTTGCAAGGAAAACCTAGTGG
This sequence comes from Nicotiana benthamiana, assembly GCA_034376525.1. Taxonomy (NCBI): domain Eukaryota; kingdom Viridiplantae; phylum Streptophyta; class Magnoliopsida; order Solanales; family Solanaceae; genus Nicotiana; species Nicotiana benthamiana. The sequence continues at coordinate 89,790,643 of CM067337.1, read as the reverse complement.
GAAAAAACCTTGTAAGTGAAAAATAGTGCAACGCGCATTAACTTCCCCTGATGAGAGCATCAGTTCACATATTTGAGCCTTTGCATTCCAATCTTGTGCACTAGCTTCTTGAAGGTTGACATCGGCAAAATTTTGGTGAATAAATCAGCTATATTAACTCCAATGAATATATTGCACCTTGAAAATCCTCGCTATCATATTATCATGCTTATTGTTATAGTAAGATACAAATGTGCACAAATTTCACTTAGCATGTGGTACTTCAAGACCAAAATTTGTATATGCTTTAAGCGGTTTAAGTCCTTCAAGGATTGTCATATAAGTTAAGCCATATAATCCATCTAAAGAGGCTTTAGTGCATATCAAGTTTTTATGTCTTGCATAGACATATAAGATATCGAAAACTGATTGCATATACCATTGACTTTATACTTTCAAGTATTTGAACTACATGTCCCAAACTACATGTCTTTCATATGGAATCAATTCTACTTGAATTGTATCTCTTCCATTTGGTCAATACTTTTGTTTTTACATTCGATAGACTTAAGATCCTTATCTATACTTAGCGCTATGATAGATATTGTCAACAAACATTTTATATCGGTACCAATAATTTTTTATAAAGACATAACACAGAGATCTCTTCATTCATATACTCAGGTACCTGAATCTCTCATGAGATTTTATGAACTCTTATGTCATGTGACATTCTAGATCACTTGCCTCCTTTATTATGATCACTTTGATCATTTTCTCAGCTTCTTTATCGAGAAGTTTATTTGAAACAGATTTGTCTATACGCACCGTACCATAGACTTTGTCCTTCCAGGACTTAATATGAGCATTTGCAATAAGAATGTAGTTATTTTATTTGGATCAGCAAATGCATATGGAATGCTTTGCAATATATTGCAAACAAATCATCTTTTTTTGAACTTCAAGTTCATATTATGATATTCGAGGATCTATATATACCAATGATAATCCGATCCACGTAACTTTTTCTCAACTGTTTATCATGTCTTCCCCTCATGTTAGAAAAAACTAACTTATTTCCTCAACTTTGGGAATCCATCTTTGTGCATTATTGTGTTAATATACACTGCACATCAATAATAATAAGATGGAATTATTTGGTTCCTGACCCTGAATCACTTGTGAGGGGAGAATATAATATACTATCGTATAAAACGTATGTCAAACTGATATAGATAACTTTGTTCTCATAAGCAATAGTTTAGCTATTAAGTGGAGGAACTCAATAAATTATTTTGCTAAACCAGCTATATGTAAAGCACCTTATCAAGAAGAACTATCTTGAATAAAAACCGAAAATTATGCTCTATATTAAATTATTGAGCAAGTTACCTCGCAAGCACTGGCCAGGTTGCGGGTTAATAATAATCGCGCATGTAACTATCTCATAGATGCATCTTATGTGGTATACATGGCATGTGAATGGGCCCATATTCATGCATATGTATATCTATAGCTAATATTGTCTGTTTGACAAAATTAGCGACCACATTTGGTTGCTATTTTTGACTGTTTGTAGTATGTAATATACATATATATATATATATATATACATATACATATATATATATATATATATATATATATATATTAAAACATAAAAAATTATTTTATTTATTTATTTTGATATATAGCGATCAATGTTGGTCGCTTTTTTGGTCAAAGGGTCAAAAATGGCGGCCAATGTTGGTCGCTAATTTGACCAAATATTCAATACTTATATAGCTACCAAAATAGCGACCAAAGTTGGTCTCTTTTTTTAATTCCAGATCTCATAATCGAGTTTCCCCTTCCAAAATTTTATTTTCTCTTCCAAATTTTCCCAAACTCTCTCTATTTCCCTCACACAAATCAATTCCCCCTAACCCGCGCCACCATTGTGACCTCGTGCCACAACCTCCATTGTTGAATTCCTCCCTCTCTGCCGGTGTTGAAGTCGCCCTGCCACCACCGCCGCTGCCATTGTCCGCCGGAGCACCACCTTATTAGATTTTCAATTCTATTTTTCATCTACCAAGGTTAGTAGTCTACCTTATTAGCTTTTTAATTTATAAGTTTTGCTATACAATTTTATGTAATTGGTTAGTATTTTGGTCTATTTAGTATTAGGGTTTTGTATAAATTATGAACTTAAGGTAGAAATTAGGAACTACCTTAAATTATGAATTTATGGTTCTTAATAGAACTCAAATGAATGCTTATACTTTTTGGATATGAATTGAACTTTTAGTTAATGAATTGAACTTTTAGGATATGAATTAACTAATTTAATTTTTTCTTGCTTTATTTAAATAGATGGAACATCGTTCTTGGATGTACAATAGGAAGTATCCTAATCGGCGGGGATTGTAGGAGGATTTTTTAGAAGGGGTTGACGACTTTATTAGACATGCAATGTCACTTCCGCCATACATAAAAGAAGGAGTAATTAGGTGCCCTTGTGTTAAGTACGACTGTATGAAGTATGGAAAACCGGAGGAAGTTAAGGTTCATCTTTATAGGAAGGGGTTTATAGCGAATTACTTTGTGTGGACTAATCATGGAGAGATGGATAGTAGCCATTGGATATTTCATAACATGGTTGTTTGGGATGACCCGGGCCGTTGTCAATTGATTTACTGTCCCGTTTTCCCCATTTTATGCTTCTATATGCTTCATTATATGTGTTTGTAGAGTTTGAAGTGATTCGGACAGAGTTTGGTTGGAATTGAGACTATTAGTCTCTTTAAGAGAAGACTAGTTTGGAAAAGGTCAACTGGATATTGACTTATAAGTTATAGGGTTCAGAATAGATTTCCGATGGTTAGATCAGTTTCGGGTGGTGATTTATCACTTAGAGGTGAAATCGAAATTGAATTTGAAGGTCTGGTGTAGAATTAGGCATGAATTGGCTAAGTTTAATTTTGGCGAATTCCAGTTGTGAGATTAGATTTTGATCCGGGGGTTGGAATGGAATTCCGAGAGTTGTTGTAGCTTCGTTAGGTGATTTTGGATATGTGTGCAAATTTTCAGATCATTCGGAGGTATTTAGGTCGGGTTTTTGATCGAATATGCAAATTCGAAAGATTTTTAAAAAATTTAGCCTTTGAATTGATCATTATTGAGAATTTTGATGTTAACGTTAGCGTTTTGATGATTCGAGCAAGTTTGAATGAAGTATTTGTTAGAAAATACGCTTAACGCTAGAGGGGGGGGGTGAATAGCGTTATAATAAAATTTAGCGTAAACTTGCGGAAAATAAAATTTGCAGGAAGTAAATAAGTGCGATAAATAATAACTTACACACAGATATATCCCGGTTTACCACAACGTGTGGCTAGTCCAGTCCCCGAGAGACTCTCTCGAGATTTTCCACTAACTTGTCAAGCTTCCCGGTGCTTAACAAACCTTTACAACTTGAGGACGCAAGCCTCAACACCTTTTCTCGGAGTTACAACACTCCAAGACTTCAACCAAGGAAACACAAGTTCCTTACAACAAGAGAATCACAATTCTCTTCCAAGTGTACAAACACTAAAACACTCAAACAATATACTCCTTTATGAGTAGGTATGAGTAAAAGAAATAAGCTCTAGATCACAACAACTTTGGACAAGAATATGGCTCTCAAAAAGCTTTATGAAATTGAATATAAAATGATAAACAAAAGTATGCAAGCTTATTGCAATGTAAGAGTTGCTGATTTTACTCACTGACAATCGATTGTCAAACCCCAACAATCGATTGTCTGCCAGTCAGACCAAAATTCAATCCCAGATTTTACGCTTGATAATCGATTACTTACAATCCATAATCGATTACTGGCAACGTTCAAAAAATCCTTTCCAGATTTTACCACAAACAATCGATTGTACAGAATCAACAATCGATTACTCAGCAACGTTCAAAAAATCTTTTCCGAATTTTAATCAACACAATCGATTATACAAAATCAATAATCGATTATCCAATAACGTTCAAAAAATCTTTTCCGGATTTAATCTAAACAATCGATTATACAGAATCAATAATCGATTACCTGACGGTATTTGAAAACTTTGCGATAACGGTCAGCTTCACAATCGATTGCACAAAGTCAACAATCGATTACTTATCAGTTTTTGAAAAGTATATTAGACACTGTCTCTTTGACAATCGATTGTCCAATGTAACAATCGATTATTTAATAAATTTGAAAATCACTGGAAGACACTGTTTCAACATAATCGATTACCATTAGTTCATAATCGATTATTCTGAGTTTTGAAAAACTTTGATGGACACTGCCTCAGTAACAATCGATTGTCATTAGTTCACAATCGATTGTCATGCAGGTTTGAAAAAGCTGATGCTCACTGTCTTACTCACAATCGATTGTCATTAGTTCACAATCGATTGTCATGCAGTCTTGGCTTAAAACAATCGATTATCATATGTACATAATCGATTATCTTAGTCCAGATTTTTAAGGCATGTCTAAAAATTATTTTGACTACTGTAAATATGCATGATTTAAAATCATTTGACATTAAATTAGATATGCATGATTTTGGAAAATAGTTTTATGAGAGAAGCCATGTTATGAGTCAAGTTGTAGGATCAAGATCACAATTAAGAATGACTCAATTAAACTATAAAACTTTGTCTTGAGCTTGAATCTCGTTGTATATCAATTGTGCGCTTGTTTCTTGAACTTCGTCATATATCAATTTTCGCTTCGTTTGTCATTCATCAAAACCTATACAAAAGAACACACGTTTTAGTATATTGCATTGAGAACGTGTTTCCAACAATTTCCCCATAATGGCAAACATTAAGCGGGATATGCAAGATAAGCAATTTATATTGACGATTCAAGACAGGTATATACATGCAACAAGTATGCAATTTGTTCCCCCTCAATTTGAGAATTCCCCCTCAATTTAAGCTTATAATTTGAGAGTGCATCATACCCGTTATCTTCCCCCTTTTGCCATTAGCAAAAATAATAATAAGATGCCAAAGATGAAATAAACCTTGTTTATTTATTAAAAAAAATTACAGCACCATCAACCCGAATAAATAGCAACATAATCGATTATTGATACGAAATAATCGATTATTAGACGACGGAAACCGATTGTTGCACGTCAAGCTTTATAATTCTCCTTTCCTTTGGGGCGATACCTGTAAAAATCGTTAGACGTCTCCGACGCTCAAGTTAGAAATAATGTAACAAAAAAATGCAATGCATGACTTAGATCAACGTGGAGTCAAGGATCCCGAGTTCACTGCGAATTCGGAAGAAGGACTCTTTCTCTAAAGGCTTTGTAAAGATGTCTGCCAATTGGTTTTTGGTTTCAACAAATTCAATTTCGACATCGCCTTTGAGAAAGTGATCTCTAATAAAATGATGTCTAATTTCAATGCGTTTCATTCGCGAATGACGAACGGGGTTCTTCGTCAAGCATATGGCACTAGTATTATCACATCTAAGAGGGATATGTTTAAGACTTAGGCCATAGTTCAAGAGTTGTTGTTTCATCCATAGGATTTGAGCGCAACAACTCCCTGCGGCTACATATTCAGCTTCGGTTGTGGACAACGCAACACTTACTTGTTTCTTGCTAAACTAAGAAACGAGAGAGCTACCGAGCAAATGGCAAGTGCCACTAGTGCTCTTGCGGTCCAATTTGCATCCAGCAAAATCGGAATCGGAGTAGCCAACAAGTTGGCATGAAGAGCCTTTGGGGTACCATAGACCCACATTTGTAGTACCAACAAGATACCTTAAAATTCATTTTACCGCAGTAAGGTGGGACTCCTTCGGACACGATTGATAACGAGCGCATAAGCACACGCTAAACATGATGTCCGGACGACTAGCAGTAAGATAAAGAAGAGAGCCAATCATACCTCGATACTTTTTTGGTGTCGACTTCCTTACCTTTCTCATCTTTGTCTAGATGATCGGATGTGCTCATGGGAGTTGCCATTTCTTTTTCATTGTTCATCTCAAATCGTTTCAGCAATTCTTTGCAATATTTGGCTTGACAAATGAATGTACCTTCTTTCATTTGCTTTACTTGTAATCCCAAAAAGAATGTTAACTCACCCATCATAGACATCTCAAATTCGCTTGTCATTAAATCGGAAAATTCCTTGCATAAAATATTGTTAGTAGCACCAAATATAATATCATCTACATATATTTGAACTAACAAAATATCATTATTTTTATGCTTAACAAAGAGAGTTGTGTCAACTTTCCCCCTAAAGAAATCATTTTCCAAAAGAAACTTACTCAATCTTTCATACCAAGCTCGGGGAGCTTGTTTTAAACCATAAAGAGCCTTTTTGAGTTTGAAAACATGATCGGGAGATTTAAAATCTTCAAAACCTGGGGGTTGTTCAACATAAACTTCTTCTTGAATAACACCATTTAGAAAAGCACTTTTCACATCCATTTGATATAAATTAAAATTCATAGAAGAGGCAAATGCGAGCAATAGACGAATAGCTTCTAATCTAGCTACGGGAGCATATGTTTCTTCATAGTCAATTCCCTCTTCTTGATTGTAGCCTTTTGCTACGAGCCTAGCTTTGTTTCTAGTGATTACGCCATTTTCATCTAGTTTGTTTCGAAAAACCCATTTCGTACCAATTATGGTATGATTTTCGGGTCTTGGCACCAAATCCCAAACGTCATTCCGTTTGAATTGGTTAAGCTCCTCTTGCATTGCCAAGGTCCAAAATTCATCCCCAATTGCTTCGGAGATGGTTGTTGGTTCAATTTGAGAAACAAAGGCAGTATGTCCTAAGGTGTTTTTAAGGGAGTTTCGGGTACTTACCTTTTCTCCGACGTTGCCAATTACCTGTTCGAGAGGGTGATCTTTGATTGTCCTCCACTCGTTAGGCGTTTTCGTTTCATTCTCCAACTGTTGCGCTTCCTCCGTTGGTTGTTTCAACATTTCGTCTTTATTTTCCTTAGGCGGTTCCTCTTGTATTTTGTCTTTCAAGCTACCTAAAATACCTGCAAGATCAAAACCGGAATCCTTTCTCGCCAAGCGAGCATTATTTTCGGAAAATACAACATGAGGGGATTCCTCCACAATTTGGGTTCGTTTATTAAAGACCCTATATGCTTTACTACGTGAGGAATATCCAATGAAAATACCTTCATCCGACTTAGCATCAAATTTACCCAATTGGTCTTTGCCATTGTTATGAACAAAACATTTGCAACCAAAAACTCTAAAATAGGAAATATTTGGTTTTCTACCCTTATAAAGTTCATAGGGGGTTTTCATGAGTATCGGCCGAATTACTACTCTATTTAGAACATAGCAAGCGGTACTCACGGCGTCCGCCCAAAAAAGTTTGGGTATCTTAGCTTCGTCGAGCATGGTTCTAGCCATCTCTTCGAGACACCTATTTTTCCTTTCCACCACCCCATTTTGTTGTGGTGTACGTGGAGCAGAAAAGGTATGCTCGATTCCGAGTTCGTCACAAAAGTCCGCAAAGAGATTGTGATCAAACTCTCCCCCATGATCACTTCTAATTGAAGTGACGGTTGTTTCTTTCTCATTTTGAACACGCTTAAGAAAATATTTAAAATTTTGAAAAGCATCACTTTTATTGGCAAGAAATAAAGTCCAAGTAAATCTAGAGTAATCATCAACAATCACAAAAGCATATCTATTTCTTCCTAGACTTTCAATGCGAGAAGGACCAAATAAATCCATATGAAGCAATTGCAATGGTCTAGAAGTTGAAACAATGTTTTTAGATTTGAAAGATGCTTTTGTTTGCTTCCCCTTTTGACATGAGTCACAAATAGAGTCATTTTCAAATTTTAAATTGGGAAGACCAACAACAAAGTTTTGAGAAATCAATTTGTTCAAAAGATGCATATATGTGCTACTCTACGATGCCATAGCCAAGTATCATCCTCTTTACTCATTAGACAATCAACATAATCGGGTGAGGATTTAGCAAGATCAACCATATAAATATTATCCACTCTAAAACCACGGAGGATAATTTTGAAGTCACTACGTCTGAACACTAAGCATTCATCCGAATCAAATAAAGCAAGATTTCCCTTGTCACACAATTGGCTTATGCTCAAGAGATTATGCTTTAATCCTTTAACAAGTAATATATGCTTAATAGAGGATTTTTCATCCTTACCGATCGAGCCGATGCTGATGATCTTTCCTTTATTGTTATCACCGAAGATAACACTTCCTCCTTCTTTGTGCTCTAATTGAAGGAATTTGGATTCATCTCCCGTCATATGCTTGGAGCATCCACTATTAAGGTACCACAGTACACTTGATCCCTTCAAGCACACCTACAAAACAAATTAATGTTCTTTAGGTACCCATGCCATCTTGGGTCCTTGGGGGTTAGGCATATTATAATGATGCGATTGAGTAATATGTCTATGACGTGTAAAGCATGCAGGAGCAATATGACCAATACGTCTACAATAATGACAAGTCACATTTGGGTTATGCATCCTTCTAGGTTCATAGTAACTAGACGGATGAAAATTTCTTACTCTATTTTGAACACTATGACTATTTCGCATTTCATGAGAGTTATTTCTCCTACTATGAGCTCTAGGATGGGCAGCATTTCTAGAGTGATTGTTTCTCGGTTGAGGGCCATTGCTAGGTCTTCTAAGGGGTTCAAAATTTGGCCTAAAATATGCATCATTTCTAGGGTGACTATTTCTAGGTTGTAAGTCATTCCTAGGTCTTCTAAAATGTTCAGCATTTTGTCTAGCATGCATATTGGCTCTACAGTTGTTGTTTCTAGGATAAGCATTTCTATTGTTAATCCTAGGTTGAGCTTCAGGTTGTTGGGGTTTAGCGTCAACCTTTTCTTCATTCTTAAAGCCTATTCCATGCTTGGTTGATTTCAAGTTAACAAGAACATCATTCAAGTTTTTGTGCGAAGAATTAAACTTATCTAATGTGCCTTTAAGCCTACCTACTTCATTCTTAAGATGCAAACAAGAAGTGCAATTTCTAGTAGAGCTTTCGGGCTTATCGGAACTTCTTTTTCCAAAAAACTTGTTTTCCTCTTTCAGCTTCTCATTTTCTAAAACCTGTTTTTCTAAATCCTTTTCTTTTAAAGAAAGCTGTTTTGGAAAATCTTTTTCTTTTAGAGAAGCATTTTCTTTTACGCTTTAGACTGTTTTTGAAGCTTTAATAAATTCAGTATATAATTCATCAAAAGCAGTTCGCATTTCATCAAGAGTAAAGAAGTTTTGAGACGAAATTTGACATACCTCGTCTTTGTTATCTTCTTGTGCCATGAGGCAAAGATTTGCTGCTTCGTCTTCTTCTCCTTCGCTTTACTCATCTCCGGAGTCACCTCTCCAAGAAATATATGCGCGTTGCTTTTTAAAAGGTTTCTTTTCCTTTTTGAGGTTTGGGCAATTTGACTTGATGTGCCCGGTTTCTCCGCATTCGTAGCATTTTATTTCTCCTTGCTTTTTCCCTTTGCGTTCATACTCCTTGCGCATGAACTTTTGAAATCTTTTGATAACGAGTCCAAACTCGTTGTCTCCTTCCTCATCAATTTGCGGTTGACTTGTGCTCGCCTTTAGAGCTATTCTTTGCCTCCTTTTATCATCAACAAGAGGGTTAAGAATAGTAGATTCATAGGTCTTGAGATTACCTCTTAATGCGTCAATTGTGACATTTGAGACGCCGATGGATTCTTGGATTGCGTCGGCCTTTGATCGCCATGCCGGAGTGAGACTTCTAAGGATCTTCTGTACAAGTTCTCTATCTGTGAATGTCTTTTTGAGGGCATGTAGATCATTTACGATTGTTGAAAATCGTTCAAACATTTCGTCCACCTTTTCTCCTTCCTTCATGTGAAATAATTCATAAGCATGGGTTAGGAAATCAATTTTTGCTTCCCTTACCTGATCCGTTCCTTCGTATGTAACTTCTAGCTTGTCCCACATCTCCTTTGCTGTTGTGCAACACGATATTTTCCTGTAATCGTCAGCATTAACAGCACAATATAATAAGTTTATTGCATTAGCATTATTTTGGACCTTTCGGATGTCATCCGCGTCATACTCATCCTCGGACTTGGGAACCCATTCATTTTCCACCTTCTTGGTTGGAATTTGATTTCCCTTTGTAAACACCTTCCAAAGGTGAAAACTGTTGGATTGAACGAAGATCATCATCCTCTCCTTCCAGTACGTGTAATTTGTACCATTGAATAGAGGTGGTCGTGTGGAGCACTGTCCTTCATCAATTCCTGCAAAAGAATCACGAGTAGAAGCCATGGATGGTTCTCTCAAACTGTTAAGTCTTCAGAGAGTATGGCTCTGATACCAATTGTTAGAAAATACGCTTAACGCTAGAGGGGGGGGGGGGTGAATAGCGTTATAATAAAATTTAGCGTAAACTTGCGGAAATTAAAATTTGCAAAGTAAATAAGTGCGATAAATAATAATATATCTGTGATTGTGCAAATCGATTATCCGTTGTAAATTAGAACGTTATTGGATAAAATCCGTTGCAAATTGATTATCAACAATCGATTACTCAGCAACGTTCAAAAAATCTTTTCCGGATTTTAATCAACACAATCGATTATACAAAATCAATAATCGATTATCCAATAACGTTCAAAAAATCTTTTCCGGATTTTAATCAAAACAATCGATTATACAGAATCAATAATCGATTACCTGACGGTATTTGAAAACTTTACGACAACGGTCAGCTTCACAATCGATTGCACAAAGTCAACAATCGATTACTTATCAGTTTTTGAAAAACATTTTAGACACTGTCTCTTTGATAATCGATTGTCCAATGTAACAATCGATTATTTAATAAATTTGAAAATCACTGGAAGACACTGTCTCAACATAATCGATTACCATTAGTTCATAATCGATTATTCTGAGTTTTGAAAAACTTTGATGGACACTGCCTCAGAAACAATCGATTGTCATTAGTTCACAATCGATTGTCATGCAGGTTTGAAAAACCTGATGCTCACTGTCTTACTCACAATCGATTGTCATTAGTTCACAATCGATTGTCATGCAGGCTTGGCTTAAAACAATCGATTATCATAAGTACATAATCGATTATCTTAGTCTAGATTTTTAAGGCATGTCTAAAAATTATATTGACTACTGTAAATATGCATGATTTAAAATCATTTGACATTAAATTAGATATGCATGATTTTGGAAAATAGTTTTATGAGAGAAGCCATGTTACGAGTCAAGTTGTAGGATCAAGATCACAATTAAGAATGACTCAATTAAACTATAAAACTTTGTCTTGAGCTTGAATCTCGTTGTATATCAATTGTGCGCTTGTTTCTTGAACTTCGTCATATATCAATTTTTGCTTCGTTTGTCATTCATCAAAACCTATACAAAAGAACACACGTTTTAGTATATTGCATTGAGAACGTGTTTCCAACAGTATTAGGTTTTGTCTATGCTTTTGGTTGGGGTCCCGGGGGCCTCGGGATGAATTGGGGTGGTTGATCGGAGGTTTTGGAGTTTGTTGCATGAAATCAAGATGTGGCTTCTGGTATTTCCGCTTCTGTGGAAGGGGAGCCGCAAAAGCGGCGACCGTAGAAGCGGCTGGTTCTCCACATAAGTGGCCTGAGGAAGGCTGGCTTGGACCGCTGGAGCGGTTTGAAAACCTGCAGAAGCGGTTACCGCAGAGGGGGTATTTTGACTGCAGAAGCGGTCCATGTGATTGTAGTGAGACCGCGTAAGCGGTCGTGTGGCCGCATAAGCGGTGACCGCAGGAGAGATCACTTGACTGCGTAAGCATAAATGATCTCTTGACTGCGTAAGCATAAATTGTGTTGGGTTTAATAAACACTGATTTCACAAGTTTGAAAAGAGAAGAAACATTTGGACCTCGGATTAAGGCAAGTTTAGGAACGATTTTGAAGAGGATTTTGGGGGAAATCGTCAGGTATGGATTCTTGGACCTAGAATATGTCATTGTAGTGTAAAAACATGGATTAAACACTAAGAATTCAAGGTTTTAAGGGTAAAAATGGTGGTTAGGGCTTGAAACCCAAGTGAGCTTAAAGTGTTAATTTGAGGGGTCAAATGAACTCCGATTCTTGTAAATTTGATATGTACGGACTCGAGGCGAGATGAGGTTTCTAGTGATATGAATTTTGTAATTTTTTGATAAGTGGGCCCAGGGCTCGGGTTTTGCCAACTTCGTATTTTTGGGTGTTTTTCGAGTTCTTTCTATTGGGTTATGTCCCATGAGCCTATTATAACATATTCCTGGTGGTTTTGATCAGATTCTGCACTCGAGAAGGTCCTTTTGCAAGGAAAGCGCAGGGCGAGCTAGCATTTTGGCCGGTTTTAGGTGAGCAATGGTTATGAGTTATATACTAAGGGTTTGAAACCTCGTACTTGCATTATGCGGTGCTATGTTGAGATAAAACACACGTCATATGATGATCGTGGTGACACTCCTACTAAGGACTCGGACTTGGTCCATCTCGATTGATGACTTACTGCACTTCTTGATTGAGACTGAGCTTGTACCTGTATATATTGGGGTAGTTGCCATGTTTTAGGGCCTTGAGCTGACCTGTAGAACTCCTTGGGAACATGTTGAGCGGATTGACCTCACTTTACCTATTGAACTCATATCATCTGTCCTGACTTTGACTGTAATCATGAAATAACTTAACGTAGTAACCTGCACCCTAAATGAGAAATACCTAGGGTTGAATACCTTGTCTTAGTTGAGTGGGCCCTAGAGGCCAAGTCTATATTGACTGAGAGGGGTCAACGACCCCGTAGTGAGGGTATTTGATATATACCGGATCAGGCTGCACGCCATAGCAGTGTATACATATACATGTTGGGCTGCACGCTACAACATTATATATATTATATTGGATCGGACTAAACGCCGCAACATTATATATATTATATTGGATCGGGCTGGACGCTGCACCATTATATATACTATATAGATCGGGCTGCACGCCGCAACATTATATATACTATATGGATTGGGTTGCACGCCGCAACATTATATATACTATATGGATTTGGTTGCACGCTGCAGCATTATATATACTTTATGGATTAGACTGCACACCGTAGAATTATAGCGGTTGGGCTGAAGGAGCCTCTCTGGAGTCTGCACACACCCCCAGTCAGCGCAGCATTATATTATTGGTCGGGCTGCGCCGCAGCACTATATATATTATATTGGATCAGGCTGCACGCCGCATCATTATATATATTATATTAGATCGGGCTGCATGCCACAACATGTTATATATGGTATTGGATCGGGCTGCGCGCCGCATCAGTGTTCGTAACTGGTCGGACGGAAAGAGAAGTATTTATCAAATTCTCTCCCCTGTTTAGCATTATCCACTGTCGTTACTGTTGATATTAGAACTGCATTGTGTTCTTACCGGATTTCGTATGTTCAGTTGTTATTCATTGCAATTACTCACTGAGTTGGAAGTACTCACTCTACTCCCTGCACCTTGTGTGCAGATACAGGGATCCCGGAGGCTTAGCTGCGATTAGCTGCTGCTTTTTTTCATTTCAGTACCAGAGTTATCAAGGTAGCTGCTGGCGTCCGCAGGACTTGATCTCTCCTCTATCTATCTTTTGTTTCTATATCTAGACTTTTCCTTTGTATAGAATACTGTTTGGTTTTATCTAGAGGCTCAGACTTGTGACGCCGGATCCTTTGGGTTGTTATTACTCTTGAGTACGTTTTTCCACAGTATTCTCTATTACTATCAAACTGAAATTTAAATGTTAAATTTGGTATCTAAGTTAATGATTTTGCTGGGAAAGGTTTAAATGGCCGGGCTTGCCTAACAAGGTGTCAGGCGCCATGACGATAGGGGTTTGGGTCTTGACAAGTTGGTATCAGAGCCTAGGTTACCAGGCCTCGCGAGTCATGAGCCAGTATAGTAGAGTCTCGCAGATCGGTACGGAGACGTCTGTATTTATCCTCGAGAGGCTGCATAATTAATCTTCTGCACTCTATTCTTGTAATTTTTGTCGTGCGACTTTATTGATCCGAGAACTAAAATTCTGCATTCTATTCTCTCGTAGATGGCGAGAACGCGTATGACCAGACGTGGCGGACGACCACCATTGCCACCCACTAGAGGCCGGGGATGCGTTCATGGACGTGGTCGAGGCAGAGCAGCAGGGGCAGCACCAGTTGACCTGCCAGTTCCCCCAATTCAAGATCAGCCTCCACCAATAGAGGTTCCAGTAGCACCTGCTCAAGCACCAGCATTGCCTATTGTGATTCCGGGTCTTCAGGAGGCCCTGGCTCAGATCTTATCAGTTTGCACTGGCCTGGCTCAGGCATTCTCGGCTACATCATCTGCTACATATCAGACCGGGGTGGTCATCAGACCCCCGCAGGGTGCACAGGGTTTGGTGACCCTAGAGGCACCACCAGTTCAACCAGTTGCCCCTATTAAGCCAGTTGTTCCAGCTCAGGGTGATGGGGTGCCAGTGATGCCGGATGACGAGCAACATCATCTGGAGAGGTTCAACAGGCTTTCACCTCGTACTTTAAGCAGTGTTCTGGGCGAGGATGCCCAGGGGTTTCTCGACTAGTGTCGACGCATGCTTCAAACAGTAGGGATCTTGGAGACTGGTGGGGTATCTTTTACCACTTTTTCAGTTCCCTAGAGCAGCCTTTACATGGTGGGAGGCATATGAGCGGCGTAGGCCGGCAAGTGTGGTGTCGTTATCTTGGCAGGAGTTCTCTACTATCTTTTTGGAGAATTGGATACCTCGGTCACAGAGGGAGTAGTTACGCAGGCAGTTTGAGTGGCTTCGTCAGGGGGATATGACTGTGACGCAGTATGAGGTGAGATTTGCAGAGTTTGCTTATTATGCTCCTTGGATGGTTCTGGTGGATCAGGAGAGGATCAGACGATTTGTGGACAGACTCATTTATCCCATCCGTATTCTAATAACTCGTGAGAGGGTCTTGAGTCACACCTTTGAGGAGGTGGTGGATATAGCCCATGATATTAAGACGGCTCGCCGTCAGGAGAGAGAGGAGAGGGAGGCCAAGAGGCCTCGTGGATCAGGTGGCTCCAGTGGTGCTCCATCTAGGGGCCAGTTTTAGCAGAGCAGGGTAGTTCTTTCAGGCCTCCAGCCAGCTCGGTCAGTGTACCGTGGTTCATCTTCTGGTCGGGGTTATCAGGGCTCGCAGCAGAGTCAGCCATCTCTCAGTGCACTTCCAGCGCAGAATTCATCTCAGGCCCCATCTGTTCAGGGTTCATCTCAACCTAGTTCTTCAGCCAACTACTCCGGTGCGAGGGGTTCCCTTCATTCCCAACGCCCAGCACCAGGGAGTTGTTATGAGTGTGGCAAGATTGGAAATATACGGAATGATTTTCCCCGCCGTGCATCTAGCTCATCTCAGTAGAGGGGTCGTCCTTCTTCTTCTGGCCCACTGTCTCTAGCACCCGCTCAGTCAGCTAGGGTAAGGGTCAGGTAGTTAGGGGTCGCTCCGTAGGGGGAGGCCGATCCGGTGGTGGTCAGGCCCGTTTCTATGCTTTTCAGGGCAGGTCAGGTGTTGTTGCTTCAGATGATGTTATTACAAGTATTATTTCAGTCTTCCACAGGGATGCCTCAGTTTTATTTGATCCTGGATCCACATATTCTTATGTATCTTCTTACTTTGCTCATCATTTGGGGACTACCCGAGAGTATCTTGCATTACCTGTGCATGTATCTACCCCGATCGGTGATACTATTATTGTGGACCACGTGTATCGGTCCTGTTTGGTTACTATTGGGGGTCTGGAGACCCTAGTTGACTTGCTACTATTGAGCATGGTAGATTTTGATGTTATTCTGGGCATGGATTGGTTATCACCATGCCATGCTATTCTGGACTGTCACCCCAAGACAGTCACATTGGCTATGCCGAGTATCCCGAGGATCGTATGGCATGGTACGACTGATTATGTACCCAGCAGGGTAATCTCTTTCCTAAAATCCTAGCGGATGGTTGGGGATGGATGTTTATCATATCTAGCATTTGTGAGGGATGTTGGAGCTGAGGCTCCTAGTCTTAATTCGGCTCCCGTGGTGAGGGAATTTCCTGATGTATTTCCAGAAGACCTGCTGGGCATGCCGCTAGACAGGAATATTGACTTCGGTATTGATTTGGTGCCGAGCACTCAGCCCATCTCTATTCTTACCTATTGTATGGCACCAGAAGAGTTAAAGGAGTTGAAGAAGCAGCTGCAGGAACTCCTAGATAAGGGGCCCGAGTGTGTCATCGTAGGGCGCACCGGTGTTAGTTGTAAAGAAGAAGGATGGCACAATGAGAATGTTCATTGATTACAGACAGTTAATCAAAGTGACGGTAAAGAACAAGTATCCACTACCCCGTATCGAGGATTTGTTTGACCAGCTTTAAGGAGCAAAGGTATTCTCTAAGATTGATCTCCGTTCAGGCTATCACCAGCTGAAGATTAGGGATTCTGATATCATGAAGACGGTTTTCAGGACGAGATATGGGCATTATGAGTTTCTGGTTATGTCATTTGGCCTAACTAATTCCCCAACCGCATTCATGCACTTGATGATCAATGTATTTCGATCATATCTAGATTCTTTTGTGATCATGTTTATTGATGATATATTGGTGTACTCGCGTAGCCAGGAGGAGCACGCACAACACTTGAGGGTGGTATTGCATAGGTTGAGACAAGAGAAGCTTTATGCAAAGTTCTCCAAGTGTGAGTTCTCGCTCAGTTCCTTGGCTTTTCTGGGACACGTGGTGTCAAGCGATGGTATTCAGGTTGGCCCAAAGAAGATTGAGGCGGTTTAAAGTTGGCCCAGATCGTCCTCATCTACTGAGATTCGGAGTTTCCTTGGTTTAGCAAATTATTACCGCAAGTTCGTTCAGGGTTTTTTATCTATTGCTTCGCCTTTAACGAAGTTGACGCAGAAGAATGCACCATTTGTGTGGTCAGATGAGTGCGAGGAGAGCTTCCAAAAGCTCAAGTTATCTTTGACTACAGCTTCAAGATTTGGTATCGGATGTGTATTGATGCAGGAGGGTAGAGTTGTTGCGTATGCTTCACGTCAGCTAAAGCCCCATGAGAAAAATTACCATGTTCATGACTTGGAGTTGGATGCTATAGTTCATGCTTTGAATATTTGGAGGCACTGACTATATGGTGTGTCCTGTGAGGTGTTCACAGATTATCGCAGTCTTCAGCACTTGTTTAAGCAGAAGGACCTCAATTTGAGACAACGGAGGTGCCTTGAGTTACTCAAGGATTATGATATTACAATATTGTATCATCCGGGGAAGGACAATGTAGTGGCCGATGCTTTGAGCCGTAATGCGATGAGTAGGGGTAGCTTGACGTACATTCCAGTTGATGTTCAGGCCTTGGCTAATCGGACGGTGAGGTTAGATATTTCAGAGCCCAGCCGGGTGTTGGCTTGTGTAGTTTCCCGGTCTTCTTTGTATGATCGCATCAGGGAGCGCCAGTATGATGACCCGCATTTTCTTGTCCTAAAGGACAGGGTCCAGCATGATGATGCCAGAGATGTGACTATTGGTAGTGATGGTGTGTTACAGATGCAGGGCCAGATTTGCGTGCCAAATGTGGATGGGCTCCGAGAGTTGATATTATAGGAGGACCACAGCTCGCGGTATTCTGTTCATCCGGGTGCCATGAAGATGTACCAAGACTTGAGATAGCATTATTGGTGGAGGAGAATGAAAAAAAAATATTGTGAGTTATGTGGCTCGGTTTTCCAAATTGTCAGCAGGTCAAATATGAACATCAGAGACCCGGTGGTGTACTTCAGCAGATGGATATTCCCGAGTGGAAATGGGATAGGATACTATGGACTTTGTGGGTGATCTCCCTTGTACCTCGAGGAACTTTGATTCTATTTGGGTGATTTTGGAAGGCTGAACAAGTCTGCGCACTTCATTCTGGTGTGTACCACATATTCTTCGGAGCGGTTAGCAGATACTTTCATCTGTGAGATTGTGCAGTTGCATGGGGTTCCAGTTTCTATTGTCTCAGACAGGGCTACTCAATTTTCTTCCCAGTTTTGGAGGACCTTTCATCAGGAGTTGGGCACTCAGATACAGTTGAGCACAACGTTTCATCCTCAGACGAACGGGCAGTCCGAGAGTACTATCAAGATATTGAAGGACATGTTGTGTGCTTGTGTTATTGATTTTGGAGGTTCTTGGGCTCAGCTCTTTCCACTTGCAGAGTTTTTTTATAACAACAGTTATCAGTCCAGCATTCAGATAGCACCGTATCAGGTTTTATATGGGAGACGGTGTAGATCTCCAGTTGGCTGGCTTGAGCCCGGTGAGGATAGACTATTGGGGACAGAGTTAGTTTAGGATGCCATATAGAAAGTGAAATTATCCAGGAGAGACTTCGTACGGCTCAGTCGCATCAAAAGAGTTATGCTGATCAGAAGGTTTGGGATGTATCTTATATGGTGGGCGAGAAGGTTTTGTTGAAGGTTTCGCCTATGAAAGGCGTGATGAGGTTTGGAAAGAAAGGGAAGCTGAGTCCGCGGTTCATTGGACCTTTTGAGATACTTAGGAGGATTGGGGAGGTGGCCTATATTCTTGCATTTTCCACCCAGCTTGTCGGGGGTTCACCCGGTGTTCCATGTTCTATGCTCATGAAGTATGTTGGGGACCCGTCTCATGTATTAGACTTCAGCATGATCCAGTTGGATGAGGACTTGACTTATGATGTGGAGCCAGTCGTTATTTTGCGTCGTCAGGTTCGAAAGTTGAGAGCAAAGGACATAGCTTCAGTGAAGGTGCAGTGGAGAGGTCGGCCCGTGGAAGAGGCCACTTGGGATACCGAGCAGGAGATGCGGAGCAAATATCCTTGTTTGTTTGAGGCTCCAGGTATGTTTCTTGACCCGCTCGAGGACGAGCGTTTGTTTTAGTTGGGGAGAATGTGACGACCTGGCCTTGCAGCTTTTTAGGATGGACATATCATAAAAAGGTATGGCTGATGCTAAACATAAAAAAGATAGTAGTAGCTTCATTCCCACACGTCTGTTAGGGTAGCCTAAGAACCCGTCATCACGTGAGTTACCGCCCCGTTTTATGCTTCATTATATGTGTTTGTAGAGTTTGAAGTGATTCGGACAGAGTTTGGTTGGAATTGAGACTATTAATCTCTTTAAGAGAAGGCTAGTTTGGAAAAAGTCATTCCGATGTTGACTTATGAGTTATAGGGCTCGAAATGGATATCTGACGGTTCAACCAGTTTCGGGTGGTGATTTATGAATTAGGCGTGAAATCAAAACTGAATTGGAGGTCCGGTATAGAATTAGGCTTGAATTGGCTAAGTTTAAACTTCGGCGAATTCCGGTCGATAGGTGAGATTTTGATCCAGGGGTCGGAATGGAATTCTGAGAGGTGATGTAGCTTCGTTAGGCGATTTTGGATATGTCTGCAAATATTCAGATCATTCGGAGGTGTTTAGGACGGGTTTTTGATCGAATATGCAATTCGGAAGACTTTAAGAAATTTAGCCTTTGAATTGATCATAATTGAGGATTTTTAGGTTAACGTTAGCATTTTGATGATTTGAGCAAGTTTGAATGAAGTATTAGGTTTGGTCTATGCTTTTGGTTAAGGTTCCGGGGCCTCAGGTTGAATTCGGGTGGTTGAACGGAGGTTTTGGAGTTTGTTGAATGAAATCAAGATGTGGTTTCTGTATTTCCGCTTGCGCGGGAGGGGAGCCGCAAATGCGGCGACTGCAGAAGCGGTTGCTTCTTTGCATAAGCGGCCTGAGGGTGGCTGGCTTGGACCGTTGGAGCGGTTTGGAAACCGCAGAAGCAATTACCGTAGAGGCGGTGTTTTGACCGCAGAAGCGGTCCATGTGATTCTAGTGAGACCCCGTAAGCGGTTGTGTGGCCGCATAAGCGGTGACCACGTAAGAGAAAATCGTGTCGTGTTTAATAAAAGTGATTTCACAAGTTTGAAAAGAGAAGAAACATTTGGACCTCGGACTAAGGCAAGTTTGGGAATGATTTTGAAGGGGATTTTGGGGGAAATCATCAGGTATGGATTCTTGGACCTAGAATATGTCATTATACTGTATAAACATGGATTAAACACTAAGAATTCAAGGTTCTTAAGGGTAAAAATGGTGGTTGGGGCTTCAAACCCAAAAGAGCTTAAAGTGTTGATTTGAGGGGGTCAAATGGACTCCGATTCTTGTAAATTTGATAAGTACGGACTCGTGGCGAGATGAGGTTTCCGGTGATGTGAATTTTGTAATTAATCGAGAAGTGTCCCCAGGGCTCGGGTTTTGCCAACATAATGTATTTGGGTGTTTTCGAGTTTTTTTTATTGTGTATGTCCCATTAGCCTATTATAACATATTCCTTGTGGTTTTGATCATATTATGCACTCAAGGAGGTCGATTTGCGAGAAAAGCGCAGGGCAAGCTAGGATGTTGGTTGGTTTGAGGTGAGCAATGGTTATGAATGATATACTGAGGGTTTGAAACCCCGTATTTGCACTATGCGGTGCTATGTTGAGATAAAACACGTGTCATATGATGAACGTGGTGACACTTCTGCTGGGGACTCGGACTTGGTCCATCCCGATTGATGACTTACTACACTTCTTGATTGAGACTGAGCTTGTACCCATATATATTGGGCTAGTTGCCATGTTTGGGGCCTTGTGCCGATCTGTAGAACTTCCAAGGAATATGTTGAGCTGATTGACCTCACTTTACCTATTGAACTCATACCATATATCTTTACTTTGACTGTAGATTGTGAAATAAATGAACGTAGTAATTTGCACCCTAAATGAGAAATACCTAGGGTTGAATATCCTGTCTTAGCTGAGTGGGCCCGAGAGGCTAAGTCTATATTGACTAAGGGGGGTTAAGGACCTCGTAACGAGGGTATTTGATATATACCGGATCGGGCTGCATGCCAAAACAGTGTATACAAATACATGTATTGGATCGGGCTGCACGCCATAACGTTATATATATTATATTGGATCAAGTTGCACGGCGCATCATTATATATATTATATTTGATGGGGCTGCTCGCCGCAGCATTATATATATTATATTGGATCGGTCTGCATGCCGCATCATTATATATACTATATGGATCAGGCTCCATGCCGCAGCATTATATATACCATATGGATCGGACTGCACGCCGTAATATTATAGCGCTTGGGCTGAAGGAGCCCTTCCGGAGTCTGCACACACCCCCAGTAAGCGCAGTACTATATTATTGGATAGGCTGTGTGCCGCAGCACTATATAAATTATATTGGATCAGGCTGCGCGCCGCAACATTATATGTATTATATTGGATTAGGCTGCGTGCCGTAGCATTTTATATATGGTATTGGATCGGGCTTCGTGCCACAGTAGTGTTCGTAACTGGTCGGACGGAAAGAAAAGTATTTATCAAATTCTCTCCCCTGTTTAGCATTATTCACTGTCGTTACTCTTGATATTTGAACTGCATTGTGTTCTTACATTTCTTACATTCAGTTGTTATTTATTGCTATTACTCACTGAGTTGGAAGTACTCACTCTACTCCCTGCACCTTGTGTGCAGATACAGGGATTCCGGAGGCTTAGCTGCAATTAGCTGCTTCTTTTTTTTCAGTTCAGTACCGGAGTTATCGAGGTAGCAGCTGGCGTTTGCAGGACCTGATGTATCCTCTATCTATCTTTTGTTTCCGTATCTAGATCTTTTCCTTTGTATAGGATGTTGTTCGGTTGTATCTAGAGGCTCAGACTTGTGACGCTGGATCCTTTGGCTGTTATTACTCTTGATTACGTTTTTCCACAGTATTCTCTATTATTATTAAACTAAAATTTAAATGTTAAAATTTGGTATCTAATTTATTGATTTGGCCGGGAAAGGTTTAAATGGTCGGACTTGCCTAACAAGGTGTTTAGCGCCATCAGAACCGGGGTTTGGGTCGTGACATTGTTGGTGAAAGTAATAGGTCGAGGAAGAATAGAAATAGTGATTCTTGAATTCATGATATGGTTGCGAATGCATTTGGAATGCACTTTGGTGGTGAGCCCAACGAAAAAATGTTGAACAAACTCATAATGATGAAGCAAGACATTTTTATGAATAGTTAGAGAAAGCTAGTCGTCCACTACGTAAAGGACGTCCTCACTCTGAGTTGTCGGTTGCAGTTAGATTACTAAGCATCAAATCTAATTGGAATATTTCTCAAGTAGCCATGGATTCTTTCATTGACCTTATGCGTGGACTAGTTGACGAGGAAATCGAATTACCTGGTGATTTCTATAAGGCAAAGAGATTAGTTTCTAAGTTAGGACTTTTGTCAATGAGAATTGATTGTTGTGAAGATGGTTGCATGCTATATTATATAGATGATGCAAATTTAAGATGTTGTAAATTTTGCGGAAAGTCTCGTTTCAAGAGGCTTTCCAGCAGAAAGATGGTCGCTATCAAGGCGATGCATTATTTACCTCTTATACCTAGGCTAAATTGGTTATATGCGTCGATGAGTTCTGCTCCTTATATGAGATGGCACTTTGAAAATAGAAGACCACCTGGTGTTATGTGCCATCCTTCAGATGGAGAAGCTTGAAAGCACTTTGATAGAACATATCCAGATTTTTTTAGTGAACCAGGGAACATTCGGTTAGGTTTGTGTATGGATGGCTTCACACCTTTTTCTGTATCTGCGACACCGTATTCATGCTGGCATGTCTTTCTTACAACTTATAATATACCACCCGAGTTTTGCATGACTAGTCCATATATATTCTTACTTTATATTATCCCCGGTCCACGTAATCCGAAAAGTTTGATAGATGTATATTTGCAACCTTTGATTGATGAGCTAAAACAATTGTGGTATGATGGTGTTGAAACATATGGCATATCAACCAAGTAGAATTTCAATTTGCATGCTAATTTAATATGGACAATTAATGATTTTCCTGCATATGGAAAGTTGTCTGGGTGGATGACTGCTGGGAAGCTAGCTTGTCCTTACTGCATGAAAAATAGTAAAGCGTTCACGTTGAAATATGGCCGAAAGAAATCATGGTTTGATTGTCATTGTCAATTCTTGTTTGAGGGTCATGAGTTTATAAGAATGAAAATTGCTTTCAAAAGGAATAAATTGGAATATGATTATCCACCTCCAATACGTTCAGGGGATGAAATTTGGGAGAGGGTCCAGAACTGAAGTAAAGTTACTGAAGTTCCACCACATAGATTCTCCGGATATGGTGTTACTCATAATTGGACCAAACATAGTATATTTTGAGAATTGCCTTATTGGAAGGATAATCTTCACCATCACAACCTTGATGTCATGCATATTGAGAAGATCTATTTTGACAATTTGTTCAACACAGTGATGGATGTTAAAGGTAAGACAAAGGATAACCTAAAGGCTAGACATAATTACAAGAATATTGCAGGCGGCCTAAATTACACTTGCAGACCGCAAACAATGGTACGTTATTCAAGCCCAAAGCAAGTTACACATTCACTTTGGAAGAAAAGCGGAAGATTTGTGATTGGGTAACGAAATTGAGGATGTCTGAGGGTTATGCGTTGAATTTTGAGAAAAAAGTTGATATGGAGGTAGGGAAGTTGAGCCATTTGAAAAGTCATGACTGTCATGTTTTCATGGAGACCTTAGTGCATATTGCGTTTTCTGGTTTGCCTGAAAGAATCTGGAAACCAATCACTGAGATTAGTTTGTTTTTCAAAGACTTGTGTTCTTCCACATTAAGAGAAGAAAACCTACGCCGGATGGATCAGAACATTCGTGTAGCTTCGGGTAAGATGGAAAAAATATTTCCATGTGGGTTTTTAGATGTGATGGAACACCTTCCAATCCACCTTGTACATGAGGCATGACTTGGAGGGCCTGTTCGATGCAGATAGATGTATCCCTTTGAGAGGTAATATTATAGTCCATATATAATTTTCTGTTTTATTTGAATGTTCTTGGCTAACCCAAAAATATGTAGGATAATTGGCAAATGCAAACAATTTGTTAAGCAGAGGAATAGAATTGAAGGATCTATATGCGAAGTTTATCTTGCAAAGGAAACTGCTTATTTTTGTTCTTATTATTTTGAGAGCAACGTGCCATATGCTAGAAATAGGCCCAACAGGCACACAACTGACCTTACAAATGATCCATTATATCCGTCTATGTCCGTATTCAATCAACCAGGCCGATGTTCTAAGGATGGTAGAAAGAGAAGTTTGAGTGATATGAGGTTCAAGTCAGCTACACTTCATGTGTTGCTAAATTGTCCCAAAGTAGTATCATTTCTCAAGTAAGTATTGATTTAGTAGTTATCAAAATATAAAATTTACTGTGATTACATGTCAATGCAACTTCTAAAAATATTTGATGTGTTACAGTCACTTGGTGGATCAGTTTGACCAAGATGCTGTATATACGGCATTTCCTAGGTGGTTCAAACAATTTGTAAGTATATCCTTAAAATATTCTAACACTATGTAGGTAAACAATGTTTGAAAGTTATGCTAACTTATGAATTTTGTTAACAATATGTAGGTAAATGATCCAAATAATGGTGTAAATTAATTTTTGAAAGATATATCTTGGGGACCTGGGGTTGAGGTCACAATATATTCCAAGTACGTTGTGAATGGTTATAAGTTTCCTATAGAGGGTTGCTCTAAAAATAAAAAAACAACAACAGTGGGGTGTGGGTTCAAGGTGGTGATGGAAACCAAGTTGGAGATATTGATTATTATGGTGCGCTCAAAGAAATAATAGAACTAGAATATTCAGGT
This sequence comes from Nicotiana benthamiana, assembly GCA_034376525.1. Classification (NCBI taxonomy): domain Eukaryota; kingdom Viridiplantae; phylum Streptophyta; class Magnoliopsida; order Solanales; family Solanaceae; genus Nicotiana; species Nicotiana benthamiana. Next base: position 89,765,755 of record CM067337.1, on the reverse strand, counting down.
AGGCCATTTAAGAAACTTATTCTCTTTAGATGCAAGTGGTTTGACCCAAATCCAACAAGAGGTACGAGAGTTCACAATCAATACAACATAATTGAGGTTAATCATACGAGGGAGTATGATCGATATGATCCTTTCATAATTGCACATAATGCTAGGCAAGTATATTATGCTCCTTATCCATTTCGGCGGAATAAGTCCGATTGGTGGGTTGTAATCAAAAGTAAACCTGTATGTAGGGTCGAAGTCGAGAATGTGTTGGATGTTGCATATCAAAACGATATCTCCAGTGTTCACCAAATAGTGGACGAACTTTTAGAAAATGATGTGGAACATCTTGCACACATATTGGAATAAGTTGATATAAATAAAGTAAGAATTATAGAAAACGAGGAAGAAGAATCAACTGATGAAGCTCAAACTAATGAGGAAGAAGAATTCTCTGACGAGGAAGAATACGTCGATAAGCTTTAAAAAGTTGGTTTCTTCGATAACTCTCATTTATATATAGTTTCCTTATATGTTTCAATCTAAATATGTATTATATTATGCAGATGACAGGCAAGGGTCGAGGTATCAATGAAGGTAGTGGTTCTCGGGGAAAATAAAAGGCTAGGAAGCAAAAGAAGAGGGTAGAAGATAGTACTTATCAATCTTTTCCATCCTCTTCTAATTTGCATGTCACTATGCCACAGCATCACCACCCTACACCTTCGTGCAAACCCCAGATGTTTCTTCACAGGTCCATCGGACTGTGCGTCCGACATACAGTCCATCTGCCTCACAACCACATGCATCCCACCCAGCAGCATCACATGGATCACATCAATCCATGTCACAGCCACTGGGATCACATCCATCAGTGTCACAGCCAGTCGGGTCACAGCTAGTCGGGTCACAACAATCAGTATCATAGCCACTTGTGATCACATCTATCGTCATCATCGACTCCACCTATTAGAGGCCTTTGCTTGCAGGATAGTAGCTCTTACCCCCCACTCCTTCCACACATGCATGTGATACACATGTTTCGGACGATGATGGTTGTTGCTGGTGAGGAAGTGCATTATGATCAGTATGGTAGGATCATCATAGTCCTTGAGGGTGATGTATAAGAGTTATTTATTATTTTTATGTTTATTATTTTGTACTGTTTTTACTATGATATCAATTTATTTTATTTATTAAAATGCAGGTTCCTCCCGAGTAATATTACTATGAGGAAAATCACCAAAGAAATTAGAAAGCTCTATGATGCCCCTTATACGTCTTGGCGTGGATTCCCATTCTCACTGAAGGAGATAATTGTCAATGAATTTAAGGTATAAATATTCTTTTAAGCAGTATAATTATTTATATTTATCATATTAGGTAATATTTAACTTTTAAAATACAGAGCAAGTGTGTATGGAAACACTAGTATAGCACGGACGTGGCTGCATATTTTAATCTCAAAGCTCGTAAACAGTTATTGCATTCTTTCTCCATAGATAGACAGCTGAACCAGAAGCCTGGTTGGTTGCTCCAGGAGTTTTGGGATGATTTGCAAAGGCAATTACTTACTGCAGAGTTCTTATAGAAGAGCGAAAAGGGGAAGAAAGCTCGCGCATCTGAGAAGGGAGGGTCCTTGCACACTGGAGGTGTGGTCAGCCAGAGGACATTAAAAAAAATGGTATATAATTACTTAATATATTTTAATTTTTAAAGTATATCTATTCTATTTATTAATTAAAATTTATGAGTTTTCAGGAAAAGAAGTTGGATCGTCTGATGAACCAAGATGAGCTATTCAAGGAGACTCATATTGTGAAGAAGAAGAAAGAGACAGATGAAGTAAGGTGGGTCGAGGGACGTGCCTCGACTGTCCATGTAAGTTTTCACTTTTCATTAAGTATTTTCATTTACTTTTATATAAATTTTGAAATACTAATTCAATTTACTTTTCCTTATAGGATCGCTTCAGAGTTGAAGCTGAGGAATTCATACACAGCCAGCCACCTAGTGAGTCGGGTGAGGCATTCCAACTTTCGGCCGAGGATATTGAAAGAATATGGACGCGGGCTGCAGGCGGTCCAAAATGGGGGAAGGTATACGGCCGTCCTAATAAGACATTCCATCGCTATAGGTGTAGAATGCAAGGAGTAGGGACTTCCTTGCAAGCCGAGCAACTTGATGGGGAGAGCCTCTCTGCTATGCAGAAGACTGTGTCAAAGCTCACATCCGAGCTAGAAGCGTCCAAGAAAAGAGAAAAGCTTAGTGATGCTCAGTATGTTGGCGTGGTCGCTCAGTGCTAGGACATGCAAGAGCAGATAAAAAATTCCTAGCTGGATATTTTTCGATTCTCCGATCTCGGCCATCATCGCCAGAGGCTTCCCGTCCCCGTGCTCGTTCGTCCCGTCCTCCTTGTGATCATTAATGATTAATAATGAAAATAGAAATAACGTTTTTTTATTTAAAGACCAACTTTGGTCGCACAAATTATATTATTGAATTAATAAAGCGACTAAAGTTGGTCTCTATAGTCAATATCCGAAAAAATTAGTCCACTTAGCTTAGAGACAAAAGTTGGTCGCTAATTTAGTCCCTAAATAAAAGGGACCATCAATATAGCTATCGGGCACCTTTGGTCGCTTTTTGGCTAAAAACAATCAAAGTTGGTCGCTTTTTGCGGTCGATTTTTGGCCGAATTCTTGTAGTGTATATTATACGGGAGTTTCAGCATAAGTATACTAGAATTCTAGTATATTATACTGGAGTATTTTTTCGATGTTTGAACTGTATTTTCGTTCAAATTTATCTTTATATAAAAATAAACTAAATTTTAATTACTTTTTAAATTGTCGCTATTTTTGAGTGACCTCTTGTAAATCTGGCTATTTGAATTTCTCCCAGATTTAGTAGCTTATGTATGGGTTCACTAAAATTGTCGAAAATATTAAATTATGAATAATAACTCAATTGAAATTTAAGTCTTCAACTCATAGAATTAAAATTATGGATCCATATCTAACTTGAGCGGTGCTCCTTGGCTCTTGCATTCCTCAAAGAAAAGAAAATCCAATTGTTATATTAGCTTCGGCTCTTTTTCTTTTTGAGATATATTATTATTAGCTCAGACAAGAACATTAAACACAGTTATGAATTGTCAATGATTTAGGAGTAATTTTGATTTGATTTCTAATTTAGACAGGTTTGTTCTTAGATCCAATTGCCGTATCAGTTTTGGTCTACATTTTAAATTCATGAAAATTTTACATAACTATACAGTCCAGTGCAATTTTTTGAACCCACATAACTATATTTTTCAGTTTTCGCCAGTATAGTTAATTTTTTCTTTACAACAACATTTATACACTCTTATTCATTATTATACAGTATTTAGCACACAACTAAAAAAAAGTATTTATGCTATTAGATTTTTATAAGATAATGTAATCTCTATGATAAGTATTCGTTCATTTATCATCATGTATATATAATGACTATTAACTTGCTTAAAGAAGGATGTATTACCCAACTTACAGGTTCATACAAATCAAGTAATTAATTTTGGCTATATTTTGTATGTGTTAAAAATTTGCTAAATATGTACAGATTTCGAATCCAGTAAATCAAAAAAGTTGTGGGGAAATTTCGAACTTGCAGTTTTTTATCTTAGGGTTGCAGGTTGGTTTCTATTATAAAACTAAGCTTGTTATTAAGATTAAAAAAATAAAATAAACAAAAGGAAATTAGCTATTTAAATAGTAAAAAACTAGAATGGGGCAAAGGTAATCTCTTGTTGAACCAATAATAATCGAATTCTTACTCTACTTTGGACTTGCTAAGCCAAGTTAAATTACACCCATTAATGAAAAATGTATCTGCATATAACAAGAATGTTAACAAATTAATATTGACTTATAGACGCTTTTTTTTTTTTTTGTATATGGGTTAAAAATTATCCTAATAATGTGTGGGCCAAGTCAACATTAAGAGAACCTTTGAAAGTTGCCACACGTCATCGACATATTTCAACAAAGAACGAAGGTGGGGTCGAAGTGATCTAATGAAGGATGAAGATGAGGTGAGAAATGGGGACAAGCACTCCCTTTAGTAGGACAGTAACAGCTAGTTTTAGAGATACGACATTATAGATAATATTCTAAGAGATATTCCTCTCATATGTACTATTAAGGTTCTTGTAGCACATGTGCCTTTATAAATAGAAATGTATATAGCTATAGATGAGATTAGACACTCATTTAAAAAATAACGCATTGACATTCTCTGAATATTCTTGCTTTATTACTTGCATACAAAACATACCTTTTCTTCACATTTTTACCTAACGCTTCTCCCAAGATTCAAGGAGAATGCAAAATTTTAAAGGCTCGTTAATAATTTATCATTGTCAGGAGGAATATCAAAGAATCTCATTCTTATTCGATTAACTCATACGTATTCATTTACATAAATGCACTTACATATCATTTAGTACTATTTAATGCAATTCTTTTTGTTTCTTGGGCTGTTAAATAATGTTTACTGTTTCACATTTATTATTTTTGGAGGGATATTCGTGAAATTCTTCTACGAAATTAGTTAAACAATCTTTTGAATATAAATATTAGCTAAGATTAACTCTACTCTATTAGTAAACCTAATTATTTAATTCTAAATCTAAATTTTAGGTCAAACTGTTTGGCGACGTGTGTAAAAATTTTCTTAGCTAAATTTTTTCTTTCTATTAGATCTACAACTCATGTGACTTGTTAATCTAACAAACTACAAAGTTTATCTATCCTCTGTAAGTACAAAATTTTCATTGCAAGTAATCAAGGAAAAAGAATTAGGGCAATAGATAACGCTCACCTCAACCTAATGACTGCTATCAATGAAGGTTATGATATTCAGGGCGAGGAAGTGACGCCCACTGCCTCCCCCGGGCAAGAAAGGTCGCCTCCCCCTTTCTGCAGTACAACAAAATCAAATGGGAAAGGAGACTCTATGTCCACGGAAGAAAGGATGCCACCTGCTATAAAAAAGCTCCACGAAGCATGGTTAACTGATATTGTAGTCAATGTAATCAGTAAACAAGCTCCATACAGAATCACAGAAACCACAAGAATCCGTGCAACACAACGTGAAAACAAAAATGGCAACCAACCAGACCCTTCGACTCCATGTAAAATCCACATTATTACTGATAATGCAGGTGACAAAGTCCTCATCATCGTGCTGAAAAGAATGGAGGAAATAGAAAATGAGAATAAGACGCTCAAATACCAAATGAAACAACACATGGGATGGGTAGACAAAGATCAGATGTCCCTAAATTATTACCAAAAGGGGAAGGGGGCAGGTTCGTGGAACAGTCGTTCACCAAGAAAGTGGCCGAATATGCAATACCAAAGACCTTCAAAAGGACACATATCTTAGAATCTATGATGGGACAACCGATCCCAAAGATCATGTGACTCACTATGTTATCATTGTGAAAGGCAACAACCTTACCAGAGAGCAAGTATCCTCCATTTTGCTGAAAATATTTGGCGAAACCCTCATTGAAAGGGATTGACATGGTATTTACAATTACCAGCCATGTAGGGAAACTCCGAGGGCCACCAGAAAGCTTATGAGTCAGTTGATGAAGTATCAATCCTCCACTTGGGATGAAATCCATAATGCCTATTATGCCGGGATCAGATCAGATGACGACGACCTCAATGGGCCAACTCAACATCTCACCTAGACACAATCTGAGTCTAGGAAAGAACCAGAGATAATACGATGAGAGACCACCCAATGTCGCATTTGGGTAGGGAACGACACCAACCCTATGTAAGAACACACGTTCCTCCTCCAGTTATGAATATGGTCCATCTAGGCCAAGATCATCAAGTCATAGGAATGATCGAGGTATGCACCATTGTTACCTGCTCACAATTTTTGCTATCGCCTACAGAAATGGTCTACGCTCTCGAGAAGCTCGGTAATCACCTTTATATGGAAAACATCAATTGTCAATTTGGCCTACCCGAAGAGATAAGACGTGGCTGCAGGCCCTAGTTTACGAGAAGAAAAACTACTGAGTTCTTCGAAAAATGGCATATTAAAGGATACTTTCAACTCCTTACCACCCAGTCGACAACGGACAAACAAAATCCCCCAGTAAGTCCATAATGAACATCATGAAAAAGAAACTTGAAGAGGGTAAGGGACTGTGGTTGGAAGTACTCCCAGAAGTATTATGAGCGCATGGAACCACCCCGAAGACGAGCACATGAGACACACCTTATTCTCTAGTCTACGGAACATAAGCAGTTATATCAATCGAGGTCGGAGAACCTAGCCTGAGGTACTCCCATGAAAGCGGTACTAGCAATGACGAGAGTAAGAGGCAAGGTCTCGACGAGGTGAATGAGCGAAGAGATATGGCATATATAAGGATGGTCGTCAAGAAACAACAAGCAGAGTGAGACCTAGCTTACCTTCAATCTTTTACCTTTCTATAAGATATTTTGTCTTAGTATTCCAAAAGTGAGTAATTAATTTTTGTTAGAAAATGTTTCAATAATTTTTCCTGACCCCAACTTGCTTTGGACTGAAGTGTTATTATTGTTTTTGTTGTTAACTTTTTGTAATGTTTCAATAATTTGATCCATAGCCTTGATATTTGATAAATACATTAATTAAGTTGCTATAATAAATAAAATTGAATTAAATGAATTAATATTGACTTAAAGACTTTAAGCAATTTTTTTGTATTTCAAACAAACAAGCCCAACAAACATATTAATACTCGGTAAAAGAGAGGAAAAAAAGGAGGAGGATACATTTTAGCGGTGAAAGGTGGAAACCTCGTGCTTCTCGTAATCCTCGGCAAAGATCAAATTTGCTACATAAAAGGTGGACCATGCACATAAGATTTTGATACCTATTCTTGGAAAGATATCAAATTTGCTATATATATATATATATACACACTATCACCTTTCACTTTCCTAAGTTCCCAAATTTTAGTTGACTATCACTTGCCTAATAATTTTCTACTAATTCAAGAATCAACATCAAGCCGTTCCCACTTTTGTTTTTGTCATTTTGGCCATCTTGATCTACTATTCTTGATTTTTCAGTAATATAGAAACAGCCATGAATGCTCTAGCAGCTACAAACCGTAATTTTCGCCAAGCAGCTCGCATTCTTGGGTTGGACTCAAAACTTGAGAAGAGTCTTTTGATCCCTTTTAGAGAAATTAAGGTAACAACATATGATGACTTAAGTGATGTATATTTGTGCAAAGTTGCTTTTTCTTTTCTTAAGGGGTCTTGAAGTAACGGTAAAGTTATCACGATGTCTTGATGTAACGGTAAAGTTATCTCGATGTCACAGACCTATACATCGCGGGTTCAATTTGTGGAAGCGGCCGCTAGCATTAGGATAGGTTGTCTCCGTCACACACCTTCAGTGCAGCCAGAAGCGGATGCAGGATTTAAACTCTATGGCATCAATCCTGAATTATTTTGCCATGAACCCATTGTATGTTTAAAATTATGGGTTCAAACCTACTATTTTTTATAATTTTAATGAATTTTTACACATAAATTTATGTTTCGCGTAAAAAGTACTGGATTCAGTTGAACCCGGTGTTACAACTCTACATCCGCCTCTGAGTGCGGCCCTTCCTGTCTACATCACATCCCTTGAGTGCGGCTCTTCCCCAGACCCCAGACCCATGAATGCGGCCCTTACTCGGACCCTACGTGAACGCGAGATGCTTTGTGCACCGGACTTTCATGTTTTAGTTAAATCTTTTTAAGGTTAGAAGAAGGTAGAAATGACTAATCCTTTTTCCCCTCACAAAATTTTGAAGAAACTAGTTGAAATGTGTGACTGTCTCACTAAAAACAATTACATGGACGTTTTATTTATTTGTTGGGATTACCGGATCAAAATGTGTGATTGTTTACTTTATAAAAGTTTAAACTATTAGAGAATGTTCGCATTTATATATATATGGAGCGGATAGGTTGATGAATTTAGTATTTGATCAGGTGGAATGCACAATTCCCAAGGACGACGGAACGTTAGTTTCGTATGTTGGATTTAGAGTGCAACATGATAATGCTCGTGGGCCAATGAAAGGAGGAATCAGATACCATCCTGAGGTAAAACTTTTGGCTTGCGTTCTTTCTTTATTTGAATGCTTAATTATTGCTTGAATTCAGGTTGATTGACAAGAGGGGCTTGCTCTGATGGTAAGCAACCCCCACTTCCAACCGAGAGCTTGTGAGTTCGAGTCTCCCCAGGAGCAAAGGTGGGAAGTTCTTGGAGGGAAGGATGCCGGGGGTCTATTTGGAAACAGCCTCTCTACCCCAGGGTAGGGGTAAGTTCTGCGTACATACTACCCTCCCCAAACCCCACTAAATGGGATTATACTGGGTTGTACTTTTTTTTTAACTTCAACAGTAATAAGTTTCTTTTTTAGTAATCTTGGGAAAGTTTGTGCTTGAACAAAAAAATGCAATAGTTATCCGTTACAATGGCATACAGATTTGTGTGGCTAAAACTCTTTTCAGTAGCTGGACTCGAACCAGAGCTCTGGGCAAAAGACAGATCTAATGAACTACCTTCCATTCTGATCGAACTCAGTAGTTGCTTTGACATTCAAATGTAGTATTCCCTTTAATGTGTTGTATGGAAAAACTTTTATGGACAAAACATCGGATATGAAGGGGAACCTTGGAGCAATAATAAAATTGTCGTTGTGTGACCCATACGTCATGGGTTCGATCAGACGCGTACACGGAGACATTTTCGGATAGTTTGAGCAGCATAGGATGTACTTGAACTAGAGCTTGAGATCCCTAATTCTTCAAAAAATTATAGTCTAAGTCCTCCTATAAACGTTCAGTTCAGGTATAACCTGAATGTTTCTTCTTCTATGTCCGGAAGAAATAAGGTATGAGGGCATTTAAAAGATCCAGTTACTTCGTCGCATTCTAAGATGATAGGCAATCCTGTTTAATCATTAAAAAGTTAGTTATGTCTTAATGGATGTTGGTTTTTTCCAAAAGACAGAGAAATCAACAATGTCATTTTCTCACTATGTATTTAACAAGTGCGACAAGTCTTCCTTTGTCAGTATCAATTATGCAAATTCAAAAATTTCTTGAAAGCGTTTGTTAATACCAGATTCTTGTATTTCAATATAAAATTCCAGTCCGTCATGTTATTTATTTGATTTTCCTGGTTGTTCTGGTTACCTCAGTATGATATACTTCAGCGGTTTGCTGTTTCTAGATATGGACTTTGCGCTGATATAGTTTAAATTTTTGGTACAAGGTTGATCTTGATGAGGTGAACGCTCTTGCTCAACTAATGACTTGGAAAACTGCTGTAGTCGATATTCCATATGGGGGAGCTAAGGGTGGAATTGGCTGCATACCAAAAGAGTTAAGTAAGAGCGAATTGGAACGTCTTACACGTGTTTTCACTCAGAAAATACATGACCTTATTGGAATTAATACTGATGTTCCTGCACCTGATATGGGCACTAATGCACAGGTTAGTAATACAGCTCTAATGTAACTTTGTTAACATATTCTTCTCTGTTTAAGCTTCGGAATATAAAGCAAATGGTTGTGCTTATGTGATGCTTTCCGACTACAGACTATGGCTTGGATTTTGGATGAGTATTCGAAATTTCATGGTCACTCTCTTGCGATTGTGACGGGGAAACCAGTTGTAAGCTTTTGCAGTATACTATTAAATTCCAAATGTGCTATTATGTTTTGGGAAGGGGAGCGTTAGTGTATCTGATAAAGTTGCTGCAATGTGACCTGGAGGTCATGGGTTCGAGCGTGGAGAGAGCCTCTTGCAGAAATGCAGGGTAAGGCTGCGTACAATAGGCCCTTGTGGTCTGGCCCTTCCTCATTCCGTGCATAGCGGGAGCTTAGTGCACCGCGTTGCCCTTTTGCTATTACATTTTGGACTTGTCCCGAATTTTTAATCAGTTAGTTACCCTTTTTCGTTATTCTTCTCAGGATCTTGGGGGTTCGTTGGGTAGGGAAGCTGCAACTGGACGTGGTGTCGTCTATGCTACAGAAGCTTTACTTGCTGAGCATGGGAAGCATATTAAGGATATGACTTTTGCAATTCAGGTAGAATATCTTATTACTTCAATTCGAGCACACTTTATTACGTTCCTCTGCCATGCTATCGCACAAAAGTCTGTTAAAATGATGTTTTAAGTGTATTTTTGCATTGTTAAGGGGTTTGGAAACGTGGGAGCATGGGCAGCGAGGATTATTCACGAGAGAGGTGGGAAGGTAGTTGCAGTTAGTGATATAACTGGTGCAGTCAAGAATCCGAATGGTCTTGATATACCTGCATTGCTTAATCATAAAGAAGCGACAGGGACGTTAGCTGGATTCAGTGGCAGTGATGCAATGAGTTCAGATGAATTACTTACACATGATTGTGATGTTCTTATACCTTGTGCTTTAGGAGGAGTTTTGAACAGGTAAAAACCTCATTTTGCATCTCAAAATTTGCATCTTTATTAATCCAAATCGTTTAATTCCTGGAATTTGCCTCGTTAACAACAACAAGTCCAGTATAATCCCACGAGTGGAGTCTGGGGAGGATTGTATTTACGCAGACCTTACCCCTACCTTGAGGGTAGAGAGGCAAAGTCAAACTGGCAATTTGCATCGTTAACGAGATTCAAAAATTATTACCTGGGCAGTGTGAAGGCAACATATTCTGAGGTTGACAAAAGCCAACTCAGAACTGATTAAAGACTATTTTAGTATCAGATAGAACTTATTGTACTTAGTGGAAGTGTTCTAATTTGTCCTTGTGACCTTGTCTTTTCTGATTTTTTTCTGCAGAGAAAACGCGGATAGTGTCAAGGCCAAGTACATAGTAGAAGCGGCAAATCATCCAACCGATCCAGATGCTGACGAGGTAAGACCTAAGAAAATGATTCTTAAATATGTTAGACTATGTGGTAACAATTTATAACACATTACTATTCTTATGCAGATTTTGTCTAAGAAAGGAGTTGTAATACTTCCCGACATATATGCAAATGCTGGAGGCGTGACCGTTAGCTATTTTGAATGGGTTCAGGTAAATATCATCTATATGTGACACCCCAAATCTACATGCAGGATTATGTTGACTATATATTATTTAAAGCTCAATAGTATTTTCCTAAGGAATAGTAAGAGTAAATTCTCTAATCGCTATCTAGTCAAGTTGTTTTTCCGCATATTTTTATATAGCTAAGAGAGTCTTTTCACAATAAGAAGGGGAGCTTTGGCGTAACTGATAAAGTTGTTGCCAAGTGACGAGGAGATCACTAGTTCGAGCCAGGAAAACAACCTCTTGCATAAATAAATGGAGGATAAGGCTGCATACAATAGACCATTGTGGTCTGTGCATAGCAGGAGTTTAGTACACCGAGTTGTCCTTTTTAGTATCCTGACAACAATGTAAAGCCAATATAATCCCGTATAATCTTGTAGATAAAATAATTTTGAGTTTATGGATGGTTAGCTTCTGTCGATCCCAGTCCTGTATTAAGATGTATTTAGATAAGTTCTCTGTCAAACCTGCATCGTGTCTGAAAGAACATAAACATTTACGTGTTCTCTGCCCGCGATGTTAAGATCAGAGGGCTCTTAAATTGTGTGGATCTCAGTTGTAATCTCTTTCTCGACGTGCAGAATATTCAAGGATTTATGTGGGATGAAGAACATGTCAATAGGGAGCTTAAGAAATACATGACAAGAGCCTTTCATAATCTCAAGAACATGTGTAAGTCGCATAACTGCAATCTTCGAATGGGCGCGTTTACACTGGGGGTGAACCGTGTTGCCCGAGCCACCCAATTAAGAGGGTGGGAGGCTTAACTATATTTGTTTCTGCTGCAGCTAAATGTTCTTTCATCTTTTTTCAATTTGAACATTTTCCTTTCTTGGAAGAATGGTCTAATTTTATAACCTGGAATTCTGTATATTCCTGAGTGAACCATATAAATGAAAGTGCCATTTTTCAATTCCATGGATTCATCTTCTCATATCTGATATTGCTGTATTTGTAAGCATGTGCTAAAGAATAAGGAAAACTATCAAATACACTAGAGGGGATTGTAGTAAGTACACTTAAGTTTGTAAGTTAGTAGAAGTACAAGCATAGGTACAATGTTACTTAATCGCTTGGCGGGTGTTTGGATTGACTTTTAAGATGGTCAAATAAATTTTTAAGCTTTTTCTTAATGCTTTTTTCAGTGTTTGGGAAAGCTATAAAGTACTTATTTAAAAACTGTTTAAAACAAACCAAGCGCAATAAGCTAGGCAACCTCAACTTAAAAGCTATTTCTGTTGAAAAGTCATTTTTTAAAATCAATCCAAACGGACTTTTAATCAGAGGCAGATGTATCTTGTAATACAGGATTCACGTGAACCTAATAGTTTTTGCACAGAATCTAATATGTATTAATAATTAAATTCAATAAATATTTACAAGTATTTGATTGTGAATCGAGTCAATGATGGATCCACTTTGCGTGTAATCCTCTGCTACCTCATTTCCCAGTATAATAGATGTCTATTAACTTAACACTACCAACTAATAAGGTTGTTGTATTGGTAAAAATCTAATAATATGACCACTACTGAACCATTCCCGTCCTAATCGACTCATAGCAAATGGTCAACGAACTTGACCCTGACTTGTTACAGCCGATGCTAAAACAATAGGTTTTGCGCAGACTCTAATATGTATTAAAAATTAAATTCAATAAATATTTACAAGTATTTGATTGTGAATGAGTCATTATTGTATACACAACAACTACAACAACAACAACAACAACAACAACAACAACAACAACCTAGTAAAATCCCATAAAGTGGTGTCAGTGGAGAGTAATGTGTACGCCGACCTTACCCCTACCCCAATAGGGTAGAGAGGCTATTTCCGATAGACTCTCGACTCAGAAAGACGGAAATAAAAAAATAAGAAAAGATATTTCATTAGTAATTTCAGTAGAATCGTAATAGTAATTAGTAACAGAAGTGTTTTTCTCGAAAGGTCTATGCACTTTATAAGTTAAAAACAATCAAAAAGATATGGGGGTAAATCGTAATCAAGTATAATAAGTCCTAGAAATGGTTACTGTACTGGGATCGTGGTAGATCTTTAATGTATATAAGATAATAGAGAGTTCTTGCTGTTAGAAAGAGATAAAGAAATGTGAAGATGTTTGCTTGATTACAGTAGAGAGAGAGAGAGTTGGTATATTCAGAGTAATCAATCTGCCCTATTACAAGGTTAAGGTCCCCTTTATATACTAAGAGACCTCTTCTCGAAATACACAAAAAGTAAAGTACAAGGGTTGGTGGATTTTTGTACGGTAGAATCTTGGCTCAAAACGGTTTCGTTCCTCTGCTTAATGGATCAGGACGTCCTTGGTCGGGCCGTCCTCATCTGATTGGCAAGGCTCTGAGGGCGTCTTCTTTGTGTGGAGTGTACTCACTTAGACGGTGATGAGGTGAAACATATTTTTACCTCATACAGTTAGTCCCTCTATCTGTTGGAGGTGTCCTCGAGGGGCGTCTTCAATGGACGGACATGTTCGCTTATGCGACAGTACGGGGCTGTGACACTCGACTCCCTATTTGGGGTGACGTCACCAATCACGTGCATCATCATTATTTTTACTCCCGAGGCGGTTCAGATCGTGACATGGCTATTGGGTTTCCCGCGCCAGCTTTTGAATGATGCCGCTTCGATTTCCGTGCATTCTACTCCTATAAACAACGGAGTGATTCAAAAACGGTTCATCGGTTGAAACTTTGAAGGAAATTTCTCTCTTTTTCTCGTTCTATTTTTTGGCGACTACTGCTTTTCTCAAGAACCGTCGTTTTCATGAATCGAGCTTTGCCTTTACTGGAAACATTCTTTTTTGGTAAGCTTTAACCATGGTGAAATGATCTCAAGGTAGAAAGAGGCCCAGAAACAATACTCCTACTAGGGTTTTGCCTCCTTCCGACGGTGAGGCGGAGGTGGCCGAAGAGGTTCTAGTTCCTCTATCGATGGCGAATGTTCTTCTGAAGAACATGAGCAAGAGGAATGATTTTAAGAATAAGGGTATAATCTCCACCCTGGGAACGCAGCGAGTTGACGCCTTCCCACCTGGATGCTCGTAGGATGACATATGGGTTTCCGGACTATCTCGACATAGCGCTTGCCGGAGAAAATTATGCCAACATACACAGTCCTGGATTCTGCACATTCTATGAATATGCAGTATGGATCGGCTATAGTTTCCCACTCAACCCTCTGGCGGAGGAACTTTGTCGTTTCTTCAGGGCGTGCCCGGCTCAACTTTCTCCCTATACGCTGAAAGTGTGTAGAATACTTACCACTAACGCAGAGAAAGCCGGGTGCACGGTCACAATATACCACCTTCTGCAGATGTTCAATGTGAGTTATCTGCAGGGTTCGATGTTGCGCCTGACACATCGTGGCAAGAAAAGCTTCGTGGTGCAGTCTGATGACAAGGCCAATCGTGGCTACTGGAAGAAGTTTCTCTACATTCGGATGGAGCATCTGATGGCCAACCCCGAAGGGTTCCCGGAGGTGTGGAACCTGGAGTGTAAGTATTCCCTCGTATCTTATTCGGCGCCCTTTGCTGTGGCGGTTTATCTTCTCACGGTTCTTTTTATCCGTTATTTGCAGTGGGGGCTCGTATGCCCAAGGACTCCTCGTCACTTTGCAGTGCGTACGACATTAGTTCGTGGGTGGAGAGGATGATTCCGCATGTGGAGGAGTGCCGTACATGGCTTAATTTTGTAGCACGTACGGCCCGACTAGTAATGGACTTTTCCCTACTCTTTTCTTTTTTCCTTGCCTTAGCTCGGGAGTCCTTCAATTTGACATACCTTTTCCTAGGCAGGCCAGGGTGTCTCCAAGAGGGCCAAGAGAAGGAGAACTGATGCTGGCCCATCTAAAGCAGAGCCGGACTCTAAGGAGGAATACGTGCACGTGGAGTGCTCACCCGAAAGTAGTGCGCTCTCGACTCCTCAGTAGGAAGTTGTGCTGGGGGCGGCACCTCATGCGACGGCTGAGAGGATGGCAGAAGAGGAGGTTCTGGTGGTTCCCGAGGCCGTGCCTTAGAGGGGGCCCGAAGTTGCATCCGGCAATGAAGCGCTTCCCTTGGAGTCGTCTTCACAGCCAGCGGAGGTGACTCCCAAAAATGAGGAGTCCCTCGCAAGTAGGAGGCGGGGGATGGTCACCGGCAAAAGGGTGTCCATCGAAGGGGAAAGGTTGGAGTTGTCTCGTTGCGATCCGGGACACTCGTTTATGGCCGAGGCAATTCACTCGTGGAGGGTCGCTCCTCGGAGGAGGGCTGACGTTGAGGCCGGTCCGTCTCCTACTAGGGAGGACGGTTCATCGGCTGCAGTGGCAGGGGAAAGTGCACTTCTAGAGAGGGTAGTCGAAGGAAGGGACTCTCCGGCTCGTGTTGAGATGACGGTCGGTAGGTCTACACTTCGTATTATGATCCCCAGCGGCAATAACCTTTTGGAGAATTGCGAGGAGGCGGACGCTGACACGACCCTTCTCTGTGCGGGCGCCAATGGTGAAGCGCTGGCGGAAATTAGTAACAGGGGTCTGTCTAGAAGAGTAGTGGGCGCTGCCTTGCAGGTAACTTTGGCTCTCCTCCCTTTGAAGTCTTATAGGCGGTTTGCCTGTACACTAACTCTCCCTTTTATATTTTTCAGGTTCTCGTTTTGGAGGTGGAGAGGGGGCTACGCCTGGCAAAGAGGGAGGATGCCTATGAGAAGTTGTGGCAGAGGTATATGCGGGTCCGCGATGTGCACCAAACATTGGCTGGCATGTACAAGCAGGACCCCTAATTTCCGCTGTTCCGCAAGGGTCTTTCCCAGTCGAAGGATCTGCTGGAGAAGCAGTTGGCCGAGTTGGAGAGGGCGGACGAGTAGCTTATGGCCATGGTCGCCCGGAACACTGAGTTGGAGGCTCTCCTTTGCGCGAAGGATGATGAGTAGGAGCTTGGTCGTGCCGTAACGGCGGAGGATGCTAGGCTTCGAGCCCGGGTTACGGCCTTGACCGCTGAGCTCAAAGCCAAGGATGACGAGATTGAGGCCCTTGCTCAGGCCGCTTCACAGGAAGCTGAGTGCCTGGATGCTCACGATATGTGGGTGTACCATGATGCCCGGCTAGTCGTTCTTGAAGAATTCTTAGCAACCGGCCTAGTGTCCGAGGAGGACGTGGATAGGCAGCGGAGTCTGACCCTGGTTGCTCATGAGGAGGCCGATTACCTTTCTGATCCACCCGCTAGGGAAGGGTATAACTCAGAAGATCTTAACCGCCTGGTGTCTCCTTCTTGGATTTCTAGGGACTACCCGCCAGAAGGTGACGGTCCGGGTGCTAATTAAGCCGGCCAGGGTGATGGGGGTTCCTAGGGTTTTCGTGTGTATCCTTTTGTTTTAAATGGCCCCTTTTCTGAGGCCAATCATGTATATACTTTTTGGATATAACAGTAGATACCTTTTTTCCATTGTTATTCTTTCTTTGTTCCTTGGAACTTCTATTGTGTTTGCAATTGGTAGTTTTAGCTTAACTCGCCCTTCGTGAAGTCCTTTGTTTTGCCGTGGTCGATGTTATGTCGACTGTTAATGGTGATGGCCTTAGCCATGTTTGGACTAAATGGCTGTAGTCGTGCTAGTTGACTTTGACTGTCATTGAGTCTCTCGTTCTACCTCAGTCAAAATTGGGTCGACTGTTAGCGGTGATGGCCTTAGCCATTTTAAATCGATGGCCTTGGCCATGTAGAATTGAGTGTCCTTAGCCATGTGGTTGACTTCGACTATCTCCGAGTCTTTTATTTTTTGGTAGTCGACGTTAGGTCAAGTGTTTGCGGCGATGGACTTAGCCATTTTAAATCGATGGCCTTAGCCATGTAGAACTGAGTGGCCTTTGCCATGTGGTTAACTTCGACTGTCGTCGAGTCTTTCGTTTTTCCGTAGTCGACGTTGGGTAGACTGTTTGCAGCGATGGCCTTAGCCATTTTAAATTGATGGCCTTAGCCATGTAGAATTGAGTGGCCTTAGCCATGTGGTTGACTTTGACGTCGTCGAGACATTTGTTTCACCGTAGTCGACGTTGGGTCGACTGTTTGCGGCGATGGCCTTAGACTTTTTAAATCGATGGCCTTGCCCGTGTAGAATTGAATGCCCTTAGACTTTTCATTCATTGGAGACTGTCGTATCCTTTTCATTTATTGGAAACGGTCGTAGCCTTTTCATTCAATAGAGACAGTCATGGCCTTTTCATTCATTGGAGACTGTCGTGGACTTTTTATTCATTGTAGATGACCGTAGCCTTTTTACACGTTGGAAATGGTCGTAGCCTTTTCATTCATTGGAGACGGCCGTGGCCTTTTCATTCATTGGAGACGGCCGTAGCCTTTTCATTCATTAGAGACGGCTGTGGTCTTTTCATTCATTAGAGACGGCCGTGGTCTTTTCATTCATTGGAGACGGTCGTGGTCTTTTCATTCATTGGAGACGACCGTAGCCTTTTTACACGTTGGAGATGGTCGTAGTCTGTTCATTCACTGGAGACTGCCGTAGCCTTTTTACATATTGGAGATGGTCGTAGCCTTTTCATTCATTGGATACGACCGTAGCCTTTTACATATTGGAGATGTCACTCGTCCAGTCCGTGTATCATGTGTGGCTGGAGAGCGTTTGGAGAGGCGGGCGTGATACACTTGTCCTACAAACATCCCCAGGTGTCCCCTTCGTTGCCTTGTTAAAAACTTCCCGATAAAACCCAATTGGGGCACAACTCGGGTGAGAGAAAAAGAGTGCGACTTGGGGGACGCTTTTTACAAATGGAAATATTTGAGGCGGGCGACATTGCAGTTGTTCTGGAGTGTTTTTCCTTCCATTGTTTCTAGCTGAAATGCCCCTTTGTTTGCTATTGCTATGATTTTGTAGGGTCCGTCCCAGTTTGTGCCCAATTTTCCTTCTTGGGTCTTTGGAGGCCAATGTCTTGGCTTTGAGGACGTAGTCTCCTACTTTGAGCGGCCTTATTTTCACCCTTTTGTTGTAGTACCTTTGGGCCACCATTCTTATGTGGTCCATTTCCCTACTTTCCTCGGCTTCATCAAGGTCTTTGAGCCTATTTGCATCATTTTTTGTTCCGTTGGTGTGTGAATATCTCAGGCTTGGTTCGCCTACTTCGACGGGTATGACCGCATCGGTTTCGTAGACCAATGAGTATGGGGTTTCCCCTGTGCTGGACTTGGGTGAGGTCTTGTGTGCCCACAACACTTCGAAACAGTTCAGGCCACAGTCCTTTGGCGTCTTCAATATTTTTCTTCAGTATATATTTAGCATGGTTTTATTGGAGGATTCTGCTTGACCGTGGCGGGGTGGTATGTCGTGGAGAGTATTCTCTTGATGCACCATTTCGCGAAGAATTTGGTCGTTTTTTGACCGATAAACTGTCGTCCGTTGTCGCAGCTGATTTCTTTGGGGATGCCAAAGCGGCATATAATGTTCTTTCATATGAAGGCGATGACCTCCATTTCGCATATATGTGCGTACACACCTTCTTCCAACCACTTGGAAAAATAGTTAGTCTAAATAAGCAAAAATCGTACCTTTCCTGGTCCTGTGGGTAGGGTGCCGACTATGTCCATTCCCCATTTGATGAAGGGCCATCGAGAGGTAACTGAGTGTAGGGGCTCCCCTGGCTGGTGGATCATGGGGGCATACTTTTGGCATTGTTCGCATCGGCGGACGTATTCTGCTGCTTCTTTCTTCATGGTGGGCCAGTAGTTGCCGGCGTGGATGATGCACCGTACGAGGGTGCAGCTGCCTGTATGGGCGCCACGGTGACCCTCGTGTACCTTTTCGAGTACTGGCCGTGTTTGGTGCGGACCTAGGCACTTGGCCAAAGTCCGCCAAATGTTCTCATGTAGAGGTCATTGTCGATCAGGCAGTACCGGGCGGCTGTCACGTGGAGTTTCTTTGCCTCTTTTTTTTCGCATAGCAGCGTTCCATCCTGTAGATAGGATATGAGCTGGTTGGTCCAGTCCCACGTTAGATTTAATGAAAATACCTTGGCGTGATTGATGGCTAAATGGAGGAGGGTGACCACGCTTTCCTTGTTGATGTTTTTGGTGGCTGCGACCAATTTTGCTAGACCGTCCGTTTCGATGTTCCGTGCTCTCGGAATTTGTTCCAAGAGGCACTCGTCGAACTCAGCCATTAGACTGTGGATTTCTGCCTGGTATTTTTATATCCTCTGTTCTTTGATCTGGTAAGTTCCAGTGATCTGGTTTACCATGAGTTGCGAGTCGCAGTGGAGAAGGACTCGCCGAGCTTCGTATTTGATGGTTAGCTTCATACCTGCAATAACAATCTCATACTCGGCCTCGTTGTTAGTCATTTCGGGGCACCGTATGGACTGGTGAATCGTTTCACCCGTGGGGACCTCGAGGACGAGTCCCAGTCCCGTTCCCGAAACATTGGCGACACCACTAGTGTGGAGGACCCGTAGGTCGTCAGAGGGGAGGTCGTTTCGGGCTTCTAGCTCTGCTTTCGGTAGTATTTCATCGCTAAAGTTGGCTAGGAGTTACGATTTGAAGGCATTTCTCTGAAGGCACAAGATTTTGTGCTTGCTGAGCTCGATGGCCCATTTTGCGAGTCGGCCTGATAGCTTAGGCCTATGTAAGACGCTCCTCAGTGGGAAGGTCGTTACTACTCTTATGGGATGGCATTGAAAATACAGTCGTAGCTTTCTTGAAGCTACGACTAGGGCTAATGCCAGCTTTTCAAGGTGTGGGTACCGAGTTTCGGTTTCCACTAGTGTATTGCTAACGTAATAGATGGGAGATTGCGTACCTTTGTTCTCGTGCACTAATACAGCACTGACGGCGACCTTAGATACGGCTAGATACACCAGAAGTGGTTCTCCTGGGCTTGTTTTGATAGTAGGGGTGGCGAAGATAGGTAAGCCTTCAGATTTTTTAGGGCTTCGACGCATTCTTAGTTCCACTAGAGCCCCTGATCTTTCTTCAACACGCTGAAGAACTTATGGCACCAGTAGGAGGATCGCGAGATGAATCTGTAAAGGGCGGATATCCGACCCGTCAGCTTTTGCACCTATTTTTTGCTGCTTAGTACTTCCGGGATCGCGTCTATTGCTTTGATGATCCGGATTGACTTCGATACCCCTCTGAGATGCGAGGAATCCCAAGAACTTTCCTGAGGCCACGCTAAAGGCGCATTTTTCGGGGTTTAGTTTCATCCAGTATCTTCTCAATATTTTGAAGGCCTCCTTCAGATGGTCGAGGTGATCCTCCTTTCTGGACGACTTTGCCAGCATGTCATCGATGTAGACTTCCATTGTTTTGCCAAGTTTTTCCTTGAACATCGCGATCACCAATCTTTGGTACTTTGCTCCCGCGTTTTTGAGTCCGAAGGGCATCACTTTGTAGCAGTACGTCCCTCGGTGAGTGATGAAGGTCATCTTCTCCTGGTCTTCTTCGGCCAGCATGATATTATTGTAGCCGGAATATGCATCTAGGAAGCTGAAGAGTTCGTGCCCGGCAGTCGCGTCTATCAGCTAATCATGTGGGGGAGTGGGAATGAATCTTTTGGGCATGCTTTGTTCAAGTCCATGAAATCCACGCACATCCACCACTTCCCATTTTTCTTTTTACCATGACAACGTTGGCGACCCACTCAGGGTATTTGGATTCTCTGATGGAACCATTTGCTAATAGTTTGTCTACTTCTTCACTTACGGCTTCGTTCATGGCGGCATTGAATTTTCTCCTCATCTGCATTAGCGGGTTGATATTCAATTTGTGAGTGGCGATGTCCCGTGGTATCCCTGGCATGTCTGAATGGGAAAAATCAAACAAGTCCACATAGTTAGATAAGAATTCACGATACTTACTTGGATTCGAAAGGTTGTGCCCTATATAGGCCTTCTTTGTGGGGTCGTGGTCGGCTAGCTGTATGAAATCGAGATCTTTGACCGTAGCTTTACTGGCCTCTGTGATATCCGAATCTTTGATGGTGTCCTCTATCGGAAGAACCTTAATCCCCGACAGAGCTGATTGTTATGCTTTCGCGCTCTCCCCTTGGAGTTGTTTGGTGTGGGTATAGTCTTGAGCTATTTTGTAACATTCTTGGGCGGTGTGGGTTTCTTCAGTATGCTGAATATCCCCCATGGGGTAAGGAATTTGATCATCTGATAGAAGCTGGAAGGGACTGCTCTCATGGCATGTATCCATGGCCATCCAATGATGGCGTTGTACGTTGTTTCCTGATTCATCACGTGGAAGGTGGTTTTCAACGTGACTCCTCCCGCCAAGACTGGCAGCGTTATCTCTCCGGAGGTTCTTTCTACTGCATTGTTAAAACCAGTCAGCGTTATACAGCGCGGTATTATCTTATCCTCAAGTTCCATAAGTGCATGGACCCTTGGGTGGATAATACAAGCGTCGCTTCCATCGTCAATCATAATTCTCTTAACATCTGTATCTACAATGTGTAAAGTAATAGCTAGAACGTTGTAGTGAGAAAAAGACAAACCATCGGTATTAGACTTATCGAAGGTGATACTATCTTTGAATTCGTCATACCGTTCGTGGGCGATAGTTCCCTTCAACTTGTGAGTGGTGGTAAATTTGAAGTGATTGATCGCCGAGTCATTGTCGTCGCCGATGATCATATTATCGTGCGTGTTGGTGACGGTGGCCTTGGTGGCCCGTTGGGTTGATCCCCCCCCCCCCCCCGCGAAGTTGACCTTCCCTTTATCGCTGAGTAGTTCCCTTAGGAATTCTTAGGTCAGCATCCTGACCACCTCCTGCCGTAGGCCTATGCAGTCCTCAGTCTTGTGCCCTCGCTCCTGGTGGAACTCGCACAGGGCATTTGATTTTCGGGTGGTAAGGTCTGACTTCATCTTTTCCGGCCATTGTACCTTGTTGCCCATCCTTTCTAGTGCGTACACTACCTTTGAAGGGGAAACACCAAAGTTATGTGCAGACAGTAAATGAGGCATACCTCATTCGTTTCATAGGGGGCGACGTGTCGCTGTTGTGCATCCGCGTGCCTGGGTGGTGGCGTATGGGACTATTTGATATACGGTTGATGTCTTTCCCTATTGGGACGCAAGATTTGCTCTTGTCGCCCCTCATTGCGTCGGTCCCTCCTGATCTCCGGAAGTATTGTTGTTTGTTGCCGGGTAGGACCGTTAAGATTGTCATCATCTGCACGTACCTCGGCGTAGTATGCGTTGTGAATTTCATCCCATGTGGTCGGGGGATATTTCATGAGGTGACTTAGCAGCTTCTTGGTCGCCCTCAAGTCGTCCCTGTTTAGCCCGTTCTGGAAAGCGGAAACTTCCATGTTCACGGATACATTCGGTAGGCTCATCCTGACCCTCTTGAAACTCGCCAGGAAGTCCCTGAGCCCTTCTCCCACAGTTTTCCGAATGGCAAAGATGTCGTTGACCCTTGCCTCCGCTTTCTTCGCTCCCGCATGTCTGTGATGAACTTGTCCGCCATTTCTTCAAACGTGGAGATACCCTTGGCCAGTAGTTGGGAGTACCATACAAACGCCCCACCAATCAGCATCTCGTCAAACTTCTTTAGAAGTACTGACGGTACATGTTCCTTCACCAAATCGTTTCCTTTCACAGCTGTGACGTAGTGGATCAGATGGTCCTTGGGATCGGTAGTCCCGTCGTATAGCCTCAGATAGGGAGGCATTGTGAAGGTCTTTTGGATGGGGTATGGTGCGGCCTCCTCTGTGTAAGGTTGTTCCACGAACCTCCCTACGTCGCGCTTTGGTAGTAGCTTAGGAGCGCCCGGGATCTTGTCCACTCTTTCTTGATGCTCCTTCATTTGATCGTGGAGCGACTTGTTTTCTTGCTCCATTTTTTCCATCTTTCTGAGGATGGCTGCAAGCGCATCGTTGCTAGTCTGAGTGTCGGTGAGCACATTGTTTGCTCGTGCGACCTCGGGTTAATCTTCTATCACGGTGAGATCCATCACTGGCGTGCGTCTTACGCCATGTTGTTGTGGCTTTTCGACCAAATTGTTTAGAGTTCTTGCGAGCCATTCATTCAGTAGCTCCTTCACTTCCGGGGGTGCTTCCTTAGATGTAGATGTAGAAGCTCCCTTTTCTCGTGGTTCCGTCGGGTCTGCAGGTGGAAGAGGTGGGATTCCTCCGCTCATCATGGTACTGGGGGTTGCGTTCAAGAGATTATTCTCACCTACCACGTTGATCGAATCCATGAGGTTGACCTCAAACTCATCTATCGCTTTCATTTTCGCATAGTTGTCAGCCATACTTGTTTGTGTGATGTAAGGGATGGTTTTCGGTAGTTTTCTAGGAACAAACTATAACTTTGATTCTCGAAATCCCCATAGACGGCGCCAAATTGTTTTGCTCGAAATATCTATGCACTTTATAAGCTAAAAACAATCAAAAAGATATGGGGCTAAATCGTAATCAAGTATAATAAGCCCTAGAAATGGTTACTGTACTGGGATCGTCGTAGATCTATAATGTATATTCGATAATAGAGAGTTCTTGTTGTTAGAAAGAGATAAAGAAATATGAAGATATTTGCTTGATTACAGTAGAGAGAGAGAGAGAGAGAGAGTTGGTATATTCAGAGTAATCAATCTGCCCTATTACAAGGTTAAGGTCCCCTTTATATACTAGGAGACCTTTTCTTGAAATACACGAAAAGTAAAGCACAGGGGTTGGTGGATTTTTGTACGATAGAAGCTTGGCTCAAAACGGTGTCGTTCCTCTGCTTAATGGATCAGGACATCCTTGGTCGGGTCGTTCTCATCTGATTAGCAAGGCTCTGAGAGCGGCCTCGTTGTGTGGAGCGTACTCACTTAGACGGCGGCAAGGTGAACCACATTTTTATCTCATACAAGAAGCATAAAATCCAAAAGATAAATGATATGTAATAACAATAACCATTATCTAAGGCCCGAGGCTAAGATAAACAGCAAGGATAGTGTGAATTCAACATAAACTGCAAGCAATCTAAGATCAATCCTAATCCAACTCTACCCCTAATATGATATAAGTAAAGCTCAACTATCCTAACTTACAACCCTAAAGCTCTACAAGTCATTATTACATTAAGTTGAAATAACTTATAAACTTTAAATAATGGATCTGCTCTGCATGTAATCCTCTGCTACCTCATTTCTCAGTATAATACTATGTCTCTTAACTAACACTACCAACTACTAAGGTTGTCTTTTTAACAACTGACTTGTAGACTTTCTTAAACTCAAAATACTGCCAACTATAATTTGTGATGCCTCTAATATTTAATGGTTATGACTTCTTAATCATTTTAGCTGTAGAGAATCAGATATTCCTCCTTTATAAAAAAAAAAAAATCTTTTACCTATATTCAATCACAACTCCTGTCTAAGGAGAGATTTTTTTTTAATTTTCCCCGATGTCTGGTATTCGTATTGGAATCCCATCAGATTTGTGCCGCGTAGGGCCTCACTCGATAAGAAGCACTCTCTATCAAAGATTTTTTTATATTCAAAATTTAAACTCAGAGACTTTGATCAAGAAAGGAACAGTCCAATCTAGTGCACCTCATTATTTAGTGGTTGTCCAAGAAGAGTTTATTTTCAAAAGAGTGGGATATAAAATTGAGATCCTTTTCTGCTTTTTGGATGCAACACAACATTCGAATAATTGATTGCCGGCCTACTAATAAGATCATTGGTATCCCATGAATATATCTATATGAGATATTATTTCAAAATTGTGCACGTGTCGAGATCTCATATCTTTTCAACATAAACCTTTTAAGATAATTTTCTTTTTATTTTTCCTTTTTTGGATCTGTTTGTGACATGAATTAGTTACAAGTCAATTTTTTATCCACTAAACAAGGTTAGAACTAGTTCCACGAATATGGATAGAGCCCAAAGCCTGCAAAAAGGATCTTCAATCCAACTGAGTGCTATGACTGCACCATAGAAAGCAATATGCTTAGCTTGCTATATTATTAGAACAAGACAAAAGAACCATCGAAATATCTGATGGAGGAGTAATACTCCTTTTGTTCATTTTTACTTGACACGTTTTGATTTTTTATATTTCTTAAAAAATAATTACTGAATTTATTATGATACCATATATTAATTGATGCATTATTTTTAGATTTGATAAAGTAATTTGAAATCAGTAATAAATATTGTGGGTATAACAGAAAAAAAAATTAATTATCTTCTCTTGATATTCATAAGTGACAAGTAAAAGTGAAAATCTATTCTTAGTATACATACCAAGTAAAAATGAACTGATGGAGTATTTCTTCACCCTTAATTAAAAATTGTCACGTTCCGTTTTATTCCTCACTGAAATAAAGAATATCTTGGGAAGGAACACTTTTAATTTATTACTCCCTCTGTTCTAGTGTATGTGAACTTTTTTTTTTTTGCTCCATTCTAAAAAAATTGACCCTTTTCTAAATATAAAAATAATTTCGTTTAAAATTTCAATTCTACTTTAAATGAGAAGCTTTTATAACCACACAAATATTCTGAATCCCTTTTTAACTTGTTGAGAACTATAAATTAAAAGAAAAATATTTTTTTTTTAATTTTATGCTCGTCAAATAGATACACATAAATGAAAACAAGGAGTACGAACTATTGTATGTTAACATAATAATAATACACCAAAATAAACTTTGTACTGTATGTAGCAAAAGTTAGGAAGGACGGTGCAAATCATGAGTGGTAGGTGCACTTTATCTCTCTTTGGACAAGTGCATTTATAAGGCCCCACGGGCTTCTTTAGTGTCACGAGTGCATAAATACCCACTATACTCATGCATAAACCTTTGCACTATGCACTAACGGATAAAAACCAATATTGTTACTAACACAATAATAATGCAACCAAAGACTTTCCATTTCATTCTTTTGATCATTTTCTTGATCTCACCTCATTCTCTGTGCTTCAACACTGGTGGCGAAGACGGCGGAACGGAGATGACCTCGCCGGAAACAGCTTCTTCCCCTAGTGGAGGAAGAGGTGCAGCTCATGGACCTAACTGGGATTACAATTGGGGTTGGGGTTCTAGCCCTGGTGCAGGATGGGGTTTTGGCTCGGGCTCGGGAAGGTCGCCTGATGGTTTCGGTCGAGGCTGGGGGTTTGGTTTTGGGTCCGGGAGTGGATCCAGTACTGGCTTTGGCTATGGCTATGGTACTGGTGGTGGTGGTGCTGGTGGTTCTGGTGGCAGTGGTAGTGGTGCTGGTGGAGAAAATGGTGGTTCTGGTGGCTACAGTAGTGATCGCGCGCCATCGATTAATCCAGGGGAGAGATATCATCATGGGTAAAAATATTATATGAGTACTTTTGTTTTTGTATGAATATAAAATTCTAAGATTGTATTATGAATTTAATACGTGTTAAATATAGGGATAGATATTCAATAGCATACCATGATAATTATAGGAAATAAGTCATGTGAATGATATGTGTCAATATAATGGATGTTGGCAAAACAGTTTTAAGAAACTAATGAGCTTCTTCAATATAATTCCGGTTGTGTTTGTCCCGAAGAAATAATGGTTTTTCCTTTTTGTCTAATGTATGGTTTTACTTTGTCCAATCGAAGGAGAAACTCTATGAAGTCGCCTTTGTTAGGAAGCGTTTTATCCTTAATGTGAGATTTTTCTGTGTAAATTCGAATTTAGTTGGATCCGAACGTATTAATATTTGTAGATTGAACAAAAATGAAGAAGAATGAGAATAGGGTTCATGTTAAGAGAAGAAGCATTGCTAGCATTTTCGTTACATTTCTTCTGAAGAATTCTTACAAAAGAATATCTAAAAAATTATTTATATTGGGTCGGGTGTATTAATAGATATAACTGGGCCAAGTCTTAATAAACTAATGTCAGACCCAAATCTAATAACTAATATCAGGTAACTCCAAATCCAATACACCCCCCCCCCCTCCAGAGTTGGAGGGTAATAACATGCCCAACTTGTGAAGCAATAACCTGTGATGTGCACCTGTCAAACACTTAGTAAAGATGTCAGCAAGATGAGAAAAGGTAGGAACATAATGTAAAGAAATAAGGCCATCTGCCAACCTAGTGCGAATGAAGTGACAATCAACATCAATATGTTTCATGCACTCATGGAAAACAGGATTTTCAGCGATGTGAAGGGCAGCCAAGCTATCACAGAAATCATGAATAGAACTGGACGAAGGCAAACCCAAATCTGCTAACAAACGAACCAACCAGACTAGTTCAGCCACCACTTTACTCATGGCCTGGTATTGTGCTTCAGCAGAAGACAAGGAAACGACGGCTTGTTTCTTAGTTTCCAACTAATCAAACTACCCCCTAAAAACTCATAATAACCAGAAACCGATCTCCTTGAATTAGAACAAGAAGCCCAATCGTTGTCACAAAAGGCTTGGACAAAAAAATCAGAAGAACCATTGAGGTGAACTCCAACACTAGATGTGCCTTTCAAATACCTTAGAACATGTAACGCAACAGTCATATGGGTCAGACTAGGTGTCTTAAGAAACTGACTCAAGTTTTGCACAACAAAACATAAATCTGGCCTGGTATGAGTGAGAAAATTCAATTTTTCAACTAAACTTCTATAAGATTCAAGGTTGGGTAGCAAGACCCCAATATCAGACTTGAGTTTAACACACAACTCAAGGGGGGAAGAAACAGCAAAAGCATCAGAACACCCATATTCATCAACTAACTCCAAAACAAACTTCCTTTGATGAAGAAGTACCCCAGAATCAACATATAACAACTCAATTCCCAGAAAATAGTTAAGTAATCCTAAGTCTGTAATTTTAAAGTGATCATCTAAAAACATTTTAAGAGCAGTGATCTCTTTAGGATCATCCCCAGTAAGGATAATGTCGTCCATATAGACAGCAAGAAATACACTAGATGATTCGAACCTTTTAATCAAAAGAGAGTAATCATTCAAAGAATGTGTGTAACCTCTAGTGCAAAGTGCTTGTGATAACTTACCATACCATTGCCTAGAGGCTTGTTTTAAGCCATAAAGAGACTTTTGCAACTTACATACCAAAGGAGAAGTAAGTTGAAAAGATGAAGCAACTGTGAGACCTTGGGGAAGCTTCATATATATCTCTTCATCTAATTCCCCGTGAAGAAATGCATTACTCACATCCAATTGATACAAGGACCACCCTTTTTTAATTGCAAAAGCAACTAGGCACCTAATAGTACACATTTTGACAACTGGAGAAAATGTTTAATTAAAATCAATACCTTCAATTTGTGTATCGCCCCTTACTACCAATCTTGCCTTATATCTTTCTACACTCTCATCAGCCTTGTACTTAATTGTATGCACCCATTTACATTCAATAGGCTTCTTACCCCTAGGTAACTTAACCATAGACCAAGTGTTATTAGATTCTAAGGCCTCGAACTCTTTTCTCATGGATTCCTACCAGACTAAACTGGTAGCTGCCTGAGAATATGAATGAGGCTCAACTTGAGTTGTGTGTGCAATAGAGAGAGACAAAGTAGTGGAGCTGGAAATGGAAGGAGGAAGTTGCACAACAAAATCACTAAGATGTGAAGGTAATATGTGATTTCTGATGCTTTTTCTAGTAGCATGGAGAGAGGAAGATGTTGAGGGAGTAGAAGCAGAGGAAAGATCAGAAGGAAGGACTATTTTAGGAGAAGAAACAGAAGGTATAGAGGAGGGAATAACATCACAGAAGGTGGATTAGTATGAGAAGATGTAGCAACAAACAGTTAATGGGAAGAATTTGTGTCAACCGGAGGAAAATGCTAAAGATCATAAACAACAGGTAAAATAGGTGTAGAAGGGGAAGATGGAAGGTAGCTAGAAGATGAGGAAGAGGATAACAAGAAAGGAAAAATAGATTTATGAAATATGACATCCCTAGAAACAAGAATACACTTGGTGGATAAATTATACAACTTATAACCTTTCTTACCAAATGGATAACCAATAAAAACACAAGTTACAACTCTTGGATCAAACTTATTTCTCTCACATTTAATTACAATTGCATAACAAAGACACCAAAAAGGTTTAAGATGTGAACAAGAGGGAAACTTGCCATAAAACACTTCAAATGGAGATTTGTTATGTAATATGGTAGAGGGAAATCTATTTATCAAATAAGTGGTTGTTCAATTGAAGTCTCCCCAAACTTTTGTTGGTAATTTAGACCGGTACATCAAAGCTCTAGCTATTTCAAGCAAGCGCTTATGCTTTCTCTCAACAATTCTATTCTGCTGAAGTGTGTGAGAACATGGGGTTTGATGAATAATTCCATGATCTGAGAAGTATTATAAGGCAGAGTTGGAAAGTCCAATTTCCGAAGCAGTATCACTTCTAACTGTTTTAACATGGAGGTTAAATTGAGTTCTCACTATGGAAATGAAAGCTTTCAACGTGGTAAAAGCATTATTTTTAGAATGTAACAAGTGAGTCCAAGTAGCTCTAATATGGTCATCCACAATGGTAAGAAAGTATGTTGGCCCAAGTTTAGCTGAAGTTTTAAAAAGTGACAAATGAACTCAGGGAAGGACCTGGTCCATCTTACGAGACAAAGTTACTCATAACCATTGCACATGGAAAACACGTGAGGAAGATATGTATTGAAGATTACGAAGCAAATATCTTCTGAACGAAATCAAAAAGATTGCATTGAGTTCTAAGGAGGACAGTATCCTTATGATAAGAGAACACAATCCTATGCTAGGATAAGGATGGGAGTTTGTATTTGTTAAGGACTCAAATCGATAAGGATGAGCATTGAAGTCTCGATCAAACTCTGACTGTTAATCTATTAAATAGCCAAGTTGTTCTCTTTCACAGGGAATGCACATACGCAGAAGTTAATCATATTTAAGAGCAAAAAGAGCAAGTTTGATTTGCGAGCAATATATGTGAGATACAAGTGTGCACGTTTGTAGCTACATGAACTAAGATAGAATAACCAGTTTCATCATTGTGTTTATTCTAAGTCTAGTTCAATTGTGGTAGGTTTTTATATTGTACCTTCCACCTTTCTTAGAAGCAAGTGTATTAGGTACTCTGGGCATTCAAGTTAGAGTTAACTTGAAAGTGTCGCAACAGTTGAGATTGTGTGACACACTAGAATTAGAGTTAATCCTTAGGTTTACAAAGAGTTTTATAAATGCAGTTTTTGGTTTAGTGATTTTGGTGGAGTTTGGAAAAATCCTACTGAGTAGTAGGTTGTGTTTTTTTCACTTTTTGATCCAGGTATTTTCCACGAAAAAATCTCTGTGCACTTTACTTTCAGTATTTATTATTCCGCAAGATGATGTAGTTAGAACACTTAGAAGAAACTGGTTCTTCAAACGCGAAAATTAGGCACCACACAAATCCACACCCCTCTTGTGTGGTATTGACGTTAAAAACGTCAATTGGTATCAGAACAGGTTATCTTTGAAGGGTGATAATAGGCGAAATCTTGGTGATTTAGCTATTGTTTATACGCCCGCTTAATTATATTCCAATGTCATATTGTACTTAATTGATGAAATATGAGCTTTAATAGTGATTTGTATATATTTCAGGTTAAGGAGCTTATATTATGCAAAGAAATATGATCGGAACCATTGTTGAGAATTATAAACCCCTCGAGATTAAATATGGCTGAAGATGAGGAAAAGAATCGAAGAAACAGACAAAGGGGCTAGCGCTGCCTATGTGCACGCCCGCGCTACTATTAGCTCGTCCAAGTTAGAGTATCAGCATACTAGCGCGGCAGCTAGCGGGCCCAGGTGCGCGACCGCGCTAGTCCAAGGATCGGGAAAGTTTTTTTAAGGGCAAATTTGGAAATATGGAGGAAAAGAAACTTAACCTATATAAAGTCAAGCTCGCCTATGGTAAAAACATCAAGGTTTTTAAAGGCTAAAGCAAGAAATATAGAGGCAAGGAGGGATTTGGATCATCAATTTCTTCTTTTCTTCTATTTATTTTTGCTAATTGTGATGATATTGAACTTAATTGTGATGAACAATAGTATGATTGGCTAAACCCATTGTTCTGGGGTCATGGGTAAAACATGTAAGTTGTTGTTTGAAGTTTAATTCGACAAAGTCGGTTTATCATATTGGGTTGTTCATTTAATTTTGTTCTTAATTATTTTGCTGAGTAGCTAACAGTGAAGTACTATTTACGAATCTCAAGTTGAACTCGAAAGTGGGAACTTTAGATTGCATATAGAATTCAATAGAGCAAGTTCTTGAACCCGGGCCTCGTGGAATGGATTCACAATTGGGATAGACATATACCCAACTGCCTTGCTTGGTTAAAATACAGGAGTTGTAAATGCATTCTTGTTAATCTTGATTCCATAGACATATATGCATTGAGTTGAGTTGAGTAGGCGAGTAAGAACTCGACAGATTCGTATGAGTAATATTAACCTTGTCAATCAACAACCCAGATAAATTGATTAGTCGTTTAAAGCTAAGAACTCAACATAATTGTCAAAATACGCCCATGACCCTGGAATATTAATCTCTATTGCTTGTTACCCGGATTTTCTATTTTGTTGATTACCTATTTTAGCTAGATTAATTTTCCATAGTTTAGTTAGTAAAATATTAAATACATTCTCTTGGGTAGAGAAAGGAATTGGGTTTAAATTGGTCATAAGATAATCACAAGTCTTCGTGGAAACGATACTCTACTCACTACTTTATTACTTGACGATCACGTGCTCTTGCGTGGGTATTTTTTGTCGCAACAAGTTTTTGGCGTCGTTGTTGGGGAATTAGAAATTAGCTACTTGACTGAATTGAGATTTTATTACTTATTTATTCGAGTTTGACTATTAGTTCCCGTTGTTTGTGCTAATACAAGAATTTCAACTTAATGTGAAGAAGTAGAAGCGCAAACAACCTCCTTCCTTTCGATCCCAAAATTGAACAAACACTTCACAGATTGAGGAGGCAGGTGGAAGCTAGAACAAGAATTGAAAGAGAGTTGAACATTCTAGTTCATCCACAGCCAATTGAGATGGCATGTAATGAGGAACGGGCGGTGATTGAAGCCGCAAGGCCCAATTTGGCTAATATGACTCAGGCTATTGTGAAGCCTAACATAACTGGGCACTTTGAGTTGAAGAAATACATGGTGCAGCTGATCCAAATGCAGGGCTGTTAACGGGTTTGCCTCATGAAAACCCACAGAGGCACATTCAGAATATTTTGGAAATTACATATACATACAACTATCTGAACGTTTCCAAGGACTATGCCAGACTGGCACTATTCTCCTTTTCACTGATTGGCGACGCTAAGGAGTGGTTGAATAAGGAGCCAGCAAATTCAATCCACACTTGGGATGATCTGGTGAGAAAGTTCTTAATCAAGTTTTTCACCACCAGAAAGACAAAGGTGTTGAGGAGTCAGATTCATGGGTTCGAACAATGAGCTGGCGAGACACTTCATGAAGCATGGGAAAGATACAAGAAGATACCTAGAGACTGTCTTCATCATTAACAAACAGACGAGGTTTGGGGTCATACGTTTATGGACGGGTTAGATGATGCTTCGAAGATGAACCTAGACTCAGTTTGTGGGGGTAGTTGCATGGCTAGACAATACAATGAAATCTAAACCTTGATGAATACTTTCACGGCTAATGATAACAACTGGCAAGGTGGGGGTGATTCACGAAGGGTAGTTAAGCAGAAATCAGCTTGAGTACTTGAATTAGACGAGGTTTCAGCCATGAGAGCTGAACTAGCAAAGCTTTCCAATCAGATGGCTTGAATGGCAATGCAGCCACCACAGCTAATGCAACATGTACACCAAATGGCTATTTGCTGCGAGTTATGTGGTGACAATCATTTGAGCGACATGTGCCCCGCCAATCTAGAATCAATCTATTATGTGGGGCAACAGCACAGAGGGACACCAAATCGGCAAGCACAGTATTGGAATTCTTATAATCCGAATTGGAGAAATCATCCCAACTTCTCATGGGTGGAAATCAGCCAAATCAGAATCAGAACAAACCTCAAGGGGGTTTCAACTAGCCTCAGAAGTCACCCCAACAAATGGAAGAAAGCACCAACGATTTGTTAAAGAAGTTTTTCAATGACACTCAGCAGATAAGGACTGAAAATCAACAGATAAGGACTGACAATCAACAGCTCCGAACTGACTTCAGAATTCTTGAGAGGCAGCTGGGACAATTGGCCACTAATCAAAACACTAGACGTGCAGGCGCCCTCCCAGTGACACAGAGAAGAATCCACAAGTGAATGTTGTTACACTTCTAAACGGGAGAGAGTTTGGGGAATTACCAAAGAAAAAGAGAGATAAGCATGTGCCTGAGGGAGAGTTGATCCCTAAAGTGACAACGGAGCCAAAGACGATGCTAAAATTCCAGAGCCAGTGGAGGCCTCAAGGCCACCACCACCTTTCCCCCAGAAATTGTAAAAGAAAAATGACGATCGCATGTTTAGGAAATTCCTCTCCATGTTGAGCCGGGTTCAATTGAATATACCATTGGTCTATGTACTTCGAAAAATTCCAAAATATGATAAGTACATAAAGTACATAGTGGCTCATAAGAGGAGGCTGACTGAGTTTGAGATAGCTGCACTAACTAAGGAGTGCACGTCCAGGGTCCAAAATAAGCTTCCTCAAAAGCTTAAAGATCCTGGCAGCTTTACAATCCATGTACGCATTGGTAATATTGATGTTGGTCGTGCTCTTTGTGATTTGGGGGCAAACATAAATTTGATGCCCCTGTATTTCAAACAATTGGGTTTGGGAGCCCCCAGACCCACTACTTTCATGTTGCAGCTGGATGACAGGTCAATAGCACCCTGAAGGGGTGATTGAAGATGTGTTGTAGCAGATTGGGAAATTTATCTTCCCTGCTGATTTCATTATCCTCGATTATGAGGTTGATGAGCTAGTCCCAATCATATTGGGGCGACCTCTCTTAGCTACTGGTGACGTTATTATCAAGGTGAGAGAGAGAAAGATGATCTTGAGGGTAGAAGATGAGGAAGCAATTTTCAATGTTTACAAAGCAATTCAGCTTCCCGTCATTATAAGGAGCTTTCCATGATATCGGTTGTTGAAGCTGATTAGCAAATTTATGACCCAAGTGTTTATCTAGACGATTCTCTAGAGAAAGCACCCATGATGTTTGATAGTTTGGTGGTTGATGAGGAGGTCGAAGAGATTATGCATATCCTTGATACATCCTGTGCATACATGAAGGGGACACAATCCTTTGAACCCTTAGACAGGCCAGAGGGACCTCCTCCAAAGTTGTCTATTGAAGAAGCAAATAAATTGGAGCTTAAACCGCTCCCATCTCACCTACAATATGCTTACTTGGGTGAATCTGACACCCTACCCGTTATTGTTTCTTCCAACTTGTCTAAATTGAAGGAGGAAAATTTGTTACGAGTGTTGTGTGAGCACAAGAGTGCACTTGGATGGACTATGTATGACATCAAGGGGATTAGTCCAGCCTTTTGCATGCACAAAATTCTCATGGAGGAGGGACATAAGCCCAGTGTTGAGCAACAACACCGACTCAATCCAATCATGAAAGAGGTGGTAAGAAAAGAAGTGATTAAGTGGCTTGATGTAGGTATTGTATTTCCCATCTCTGACAGAAAATGGATAAGTCTCGTGCAATGTGTACCCAAGAAAGGGTGGGTGACTGTGGTAGTGAACGAAATAATGATTTAATACCAACCAGGACTGTTACCGGGTGGAGAATTTGCATTGACTATTGAAAATTGAACAATGCCACCCGGATGGACCACTTTCCCCTCCCCTTCATTGATCAAATGCTTGATAGATTAGCTGACTAGGAGTATTACTGCTTCCTGGATGGTTACTCAGGGTATAACAAGATTGCTATAGCCCCAGAGAATCAAGAGAAGACCAATTTTACGTGTCCTTATGGTACATATGGGTTCAGCAAAATGCCTTTCGATCTTTGTAATGCACCTGCGACTTTTCAAAGGTGTATGGCCATCTTTACTGATATGGTTGAGAGGTTTGTAGAAGTATCCATGGATGACTTCTCTGTTTTTGGGTGTTCATTTGATAATTGCTTAATGAACCTCAATAAAGTACTTGCTAGGTGCGAAGAGACTGACCTGGTGCTAAACTGGGAAAAGTGCCATTTCATAGTGCGTGAAGGCATAGTTTTGGGACGCAAAGTGTCCAAAGACGGTTTGCAGGTAGCCAAGACAAAGGTGGAAGCAATTGAAAAATTACCTCCACCAATATCTGTCAAAGGCATCCGTAGTTTCTTGGGCCATGCAGGTTTTTATCATCGTTTTATTAAAGACTTATCGAAAATCTCCTCTCCCATGTGCAGGTTGCTTGAGAAGGATATGGTTTTCAAATTAGATGATGCCTGTCTGAAGGCACTTGAGGAGCTAAAAGGGAGGCTTATGACTGCACCTAACATAATTGCTCCAGATCGGGAGCAACCTTTTGAGTTGATGTGCGATCAAGCAACGTGGCTTGGGGCTATTTTGGGGCAGATGAGACATAAGGTTTTTCACTCCATCTACTATGCGAGCAAAAATCTGAATCCATCTCAGATGAACTACACCGTCACGGAAAAAGAGTTGCTTGCAGTAGTATGGACGTTTGAAAAGTTCAGGTCATATTTTGTGGGGACCAAACTCATCGTCCACACTGATCACTCAGCCATCAAGTATTTGTTCAAGAAAAAGGATGCCAAGCCGAGATTGATTCAATGGGTCCTATTGTTACAATATTTTGATCTAGAAATCTGAGACCACAAAGGAACAGAGAATCAATTGGCTGATCACTTTTCCAGATTAGAAAATCGGACCCATGTGGCTAAAGGGGGTGCAATCAAAGAGAAATTCCCTGATGAGCAGCTATTGGCAATTTAAGTACAACGTCGTGGTATGCTGATTATGTGAAATTCATTGCATGTGCCGTGACACCACCAGAGCTCACACCAGATAAATAGAAGGAGGTTCTTGTATGATGTGAGGCTATACATGTGGGATGAGCTATTCTTATAAAGGTTATGTGCAGATCATTTGGTCAGGAGATGTGTTCGTAAGGAACAGATGAGAGCAATATTTCATAGTTGTCATGCCTCACCATATGGAGGTCATCATGGTGGAGACTAGACCGCTCAAAAAGTGCTATAATTAGGTTTCTTCTGGCCCAAATTGTTTAAAGATGCACACTCCTTTGTTAAAATGTGTGACAAGTGCCAAAGAACTGGGACGATCACTAAGAAGCATGAGATGCCGCTGTAAAACATTCTAGTAGTGGAGCTTTTCGATATTTGGGGAATCGGCTTCATGGGATCGTTTCCACCCTGTAACGGTCATAGATACATCTTGGTGGCAGTCAATTACGTGTCTAAGTAGGTAGAGGCCATTGCTCTGCCTACTAATGATGCAAATTTGTTGGTGAGCTTTGTTAATAAGCACATCTTCACCCGTTTTGGAACTCCCAGAGTGTTGATCAGTGATAGAGGTACGCATTTCTGTAATAAATTGTTGAATAACGTCCTTGAAAAATATGGGGTCAAGCACAAGGTTTCCACTGCCTATCACCCACAAACGAGTGGTCAAGTGGACGTCTCAAACAGAGAGGTCAAGAAAATTCTAGAGAAACAGTGAGTGCGAATAGAAAGTATTGGGCCGGAAAGTTGGATGACGCATTGTGGGCGTATAGAACTGCATACAAGACTCCCATAGGTGCTTCTCCGGATAGATTAGTGTATGGAAAGGCATGCCACTTACCCGTTGAACTTGAGCACGGGGCCTATTGGGCGATAAAGACGTTGAATATGTATGGGGACTTAGCTGGAGAGAAGAGGTTGCTGCAATTACATGAGCTCGAGGAGTTTCGATTGAATGCATATGAAAATGCCAAATTTTATTAAATCAAACGTTGAATGGGAGGCAACCCAACGATAGTGCAGTGCTAATTTGTGTCTTAGGAGAACCTAACCATTGCAGATAATAGAGGCGGATGCTAAGTCCATGGAGCGGGCCAAGAAAAGGTAAAAAAGTGAGAAAAATAATTGCCCAGGTAGCAGGCCCGCGCACCTGAGCATGATAAAAACGAAAATTCTCTATATTGGATGCGCTAAAATATGCACGAGCGCGCGTCAGGACGCGCTACTAGCGCACCTAGACACGCATCTGAACGCGCTAGTGGCATGAACTCTCTGTGTTGGATGCTCTAAATATGCGCGCCCGCGCATCTGGGTGCGCTAGCGGCGTGAAACTTTCGATCAATTTTTTTTGTTTTTTGTGTTTTTTTATTTTTTATTTTTAATACCTAAAGGCTAAAACACCCCCCCCCCCTCTCTATTATCAACCCAACGATCCATCTACTTCACCCAAATCAAACCCTCCTCTTCCATCTCTCTCAAAATCTCTTTAATCCTTCATTCTACCCAACCAACCTCCATCCATTCCAACAAATCAATCTTCTAACTTTTTCCTCATTTTCCCTCTACACAGGTATGCAACCTAGTTCCCCTTTTCTCTTGTATGTTTTTCTTTTGATTTTTAGTTTTAATTTTTCAGATTTTTACGGTTGCAAATTAGTTAGTTTTTGTAGTTAAAATTAGTGTAAATATAGAAATTGTGGTGCTATAAGTTTTGCAGTTAGTACATGCTAAGTGTGGGGTGAAACCGCCTTGATTTGAGATGTTGAGAAATTATGTGGGTGCCTCTTGTTACAACATGAAGAAAAAGGTTAACGAAGGCTTAATGCCCACAAGTTATTTGTAGAAAAGCCCTAATGAACTTGAGTAAGTAGTTGGTGACCCTGGATGCGTGTGAAGTCTGAGTAACTGTCTTGGGTCAACAATTTTTTTTAGATGTGCTAATGTGTACTATTTTTTAGATATCATATCTTCATCTAGGAAAAGACATGCCACGGGAACTTTGCCAAGAAGCCAGGCGGGCTCAGCAATTTCAAGAGGGGCTGCACCTGCACCCACTTTTGACGCCTCAAGGTTTTTATCGGCCAAAGATCATGCCCGATTTGCAGCTAAGGCTTTGAAAAAGCCAATTCCGGAAAGAGGTGTGGATGTTATAAGGCTGCAACAATTTTTCCCATATATGTAAACTGAGATGATGAGGCGAGGATTGCATACATTCCTCAATGAACCTGGTGAAGGTAATTTAATGGTCGTGCGGGAATTTTATGCAAATGTCCCAGAGCATAATGATGGAATCGTCACAAGGCGACGATAAGCGGTAAATGCTTCCGTCGAGGCAATTCGCAGAGCCTACCAGCTGCGTGCCCTTCCTATGGGGTATGATGACTTTTATGAATATGGTTGAAATCTGACGCCCCAGAAATAGACAAGATTCTTTAAGACCATTTGTGCATCTAGCATAGAGGTACCATGGATGGACTATGGGGAGAAATTTCATTCCTCCGCACTGACCTATGAAGCCAAATGCTGGTTGTACCTCATCAATAACCGCCCGATCCCGTCCCACAATACAACGGAGTTCAATGGACCCCAGGCTTGTCTGATATGGTGTTTTTGTCAATGGCCACGACTTTAATGTAGCTAAAGTCATGCACGATGAAATGTTTGTGCGCAGCCAAGTCAAGAGGTATGGGTTCTTTTTTCCCTCTTTAGTTACTCAACTATGCAGGACTGCCCAGGTACCAGAAAATAAATATGCAAATGGCTTGGTCAAAAAGTATGGCAAGTTCCGTGTGGACAAAGTGACAATGGCAAAGGAAACGGTGGTAGTGTCGAGCAGTTCTAACGATGAGGATGATGATGCAGAGCATGTGGCAGCCGCACCACAAACCCAAGAGCAGAATATGGCAGCTTCAGGACCTTCTGCAGCTACATCCTCTTCAGTCGATGCCCAGGTGTCTTGTTTTACTGCTATAGGGCAAGAGATGGCGCGTCTGCAGACCTCCATGACTGATTTGGGCACCTGGATGGATGGGTTAGCTGACCGACAAGTCAAGACGGAGAAAATATTTATGGGCTGGATGCAACCTTTGGGATGTGCATGCAACATAAACCTCGACACTGTCTCCGACCAGGAGTGACTCCTTAGGGAAGTTCCTTTACCTCACCATTCTTTTAATTTTTCATCCATGGGGACATGTATGCATCTTAAGTGTGGGTTTGGGGATTTCCTTATTGTATGTTGTATGTAGGTGTGCAAGCTAACCATGTGTTTTGTTTTGTATCTTGCTGAATTGATAGTTTCATTGATTGAGAGTAGTTTGTTTTGGTAGTTGAGAAAATAGTTCGGCCCAATGACGAACCCCCTTCGATGGAATTCTTGAGGGTCTAAAAAATTTTAAATCTTGTAGATATAGACACTTTACGATGACGGATCTTTCAGACAATTTTCTTGAGGGAGGTTAGTCTAGAGAAAACAACAAAAATAATTTTTTTTCCTTAGGTAGTGTAAAAATTCCCCC
Organism: Nicotiana benthamiana; assembly: GCA_034376525.1. NCBI lineage: Eukaryota > Viridiplantae > Streptophyta > Magnoliopsida > Solanales > Solanaceae > Nicotiana > Nicotiana benthamiana. The sequence goes on along the minus strand of CM067337.1, from coordinate 89,726,163 downwards.
TTGGTTTTTCGTTGGGCAAAGGTTCTTTTCCAAGGGTTTAACTTGAACCAGGTTTAGGTAGTTTTTATTTTTATTTTGTTTTTTTAGGAGGTTAGAGTAATGGGAAACGAGCTAGAAAATTAAAAGAGCATCCGAAGCGTTGACACACCTGAACACAATAGTCCCTTAGAGTGTGATGCTTAGTCTTATTTGTTGAATCTCACCGGTGTGCCTTAATCAGTATGTTTATTACTGAATTGAATGCTCATAACAGAGTGTCTTGATTGTTGGACAATACGCTTTACGCTAGAGGGGGGGGGGGGTGAATAGCGTTTTAAAAATATTAAGCGTTTTAGTGCGGAATTTAAAAACTTTGCAGAAATTAAAACAAGTGCAGTAGAATAAACTTACACAATGATGTATCCTGGTTTGCCACAAACGTGGTTAGTCCAGTCCCCGAGAGACTCTCTCGAGATTTCCACTAAACTTGTCAAGTTTACGGGTGCTTAACAAACCGTTACAGCTGAGGACACAAGCCTCACCTAGTTGCTCGGGGATCACAATCCCAAAGACTTCAATTGCTCGGGGATACCAATCCCAAAGACTTCAATTGCTCGGGGATAACAATCCCAAAGACTTCAACTGCTCGGGGATAACAATCCCAAAGACTTCAATTGCTCGGGGATAACAATCCCAAAGACTTCAACTGCTCGGGGATAACAATCCCAAAGACTTCAACCGAGGAATCACAAGTTCCTCAACAAACGAGAATCGCAATTCTCTTACAAATACAAAACACACTCACTTTACAAAGCACTCCTTAATGAGTAGATATGAGTAGAAATAGTACGCTCAAGATCACAACAACTTAGCTCAATAGAATGGCTCTTCAAAAAGCTTTATGGATGAATGGAAAATGATGATCAATGTAAGAAAGCTTTTAGCAATGAAAATACTCAAAGTGTATATGTTGTTGTTGTGAAAACACTGAGTTGAAGCTGTATTTATAGGTGAAAAACTCAGTCTTACCGTTGTCTAATTGCCAATTAAGGATTGCTGAAATTACTCAGTGACAATCGATTGTCAAGACTAAACAATCGATTGTTTGCCTATCAGATTAAAAATTCAATCCCAGATTTTACGTCAACAATCGATTACTTCAAATCAATAATCGATTATTTATAACGTTAAGAAATCCTTTCCAATTTTTGGCATAAAACATCGATTGTCCGGAAATCAACAATCGATTATTTTAACAACGTTCAGAAAATCTTTTCCAGATTTTACGCAAAACATCGATTGTTAAATATCAACAATCGATTACCTGAAGGTAATTGAAAATATATGACAACGGTCAGCTTCAACAATCGATTATCAAATGGAATAATCGATTATTAATTAATTTCAAAACTCTCTGTCTCATATATAATCGATTATCAAAAGCCACAATCAATTATCATTTTATTTAAAATCACTGGGAGACATTTTTCTCATTCTAATCGATTACCATTAGTTCATAATCGATTTTTATGAGTTTTGAAAACTTTGCCTCAGTTAACAATCGATTATCATAAGTACACAATCGATTGTTATGCAGTTTGCAAAAACCTGATGTTAACTGACTTACTCACAATCGATTATCATTAATTCACAATCGATTGTCATGCAGTCTTGGCTTAGAGATACTCGATTATCATAAGTACATAATCGATTATCTTAGCCCAGATTTTTGAGGCATGCTTGGAAAACATTTTAACAAATGTAAATATGCATAGTTTAAAATCATTTGACACTTAATTTAAATATGCATGATTTTGGAAAAATAATTTTAGTAGAGAAGCCATGTTATGAGCCAAGTTGAGGAATCAAGATCACAATTAAAATTGACTCAATTATAACATTTCTAAACTTTGTCTTGAGCTTCTTGTAATGCATCCATTTTGTGCTTGTCCTTGAGTACTGCTATATATCGCTTTTTGCTTTGTTTGACATTCATCAAAACCTACAAAAGAACACACGTTTAGTATATTGCATTTGAAACGTGTTTCCAACAATTTCCCCCTTTTTGATAATGGCAAACATAAGCGGGATATATGCAATAATTATTTTGATAATCCAAGACAAGTGTAAAGTATGCAATTTGATGTTTCCCCTCAATTCATGTTCCCCCTCACTTTAAGCATGAATGAAGTTGAGAGTGATATAGCACACTTCTTGATATCCCGTTTCTTCCCCCTTTTGCCATTAGCAAAAATATATACAAGGGAAGAATATGCAAAAAAAACATATGAAATAAACGAAAGTTTATTTATTGGAAAATAAAGATAACAAAAGTAATCGATTATTGATACAGTAATCGATTGTTTGACGGCGATTTTCCTGTAGAATACTTGAGTATTTGCGTCATGCTTTTATGATCCCCTTTTCTTTAGGGTGATACCTGCAAAAAAGTGTTAGACGCCTCCGACGCTCAAGTTAGAAATTATGTAAGAAATAAAATGCAATGCATGACTTAGATCAACGTGGAGTCAAGGATCCCGAGTTCACTACGAATTCGGAAGAAGGACTCTTTATCTAAGGGCTTTGTAAAGATGTCTGCCAATTGGCTTTTTGTTTCAACAAATTCAATTTCGACATCGCCTTTTAGAACGTGATCTCTAATAAAATGATGTCTAATTTCAATGTGTTTTGTTCACGAGTGAAGAATGGGGTTCTTCGTCAAGCATATGGCACTAGTGTTGTCACATCTAAGAGGAATGTGGTCAAGACGTAGGCCATAGTCCAAGAGTTGTTGTTTCATCCATAGGATTTGAGCGCAACAACTCCCCGCGGCTACATATTCAGCCTCGGTTGTGGACAAAGCAACACTAACTTGCTTCTTACTAAACCAAGAAACTAAAGCGCTACCGAGCAAGTGGCAAGTGCCGCTAATGCTCTTGCGGTCCAATTTGCATCCAGCAAAATCGGAGTCGGAATAGCCAATAAGTTGGCATGAAGAACCTTTGGGGTACCATAGACCCATATTGGTAGTACCGACAAGATACCTTAGAATCCGCTTTACCGCAGTAAGGTGAGACTCTTTCGGACATGATTGATAACGGGCACAGACGCACACGCTAAACATGATGTCCGGACGACTAGCAGTAAGATAAAGAAGAGAGCCAATCATACCTCGGTACTTTTTGATGTCGACTTCCTTACCTTTTTCATCTTTGTCGAGATGATCGGATGTGCTCATGGGAGTTGCCATTTCCTTTGCATTGTTCATATCAAAACGTTTAAGCAGTTCTTTGCAATACTTGCTTTGACAAATGAATGTACCTTCCTTCATTTGTTTTACTTGTAATCCCAAAAAGAATTGTAACTCACCCATCATGGACATCTCAAATTCGCTAGTCATTAAGTTTGAAAATTCCTTGCATAGAGCATTGTTAGTAGCACCAAAAATGATATCATCTACATATATTTGAACTAGCAAGATATCATTATTTTCATGCTTGACAAATAAAGTTGTGTCAACTTTTCCACGAATAAAATTATTTTCTAAAAGAAATTTACTCAACCTTTCATACCAAGCTCGAGGAGCTTGTTTTAAACCATAAAGGGCCTTTTTGAGTTTGAAAACATGATTAGGAAAATTAAAGTCTTCAAAACCGGGGGGTTGCTTTACATAAACTTCTTCTTGGATAAAACCATTTAAAAAGGCACTTTTCACATCCATTTGATATAAAATGAAATTCATAGAAGATGCAAAAGCAAGCAACAAACGGATGGCCTCTAATCTAGCTACCGGAGCATATGTCTCATCATAATCAATCCCTTCTTCTTGATTATAGCCTTGAGCCACAAGCCTAGCTTTGTTTCTAGTGATTATGCCATTTTCATCTAATATTTCGAAAAACCCATTTCGTACCAATTATGGTATGACCTTCGGGTCTTGGCACCAAATCCCAAACGTTGTTACGTTTGAATTGGTTAAGCTCCTCTTGCATTGCCAAGGTCCAAAATTCATCCCCAATTGCTTCAGAGATGGTTTTGGGTTCAATTTGAGAAACAAAAGCAGTAAGATCTAAGGTATTTCTAAGGGAGCTCCGGGTACTTACCTTCCCTCCAACGTCGCCTATTACCTGATCGAGAGGATGGTCTTTGACTGTCCTCCATTCTATTTGCTCTTTTGGTTCATTTTCCGGTTGAGGAGCTTCTTCAATTGGTTGTTCCACCGTTTTGTCAATTTCTTTCCTTGGTGGTTCTTCTTGAATTTTGTCCTTTAGACTTTCCAGAATGCCTGAAAGATCAAGACCACAATCCTTTCTCGCCAAGCGAGTATTATCTTCGGAAAATACAATATGAGGAGATTCCTCTACAACTTGGGTTCTTTTATTAAAAACCCTATAAGCTTTACTACGAGAAGAATAGCCAATGAAGATACCTTCATCCGACTTTGCATCAAATTTTCCTAGTTGGTCCTTTCCATTGTTATGCACAAAACATTTACAACCAAAAACACGTAAATGTGAAATGTTAGGTTTTCTACCTTTGTAGAGTTCATATGGGGTTTTTAAGAGTATCGGCCGAATTGCTACTCTATTCAAAACATAGCATGCTGTACTCACGGCGTCTGCCCAAAAGTGTTTGGGAATCTTAGCTTCGTCGAGCATGGTTCTAGCCATCTCTTCGAGACTCCTATTTTTCCTTTCCACCACCCCATTTTGTTGTGGTGTACGTGGAGCGGAAAAGGTATGCTCGATTCCGAGTTCATCACAAAAATCCGCAAAGAGATTGTGATCAAACTCTCCCCCATGATCACTTCTAATGGAAGTGACAGTTGATTCCTTTTCATTTTGAACTCTTTTAAGAAAAAGCTTGAAGCTAAGAAATGCATCACTTTTAATAAGGGGGAAGAATAGTGGATTCATAAGTCTTAAGATTACCTCTAAGAGCGTCTATGGTGACGTTCGTGATTCCAATTGACTCTTGAATCGCATCGGCCTTTGATCGCCATGCCGGTGTTAGACTCCTAAGGATTTTTCGAACTAGTTCTTTGTCTGTGAACGTCTTCTTGAGCGCGTGGAGATCATTCACTATTGATGAGAACCGCTCGAACATCTCGTTTACCTTTTCGCCTTCCTTCATATGGAACAATTCGTAAGCATGAGTTAAAAAGTCAATTTTAGCTTCTCTTACCTGGTCAGTCCCTTCGTAAGTGACCTCAAGCTTGTCCCACATTTCTTTCGCTGTTTTGCAGCAGGAGATTTTCCTGTAATCATTAGCATTAACAGCACAAAGTAATAAATTAATAGCTTTAAAGTTATTTTGGACCATTCGATTATCCTCGGCGTTGAATTCCTCTTCTGATTTTGGCACCCATTCTTCTTCCACCTTTTTGGCAGGAACCTCATTTCCTTTGGTGTACACCTTCCACAAGTAAGGGCTGTTTGATCTGACGAATATCTGCATCCTTTCTTTCCAATATGAATAATTAGTCCCGTTAAACAAAGGAGGTCTTGTGGGGCACTGTCCTTCATCAATACCTGCAAAAGAGTCTAGAGTAGAAGCCATGGAAAGATTCTCTCAAACGGTTAAGTCTTTCAGAGAGTATGGCTCTGATACCAATTGTTGGACAATACGCTTTACGCTAGAGGGGGGGTGAATAGCGTTTTAAAAATATTAAGCGTTTTAGTGCGGAATTTAAAAACTTTGCAGAAATTAAAACAAGTGCAGTAGAATAAACTTACACAATGATGTATCCTGGTTGGCCACAAACGTGGTTAGTCCAGTCCCCGAGAGACTCTCTCGAGATTTCCACTAAACTTGTCAAGCTTACGGGTGCTTAACAAACCGTTACAGCTGAGGACACAAGCCTCACCTAGTTGCTCGGGGATCACAATCCCAAAGACTTCAATTGCTCGGGGATACCAATCCCAAAGACTTCAATTGCTCGGGGATAACAATCCCAAAGACTTCAACTGCTCGGGGATAACAATCCCAAAGACTTCAATTGCTCAGGGATAACAATCCCAAAGACTTCAACTGCTCGGGGATAACAATCCCAAAGACTTCAACCGAGGAATCACAAGTTCCTCAACAAACGAGAATCGCAATTCTCTTACAAATACAAAACACACTCACTTTACAAAGCACTCCTTAATGAGTAGATATGAGTAGAAATAGTACGCTCAAGATCACAACAACTTAGCTCAATAGAATGGCTCTTCAAAAAGCTTTATGGATGAATGGAAAATGATGATCAATGTAAGAAAGCTTTTAGCAATGAAAATACTCAAAGTGTATATGTTGTTGTTGTGAAAACACTGAGTTGAAGCTGTATTTATAGGTGAAAAACTCAGTCTTACCGTTGTCTAATTGCCAATTAAGGATTGCTGAAATTACTCAGTGACAATCGATTGTCAAGACTAAACAATCGATTGTTTGCCTATCAGATTAAAAATTCAATCCCAGATTTTACGTCAACAATCGATTACTTCAAATCAATAATCGATTATTTATAACGTTAAGAAATCCTTTCCAATTTTTGGCATAAAACATCGATTGTCCGGAAATCAACAATCGATTATTTTAACAACGTTCAGAAAATCTTTTCCAGATTTTACGCAAAACATCGATTGTTAAATATCAACAATCGATTACCTGAAGGTAATTGAAAATATATGACAACGGTCAGCTTCAACAATCGATTATCAAATGGAATAATCGATTATTAATTAATTTCAAAACTCTCTGTCTCATATATAATCGATTATCAAAAGCCACAATCAATTATCATTTTATTTAAAATCACTGGGAGACATTTTTCTCATTCTAATCGATTACCATTAGTTCATAATCGATTTTTATGAGTTTTGAAAACTTTGCCTCAGTTAACAATCGATTATCATAAGTACACAATCGATTGTTATGCAGTTTGCAAAAACCTGATGTTAACTGACTTACTCACAATCGATTATCATTAATTCACAATCGATTGTCATGCAGTCTTGGCTTAGAGATACTCGATTATCATAAGTACATAATCGATTATCTTAGCCCAGATTTTTGAGGCATGCTTGGAAAACATTTTAACAAATGTAAATATGCATAGTTTAAAATCATTTGACACTTAATTTAAATATGCATGATTTTGGAAAAATAATTTTAGTAGAGAAGCCATGTTATGAGCCAAGTTGAGGAATCAAGATCACAATTAAAATTGACTCAATTATAACATTTCTAAACTTTGTCTTGAGCTTCTTGTAATGCATCCATTTTGTGCTTGTCCTTGAGTACTGCTATATATCGCTTTTTGCTTTGTTTGACATTCATCAAAACCTACAAAAGAACACACGTTTAGTATATTGCATTTGAAACGTGTTTCCAACATTGATGAGCTGATCCGAGTGAGTCATATGCCATAAGTGGTGAGGATTTGTGTAGTCCATGTCTTGTACTTGTGCCTAGAACTTACCCGGTATGTGAGGTGAAGCAAAAGTTTAGGTGATGCTTGGTATAAGATATGATATTGGGCTTTCTTTGACCTTTGCGAGTTTAATCGCTGATCACAAATAAAATTTTCCCTAGTTAACCCTTTTGAGCCTATAAACTTTGTTTGGCACCCACATTACAAGCCTATACCCTTTTTTTCTTAATTGATCTTGTTTTGAACCTTTTACCTCTTAAAGCACTTTAATGGTGAGATGAGCACTAAAAGAAGTAAGAAGGAAATAAGTGAGGGGTGGCTTTTTGAGTGGAACCAATGAAATAAAGAAAGGTGCACTTGTTTTGTAAAATGATATACCACTAGCGGAAAGTGAGAGAGGAAAAATAATACAAAACGTATGCAGAAAAATAAATGGTAGCTTGTTTTTGCTAGTGGGTATGAACTAATATAGTGCTTAAAGAAGAAGGGAACATTTTTTGGGGTGATGTTGTTTGTGGAAGTGAAGTGAGTTGAAGAATTTGCGCTTAAAATTAATTACGTGATGTGTTAAAGGGCTTAGGAGGGTTATTCATTATCCCGAATTATATCCTACCCGTCCCTTAGCCCACATTACAACCATGAAAAAGTCCTAATTGATATTTTCTTTGATCTATATGAGTCCTTAAAATATATTTGATCACGAGAATCGAATGTGTGGATTCAACTTATTCTCGTGTCTTATTTGTGAGAGCATATGATTCATGTTGGAAAAGCAAGTCTCGACTTCTGTATAGAGTGTTTGAGGAAGTGTAAATATTGCATGGCACGTGAGAGTCAGTTTGGGCCTAGGATTGTTCAATGCAAGGCATAATGTATGTACGTTGTTCTTGGTGTATTGCGTTAGGGGAAATGGTTGAGTGTAGGAAGCTCTAAAGAGTATAGTTTGATTACTTGAGGACAAGCAATGAATTAAGTGTGGGGTGTTGATAATAGGCGAAACCTTGGTGATTTAGCTATTGTTTATACGCCCGCTTAATTATATTTCAATGTCATATTGCGCTTAATTGATGAAATATGAGCTCTAATAGTGATTTGTATATATTTCAGGTTTAGGAGCTAATATTATGCAAAGAAATGTGATTGGAACCATTGTTGAGCAATAAAGACCCGTTGGGATTAAATATAGCTAAAGACGAGGAAAAGAATTGAAGAAACATACAAAGGGGCTAGCACGCCCGCGCTACTATTAGCGCGTCCAAGTCAGAGCGTCAGCATATTAGCGCGGCCACTAGCGCGCCCAGGTGCGCGACCGCGCTAGTCTATGGATCGGGAAAGTTTTGTTAAGGGCAAATTTGGAAATCTGGAGGAAAAGACACTTAACCTATATAAAGTCAAGCTCGCCCAAGGTCAAAACATCAAGGTTTTCAAAGGCTAAAGCAAGAAATAGAGAGGAAAGGAGGGATTTGGATCATCAAGTTCTTCGTTTCTTCTATTTGTTTTTGCTAATTGTGATGATATTGAACCTAATTGTGATGAACAGTAGTATGATTGGCTAAACCCATTGTTTGGGGGTCATGGGTAAAACACGTTTTTGTTTGATGTTTAATTCGACAAAGTCGGTTTATCAAATTGGGTTATTCATTTAATTTTGTTCTTAATTATTTTGTTGAGTAGCTAACAATGAAGTACTATCTACGAATCTCTAGTTGAACTCTAAAGTGGGAACTTTAGATTGCATATAGAATTAAATAGATCAAGTTCTTGAACCCAGGCCTCGGGGAATGGATTCGCAATTGGGATAGACATATACCCAACTGCCTTTTTTGGTTGAAATACAGGAGTTGTAAATGTGTTGTTTTTAATCTTGGTTCCATAGACATATAGGCATTGAGTTGACTTGAATAGGTGAGTAAGAACTCGATAGATTCTTATGAGTAATATTAAACTTTTCAATCAACAACCAGATAAATTGATTAGTCGTTTAAATCTAAGAACGCAACACAATTGTTAAATACGCCTGTGACCCTGGAATATCTATCTCTATTGTTTTTTCTCTGAATTTGATTTTTTTATTACCTATTATAGCTAGATTAATTTTCCACAATTTAGTTAGTAAAATAATCAAAACTCTCTTCTGTGAACATTCTCTTGGGTAGATAAAAGAATTGGGTTTAAATCATTCATAAGCTAATCACAAGTCTTCGTGGGAACGGTACTCTACTCACTACTTTATTACTTGACGATCAAGTGCACTTGTGTGGGTGTTTTTGGTTGCAACAAGGAGGTTAACACCTTAGGAAAAGATCAACATGAATGCACCACCTGGGAACTAGAAAGGACAATCCACTACCAGGTCTCCTTTCTTCAATGGCCTCTACTACTCTTGGTGGAAAAACAGAATGAGGGGCCATATCATGGGCGAAGACTATGAGCTTTGAGATATCATCACTGATGGTCCTTTAGCCACAACCAAGAAGGCTGCTGAAGGATTTGATGTTCCAAAGACAAGAGCAGATTGTACTGCTAAAGATCTAAGGAAGTGGGAGAAAAATTCAAAAGCCAAGAAACGGCTAGTGTGTGGACTTGGTCCTGATGAGTAAAGCAGGATTCAAGGCTGCACTTCTGCCATTGAGATTTGGGACACTTTACAAGTGGCTCGTGAAGGAACACCTCAGCTGAAGAGTTCAAGAGGAACACTGTTGTATTCTCAATATGAGAATTTTACTATGAATGATGGAGTATCTAAGAGATGTATACCAGGTTCACTACACTGACAAATGAACTTGAGTCTCTTGGAAGGATTATCCTGGAAGAAGCCAAGGTGGAAAAGATTCTAACTAGAGTTCTGCCAATCTCCTGGGAAAGCAAAATCACAACTATTCATGAATCCAAAAACATTGCTACGTTAAAATTGGATGAACTGATTGGAAATCTTACTGCCTATGAATTGAGAAGGCAGACAATGAAGATGGATGCTCCAAAAAAAGAAAGAATTCAGGCTCTCAGAATATCAGAAGGATCAGATCTTTAAGATGATGAAATGGCTATGATAACCAGAGATTTCAAAAAGTATCTTATGAAAGGAAAGGGTCCTTCAAAAGGAACAACATTCACAAACCTAGGGCTCCTGAAAAACAAACCAATGAGGGGTGTTACAAGTGTGGGAAGACTGATCACCACATCAGGATTTGCCGTCAATGGGAGGTTGAATCGAAGAAAGAAAGAGTAGATAGAAGAAACATGAAGAAGGAACAGGTTCAACCAAGAAGGAATAAAGGATCAACTAAAGCTATGGTTACTGCATGGGGAGAAACATCATATGAGGACTCAGAAAATGAAGCTGAGGATGAGCAAGCTCTTATGGCCATTGGAGAATCAGAAGATGAACATGAGGTAAGTTTCTACATATTAAAAGAAAAGATTAAGTTTTTTTCTAAAGAAAAATTGGCTGATCTACTGATGGACTTCATAGATGAGTCTGAAATAATAAACAGTGAGAAGGATGTTCTGTCTAGGGAATGTGTTATCCTAGAAGAAAAATGCAAAATTTTAGAGTCTAGGGCTGATTAGAGTGACAACATAAATACTAAGTTGAAGAAACAGGTTCATCAACTGGAAAATAAGGTCCTAGAAGTTAGATTTGAAAATTTTAAACTGAAATTAGGGACAGGAAAGAAAAATACTGATCAATCATTTCTCACTCTAGAAGAAAATCTAGGAAAAATGAAAGGTGAACTGTACAAGAAAGATGAATTGAGTAAAGTCCTAAAAGAAGATTTAGGAAAGGTAAAGCATGAACTAGACAGAACATGCAAATGGAACATGGCATCTGATGCACTCTCCTGGCTGCAAGAACATCATAGTAGGAATAAGAGAGGACTTGGATTTGGGAAACAAGCTCCAAAATGGGATCCCAAAAACAAGTACTTAACGCTTCTTAAGAATAAGATTTGCACACACAGTGGTAAGACTGGCTATTATAAAAATGAATGTAATGCAAAATAAAAGGCCAGTCAAAAGAACAAAGCATTTGTTCAAGAAAAACACAAACTACCAAGTTGGGAAAAGAAAATTTTAATTCACCCTTTTTCCTGTAGAAAGGGACCCAAGCTAGTTTCGGTTCCTAAAACTAACCCAAGATTTCGTTTTGCAGATCCAAGTGAAGAGGAGTATCCAAATATGGTACATGGATAGTGGCTGCTCAAAACATATGACTGGTAACATGGACCAATTCATTTCACTTGAGAACCTAAAAGGAGGTAATGTCTCCTTTGAAAATGTAAAAAACAGGTGAGATCATTGGAGTTGGAAAGGTAGGAAAGACAGAATCTCATTCCATTGAGAATATCTATTTGATAGATGGCTTAAAATATAGCCTCATAAGTGTGTCACAACAATGCGACAGAGGTAATCTTGTGGCTTTCACTTCCACAAAATATTTTGTGATTAGCCTTACTATTGACAAGATTGTTTTGCAGGGAAGGAGAGTTAACAATATTTACATTGTAGATCTGTCAACTCTCTCTGAAAATGAACTCACTTGCTTGAGTATATTAATTAATGATCCCCTACTTTGGCACAAAAGACTTGGACATGCCAGTCTAAATCAATTGAACAAATTAGTCTCCAAGAACTTGGTGATAGGGTTACCTAACATCAAGTTCAAGGAAGACAAAGTTTGTGAGGCATATGCAAGGGGGAAGCAGGTAAGGACCTCATTTAAATCTAAGAAAATGGTAAGTACATCCAAGACGTTGGAACTGGTTCATACGAATCTCTGTGGTCCAATGAGAGCCATGAGCAGAGGTGGTAAAAGATATGTAATGGTGCTTGTTGATGATTATTCTAGATTTACATGGGTGTTGTTTCTAACCTCTAAAGATGAAGCATCTGAAATGTTCACTGCTTTTGTTAGAAAAACCCAGAAATAATTAGGAAATCAACTTGCATCCATTAGGTCTGATCATGGAACTGAATTTGAAAATGCAAAGTTTGCTAAATTTTGTAACGAAAAGGGAGTAGATCATAATTTCTCTGCCCCTAGGACTCCTCAGCAAAATGGGGTAGTTGAGAGGAAGAACAGGACCCTTAAGGATATGGCAAGGACCATGCTTCTTTCCAGTAAACTACCTCATAGCTTCTGGGAAAAGGCTATAAACACTGCTTGTTATATAATAAGTAGATGCATGACCAGACCTCTTGTAGAGAAAACTCCCTATGAGTTACTTAAAGTGAGAAAACCAAATCATATCCCATCTTAGAGCTTTTGGTTGCAAGTGCATGTGCACAACAATGGCAAAGCCTTCCTAGGTAAGTTTGATCCCAGAAGTGATGAGAGAGTATTCTTGGGATATTCTTCGCATAGAAAAGCATATAAAGTGTTTAACAAAAGAACTATGTGTGTTGAAGAAAGTGTATATGTTGTGTTTGATGAATCTAACACTCTTTCTGAGAGAAAGGAACATGAAGATGAAGCCATTGGACTGGTGAGACAATTGACTGAAGCCACAACACAAGTCAAGGTGGCATCAAAGGAAGGAGAAGGTGATGGAACAGGTCCTTCCACCTAGGACAACCTGACAGGGGGAACCAATCTGAGAGAAACTGAACAAAATTCTCTAAAGGATCTTGTACCTGAACCTGTTCCTCTGCAGCATAACAATGAAGGAATAACTAGCATGAACCAGCTCGTGGGGAAATCTTACAAGTACTTGAGTTCTAACCCCATTGAGAACATCATTAATGATCCAACATATTGAGTCAAGATTAGATCACAACTGAAGAACATGTGTGCATTTGATGCCTTTCTATCCCTCATTGAACCTAAAAATGTGAGTGAAGCTCTACAAGATGCAGATTGGGTCAATGCTATGCAAGATGAGCTCCACCAGTTTGAAAGAAGCCAAGTCTGGAACATGGTTCCAAGACCTAAGGACAGGTCAGTCATTGGAACAAAAATTGGTCTTCAAAAATAAACTAGATGAAGATGGAACAGTTACAAGAAACAAGGCAAGGTTGATCGTTCAAGGCTATAGTCAAGAGGAAGGCATTTATTATGATGAGACTTTTGCTTCAGTTGCTAGACTTGAAGCAATTAGACTCCTCATAGTTCCATCTGGACTTTGTTTAGTCTGTAGCCCCAAGAAGAAATTGAGTTCACCCATCATGCTCATTTCAAACTCAATTCCTATTAGATTAGCAAAATCCTTACTTAACCTATCTGTAGTGGCCCCAATATTATGTCATCAACATATATATGTACAACAAGAAGATCTTTACCTTTTTCCTTTAGTAACAAAGTGCTGTCAATTTTACCTCTTTTGTACCCATGCTCCAGAAGGAATTTTGACAATATTTCATACCAAGCTCTTGGGGCCTGCTTGAGACCATAGAGAGCTTTATCTAGCTTGTATACATGATCAGGACATTCTTTGCTTTCAAATCCTGGAGGTTGTTTCACAAATACTTCTTATTTGAGATAGCCATTTAGGAAGGAACATTTGACATCCATTTGATTGACATCCATTTGATGAAGTATGCAAAGGAACTAATCAAGAAGTTTAAAATGGAAGAATCCAAAGAAATAGATACACTATAGCAACTGCCACAAAGCTAGATGTTGATGAACCTGGTTTATCAGTTGATCGAAAGTTGTATAGGGGTATGATTGGTTCACTTTTGTATCTCACTGCCAGCAGATCTAACATTGTTTTCAATGTAGGACTTTGTGCTCGTTTCAAGGAAAATCCAAAAGAGTCACATTTGACAGCTATTGAAACAATATTGAGATACTTGAAAGGCACAACTGATATTTGTCTGTGGTATCCCAAAGGTAGTAATTTTGACTTAATTGGATATGCTCATGCTGACTATGCAGGTTTTCTAATGGATAGGTAGAGCACTTCAGGTATGGCATACTTCCTAGGGTCTTGTCTTGTATCATGGGCTACCAAAAAGCAAAATTTAGTGGCTCTCTCTACTACTGAAGCTGAATATGTTGTTGTTGCTTCATGTTGTGCTCAATTACCGTAGATTAAGCAACAACTAATAGACTTTGGAATTAAAGTGGGGTGCATACCAATATTTTGTGATAACACCAGTGCAATTAGTATGACAAAGAACCCTGTTCATCAAAAAAGGACTAAGCACATATATGTTAGACACCACTTCTTAAGAGACAACTATGAGAAAGGGCTAATCTCCATATAATTGTGTGCTACTGATAAACAAATAGCTGGCATCTTCATTAAGGCACTGGGTAGAGAAAACTTTCAATGGAACAGTTTGGAGTTAGGGATGATTAAGATCACCTAAAAAGTCCAGTTCAGAATGCACAATGAAAAAAGATTATATATTGAAAAAATAATTGGTTAGGAGCTCTTAATTTTTGTGAATATTAGACTAATTCCTACTTAGTCTCATACTGTAAATACTATACTCTTGTGACATGTGTTTATGCGGTTCACTAATCTCTTACAAATTTTCTATTTTGGCATTTGAGGTATAATCAAGAGAAGTTTCACTTGAAGAACCTATTTCATCAAAATATGCTCATGAGAAAGTTCATCCCAAAGTTTCTTTAATTTGTTAAAATATAAAGAAACATCAAGAGAACCTTGCTAAGTAGAAGCTAACTCCCTTTTTATGTCAAAAAGTTTAGTTCCATTTACAGTCCCATACCTACGTTCTAACTGCTTCCAAATACTTTCAGCTGTCTCCGAGTATTGTTCACTTTCAACAATAGTTGGTGAAAGAAAGCTAGTTAACAAAGAAATAACCACACTGTTGCATCTGTCCCATTGACGAATCATCGTAGCATTCTCGTTAGCCATTGGCTTAGGATAGGATCTATCCACAAAACCTATTTTGTTCTTATCCGACAAAGAAACTATCATACTCCTTTTCCATCTACCATAACGAGGCAAGTTAAATGGAGTACTGACTAAATAAGTTCCAGAAATATCAGAAGAGTGGATGAAAAGGGGGCTAGAAGGGTTTGGTGTATATGTGATGGTTGTAGTAGTACTAGTAGCAAGAGGAAACTATGAATTCACCATATTAACACTAAAATCATGTAGGAAAATAGGCCAATTAAGCAAATTGATCATGCAATTACAAAAAAATGAAATTAGAGTTACCGATTTCTTCACTGAATCAAAAATAACAGGTCCTGAAAAAAGGAGGAATCAAACAACTACTCTGAGCTGAAAAATGTCCATGACGAGTACCCGAAACTTCGCAGAAATCAACAAAAATTAATCTCCAAAAAAAATCGTTGAACGCAAATCAGAGATGATAGAGGGAGGAGGAAAACTTTGAATCAACTCACAGGGGTAGGATCGATCGAAAACGTGTTATTAGAGTAATCACAATCCCGCTCTAATTCCATGTTAATGTTTGTAGATTGAACAAAAATGGAGAAGAATGATAATAGGGTTCATGTTCAGAGAAGAAGCTTCGAGAACATTTTTGTTACATTTATTCTGAATAGTTATTACAAAAGATTATCTAAAAAAACTGTTTACATTAGGCCGGGTCTATTAATAAATACAACTTGACCAAGTCTTAATGAACTAACATCATGCCCAAATCTAATAACTAATATCAGGTAACTCCAACACAACGTAGATACCAAACACCAGGTGAAAAATCAAAAGAAATGCATGTGTAAAAAAGCCTTTTTTTTTAAAGAAAATTTTATTTTCAAGCATGTGGCAATTTACATCATCTGTCCCTTTGGACTCTAGAACAGACTACAAAAGTACAATAGAATTAAAATACTCTAGAACTATTGTTATTAATCTAAAATTCTATCTTATAAAAAGATGAATTGTTACAAATGAGAAGAATCACATGAGGGATAGCTATTAATAGTCTGCAGAGTGGGTAACCATTTTGTTTGCTTCATTCCAGTAAAGTGCACTTGAAGTGTAATCTCCTTTGCTCGATCTTGGGCGCTTCTGTTCGATTGTTGAAACCTTCTGTTGTTCCTTTCCATCCATATGTTGTAGACTACTGCGGCAAACACCACACTTAGGATTGATTTTCTGGAGTTCCTGCTGTTGACATTATCAGTTAACCATTGCACTTCCGACTCCCATGTGCCTGTCGTTCTTTGATACTTCAACCATTGTAACATACCTTGCCACAGGGCTTGGGAATATAAGCATTCAAAGTATAAATGGTCATGTGTTTCTTCGATATCTCTTCCACATAATATGCAAGACTGATTAGTATGAATTCCCCATTTAGCTAATCTGTCAACTGTTGCCAATCGCCTATGAGTGCCATCAATAAAATGTATTTCTGTTTTGGGAGTATGCCAATTACCATCAATAATGTTTTCCATCGAACCTTGGGGTATTGTGGAGTGGCATGAATATATGCCTTCCGGATGTTGAATTGCCCATTCTGAGAACATGTTTGCATTCCTGTTCCATCAGTTGCCCACCATTCACTTGCTCCAAACAATTTCCTAACGAGCCAGCTAGCTTGTTTAGGACTTTCCATAGTAGTAATGTCCCTTTTCGTTATGTAGTGGCAATGGATCCATTTGATCCAAAGATTGTCTTTTTTGGACATTAAGGCCCAAAGAAGTTTTGATAGGGCTGCTTTATTCCATCTTTCATAGGAGATAATGTTCAAACCTCCTGCTGCCTCTGGTTTACACAAAATTCCCCAAGCAATTCGAGCCCTATGACTAGTTTCGTGACCTCCAGTCCACGGGTAATTCCTGCAAATTTCATTTACCAGTTTTATAATGTTTTTTGGAATGATGAATACCTGGGCCCAATAAGTTTGCATTTCAAACAAGACGTTTTTGATGAGTTGAAGTCAGCCAGCATAAGATAGGAGTTTGGATGTCCAGCTTCTAATTATGTCCACTATCTTCTCTACTAGGGGAATACATTGTGGTATTGTGAGCTTTCTTGTGGATAAGGATACTCCTAGGTATTTGAAAGGAAAATTGCCCTCTGCTAGGTGGAGTTCAGAAGATATTTTCTTTTTGAATTCAGATGAAACACCTGCTATGTATAAGGAGCTTTTTTCCATATTGTCTTGGAGGCCTGATACCTTTGAGAACTGTTCAAATTCATTCATCAATAACTTCATGGATGTTTCATCAGCCCTACAACACATCAAGAAGTCGTCTGTAAAGCATATGTGTGTGATTTGTAGTTTTGTGCATTTGGGGTGGAAGTTAAAATCCGGGTTCCTGTTTAGCTTCTTTAGAGATCTAGTTAGATACTCCATGGCTAGAACAAATAAGTAGGGGGACATCGGGTCCCCCTGTCTTAGTCTTTTCCTTGCTTCAAATGTGTTGGTCAAACCTCCATTTATTAAAAGAGAGTAACTGACTGTGGAGACACATTTCATTATTAGTACTACTATTTTGTAAGGTATTCAAAACTCAAGTAGTACTGCCTTCAGAAAATCCCATTCGACAGAATCATAAGCCTTCCTAATGTCAACTTTGATCATGCATCTAGGAGATACTATCTTATGGTTATAACCTTTGATCAGTTCATGTTCCATAAGAAAATTATCAAGAATGTTCCTCCCCTCTATGAAGGCTGACTGGATTGCCCAACTAAATGATCCACAACCATTTTTAGCCTATTTGTTAGGATCTTAGAAATGATTTTATACAGTGTTTTGCAGCAATGGGTCAAAATTCTTTGACATAGCTGGGATTTTCACTTTTGGAATCAATGTAACAGTTGTGCAATTAATCTATATTAAGAGTTATCCATTTTGAAAAAACTGCTGCACTGCCTTTGTAATTTCCTCCCCCACAATTGGCCAAAATTCTTTATAAAATTCTGCAGGATAGCCATCAATACCTAGAGTCTACTCTTGGGGAAGGTTCTGCACTATCTGTTTGATCTCCTTCTCTGTTACTGGCATCAACAGTTGTTGTTGTTGGTTCAATGTTAGACAGGGACCATCTCTGGCCACATTGATGTCAATGCCTGCTAGTTGAACTGTTGCTGTGCCCAGTAGATTGTGAAAGAATTGTGTGAATTCTTGTTGAATCTGTTGTGGATCTGTAAGATTCATCTGGTTGTCTGTTAGGATACAGCTCACCTTATTTCTTGCTTGTCTGGATTTCATGTAAGCATGGAAATATTTTGTATTGCTATCTCCCAGTTGGATCCAGTTTGCTCTTGATTTCTGTCTCAGAACTTGTTCTTGAATAGCTCCCATTTTTCAATGTTCTATAAGAGTTGTTTTTCTTTTTGGATCTTCTGTTTGTTGTATTGGTTTTCATTCAGTATGCTTTGTGTTACATTCAGGTCTTCTCTGATTTGTTTCAGCTTTTATCAACAGAGGAGTGTTCCTTGTGAATGTATCTAGTGCTTTGTTCAAGTTTTTTCAGTTTGCTCCAAATAGAATACATGGTGTATCCTTGAATCTATTGGCTCCAAATTGTCTGAACTGTTGCTCTATAGTCTTGTTGCTTCATAACTGTTGTGAGTAGTCTGTATGGTCTGTTCACTTTAGTTTTTGCAACTTCAGTGTCTATCAATATGGGAGTGTGATCTGAGCAGCCAGGCAGCATGTAAGAATTGAACCACTCACCATTGCCAAAGGCCCAATCGATATGACTGTAAATCCTGTGTTCAGCATCTCTCTTATTGCTCCAAGATAATCTGTTTCCTCTTTTGGTAATCTGACCTACTCTAATGTCATCAATGCAGCTTTGGAAATCAGCTGTCTCTGAGTGGTGTACTGGTTACCCATTAAGTCTATCATCCACTCCTAACAAACTGTTGAAATCACCCAATATAATTCATGAACCACTGTAATGTACAGTTCTCAGACTCCTCCATAGGGATAGTCTGTGTTGGATGGAATGCATGCCATAGACAAAGGTGATGTAGCTAGAAAATGTTGAGTTCAAATCTGTCACCCTGCCGTGAGTCTTTGTTACTGTCTCTCTTCCTTTTGACGCTCCCCAGTTTTATGCCCAAATGAGTTACACTCTAGGCAGAATGTTGGTTTCCATTCAAATTCCATTGGTTGCAACCAGTTTCTTCCATCTGGTATTTCAATGTAGACTTCATCAGGTAAAGGCTGGCTGATATCCATTTCCACAAGGACTCTAGCAACGGAAATCCTTTCACACGCAGCAGTAAGTTTGTCAGTGCACAAAGGTTTTCCAATTAAGCTGGCTATTTTCCCTATGTTCTCTTCTGCCCAGCACTTAATTGGTAAGACAGGGAATTGACCCACATTGGTACAATTCTCATTGATTCGTTTTGGATCTGAAAATTTGGATCCCAGTCTTTCAATATCATACGCTTACCATTGAAGGTGTAAGGGCCATTTTGCATTATTAGGCTTTTGTCCTCCATTGATTCGAACTTAAAGATGAAATATCCATCATCATATAACAACACAGTAGGGTCTGTAACAGCATTCCAAACTCCATAAACAAATTTAAGCATATCTTTGAAAGTCGGGTTACCTCCTAGTACATAGCCTATCAAAGTAGTCTTCCATTTCTGGTTCTGTACTTCGATTTTCTTGGGGTTTAGTTTTGCGATTTTCATTCCATCCTTCACCATCGGAGGGTAAAACTTAAGTTGCATGCCCTGATGTTGAGTTCTGTTACATTTAAGAACTTAAGCAAAAGATTGCTTCTGAGATTCAACTGAGAATGTGAGCTTCCTCGCTGTTGTTGTTATCTGCTTCCTTTGATTGCCTTTTAGCTTCCTCCTTCTCCGATTGCGGTTTCATGACTGTCGGAGCACTTACCATACCCGGGAACCACTGTAATAATGGTATTGGGTTTAGTCTTTGTGGGATTCCGCTTTCTAGAGTTATCAATCGCGACATATTTTACAGTGTGGATGAGTGTTTGTGTAGGTGGTTATGGTGGCTTGTGGTGGCCGGCGGTGGTGAGCTTATTGCATTTTACACTGTACTAAGGGATGACACATGCATAATGTTTTCCATGTTATGTGAATTAATGACATTTTACATAGACTTCCCAAAACAGTTGTCATGCGTGGCATTTTTCTGCTAAATATTATGGTGGAATGAATATACTAATTCTTTTGAGTCATGAGAATGAAAAAAAATCTTAATTTGTTAGTTTTTTCTTCTTCAATGGATCTTATGAAACAAAAATCTGGGCAAAAAATTTAAAAAAATAGTCAGATTTATTACTGGTAATTAAAAAATAGTCGTAGTTTCAATAGTAATAAAAATTGAGCTACTTTTTCATATCTATATATTATTAAAAGGAGAGTACAAAGCCATCTCCTTAAGCCAAGTGGCAGCATAAAAAATGTCACATGACATAATTAATTACTAATTAGTTTTTAGTTAATAATTAATTATTAGTTATTATATTTTAATTTAAATATCTATAAAAACCAAAATAATAAAAATAAAAAAAGTACCATGTATATATATAATTAAAAGGAGAGTACAAAGTCATCTCCTTAAGCCAAGTGGCAGCATAAAAAAATGTCACGTGGCATAATTAGTTACTAATTAGTTTTTTAGTTAATAATTAATTATTAGTTATTATATTTGAATTTAAATATCTATAAATACCCAAAAAAATAAAAAATAAAAAAGTACCATATATATATATATATATATATATATATATATATATATATATATATATATATATATATATATATATATATATATATATATATATATATATATATATATATATATATATATATATATATATATATATATATATATATATATATATATATATATATATATATATATTAATTAGTTACTTTATTTTAATTAATAAATATAGATATCATACAATAAGTAATAATAAAAAATAAAAAATAAAAAATATACATATAAAAACTAACTACCCTTTCAAATTTGGTGGGAGTAGTTTCAAGTTAGAGTTTTAAAATTATTTTTTTTTAAAATACTATTATAAAAAAACGAAAAAAAAAGAAGAAGAAAAACTACCCATTCAAATCGGGGAGTAGTTTCAAGTTGAAGTTTTAATATTATTTTAAAATAAAAAAATAAAAATAAAGCAATAAAAAAACTTTTGATTCAAATTGTGGAGTAGTTTCTTTATAATATTCTATATTCTTTATATCTTCCATATCTATATATTATTAAAAGGAGGGGATAAAGTCATCTCCTAAAGCCAAGTGGTAGCATAAAAAAAAGTCGCATGACATAATTAGTTACTAATTAGTTTTTTAGTTAATAATTAGTTATTTGTTATTAGTTATTATATTTGAATTTAAATATCTATAAAAATAAAAATATTAAATAATAAAAATACCATATATATATATATATATATATATATATATATATATATATATATATATATATATATTTGTTGGGTGGGAGTAGCTTTTTTTTGTAATTAAGAATTTTATTAATCACCAAAGATGTTGCAATACACTATCACAGTCCAGCTTATACGCAGCTGACTATCTCATAATATCTGTTTAACCACAACTAACCTTGTAACTATTCCTTAACTATATTTACAAGAGAAATTGCTTCATCTGTTGTCTAACTTTAGGAGTTCCTATAACATTACAAATATAGGCTAGTTCCCTAACTAAAGTTTCGCTGCTACGAAAAGCATTCTCAAATATCCGCGAGTTTCTCTCCAGCCACAAAGCATAGCATAATTGTGCAGTCACCATTTTGAAAATGTTAGCTCTACAAGACTTTCCTTTAGCTTTTCTAATTATACACTGGAGGTACTGGTCCAAGTTCTGCATTCTGGGATGGTCCTCTTTAATCCAGGTCATTGTTTGCTCCCATAGGTCTGTTGAATATGGACAAGCAAGGAATAGGTATTCTCTGGATTCTGCATGGTTTTGGCACAACACACATTTCTGGTCAACATTAATTCCCCAATGTGTTAGCCTATCCTTGGTTGGAAGCCTGTCATGGAGTACTAACCATAGGTTGAACACAGCTTTGGGTCTGGCATAGTTCTGGATAGTTAAGTTCTTCCAAGGGACTCTCGGCAATTGACCAATCTGTAGTATATAAATCTGTCTAATGGAGCACACTTGTATATTGAGGCCTTGGTGTTGTTGCAGCACATCTCTTGCTGCTATGATCTTTCTAACCATCCAACTAGCTTGTTTGGGAATAGGCATGTTCTCCAATTTGTGCAGCTTCATATAAACAACATGAATTCATTTTACCCACAACCTGTCTTTCTTGTGAGCTAAATCCCAGCAGAGTTTAGCAATTGTAGCCTTGTTCCACATAGATAAGTTAATAAGATTCAATCCACCAACTGTTTTAGAAATACACATTCTTTCCCAAGATATATAAGCTTTTTTAGTGATGACATTTTATCCAGACCAGATGAAGCTCCTACAGATGGCTTCAATTAGCTTCAGTATTTTAGTTGGGATGATGAAGAGTTGAGCCCAGTATGCCTGTATTCCAAATACCACAGATTGGAAAAGTTGCATCTTCCCAACATAGGACAGTTTTTTGGCAGTTCATGATGTGATCCCAGCCGTGACCTTTTCCACTAATGGTTGCCATTGAATATGTGACATCTTCTTGGTGGATAGAGGAATGCCCAGGTATTTGAAAGGTAATTCCCCATGAACATAGCCAAGGTGGTCAATAATCTGTAGCTTCACTTCTTGTTTAACCCCTCCAAAATATACTGAGCTTTTGCCCAGATTAGCTTTCAATCCTGAAGCTTCAGTGAATTGAGAAAAATATTGGAACATGGCAATGGCAGACTAGATTTCTCCTTTAGCAAATAAGAGCAGATCATCAGCAAAGCTTATGTGAGTAATGCCCAGCTTTTTACATCCAGGATGATATAGAAAAGCTTGATCTTTCCTTAGTTCAGCCAGTGATCTGCTAAGATACTCCATGACTATTGCAAATAAGAATGGGGATACTGGATCTCCTTGTCTAAGGCCTTTAGCATCTTTAAATGGTTCTGTTGTTTCCCATTAATCAACACTGGATAGCTTACTTTTTGGACACACTCCATGATCCAGTTAGTGAACTTGGTTGGGAAGCCCATCCCCTCCATTACTTGTTGCAAGAAAATCCACTCAACAGAATTATAAGCTTTCTAAAGGTCAATTTTTATCATGCATCTGGGAGTCACATGGGCTCTGATATAGTTTTTGATCAACTCATGAGCCAAGATGACATTATCAGCAATCTTCATGCCTTGAATGAAACCTGCTTGAGCCTCACAAATGATACTAGGCAAGAGTTTTTGTAGTCTGTTGGCCAGGATTTTAGAGATCATTTTTTATAGAACTGAGCAGCATGATATTGGTCTATACTCTTTAATTCTGGTTGGGCTGGGGACTTTAGGGATTAATGTAAGAGTGGCACAATTTATTGGCTTATACATCTTGGTTGTTTAGAAGAACTCCTTGATTACACTTATGACCTGCTTACCAATAATGTTCCAGGACTTCTTGAAGAATACTGCATTATATCCATCAATTCCTGGAGCTTTATCATCCCCAATTTCTTTTAGGCTCTCCACAATTTCAAGCTCAGTTATATTAGCACTTAACTCTCTTCTCTGTTATTGTGTTAAGGTAGGGCCATCAGCCATATACATTCTGTTTATGGCTGGGAGGGAAGTAGCTGATGAACCCATTAATGACTTGTAGAAATCATTGATCTCCTTTTTAATGTCTGCATGTGTATTAACTTTAAGACCCCCTGCTGTAGTGAGTTCTGTGATCTGCTTATATTGGTTTCTTTCTTTCAGGACAGCAGAAAAATACTTGTTATTAGAGTCTCCAAGTAGAATCCATTTTGCTCTAGCCTTCTGCTGTAGTATACTTTCTTCAATCAAGGACCATCTTTCCAGCTTCAATACTATTTCTTGCTCTCTGTGCTGCAACTCATCATTGGATGACAGTACCATTTGGTTCTGTATGTCTTTCAGTTCTTGTCTGCTATGGTCAATTCTCTAAGTAATGTTTCTAAACTCTTTAATATTTAAAGACTTTCGGGGACCTTTCAATGATCTGAGTTTGGTCCATACTGATTTCATAGATCCCAGATTGTTACAGTGCCAGTTCCACCAGTTGCTGAAAGTCTTCATGTTCAGTCCATGCATTGAAAAATTTGAAAGGTATCTTACCTTTCCTAGTAGCTGCTGCCAATGTTACTATCATAGGATTATGATCAGAGATTAGAGTTTGATCATAAACTGTTTCCACATGACCCCACTTGATCATCCATTCATAGTTACCAAATACTCTATCCAGTCTACTGCATACTCTATCAGTTCCTGTCTGCCTGTTTGTCCAGGTAAAGTAATCACCTTTCCAAGGTAGTTCTGAAAGCCCAGCCTATTGTATGCATTGAGTAAACTCTTGAGTCTCTGAATATTTAACAAGATTGCTTGACTGTCTATCACTGGCATATAACACGGCATTGAAATCTCCAGCAACTAACCATGCCTCATTCATAGATGCTGAGTAATCCTGCAAATGTCTCCATAAAGATCTTCTTTGGTCCACCCCATTATGTCCATATACCATAGTTAGATAGCAAGTGACATCCCCAATGTTGCTTCTGACTCTACAGTGTATCAATTGAGCCTCCTCCTGGATACTAGTAACTGTGAGCAACTTTGTGTCCCATAAGATCCACACTCTACCATTTATAGAACCATTATAATTTGTTAGAAAACCCCAACCAGTAGCCAACAAATGAGCAATTCTTCCTACATTTTTTTCTTTAACCTTAGTTTCTACCAAACCAACAAGGTTTATTTTATTTCTTCTTATATACTCCGTAACTTATTTTTGTTTGTACCTTTTATTTACACCTCTAATGTTCCAGAATAACCACTTCATTGACAGTTGCTTGGTCCTCCTCTATACCCTGGTGGGATCTCAACCCTACTATTGGAGACTGCTTTAAAGCGATTGCTAACAACAATAGGGGGATAAAGGTGGAAAGTTGATGAGGTTGTATTCAGGGCTTTGAACTTTCTTCCCTTTCTCTTCTTGTTTAGTCTTCTCTGTCACCAGTATTAGAGATTCATTAGGCTCTTTATGGATCTCATTCCTCTGACTTGTCTCATGTGTACCATTATGTTGACTTGGTTTCTCATTCTGGCTAGTACCAGTTTGTACTGGAGCCTTGGTTCTCCATTCCTGAGTCACTTTAGACTTCTTCACTTGAGTAGGTTGGTGTGTTTTTTGCTTCATTTGGGCCAAGCAGCTATGACCAACCATTTGACATTTTTCAGAATAAGAAGGTTTCCAGTTATAAACAACTTCTTGTAAAAATTTCCTCCCATTTGTATCCATTAACCATATTTCTCTCGGTAGTTGTTTAGTAACATTCATCTCTATAAGCATTCGAGCATATAATACTCTAGTTTGTTTGGTTGTGCATTCATCCGCAAAGATACGTTTCCCTAAGACACTTGCAATTCTGCTTAGTGCTCTCATTCCCCAACAAGACATGGGAAGCTTAGGGAACTTGACCCATAAAGGGATATCAACAGGGAATTCCTCTGTGAAGTCAAAGTCTGGCAACCATTGCTTAAGGATCATGGGTCTGTTTGCTATAGAGTAAGGTCCTGCACAAAGAATTTCCTTAGCATCATCAATTATTCTGAACTTGACTATGTAGAATCCTTCCTCATGATAGAACAAATCTGGTTCTGAGACATGCGCCCAATGGAGGTTTATGAATCTCTTCATCGCATTGAACCCAGGGCCATCCCCTAGGATATACACAAGTAACGCACATTTCCACTTATTCTCTTCCTCCTCCACCTCTAATTTGTTCAGTTGCACTATTGGTTGACCATCGACCATTACCGGAGGTATGTATTCTAGAGTCATACCATTAGATGCAAATCTGTTTTTCTGAAAAAGGTTAGTCCAATTCTGCTTTGGTACCTCAGTTCTGCTTGTAATTTTCGATTTCTCCGCTACTTCCTTCACTGGATGGATTTGGACCTGCATTGACTTCTGCATGTCTGCAATTTCACTGGTTATCTTCTTCATCGGATCTAAAGCTGCTTCAATTGAAGCTGGATAGGTTCGATCCAGCTCCTTTAACATACTAGGTTGCTGCGATGTCCTCTTGGTTGCCTCATTCTCATCTTCGTCTGAAGGATCAACAGTTTGAGCAGATGCGGCCATGGTGATTGCTTTCTCCATAGATGGCTGGTTTATTGTTGTTATCACTCTCTCAATTGCTGCTAGCGGAATCTTCTGGGGTTATCCCCTACCTCGACCTCTCCCTCTTGCCATTGATACGAGCTCGGGGTACGTTTACTAACGTGCACCGAGAGAAACGAAGAAGAAGAAGTTTGATATTAGAAATTCTTGGTGGGAGTAGTTTCAAGTTGGAATTTTAGAATTATATTAAAAGAAAAAATTAACTATTATAAAAAACGAAAAAAGAAGAAGAAAGAACTACCCATTCAAATCGGGAAGTAGTTTACACACACACACACACACACACACACACACACACACACACACACACACACACACACACACACACATATATATATATATATATATATATATATATATATATATATATATATATATATATATATATATATATATATATTGGTTGGGTGGGCGGGATTAGTTTCAAGTTGGAATTTTAAAATTATTTTAAAATAAAAAAATTAACTATTATAAAAAAAAAACCAAAAAGAAGAAGAAAAACTACCCATTCAGATCGAGGAGTAGTTTCAAGTTGGAGTTTTAAAATAAAAAAAATTAAATTGAAAAATTACCATTTCAAATTGGGGAGTAGTTTCAAGTTGGAGTTTTAAAATTAAAAAAATAAAAATAAAGCAATAAAAAATTTTCATTCAAATTGTGGAGTAGTTTCTATCTAATATTCTATATTCCATATTATATTATTAAAAGGAGAGGATAGCCCTCTCCTTAAGCCAAGTGATAGTTTAGAAAAACACCTTATGGAATAATTAGTTAATAACAAAAACATGGGTGAGTGTTTGTTTAATTTTGTTAATTTCTTTATTTTATTTTTTAAATCATTTTATTTTTTATTTTTTAAAATAAAAAGTATATTTATTCATTAAAATCCAAGCAATATTATTGAGAAAAATATGATAAAATTTAAAATAAAAAATATATATATTCAAGAGTAATAAAATATATATCTTCTAAAGAATAGCAAACAAAAATATTAAACAAGTAATATACTGACAATCTATCTATATATTATTAAAAGTGAAAGAAAAATGAACCACATTATTCCAAGGATAGCCTAGAAAAAAGCCATATGGCATAATTAGTTAATAACAGAAAAATTATTTACTAAAAATTAACAAAGAAATTTACTACCTAAATTAACTACTCAAACATCAGTGAGAGTTGGGTATATCTTATTGACAAATAAGATGATAATTGAAATTTATTAAAGCAATACGGTCTACTAGGATCAAACAAGCCCGATTATAACTTAATTAATATTTTTTAATATTGACCGCGCATCGCGCGAGTAGGACTATTAGTAAAGATAAAATTTGAACAGAAATACCTTTAAAAATCTGAAAATATTCCAGCATAATATGTTGGAGTTCGAATTTTTTACATATGAACTTCCAGCATAATGTTCTGGAATTTCATAATGTGTTGGAGTTCTAACATAATATGTGAGAAGATTATATATGCAAGAGCTCTATAATCCCACATATTATATTTTTTTTTTGTTTCAGCAAAACAATATCTATTTTTTAATTACTTTGCAAACCCTGGCTATTTTTTGATTATCAGTCCGAAAAAGGACTAACCTGTATTATTTGAATTAGTCAGGCCCATTGCGTATACTAGACACCGAATGAGAACCCAAAATGTTAAAATAGCACGGGCTAGCTAGTTTTTGGACCGGTCATTCAAAAATAGCCAACGTGTACAAAGTCATTAAAAAATAACCACTATTTTGCTATAACGGGGATCGGTCCAACATAATATACTGGAGATCGGTGCACCAAAGTATGAACTTCCAGCATATTCTCTAAGCGAAAATACTGTTCAAAATTCAAAAAATACGTCAGTATATTATGCTGGAGTTCTAGTATAAGTATATTTGAACTTCAGTGTATTATACTGGAGTTCCAGGATAAGCATGCTTGAACTCCAGTATAATACGTTGGAGTCCAAGTATACTTATGCTAGAACTCCAGCATAATATACTGGAGTTCCAGCAAGTATATCGGTCCAACATAATATACTGGAGTTTGGAACACTGGTGCTCTACTTTCCAGTATATTATAATTGAGTCAGTAAAGTATACCGGTCCAGCATAATATGCTGGAGTTCATACACAAGTGCACCAAACTCCAATATATTATGTTGGAACGATCTCTGTTACAGCGAAATAGTTATTGTTTTTCATTGGCTTGGTAAAAGCTAGTTATTTTTTATTGACCAGTCCGAAAACTGGTTATACCATGCTATTTTTACACCAAAAACCCCTCTCTATTTTTTTCATTTTTGGGCCCGAATCCTTTCCGTTACATTATTTCATTTTTTTAAGCATATATCTGCATGAATGATACTAGTTATATTTAATTTTAAAGATGTACATTAAAATAATCTGATAATCATTCTAACTATAACTAAAAGATATATTTTTGAGGAAGTAACTAATCTCCATCTTTGGTAAGAAATAATTTAGACTCCTCCAAAATAAATTTTAACCTTTTTAAAAATTTATAAATTTCAGTAATAATTGTAAGTCTCTAGGTCTAATGTTAAGTAATGTTATAAACTAAAGCAAAAGACAAGAACAATAGAACAAGAACAATAGCAATAGAGAGAAGGGTAGAGAGAGTTCTTCTTATTGAGTTGAGAGGGGTGAATTACAATGGTAGAGAGCACCTCTATTTATAGGGAGGAGGAAGATCTTGCTACCAATAATAGGACTCTAAAATCTCTCTAATTAAGTACATTAAAGACATTCACCTTAAATAGAAGTGTAAGAATCTTCTATTTCATAACATTCCCCCTTGAATGTCTATTCAATGATGTGCCTCATAAAACCTTAAAACCAAAACCCAATGGGAAAAATTAAAGTAAGGAAAAAGAGTACACATGTTTGAATATGCGCCTATTAGTTGCCTCGTTAAAAACCTTGCAAGGAAAACCCAGTGGGACAAAACCTTGTAAGGGAAAAAGAGTGCAACGCGCATTGACTCCCCCTAATGAGTACATCAATTTATATCCTTGAGCATTTGCATTCCAATCTTGTGCATCATCTTCAAAACGATCTTTGGTAGATGTTTGATAAATAAATCAACCATATTGACTTGAATAAATATTCCGCACCTTGAAATCATCATTCTTGATAGATATGAACATCTTCATATAATGTCGTGGAATAACTCTTCAATATCTCCATAGATGCATTCTCAATGCCATCATGCTTATAGTTATAGCAAGATACATATGGACACAAATTGTACTTAGGATGTGGTACTTCAGGACCAAGAATTGCATATGCTTCAAGCAACTTAAATCTTTCAAGTTAAGTCATATAAGTCGCATAATAGACTTTAGCTGCATATCAATCTTTCATTAGTGATACTAAACAAATAAGATATCGAAAACTGACTATACATACCTTTGACTTTTATCTTTCAAGCATTTGAACTATAGGTTCAAAACTACATGTCTTTCATATGGAATCAATTCTTCTTGAATTGTATCTCTTCCATTTAGTTACTTTCTTTGAGTCAGCAAATGCGTATAGCATGCTTTGCAATATGTTGCAATTTGAATTATCCCTTTTATGAACTTCAGGTTCATACCATGATATTCGGGGATATACATATACAAATGAGAATTCATCCCATGTAACACTTTCTCAAGTGTTTATCATGTCTCCCCCTCATGTTAGTAAAGCTAACATGTTTCCTCAACTTTGGGAAATCATCTTTGTGCATTATGTCAATATACACAACACCTTAATATAAGATGAAATTATTTTGGTTCCTGACCCTGAACCACTTTTGAGGGGAGAATATAATATACTCTCGTATACAACGTATATCAAACTGATATATATAACTTTGTTCTCATAAGAAACAGTTTAGCTATTAAGTGGAAGCACTCAATAATTATCTTGCTAAACCAACTTTGATATAAACCAACTTATCAAGATGAACTGTCTTGAGTAGAGAATCTGGAAACTTTGCTCGAAGTTAGATTACTGAGCGATTTACCTCGCAAGCACTGCCAGGCTGCGGGTTAATAACAATGGCGCATGTAACCATATCATAGATGCATCATATGTGGTATACAAGGCAGGTGAATGGGCCCATATTCACCTTTGATATTTCCAGAATCAAGGGGCTTCAACCCGAACTCTTTAGTTGGTCAGTTCATTAATGAGAACAAGAACTTCTAGTTCTTTGATATTCACCTATGTGAATTTGCACATCATACTTCAAATGAGATGGCTAACACGAATGTCAACTGACTAAATTATCAATATTGGTAAACTTCAAATTTACACCATGACATGTGCACTTATCAATAAACTTCGGGTTTATTATGACATGGGTTTTATACCAATAGATATCCACTTTGTTGTGGCATTCTTTCGTTTGTGTAGTACAAGCTGGAGAACAAAGCGGGTAGCTTTTCATATACAAATTACCCCGCTACAAGTTGTAGTAATAGGAGAATCAAAGCCTTCCTTTATTTATAGTCTCAATATCATCAATCGCCTTCGCGTGTACTTTTGGAAACTGGATAAGTTTCTTTGAGACTTACTACAGCACAATACTCAATTGTGTTTCTCCAACATAGTAATAATTGGCTCTTCGAGAGCTCTCAATTAATTTTGTACTACCACAGACTGAGGTTCGAGATCCTCACATTCTTGCATTCCGTATTTTCAAGAGTCTCAGGCTCAATAGATTCTTCGTGAATCTCGGAATTAATCAAATCATGAGCGTCCTCATGTGATTCTTTCATAGTGTCATTTAGATCGTTCTTTTTCCTCTTTCTAGGATTTCGGTCTTTGGAACCTAATGGTCTGCCACGCTTCTGGCGTGCATTTGACTCATTGGATATGACACTAGATATTTGTCCAATAGGGACTTCAATACGGATCGGAACATTTTCCCGCGTGAATGTGTGATTTCGTTATCCTCTTCAAGTCCGTAAATGCGTCAGGCATTTGATTTGATATTCTTTGCAAAGGATAGTCTTTTGTACCTCTTTCTTTCAAATAGAGGTATGTGGATCAAGATGAGATAATGATACATTTTTCCACAAAATTTCCCGTTTGGTTTCACCAATTTCTCCCCCTAATTTTGGGAAAAGTGTCTCATCCAATTGACAGTCTGCAAATAGTGCAGTGAACAAATCTCCTGTCAATGTTTCGAGGTAGCGAATAATGGAGGACGCGTCAAACTCAACATATATTCCTAACCTCCTTTGCAAACCCATTTTGGTGCGGGATGGCGGTGCTACAGGCACATATACTGCGCATCCAAAGCTTCTTAAATGGGATATATTGGGTTCATGACCCAAAACCAATTGCAATGGGGAATATTTGTGTCAATTCGTCAGTCAGAGACGAACTAGCATTGCTGCATGCAACATGGCGTGACCCCAAACCGAAGTGGGCAGCCGACGAACTAGCATTGCTTCATGCAAAATGGCATGACCCCAAACCGAAGTGGGCAGCCGACAAACTAGTATTGTTGCATGCAAAATGGCGTGAACCCAAGTCGAAGTGGGCAGCCGACAAACTAGCATTGTTGCATTCAAAATGGCGTGAACCCAAACCGAAATGGGCAGCCTCATTTTCATGAAGAATTCAAGATTATTCTCATCTATTGTCTCAATATGATATCCATTTTGAATGATATCTTTAAAACTCAACAAGTTCCTTTTAGACTTGGAGGAGAACACTTTGATTGATATCATTAAAACTCAACAAGTCCTTCTTAGACTTGGAGGAGAATATTGCATTCTCTATGATTAACGTCATGCCTTTGGGCAGAGTTACAATTGCTCTTCCGGAGCCTTCAATCAATTTACTACTTCCATAGATTGTAGTAATGTTTGCCTTACACAATTACTCTTCTTTTCTTTGAGTATTGTATGTGTAGTACATGAATCAACTAGGCAAATACTTTTACAATTGGACGTTGGTCCAAGTTCGCTTTGTGAGATATCCATATTTGCTAGTTTAACATACAAAAGAAATACATAAATATAAGTATAAACAACTTCAATTCTTTTGTTTCGCGTTTAAACAGCGTTTTGGGAAGCAGTTATTTAGGATATTCGAATATTGTATTCTAATATTCGAATATAATGCCTTGCGGAAAAAATAATACTTTAATGCGAAAAATATTAGATATTCGAATATTTAAGCACATATTCTAATATCTTGCCAGATATTCGAATATAGGAATTCTGATATTCGAATATCTGGCCCAGATATTCGAATATCAGACTCTGATATTCGAATATCTGGCCTGGCGGAAAAAAGTTCGTTTTATTGCTAAATATTAGACGATCGACTAGTTTTTAGGTTAGTCGATTACCTCTACTGTACAATAAAAATATTTGAGCATATTGAAACATTCTAAAGGGCTAATACTAACATCATATCATGAATTAACTAATACGAGCTAATGCTAATGACTATTAATTTATTCATTGACTAATACAAGTGGAATCAAACAGCTCCATCTTCTTTCATCATGGTTCCATCACCGATTAGGTGATCTATCTTTCCCTCGGGTTGCTCAAAGAAGTCTGCCACATCCAGGTGGGTGATATCCTCATTGTCGTCATAGACAAAATTTGTTTCAGGGCCTTTTCTCTTTCGAGATGCTTGATAAAGGTCAACCAAGTGTCTTGGCATACGGCAAGTCCGAGACCAGTGCCCATTTCCACCGCAACGATAACATATAGTTTCTGAACTATTTGCCTTAGGATCTTCTGGACCCCGTTTCTGCTTTCGGTGGTTATCTCTCTTTGGGGGGTGACGGACTTCTTTGGAATTTCTTCCTTGTCCACGTCCTTGGCTTTGACCCCGTTTATGACCGTGATCATGGTCCCTTTTATGTTTGGCATAATGCGAGTGCACCATATCTGCTTCAGGCAGTGGTGTAGACCCAGTTGGTCTATTTTCGTGATTTCTCATGAGCAGATCATTATTTCGCTCAGCCACTAGTAAGAGAGAAATCAGTTCAGAGTACTTCGTAAAGCCTTTCTCTCGGTACTGTTGCTGCAGTACCATATTGGAGGCATGAAACGTTGTAAACGTTTTCTCAAGCATATCGTAATCGGAGATGTTATCTCCACATAGCTTCAGTTTAGAAGTAATTCTGAACATAGCAGAATTATATTCAGAAACGGACTTAAAGTCCTGTAGCCTCAGATGGGCCCAATCATATCGTGCTTGTGGCAGAGTGACCAACTTCAGGTTGTCATATCTCTCCTTTAAGCTGTTCCACAAAACGAGTGGATCCTTGACGGTGAGATATTCAATCTTCAAACCTTCGTCAAGGTGGTGGCGCAAGAAAATCAAGGCCTTCGCACAATCTTGGGTGGATGCTTTTTCTTTATCTTTGAGGGTGTCTCCGAGACCCATAGTCATATAGTTCTTGCCCGAAATTTCAAGGGCAACGAACTTTCTTTTCATAATGTCAGACATACTCGAAAATTAAATTAGGAAGAGGGAAAATACCTTGGATTTTCGAGAATGATACTTGAGACGGTAGAGTCTCGTGCTGATAACGTGTTATAAACTAAAGCAAAAGACAAGAACAATAGCAATAGAGAGAAGAGCAGAGAGAGTTCTTCTTATTGAGTTGAGAGGGGTGAATTACAATGGTAGAGAGCACCTCTATTTATAGGGAGGAGGAAGATCTTGCTACCAATAATAGGACTCTAAAATCTCTCTAATTAAGTACATTAAAGACATTCACCTTAAATAGAAGTGTAAGAATCTTCTATTTCATAACAAGTAAGAAATTTTGTTTGAAATTCTAAATTTTAGTAATAAGTTAAGTCAACTATACAAAACTTTAATTTAATTCTGAATTATTTAAAATGTTCTTCAAGGTAAGATAACATGCTATCAGCTATAATCTAAACTACCAATCAATATATTATTAAACTTTTAAATGATCTGATTGTGTAATACAAACTATATACTCCGTAATTATCTTTTATTTCGTTACCATATTGAAAATTTCCATTAGAAAAAGTCCTCCGTTGAAGATCCTACTTCGTTGATTTCGGCTTTCTTTTTGCTCTCTTATTTTTTTTTGTTCTTCTTCTTCTCCAACATCTACTCATCTCAAATTCGACGTAAAAGGGAAACTATTGCTATCACTAAAATTAAAGATGTATAGATCGTCGAGTACAACTCGAGTTTCAGACGATTATTTCAATAGCTATTATTCTTCCTCTTCAAATTCATCACCCTCAGCATTAAGAGCTTTGTCTTTGGAAACTAATGAATTATTACCAGTAAATGAACCACTTTCGGATATTGCTAAAAAAGAAAAATCTCGTGCCAAATTTGCAGAAAATGCTGTTCATATTATACCTTTGGTCTTGCTCTTGTGTGGATTTATCCTATGGTTTTTGTCTAATCCAGGTACCTTCTATTCTCTGTAATTTATTTTAATTATACTTAAGGATTTGAGGAAAGAATGACAATGAGAATTAAACTCATACCTATTGTGTACGAGCAGAGGCATTTTAACGCAATAGGGACACCAGTATTTTGTTCAACCAGTTGTTCGGCCCCTAAAGCTTTTACTGTTCAGGATGCTAAGTGATTTAAATTAACCATTTTCAAGGTATATATATATATATCCAGGGGCAGATTTAGGAGGGCGAAAGGGGTTTATCCGAACCCCTTTCGTCAAAAAATTACACTATATATACAAGGCAAATTCTATATTTTACCATTATATATATTACGTTTTGAATCTCTTGATAGAATCTAAAAGCATAGTTTTGGTCAAGGAAGTTCAAAATCTTTATGAGGTCACTAGTTCAATTCCCAATGACCATAATTTCTTTGAATTTTTTAGCTTTTTCCTTTTTGAACCCCATTAGTATAAAATTCTGACTCCGCCACTGTATACATATATGCTGGATCGGTATACTTTGCTGACTCATGTATAATATACGGGAGACTAGAGTACCGGTGCTCAAAATTCCGGTATATTATACTGGACATTTATACTTGCTGGAACTCCAGTATATTATACGGGAGTTCCAGCATAATTATACTTAAACTCCCGCATATTATACGGGAGTTCCAGCATAGTTATCCTGGAACTCCCGTTTAATATGCGCAGGAATTCAAGTATATTTATGCTGGAACTCCCGTATAATATACGAGTGTATTTTTCGAATTTTGAACAGTATTTTTACTCAGATTTATCTTTACATGAAAGTGGCTAAATTTCGATTACTTTTAAAACTGGAATATTTTTGAATGACTAGTTATAAATCTGACTATTTTTAAATTTTTCCCCAAATTATGTACTGCTCTCTATTTTAGAGGAATTGTGTATTTGGTTTTAATTACTTCTATTTACTTAATTGCTTCTTAATTATTTGTAAAACAGATATTGATGCGCCATTGAAAGATGAAGCAATTGCTAAAAGAATAGAAGGATTAAACCTTGATGGAGACCTCGATCCTGATGGCATGCATATTGCAAATTTACCTCTAGAATTGAGTGATGATGATTTGATCAAGAAAGACGAAAATCGTCGAACATCTTATATGGAAAATAGATTTCCATAAATATCTCTTTTTGTTTTCTTTTTCGCTTCTTTTCCTACCCAAATTCTCATTATTTATGAAAATAGACCGTTTGAATTTCTTTTTCATCTAATACCATGGCCATTAAACGTACGCTCCATTAAGTCATGAAAACTTCTATTTGAGGAAATAATGATGATAATGACATATTATGATGCTTTCTTCCTATGTATTGCCTTCGGAAAAGTTCCCCAAGTTATGTGAAATATGTTGCTTTGAATTTGACTATCCGATTTAGTGTTGCTCTTGTTTTATTCCCAACAGAAAGAATAACTATGAGCCCGTTTGGCTTAGTTGATTTAAAATAATTGATAAATATTAGATGTTGAAAAATATTTTTAAGTGCTAAAGCTGATTTAAAAAATAAGCATTAAGTATTTGGATAAAAGTGATGAAAGTAATAATAAGCAGCTGAAGAACTGGGTAAACGAAGAGTTTCGTGTTAAAAAGAAATATTTTAGGGATAGAATAGTTAATATTTTGGTCAAACTTAAAGTGTTTATATGCTGAAATTAGTTAAGTTGGGGGAGACCAACTTATGACTTTTGGCTTATGTTTGGCTTATAAGCAATTAATTTTTTTTTTTTTTAACTTTACCAAACACATAGATAAGTCAAAAAATATTTATAAGCTAATTTGACCAGCTTATAAGCTTAGCCAAACACCCTCTATATAATATATCCAAGACTAAATGAATGAAACCTAAAACGTTAGATGCAAATGAGAAAAAAAGGAAAAGAAAATACTCCTTGATTGTTAATTGTTGGTATACATAGCAGAAAAGACTCTAAATACGTACTCCCCGGGTCGAAACACCTTGTTGGTATGTGCAAATGAATACAAACGTTTGTAATAGAGTATGCGTAAAAATTTATAAAAATTACAATAAATTGCATATATGAATTTACAACTTAAAAGACATAACTAATTCAATGTTAAAAAGGTTTATGGTGAACTCATTGAGCTTAAATATTGAGGACCGATGAATATTGACAATTAAAAGAAAAGTCAGTAGATTCAATGATAGCTAACCAATTTAAATGATAAAAATGAAGTTTCTCCTTTTTTGCTTTTTGATTGGGTTGTTCAATATAATTTTAAGGACGAGGATGCATGAGGAATGGAGATCGAGTACAGTGATATCGTTGTAGAAGAACAAAAGTGATATCCAGTGTTGTAACAATTATAGGGATATCAAGTTATTTAGCCATACTATGAAAGTCCGGGAGATGGTGGTGTAGGTGAGGGTATGGGTGAGGGTGAGGAAGATGACGTCTACATCCGACAATCAGTTTGGGTTCATACCTAGCCACTCCACTACGGAAGCTATCCACCTTATTAGGAGGTTGGTGGAACAGTACATGGATAAGAAGAAGGATCTGCACATGGTGTTTATTGACTTGGAGAACGCGTATGACAAGGTTCCTAGGGAGGTGCTCTGGGAT
The DNA here is from genome assembly GCA_034376525.1 of Nicotiana benthamiana. Lineage (NCBI taxonomy): Eukaryota > Viridiplantae > Streptophyta > Magnoliopsida > Solanales > Solanaceae > Nicotiana > Nicotiana benthamiana. Next base: position 89,688,513 of record CM067337.1, on the reverse strand, counting down.
GTCTTGAGGCGAAGGGCGTGGCGATAGCCTACATGAGAGCGATCAAGGACATGTATGATGGAGTTAAGACTAAGATTAAGACTGTGGGAGGCGACTCGGAGCATTTCTCAGTTGTTATGGGATTACACCAAGACTCTGCGCTTAGCCCGTTCATATTTTCCTTGGTGATGGATGTTTTGACACACCATATTCAAGGGAGGTGCCATGGTGTATGTTATTAGGTGATGACATAGTTCTAATTGACGATACGATGTCGATGTTAACGAGAGATTGGAGGTTTGGAGACAGACTCTCGAGTCTAAGGGTTTCAAATTGAGCAGGTCTAAGACAGAGTACATGGAGTGCAAGTTTAGCATTGATTCGAGGGAAGTAGGCAAGGAAATGAGGCTTGGGTCACAGGTCATCCCCAAGAGAGATAGCTTCAAGTACCTTGGGTTGATGATTCAGGGGGACGGAGAGATCGACGAGGACGTCACTTAGCGCATAGGGGCGGGCTGGATGATACGGAGGCTTTCATCTGGAGTCTTGTGTGATAAGAAAGTGTCAGCGATACGCAAAGGTAAGTTTTACAGAGTTGTGTTTAGACCGGCCATGTTGTATGGGGCAGAGTGTTGGCCGGTTAAGGACTCCCATATCCAGAGGATAAAAGTAGCAGAGATGCACAAGCTGAGGTAGATGTGCAGGCACACTAGGATAGACAAGATTAGGAATGAAGACATTCGGAAGAAGGTGGGTGTCGCCCCTGTGGATGACAAGATGTGGGAAGCGAGGCTTAGATGGTTTGAGCACGTGTAGAGGAGAAGCCTTAATGCACCGGTGGGTATGGGAAGAGGTAGATGAAGACCTAAGAAGTATTGGGGAGAGGTGATCAGGCAGGACATGGTACGACTGCAGACTTCCGAGGATATGGCCCTTGATAGGAAGGCCTGGAGGTCAAGCATTAGGGCTGTAGTATAGGGGTAGTAGAGCTTTCCTTACTTCATATCGGGGGTGAGGCGGAGTTGGGCGAGGCGGAGTTAGGTTAGGTTGATCTTAGATGACTTGCAGTTTATGTTGAACCTACACTATTCTTGCTGTTTATCTTAGCCCCGGACCTTAGACTCTAGTTATTGTTATTGCATGTCATTTATCGTTTGGTTTTTCTGCTTCTGTTAATATTACGGTTTCTACTTGAGTTACTAATGAATTCTCCTTTTTTTGTTTTTTTATTTCCATATTTCTGAGCCGAGGGTCTATCAGAAATAGTTTCTCTGTCCTATCGGGATAGGGGCAAGGTCTGCGTACACATTACCCTCCCCAGACCTTACTTTGTGGGATTTCTTTTGAGTCTAACTGTTATATTTCATTAATATAAAGGGAATGTACAATGTAAAGTTCTATAGTAGTAGCTTGGACTAGCTGCTACTCATTTACAGACAATCATCTATACTAAGACAACTATCAATAAACACAAATGCCTCCTCAGTATAGGGAAATCTACTAGACTATAGCTAAGGAAAACAATTAAGTTGCCGCAAGCCATTTTGCCATCGTCTACAGTTTCTGCCACGGATATGAATAAGTAAAGCAACTTCTCTGCAAATCTGCTCTTCCACAAATACTTTCCCATCAAATCGAATGTTATTACTCTCCCTCCATATAAGAGCAACAGCATTGACAAAAACAGAGGCTGTAATAGTATTGTGCCACATTCTGCTCCTAGCTTTACTGCAAATCCATTGAATCTCTGTTTCCCAATTACCAACAGTTCGGTGGTGCCCCAGCCAGCAACATAATCTGGACCACAGTCTACTAGTGATTGAGCACTCGAAGAACAAATGATTAAACTCTTCAACATGCTGATTACAGAACACACAAGTTGGAGGAACTTGTATGCCAAATTTCTGTAATCTGTCAACTGTAGGAAGTCTTTGCTGGGCAGCTAGCCATACAGTGAACTTGTGTCGAGGTTGAACATTTGCAGTCATCATCAGATTCTTCCATTCAACCTTATTGAAACTGGGAATCATTGTAAAGGTAAAGCTTCTGGATTTGGAATTTATCCAGCCTGCATACTCCTTTCAGCCTGCTAAAAAGATCCCCATGTAGCTTCTGATTCTCCATTATAGCAGTTCTGCTTTCCAGTATCTTCCTAATAACCCAAGAAGCTGACCTAGGAATGGTCATTGTTACAATATCACCCTGTTTGATGTAGTAACAGTGCATCCATTTAATTCAAAGACAGTCTTTTTTCCTGGCCAAGTCCCACAAGAGTTTAGTAATAGCTGCTTTATTCCACACAGTCATATCTATTATGTTGAGTCCTCCAGCCGTAAGTGGTCTGCATACACTTTCCCAAGCAACCAGAGCCCTTTTAGACAGAGTAGCAGTTCCAGTCCACAAAAAGGTTCTGCAAATTACTTCAATGGCTTTCAATACTTTTTTTGGCAGTATGAAGACTTGTGCCCAGTAAGTCTGAATACCAAAAATAACAGCTTTGATCAATTGACATATCCCTGCATAAGAGAGCAACTTGGCTGACCAGCATGTAATTTTATCAGTAATCTTCTCTATCAGTGGCAGGTAATGATGGATGGCAAGTTTTTTAGAATCAAGGGGTATCCTCAGATACTTGAATGGAAGCTGGCCCTCAGTGAACCCTAATGTCTCTATAATTTCTTCTCTGGTACTCTGCTGCACTCCAGCCAAGTATACTGCACTTTTGCTAATATTAGCTTATAGTCCAGAAGCTTCAGAGAACTTAAGGAAAGCCTCATGTATGATCTGGATGGAAACAATATCAGCTCGACAGTACATAAGGATATCATCAGCAAAACAGACATGAGAACAGTTAAGCTTCCTACATTTGGGATGGAAGTTGAAGTCCCCATTCTTGTGCACATGTCCCAGTATCCTATTCAGGTACTCCATAGCCAGCACAAATAGATAAGGTGACATAGGATCACCCTAATACCTCTCTTGGCAGTGAAGGGCTTTGTTATCCACCATTCAGCACAAGGGAGTAGGAAACAAAAGTGACACAAGCCATTATCCAGTGTATAAATTTTGCAGGGAACCCAAGGTCAATAAGGATCTGTTTAAGGAAACTCCATTCTAGGGTGTCATAAGCCTTCCTCAAATCCACCTTCAAGACACATCAGGGGGTAACTCTTTTTCTTGAATAACCCTTGAATATCTTATGGCTAAGCAAACTATTATCAACAATGCTTCTCCCTTCAATAAAAGCTGACTGAGCTTGCCCAACTAATTCACCAATAACAGATTTCATTCTCCTAGTAATAACTTTAGAGATGATTTTATAGACAGTGGTACAGCAGGCTATAGGTCTATAGTCTTTGACAGTTGTAGGAGCTCTAACTTTAGGAACAAGAGCAATAGCAATGGTGTTGATCATCTGAGGCATTTTGCATATGGAGAAGAAGTCCTTTGTAGCAGCTAGTATATCTTCCTTTACTATCTCCAGTTTCTAGTAAAGAATTCCACAGGGAAACCATCCACACCTGGTGCTTTGTCCTTTGGCATCTCTTTTAGTGCTTCTGTAATTTCTTCCAAGGTAACCTCCTGAATTAGCATTCTTTGCTGTAATAAAGTTAGACATTTTCCTTCTTTAATAACAGCAGTGTTGACACAAGGCAGCTCATCAGCACACTCCCCCATCAATGATTGGAAAACCTTTATAAACTCCTGCTCCACAGATAAGGGGTCTGTGAGTTTCAGACATGTATCAGTGTAGATAGAAGTAATGTTATTCTGGCATGTTCTGATCTTCCACTGAGCATGGAAATATTTTGTATTGGCATCACCACAATCAATCCAGCAAGCCTTGGACTTCTGTCTCATAATTTGTTCCTCCACACAACTCCATTTCTCAATTTCTTCTAGTGCTGCTTTTTCCTCAATAAACAAAGATTGTGCTAGTGGACTGTGCTGCAGATGAGTCTGTATAATACCCAGTGTCTCCCTAGCCTGAATAAGCTTCTGCTTGTATGAAGCCATATGGACATTTGTCTCCTTTAAGTACTATTTCATGGTCTTCAATTTAGTCCATATCTGCTGCATAGGTGTTCCTTCACATTCCTGTCCCCAGACCTGTTGTAGTATGGTATGAAACTGGGGGTTCTCCATAATAGCAAGATAGAGTCTGAAAGGTTTAGGATGCAGAAGTTTTTGATTCCCAAATTTGATAAGAATAGGGGAGTGATCAGAAACTGGGGGATTCATGAAGTCAGCTTCTAAGTGTCCATACTGCTGTATCCATTGGAAATTGCCAAAAGCCCAATCAATCTTGCTATAGACCCTAGTGGTAGTACCTTGCTTATTTGTCCAAGTGTAATGCCACCCTTTAACTCTAAGAGGAGTGAGTTGAATGTCACCAAAGACATCTTTGAAACCTCTAACCTCAACATCAGTAACAGGAGAACCAATGATATCTTCAGAACATAAGACAGAATTAAAATCCCCACTCACCAACCAAGAATCTTGACTGGGTACATATACTGTCCTTAAGTCACTCCACAACTGGTCCGTAAGGTTTGCAGTATTATGAGCATAGATGACACATAAGTGAGTTCTGATTTGACTTGTAGGGTCTTCTAAGAAACACTGAATAAACTGGTCAGTCACACAGGAAATTTTGATCTGTATGTGAGGTTTCCAGAGTAGCCATATTCTCCCATTTACAGCCTTTGAGTAGTTGCATTGAACCTTCCATCCCGTAGCAATCTTATCTTGAATCTTCTTTGCTTTGTGCCCCTTCACTCTCGTCTCAAGACATCCCATAACATCTACTTTATTTACAGCAAGAAAGGTTTTCAACTCTTTCTGCTTATGGGCTTGGTTAAGCCCCCTAATGTTCCAAGTGACAATAATCATAGGACATTTGGAAATAATCTTTGAGAAGGCCCCGGATCAACCTGTGGACCCCTTCTGCCAGCATCTAGTACATCAATAACAGCCTTCCCCTTATTACATATATCTAACAAGACTTCACTGTTGACAATGGGTTCATTGATCACTGTCCCATTCCTTTCCTGAATGTCAGGGCCTTGCTGTGCATTCTGTTGAACAATAGCCATACAAGAAATGTTATTCCCCAGCTTCTCAGTCTCCTTGTTATGTTCTGGTTGCACTGGCAAGCTTTCCTGTGTATCCGCATTAGCTATATGCTGTTTAATAAGCCATTCTTGCTTAGTAGATTTTACCTGCTTTTTCAATCTGGTCCTCTGTCTCCTTGTCTTACCCTGTTCCCCCATATCTTGCTCTACATCATTGTTAGCATTATACCAACAATCAATAGAATCATGTCCAAATTTCAGACAGTGATTGCAGAAACTAGGCTTCCAATCATATTCAATCAACTGAATCTTAGGGCCAAATGGAGTCTTAATCTCCATCTGATCAGGTAGAGGATGGGCAGCATCAACCTCTACTAGTACTCGAGCAAAAGAAATCTTCTCATAGTGAGCTATGAATTTGTCTGTGTATAATGGTTTACCCACTGCACTAGCCATTTTGCTCAACACTTCAACAGACCAATAGCCCACTGGTAGTCCAGGAAATCGAATCCACACAGATACCCTAGAGATGTACAAGAAGAAAAGATGTTCCTACGATAATAGGACAATAGCTAAAATCTCAGTCTCAATTGTAATGTTTAGAGTTGAACATCAGATTTTCTAAAATCTTATCAGATGTTTTCCTTTGTTTTGTAACATTGAAAAAGAAACTCTCTCTTTTTCTTAGAAGAGAAAAAGGAAAGCATTTGCGAGTTGCAACTAAACAACGACGATCAAGTTTTCTTGTTTAATTTTCTCAGAAAAAAGGCAGCCTTATCGACTACTCCAATAACAACAAATGCACTGAAATTTCACAAGTAAAGTTTGGAGAAATTAATATGTACGCAAACCTTACTTCTATCTTATGCAAATAAAAAATATATTTCCAAGCTCGTGACTCAGTATAGTCGCAACAACAAAACAAAGGAAATAAAGTAATGAAAATACACTAATATCAACAAGGTAGTAACAAAAGCAAAGCAAAAGCACATAATATATGTATAGACAACCAAGAATAAGACTAATAAATGTAGTAATTGAGAGCAAGAATTTCAATAATAACACTGCTTCAATATTATTTGTAAGTGAATACACGAATTGACTTGAGTCGTGCTGGACACTATACTAAGAAACTAGTTTAGCAATGTGAAATATTTTCCCACGATTAAATAACCTCATCTCTAATTTATTTAGAGGATATAGGAATCGACAACATATTAAATTATAAATCCAACTAGAAAGTAGGAAAAGTAAATAAGAAATGAAACAATTTATCTTCAATAATTGAACAACAAAGGAAGAAGAGAGGCGTGAAAAGAAAGGAGAGAAAATAATGTTTTTGCTCTGTGAAATTGGCTTAAGGGAAAACTCTTTTATAAGCAAAAAAATTAAAGGCTTTTCTTGCCATTTGTCAAGTATGATTGTCAAGACTTGCATGCATATTGCCACATGGATGGACATTTGTCTACTTTACTTGTATGCATCTTGCCACATGAATATCCACTTTACTTGCATGCATCTTGCCATATGGTTGGACATTTTCCCACCTTTTTTAGAAATATCACAATAGCTCCCCCACATATTTTCAAAAAATTCATAAAAGATGAGTAAGATTTGCTGGATTTGTATGGTCCAAATGCAATAGGTTTTGTGTCTTCTGGATTATGAACCAAACTTAGATCAATAAAATTTAACTCACAGAAATACAGGTGAAATATAATATTTCTATGAACCAATAACTCTTATTGTAAGTCAAAAATTTTATCAATCACATTTCAACCCCCAGTAATTTTGTTGTTCAACGCGGTTTTGCGCTCAATAGGCCATGCGCGTGCCTGTAACAGCTCTAAAGACTAGGCTAAAATCTCATAGGAGCGGCACACTCTACTCTCATATAGGTGAATTCATCAAGTGTATACTGCTTTTAAATACACCATCCACAAGGACTATGAATTTCATTAAGAGTTATAACTCAGCCTCTCAATTAGTAGCAGTCAAGCACTCTCTTTTAGTGCATCAGTGCCAATATTAACTTTTTATTACCCATATGAACCTACTTCATGGGATCTCTAATCACATAGGTTGGGTTACCATCTCTATTGACAACATGTCGGCCTTAACCCCATCTCATTTGAGGTTTGAAGAATTAATTTTCTTCTCATAGGTTTAGTCAGAGGATCACCCAAATTTATCTCTGACTTCACATAATCAACGAAAATTATTCCGTCTCTCAATAATTGTTTTATGACATAATATTTTACTTTCATGTGTCTACTTTTACAATTATAAGATTTATTCTTCACAATGGCTATTGCCGCTTTACAATCACAATGCATAGACACAGAAGGCAATACGTCCTTTATTAAAGGGACATTAGCTAAGAATTTCTTAGCCACTCAGCCTCAGAACCAGCTAACTCCAGAGCTAAATACTCTAATTCCATAGTCGATCTAGCGATGAACGTCTGTTTAGCTGATTTCCACGATATTGCACCACCACCAAGGGTGAATACATAACCAGTAGTTGATTTTGTATCATATGAATCAGAGATCCAGTTTGTATCACTATACCCTTCTAAAGTAGAAGGAAGTTCACTATATATGATTCTATAATTCATGGTTCCTCTCAAATATTTCATTAGTCTAGCTAATGCAGACCAATGCTCTCTGTTGGGATTATGAGTATACCTACTCGGTCTACACACAACATAGGCTATATCAGGTTTGTAAAATTCATTATACGCATCAGACTCCCAATAATCTGAGCATATTTAGACTGAGCAACTGGGTCATCACTATTCTTTTTAGACTTAGAGTTAGCATCAAAAGGAGTGCTCACATATGTGACATTAAAATATTCAAACTTCTTAAGAAATCTCTTAGCATAATGTTCTTGTGACAACATTATTTCATCTTCACTCCTCATAACTTTAACTCTTAATATTGTATTTACTTCATCCAAATCTTTCTTATCAAAATTAGCAGACAGAAATAATTTTGTACTTTGCACAATATTTAAATTTGTACCAAATATAAGCATGTCATCAGCATACAAACATATTATTACATATTCATTGTCTATCATTTTAGTATAAACGCATTTATCCACCTCCGCTGAAAAAAAAACCTTCTTTCAGTAAGACTTGTTCAAATTTCTCATACCATTGCTTAGGATCTTGTTTAAGGCCATAAAGTGATATAATTAATTTACAAACTTTATTTCTTGTCCAGGAATGACACAGCCTTTAGGTTGAACCGTATAAATTTCTTCTTTTAAATCACCATTTAGAAAAGCAGTTTTGACATCCATTTAGTGGATAAAAGGCTTACGAATTGAAAATAAGTCAATTAAAATTCGAATAGAAGAAATTCTAGTCACTGATGCAAATGTATTAAAATAATCTATATTTTATTTTTGAGAAACTTCTTTTGCTACTAACCGAGCTTTATATTTATTTAAGGATCCATCAGGATTAAATTTCTTTATGACTATCCATTTACAACCAATAGGCTTTGCACCAGGAGGTAAATAAGTTAATATCCATGTATTATTTTTCTTAATCAAATTAAGTTCAACTTTTATTGCCTCTTTTTAATATTTAGTATCTAAAGAAGATATAGCTTCAAAATAATTTGATGGTCACAAAAAGTTTGAAAATCATTTTCATATGAAAAATATTCTTTCCTAGGCCTTTTGCTCATTCTCAGTTCCTCATTAAAGGTAATTTTCAATAGGTGTATGAGAAATTTTTTCAGACATTGAACAAATATATTCAAAGAACTCTACATTATTTGTCTCAATTATAGTATTGCAATCAAGCACATCACTTTTTAAAACAAGAAACCTATATGCAACACTATGTTCAACATATCCAATAAGCATACAATCAATATTTTTAGAACCTATTCTTCTCTTTTTAGGTTCAGGCAACAGAACTTTACCAAGGCACCCACACACTTTTAAATATTTTAAATTAGGTTTAGGACCCTTCCGCAATTCATACGGAGTTTTGTCAGTTCTTCTATGTGGTATTTTATTTTGTAAGTGACATGAAGATAAAATAGCTTCACCACACACATTATCAGGAGCATAACTAACTAACATAAAGTTTATCATCTCTGTCAATATTTTATTTTTTCTTTAAGCTACTCCATTTGACTCAGGTGAATAAGGAAGAGTTACTTCATAAATAATTCCATTATTTTCACAAAAGTCATTCAAAGATAAATATTCTCTACCTCTATCAGATCTAATTCTCTTGATTTTTCTACTAAGCTGATTTTCAACCTCAGCTTTATAAGAAATTAAAAGGATTAAAAGTATCATCTTTATTTCTAAGAAAATACAACTTAGTATATCTAGAAAAATCATCAATAAAATTCACATAATATCTTTTACCACCTCATAGTTGCTTTAAATAGCCTAAATCAGTGTGAATCAAGGATAATAATTCAGTTTCTCTATTTACAGAAAACAAGTCTTTCTAGTATTTTTAGCTTCAGCACATATTTCATATTTGTTAATATTACTTGAGTTTAAATTAGATATTTAATCCTAGTGACAACATTTTCTTTATATACGCGACATTAATATGTCCTAGTCTACCATGCCACAAGAAAATTGATTCAACCATATAAGTAGAAGAAGAAGCATTTTTATTGTTTGTATTGAAAATATTAAGCACAAACATACCATGGTTACAATATCCATTACCCACAAAAATTTTATTTTTGGTCATTACAACCTCATTATTTTCAAATGAAACCTTCACTCCAACTTTTTCTAATAACCCACAGAAACCAAATTGGTTTGGATATTAGGAACATGCAATACAATATTAATGCTAGCGTTTTACCAGATGTGAGTTTGAGAGGAATTTTTTCTTTCCTAAGAACACGAGTTGTTCTTGAGTCACCAAGATAAATAGTTTCTTCTCCTTCCTCAACTTGGGTGTAAAACAACACTTCATTTTTGTTTGCACAAATGTGCCTAGTTGCACTAGAGTCTACCATCCAATCTCTCACATTGGCCACATTCTTTATTTTGAGATGACCATAACGATTATATTATCTGCTTTAATCAAATTTAATTTTGACTTAGCGAGATTGTTATTTATCCAAACTATTCTATTGCATTGAGGTGCATTTTTTTTGAAGGTTCACGTCTATTCCATACCTATGTTTTGATATTAGTGTCTGCCAAAGTTGTGGATGCAATAACGTATTTACAACCTCATGAATATATGTCAGGACAGCTGGAACAGTAACAGTAGAGACAACATCAAAATCGGTAGCACCATCAAATTTTTTTGTGGTACTAATTGCCATAGTTTCTTAGATTGTAGTAATTGAGAGCAAGAATTTCAATGATAACACTGCTTCAATATTATTTATAAGCAGATATACGTATTGACTTGAGTTGTGCTGCGTACTATCCTAATAAACTATTTCGGCAATGTGAAATATTTTTCCAGGATTAAACAAGCCCATCTCTAATTTATTTAGAGGACAGAGGAATCAACAAAATGTTAAATTACAAAATCAACTAGCCAGTAGGAAAAGTAAATAAGACAGAAAACAAATAATATTTAATATTAGACAACAAAGGAAGAAGAGAGGCATGAAAAGAAAGGAGAGAAAATAATATTTTTGCTATGTGAAATTGGCGTAAGGGAAGACCCTTTTATAGGCAAGAAAAACTGAAGGCTTTTCTTGCAATTTGTCAAGTCTCTTCAATTGTCAAGTATGATTGTCAAGACTTGCATGCATCTTGCCACATGGGTGGACATTTTCCCACCTTTTTAGAAATACCACAACAATAAGAGTAATACTAAGACTATCGGTATAACAAACTCTACTACCTACTAACCTTCCATTCTTATTCTCGACCTCCACAACTTCCTATCCAGTGGCATCCCTTTACCTCTTCTTATACCTCATATATTCAACCTCGCGCACCTCCTCACCGGGCATCAGTACATCTCCTCTTCATATTCATGAACTATCGCAGCCTTTTTTCTCACATTTTATCCTCTATGGGTGTCACCCCCACCTTATCCCAAATATCTATGTTCCTGGCCATATCCTACCAAGTAATATATCCATCTCAACATTTCTATTTGTGCTAGTTTATTTTTTGGACATGAGATTCTTGACGACTGCTTCCTCCATCTTAATTTTTGTGAGACAATTACGGAATTATTAAAGAATAATTTCTTAAGCTTATAGTTTAAAACAAGCAAATATTGCTACACCTACAAATCATCTCATTAAGTTAAAAATAATTAGAATTAAAATATTTAAAATATAAAAAATATCATTATACTAAAAATGAAAAAATAATATTAATGAGTTTGGACCTTGGAAGATGTGTGATCCATACAATTTGGTTAAATTAAAAAAAGTGATTTTTATCTATCTATAACATATATGAAATCTTATTACCAAAAATGTTCATAATTTGTTATTTACCCATGTAGTCCATACTTTTTCTACAAAATATATACCAATCCAATAATAGGTAAATTTTTCCATTAAAATCGCTCTAAAAATAAGGCACCAGATCTGCGTGTGATCCTATCACCATTAAATTCAAATTTTGAAACGGAAGGAAATCCCACTGCTGCGTGATTCTCTCATTCTCCATATATTTTGCACCATTGATAGCCATTAAAAAGCTTGAAATCTTTTAATTCAAATTTGGGTTTTCAAAAATCATTATTTGTTTGGATTGCGTGTTGTTGTAAATAATTCGGAATATATATAGGAGTTCATATTTCAATTTTGAGGGGTTTTGGTGAAGATTAGACTTGATTTTGACTGAATTTCAGATTGAAACTCGTCGAAGAAGAAGAAGACATATTTCCAGAAATTTTAGATAAATTGTAGTTAAATTGTAGATAAATTGTAGATAATTTGCAGATAAATTGTAGATTGGGAAGACTAAAACTTCTACAAGTCTTCTACAATTATGTCGAAAAATGCCAATTATGCTACAATTGAAATGGGAATTGGGATATTAAAATTTAATGTATTCAGTTTGTAGATATCTTGTAGATAAAATTTCTACAAATAACTACAAATCAGTTTGAGTATTGTATAAAATTGTATTATTTTTAAGAGTATCTACAAAATTACTACAGTTATACTACAAATTAAACTACAATTTTATGTCAAAAAAAATATTGACAACAAAATTTGCTCTTCATCTATAAAATTTCTACGCCCACACTGTCAACTTTATTGTCTTCTCAATTGAAGATTCATTTCAATATAAATCAAATGCTATCTCTCTAATATACCTTTCTCCTGAAAGAACATCCTTCGGTAAGTCTAGCACGGCCATCAGTAGGTATAAATCATGAAGGTAAAAATCACTAAAGGGTTGGGCTTTCCCTTACTCCCACGGATAGTAAAACTTCGAATAGACAAGTTTTATCAAACTCGAAGAAGCCAAGTAGCCAAGGACAAGCATTAAAGAACAATCAACAATTCTGGTTACGAGACAAACAACAAAGAATAACTAGCAAATTTAATTGAATGGAGGTGGTGAACTTGAGCACGAGAAGAACTATGATTTCCCCGCTTACCCATCTAAATTGTAGAATCGTGGGTAACTGACGGAAAGCGTGGGTGAGAGGACGAAAATGCGAGAATTAACTGAAGGTAAAACATGAGTGTGGGGGGTGGGAGGAGAGAGAGGCGGGTAAACTAAAATTGGAAAATATATGCTCCTAAAATCACCTATATAATAAATGAATCAATAATTATACCCTTAATTTGAATTATGGTATATAAATAATAATTTGATATGCTTAAATATAATTAACATAATCATTAAACAATAAATGTAGTAAGATTTGATATCTGTTACCAAAAAGCACTTTAGTTTCCCAAAACCAAAACCAAAACCAAAACCATTCATCCCTTTTTTGTCGGTCCACATATATATTACCCTAACATTTTCATACATTTGAAATCTATGTCACACACACTATCAAACACCTTGCTCTCCGTCATTTTCCGGCGACGATCCCTTTTTCCGCTATTTCCGGCCGTAAGGAACAGAAACATCCCCGTTCCCTTCGCCCTTTGGATCAGTCAGCTTCGCAAAATCATGAATCCCGAATAGTAAATTCTTCTATCTTTTTTTCTCTTTGAATTACATTTCTAGGGTTTGTTTTGTTATAAATTTGTATCTTTCTTGTATAATGCGATAGAAGGCTTGATTTCTCCTTGGGTTGTGGTAGTTTATTGTCGAATTTGCTTATTATTCAATTCAATTTTGTATTTAATGTTTTGCCCTTCAGATTCATGAAATTTAGTAAATTACTTTTTTATAGGTTGTAAAATTGATCATTTATTTTGATTGCTTCAATTTGATGATTTACGAGATTGGTTGGTACCGTTTTAGTTTTAACTTTTTGCATAATATCCCCCAATCAATCTGGAAAAGGGGAAGAATATAAGCGCTATCTGTCTATTGGTTTACCCGGCACTCGGCACTCGGCACTCGTGCTTGTTGGCTGTAGTAGGCTGCCCTGTGGATTAGTCTAGCTACTCACAAGTTGATCGGACACAACCATAATCAATTGGCCTGACACAAGCATCTGTGCACTAAGCTTTCGCTATGCTCGGGATTGAGAAAAGGGTCGGACAAAATTGCGTCTTTTGTATGCAGCCTTACATACGTAGTCTTAACACGCTTTTCTGCAAGAGGGCATTTGGGTGGCTTGAACCCATGACCTCACACCAACCACCGCAGCTTTTTACCATTGTGCCAAGGCTCCCCTTCGGCACACAACCATAATAAGAAAATAAGAATTAGCTTGATCACTTTGGACTTAGTCGAGGTGCTCGTTGAGAACTTTCACTCTATTTGATTCCTTAGGATGCAGGATTTTATCAATGTTTCACTTATTTCATGCTAATCACTGTTGCACTTTGACCTCAAAATGCCAGAAGTTTTATCGTAAGGGAGCTGTGGGTTATTTTGTTTACAGTTGCCTTAATTACATTCCATCTGTCTACAAGTTCATCACTCTTTACAGCTCAAGTGGATCTTAATGCTGTTGCATTTTATGTTTTCTGCAGTGACTACTTGTTCAAACTTTTGTTAATAGGAGATTCAGGTGTTGGAAAGTCATGTCTTCTCCTGAGATTTGCTGTAAGTATTCCGTCGCACTTATTTTTGTCGTACTTTTAGTTACTCTTGCTTATGAGCTGAATGTTACTTACCTTATTCCATTAATGGCTAATATAAGCAGTAAAACTAGGAAAGTGTGCAGATTGATTTGAGTGGGAGTGTATATAGCAGCAGATCGAAGTAGCTCCATGTTGCTCTTAAAATACTCTGTATCCTATCTAAGCAGTTTATCATGCAATTCTGGCAGATCTAACTAGTGGTGATGGTCATTGGCTCATTGCTCAATTAGGTCAAGTGCATAGTTGTTCTTGGCTATCCTTTTTTATAGTGACAATTTCTTTTTTTTTTTTTGGCTTTTATTTAATGTCAAGGACTGAGTTGTCAATTGCATTTACTTGAGCTATAAGTATTGAGAGTAAGAACTTGCATGTACCGAAGGTTCGCCTCTGCTGTATCGTTAAATATAGATTGTAAGATCAGTTTGTTTTGATAGTTCTGGCAGACATGTTAACGTTTTATGAAGTTTAGCGTGATGGCACTGAATTTAAATGTTCTAATAATTTCTTGCTTTGTGTCTTAAGGAAGCATTTTGTTATATTTCCACATCTTGATGTTTCCTAGGTTGATTAACTGATTCCTTATCTTCTGATGCAGGATGATTCTTATTTGGACAGCTATATCAGCACAATTGGTGTTGACTTTGTAAGCCAAAATTCGTAGTGAAATTACATACACAACATACTTACAGTCAGTGATGCTCCTATTTTACGTTGCAGAAAATACGTACAGTGGAGCAAGATGGGAAGACTATTAAACTTCAAATTGTATGATTCTTTTTGTCTTCTTTCGTTTTGGTTTGAGGTTTGACATTATTTGTCCCAGGAATTTTCTTTTGGAATTTTAGAATAAATTTTTTAAATTTGAACACAACTGTTGATACTTTGTTTTAGGATTCCGTGTCGTGTGTAGTTTGCTATGCATTGATTGCTTAAGATTCTGTCATACGGAGATCAGATGTTCTAGGATTGAGCTATATTCTTTTACAAGTGTACATGATCTGAATTTATGTGCTAGCTTTTGCTCCTGTCAGTATGCATTTTCAAAGTGAATTTAACGCCCTTGCCTGTGTTACATTTGCCAGTGGGACACTGCCGGACAAGAACGTTTCAGGACAATTACAAGTAGTTACTACCGTGGAGCACATGGCATTATAGTATGTTGCCCTGACCCCTTTTAAAGCAATCAATCATTCAATGTTTTCGCTTGGTAAATTCTGTTTTTCCTCAAACCACTTTTTTAAATATTCTTGCAGATAACTTATGATATAACTGATCAAGAAAGCTTCAACAATGTTAAGCAATGGTTGAGTGAAATTGATCGCTATGCAAGCGAAAACGTAAACAAGCTTCTGGTTGGAAATAAGTGTGACCTAACTGACAACCGAGCTGTGTCATATGATACAGCAAAGGTAGCGGTTTTCTTCTGTTCGTTCTTTGGTCTTTTTAGTGTAATGATTCTCGATTGACCGGAATAGTTCTTGATTCACATACAAGGCGTTTGCTGATGAAATCGGCATCCCGTTTATGGAGACTAGTGCAAAGAGTGCCACTAATGTTGAGCAAGCGTTCATGGCAATGGCAGCTGAAATAAAGAATAGGTATTTTTAATTTGTTAGTCTGGTTTTGATGCAGTTAAGAGTGTGGAATAGCGTCTCTTAATTTTGTGAAGCTGAATTTAGTCGATATCACCATCTCCTTATTGTTTACTTTGAACATGTATACAAAAATACTATATTTTGTCAGACATCTTTTTGGTTGATGCCGTTTATTACTTAATACAGGATGGCGAGCCAGCCGACATCAAACAATGCAAGGCCACCCACTGTGCAGATACGAGGACAACCTGTTAACCAGAAGAGTGGCTGCTGTTCTACTTAAATGTTGGATTCGGCTAGCTAGATTTGCTTCCAGAGCGGCCTTTCCGTTTGTGATGCTTTTGTTCTTGATGCGCTGCCAGTTCCATTCTTTGTATCTACCAGTATTGGCCTGTGCAAATCAAGAGAGTTTCTATTTTTAGTAGGACTCTTTCTCCCCTTTTGATATTTTCACTTCACTGGGTTTCGTGGTCAAATTGCAGTGTTTGCAATCCAGTTTCGCCAATATATATCAGAATATGGGTTCACTAGATGGGTATGTAATGCTGTTGTACCTACAATCATGTGCTTCAAATAAAATGCTCTGTCGTTATAATACTTAGTAGGCGTTTGGACATAAGAATTGTAAAACTCCAAAAAATGGTGAAAATATTTTTCAAGTCAAAATGGTATTTGGAATTTTGAGTTTTGTTTGGACATAAATTTCAGTTGGTTATTTTTGAAATTTTGTGAGTGATTTGAGTAAAATTTTGAAAATAGCTTTTTGGAGTTTTTTAAAATGCATCTTCAAGTGAAAAATAAAATTTTTATGAATAAATGCTGATTTCGAAAAAAGTAAATTTTTTTTGGAAAAAAAGAAAAAAAAATTATGTCCAAATGGGCTCTTAGTATATTTTCACCGTGTGGAGATCTGGGAAGGTAATGTTTTATGCAGGACCTAAATCTTACTCCTTTTTGTGGAGATAGAATGATATTTCCGCTAAGACATTCTGCTCAAGAAAAATAATTCTCAGCGGGTATGAAAAAGGAAAACAATAGTGAAGAAGTCATATTAAAAATAACCAAAAAAAAAAAAAGAATATTGCCACAAGGAAAACTACAGATAGTACTCCCGCCGTTCTAATTTATATGAACATGTTTGATTGGGTACGAAGTTTAAAAAAAAATAAAGATTTTTGGAATTTGTGGTCATAAACAAGTCCAAATGGGGCCCAGAGTATTTGTGTGGTTATAAAAGTTTCTCATTAATAGTAGAGTTGTAACTTTAAGCTAAATTGTTACCAAATTTAGAAAGAGTTAATTCTTTTTGGAACATACCAAAGAAAAAATAGATTCACATAAACTGAAACAGAGGGAGTAATAAAAATTTAAAACTAAAATAATACAAGATTGAAAATAATATTTACACATAATATGGGAAACATATACAGCATCAAGACTAAGATGGATATTAAGCTATCTGATAATCTTTTACAAGTACATCTTTTACCCTAATTATTTGCCTCCGCATTTTACTATTTAGGATCATATTCCTAAGATGTGCCATGTCATGCATAGTCACTTCTCTTCAATACTTGTCTGGCTTTTCGCTACTTATCTTTAGACCCAGAATATGCAAAAAAAGGAGGAACAATCATAGAGAAGCAATAATTATTGTTTATTAGGTCATTTCTGATCAGCCCACAAAACTTTAGATGATACGGAGTCCGTCATCTGAATTCATAAAGATGGTGTGAATATTAGCACACGAAAAATAGGAAATCATCCTAAATTCCTGTTATATGCCCCTAGACACCAAAAATTGATGAACGATCATTGTGAAGCCATGGCAACTGTTCACTAGGTTCTTCTTGGTGAGCCCGCGAAATTTTAGATGAACTTGAGCCAGTCGTCCTAATTCATGAAGATAGTATGGGCATTAGCATACCAAAAATTAGGAAATCGTCTTAAATTCCTGCTTTATAGCACCTAAAACACCCCAAAACCGAGGAACAGTAATGGCGAAGCAATAACTATTCTTCATTAGGCCGTTTCTTATGGTCCCACAAAATTTTAGGCGATTCAAAGTCCGCCACGCGAATTCATAAAAACAAAACGGACATTAGCACATGAAAAATCAAAAATTGTCTTGAAGTCCTGTTTGATGGCCCTAAACACCAATAAATAAGGAACAATTATGGCGAAGCAATGACTATTATTCATTAGGTCATTTCTGATGGACCGATAAAATTATAGGCGATTGGGAGACGATTGCCCGAATACATAAAAATAGCGTGGGCGTTAGAACAAAAAAAAAATTGAAAATTATCATGAATTTTTTATTTTATGGAACTTAAACTTCAGAAAAAGGAGGTACAATCATGACGAAATAATGACTATTGTTAATTAAGCTATTTCTGATGGCCCCCGAATATTTTGGGCGACTTGGAGCCCGTCGTCCGAATTCATGAAAATAGCGTGGACATCAGTACACGAAAAATTGAAAAGTGTCTTAAATTCTTGTTTTATGGCCCTACAACTAAAAAATGAGGAACAACCATGACACATCAATTTCATTAGGTCATTTCTGAGGGGCCCAAAAAGTTTTAGGCGATTGGGAGCCTGTCGCCCAAATTCAAAAGATGGCGTGGATATTAATACGCGAAAAATCAAAAATCATCATGAATTCTTGATTATAGCCTAATGCGCAAAAAAGGAAGAAACAATCATGGCAAAACAATTAATATTGTTCATTAGGTCGTTTCTAATGGGACCTTAAATTTTAGGCGATTTGGAGCCCGTCACCCGAATTTATGAAGATGCCATGGATTAAACACACAAAAAATGAAAATCGTCATGAATTGCTATTTTGTAGCCTAAAACACTAAAAAAATGAGGAACGATCATAGCGAAACAATGGCTATAGTTCATTAGGTCGTTTCTGATTGATCCACAAAATTTTCGGCGAATCGGAACCGTGGCTATCACACTATAGTATTAAAATTAGCAAGATAATTAGCCTGTTTCGGTAGATTTCTTGTTTTCTTTTCCTTGCTATATTTTTGGTACTCTTTGAAGTTTGAACGCAGGAAAAGAACACGAGGAGACTTTGCTGAACATAAAAGTAAAATTTCTTATAGAAGGTGAATAATTTTTTCAACAGTTTCATTTTTTGTCAATTTTCACCTTCATGAAAGAAACACTTTTTACAGGTTTGCAAAGAAATGAGTAAATTAGGGAGCAAATCATTAAAGATGAAAAGATAGGGTGCAGATTAAAAATGAAAGTTACATTAGGGGTGTAAAACACAAAGTGAGAATCATATATATATATTTCAAACCTTGTAAAATTATAGGATACTCTTTCATACCTAGTTGTAGCTTGTTTTCCTAACCATCAGCGACTTGGTTAGCCTCCCTAAAGCAGTGTAATGATGATCGAACCCATCTCGATGAGTTCATGAAATCACTTGCCTCTCGTCCAAATGCCCTACATTGGATTAGAGGCAGGTGATTTCCACGAACTCATCGATCAAGTTCATCAGGAATCCAATAATTTTTGTATGTTGTATGTTTACAAAATCAAATATATGCACTAAGTAAGGCACATAGCCACAATTTGGACCTCTTGTCCGTTCATTCACCATGCTATTTGTAAAGGGTAATAGTAGATATATATAATTGTACTTAGTCTAAGGTATCTTTAGACTGGGATTTTAAGCCATGAAAAAGAGGATGAAGGATCAAGAATTTCCTAAGATCAATAAGTTTGAGGCAACAGTGGTGCATCTTATATAAGCTAAGACTATTTATTTATGACCTATTTATTATTTTTAATTTTAAGGTTTTGTAAGTGTTCTCATATTAGACAAAATTAAACCGATTGAGGAAACTTCTAGCATTTCATATTTTTGTTTGTTATACAGATAAGTAGACCCCACTTACACAAAAACAAGCAACCGTTACTCTTTCTTTTTTGATTTACTTAATAGTTTTTGTATTATTACGTGTATTATATTATATTTTATACTGTTTTTGTTTTAATTTATGCGAACCTATTTCACTGAACACAAAGTTTAAGAAAAAAATAAATAGAATTTATGGTCTTAAATATATTTAAAAAAGGTATATAGTAATTGTGTGGTTATAAAATCTTTCCATTAAGGGTAGAATTAGAACTTTAAGCTAAATTATTTCCAAATTTAGAAAGTGATCATTCTTTTTTGAACGGACCAAAAAGAAAATAAAAAGTTTACATTAACTAAAACAGAGGGAGTACGTTTTTATTCCTTGTATAATATTTTCTTCGTCCCACTTTTACTGTAATTTTAGCTTTACGTCCATTAAAAATAAATAAAAGGTATAGTTTACTAAGTTACCCGACCTATTAAATGCTTTTTGGAAATTTGAGCATTAAAAAGAACTACTACTTCTTTAATATAAAGAATATAACAAAAATTGAGTTAAAAAATTGAGTTAAAAGTGGAAACTAAAATGAGACGGGAGGAGTAATTTTCTTTTATGTGCCATAAGAAAGGCAATTTCTTTTCAGAAAGGGGGTAAAAGAAATGCTCCTAAACTATTAAATTTTCTGTTAGTCTAAGTGGAGCACATATGCCCCTTCTATTAACTGAATTCCTACTCAGATTTATTAGCCTGTAATTGAATCTAAGACATATGCATGCACCTTTATTTTGGTTTGGATGACATATATATACACACAACAGTTATATCCACTAGTGATTTTATGCCATGAATAACACCCTTAAGGCCAAGGGTCTTCTCCATAAAAAATAGAACGGTTCGATCTCGTTTGAAATTAAATGGGCAATTATTTTGATAAGTTCAAATAGTGCCCTAAAGACTAAGGGCCTTCACCATCAAAGAAAGAAAGGTTCGACCTCGTTCGAACTCAGACGGGTAGTTATTTTGATAAGTTTGAAATAACACACTTAAAACTAAGGGCCTTCGCTATCAAAGATAGAAAGGTTCGACCTTGTTCGAACTCAGACGGGTTGTTATTTCGATAAGTTCGAAATAATACCCTTAAGGCAAAGGGCCTTTGGCCTCAAAGAAAGATAGGTTCAATCTCGTTCGAACTCAGACAGGCTGTTATATTGATAACTTCAAAATAACACCCTTAAGGCCAAGGACCTTCGCCATCAAAGAAAGATAGGTTCGACCTCGTTCGAGCTCAGACGCGCTGTTATCTTGATAAGTTTGAAATAACACCATTAAGGCCAAGGGCTTTTTCGTCAAAGATAGAAAGGTTCGATCGTGTTCGAACTCAGATGGGCTGTTATTTTGATATGTTCGAATTAACACCCTTAAGGCCAAGGGCCTTTGTCATCAAAGATAGAAAGGCCCGGCCTTGTTCGAACTCGGACGGGCTATTATTTTGATAAGTTCGAAATAACACCCTTAAGGCCCAGAACCTTCGTCACCAAAAGAAAAAAGGGGGAGGAAAATCGAGACTCGCCTGACGAGCCTCCGCCTTTCGACGAGATCACTAATATCTAGAAAGAAATTGAAACAAAAGACAAATAGCGAAGAAGAAAATTCTTTTCATGAAGTCATAGATGCGGCTTGTCGCCACCTACATCCGGCCTAGGCCAGTCAACTAAAAAAAGATACAAGAAACAAACAAATGCCAACCGACAAACGAAATGAAAAGAAAAACAAAGTACAACTTTCTTCACTCGGCGTCATCACCGCCGTCATCTATATAATCTCCATGAGGTTCGTCGTAATCACCATCTGCACCTCTATCAGCTTTGGGTGTCGCCGCATCATATCCACAGTTGGCATGAGCCTTCGCTCGCGCTTCTTCATAGACAGCCTCAATCATGGTGCCTATTCTTCGGCGTAGACCTAGAGCTCATGAGTCTGGCAGGGAAAAACAACGCGAGACAGTTCAGCCTAAGCCCTCAGCCACTGATTCTCCGCCTCCAAGGACACGACTCGATCTGCTAGAACCGAAGCCTCTTGATCAATCGTGCCATTCCGCTCCTCGAGCCTCACCTCTATAAGGGTCGATGTCGCCCTCTCCGATTCTTGTTGGGCTAGAGCAAGCGAATGGTATTTTCTAGAGCCGTCACCCTTGCCAAAGCCTCAGACCAGGCTCTTTCAATGCACTCTGAATCAGCAACCTTTCTTTTCATCGCATCCAATTTTCCCCTCTACTCTGCGCTCATCTCCTCAACTCGAACCCAGATCTGATCCATCTCCGATTGCATCGACTTCAACTTGCCCTGCAGATACTCGCATTCAGCAGTGACCCCGTACCCAATTCAAGCTCCTCGTCCTTGAGGCGGAGTTTCCTGTAATATTGATAACTTCAAAATAACACCCTTAAGGCCAAGGACCTTCGCCATCAAAGAAAGATAGGTCCAACCTCGTTCCAACTCAGACGCGCTGTTATCTTGATAAGTTTGAAATAACACCATTAAGGGCAAGAGCTTTTTCATCAAAGATAGAAAGGTTCGATCGTGTTCGAACTCAGATGGGCTGTTATTTTGATATGTTCGAATTAACACCCTTAAGGCCAAGGGCCTTTGTCATCAAAGATAGAAAGGCCCGGCCTTGTTCGAACTCGGACGGGCTATTATTTTGATAAGTTCGAAATAACACCCTTAAGGCCCAAAGCCTTAGTCACCAAAAGAAAAAAGGGGGAGGAAAATCGGGACTCGCCTGACGAGCCTCCGCCTTTCGACGAGATCACTAATATCTAGAAAGAAAGTTGAAACAAAAGACAAATAGCGAAGAAGAAAATTCTTTTCATGAAGTTATAGATGCGGCTTGTCGCCACCTACATCCGGCCTAGGCCAGTCAACTAAAAAAAGATACAAGAAACAAACAAATGCCAACCGACAAACGAAATGAAAAGAAAAACAAAGTACAACTTTCTTCACTCGGCGTCATCACCACCGTCATCTTCATCATCTCCATGAGGTTCGTCGTAATCACCATCTGCACCTCCATTAGCTTTAGGTGTCGCCGCATCATATCCACAGTTGGCATGAGCCTTCGCTCGCGCTTCTTCATAGATAGCCTTAATCACGGTGCCTATTCTTCAGCGTCGACCTAGAACTCATGAGTCTGGCAGGGAACAACAACGCGAGACAGTTCAGCCTAAGCCCTCAGCCACTGATTCTCCACCTCCAAGGACACGACTCGATCTGCTAGAACCGAAGCCTCTTGATCAATCGTGCCATTCCTCTCCTCGAGCCTCGCATCTATAAGGGTCGATGTTGCCCTCTCCGATTCTAGTTGGGCTAGAGCAAGCGAATGGTATTTTCTAGAGCCGTCGCCCTTGCCAAAGCCTCAGACCATGCTCTTTCAATGCACTCTAAATCAACAACCTTTCTTTCCATCGAATCCAATTTTCCCCTCTACTCTGCACTCATCTTCTCAACTTGAACCCAGCTCTGATCCATCTCCGATTGCATCGACTTCAACTTGCCCTGCAGATACTCGCATTCAGCAGCGACCCCTTACCCAATTCAAGCTCCTCGTCCTTGAGACGGAGTTGCCTGTTATATTGATAACTTCAAAATAACACCCTTAAGGCCAAGGACCTTCGCCATCAAAGAAAGATAGGTCCGACCTCGTTCGAACTCAGAGGCGCTGTTATCTTGATAAGTTTGAAATAACACCATTAAGGCCAAGGGCTTTTTCATCAAAGATAGAAAGGTTCGATCGTGTTCGAACTCAGGTGGGATGTTATTTTGATATGTTCGAATTAACACCCTTAAGGCCAAGGGCCTTTGTCATCAAAGATAGAAAGGCCCGGCCTTGTTCGAACTCGGACGGGCTATTATTTTGATAAGTTCGAAATAACACCCTTAAGGCCCAAAGCCTTAGTCACCAAAAGAAAAAAGGGGGAGGAAAATCGGGACACGCCGGACGAGCCTCCGCCTTTCGACGAGATCACTAATATCTAGAAAGAAATTTGAAACAAAAGACAAATAGCGAAGAAGAAAATTCTTTTCATGAAGTCATCGATGCAGCTTGTCGCCACCTGCATCCGGCCTAGGCCAGTCAACTAAAAAAAGATACAAGAAACAAACAAATGCCAACCGACAAACGAAATGAAAAGAAAAACAAAGTACAACTTTCTTCACTCGGCGTCATCACCGCCGTCATCTTCATCATCTCCATGAGGTTCGTCGTAATCACCATCTACTCCTCCATCAGCTTTGGGTGTCGCCGCATCATATCCACAGTTGGCATGAGCCTTCGCTCGCGCTTCTTCATAGACAGCCTCAATCACGGTGCCTATTCTTCGGCGTAGACCTAGAGCTCATGAGTCTGGCAGGGAACAACAACGCGAGACAGTTCAGCCTAAGCCCTCAGCCACTGATTCTCCGCCTCAAGGACACGACTCGATCTGCTAGAACCGAAGGCTCTTGATCAATCGTTCCATTCCCCTCCTCGAGCCTCGCCCCTATAAGGGTCGATGTCGCCCTCTCCGATTCTTGTTGGGCTAGAGCAAGCGAATGGTATTTTCTAGAGCCGTCGCCCTTGCCAAAGCCTCAGACCATGCTCTTTCAATGCACTCTAAATCAACAACCTTTCTTTCCATCGCATCCAATTTTCCCCTCTACTCTGCGCTCATCTTCTCAACTTGAACCCAGCTCTGATCAATCTCCGATTGCATCGACTTCAACTTGCCCTGCAGATACTCGCATTCAGCAGCGACCCCTTACCCAATTCAAGCTCCTCGTCCTTGAGGCGGAGTTTCCTATAATATTGATAACTTCAAAATAACACCCTTAAGGCCAAGGACCTTCGCCATCAAAGAAAGATAGGTCCAACCTCGTTCCTACTCAGACGCGCTGTTATCTTGATAAGTTTGAAATAACACCATTAAGGGCAAGAGCTTTTTCATCAAAGATAGAAAGGTTCGATCGTGTTCGAACTCAGATGGGCTGTTATTTTGATATGTTCGAATTAACACCCTTAAGGCCAAGGGCCTTTGTCATCAAAGATAGAAAGGCCCGGCCTTGTTCGAACTCGGACGGGCTATTATTTTGATAAGTTCGAAATAACACCCTTAAGGCCCAGAGCCTTCGTCACCAAAAGAAAAAAGGGGGAGGAAAATCGGGACTCGCCTGACGAGCCTCCGCCTTTCGACGAGATCACTAATATCTAGAAAGAAAGTCGAAACAAAAGACAAATAGCGAAGAAGAAAATTCTTTTCATGAAGTTATAGATGCGGCTTGTCGCCACCTACATCCGGCCTAGGCCAGTCAACTAAAAAAAGATACAAGAAACAAACAAATGCCAACCGACAAACGAAATGAAAAGAAAAACAAAGTACAACTTTCTTCACTCGGCGTCATCACCACCGTCATCTTCATCATCTCCATGAGGTTCGTCGTAATCACCATCTGCACCTCCATCAGCTTTAGGTGTCGCCGCATCATATCCACAGTTGGCTTGAGCCTTCGCTCGCGCTTCTTCATAGATAGCCTTAATCACGGTGCCTATTCTTCAGCGTCGACCTAGAACTCATGAGTCTGGCAGGGAACAACAACGCGAGACAGTTCAGCCTAAGCCCTCAGCCACTGATTCTCCACCTCCAAGGACACGACTCGATCTGCTAGAACCGAAGCCTCTTGATCAATCGTGCCATTCCTCTCCTCGAGCCTCGCCTCTATAAGGGTCGATGTCGCCCTCTCCGATTCTAGTTGGGCTAGAGCAAGCGAATGGTATTTTCTAGAGCCGTCGCCCTTGCCAAAGCCTCAGACCATGCTCTTTCAATGCACTCTAAATCAACAACCTTTCTTTCCATCGCATCCAATTTTCCCCTCTACTCTGCGCTCATCTTCTCAACTTGAACCCAGCTCTGATCCATCTCCGATTGCATCGACTTCAACTTGCCCTGCAGATACTCGCATTCAGCAGCGACCCCTTACCCAATTCAAGCTCCTCGTCCTTGAGACGGAGTTGCCTGTTATATTGATAACTTCAAAATAACACCCTTAAGGCCAAGGACCTTCGCCATCAAAGAAAGATAGGTCCGACCTCGTTCGAACTCAGAGGCGCTGTTATCTTGATAAGTTTGAAATAACACCATTAAGGCCAAGGGCTTTTTCATCAAAGATAGAAAGGTTCGATCGTGTTCGAACTCAGATGGGCTGTTATTTTGATATGTTCGAATTAACACCCTTAAGGCCAAGGGCCTTTGTCATCAAAGATAGAAAGGCCCGGCCTTGTTCGAACTCGGACGGGCTATTATTTTGATAAGTTCGAAATAACACCCTTAAGGCCCAAAGCCTTAGTCACCAAAAGAAAAAAGGGGGAGGAAAATCGGGACACGCCGGACGAGCCTCCGCCTTTCGACGAGATCACTAATATCTAGAAAGAAATTTGAAACAAAAGACAAATAGCGAAGAAGAAAATTCTTTTCATGAAGTCATAGATGCGGCTTGTCGCCACCTGCATCCGGCCTAGGCCAGTCAACTAAAGAAAGATACAAGAAACAAACAAATGCCAACCGACAAACGAAATGAAAAGAAAAACAAAGTACAACTTTCTTCACTCGGCGTCATCACCGCCGTCATCTTCATCATCTCCATGAGGCTCGTCGTAATCACCATCTGTACCTCCATCAGCTTTGGGTGTCGCCGCATCATATCCACAGTTGGCATGAGCCTTCGCTCGCGCTTCTTCATAGACATCCTCAATCACGGTGCCTATTCTTCGGCGTAGACCTAGAGCTCATGAGTCTGGCAGGGAACAACAACGCGAGACAGTTCAGCCTAAGCCCTCAGCCACTGATTCTCCGCCTCAAGGACACGACTCGATCTGCTAGAACCGAAGGCTCTTGATCAATCGTTCCATTCCCCTCCTCGAGCCTCGCCCCTATAAGGGTCGATGTCGCCCTCTCCGATTCTTGTTGGGCTAGAGCAAGCGAATGGTATTTTCTAGAGCTGTCGCCCTTGCCAAAGCCTCAGACCATGCTCTTTAATTGCACTCTAAATCAACAACCTTTCTTTCCATCGCATCCAATTTTCCCCTCTACTCTGCGCTCATCTTCTCAACTTGAACCCAGCTCTGATCCATCTCCGATTGCATCGACTTCAACTTGCCCTGCAGATACTCGCATTCAGCAGCGACCCCTTACCCAATTCAAGCTCCTCGTCCTTGAGACGGAGTTGCCTGTTATATTGATAACTTCAAAATAACACCCTTAAGGCCAAGGACCTTCGCCATCAAAGAAAGATAGGTCCGACCTCGTTCGAACACAGACGCGCTGTTATCTTGATAAGTTTGAAATAACACCATTAAGGCCAAGGGCTTTTTCATCAAAGATAGAAAGGTTTGTTCGTGTTCGAACTCAGATGGGCTGTTATTTTGATATGTTCCAATTAACACCCTTAAGGCCAAGGGCCTTTGTCATCAAAGATAGAAAGGCCCGGCCTTGTTCGAACTCGGACGGGCTATTATTTTGATAAGTTCGAAATAACACCCTTAAGGCCCAGAGCCTTAGTCACCAAAAGAAAAAAGGGGGAGGAAAATCGGGACTCGCCTGACGAGCCTCCGCCTTTCGACGAGATCACTAATATCTAGAAAGAAATTTGAAACAAAAGACAAATAGCGAAGAAGAAAATTCTTTTCATGAAGTCATAGATGCGGCTTGTCGCCACCTACATCCGGCCTAGGCCAGTCAACCAAAAAAAGATACAAGAAACAAACAAATGCCAACCGACAAACGAAACGAAAAGAAAAACAAAGTACAACTTTCTTCACTCGGCGTCAATCCCGCCGTCATCTTCATCATCTCCATGAGGTTCGTCGTAATCACCATCTGCACCTCCATCAGCTTTGGGTGTCGCCGCATCATATCCACAGTTGGCATGAGCCTTCGCTCGCGCTTCTTCATAGACAGCCTCAATCACGGTGCCTATTCTTCGGCGTAGACCTAGAGCTCATGAGTCTGGCAGGGAACAACAACGCGAGACAATTCAGCCTAAGCCCTCAGCCACAGATTCTCCGCCTCCAAGGACACGACTCGATCTGCTAGAACCGAAGCCTCTTGATCAATCGTGCCATTCCGCTCCTCGAGCCTCGCCTCTATAAGGTTCGATGTCGCCTTCTCCGATTCTTGTAGGGCTAGAGCAAGCGAATGGTATTTTCTAAAGCCGTCGACTTGCCAAAGCCTCAGACCAGGCTCTTTCAATGCACTCTTAATCAGCAACCTTTCTTTCCATCGCATCCAATTTTCCCCTCTACTCTGCGCTCATCTCCTCAACTCGAACCCAACTCTGATCCATCTCCGATTGCATCGACTTCAACTTGCCCTGCAGATATTCGCATTCAGCAGCGTTTCCTTACCCAATTCAAGCTCCTCGTCCTTGAGGCGGAGTTGCATGTTATATTGATAACTTCAAAATAACACCCTTATGGCCAAGGACCTTCGCCATCAAAGAAAGATAGGTCCAACCTCGTTCGAACTCAGACGCGCTGTTATCTTGATAAGTTTGAAATAACATCATTAACGCCAAGGGCTTTTTCATCAAAGATAGAAAGGTTCGATCGTGTTCGAACTTAGATGGGCTGTTATTTTGATATGTTCGAATTAACACCCTTAAGGCCAAGGGCCTTTCATCAAATATAGAAAGGCCCGACCTTGTTCAAACTCGGACGGGCTATTCTTTTGATAAGTTCGAAATAACACCCTTAAGGCCCAGAGCCTTCGTCACCAAAAGAAAAAAGGGGGAGGAAAATCGGGACTCGCCTGACGAGCCTCCGCCTTTCGATGAGATCACTAATATCTAGAAAGAAAGTTGAAACAAAAGACAAATAGCGAAGAAGAAAATTCTTTTCATGAAGTCATAGATGCGGCTTGTCGCCACCTACATCCGGCCTAGGCCAGTCAACTAAAAAAAGATACAAGAAACAAACAAATGCCAACCGACAAACGAAATGAAAAGAAAAACAAAGTACAACTTTCTTCACTCGGCGTCATCACCGCCGTCATCTATATCATCTCCATGAGGTTCGTCGTAATCACCATCTGCACCTCCATCAGCTTTGGGTGTCGCCGCATCATATCCACAGTTGGGATGAGCCTTCGCTCGCGCTTCTTCATAGATAGCCTTAATCACGGTGCCTATTCTTCGGCGTAGACCTAGTGCTCATGAGTCTGGCAGGGAACAACAACGCGAGACAGTTCAGCCTAAGCCCTCAGCCACTGATTCTCCGCCTCCAAGGACACAACTCGATCTGCTAGAACCGAAGCCTCTTGATCAATCGTTCCATTCCGCTCCTCGAGCCTCGCCTCTATATGGGTCGATGTCGCCCTCTCCGATTCTTGTTGGGCTAGAGCAAGCGAATGGTATTTTCTAGAGCCGTCGCCCTTGCCAAAGCCTCAGACCATGCTCTTTCAATGCACTCTAAATCAACAACCTTTCTTTCCATCGCATCCAATTTTCCCCTCTACTCTGCGCTCATCTTCTCAACTTGAACCCAGCTCTGATCCATCTCCGATTGCATCGACTTCAACTTGCCCTGTAGATACTCGCATTCAGCAGCGACCCCTTACCCAATTCAAGCTCCTCGTCCTTGAGACGGAGTTGCCTTTTATATTGATAACTTCAAAATAACACCCTTAAGGCCAAGGACCTTCGCCATCAAAGAAAGATAGGTCCGACCTCGTTCGAACACAGACGCGCTGTTATCTTGATAAGTTTGATATAACACCATTAAGACCAAGGGCTTTTTCATCAAAGATAGAAAGGTTCGATCGTGTTCGAACTCAGATGGGCTGTTATTTTGATATGTTCGAATTAACACCCTTAAGGCCAAGGGCCTTTGTCATCAAAGATAGAAAGGCCCGGCCTTGTTCGAACTCAGACGGGCTATTATTTTGATAAGTTTGAAATAACACCCATAAGGCCCAGAGCCTTAGTCACCAAAAGAAAAAAGGGGGAGGAAAATCGGGACTCGCCTGACGAGCCTCCGCCTTTCGACGAGATCACTAATATCTAGAAAGAAATTTGAAACAAAAGACAAATAGCGAAGAAGAAAATTCTTTTCATGAAGTCATAGATGCGGCCTGTCGCCACCTACATCCTGCCTAGGCCAGTCAACTAAAAAAAGATACAAGAAACAAACAAATGCCAACCGACAAACGAAATGAAAAGAAAAACAAAGTACAACTTTCTTCACTCGGCGTCATCACCGCCGTCATCTATATCATCTCCATGAGGTTCGTCGTAATCACCATCTGCACCTCCATCAGCTTTGGGTGTCGCCGCATCATATCCACAGTTGGGATGAGCCTTCGCTCGCGCTTCTTCATAGATAGCCTTAATCACGAAGCCTATTCTTCGGCGTAGACCTAGAGCTCATGAGTCTGGCAGGGAACAACAACGCGAGACAGTTCAGCCTAAGCCCTCAGCCACTGATTCTCCGCCTCCAAGGACACGACTCGATCTGCTAGAACCGAAGCCTCTTTATAAATCGTTCCATTCCGCTCCTCGAGCCTCGCCTCTATATGGGTCGATGTCGCCCTCTCCGATTCTTGTTGGGCTAGAGCAAGCGAATGGTATTTTCTAGAGCCGTCGCCCTTGCCAAAGCCTCAGACCATGCTCTTTCAATGCACTCTAAATCAACAACCTTTCTTTCCATCGCATCCAATTTTCCCCTCTACTCTGCGCTCATCTTCTCAACTTGAACCCAGCTCTGATCCATCTCCGATTGCATCGACTTCAACTTGCCCTGTAGATACTCGCATTCAGCAGCGACCCCTTACCCAATTCAAGCTCCTCGTCCTTGAGACGGAGTTGCCATTTATATTGATAACTTCAAAATAACACCCTTAAGGCCAAGGACCTTCGCCATCAAAGAAAGATAGGTCCGACCTCGTTCGAACACAGACGCGCTGTTATCTTGATAAGTTTGAAATAACACCATTAAGGCCAAGGGCTTTTTCATCAAAGATAGAAAGGTTCGATCGTGTTCAAACTCAAATGGGCTGTTATTTTGATATGTTCGAATTAACACCCTTAAGGCCAAGGGCCTTTGTCATCAAAGATAGAAAGGCCCGGCCTTGTTCGAACTCGGACGGGCTATTATTTTGATAAGTTTGGAATAACACCCTTAAGGCCCAGAGCCTTAGTCACCAAAAGAAAAAAGGGGGAGGAAAATCGGGACTTGCCTAACGACCCGCCTTTCGACGAGATCACTAATATCTAGAAAGAAATTTGAAACAAAAGACAAATAGCGAAGAAGAAAATTCTTTTCATGAAGTCATAGATGCGGCTTGTTGCCACCTACCTCCGGCCTAGGCCAGTCAACTAAAAAAAGATACAAGAAACAAACAAATGCCAACAGACAAACGAAATGAAAAGAAAAACAAAGTACAACTTTCTTCACTCGGCGTCATCACCGCCGTCATCTTCATCATCTCCCTGAGGTTCGTCGTAATCACCATCTGCACCTTCATCAGCTTTGGGTGTCGCCGCATCATATCCACAGTTGGCATGAGCCTTCTCTCGCGCTTCTTCATAGACAGCCTCAATCACGGTGCCTATTCTTCGGCGTAGACCTAGAGCTCATGAGTCTGGCAGGGAACAACAACGCGAGACAGTTCAGCCTAAGCCCTCAGCCACTGATTCTCCGACTCCAAGGACACGACTCGATCTGCTAGAACCGAAGCCTCTTGATCAATCGTGCCATTCCGCTCCTCGAGCCTCGCCTCTATAAGGTTCGATGTCGCCCTCTCCGATTCTTGTTGGGCTAGAGCAAGCGAATGGTATTTTCTAGAGCCGTCGACTTGCCAAAGCCTCAGACCAGGCTCTTTCAATGCACTCTAAATCAGCAACCTTTCTTTCCATCGCATCCAATTTTCCCCTCTACTCTGCGCTCATCTCCTCAACTCGAACCCAGCTCTGATCCATCTCCGATTGCATCGACTTCAACTTGCCCTGCAGATACTCGCATTCAGCAGCGTCTTCTTACCCAATTCAAGCTCCTCGTCCTTGAGGCGGAGTTGCCTGTTATATTGATAACTTCAAAATAACACCCTTATGGCCAAGGAACTTCGCAATCAAAGAAAGATAGGTCCAACCTCGTTCAAACTCAGACGCGCAATTATCTTGATAATTTTGAAATAACACCATTAAGGCCAAGGGATTTTTCATCAAAGATAGAAAGGTTCGATCGTGTTCGAACTCAGATGGGCTGTTATTTTGATATGTTCGAATTAACACCCTTAAGGCCAAGGGCCTTTCATCAAAGATAGAAAGGCCCGGCCTTGTTCGAACTCGGACGGGCTATTATTTTGATAAGTTCGAAATAACACCCTTAAGGCCCAGAGCCTTCGTCACCAAAAGGAAAAAGGGGGAGGAAAATCGGGACTCGCCTGACGAGCCGCCGCCTTTCGATGAGATCACTAATATCTAGAAAGAAATTTGAAACAAAAGACAAATAGCGAAGAAGAAAATTCTTTTCATGAAGTCATAGATGCGGCTTGTCGCCACCTACATCCGGCCTAGGCCAGTCAACTAAAAAAAGATACAAGAAACAAACAAATTCCAACCGACAAACGAAATGAAAAGAAAAACAAAGTACATCTTTCTTCACTCGGCGTCATCACCGCCGTCATCTATATCATCTCCATGAGGTTCGTCGTAAAAACCATCTGCACCTCCATCAGCTTTGGGTGTCGCCGCATCATATCCACAGTTGGCATGAGCCTTCGCTCGCGCTTCTTCATAGATAGCCTTAATCACGGTGCCTATTCTTCGGCGTAGACCTAGAGCTCATGAGTCGGGCAGGGAACAACAACGCGAGACAGTTCAGCCTAAGCCCTCAGCCACTGATTCTCCGCCTCCAAGGACACGACTCGATCTGCTAGAACTGAAGCCTCTTGATCAATCGTTCCATTCCGCTCCTCGAGCCTCGCCTCTGTTAGGGTCGATGTCGCCCTCTCCGATTCTTGTTGGGCTAGAGCAAGCGAATGGTATTTTCTAGAGCCGTCGCCCTTGCCAAAGCCTCAGACCAGGCTCTTTCAATGCACTCTAAATCAGCAACCTTCTTTCCATCGCATCCAATTTTCCCCTCTACTCTGCGCTCATCTCCTCAACTCGAAACTAGCTCTGATCCATCTCTGATTGCATTGACTTCAACTTGCCCTGCAGATACTCGCATTCAGCAGCGACCCCTTACCCAATTCAAGCTCCTCGTCCTTGAGGCGGAGTTGCCTGTTATATTGATAACTTCAAAATAACACCCTTAAGGCCAAGGACCTTCGCCATCAAAGAAAGATAGGTCCGACCTCGTTCGAACTCAGACGCGATGTTATCTTGATAAGTTTGAAATAACACCATTAAGGCCAAGGGCTTTTTCATCAAAGATAGAAAGGTTCGATCGTGTTCGAACTCAGATGGGCTGTTATTTTGATATGTTCGAATTAACACCTTTAAGGCCAAGGGCCTTTGTCATCAAAGATAGAAAGGCCCGGCCTTGTTCGAACTCGGACGGGCTATTATTTTGATAAGTTCGAAATAACACCCTCAAGGCCCAGAGCCTTCGTCACCAAAAGAAAAAAGGGGGAGGAAAATCGGGACTCGCCTGACGAGCCTCCGCCTTTCGAGCAGATCACTAATATCTAGAAAGAAATTTGAAACAAAAGACAAATAGCGAAGAAGAAAATTCTTTTCATGAAGTCATAGATGCGGCTTGTCGCCACCTACATCCGGCCTAGGCCAGTCAACTAAAAAAAGATACAAGAAACAAACAAATGCCAACCGACAAACGAAATGAAAAGAAAAACAAAGTACAACTTTCTTCACTCGGCGTCCTCACCGCCGTCATCTTCATCATCTCCATGAGGTTCGTCGTAATCACCATCTGCACTTCCATCAGCTTTGGGTGTCGCCGCATCATATCCACAGTTGGCATGAGCCTTCGCTCGCGCTTCTTCATAGACAGCCTCAATCACGGTGCCTATTCTTCGGCGTAGACCTAGAGCTCATGAGTCTGGCAGGGAACAACAACGCGAGACAGTTCAGCCTAAGCCCTCAGCCACTGATTCTCCGCCTCCAAGGACACGACTCGATCTGCTAGAACTGAAGCCTCTTGATCAATCGTGCCATTCCACTCCTCGAGGCTCGCCTGTGTAAGGTTCGATGTCGCCCTCTCTGATTCTTGTTGGGCTAGAGCAAGCGAATGGTATTTTCTAGAGCCGTCGCCCTTGCCAAAGCCTCAGACCAGGCTCTTTCAATGCACTCTAAATCAACAACCTTTCTTTCCATCGCATCCAATTTTCCCCTCTACTTTGCGCTCATCTCCTCAACTCGAACCCAGCTCTGATCCATCTCTGATTGCATCGACTTCAACTTGCCCTGCAGATACTCGCATTCAGCAGCGACCCCTTACCCAATTCAAGCTCCTCGTCCTTGAGGCGGAGTTGCTCTTCGAGCTCGCTCTTGCTACGGATCATCTACAACAACTCTTGATCCCCTTTATCCAATTTCTCGCCCAGAGCTCGGTTACGGGGGTCCATCCTCAGCCGTTCGTGCAACTCACGACACCTGTTGTAATAGCGATGGTACTCCTCCGACATCTACAAGAAAATCCTCGACCAGGTGTTGGCCCTACGGATGATTTCCAACTCTACCTGATCGGTCTAATAAGTAAGAAAGCAGTTAAACTAATACTCGTTCGCACAAAGGGAAAGGGTGAGACAAGATCCAGATATAACATACTCGCAAACCCATGACGAACACTTCGTCCCATAATTCGGCATCAGGTATATACCGCAGGGACTCATTCTTAGCTTCCGAACACAACATGCTAAACTGCGGTACAAAGTTATCCCCCTGCACTAAAAGGTTCACATTGGAGGAAATCTCGAGAACACGAGCCGATCCACTAGCGTGAACCACCGAGTGAGTAATTCCCTCCTCGAACATCCAGACATCACCAGGATCCAATTTAGTCTCAGACTCATACTCGTCGACCATTACGCACTTTCCCATTTCTCCTATTGAGGGGGGACGCGACCCGCCACAGACGAAGAGGGCGCACTCGAGGTCACAATGGCAGCACTAAGGGTCTGATTCTCTGCTGCGACAAGGCATCGATCATCACCAGCAACAGGAATTTCGGGTTGAGTTGTTGCAACAGTCAAATTTTTCGGGCACTAGCCGCTAGCGCCAACTTCAACAACTCGCTCCACCTCTGCGGTGAACGCTGCAATAACACCTTGCTCTGGGCCCTCCGGGGGGGAGAATCTAGGTTAATTTACGTTTGGAGGTTCCATCTTAAACTCCACCCTCCGTCTCTTCGACGGTCCTTCCTCTTCTCTGTCGACGATTCATTCGTAGGGAGAACAACACTAGATGGGGTCTCGTCCGGAGAGACAGCCCGTGCCGGAGTAACCAAGGCCGCAGATTCGACCGATGCAGCCCTCAACGATGGATGTGTAGCAGGCACCGCGACAGGACGAGCAGATGCAGCTGGCTGGCGAAAGGCTAGTTGAGGAGCTCTGGCTCTCCGCACCCTTCCTGACAATGATAAACAAATGCATGAGAAGCGGAACAAAGACGACTAAAGAAAAACAGTAAAAAATGGGGTTCTCACGTGTGAGAGGCCTACGTGCAAATCTCTCATGAAAGGTAGACCAGGTACGAATCCCCATAGTATAGGGAAGGATGGCCTCCACCTATTCAGGGATCCCTTCAAGGTAGCGGGGGCAATCTCTCAGCTACAGAAAGACAAAGCAATTTAATATCTGCAACAAAAAAATCAAACATTCCACTAATTAAAGACGCAAACGTATGTGCAAAATTCCACCTCTCAGGGAACCTTGTCGGGTCCGCCACGATGTGCTTGGTCCGCACGTAGAAAAACTCATAGAAGCAACGATTAGTTCTGTCATCCATCTTCACAACCAAACCTTTCGACCCACATGACACGCATGCAGCATTGATCCTCGAATCAATTGGGGAGCGAAGAGGCTAAGCACATGTCCCAGAATGACCTTACGACCGGAGAGCTACGCCTATTTTAGTATCATGAGGAACAACTTGTATAAATAAGGAGAAAGTTGGATAGGCACACCTCATAATACGGCAGGATTCCACCACTAGCATAGGAAGTGGGAGCGCGTACCCTACAACAAAGGGGTAAGCATAGAACATGCAAAATCCGGGACGGTCGAACTGAACTCGGTCGTCCTTCCCAGCCAGTTGTATCTCGACGAAATTAGGGATTCCCCGTCTCTCCCTCAAATCCATGATCCCTCTCTCCCTTATCATGAGAGCAATATCCTCTGGCTCCGTTCCACCGCCGATAGTGAAGTCAGTCGCGTCCCTTCCAGGGCGGGCCAAGATTTTATCTACCAAGGTAACCTCTTTCTCTTCCACCGCGTCCACTTTACCGGTGGCCTGAATAGGATTTTCAGTTATCGGAGTTGCGACAGGAAGTATGTCACGAGAAGAATTGCCATCCATTTCAGGAGAAATAGGAAAACCTTCCTGAAAAAGTGAAAAGATTGGGGGTTGCAATAAGCAGAAAAATAAGCAAGAACTCGAGGTATCATAAAAGGAGATATCCGGGGAGTTCACTCAAGATGAACAATGAAGTGCGAGAATTGACAGGGTTTCCTTATTTATAAGAGGCATAAATTCCCCAAAAGCGAAACCCAATAGGCGTCATTCGAATCCGATGGGACACGAAACATTTCAGTCCCTAAGAAATGTGCGTCATAATAATAGCTTGCACGAACTAACACTTCATATACCAACCGTCATTTCGATTTTGAAACCATTGTAACGGTACACGAGTACTGAAAAGACATCCCCACGCCATCCAAAATTCAAAATGGGATTATGGAACAAAAGGGGGGTCAGATTCCCCTCGACTATGTTGCACACATGATCCGTCCGTCGAGTTCGACGAAGCGCGACCTCGACGAACGGAGTGACTAATTGTATTGGTCAAAATATGACCACCTCAACCGGGGTGGCCACAACCCATCCTTACTGTCATACAGGAGAAGTCAACGAAGTTAACTTCATCCCTCCTTTAAGACATTCGACACAGCAATAAAAGAAATGCCTCTCCACAACCAGGGAGCCTCCCTGACTCAGTCACTACAAGTCGTGGCAGAGGTAAAAAGGTTTTTGACTATATATACCAACACCAGAAAACTTCAAAAGGGGGCTTCTTCTCCTCCAGCACTCCCACAGAATGAGAGGATGAACAGAACTCCACTTTCAAAGAGAAGAAGAAATAGAGTTCTTCGCTTAATTAGGAGAAATGAGCTCCATTTTTGTATTTGAAAAAAGGAAGAAACAACTCCTTCCCAGTGGCGGGGACAGAAGGGGGTTCACCCTTCGCCAAAAAATTACACTGTATATATAAGGTAAAATCTATTTTTTACGTATATATATATTAAGTTTTGAACCCCCTTAACACAACCCAAAAGTATAGTTTAGTGGTCAAAGGGGTTCAAACCCTTCATAAGGTTATAGGTTCAATTTTCACTAGCTACAAATTTTTCTTTTTGAACCCCCTTCTTGAAGATCCTGTCTCCGCCACTGCTCCTTCCCCTTCCAAGGAGAGAGAAGGCACTGCTCAATTATAAATAAGATCTAATATGCAACTGCAGCTATTCTATCTTTTGATCTAGTATTAATTAAGTTTTATTACGATTTACCCTTCCATCTTTTATTGATTTGCTCAATAAAAATTAAAAATCTTTTGAGTCAAACACATATCAGTCATTATTAGTTGCTATTACAACATGTCATGATATTCTGAGCGACTAACTACATAAAATGCATGCTATACACCTGGTGGAAAAGAAAATTTCGCGTTGGATTCTTGCAATATAATTCATTTTATTTTAAAATTGAACTTATGTGCCATTGACACTATAAAGTTCTTTTATATCGTCAGATTAGATTGACCTGTAACAGGTTATCAATGTTTGTAGCTTAGAAAATATAATATAATAAGTATTTGTCCTGACCTGTTAAACTATATTGATAGTTTAATTTCTTGAAACGACAAGATGGATCCCAAAATCATACAAGTTAAAGGCATTGTTAAGAAATGGATAATTAGAAGTTCTAAAACAAGTATATTCATAAATATGATGTACAAAAAATTAATAATAATTCATTGTTTAATTAATTACAACAATTACTATCATTCATCTTATATAAGATATGCCCACAAGTTGCTTCAAATTTCGTCTACCAACAAATCAGAAACCCAATTTATATTAGGAAATTCTTGATCTTGATTCTCCCATTCCACAGGCCTTTTCCCCTTATAATCATGCACATTATTTACCCTACTAGAAGAATTCCCAGTCTCAAAATTCTTCAGCTCCTCAGCTAACCTTGCATGGCTTGCTGAAAACAGGGAAAATTCGATCCGATTTTGAACTTGAGGTTTAATTCTTGGTTGAGACTGAGACGTAGAAGGGATAAACAACTCGTAATTTGTTATATTTTCAACATTTTGTTGAGGCCGAGAAGAAGAAGGGATCAAGAATTCATGATTATTAGTTGATGACGAATTCCCATGTCCGGAAAATGTAGTACTATAGTATTGTGGTGGCGGTGGTGGTGGGGTTGGTTGAGGATTAGAAGGAATAATCATCCAACCGCCATTTGGTCCATTTTCAATTAAAATATCCGGATAAGATTGGATGTGTAGTGGGTACAAATAGACGTAGCACCAGTTGTACTTAACCTCAGGGCGCAACTCTCTTAACGTGTGAGCGAAAAAACAGACTTTTCGCTCACACAAAGTACCCGCATTGCATGGGTGAGTCCTGTATTTAGCAGGATGTAGCCAATACTCAAAAACCCCATGACAAAGTTCACAACCATCTCCTTTAACACATTCCCCTGCTTTAAAACTTGGACATGAAATTGGCAAGTAATTATATCTTTGAGGGTCGCGACGACGTGCTTTTTCCCCTCGGTGAGAGAACGGACAAGACGTCCAGTCGTGGCTACGGAGTTTAGGGCATTTTTTTATTTTGTAGGCATACATACGAAAATCATCCGATTCATATAGGGCTTGATCGATGAGTTCGTGGAAGTCTCCTGCCTCATGCCCAAATTGTCTACGAAAAGGAGATGATGAATAGTAGCTGAAATGACGATCATTTTTGTAAGTCATTGTTAGTAAATATATAATGACGATACAATTGAAGAAAACGTAGGATGAAAATGCAAGAAATTAAAGAATGTGTATGCAAAATGTGATTGAAAGGAATCAACAGATTAAAAAAGAAAAACTCTAGAAAATATAGCTGAAATAGAAACTCTTTGGATTCTTTTGGCAACACTAAGAGGTTGTTTGAAATGGATTGTGGAATTGGTGAAAGAGAAATGGGATATTTATAGCTTGAAGAACAGAGAGTTTATATATTTTTTTGCTTTTTCACCCTATGGGCCAGACTAATTTTGGGTTCGCACCAGGAAGTTTCACATTTGGGGTAAAGCACTTCATAACAAACGCGACTCCATACCTAGGGACTCGAACCCAAGACCTCTAGTTAAGAATGAAGGAGTACTTACCACTCCTCCACAACCTTCGGTACAAAGAGTTATATTTTTTTTTTGTTTTCCATCCGGTGTCCAATATCCACATTGGGGCCAAATTAAATTCGGATTCGCTCCGGGAAGTCCCACATCAGGGGTACAATGCTTCCTAACAAAGGTGACTTCATACCTAGAGACTCGAACCCGAAACCTCTAAATAAGGATGAAGGAGTACTTATCACACCATCACGTACAGAAAATTATACTTAAAGGATATATTTATTTTTTAACTAGTAGGAGTTAATGACTTCATATCTATAGCATTGAAGTAACGGATGTCTATTATAGATTATTCAATAAAATAAAAGCAAAATAGATTTATGTAATCTGAAATTCAGGCAATCACTGACTCTGAGCTTTAACTAATTTTTTTTAGTGAGTTAATGACTTAAAATATTGTACTTCTCCGTACCTGTTTGATAACAGGATTAATTATATATTGAACGAAGTATTATATCTCATCTCTATGTATTACTTGTTTAAAATTTGAGAAGAGGTACGAATTCTCCAAAAATATTATCGTACAAATCATCCACATCGATTTTTTGCAAGAGTTCGAGTAACATAGAATTTTAAAGGGTGATACAATTAAGGATGCCTCGTCAATATTGATGAAGTTTGACTTAAGTAGTCAAATTTGCATTTTTTTTATTGTAACTTCAAAAGAATAACAAGATACATGGCTGGGAAAAGAAAACAAAGAATATATCCAAACATGCTAATTATCTTGCTAATTTAATGCTTTTGGTGTATTACTTTTTAACCTATATATAATTCTAACGGTTTAGCTTATATATTTTTTCGTACATTTTACATTGTATCAATGCAATTTAATCTGTTGTTAAAAGTATTCTACCTTATTTTTCATAAATTAATGCCACTTTTTACGGTAGAAATTTGTAATTATTAAGTGAACTAATAGTATAAAACTTTAGAATATAGAACTTAAAACTCTAATAACATAGACAGTAAAATAGGGGAGAAATTTAAAAATAGTCAGATTTACAAGTGGTCATTAAAAAATAGCCGTTGTTTCAAAAGTAATCGAAATTTAGCCACTTTTCATGTAAAAATAAATCTGAATGAAAACACTGTTCAAAATTTGAAAAATACTCCAGTATAATATACTGTAGTTCTAGTATATTATACTGGAACTCCAGCCTAATATACTGGAGTTCCAGTATAATGTACATGTCCAGCATAATATACTGAAGTTTGGAGCACCGGTGCTCCAGTCTCCAGTATATTATACTGGAGCCATGAAAGTATATCGGTTCAGGATAATTTGCTGGAAGTTCATATACAGGTGTATCGAACTCCAGTATATTATGCTGGATCGGTATTTATTGCAGCAAAATAGTAGTTATTTTTTATTGACTTGATAAAGCTATTTTTAAATGACTAGTCAGAAAACTGGCTAGATCGTGCTATTTTAACATAAAATAGATAAAGTATCGTCAGATATATAGAAGTGTCATGACAATAAAACATTCTTGTATAACGTAATATTATGTCCTATTTTCATATCATTTAATATTTGTCTTTTAATTCAAAGGACTTTGTAACCAAAAGTAGAACAAAAAAGAAACCTCTTATTATTAATGTTCTTGTAATTTACTTAACTACTACCTACATGCAATTCTATAGGTGTTTTGTATGACATCAGAAAAAAACCAAAAAAGAAAGAGAAGAAGAAAAAAACAATAAAACACTTCTTATCTGGACCGACAAGAGTATTAAAAAAACAAAATAAAAAATAAAATTGGAACTGTTTATCGGTTAAGTTTGGGATTATATAACAAGAAAGTCATCAAAGAGCCTTAAATAGGGATAAGAAATTAGGTCAGAAAATGACAATATATTTACACTACATAAAAAATATGTCATATATTGCATGAGAGTAGCCACGTTGTTATGGAAATCAAAGACATCACAACAACCTAATTGGCCATTTGTTCCTTTTATACATCTAATAAACAAACGAAAAAATAAGATAATGGAGTAGAAGAGTATACACTAATATCGTAGAAGAATGTTAATAAATTTAGAATGTCTAAAAGATATATGTAGGTCATTGTTTATAATAAGTGGAATCATATACATATATATATGTGTGTGAGTATGTAGTATTTTACGTGTGTGTATGTGAAATCAAGGATGGAGCTACATTGACCCAAGGATGATCAGTTCTCAAAAGAACTTGACAGCAAAATTGACTTTTGATTAACTTACCATCATAAGTTTTTTGCTTCCAACGAAATCGTCATGTATAATTTTAGTCGCTCCAAAAAAAATGGCAGACAATATATATATTTTTTGTATATATATTTAGCGAAATGCAATTAATTTCGATGACCGGCCAATTCTGTGGTAAAAATGGCACGTTCTAGTCAGTTTTCGGACTGTTCATTCAAAAGCGTTTGCCAAGTCATTAAAAATTAGCCACTATTTTGCTGCAATAAAGACCGGTCCAACATAATATACTAGAGTTTGGTGAACCTGTGTATGCACTTCCAACATATTATGCTTTGATCGATATGTTTTGCTGGTTCCAGTATAATATACTGGAGACATGAGCACCAGTGCTCCAAACTCTAGTATATTATCATGGACCGATATATTATACTGAAACTGGAACTCCAATATATTATGCTGGAGTATTTTTTCGGATTTTAAAAAATATTTTCGTTCGCATTTATCTTTACATGAAAAGAGCCTAAATTTCAATTACTTTTGAAATTGTGGCTATTTTTGAATGACCACTTGTAAATCTGGATATTTTTTAAATTCTCCCAATATTGTATTCTGCCCAAATCTCTTCAAACGGACCCAATTTCTCAAATGAAAATTGGGTTGGGTTTGGCGACCAGCAAATTTGTCAAAATAGCACAGTATAGCTAGTTTTTGCATTGGTCAATCAAAAATAGCTAGTGTTTACCAAGTCAATGAAAAATAACCATTATTTTGCTGTAACAGAGACCGGTCGCGTATAATATACGGGAATTTGATGCATTTGTGTACGAACTCCAGCATATTATGCTGGACCGGTATACTTTGCTGATTCCTGTATAATATATGGAAGACTGTAACACCGGTACTCCAAACTCCAATATATTATACTGGTCATTTATACTTGCTGGAACTCCAGTATATTTTGCGGGAGTTCCAGTATAATTATACTTGAATTCCCACATATTATATGGGAGTTCCAGCATAGTTATTCTGGAACTACCATATAATATGCGGGAGTTCAAGCATACTTATGCTGGAACTCCCGTATAATATGCGGGCGTATTTTTCGGATTTTGAA
This sequence comes from Nicotiana benthamiana, assembly GCA_034376525.1. NCBI lineage: Eukaryota > Viridiplantae > Streptophyta > Magnoliopsida > Solanales > Solanaceae > Nicotiana > Nicotiana benthamiana. The sequence goes on along the minus strand of CM067337.1, from coordinate 89,645,788 downwards.
CAGTGTTTTCGCTCAAATTTATATTTACAAAAAAAGTGGCTAGATTTCAATTACTTTTAAAATTGAACTATTTTTGAATGATCAGTTGTAAATCTGACCTTTTTTTAATTTCTCCCAGCAAATTTTGTATTTTGCCCAAATCTCTTCAAACGGGCCCAATTACCTTCAAAGTTTTTTGCTTCAAACGAGTAAATTTGAAAAATGGGTTGGGCCAGAATAACTTGAAAAATGGGCGAAGATTAAAAGGCCTGGGGAATAGGCTGGTGGGTCCAATTCCTCCTAAGGTCAAAACAGAACTAGCTCAGTCTGAACATTGGACTTCTTAAGTGGATTCAATCATACGTCGATTCATTTCAAGCAAAAAAATACGTATTTTTACATAATTTGTAAAGAAATGTATAAATTCATTTATTCTAAGATCACTAGCAAATGAAAAAGGAAGGTTGCAGAAAAACAAATAAAACAAATATTAAAAGTAAAAACGGGACGATGGTAACAACGCGATGAAATATAACAAAATTGAGTAGTTAAAATATACTGTTGTGTGGTGTGGTATTTGAAATCCCTCCCACTACTAACGAGAGATTCGAGTTCGAGCAATGAGAATGAAAATATCTTGATACGTAACACTTCAGTCCCCTTAGTTGGCCTACTTGGCACAAATCAAGATTAATCGGGCCAGCAATTTCCGGATACCAAATACCTTTTTTTTATTTATAAAAATAACTAAAACTTGAATTCTACCACAAACATCTTCTAGACCTATTTGTCATGAATAATTTTTTAATATTTACTAATGCTGAAAACATTTGCTTGTAAATGATCTTTTGCCCATGTCATTTTGGGTTTCAATTGCAAAACTGTTGTGTCAAGTGAAATATTGAAATTGTGTGTAGAAGATGTATTTTAGTTTTTAAGTGAAGTTGTTCAAATTTTAAGTTCCAAATCACAAATTTATTCACGTGATAGGAGCCTAATTTAATCATAGTAAATATTTTATACAATTGAATAATAAACTATGATAACTGAGGGAGCCACAACACTCAAAAATCACAAATTGCAATAAAATTCTATTACAGCACCTTTTATGTTTTTGTTGCATCACTTACTCATACATTAACATACAGAGTTTATTAAGCGTGTACATAGGTCGGGTTGGTTCGGATTTTACAATTACCAAATCAAACCAATTGTATCGGTTTATTAAATCTAAAGACCAAACCAAACCAATAAAACTCGAATTTTTCTCTCTCGATTTTTTTCGAATTTTTTCGGGTTTTCAGATTTTTTTGGTTTTTTTTTCGATAAAATTTTCGTAGAACAATACATATAAATTATGCTCAAAATATTTCTTTAGTCCTAGTAAAATACAACTATATAAAGCATTTTCTAAGAAAATAATACAATATATGAGATATGTCATAGCATTATCCTAAAATATTTAACGATAAAGATAATAAAGTTATGTAATATAAATATTGCTAATTAAAAAGCTATAATAAAAAAATATAATCTAAGAGTACTAACAACAACAACAACAAACAACAACTACCCAGCATAATCCCACAAAGTGGGGTTTGGGGAGGGTAATATGTAGACGAGCCTTATCCCTACCCAAAAGGGCAGAGAGGTTGTTTCCAATCGACCCTCGATAATCTAAGAGCACTAAGTCATGCTAAAATAAGTAGACTAATAAGGGAGTATTACATGCCTAAACGTTAATGAAAAAATAAAAAATAGTTTATGCAGTTTATCTGAATTATTGCAAAATAAAAATAGATATTTAATACATTCTCGCTCGTAGTATTGAATTAAATTTCTTTTGTTAGCATTAGTATTGATTTGATTTTGGTTTGGGCTTTTGTTAGCACTATTTAATTTATTAATGTTAATGGCTATAAAACTTATTGGAACATTCAAAAGTTCTAAGTTCAACCTTGAAATAATAACTCAAAAAATAAAATTATGAAATCTTTTAAGAAATATTTATAAATTACATCACAATAAGTATATTTATATATTAAGTATGTCTAAAATTTCTATATATGTAATGTCGGGTTGGTTTGGTTTCGGTTTGACTTTCTTTAGTTAAAACCAAACCAAACCAATTATGGTCGGGGTTTTTTCCAACACCAAACCAAATCAAACCAACCCATAGTTGAACTTTTTTTCGGTTTGACTCGAATTATCGGGTTGGTACGGTTTGTCGGATTGCTTTGTACACCCCTAGAGTTTATATAGAGAAACGATTCTAATAATTTTACCTCAAAAATTTGTGATGCATAAAAATTTCAAAAGTTTTGGCCAAGAAAATTAGTAAGTTCAAAAAAGGCTAAACCATCAAATAACATGAAAAAGTAATTACCTCATGAGCTTTTGGAGTTGCTAAAGTTAGACATATAATCGAAATTATCAAATTCACATTGCATGGGTGTGAGTTCTGCATTCAAACTTCACACATAATCAAAATCCTAGAAAAACACAATCATAAATAACAAAATAAATTTAACTAATTAAGCAAATCCAAGAAGATAATCACTCAATATTTGGGAATAAAATAGACCCGTCATCAGCTGTCGTAATTCAAAGTATGAGCTAGTAACAGCTTTTATCGCCTCTGTTTTCAACTCTAATAGAACATCCGAAACTCAACAGCTTCCTTAACTACTTAGTTCAGGAACTCTTTAGAATACCACAACCCTAATGGTCCCATTCATGAACTGGATTGACCCTAGATACAGCTGCAAGAGCTAGTTTCTTTAGGCTTGTTGGTGCATAAGTAAGCACGGAAGAACGGAGATATCAGCGCAGATGTCTTTCCTTGACCGAAGTACTGCTAATGAATGAAAATAGCGTATTTTTTTCAAGGGAGAGACTCTATATATTCGCACTAGCCTGACCGCTGACTTGCCTTCCTTCATCAAGGATAGATAGCAAAGAAAGTGGAATGCCATAGCCTAATGCTTTACTGCTATAAATCTTGCTTTGACTTCGATCTGCCTATGAACTCTTCCTTTAGACTTATATCCTTTACTCCTATAAGGTAAGCCCCTAAACTCAAAAAGTCTATTTTCCCTCGAAGAACTTCAACTCCCTCTCGATCGGATCTACTCAATCAAGGACCTTGAAGGCCAGCAAAATGATTCCCTTCCTTTATGCAATGTCAAAGCCTAATGAGCTAAAGCTTCATGCCCTTCTTAAAGGCAGAGTCTCATTGAACAGCTGATCTTGGACTTGCAAGCTCTCTCGAGGGAATTACTTTTAGCAAGATTTCGAGAAAGTTTAGATCCCATCCTTCGAGTTAGAGTTTCTTTTGTCCGATTTAGGCTGATTGAATCACTGAACTTGGTTCACTGAGGCTAAAAGAAAGCGGAAAACACTCGGGGATAGACTAAACCCTTAAAATAGGAATAGTGAATGCCCCGGGGGACACGCACGGTACTTACCGGTGCTCAATTCCCTCAACCGTATTTACGCTGCCGCCTCCTTTCGATCAAGTGTGGGTTGAAGCTGCCCTGAAACTATCCCTGACTCGGTCATAGCCGGACCTGATTCCATAACTACGGTCACACCACCTACAGTAGTGAGACTCGGCCTTGATTGACTATTGAAAAAGATTTCCTTAATACAGGTGCAAATTATGGGGTTTGTACTATAGTGATGAAAGCAAAGCCCAGTTCTTTTCTAATCTCTAAAGATCGGGTTTCGCTATGGATTCTTTATCATTTTCGGAAACCTATAAGTATATGGAGGGAACTGAACTGGCCAGTCCGGCTGTGCTTTCCAGGCTGTCCATTCCCTACCTTATGATTTTGCAGTAGTCCAAGCCTTGCCAAAGATTTTCATTCTAGTCCGTCACTGGCATCCATCAAGTCAATAAATTCTCCGTCGTGCTTGGTGATTTCCTTTTGTCTTCAGTAATCCAATCAATCAGTCAGCGAATAAGCCTTTTAGTGCTTGACGAACTCTCTCCGTGGCCGCATTCGGTCATGTCTTCCATGTAGTATTTTTCTATTGTCGGTCAATTGTATTTTGAACTCGTCTTTGTTCAAGTCCCACAGCTCTTAGTCCGTACGCCCTCTAGCCCTATTTCAAACTCTCTCTTAGCGAGTCCTTCAGTTTTTTTGAAAAAGATCGTAGAATAGTCTTTGATTGAGATTGAGTCTGCTTGCAGTTATCTTCCCATTTCCCTATTCCACAGTTTTCCCTTTCACAAATGGCACATCAAATGCTATATCAACCATCAAGTTGTTAAAGGACAACGCGAACAATTCTCCCAAGATGGCAGCTAAGAGACGCCATTAAGAAGTAAGACAGGGACCCCTTTTTCTCTTTACAACGTCTTACTACCACGGTTATTCCACTCTGGTAGATACGAATAGTCCAAACACGTATCTTCGGGTGAATAGCCTTTAATTAAGCAAGGGCGAGACCAAAGCACTTAACTATAGAAATTACTTAGAATAGTGGGAATCGACACTACTCAAGCCTTCTTATCTGCGAGTGCTACTCGCCCAAGGAAGTCTCTAGTGGTTCAATTCAATTAGGTGAAAACTGTCTCGGATGCCCCTTCCTCCTCAACCCGGGAGAAGACCGGGCTTTAGCCGCTTGAGCGCACTAGTCCCTCTCTTTAGGGGCTTTTGGGAATCTTGTTCAATGGGTAATTATGCATCCACTTTCCAGCCGATTGACGATGTGGTATTTCTTCCTAAACCTTCCGTCTTGTCCTAAGCGAAAGGGGAATCGGATTCTTGCACAAGCCATTCAAAGAACTGATTCTAGCAAGACCTGTTCGTGCACAAGGGAATCTGTCCATTTACAGCAAGCAAGCCGCAAAATCAAAGAATAAGACATGGTAATTGCTACGCTACTCTAGCCAGTCGAATGATAAAGTGGAGTGGAAATGGAATTGATTTAAGAAAAACTGCTAGTTCTGCATCAAGACCGCTTTCACCTGAGGAAGGAGCAAAATAGGACATACTTTTATTAACCTTTCTGTGCTATTATTTACTTGCCCAAGAAAGCGTTATGCAAAATGAAATGGTACTGGCACTTCGTCAAACCTTCCATGAGCAGCAGATTCAATAGCAATTGCAGCTACTTCTATCATCCTTATTTGATTTAGCTGCGATTACGTCGACGCGCACGGCAAAAACGCTTTCAGTCAAGTGTCAATTCCTTGTCTGATTCTTGGCATCAAGAGATGGGGGTGCAGGTTTCTCAGAACTGCGGGCTATGTGAGACTAACTCTCTTGAAGATCTTCAGTATCTGTTCTTCTCCTGTCCATATTCAAACAACATGTGAAAGATCCTAATAAGATGGGCAGGGATAATAAGGCTAATTGGCAAATGTGATGAAGAGGTAACATGGCACTCCAGGAAAGTTAACATGCAGACCAAAGGCAAGTATCCAAGGATTCTTATTTGCAGCAACAGTGTACCAGATCTGGGAAGAAAAAAATATACGCAAGGTTACCAACCAGAAATTGGAAAGCAAACAGCTTATTAGAGTGATCATACTACAACTGTATATGAAAGGGCAGGAGATACTCAAGTGGAAGAAAGAGTTAGAACAGTTAAATAGCTACCCTGCATAGCATTAGTGAGTATAGTTCAAGTGAAATTAGTAAATATATAGTGAAACTGCAGTTCCAATTGTAATTGAGTAACGACTCTATAGTCTATAGTCCAGGCCAGTCATCTTGTACATATTGAATTACTTGGTTAAATTTATGCAATTTAACCAAAAAAAAATTAATAAGTTTATAAGCTTGGCCAATCAATTGAGCATGAGTACTAGGGTTGTGTATGGATCATATCGAATTTAGCATATTTCAGATTCGAATTTTTGATTTCATATTCTAGGAAATGCAATCTGAATCCGATCTGATCCAAAATGTATCAGATCGAATTTTAAAGTTTGGATCGGATCAGATTACGGATCGTATTATTATGCCTCAAAGTTACAAACTAGTATGTATATTTTGTAAGATATATGGACTTATATCTACATACATATGAACAATATATGAATAAATTATATGTTATGTGCTATCTTTTGGTTTGGCCTAATTTTGTGGTCTTATGGACATTATGTTAAGGGGGCCAATGTGTTGTCATATAAAGTGAGGACTAATGTGTAGATACCCAAAAGGGTAACCTTAGTTAATGATGGGCTAACTAAGGTTACATATATGTAACCATGGTTACATGCTTGTGACTCTTGAGTTATGTAACTCTTTTGTTATAAAGTGGGGGTTATGGTTCCCACATTATTGCAAGACAAACTCTTCTTCCTCCCATTGAATCAAGAGTAAAAACTCCATTGTGGTTGTCTTGCAAATTCTTGTGGAAAACCATATACCAACTTTGGTAATTGTCATATTATTATTATTGTGAAACCATTCAAATATTGTTTAAGCCTTATGAGGTATTATTGTGGTGACATAAACTTCAAGAAATCTTGAAGAAAGGATCAAGGAGTTCATAAGGACATTTGGACAATCATCAAAGGAGGTTCAACAATTTCCACTTATGGATTCAGGTTAGCTTCCGCTCATGTAGTTGTAATTCTGAATTGTTCAATATGAAGGTTATTGTATTTAGTTGGAATCATAATCCTAACAATTGGTATCAGATCCACCTTCATTTTTTGGATAATTTGGATGTTCATAAGATTCATATTATGTTAGGATTCATGTTCTAGTTTTGTTAGAATTTTATTTATGAAATTCTACCATGATATAGCATGATTTTATGAATGTTATGTTTTGTTGAAATTTGATGTTTTAATATCATGTTAAAATATTATATTTTGCATGATTTTGGTTAGTGAATAACATGTTTTCATGTTTAACAATTGTTGAAAATCATGTTTTGTCAAGAAAATTTTGCAAAAACAGTGACAAAAGTTAAGTTAATCGATTAACTTTTAAGATAATCGATTAACTCAATTTTTCAGTAATATTTTGGATATTTACGCAAGCCTTGTTAGTCGACTAACATTTGCATGATTTTGGTTGGTGAATAACATGTTTTCATGTTTAACAATTGTTGAAAATCATGTTTTGTCAAGAAAATTTTGCAAAAACAGTGACAAAAGTTAAGTTAATCGATTAACTTTTAAGATAATCGATTAACTCAATTTTTCAGTAATATTTTGGATATTTACGCAAGCCTTGTTAGTCGACTAACTTTTATGTTAGTCGACTAACCTGATCTAGAACTGCCTAAAGTTAGTCGACTAACATAAAAGTTAGTCGACTAACCTGGTCCAGTAAGTTTGAAACGTTTTTCTGTATACCAGGTTAATCGATTAACTTTTAAGTTAATCGACTAACCTGGTCCAGTAACTTTTGAAATTTTTTTTTTTGCCAGAATAATCGATTATCTGTTTAAGATAATCGATTATCCTGGACCAGTAAGGTGAAAAACGTTTCAAATCTTTTAAGTTTCAGATTTCAATTGACATATTATTATTCAATTAAAATATTTAAGTTTTTTTTATTAATGTATTATACATTAATATTTCAGTTTTGAAAATTAATTGTTTTAAAGTCCATCAATTTTCATATTTTTGGAATTGTCCTCTCAAGTATAATAACAATTAATATTCAGTTGTTGCATGTCAAAACATGTAACATATTAAGTTAAGATTCATAATATGGCATTAAGGAACTAAAGTTTTTAGCGTCTAATAATTTAAATTAGTCAATTGAAGCATTATGTTGCCAAAGTAACCTCTATTGTGTAGATTGATTAATCTTGAAACATAAGATGACTGTGGATGTTAGTCTTCCATGCGTTTAACACATGCCCAAAGGAAGGTTGTTATTTGGCAGGAATTCGAACATGCTTGTGGTGATAAATATGAGACAATTATTTGGTTTTCCATGTGAATATTAAGTCAGCCCAAAGGAAGGTTTGATATTTGACAGGAGTTTATTGTCTATATTTGATCACTACACCAAGAGTACCACTTACAAGTTGTTTTTCTGTCCAAAGACTAAAATCAATGTTGTGCTAGGTATCTTGTAATGGGATATGCCTATTTTGAATCTATAAAGTAAAGTTAAAGTTCAAGTATATGTAAGCATGTATTCAGTAATCCTTTTGTTCTATTTTCAGTTAATTCTTCTGCTTCTACGATCTCTGCCAACATCAATAGCATCCCTGTGCTTAACGGCACAAACTTTAAGGAATGGAAAGAGAACGTCATGATCGTTCTCGGTTGCATGGATCTTGACCTTGCTCTTCGGATTGAGCAACCTGCTTCTCTTGAGGATACATCCTCTCCTGATGAAAGGAGGGCGATGGAGAAGTGGGAACGCTCGAATCGCATGAGTCTAATGATCATGAAGCGTGCAATTCCAGAATCATTCAGGGGCACTATGAATGATGAACCTAATGCCAAAGTTTTCCTTGAAAACCTTGAACAGCGTTTTATGCAAAACGAAAAGGCGGAAACAAGTACACTATTGAGTAAACTTGTTTCCATGAGGTATAAGGGCAAGGAAAACATTAGGGAGTACATTTGGGAAATGTCTCATCTTGCTTCGAAACTGAAGTCACTCAAGCTGGATTTACCTGAGGAACTGCTTGTGTACTTTGTTTTGATATCTCTTCCTGCACACTTTAATCAGTTTAAGGTCAGTTACAACTGCCTGAAGGAGAAATGGACTCTTAATGAGCTCATTTCACACTGTTTGCAAGAAGAGGAAAGGATAAAGCTAGATAAGACTGAAAGTGCTCATTTGGCATCCTCTTCTAAGGATACTAAGAAGAGGAAAGGTAAGGAAGTTGCGGTTGCAAGGCCCAAGATTAAGCAACATAAGGAACCTAAGGTTGAAATTACTGAATTAGGTTGCTTTTTCTGTAAGGGGACTAATCATGTGAAGAAAGATTGTACCAAGTACCATGCCTGGCGTGCGAAAAAAGGTACATTTCGTTCTCTTGTTTGTTCTGAAGTTAATTTAATTTCGGTACCTAAGAATACTTGGTGGGTAGATTCTGCTGCTACTACTCACATAAGTATATCTATGCAGGGTTGCCTGAACTGCCGAAAACCAAATGATGGTGAAAGATACATCTATGTGGGTGACGGCAAGAAGGTGCCAGTTGAGGCTATTGGCAAATTTAGGCTGTTGTTTAAGACCGGTTTTCATTTAGATTTGGATGAGACTTTTGTTGTACCGTCTTTTAGACAGAATTTAATTTCTGTTCCCCAATTGGACATATCCGGTTATTCATATTCTTTTGGTGACAATAAAGTTAGTCTCTTTCAGAATTCAAATCTTATTGGTGCTGGTGTTTTATCAACATTTGATAGCTTATATTTGGTTGATACAATAACTTCTAATAATGAAACTTTGCATACAATTTTAAGTGGTACCAAAAGAAAATTAACTAATGAGAATTCTATATCACTCTGGCATAAACGTTTGGGTCACATATCCATTCAAAGAATTCAGAAACTCGTGTCAGATGGAATTCTTGATTCTCTTGATTCCTCAAATTCGAAAATTTGTGTTGAGTGTATCAAGGGAAAACAAACAAACAAGACTAGATTAGGTGCTAAGAGAGCTTTGGACGTCTTAGAATTGATAGATACGGATATTTGTGGGCCATTCCCTACTCCTTGTAGGAATGGTCAACAATACTTTATCATATTCATAGACGATTACTCTCGTTATGGGTACCTATATCTTATTCACGAAAAGTCCCAATCCATAGACGTGTTCAAATCATTTAAGGCTGAAGTTGAAAATCAACTAAGCAAAAGAATTAAATCCGTTAGATCTGACCGTGGTGGTTATACTATGGTCGATATGATGGTTCAGGTGAACAACGTCCAGGGCCATTTGCTAAATTCCTAGATGAGTGTGGGATCGTCCCTCAGTATACTATGCCAGGAAGTCCTACGATGAATGGTGTAGCTGAGAGACGAAATCGGACCCTTAAGGATATGGTAAGAAGTATGATTTGTCGTACTACTTTGCCAGACTCACTCTGGGGTGAAGCATTAAAAACCGCAGCTTATATTCTTAATAGAGTTCCAACTAAAGCTACAATCAAAACTCCATATGAACTTTGGACTGGGCATAAACCCAGTATTAGGCATTTACACATTTGGGGTTGTCCAGCTGAGGCAAGGCCTTATAGGCCGAATGAAAGAAACTGGATGCTAAGACGGTTAGTAGCTATTTTGTTGGATACTCTGAAAAATCCAGGTGTTTTAAGTTTTATGATCCCACTTCTAGAACTATTTTTGAGATGGGTAATGCTAGGTTCTTTGAGGATATTGAGTTTGGGGGTGGGGAGATAAAGTTGTTAGAGATTTTGTCTTTGAGGAAGAACATGTGTCTTTCCCTCAAGTTGTTGATCTTGGTCAGGGAGTTCTCATTCCTGACACGGATCACACAACTCCGGTTCAAGACAATCTCGAAAATCTTCCCCTTCAGGACCCTAATATAACTAATGAGAATCAAACTCAACAACCTCAAGAAACTGAAATGCCATTAAGGAGATCCACTAGAGAGAGGAGAAATGCAATTTCGGATGATTATGTAGTATTTCTCCAAGAACAAGAAAGTGATATTGGACTTGAGGAAGATGATCCAATCAACTTCCGTCAAGTCATTAAGGGTTCTAACTCTCAAAAGTGGATTGATGCCATGAATGATGAGATGAAGTCTATGAGCGATAATGACGTTTGGGAGCCTGTTACATTGCCCGAAGGTATTAAACCTATTGGTTATAAATGGATTTTTAAAACCAAAAGGGATTCAGGGGGCAATGTTATTAAGTACAAAGCTCGTCTTGTCGCAAAAGGCTACACTCAGAAAGAAGGCATTGATTATAAAGAGACTTTCTCTCAAGTTTCATCGAAAGACTCTTTCAGGACTATAATGGCATTAGTAGCACATTTTGATCTTGAGCTTCATCAAATGGATGTTAAGACAGCGTTTCTCAATGGTGACATTGAAGAAACAATTTATATGGTGCAACCTGAAAACTTTGTTTCGGATGAATCAGAGAAAAAGGTTTGCAAATTAAAGAAATCCATCTATGGGCTCAAGCAAGCTTCTCGTCAATGGTATTATAAGTTTCATGCAGTCATTACATCTTTTGGTTTTGAACCGAATATTGCTGATGACTGTATATACCATAAGTTCAGTGGGAGTAAGTATATTTTCCTGGTTTTATATGTCGATGACATACTGCTTGCCTGTAACGATATAGCATTATTACTTGAAACTAAGAAATTTCTTTCAAAGAAATTTGAAATGAAAGATCTTGGTGAAGCTTCTTTTGTATTAGGAATTCAGATACAACGAGATCGCTCTAAAGGTGTTCTCAGTCTGTCACAAAAGGGCTATATCGATAAGGTTCTGAAAAGATTTGGCATGCAGGATTGTAAACCAGGCAACACCCATGTTGCTAAGGAAGACAAGTTTAGTCTCAAACAGTGCCCAAATAATAATTATGAAATTTCGGAAATGCAGAAGACGCCTTATGCTTCGGCGGTAGGTAGTCTGATGTATGCTCAGGTATGTACACGACCTGATATAGCATACATTGTTGGGATGTTAGGCAAATATCTAAGCAAATCCAGGAATGGACCATTGGAAGGCAGCCAAACGGGCCATGAGGTACTTACAGAGAACAAAGGATTACATGCTTACATACCGGAAATCGGACCAGCTTGAGATCATTGGGTATACCGATTCCGATTTTGCTGGATATCAGGATAGTTTGAAGTCTACTTCAGGCTATATTTTCATGCTTGCGGGCAGTGCTATCTCTTGGAGAAGCATCAAGCAAACTCTTACAGCCACTTCCACCATGGAAGCGGAGTTTATGGCATGTTATGAAGCATCTAATGAGGCATTATGGCTGCGGAATTTTGTTGGTGGACTGCGAATTGTTGATAGCATCAAAAAGCCTCTTAGGCTATTATGCGATAACAGATCGGCAGTCCTTTATGCTAATAACAACAGTAGTTTGACGAAAGCAAAACATATGGACGTCAAATTTCGGGGTGTTAAAGAAAGAGTACAAAATGGACAATTGTGCATTGAGTACATTAGTACAAACTCCATGCTTGCGGATCCGCTCACTAAGGGATTGACACCAAAAGTATTTCATGAGCATATTGCTTGTATGGGTGTCAAATCAGATAAGGATTATGTATTTTAGTGGGAGTTTTGTATTGTACATTTATGTATTGTCCATTATATTCAGAAATTCAGTAATTCAGTTATATCTGCAGATATTCAGTTTTAAAGTTTTTGTACTCTTACAGTTTATGATTGATCTCAATAAAGAGAACCAGTTGGAAATAGACATTATATTGACCACACTTTATGTTATTTCCATGCTACATACCTACACTTGATCCATGTCGTTGGTTATATTGATATATGTGATCTATGTTGGTTCTAGTTACGAATGAGTAACGACTAATGTGTAGATACCCAAAAGGGTAACCTTAGTTAATGATGGATTAACTAAGGTTACATATATGTAACCATGGTTACATGCTTGTGACTCTTGAGTTATGTAACTCTTGTGACTCTTGGGTTATGTAACTCTTTTGTTATAAAGTGGGGGTTATGGTTCCCACATTATTGCAAGACAAACTCTTCTTCCTCCCATTGAATCAAGAGTAAAAACTCCATTGTTGTTGTCTTGCAAATTCTTGTGGAAAACCATATACCAACTTTGGTAATTGTCATATTATTATTATTGTGAAACCATTCAAATATTGTTTAAGCCTTGTGAGGTATTATTGTGGTGACATAAACTTCAAGAAATCTTGAAGAAAGGATCAAGGAGTTCACAAGGACATTTGGACAATCATCAAAGGAGGTTCAACAATTTCCACTTATGGATTCAGGTTAGCTTCCGCTCATGTATTGTAATTCCGAATTGTCAATATGAAGGTTATTGTATTTAGTTGGAATCATAATCCTAACATATTTTCTTTGTGAAGAGGCAATACATGAAGAAAAAATCATGTTTATGCAATTATAAGAGTACTGTAGTGCCAATATAGCTAAATCTAGAAATTGTAAAAGGCAATAATTTAGCGAATGATATAAAGGAAAATCGATTATCCAAAATTAAAGTGTAGTATTTATACATTGTCTAATAATTTCGAATTTTAGATCAGATCGGACTAAAATATATTTATCTAAATCCGATCCAAAATTTTAATTATGCGAAATTCAATATTAAATGAATCTATTCGAATTTTAATTATTCGATCTGAATGAACAACTCTATGCATACTAAATGATTAAATAAAATACAAAGGAGTTCATTGTTATAATATAAATTAACACTTAATAATTAGGACAGTCTGAAACGTCAAAGCATCAACTTGCAAGAAGTAGTAGCGTCTTTGGACGAAATAATTAAACCTACATCTCGATATGTCAAACTCACAGTACAGTTGACTATGTAGACTACTATACATATGATTAGACCACACATACAAACGTGGCAATACAGAAAATTTTAATTTGTCTCGTACAATTAATATTAGTTGTATGAGATAATTTTTTTATCTTATAATCTTATGACCTATATTTCTCTTTAACCCAGAAGTATAAGATTGAGATACACTAATTTATAAGATTAAAAAAAGTCTAATATAACTAGTGTAAATTGTATGAGACACAAAATAAAACTTCTCATGAAAATACATATATTGCTCCCTCTGTCTCAAATAAAGCGAGGTATATTTTCTTTAGGTTGTTCCAAAATAAGCAGTAACACATTACTGAATTTCGAATTAATTCAGCTTTGAATTTTTTATTTTATCTATTTTATAATTAATGAAAATTTTTTATATTTACATAAATGCTATGATCCCACCAAAACTTTTTATAATTACAAATTTCAAAAATTTTTTTATTAAATTTTGTATCGAGTCAAATTACCTCGTATAAATTAAAACGGATGGAATATATGTATATCCACTTTGTCCATGTACCATTGACTTTTCTTTTATCTAAAAGGTCATCAACTTTAATGCCCCAACTAAATGGTTAGGAAATTAGTATACTTTCCAAATGGATTATTACAAACACAATAGCAATTTGACATATGGGGGGAGTGTTGTGGCTACCCTGTGAAAGATGAGGAAAGCCCCTTCCATTGAGAGGACGAATGTCGCTCCATAAAGCGAAAACACATTTTGATTTCGAACAAAATAAGCCTGGATTTGAAATTTTGATTTTCTTTTTGCACAAAGTGGCCTTGGTGTTTTACACGCAAGATGAATTTTTGTAATCGCACAAATATGCTGGCTCCTTTATTACTTATTTAGGATTATAAATTTCAAATTTTTTTTTTCCTTACACTTTTGCCCATTCAAACAAGTTCACATAAATTGGAACAGACAGGTACTTATTTTATCCTGAAAATTTGAACTAAAAATCTTAATTTCAAAATAATTTAGGATATTAATGTAATAAAAAATTAAACTGAAAAAGTAAAATTCAAGACACGCTGACCAAATCCTAAATAGCAACATTTTAAAGTGGCTATGCTGTGGAACAAAGCAGCCATTGCTAAGCTATGCTGGACTTTACTCACAAGAACGATACTTTGTGGGTTAGATGGATTCACACAGTATATATAAAACAGCAGCAATTAGAAGTCATGCATATACCCAAACAAGCTAGTTGGATAGTTCGTAAGATTATTGCAGCAAGGAGACTACTGCAGCAATATCAGAGTCTGCACAGACCAGTGTGCTCCATTAGACTATTATATCTGCTTCAAATTGGTCAACTCCCTAGAGTTACTTGGAAGAACCTAACTGCCCAAAATATGCTAGGCCAAAAGCAGTTTTTAATCTATGGCTGCTTCTTCAAAATAGATTGCCTACCAAGGATAGGCTACTACAGTGGAGTATGAATGTAGATAACATCTGTGTGTTGTGCCAACAAGTTTCGGAGACCAGAGATCACCTCTTCCTTAGCTGTCCCTTTGCTAATCAGCTAAGGCAGCAGACACTGTCTTGGATTAGGAAAACTCACCCCAATTTCCTCAATTGGGATCACTTTGTTCAATGCATTATTGGTCATGCTAAAGGGAAATCGAGCCGGGCTCACATATTCAAAATGGTTGTAGCTGAACTCTTCTATGCCCTGTGGTTAGAAAGAAATGCGAGGATCTTTGAAAATGTCTTTTGTAGCAGTGATAAACTACTTAGGACCATTGCTTACACTTGTAATATTAGAGGTACCCCCAAGATGAGAATACAGCTTCAGCAACATCTTCTGTAAATAGAGGGATAGGTATAGCGATAATTGATATAGAATTTAGATAGGATAGTCAACTATGTAATAGCTGCACTATGGCTTTGTACTGAAATCTCTTTGGTGATTAATATAACTTTTAATTAAAAAAAACCATTTTAAAGTGGCTACCTAGTGTCATGCATTTATAACTTTTTTCAATTATGTTAGAAAAAAAAATTAAAAAATTTAATTGTTATGGCAGTAAAGTTACTAATATAAAATAGTGTTAGTCACATAGAGTGCTCCTTCCATTTTAAAAAGATTGGCTGAGTTTGACTTTCACATAATTATAATAAAAAAGATAAAATTTTGAGATATGATGTTTTAAATAAGCAGAAAAGGATCAGAACTGTCCCTAACGTATTGACGCTAGGTTAAAAATGCCCTCCGTTAATTTATTTTGAAAAAAATGCCACTACCGTTAAAATTCTGGCATATTTGTGCCCCTAACATATTGACTCCAGTTTAAAAATATACCTACCATTAACCTATTTTGAAAAAAATGCCCCTACCGTTTTAAATATAAGTAGAGTCAGTTGTTAGACTTAGGGGCAAAATATGCCACATTTTTAACGGTAGGTGCATTTTCTTTAAAATAGGTTAACGAAGGGCATTTTTAACCTGGAGTCAATACGTTAGGGACAGTTCTGACCTTTTTCTCTTAAATAAAATATACTAATATTTGTATGGCTGTAAAAATTTTACAATTTGTGTTCTAAAGCCTGTTACTTGTGACTACTAATGCTTTATACTAAAAAAATATTAAAAGGATCAATATTTTTTAAATGGATTAATAAGAAAATAACGTGAATCCTTTTTTCGGGAAGAGAGTAATAAACTTTACTTATTATGGTAGCAATTTCACATTGGTAGGTAGATATTTTTATTCTAGTGGATAAAATTCAATATAGATTTCGTTGGCACTATTATTGTGAGGTCACTTTTCGAGACGTTACGCCGATATAAAGTTTAATGTACTTAAGTTATTTTTAATTAAAATATTAATTAGTGAACTTTTTATAGTGAATAAAAATCGATGAAATTAACCCTCCTGTCACATAAATAACATGAGAATCAAACTGTACAACTTTGAAGCGCAAGAGTACCACAATTGAATATTTATCTTCCTAAGCTCATACTTAACTGACTAATAATTGACTTCAACGTGTCAATAGTTCAACTTGACATCCAACTTGCAAAACATTTGATTTACTCTCCACTTCCACTGTTTCAGATTTCTCAGCTGCAACAGCCTTTCTTCTGAGCTTAGGTGAACTATTTTCCGACGAACTAGCCGGTTCAGGCGATGCTCGTCTTTTCGCCGTAACTCGAACCAGTTCCGCTTCATTTTAACCGATTCTATGTGGAAAATTTAAATGAGCCTTTGAACCGCGCATTCTATAAGCCGCTTTATCATAGGCAATTGCAGCTTCTTCATCTGTTTCGTATGTTCCAAGCCAAACCCTAGCTCCATTCTTCGCCGGATCTCTAATCTCCGCCGCAAATTTCCCCCACGGCCGTCGTCTAACACCTCTGTAATGCCTTCCCCTAGGTGACTCAGTCGCCGGCGCGGCAGTTGTCTCCGCCGGAGAAACCACAGTTTCCTCCTCCCTTAGCTCCGATTTCACTTCGCCGGCGGTGAATTAAACGGTGACCATCCGACGTTAAGAGCGTCCTTTAAGAGAGTATAAATTACCATATCTTCAGAGTCATCGACTTTTAGTGGCAATTCGCCCCATGTTTCAGTTAAACATGGGATTAGACAACTGAAGCTTGAATTCCGGCGGTACACCGGAAAAGTCGCTGGAAACAATTCTGTAGAAATCGGTTGATTCATTTTGCTTTTGAAATTTTAATTCTCTTGTGTTTTATGAGGTTTTGGGTGTTCGTTTATAAGAAAGGGTTTTGATTTTTTTGAAACAGAATGAGTGGGGAATATATATAGGGAAAGGATTGAAGAAGATTCATTGAACATTTGAACCTGAGCAGAGGGGACAGTGATGTTTAGTTAATTAATTATGTTTAGTTAATTATAATTAATAGATTATTCAGTAATAGTGAGATAAGGGGCTTCTATTAAGTTTCATTTAATGGGCAAGTGGGCAAGTTGTTTAGGTAATGTTTTTTTCACGTGGCCAAAACAAAGGACACAACTTGAGCAAGGGGTAATGATGATGTCATTGCTTAACGAAAGGCCACCATCTATTATTTTATTTGTGTTAAGAATAGAATTCTAATTAGAGTGAATGTCTATCTTGTAGAGAGTTTTACTTTGAGGCTAAGTTATTTTTCCTCCTATAAGTAAGGGGTCTTACCCCATTGTAAATCATCCCAAAATATCAATAAGAATTCTCTCTCTCTACTTTGCTCTACGACACTCTTCTTCTTTTATTGTCTCATAACACGTTATCAGCACGAGACTCTACCGTCTCAAGAATCTCTTTGAGAAAATTAAGGTAGCGAGTCTGAGGTCGGAGTTTGATAGTGCACCTTAGATACCCGCCTCAGTTCGCTGCCCTGCAAAAGACATGCATCTCTTTCTTCATACATGGAGTCTTATTGCGAGACTCTTCATACTTGCTCATGGAGTCAATACAAATTCATAGAGTCACTGGATAGCAAGAATAACAAGCGAAATGCTTGAGGGCGTCTATGACTTCCTAAAAGGGATAAAAGCTCTCCGCGAGAGATACAACTTCTTTGCCAAGGAAAACTTTGGATACATCTCGTCAGAGATGATCTGGTAAGTATGGAAGATGGTACTATCATTATTAATTTAGTTTTATATGCATAAATATGAGAAAGGCAAACTTTTATACTGCAGTAGCATAATTACTACTATTACATCTCAAGCCAGTCCTGATTTGATGATGTTACATTTTCTAGACTTGAGTTTGTCGTATCATCTTATCATGTGTTGATTAGTGTTTATCTCTACTTGCTTCAAATTCATGTGATTTTATACTAAAGGTACATTCCAAAAAAAAAAATATTATATTTTGAATCATGCAATAGTGTCACTGTTGCATAAACATGTGATAAATTATAAATCAAATTAGATCGTTTTTAAGTATGATTGTTCTTACATAAAAGCAATCCCTTCTCATTTTAAGAAATGGTGTCAGTAACCAAATATATGAGTTATATGCAGGCTATATATTATGCTAGATGTATATTGTTAATGTGATTTAGCACGACATGCATTCTCATAAGAAACAATGTTAAGTTTTTCTTTTCATGATGTAATTAAAAAAAAAATGTTTAGGAGCAATTCCTCCTCCAGAATATAAGAGCATTACTTGTACTATCAGAATATATGATTTTTCGTATATTTCTTTTGTATGTCAAACCATGGGAAGCAAATATGGATATCTCACAAAGCAAACTTGGATCAACGTCCAATTGTAAAAATATTTGTTTAATTGATTCATGTACCACACATACGATATTCAAAGAGAAGAAATACTTCTCTCATTTAAGTATGTGTAAGGCAGATGTTACTACAATTTCTGGTAGTAGTAAATTGATTGAAGGCTCCGGAAGAGCAACTATAACTCTGCCTAATGGAACAATATTTATCATAAAGAATGCAATGTTCTCTTCCAAGTCCAAGAGGAACTTGTTGAGTTTTAAAGATATCCGTCAAAATGGATATCATATTGAGACAATAGATGAGAATAATCTTGAATACCTCATCATTACAAAGAATGTCTCTGGCCAAAAGAGGGTTATTGAGAAGTTCTCATCTTTATCTTGTGGCCTGTATTGGACAAAAATTAGTGCAATTGAGGCACATTCCACAGTAAACCAAAAGGTTACTGATTCCAATACTTTTGTACTTTGGCATGATCGATTGGGACATCCTGGATCAATTATGATGAGACGGATTATAGAAAACTCATATGGGCATCCATTAAAGAATTTAAAGATTCTTTTAAATAATGAATTTTCTTGCACTTCTTGTTATCAAGGCAAGTTAATTATTAGACCATCACCAACAAAGGTTGGAACTGAGTCACCTACGTTTTTGGTGTTAGGTTTTATGCCCGTCACTAGAGGGGGGGTGAATAGTGGGGCACGAGAATATTGATAAATATTGCGGAATTAAAAATTGTAGGAATAAAATAAATTCGGTAATAAAAATAGCAAGGAAAGAACACACCAAATTTATCCTGGTTCACCACAACTTGTGGTTAGTCCAGTCCCCGAGAGACTCTCTCGAGATTCCACTAACTCCGTTAAGCTTTCGGGTGCCTAACAAACCGTTACACTTGCTCGTAGATGTACATTCTAAAAGACTTCAACTTGCTCGAGGATACCGCACCTCAAGACTTCAACCACTAAGATTGAGGGTACTTAGCAAACCCGACAATCAATGAGAAGATATGTTCTTCTCAAACACCTTTCTCTTTTACAATAAGAACTCTCTCAAAAGAGTACATAAAGAGATACAATATTAGCTCTATGAACAACTCAAAGTTGTCTCTCAAATGGCTCAACAAAAGCTCTATAATGATGCTCAAATAATATCAATATGTATATGAATATCGGGAGGTGTTGTGTGTTAAAAATCTGCTCAAAAGACCTTTATTTATAGGGGTTAAAAGGTGTATGTCCGTTGCTTAATTGACAATCAATTATGCTGATTTTATGCTTACATAATCGATTATATGATTTGCATAATCGATTATCGTCTCAACGTTCATAAATCGGAACGTTGGGAAGGCTACTGACAGTAAATAATCGATTTTGTGAGTTAAATAATCGATTATTTACCCTTGCGAAATTTCCAGCAAAGCTGGAATATACAGAGTATACCAGAATCAAAGCTGGAGTATACCAAAATATACCAGAGTATACCAGAATCGAAAACTTATTTCAAAAACCATTTTGGTTAAAATGAAAACGTTAAGATCATTTTGTTTGAAGTACATTAAAAATATTTATGATATATATGATTTAATAAAATGATTTTATGCATATTAATGATGACTATGTAATATACCAGAATATTCCAGAATTGAAAACTTACTTCAAAAATCATTTTGGTTAAAATGAAAACGTTAAAATCATTTTGTTTGAAGTGTTTAAAATATGTTTATGATAAATATAATTTGATAACTGACCTATGTTGAGCCAAAAGACGAGATAACTTTAAACGTTGCTCTTACATTTGTTCTACCTAACGACCTACGCCTTGGGTCTTTGGTCTTGAACTTTTGAACTCGCCTTTGGCTTGTCTATGCAATCCCGTCATCGATATGATTCTTGGCATTCACTCTTGATTGCTTGTCATATAATATCGTTGTTTGACACTTGACTTCATTGTTTGTCATTCATCAAAACCTATACCTGAAAATTATGCTCATACAACCAAAGCGCACATATCATAGATAGAGTGATTTTCTATAATTTCCCCCTTTTTGATAATGACAAACAACATGAGATATGCATATCGGATTCTCCCTAAATTCATGGTATATCTCAACATACAATTCATGCAAACAATTTCCCTCAATGATAATTCCCCCTCAAATAAGGCATGCTATAACATCGATTTATTCCCCCTTATTTGATGCATATCGCCTAGTTTCTTCCCCCTTTTGGCATTAGCAAAAAGGAGTATACAAATGCTACTTTTCCTCTTTCGACACTTCCCCCTTTTTGGTATATAAATTGTTAGTGTCAAGAATAAGGTAGGAAGTACAATGAAGAATATACATTTAAAAAAAAATTATACCAACATGAAATGCTACCAAATGTTAGTAAAAACATAACAATCATAATAATGGTTATTTTTCGCAAATATACCAACTGTTATCCAAACTAAAATTATTCATCAAAACATGAATCAATTATTGTTTTTAACAAAAATAATTGATACCAATTGTTATTTAAGATAAAAGTTATCAAAAACATGAATCATAAAAAAAAATAGTTAATATCAATTGTTAGCACATATCAACTATTATGTTTTTATCAAGAAAGTGATAGCTAACCGAAATTCCCCCTCGATGCAATAAGGTTTCGTGCTTGGTGCATCTACTATGATATTGTAGTCTTCAAGCACACCTGCAAATGTACCTAAAAATAGGTTTTCGGTACCCAACTTCTTTTGGGTCCTTGGGGGTTAGGCAAATAATAATCATAATTCAAATATGAATCTCTATGTTTAGCAAAACATACGGGTGCAATGTGTCCTACCCGGTTACAATAATGACATATAACGTTCGGGGTTGTGCATATGTCTAGATTGAGCCAAATACGTTCTAGGTGATCTAAAGTTGTTATTCCTAGAAGCGTTGAAATTCCTAGAGTCATTTCTAGGTGGTCTAAAATTATTAATTTTAGACTCATTAACAAAAATCCTAGAATCATTTCTAGGTGGCCTAAAATGATTAATTCTAGGCTCATTAATAAAATTCCTAGAGTTGTGTCTAGGTGGTTTAACCTCATTTCTATTATCCTTTTAATTACTTCACTTGTTTTAGAATCATTTACACTACATTTTTCTAGTGTATTTCTAAGTTCTACGTTCTCTATTTTCAAAGAGCTACAAGAAGAACAATTGAACTTTGAACAATTAAAGAGGCTTCATTCATCTCCTTGATTTTATTTTTGAGATCGACATTGTCATTTTCCAAAAATCTATTTTCTTCTTCTAAAAATTTGATTTTACTTTTAAGAACAGTATTGTCATTTTCTAAAAGATCATTTTCTTTTAAAGAAGGTTGTTTTTCAAAATCTTTTTCTTGCAAAGAAAGTGTTTTCTCAAAAACTTTTTCTTGCAAAGAAAGTGTTTTCTCAAGATCTTTTTCTTGCAAAGAAAGTGTTTTCTTCAAAACTTTTATGGTTTTGGAAGCTTTAACAAATTCACCATATAGTTCATCATAGGCATTTTGTATTTCTTCAAATGAGTAAGAGTTAGAAATACTTACCTCTTCTTCTTCGTTGGCCATGAGGCATAGTGCGGAAGTTTCATCGCCCGAGCTGTCAGAATCCCATGTTACGCGCCTATGGTGTTTCTTCTTTTTCTTGTCCTTTGATTTTGGACAATGTGATTTGGTGTGACCAAGTTTTCCACAATTTTGACATGAAGGACTTGGTTCTTCCTTCTTTATTTCCTTCTTCATAAACTTATAAAACTTTTCAATTATATCATTGGAAGTAATAGCATCATCGTTTTCCGAGTCACTTACCTCTTCTCTTTTAGAGGATGAGGCTTTGAAGGCAATATTCGAATTACTTCTAAGATACGAATTAAGAATTGTGCTTTCATAAGCTTTAAGATTACCTCGTAGTCCATCAATTGTGACGTCCGTGATTCCTATCGACTCTTGGATAGCATTTGCTTTGGAACGCCATTTGGGAGTGAGACTCCGTAGGATTTTTTGAACTAGATCTTTGTTCGAGTGTACTTTTCCGTGAGCATGAAGATCGTTGACGATCATTGAGAATCGTTCGAACATATTATCGATGTTTTCATCTTCCCTCATTCTAAAAAGTTCATATTCATGTGTTAGAAAATCAATTTTAGATTCTCGGACTTGAGACATACCTTCATAAGTGATCTCGAGTTTATCCCACATTTCCTTTGCGGTTGTGCAACAAGAGATTTTCCGATAGTCGTCCGGATTCACCGCACAAAATAGTAAGTTGACGGCCTTTGCGTTTCTTTCAACCTTCTTGATGTCCTCGGCATCATATTCATTTTCCTCCTTTGGAACCATGATTTCTCCAACTTTCTTTGTTGGTATTTGTTCACCTTTCTTGATGATTTGCGATAATCGAAAGTTATTTGATTGGATGAAGATTCTCATCCGCTCTTTCCAGTATGAATAATTTCTTCCATCAAAAAATGGAGGCCTTTCGGTGGAGTGTCCTTCGCTCATTATTCCTGCGTTCAATATTCTCAACAAAAAATATATATCGCTCTCAACCGGTTAAGGCTTTCAGAGAGTTAGGCTTTGATACCAATTGTTAGGTTTTATGCCCGTCACTAGGGGGGGGGTGAATAGTGCGGCACGAGAATATTGATAAATATTGCGGAATTAAAAATTGTAGGAATAAAATAAATTCGGTAATAAAAATAGCAAGGAAAGAACACACCGAATTTATCCTGGTTCACCACAACTTGTGGTTAGTCCAGTCCCCGAGAGACTCTCTCGAGATTCCACTAACTCCGTTAAGCTTTCGGGTGCCTAACAAACCGTTACACTTGCTCGTAGATGTAAATTCTAAAAGACTTCAACTTGCTCGAGGATACCGCACCTCAAGACTTCAACCACTAAGATTGAGGGTACTTAGCAAACCCGACAATCAATGAGAAGATATGTTCTTCTCAAACACCTTTCCACAATAAACCAAAAGGTTACTGATTCCAATACTTTTGTACTTTGGCATGATCGATTGGGACATCCTGGATCAATTATGATGAGGCGGATTATAGAAAACTCATATGGGCATCCATTAAAGAATTTAAAGATTCTTTTAAATAATGAATTTTCTTGCACTTCTTGTTATCAAGGCAAGTTAATTATTAGACCATCACCAACAAAGGTTGGAACTGAGTCACCTACGTTTTTGGAACGTATACAAGGGGATATTTGTGGACCTATTCACCCACCTAGTGGAGTTCTTTAGATATTTTATGGTCTTAATAGACGCATCCTCTAGATGGTCTCATGTGTGCCTATTGTCATCACGCAACCTTGCGTTTGCAAAATTAATGGCACAAACAATTTGATTACGAGCACAAATTCATGATAATCCAATTAAGTCTATTAGACTAGATAATGCTGCTGAGTTTTCATCCCAAGCATTTAATGATTATTGCTTATCAATTGGGATAAAAGTGGAACATCCGGTAGCTCATGTTCACACTCAAAATGGTCTTGCAGAATCTTTAATTAAACGTCTGCAGTTGATTGCAAGACCATTACTCATGGAAACGAGGCTGCCCACTTCGGTTTGGGGTCACGCCATTTTGCATGCAGCAATGCTAGTTCGTCCCAGACCGACGAATTATCACAAATATTCCCCGTTGCAATTAGTTTTGGGTCATGAACCTAATATATCCCATTTAAGAATTTTTGGATGCGCAGTATATGTGCCTGTAGCACCGCCATACCGCACCAAAATGGGTCCGCAAAGAAGGTTAGGAATATATGTTGGGTTTGAATCGCCCTCCATTATTCGCTACCTCGAAACATTGACAGGGGATTTGTTCACTGCACGATTTGCAGACTGTCGATTCGATGAGACACTTTTCCCAAAATTAGGGGGAGAAGTTGGTGAAACCAAACGGGAAATTTTGTGGAAAAATCCATCATTATCTCATCTTGATCCACATACCTCTATTTGTGAAAAAGAGGTGCAAAAGATTATCCATTTGCAAAGAATAGTAAATAAATTGCCAGACGCATTTACGAATTCTCTTATATTCCTTGTTCTTATTAATTAAGAGACCAATTAAAATTGGTATTGAATCCCATAAATGCTGGAAATATCAAAGGTGAATATGGGTCCATTCACCTACCATGTATACCACATAAGATGCATATATGAGATGGTTACATGCGCGATTATTATTAACCCGCAACCTGGCCGGTGTTTGCGAGGTAACTTGCTCAATAATGTAGAGCATAATTTCCAGATTTTTATTCAAGATAGTTCTTCTTGATAAGTTGGTTTACATCACAGCTGGTTTAGCAAAATAATTTATTGAGTGCCTCCACTTAATAGCTAAACTATTGCTTATGAGAACAAAGTTATCTATATCAACTTGATATACGTTATATATGAGAGTATATTATATTCTCCCTTCACAAGTGGTTCAGGGTCAGGAACCAAATAACTCCATCTTATTATTATTGATGTGCGGTGTATATTTTCATTAACACCATAATGCACAAAGATGGATTCTCAAAGTTGAGGAAACAAGTTAGTTTTTCTAACATGAGGGGGAGACATGATAAACAGTTGAGAAAACGTTATGTAGAATGAATTATCATTTGTATATCTAGATCCTCGAATAGGATAATATGAACTTGAAGTTCATAAAAAGATAATTCAGTTGCAACATATTGCAAAGCATGCCATACGCATTTGTTGACCCAAATAAAGTAACTATATTCTCATTGCAAATGCTCTTATTAAGTCCTAGAAGGACAAAATCTATGGTATGCTTAAAGCGTATAGACAAATCGGTTTCAAATAGAACTTCTTGATAAAGAAGATGAGCAAATGATCAAAGTGATCATAATAAATGAGGCAAGTGATCTAGAAGGTCACGTGACATAACACTTCATAAAATCTCATGAGAGATTCATGTACCTGAATATATGAGTGAAGAGATCTCTATGTTATGTCTTTATGAATATTTATTAGAACCGATATAAAATATTTGTCGTCGACATCTATTATAGCGCTTAGTTTAGATGAGGATCTTAAGTGTATCGAATATAGACACAAAAGTATTGGCCAAAATGGAAGAGATACAATTCAAGTAGAATTGATTCCATATGAAAGACATCTAGTTTTGGGCATGTAGTTCAAATACTTGAAAGTATAAAGTCAATGGTATGTGTAATCAGTTTTTCGATATCTTATACGTCTAGCATGACATGAAAACTTGATATGCATCTAAAGTCTATAATATGGCTTATATGACTCAACTTATATGACAATCCATAAAGGATTTAAGTTGCTTGAAGCATCTATAATTCTTGATCTTGAGGTACCACTTCCTCAGTGCAATTTATGCACGAATGTATCTTGCTATAACTATAAGCATGATAATATGATAGCGATGATACATTTATGGAGATATTGAAAGCCATTCCACGATATTTGTGAAGACATTATATATATCTACCACGAGTTATGATTCCAAGGTGCAAATATTCATTATAGTTAATATGGCTGATTTATTTATCAAATCTCTACCAACGATCTCTTGAAGATGGTGCACAAGATTAGGATGTGAAGGCTCAAGGATGTGAATTGATGCTCTCATCGGGGGGAGTTAATGCGTGTTGTACTCTTATTCTTTTATTGTTTCATAACAATTTGTCAATATTTACATTTCTTTTGCAGTACATTTTTTATTTAATAATTATCTTTTACTTGAAATTCGGGGAGAAATTCAAAAATAACCAGATTTACAAGTGGGTGTTTAAAAATAGTCCAGTTTCAAAAGTAATTGAAATTTAGCCATTTTTCATGTAAAGATAAATCTGAATGAGAACACTGTTCAAAATTCAGAAAAATAATCTACCATAATATACTGGAGTTCCAATATAATATACCGGTCCAACATCAGTTCAGAGCGCCAGTGCTCCAGTCTCCAGTATATAATATTGGAGCTAGCAAAGTATACTGATTATGCTGGAAGTTTATACACAGGTGCACCAAACTCCAGTATATTATTCTGGACCGGTCTCTGTTGCTGCAAAATAGTGGCTATTTTTCATTGATTTGGTAAACGCTGCCTAATTTTGAATTATCAGTCCGAAAACTGGTTAGATCGTTCTACTTTTACTGAAATTCTTTATCCGAATAATAGAGCCGCTCAACAAGATTAGCGGCCTAAAACCAAATTTAAGAGAGAGGACCCAAGTAAGAATATCAAGACAAATTTTCAACGAAAAAATAATAAAACTAGCTCAAGAATTTGATAAGTTGATATGCAACTGTGACGATCCAAAGGGTCATCACTGTAATTCTTCCTTTCTTTGTGCTTCTGAGGCCTTGAAAACCTCTTATTTGGTTGTCTCAATTTATGTGCGTAGTCCGGGGGCGAAGCCGGATAATTTTTATGTGGAAATATTTGAATTCTTTGTTTAAAACTATGCATTTTGATAATAATATTGCTATAGTACACTTTGGTCAATATTTTGATTAAACAGATCCGGACCCATGATGTGATGGTCCTGGATGGTCCGTAGGAAAATTTGGGACCCGGGCGTATTCCCCAAATTGAAATCCGAGGTCCCAGGCCTGAGTACGGAATTTTTTCATGAAATTGTTTTCCGAAAATGCTTAAGGAAAAATGAAAATGAGATTTGATCAAAAGTAATGGTATCCGGCTCTTATTTTGTTTCCGACACCCGGTGCAAGTCTTAAATGAGCATTAAGCGCTATCTGTAAAGTTTGGTCGAAAATAGACGTCATTTGACATGTTTCGGACTAAAAATTAAAAATTTGAAAGTTTTGAACTTTGAAATGATAATCATGAGTTTTAGAGGTTGATTCTTTGATTTTGATGTTATTTTGGCGATGATCGCCAGAGCAAGTTTGTAGAATAATATTGAGTTAGTGTGTGTGGTTGGTTGGGAGCCTCAAGGGCTCGGGAGTGGTTTTGGGGGTGGTTCGAGGTGTTTTATTCTTGAAAAACTTAGCAGATTTTATGCAATTTTTGCACAGGTCCTTTTCTCTATGCGATCGCAGAGAAGCCTATGCGATTGCATAGAGTCCCTTATCAGCCCTCCCATTTTGTTCGATGCGATCGTATTCCTTAGTACGCGATCGTATAGCTTGGCTAGCCTCTTCAATGCAATCACATCCCCTTCTACCCGATCGCACAACATTAAGCCCCATCTGGAACTCTGGCTTCCCTCTCTTCTATGCGTTCACATGACCTTGTATGCGATCGCATAAGCTAGCTTCCCACTCCCCTACGCGATCGCATCAGTTGCCCTGCGATCACATAGACTAAATTAGCCTAGTGATTTTAAAAGATTAAAAACAGAACAGTGACGGGATTTCTTCCCAAATTCTCACACTAGCTCTCCCTAAAATCTTCCATTGGACAAAATTCAAGCTCCCATTTCTTCATAGTTCATTGGGTAAGAAATCTTAACTTCACTTCTTCTTGCTTCCTTCATCTAAACATTAATTTTCTAGCCCTAAAACATGAAATCGTGGTAGAAATTATGGCTTTTGGGTATACTTAGTTTTTTTTGAAAATTTTGGACGATTCAACCTCAATTTGGGGCCGAATCTTAAAATAAATCATATATTTGGACTCGTGGGGTTATGGGTAATCAAAATTTGGTCTGAGCCTCGAGTTTTGACCATGTGGGCCCACTGTCGGATTTTGGTACTTTTGGAAGAAAGTTAGAAAATACATTTCTAAGCTAGGAAATTGTAACCTTGTGTTATTATTGATAATATTGAATCGATTTATGTTAGATATCGTCGGTTCGAGGTCAAATTCCAGAGGAAATGCGATTGTTGAGCTTTGAGTTTCTATTTTCGAATTCGGGGTAAGTGTTTAATCTAACTTTGGCATGAGGGGATAGGATTAGGATAATATTTGCTATGTGCTATGTGGAGTCAATGTATAGGTATGGTGACAGTTACCTATGCGCCCGAGTCTAGCATCACCGTGAGACATAATTGCTATTAAAATTTTGAAAGAAGTGAACAATTGTGATAATTACTTGTTAAATGCACTATGAAGTGATAGTTGGGGAGTAAATGAGCTAAAGAAGGAATTTTGGTATTTTTCCCTTGTCGGGACTTATTGTTGAGCTGTTCTCCCTTGCCGGGGCTCATTGTTGAGTTATTCTTCCTTGCCGGGACTTGTTGTAGAGTTGTTCTCCCTTGCCTAGATATTTTGTCTTATTGTATATTCCTTTCCCGTTTGGTTGTGACTGTTGATTTGGTGAGGAAGAGAGAGATTTTGCACGAAGGGTCTTTCCGTGCCACGTTTTGATAATTATGCACGAAGGGCCTTTCCGTACCATATTTCATGATTACTTGAGCACGAAGGGTCATTCCGTACCTTGATGTGAGAGTTATGTGAGCAAAGCACGAAGGGTGATGTCGTGCACTATGTATTGAGAGTAAAAGCACGAAGGGTGATGTCGTGCATTATATTTGACAATTTTGGTGAGAAATTAGAGTAAAAACACGAAGGGTGGTGCCCTACAGTTGTTGATTCACTGGCTTTATTTCATTAATGTTAAATATTCAGTTTCCATTTCTTGTTCGTTGGACTTATAAATGAACTGTTACACCCCCAGCATGTCCCCTCCCCATTCGATGTTTAAATTTTGTTATCTGCTCGTTATTGCGCATATATCTGTACAGGTTGATTTGGTAGGTCCGGTTTAACCTCGTCACTACCTCGCCGGGGTTAGGCCAGACACTTACCAGCACATGGGGTTGGTTGTGCTGATACTACACTTCTATGTCTTTTTGTGCACAGGTCAGGATACAACTTACGGACCGCAGTAGTAGTTAGGGAGCGCGCCTTCAGTCCAGAGACTTCAAGGTAGTTTGCTGGCATTTGCGGGCCCTGAGTCTCATCTATTTCTTTCCGTTTGTTTTCATTGTATCGAAACAGACTTGTTATGTATTTTCCTTCAGACTGATAGTAGTCCGTGAGTAGTGACACCAGATACTGCATAGAGGCGTGTTACAAATTTCCGCATTTTACTAATATTATTTTCGCTAAAAGTCTTCCGCGTGGTTTTAATTAATTACTTCAGCTATTATACTATTTAGATTGAAGTTTTGTGAAATGTTTTTAAGGGGTTGGCTTGCCTAACTCCGACAGTAAGCGCCATCACGATTTCCGATAGTGAAAAAATTCGGGGCGTGACAGCAACAACAACATACCCAGTGAAAACATACAAAGTAGGGTCTGAGGAGGTAGAGTGTACGCAGACCGTAAGACCATCGACTTAAAAGAAAGCATGAGAAAAAAAAGGTAGATAGGACAATAAGTTCACCGCAATACGAAAATGAAAGTAACGAAAGCGAATAAGTCATGATAAAGTGGTCTAAAAAGGATCAATAACTATCATATATAAATAAGATATAATAGATAGTAGCAAAAAATAAAGGGTACGAAATTATAGAGCAAGATAAGTTGATATAATGATATCGAAAAGTGTTGCATTACTTCAATAAAACGATTGCTTGTTGTAATGCTTTGAAGAAGACAACTTGTAAGCCGCGGTAAGTTGCCAATTAGGAGACTTCTCAATATTGAAAATAAGAATAGTAAAAGAGAGAATGAAAAAGGTAAATATATAAATAATAATTTGTGCATTTATTCGTTGTTAGGATATAAAGGCAAAAAAAAAAAAAATGTTATCCCACCCATGCATCAAGGAAACACTTCATTAAAAATTCTTTCATTCTCTAAATATTACAACGATCCTCACATTAAAGCTAGTATAGTTTTGCTCCAAAAATTTGTTGTAAAATTAATTTTTTTTTAATAATACATATACAATACATTTTTAATGAAAAAAGGGATCCCAAAAAATTGGGCCTCAAACGATTGGTTTACTAGCCTTATAGCCGAGCCAACCATAATATTGCACTTCGCATAACGTAGATGCATTAAGGATGTAGGATATTTCATAAATAATAAAATAGTCACGATTTTAAAAGTAATCGAAATTTAGCCACTGTTTTTTTATGTAAAGATATAACCTGAACAAAAATATCCTTAAAAATCTGAAAAACTTCCAGCATAATATACTGAAGTTCGAATTTTTTACATATGAGATTCCAGTATAATATGGTAGAACTTTATAATGTACGGGATTTCCAACATAATACACGAGAAGTTTAAATGTAAGAACTCTATAATCTAGCATATTATGCTGAAATATTTTCGTATCGGAGTTCCAAAATAATACGCTGGAAGTTTATATGCAAAAGCTCTATAATCCAGTATATTACGCTGGAATTTTCCGTGTTTCAGCAAAATATTAAATATTTTTTAATGACTTTAAAAAAGCAAGTTATTTTTTGATTACTCGTTCGAAAACTAACTAGACCATATTATTTTCACGATATTTTTATACAAAAATTCGAATTTGAGATCACTGATCAAGAGTGTCACAAGGTTAACAGGTAGAGCAATCTCAATCATTCTACCGTATTAATTGAGTACATTAATTTTCCTTCCTTTCATAAGATAATTTCATTAAAAATAGAGAATATTCTACTATGTTAAATTGCTCAGTCCCTATTTGCTAGAGGCCAATCATATATAGTAGAGAAATTTCAAAAATCTTTTTTCCTTTGAGAAACTTAACAGCTAACATTTTATTGACTCTGTACTTCTACTTCAAACTGTCAGTATACCTAAGTTGTCTTATTCATTGATCATATGTTATCTAATCCTCCCTGTAACATACAAAGAACTATTATAGATTTAAAATTTTAATTATTTTAAATAATTAATTTCTAAATTAATATTTGCACAAAATTATGATTTTTGAAAAATAAATACAAAATTGAACCAAATTTATTGAATTCTCCGCCCCTGATAACATTTATAATGGTGCCTATTTTTATTCACCAAAGATGGTAAACTTGGGATTTGATTTTCATCAATCTCTTTTCATATCCAATTTAACTTTTTTTATTTATTTATAAAACTTGATTAGCAATTTAAAAGGGGAATCTATACAAAGTATCCATAAAATCTAAACTACTTATTTACCCTCAAACTAATTACAAAGACTATCCATACAGTTAAAAATAATTATCCGCCCCTTCACTTATTTTCTGCCAAGGGGTCGCATTCACAAATTATGACATCATTGTTGATATGACCATCTTTCTCTATTTCTCACTTATGCGTTTAACTCATTATTTAGTACAATTATTTGTAGAGATTATGGTGAAATCACTATTACCTGATGAAAATATATCCTTTTTGTGGATTCTCACAGGGAATGTTCTGAGCTTAAGTATTTATACTCGTAGTGCGAATGTGATTTTTAAGTAAGATGATATGCTATAGTAAAAGAAGGATATTAATCATACTTAAATTTTGTTTTATTTGGAGCTGATTTAAGGTGCTTGGGGTTGAATTTTTAAAAGACCCACCATTGTTGAGTTCGAAACTTTTGAATTGAAATTTCAATGTTAAATTCAAAGTAGATATTTTTAAAATATTATTTATAGAAAAAATCAAATGCACAATTGAAGGACCTTAAAGCTGAAAACTCATGTAGTGACTTGTTGAACATGTAGTTATTTTTAGCTGATTCTGCTTGGGGTTTGTTTGAAATAATAATTAGAAGTTGTAGCAAAAGCTTGAGCCAATTTGATGGAGATTTTGCAGTAGAATTGTAAATTTGGGTTAAAATAGTATACTTGTATATCAGTTTGGTATCAAAGAGGACCGGGCTCCTTTTTGAAGGAATTAACCATAACTCTATCTTGTCATCATCTAATATATACCATGTGGGTATGAATGAACCGGTCCTCTATATGATCTTGTTAGCATATGTTATATACCAAGTTGGTATCATCGAGACTGAGTGTCATCTTGGAAGGAATGTCACCTTATATCCTATCAGTATATGGTATGGACCATACAGGTATCACAGAGAATTGGGTATTTTTCTAGAAGGAATGAACCATACATCTATGATACTATGTCAGTATATGATAATATACCATGTGAGTATTATAATATGCTACAACAACATACTTCAACTTCTACTAATATACTATTTTTCGTATTCTATATGTTAAAATAAGTTACTTTCTGATAATTAGCAGAAGACAAATTAAACTAAATAAAAATATGTACTATATCTATTATTTTTTAAATGATATAGTAAAAAAAGAGAAAAAAGAACAAAAAATGAAGAGCCAAAAAGATGTGCAGAAATAGATTATTAGAAAATAATAACAATAATATTAAAAAAGGAGAAAAAAGGAAAAAAATGCAATGAAAAAGGAGAAGAAAAAATGTATAATGTATAAGTTATTCTAATAATTGATTTAGAGAAAAAAAATGAGATAAAAGAGTTATATTAAAAAAAATAGTGAATGAATGTTTACTATATTAGTTATATTTTATTATTGTATAAAAGAAAGAAGAATAAAGAAAGGGATCCAAAAAAGTGAATGTGATTAGATTATGTAAGAAAAGAAAAAGAAAAAAAGAGTTAAATTAAATTATAAAAGAAACAAGAAATATAGAAAAATTGACAAAAGGAAAGAAACAAAATAAAAATAACGGAGCCAAAATTGAGTATGGAATCAAATTATGGTAAAATAAATAATAATAATAATAATAATAATATGATTAAAAAACATAATAGAAAGGGAGAAAGAGCAAAAAATAACGAAAAAGAAGAAAATAGAAACGGAGGAAAAAGAGTCAATTAGATAGTTACAATTTCTTTTTAAGTTGCACGTGTTTGTGTCATGAGTAAGCAAGAATTCTTCTACAACAAAATTAATGGCAAAATTTTTATTTTATTTGTTATGAAATAATATAAAAGACAAGAACAATAACTCAAGAACAAGAGCAATAGAGAGAAGAGTAGAGAGAGTTCTTCTTATTGATACTTAGAGAATGTTAGGAGTGATTTACAATGGTAGAGAGCACCTCTATTTATAGGGAGGAGGATGATTTATCTACCAAGAATAGAACTCTAGAATCTCTCTAATTAAAGACATTCACCTTAAATAGAAGTGTATTTATAACACTCCCCCTTGAATGTCTATTCAATGATGTGCCTCGTTAAAACCTTAAAACAAAACCCAATGGGAAAAATTAAAGTAAGGAAAAAGAGTACACATGTTTGAATATGCGCCTATTGGTTGCCTCGTTAAAAACCTTGCAAGAAAAACCCGGTGGGACAAAACCTTGTAAGGGAAAAAGAGTGCAACGCGCATTAACTCCCCCTGATAAGAACATCAATTTATGTCCTTAAGTCTTTGCATCCCGATCTTGTGAACTAGCTTCTTGAAGGTTGACTTTGGTAGAGATTTTGTAAACAAATCAGCCATATTGTCGCTTGAACGAATCTGTTGAACATTGATATCACCATTCTTTTGAAGATCATGTGTGAAGAATAACTTTGGTGAAATATGCTTCGTTCTATCTCCTTTTATGAATCCCCCCTTCAATTGAGCTATACATGCTGCATTGTCTTCATACAAAGTTGTGGGTAGTTTATCACACTTCAAACCACATTTGTCTTGGATATGATGTATTATCGACCTTAACCACACACACTCCCGACTTGCTTCATGAATAGCAATTATCTCGGCATGATTAGAAGAAGTAGCCACAATTGATTGCTTAGTCGATCGCCAAGATATGGGGGTTTCTCCACAGGTAAACACATAACCCGTTTGAGATCGAGCCTTGTGTGGGTCGGACAAATATCCAGCATCAGCATAACCAACAAGATCCGGGCTGTAATTCTTGCCATAAAATAAGCCCATATCGGTAGTTCCCTTTAGGTACCGCAATATGTGTTTGATCCCATTCCAATGTCTCCTCGTAGGAGCCGAGCTAAATCTTGCTAAGACATTAACTGAAAAGGATATGTCAGGTCTTGTAGTATTTGCAAGATACATTAGTGCGCCAATTGCGCTAAGATATGGTACTTCAGCACCAAGTAGCTCTTCATTCCTTTCTTGTGGTCGGAATGGATCTTTGTTCACATCAAGTGATCGAACAACCATCGGTGTACTTAAAGGATGTGCTTCATCCATGTAAAACCGTTTCAGTACCTTTTCTGTATAGGTAGATTGATGAACAAAAATTCCGTTTGCCAAATATTCAATTTGCAAACAAGGACATAGTTTAGTCTTTCCGAGATCTTTCATCTCGAATTCATCCTTTAGATAATCAATTGCCTTTTGGAGTTCTATAGGGGTTCCAATAAGGTTTATGTCATCAGCATATACGGCAAGTACAACAAATTCCGATGTTGTTTTCTTTATAAAAACACACGAGCAAATGGCGTCATTTATATAGCCTTCTTTTAACAAGTACTCACTAAGACGATTATACCACATTCGTCCAGATTGCTTTAGACCATACAAGGATCTTTGCAATTTAATTGAGAACATTTCCCGAGATTTTGAGTTGTGCGCGTTTGGCACCTTGAGTCCATCGGGAATTTTCATGTATATCTCATTATCAAGTGAGCCATAAAGATAGGCAGTAACCACATCCATTAAGTGCATGTCAAGCTTTTCATGGACAGCAAAACTTATGAGATAACGAAAGGTTATCGCATCCATTACAGGCGAATATGTCTCTTCATAATCGACACCAGGCCTTTGAGAAAAACCTTGTGCAACAAGGCGTGCCTTATATCTTTGTACCTCGTTTTTCTCATTTCTTTTGCGTACAAAGACCCATTTATAGCCGACAGGCTTAACACCATTAGGTGTTTCAACTATAGGGCCAAAAACTTCACGTTTTGCCAGCGAATTCAATTCTGATTGAATTGCTTCTTGCCACTTTGGCCAATCCTGTCTTTTTCGACATTCTTCAACAGATTGAGGTTCGAGATCCTCACATTCTTGCATAATGCTAGATGCTACATTATAAGCAAAGGCATTATCCACCACAATATCCACTCGATTAATATTTGCCTCAATATTAATTGGATTTAGGGATAGTTCCGTATTTTCCAGAGTCTCGGGCTCAATGGATTCTTCATGAATCTCAGAATTTGTTAAATCATGAGATTCTTTCGTGGTGTCATTTTGATCGTTCTTTTCCTCTTTCTAGGATTTCGATCTTTGGAACCTAATGGTCTGCCACGCTTCAGGCGTGCATTCGACTCATTGAATATGACACTAGATGATTGTCCAACAGGGACATCAATACGGATTGGAACATTTTCCGCGGGAATGTGGGATTTCGTTATCCTTTTCAAGTCCGTAAATGCGTCAGGCATTTGATTTGTTATTCTTTGCAAATGAATAATCTTTTGTACCTTCTTTCACAAATAGAGGTATGTGGATCAAGATGAGATAATGATGCATTTTTCCACAAAATTTCCCGTTTGGTTTCACCAACTTCTCCCCCTAATTTTGGGAAAAGTGACTCATCAAATCGACAGTCTGCAAATCGTGCAGTAAACAAGTCGCCTATCAATGTTTCGAGGTAGCGAATGATGGAGGGCGATTCAAACCCAACATATATTCCTAACCTTCTTTGCGGACCCATTTTGGTGCGGGATGGTGGTGCAATAGGCACATATACTGCGCATCCAAAAATCCTTAAATGGGATATATTGGGTTCATGACCCAAAACCAATTGCAACGGAGAATACTTGTGGTAATTCGTCGGTCTGAGACGAATTAGCATTGCTGCATGTAAGATGGCGTGACCCCATACCGAAGTTGGCAGCCTCGTTCTCATAAGTAATGGCCTTGCAATCAACTGCAGGCGTTTAATTAACGATTCTGCAAGACCGTTTTGAGTGTGAACATGAGCTACAGAATGTTCAACTTTTATCCCGATTGATAAGCAATAATCATTAAATGCTTGGGATGTAAACTCAGCAGCATTATCCAGTCTAATGGACTTGATTGGATTATCTGGAAATTGTGCTCGTAGTCGAATTATTTGTGCCATTAATTTCGCAAACGCAAGGTTGCGTGATGACAACAGGCACACATGAGACCATCTACAGGATGCGTCTATCAAGACCATGAAATACCTAAACGACCCACTAGGTGGGTGAATAGGTCCACAAATGTCCCCTTGTATACGTTCCAGAAACGTGGGTGACTCAGTCCCAACCTTTGTTGGTGATGGCCTAATAATCAACTTGCCTTGATAACACGAAGTGCAAGGATATTCATTATTCGAAAGAATTTTGAAATTCTTTAACGGATGCCCATATGAGCTTTCTATAATCCGTCTCATCATGACCGATCCTGGATGTCCCAATCGATCATGCCAAAGTACAAAGGTAATGGAATCAGTAACCCTTTGGTTTACTGTTGAATGTGCCTCAATTGCACTAATTCTTGTCCAATACAGGCCACAAGATAAAGACGGGAATTTCTCAATAACCCTCTTTTGGCCGGAGACATTCTTTGTGATGACGAGATATTCAAGATTATCTTCATCCATTGTCTCAATATGATAGCCATTCCGGCGTACATTTTTAAAACTCAACAAGTTTCTCTTAGACTTGGAGGAGAACATTGCATTCTCTATGATTAACGTCGTGCCCTTGGGCAGAGTTACAATTGCTCTTCCGGAGCCTTCAATCAATTTACTACTTCCAGAGATTGTAGTAACGTTTGCCTTACACATATTTAGTTGAGAGAAATACTTCCTTTCTTTGAGTATTGTATGTGTAGTACATGAATCAATTAGGCAAATACTTTTACAGTTGGATGTTGATCCAAGTTCGCTTTGTGAGATATCCATATTTGCTATCCCATAATTTGACATACAAAAGAGATACAAGAACATAAGAATAAACAAGTTCAATTCTTTTGTGTCACATAATATTTTCAAAATCTGCTGCTAACAGTTGACTAACAAAATCAGATATGTTATCCATTACTTTGCAGTTTGAAAATTTCAGTTTAAACGTTTTCTTCAAACAATCGATTGTTAAACACAAACAATCGATTGTTGAACATTGACAATCGATTGTTAAACACACACAATCGATTATTTGCTATTTTGAAAAACTTCAGATCATACTGTCTTAAGACAATCGATTGTTATGCATAGACAATCGATTGTTGGCTATTTTGAAAAATTCCAGAGCACACTGTTTTAAGACAATCGATTGTTAAGTATAGACAATCGATTGTTGGCTATTTTGAAAAATTACAGAGCACACTGTTTCAAGACAATCGATTGTTATGCATGGACAATCGATTGTTGGCTATTTTGAAAAATTCCAGATTACACTGTCTTAACGACAATCGAATGTTAGACAAAGACAATCGATTGTGGATGATTTTTGAAAAATTCCAGATTACACTGTCTTAATGACAATCGATTGTTAGTCAAAGACAATCGATTGTTGATCAATTGTTTTTCAGTTTTAATGCGAAAATAGTTGATAATCGACTAGTTTTTCAGGCTAGTCGATTACCCCTACTGAAAAATAAAAATATTATTGATATTTGAACATATTGAAGATATTCTAAAGAACTACTGCTAATATTGCTTTATGAACTAACTAATACGAGCTAATACTAATGACTATTAGTTTATTCACTAACTAATACAAATAAGAAGAACAAAATCAAATAACTCCATCTTCTTTCATTACGGACCCATCGCCGATTAGGTGGTCTATTTCCCTTCGGGTTGCTCAAAGAAGTCTGCCACATCCAGGTGGGTGATGTCCTCATTGTCGTCATAGACAAAATTTGTTTCAGGGCCTTTTCTCTTTCGAGATGCTTGATAAAGGTCAACCAAGTGTCTTGGTATACGGCAAGTCTTTGACCAGTGCCCTTTCCCACCGCAACGATAACATATAGTTTCTGAACCATTTGCCTTAGGATCTTCATGACCCCGTTTCTACTTTCGGCGGTTATCTCTCCTTGGGGGTTGACGGACTTCATTGGAATTTCTTCCTTGTCTACGTCCCTGGCTATGACCCCGTTTACGACCATGACCATGGTCCTTTTCATGTTTGGCATAATGAGAGTGCACCTTATCTGCTTCAGGCAGTGGTGTAGACCCAGTGGGTCGATTTTCATGATTTCTCATGAGCAGGTCATTATTTCGCTCAGCCACTAGTAGAAGAGAAATCAGTTCAGAGTACTTTGTAAAGCCTTTCTCTCTGTACTGTTGTTGCAGTACTATATTGGAGGCATGAAACGTTGTAAACGTTTTCTCAAGCATATCATAATCGGAGATATTATCCCCGCATAGCTTCAATTTAGAAGTAATTCTGAACATTGCAGAATTATATTCAAAAACGGACTTAAAGTCCTGGAGCCTCAGATGAGCCCAATCATATCGTGCTTGTGGCAGAGTGACCAACTTCAGGTTGTCATATCTCTCCTTTAAGCCGTTCCACAAGAC
Organism: Nicotiana benthamiana; assembly: GCA_034376525.1. Classification (NCBI taxonomy): domain Eukaryota; kingdom Viridiplantae; phylum Streptophyta; class Magnoliopsida; order Solanales; family Solanaceae; genus Nicotiana; species Nicotiana benthamiana. The sequence goes on along the minus strand of CM067337.1, from coordinate 89,606,662 downwards.
GAGTGGATCCTTGACGGTGAGATATTCAATCTTCAAACCTTCATCAAGGTGATGGCGCAAGAAAATCAAGGCCTTCGCACATTCTTGGGTGGATGCTTTTTCTCTATCTTTGATGGTGTCTCCGAGACCCATAGCATCTAAGTGGATTTCAGCATCCAACACCCATGTCATATAGTTCTTGCCCGAAATTTCAAGGGCGACGAACTTTCTTTTCGTAATGTCAGACATAATCGAAAATTAAATTAGGAAGAGGGAAATACCTTAGATTTCTCGAGAATGGTTCTTGAGACGTTAGAGTCTCGTGCTGATAACGTGTTATGAAATAATATAAAAGGCAAGAACAATAACTCAAGAACAAGAGCAATAGAGAGAAGAGTAGAGAGAGTTCTTCTTATTGATACTTAGAGAATGTTAGGAGTGATTTACAATGGTAGAGAGCACCTCTATTTATTGGGAGGAGGATGATTTATCTACCAAGAATAGAACTCTAGAATCTCTTTAATTAAAGACATTCACCTTAAATAGAAGTGTATTTATAACATTATTTATTTATTTGCTAAGAGGCAAAAATTGTTTTGAATCCCCAGCTTTCTTCTAGAATTGCCGATTGCGTGCGATACCTTCTTTTTCCTTTTTAATATTTTAGAAGTTTTCAGTTTATTCTAGAACTTCTGTGAATTTTTTTATTCTATTCTTGAATTCTTAGAGGTTGCATGTCGATAGCTCTGACTTGCCTATGTAAATTTTTTTAGAGTTCTTTTAATATGCGGACTAAATTATTTCAGGAATATAATTTTCGGATAGTTATTTTTGGACTAATTTATCCTATTTATGAGATGGGATAATATAACCCCAAATTTGACGGGATAAGATGAAATAATATGAAATATCATGTATTAAGATTGAGATTAAATTTATAGCATATATGTACCATTAACCAAATATTCTATAAATTTGATCTCACACCTTATCCTGCGTATCAAATGACTCTTGAGATTTTTCCGTTTTTATATGAGGCTATAGCATTTTGATGAGTCTAAATAGCCACTCTCAAAAATAGTCAAAGATTTTTATATTTTTGTATTTTTTGTGTGTTCTTTGAGTTTTATTTATTTATATATATTATATATCAAAAAAATAAATTTTATACACTTTTATAACTATCGAATGTAAATAATTTCGACAGTAGGCTAAAAGTGATTTTTGGTCTATTTTGATCTTGCCCATTGTGACAATTAATTGATTATCTGATCAATCATTTGTAATTTGCAATAGTTTTCGTTGATCATTTGTTATTCTTTCAAATGCAGATTCAAGATTTAAATTTGAGGAGTTCGAATTTAAAATTCTACCCTCGTTTTATATAATTTATTGGGTTCAAAATCTGATAATTATTCTAGTGTAATGATTTTTTTAAATACAAATACTTGGTCATAACTCATAACTAATAAGTCTTTAATAATTTTTCTTTTAAGTTTTTTTTTAAATAAAAAAGATAAAAGGGGTTAGATTCCTCTAAAGTTCGGGAAAAGGTTTATAATATGACGTGAAATATTAGCTACTGCTTATGTAATATAATGAATTTGGTAATTACGTTTGATTACTGATTAGTAGGGGTGTACATAGGCCGGGTTGGTTCGGATTTTACAATTACCAAATCAAATCAATTGTGTCGGGTTATTAAATCTAAATACCAAACCAAACCAATAAATTCTGGTTTTTCGCTCTCGGATTTTTTCGGGTTTTCTCGGGTTTTCGGGTTATTCGGGTTTTTTCTAAACTTTTTCAATAAAATCTTCATAGAACAAAACATATAAATTATGCTCAAAATATATCTTTAATCCTAGTAAGATACAACTATATAAAGTATTTTCCAAGAAAATAATACAAAATATGAGATGTGTCATGGCATTATCCTAAAATATTCAATAACGAAGATAATAAAATTGTGTCATATCAATATTGCTAATTAAAAAGACATAATAAAATAAATATAATCTAAAAATACTAAGTCATGCTAAAATAAGTAGACTAATAAGGGAATATTAATTACATGACTAAACGCTAAAGAAAAAATAAAAATGGGTTGTGCATTTATCTAAATTATTGCAAAAAAAATAGATATTCAATACATTCCCGTTCATAGTATTGAATTGAGTGTCTTTTGTTAGCATTAATATTGATTTGATTTTGGTTTTAATTTTTCTTTTGTTCGCATTATTTAATTTACTAATGTTAATGGCTATAAAACCTATTTGAACATTCAAAAAGCTCTAAGCCAAACCTTGAAATAATACCTTAAAAGATAAAATTATGAATTTCTTTAAGAAATATCTATAAATTACATCACAATAAGTATATTTATATATTAAATATATCTAAAAGTTCTATATATATATATATATATATATATATATATATATATATATATATATATATATATATATATATATATATATAATGTCGGGTTGGTTTGGTTTCGGTTTGACTTTCTTTAGTTAAAACCAAATCAAACCAATTATGGTCGGGTTTTTTTTCCAATACCAAACCAAATCAAACCAAACCATGGTCGAATTTTTTTTCTCGGTTTGACTCGGATTATCGAGTTGGTGCGATTTATCGATTTACTTTGTACACTCCTATGATTAGAGTCAAGATACGTAACTTAAACACAAATTAAACAGTGTCGTATACGAAGATTACCTGTTAGCTTAGGAAATCTTTTCTCTATTTCTTTATGTTAGCAGCATAGAGTGAATGCGATTTGTTTAATTAATTAAATTTGGATTCGTGTTTAACACAATTCATGTCATAATCAGATAGATCATGCTTAAGTATAAGGTTCGTTGATGTTTATCCCAAGCAAAGATTAAAAAAAGGACTAAATAACAATTTTATATTAAGATGCGTTGTATAAGTGCCGCTAGGAGCGTTTGAAAATAAAAATATTTTCTATCCATCTTCAGTCGATTCAAAAGAAACTAAATCAGATATTATGGGATTTGTCTTTTGCAGGTTTCTACACTACAGTGTCATTTACTCTCCGTCTCATATTATCTGTCGTATTTCTCTTTTTTACTTTCCTTAGAAGATATTAAATAAGAATTTTTAAAACTATTTTACACTTATTTATATCCTAATATATAATTTCTCTTTATTTAATACTTACGCATAATTAAGGTATTTGTAATCTTCAAGAACAATTAATATTAAGGGTAAAATAAGGAAAACATAATTAATTTACTCCTGAACTTTTTAAAATGACAAGTAATTTGGAGACAATTATTTTTAGAAACCACGACAAATAATATGAGACAGACGGAGTATTAATATAAAGGGAATTCCCCCTATGCACGGGATTCGGGGAAGGGCTAGAGTTTATTGTACGGAACCTTACACTACATTTATGTAAGAGACTATTTTTACGGTTCGAACCCGTGACCTCCTGATTACATGTCATTTATTAAAATAGTTAATTATTTGTATTAAGTCACCTTCTAATTCTATGTATATGGTTAACAATTTTGGGATCAGTTAAGTTATCTGGGGACTTTCTGGGGACTTTCTCTCTCTAAGCTTGCCGGCGTATGTTAGCAGGTAGCGAACACGCGCCTCTGCCATGGCTAAGACGAAGAAGAAGCAAATCTCCGTTCCAGAATCAATTGGCGATGAACACCCGCAAGTTACACCATCAATAAACAAACAAAATCGATGGTTAACGGGTATGGGATCGGCACCTACAATATACCACAACCCAGATGTTGCCGGAAAAAATGGTGCAATCGTAACCCCGGAATCTGGAACTCAGCAGCAATTTGTTGGAAATCATGTATACCTTTGATATGTGCGCTTTGGTTGTATGAGCATGATTTTCAGGTATAGGTTTTGATGAATGACAAACAATGAAGTCAAGTGTCAAACAACGATATAATCAAATGGCGAGAAGCATACTGATGACGGAATTGCATGAACGAGCCAAAGAAGTTCAAGACCGAAGACCCAAGACGTAGGTCGTAGAACCAATGTAAGGACAACGTTTAAGTTATCTTATCCTTTGGCTCAACATTAGGTCATCATAAACATGCATAAAATCACTTTATTAAATTATATATATCATAAATATTTTTAATATATACTTCAAACAAAATGATTTTAACGTTTTCATTTCAAACAAAATGGGTTTTGAAGTAAGTTTTCAATTCTGGTATACTCTGGTATATACAGTGTATATTAAGTGTATATCAAGTGTATATAATCGACCATTGCCAAAGTTTTGAACACTGGAACAACATAATCAATTGTCTACTTTAACAATCGATTGTTGACAATTGATTGTCCACTTTAACAATCGATTATTTTGAGATAGTGTGCAACCGGTTTTTAAATATCAAAACAATCGATTGTCTCTGTCCCACAATCGATTGTCAACAATCACAGAATCCTAAATTGATTTTTGAATGTTGAAGAACAATCAGTTATTCAGGGTTAACAATCGATTGTTTAGCCTAAAATCAGGAATCTGTTTTTTGAACGTTGGTTAGACAATCGATTATCACCTCCAAACAATCGATTGTTGAAGCACAGAATCAGGGATTTTATTTGTCAATTAAGCAACGGTCAGCACCACTTTTTCACCTATAAAAAGAGGTCTTTTGAGCTGATTTTAAATACACAACTCCTGCATATATTGATATACATATTGATCATTTTCAAGCATCATTTTAGAGCTTTTGTTGAGCCATTTGATAGACAACTTTGTGTTGTTCATAGAGCTTATTTTGTTTCTCTTTATCCACTCTATTGAGAGAGTATTTGTTGTAAAAGAGAGTTGTTTGAGAAGAACATATCTTCTCATTTGTCGGGTTTGCTAAGTACCCAAAGTCTTAGTGGTTGAAGTCTTGGGGTGAGGTATCCTCAAGCAAGTGAAGTCTTAAGGTGCGGTATCCTTGAGCAACTGTAACGGTTTGTTAAGCACCCGTAAGCTTGACGAAGATAGTGGAATCTCGAGAGAGTCTCTCGGGGACTGGACTAGCCACGGGTTGTGGTGAACCAGGATAAAATACGGTGTGTTCTTTCTTGATTATTTCAATTACCGTATTTACTTATTCCTGCAATTTTAAATTCCGCAATATTTCAATATTCTCGTGCCTCACTATTCACCCCCCCCCCCCCTCTAGTGAACGACATAAATTCTAACAGTATGTATCAGAGCCTAACTCTCTGAAAGCCTTAACCGGTTGAGAGCTATATATATTTTTGTGTATAGAATATTGAAAGCAGGAATGATGAATGAAGGACAATCCACCACTTGCGTTCCACTATTTGATGGAACAAACTATACATATTGGAAAGGGCGGATGAGTATCTTCCTCAAAGCAAATAATTTTCGTTTGTGGCAAATCATCAAAAACGGTGAACCAATGCCGACAAAGAAAGTTGGAGAAATCACGGTTCCAAAGAAGGAAGATGAATATGATGCCAAGGACATGAAGATAGTTGAAAATAATGCAAGGGCCATCCATGTATTATATTGTGCGGTGAATCCGAATGACTATCGGAAAATCTCTTGCTGCACAACCGCCAAGGAGATGTGGGACAAACTCGAGATCATGTATGAAGGTACGCCTCAAGTCCGAGAATCCAAAATTGATTTTCTAACTCATAAATATGAAACTTTTAAAATGGAGAAGGAACCTATTGGTGTTATGTTTGAACGATTTTTAAGAATCGTCAACGATCTCCATGCTCTCGGGAAAGTTTACACGAACAAAGATCTTGTTCGAAAAATCCTACGGAGTCTCACTCCCGAATGGCGTTCCAAAGCCAATGCCATCCAAGAGTCGATGGAATACACGAATATCACAATTGATGGACTAAGAGGTAACCTCGAAACTTATGATAGCACAATTCTTAATCCTTATCTTAGAAGTGATTCGAATTTTGCCTTCAAAGCCTCATCCTCTAAAAGAGAAGAGGTAAGTGATTCGGAAAGGGATGATGAAAATACTTCCAGTGATATATTTGAAAAGTTTTTTAAGTCTTTGAAGAAGGACAAGAAAAAGAGGAAACACCATAGGCGCGTATCACGGGACTCAGACAGCTCGGGCAATGAAGCCGGCGCATTATGTCTCATGGCAAACGGAGAAGAAGAGGTAAGTACATCTAACTCTCACTCATTTGAAGATTTACAAAATGCCTATGATGAATTGTATGGTGAATTTGTCAATGCTTCCAAATTGATAAAAGAATTGCAGAAATCACTTTCTTTGCAGAAATCACTTTCTTTGCAAACAGATTTTCAGAAAACACTTTCTTTACAAGAAAAAGATTTTGAAAAATCCTCTTCTTTGAAAGAAATAGATTTTGAAAAATTGACTAATGAAAATGGTGTTCTTAAAAACAAAATTGAAGTTTTAGAAAAAGAAAACAAATTTTTGGAAAATGACATTGCTGTTTTTAAAAATAAAATCAAGGAATTGAATGAAGCTTCTTCTATTGATACATGTTCAAATTGTTCTTCTTGTAGTTCTTTAAAACTAGAGAACACAGAACTTAGGAAAGCACTAGAAACACGTAGTGTTGATATTCCTAAAGCTGAAACAAAGAAGAAAAAGCCTAGGAATAACTATAGGCGTAAAATGAATAAGAATCATGATAGAAATGGAGTTGCGCAACCTAGAAATGATTCTAGGATTTTTGCTAATGAGTCTAGGAATAATTATTCTAGACCACCTAGAGATGACTCTAGGAATTTCAACGAGTCTAGGAATGACTTTAGATCACCTAGAACGCATTTGGCTCAACCTAGACATATGCACAATCCTAATGTTATATGTCATTATTGTAATCGGGTAGGACACATTGCACCCGTTTGTTTTGCTAAACATAGAAATTTATGTGTTGATTATAATTGTTATTACCCTAACCCCCAAGGACCCAAAAGAAGTTGGGTACCAAAAATCTATTTTTAGGTTCTTTTTGCAGGTGTGCTTGAAGACTACAATATTGTAGTGGATGCACCAAGCACAAAACCTTAATGCATTAAGGGGGAACGTCGGTTAGTTATCGTATTTTGAATAAAAACACAATGAGTTGATATGTGCAAATAATCTATATCAGTTTTGGTTAATACATGCTTTAATCAGTTCTTTTTGAATAACAATTAGTATCAATTTGGTTTATAATAATTGATTGATTCATGTTTTGATGAACATTCTTAGTTTAAAATAACAATTGATATTGTTGAGAAAAATGACCGTTATCATTAGTATGCCATTTACTAACATTTGATATGATCTTGTTTATAACGATTGGTATCGTCAATGGTTTAAATTTTTTTTGGTATAGTCTTTTTGCTAATGCCAAAAGGGGGAAGAATATGGGCGATATGCATGCCTTAATTGAGGGGGAATATTCAATTAAGGGGGAATTATATTGAATTGATTTCTATGAATTGTTTGCATAAATTGTATGTTGAGATATAGCATGAATTTAGGGGGAATTCAATATGCATATCTTCCGTTGTTTGTCATTATCAAAAAGGGGGAAATTGTTGGAAATCATGTATACCTTTGATATGTGCGCTTTGGTTGTATGAGCATGATTTTCAGGTATAGGTTTTGATGAATGACAAACAATGAAGTCAAGTGTCAAACAACGATATAATAAAATGGCGAGAAGCATACTGATGACGGAATTGCATGAACGAGCCAAAGAAGTTCAAGACCGAAGACCCAAGACGTAGGTCATTTGGTAGAACCAATGTAAGGACAACGTTTAAGTTATCTTATCCTTTGGCTCAACATTAGGTCATCATAAACATGCATAAAATCACTTTATTAAATTATATATATCATAAATATTTTTAATATATGCTTCAAACAAAATGAGTTTAACCTTTTCATTTCAACCAAAATGGGTTTTGAAGTAAGTTTTCAATTCTGGTATACTCTGGTATACATAGTGTATATCAAGTGTATATAATCGACCGTTGCCAAAGTTTTGAACACTGGAACAACATAATCGATTGTCTACTTTAACAATCGATTGTTGAAAATTGATTGTCCACTTTAACAATCGATTATTTTGAGATAGTGTGCAACCGAAGTTTTTAAATATCAAAACAATCGATTGTCTCTGTCACACAATCGATTGTCAACAATCGATTGTCTCTTTCATACAATCGATTATTTTTTGACCGTTCCACAGAATCCTAAATTGATTTTTGAACGTTGAAGAACAATCAATTATTCAGGGTTAACAATCGATTGTTTAGCCTAAAATCAGGAATCTTTTTTGAACGTTGGTCAGACAATCGATTGTCACCTTTAAACAATCGATTGTTGAAGCACAGAATCAGGGATTTTATTTGTCAATTAAGCAACGGTCAGCACCACTTTTTCACCTATAAAAAGAGGTCTTTTGAGCTGATTTTAAATACACAACTCCTGCATATATTGATATACATATTGATCATTTTCAAGCATCATTTTAGAGCTTTTGTTGAGCCATTTGATAGACAACTTTGTGTTGTTCATAGAGCTTATTTTGTTTCTCTTTATCCACTCTATTGAGAGAGTATTTGTTGTAAAAGAGTTTTGTTTGAGAAGAACATATCTTCTCATTTGTCGGGTTTGCTAAGTACCCAAAGTCTTAGTGGTTGAAGTCTTGGGGTGAGGTATCCTCAAGCAAGTGAAGTCTTAAGGTGCGGTATCCTTGAGCAACTGTAACGGTTTGTTAAGCACCCGTAAGCTTGACGAAGATAGTGGAATCTCGAGAGAGTCTCTCGGGGACTGGACTAGCCACGGGTTGTGGTGAACCAGGATAAAATACGGTGTGTTTTTTCTTGATTATTTCAATTACCGTATTTACTTATTCCTGCAATTTTAAATTCCGCAATATTTCAATATTCTCGTGCCTCACTATTCACCCCCCCTCTAGTGAACGGCATAAATTCTAACACAATTGAGTCCGCTGACTCTTGGAAGCTTTATGCCTCAACAATTTCAACCGATTAGAGACGAAATTGCAGAAAGTAGGGACAGTCCTCATCAACGGGATGCTTCACAGGCAACCCGGCGACTGTAGTTCTCGGCGCATGCAGAGAAAGAACAAAGCAAACCACCTGTTGCAGAACAAAGGGAACTTGAACAACAGCCAGTGTCCAAAGGAAGCCTTCAAAAAGGTAACGCCCTAACATATATCCCCCCTTCTCAAAGGGATGGGAGATTTGTAGTACAAATTGACGAAGCTGATACCAAAGAATAAGAGAATTACTGGAGTAATGCATTGATAGGGTATGTGCTTGGTGAAACACCGTATGAGAAGACCATGGAAAATTTTGTCGCAAAACAATGGAATTTTGTTGATCAGCCACAAATAATATATCATGATGATGGATACTATATATTCAGATTTGATAATATGGAGGATAAAAATCGAGTGTTACAGACAGGTCCCTACACTTTCCGTAACAAACCAATGATACTGCAACAATGGCAAATAGATTTCAAGTTCGATCCTACAAATATTACAGTAGTTCCATTGTGGATCAACTTCCCTGCTTTACCATTAGCATTCTGGTCCAATGCAGTATTAAGTAAGCTGACAAGTGTGGTAGGAAAGCCTCTGTATACTGATAAATACACTGCTGATTTGGAGAAGATATCCTATGCGAGAGTGTTGATTGAAACTGACATCTCCAAGCCAATGCCAGATAATTTAGAACTGCAGACCAACAGAGGGCTCATTGTGCAACAAATTGAATATGAATGGAAACCAAAATTCTGTGAAAACTGTATCAGATTTGGGCATAATTCAAATGACTGTTGGTATAAGGAAGGGAACACAAAGGAAGAAAGTAGTAAGCCTAAACCTGACCAGCTGAAACAGAAATTCAGAGTAGCAAAGAGGTGGACTCCAAAGAAACAAATGGCAACTCATCAGGTTCCTGCTGTGGAATTGAATGAAACAGTGGCAACAAACTGTCTAAAAGCAGTAGGAACTGGGAAACAGAAGGAGCAGATTGAACAGAAATCAGCTACCTGCACATTGATTTCAAGCAACAGATTCAATCCTCTACAGATGATAGACAATCCTGGGGACGCTGGCCCATCCAGCTTCACCCCTAAATAATGCTCTGCACATGGAATGTCAGGGGCCTGAACAAGGCTCATAAAAAGAAAGACTTAAACATCTTTCTGAGGAAGCATAAGGTGTAGGTCATAGGGTGTCTAGAAACTAGAGTAAAGGAAAGCAAAGCTAGGAAAATATTGAACACTGTCTATGGAGGATGGAGCAGCAGCTGTAACTACAATAAACATCCTAATGGCAGAATATGGCTATTATGGAAACAAAGCTGTGAAGTGACAATTTTGATGGCTGATGAACAATTCATACACTGTGAAGTAAAGAAAACAGACTCAACCTTTCAAACACTGCTTACAGTGGTGTATGTAAGCAATGATATCCAAAAAAGGCAGCAGCTATGGGACAGATTGATACACTTGGGATCTTCTGTAAAACAATGCTGGCTGATCAGTGGTGACTTCAACAATATGCTTCATATAGATGATAGAATTAGTTCACCAATGACGCAAACTGAAATCAGAGGATTCCAGGAAGCTATAAACACCCTTCAGCTTACTCAATTGGAAAGTATGGGCAGCTACTTCTCCTGGTGCAACAAACAGCAACCCAACATAAGGGTATATAGCAGGATAGATTGGACTTTTGGAAATGTGGCATGGATGCAACAGTATAGCCACATTGTAACTGACTACCAGACTCCAGGGACATCAGACCACTCTCCTATACTAATCCAATGCAAAACTGGAAACCAGAGAATAAACTTACATCCTAAACCTTTCAAACTTTACTTACCTATAATGGAACACAAAGACTTCACTGCTATAGTAAGGAAAGTTTGGAACCAGAAAGGACAGGTGGAAACTGGTAGCATGCACACAATATGGACAAAGCTAAAGGATCTGAAAAGGGAGCTGAAGGATCTGAACAGCTACATTGCAACATACAAAACACAACTCAATGCAGCAAGACACAAACTACAAGTAATTCAGTTTGGATTGATAAGCAACAAAATGGACCAGCATCTCATAGAACAGGGAAGGTTAACCTTAGCTGAAATACAGAAATGGAGCAACATAGAGGAGCAGGTTCTTCATCAGAAATCAAGAGCAAATTGGATCACCTGTGGAGACTCTAATTCCAAATACTTCCATGCCCAACTGAAGCAGAGAACAAACATGAACAAAATTGGCTCCATATACACAGCTGCATGGGAGAGACTATTTGATCCTCAACAAGTAGAAGCAGAGTTCCAAGACCAATTCTACAAGATTCTGGGAGAGAAAAAGACTATCTGTAAATGTCCAAACACTGTTATCATTCAACAGGGACCATGCTTAAACAACTAGCAGAAACTATATCTGATTCAACCAGTAACAAAGGAGGGAATCTATCAGGCAATCACCGATATGCCACATGACAAAGCACCAGGAGTGGATGGCTTCCCAGTTGAATTCTTCACTCGACATTGGGATATGGTTGCTGATGATGTTTATGCAGCATTGAAAGACTTCTTTACAACAGGCAAGATGCACAAAGGTGTAAGCAGCACTTCAGTCTCATTGATTCCTAAAACACAAAATCCTACTACTGTCAAAGATTATAGACCAATCACATGCTGCACAACACTCTATAAAATAATCACCAAAGTGATCACAGCTAGAATAAAAACAGTTATAGGTGATTTGATTGGCAATTCACAATCGGCATTCATTCAAGGCAGGAGCATCACAGACAACATTCTCTTTACTCAGGAGTTATTTAAAGGATACTCCAGGAAAGGAATCTCCCCGCGATGTGTACTAAAAGTTGACCTTATGATACAGTGGAATTGTGCTTTATAGAGCGACTGATGCTGGACATTGGATTTCCCTACAAATTCACAAAATGGATAATGGAATGCATCTCTTCTGTTACATACTCATTAAGCCTTAATGGGGGCTGACACCTCCATTCAAAGGAAAAAGAGGTATACGACAAGGAGATCCAATGCCCCCCTATCTATTTGTAATTGTCATGGAATATTTGAACAGGGAACTCAAGTCTATGATGGAGAGGAAGGAGTTCAAATATTATCCTCGATGCAAGAAACTAAGAGTATCACATATCTGTTTTGCGGATGATCTACTGCTATTCTGCAAGGCTGATACCCAATCTGTAAGACTGATACAGCATATCTGTTTTGCGGAAACATCAGGATTGGAAGCAAATGCAGACAAAAGTGCTATATACATAGCAAGGGTTTCAAACTGGACAAAGGAGGAAATCATGAAAGAACTGAACTTCCCTGAAGGCTCCCTCCCTTTCAAGTATCTCGGCGTTCCAATGGACTCCAAGAAATTATCAGTAATGCAATGCTGTCCAATAGTTGAGAAGATAACACAGAAAATAAATTGCTGGACATCAAGACTGCTGTCTTATGCTGGTAGGCTACAGTTGATTAAGACAGTACTGTTTGGAATACAATCGTACTGGTCCCAAATTTTCCTACTTCCTAAAAAGGTAATGAAGATGATTGAAGCAATTTGCAGATCCTTTTTATGGCCGAGTGCGACAAATGTGTCCAAAAAGGCATTAGTCGCACGGGAAACCGTATGCCTACCATATAGTGCTAGGGGGCTAAATATTTTGCACCTACCAATCTGGAACAAGGCAGCAGTGGCAAAGCATTTGTGGGCAGTAACAATGAAAAAGGACAGCATGTGGATCAAATGGATGCACACGTACTACATTAAGAACAAAGCCGTAGAGAATGTACCTACTCCTAAAACAGCAGCCTGGGCTGTGAGAAAGATCTTTGAGACCAGATTAATGATAGCGAATACCCAAGGTACAGGGGGACCTGAAAAGTAGACTCATCCAACTACAGAAGGGAGAACGATTCAACATATACAAACTCTATAGACTCCAATTCCCCCAAGCCCCTAAAGTACAATGGAAAAGCATAGTACTGCAGCCAAAACTACACCCGAGATTCAAATTTATCATTTGGCTGGTGCTGCGCAGAAGACTGGCAACGGCGGAGAGGCTCATGATCTTTGTGATACAGATTCCTCAACAATGTGTATTCTGTAAGCAAGTAGATGAATCTTTTGACCATCTTTTTTTTGCTTGCCCGATATCTTGGGGACTATGGAATAGAATGCTCGTATGGCTAGATTACAAGAGAACCATTGGTGATTGGAACAACGAAGTCGACTGGATTAGCAACATTGCAAAAAGGAAAAACGGGCATGCTGAAATAACGACCCGTGTGTTTGGAATGTTAGTATACTGTCTGTGGCGGGAAAGAAACAAGATTAGACTCCAAGGCGGGATCTCGGTTGTTAGGGATACATGTAAAGAAATAGCGATTCATGTGCACATTCAGGGAACCTCTCTTAAACACTGGAAGGAAGTGTTGCGAAGACTGGATCACTTCCCGTAGAAATACGAAGGGGAACTTTGTACGCTTTTCATGATTTAATGTATATAGAGCATAAGGGAGTTTTTCTTCTAGACTGTTTGTAGCAGTAGCTAGTCAGCGGCTACTGGAAACTCTGTAATTTTGATCTGTTGATGAAATGAAATTAATTTTTTTTTTTTATAAAAAAAATTCTATATATCATATGTCTCACATACATTTTTGTTTCTTGGGGTTAACAAGAAAAGACGATTTTAGCTGAATTAACAACAAAAAGTGGTTGATCTAATACAAAATTGTAGATTTAATCGTCCTTGAAGGCATTGTCATTATGTCATATACGTGTAAATTACATAATTAGTTTACTGCTTCTAGTTCTGTCAGGGTTAGAGATAAGGCTTGTAGTTCTTCTTTTCTTTACTTTTTTTCTTTTTGGTATGTGCACGAGGACGCGCAGATACAAAATTTAAATTTGTTAGGCCAAAACGATCAATGATATTTTTAATATGGTGTGATATTGTTCGCTTTGATTCAAGTTCACACAGTTTTTTTCAAAAGACATCACACCATTAAGAGATTAATTCCTAAACCTCATATGTAGACTCCTAATCATTTTAGCTATCAATGTGGGACTTTGTTCGCACAACCAACAATCCTCCACTCGAATTAAGTTTCACGTGGTCCACTACCACGGTCAACGATTCAATTTTTGAGATGCATACTGTGCCACCCACGTCATCAGAGTATTTATGGCAACCGAAGCCTGCAACTAGCTTCTTTGTGTGTGCCCGCCTACAATCGTAAGGGTAAAGAAACTGAGCCCCGCTCTATAATCTTGCCATCACCATACACGCCCCACTGAATCTGTTCTCTGACACCAGTTGTTGGGGTAAAACGGCCTAATAACACTCTTAACATTGTGTGATATTATTCGCTTAGGACCAAGCCCGCACGGATTTCCCAAAGGGCCTCACACCTTATATGTAAACTCCCAATCTTTTCAGCTACCAATGTAGGACTTTATTTGCATAACCAAGAAAACTCTATTCAAGTAACTTGGGTCGGTTATCCATGGCGTAGGGGAGATCGATGAGGATGTCACACATCGTATTGGGCAGGATGGATGAAGTGGAGGTTAGCAAGCAGAGTTTTGTGTGACAAGAGAGTGCCAATGATACTCAAAGATAAGTTCTATAAATCGGTGGTTAGACATGATGTATGAGTTAGGCTGAGTGTTGGCATGTTAAGAAATCACATATCCAAAAGATGAAAGTAGCAGAAATGAGGATACTGAGGTGGATGTGTGGGCACACTAGGATGGACAAGATTAGAAATGATGATATTCAGGAGAAAGTGCACATGGCTTCCATTGATGACAAGATGCGGGAAGTGAGACTCATATGGTTCAGACATGTATAGAGGAGATACCCAGATGCTCTAGTAAGGAGGTGTGGACGACTGTTTGTGGAGGGCATGAGAAGAGGTAGATGGTAGCCTAAGAAGTATTGGGGATAAGTGATCAGACAGGATATGGCGAGGCTTCAGATTTTCGAGGACATGACACTTGATAGGAAGTTGTGGAGGTCGAGTATTATGGTTGTGGGCTAGGGCGTAGTTGAGTTTTGCATTACCTTGTACTGTTGTGAGCCTAGTCTGATTGGGTTTTTATCTGATATAGCTAGGGACATTGTCGTGTCTTACTATTTTCTCTTTTCGATGCGGGACCTATTTACTAGCCATCATTTTTGTTTTGCATTTTTCCTTGTGCATTTATGTTCCTATTTTTCCTATGATCTCTGTGGTGAAATTAATATTCTCTTCTTTTTGTTTTTCTTATTATCTTGAGCTGAGGGCCTTCCGGAAACAGTCTTTCTACTTTTTCAGGGTAGGGGTAAGGTCTGCGTACATCCTATCTTCCCCAGAACCCACTTGTAGAATTTTACTAGGTTATTGTTGTTGTATTAAATTTGAGATGAGTTTACCCCATGTTTGGTTGGGATAAAATTATAGTATAACTAATTAATTCCGTGATTAGTTATTCCGGGATTGTAGTATTTGTTTTACCTCTATGAGAGGGTGAAATAACTAATCCCAAGATAATTAATCAACGTATAACTTGTTTCCCAACCAAACGACTCTTATGGGTTCAACTTTTAAGGTTAGCAGTGAACCATTCTACTTTTAAGTTATATGTTCATATATACTATTTTTGTAATTTGAATAAATTATTATATATCAATTTTTACTCCACGTCAAAAGTAATGGGTTCAATTGAACCCATCATTAACTTTCACATAAGACAAAGTTGTAATTTAATTATTCTCCTAATATATAGAAATTTTAAATTAAATAAAATTTTAATTATAAAATATTTCCTTATTTGAATCATATAGAAACTCATAATTTTTGAACAATTAAAATTTACTATAAATAAACCATTTTGACTTTTCTATATCTTTTTACCATAAAAGACATAGTTCAAAATTTATAGGAAAAAAATAATTTGAATTAAACTATAATTCCTTCAAAATACATATGAAAGAAATTTTGTCTACTTTTTGCCTTTGAATTATGTTCGTCTCACAACCAAGGGATAGCAAAGGGTCTCCAAAAACTTTTATTATTAATATGATTCATTTGAAATATTTTTTTGAAAAAAGTATCCTATATGTAGTTAAAAAAGAAAATCATCTTTTTAATAAGGAACAAAAGTTTTTTCTTTAAAGTATTTATCTATTATAAATTTAAATAAAGGAGAAACATCTTGAGTTTAGTTACAATTTTGTCTAATATGAATTATGAAATACGCTACGATTTATATGGTTAAAAGAAAATAGAACATAATTCTATTAAAAGCGCAAAGTCCCTATCAAAACATCATTTGCTTTTTTCACCTCTTTAGAATATGTTTCACACTAGATAAAATTGTAATTGTAAATTAATTATTTTTTTAATATTTAAAATTTTCAAGTCAACTAAAATGTGCCTTATTTGCAATAGTGCAAAGTCTGTAATATGACTTAATTCGGAGGCAGAAGGACGGTTTAGAGAGAGAAACTCTGGCGACTGGCAAGCAAGTCGCCGCCCGCCGCCGGCAATCACCCACCAAACCCAATCGTCCCTACTAGACGTTCCCCCATTGTAAATATGGCGAGAGTGATCACACCTGAGAGTGGAATCCCAACAAAGCTAACCCCAATGCCCCTTCTACACTGGTTCCCTGGTATGGGGAGTACCCGTACTGTCATGCAGGCACCGCCGGAGAAGGAGAAGGAGGTTGCAGGTGGACCGACGATGGCTAGGAAACTCACTTACTCCACTGAAACTCAGAAACCCACAATGGCGGAGGTAGTCAAAGGCAACCAGACTCAAAGCAGAGCATGCAGCTGAAGTTCTACCCTCCGCTGATGAAGGATGGAGTGAAAATTGCTAAATTGAACCCTAAGGAGATAGAGTGTCAGAACCAGAAATGGAGGTATGCCCTAATTGGTTATGTCTTGGGAGGTAATCTGTCATTTAAAGAAATGTTGAAGCATGTTTATGGCGTTTGGAATGAGGTTACAATGCCTACACTTTTGCTACACGATGATGGATACTTCATTTTCAAATTTGAGTCTATGGAGGAGAAGAATTTAATCATGCAACAAGGACCATACACGTTCAACGGTAGGCCTATGATTATAAAGGAATGGGATCCCAACTTTTAAATTCAAAATGAGTCGATGAGAATTGTCCTAATTTGGGTCAATTTCCCTGGACAACTGATACAATGTTGGGCTGAGGAGAATCTAGGCAGAATAACAAACTTACTGGGTAAGCCCTTATGCACTGACAGGCTAACTGCTGAGTGTGAAAGAATCTCCTATGGGAGAGTTCTAGTGCAATTTGATATCACTCAACCTCTGCCTGAGGATATCCACATAGAGATACCAGATGAGAAAGCATGGATACAAAATGTAGAGTATGAATGGAAACCAACCTTCTGCCCTGAATGCAACTCATTTGGACACAAAAATGGTGACTGTCAGCAGGAGAAACAACATAATGTAGAAGTCCAGAGACAGAGAAGGAGGAAAAAGAAGGTAACCCGAGTGCAATGGCAACCAAAAGCTGTCTCTGAGGAGATAGTTGAAAGGCAACAGAATGACAAACAATCAGAGATTCCTGCTGTAGAAAGGAACAACAAAGACAAGCAGGTTGTAGCTGTCAAGGCCCTAAGGACAAAAATCAAAACAAAGTGACCAACTATGCTGAGGTAGCTAGGAGGAATACATTTGCAGTACTCACCATAGTAGAACCCCCTGATGAGAACCAACAGCAGGGAGAATGCAACCTAGAGCCAGTAGATCCAGGAGGTACTACATCCACGGTTTCCCTATGATAATTATATCCTGGAAGATTAGAGGACTAAACAAGTCCTACAAACAAAGAGAGTTAGTCAAATTCCTGAGGACTACTAGAGTTGATATGATAGCTTGCCAAGAAACTAGCGTGAAGCAGCAGAATTCAATGGCAATATACAAGAAGCTGGGAGATGACTGGACTATGGGGAATAACTATGCAAATTCTCCTAATGGCAGAATATGGATAATGTGGAAAGAGGTCAATGTTTATGTGGTACTACAGGAGAGAATTGATCAATTAATTCATTGTCAAGTGAAAGATAGAAACTCAACCTTTAATAGCTATATCACCTTTGCTTATGGTCTACACACTACCCAACAAAGAGCACCATTATGGAGGAATTTGAGAGCTGTCCAACAAACTGGGCCCTGGCTTATAGTGTGGGATTTCAACAGTCCACTAGGGGTTGAGGATAGGATAAATGGTCAGCCAGTGCATCATTCTGAGATAGCTGATTTCCAGGGGTGTATTCATGACATTGGAGTGGGGCAGCTTACCAAAAGGGGCAATTCATTTTCATGAAGCAATAAAAGGGATGCTGATGACAGAATATATAGCCACATTGACTGGGCTTTTGGTAGTGCTCAGTGGTTCAATTCTTACACAGGAGTGGAATCAGTATATATGTTACCTGGGTGTTCATATCACACTCCTATATTGATAGATATTGACATTGTTAAAGTGAGAGTTAAAAGGCCATATAGGCTACTACTAACAGTTATGCAACAAAAAGAATACAAGAAAGCAGTTCAAAGAGTGTGGGGTCAACAAATTCAAGGCTACACTATGTATTCTATTTGGAGCAAACTGAGGAAAATTTAACAAGAGACCAGAACCATTCATCAGGAGCATTCATCTGTGGATACAAAGCTACAACAAATGAGAGATGGTCTGAGGGTAGTTCAAGGAAAACTGAATGAAGACTATTTCAATGAAGCAGTGATTGAAGAAGAGAAGAAACTATTACAGAACACTAAAAAATGGGAAGGTATTCAAGAACAAATAATGAGGCAGAAGTCAAGAGCAAACTGGATTCAGGTGGGTGATAGTAATACAAAATATTTCCATGCGTATATGAAGTCCAGACAAGCCAGAAATAGGGTGAGTAGCATACTCAATGATAACCAGATGAGGATCACTGATCCACAACAGTTCCAGCAGGAGTTCATTCAATTCTTCCAACAACTTCTGGGCACAACATCAGATCAGCTTCCTGGGATAGATATCAATGTGGCTAGAGATGGGCCATGTCTATCATTGAACCAACAACAACAATTATTAGCTCCAGTAACAAGGGAAGAAATCAGTCAGATAATACACAATCTTCCTAATGACAAGGCTCCTGGGATAGATGGATACCCTGCAGAATTGTTCAAACAGTTTTGAGCTATTGTGGGTGAAGAGGTTATAGAGGCAGTGCAGAAGTTTTTTCAAAATGGGAAGCTACTGAAAGAAGTTAATTGCACCACTGTTGCATTGATTCCGAAAGTGAAGAATCCCAACTATGTCAAGGAATACAGGCCCATTGCTTGCTGCTTAACACTGTACAAAGTTATTGCAAAAATTCTTACAAACAAGCTTAAAATAGTGGTGGACTATCTGGTTGGGCAGGCACAATTAGCCTTCATAGAGGGGAGAAATATTCTGGACAATGTCATTATGGCCCATGAATTGATTCAAGCTTATTCCCAGAAAGCTGTATCTCCAGGTGCATAATCAAAGTGGATATCAGAAAAGCTTATGACTCTGTTGAATGGGGATTTCTGAGAGCAGTGTTGCTGGAGTTTGGTGTACCATACAAAATGGTTACCTTAATCATGGAGTGTGTTTCTACATCAAGTTTCTCTTTACTAGTTAATGGAGGCCTTACCAGCAAATTTACAGCAAGGAAGGGTCTAAGACAGGGAGACCCAATGTCTCCCTACCTGTTTGTCTTAGTAATGGAATACCTCAACAGAACACTGAAGCAGTTGAACAGGAACCCATACTTCAACTTCCATCCCAAATGTTTCAAGTTACAACTTACTCATATATGTTTTGCAGATGACCTCCTGATGTGCTGTAGAGGTGATGAAACTTCCCTGAGGCTCTTACTGAAAGAGTTTGATAACTTCTCCCAGATGTCCGGACTGCAAGCCAACTTAGAGAAAAGCTCCCTGTACATAGCTGGGGTTTCACAGGAAACCAAGGATAGACTACTGGCAGAATTTCATCTAACAGAAGGACAATGGCCATTCAAATATCTGGGAGTTACCTTGTCAACACGGAAGATTACAATTTCACAATGTCTACTCTTGGTGGACAAGATAGTGGACAAGATCAGATGCTGGTCATACAAGGTCTTATCCTATGTTGGAAGACTCCAATTGATCAAGAGTGTCCTATTTGAGATGCAAACCTACTGGGCACAGGTCTTCCTACTTCTAAATAAAATCATCAAACTTGTGGAAGGAATCTGCAGGAGCTACTTATGGACTGGGAAACATGAGGCAAGTCATAGGGCACCCATAGACTGGGACACAGTGTGTAAGCCAGAGGCAGCTGGAGGCTTAAATGTTATTTTCTATGAAAAGTGGAACAAAGCAGCACTGTCAAAGGTGCTATGGGCACTAATGCGAAAAAAAGATAAACTATGGATCAAATGGATCCATTGTCATTATATAAAAAAGAAGGATGTGGCTAACATGGAAGCACCAAAGCAGGCTAGCTGGTCGGTAAGGAAAATATTTGGAGGTAGGTACTGGTGGGCACATGACTGGGCAGCAATGCACTCTTGCTACCAGAAGGGGATTTACAGCATCAAGACAACATACATGAATTCCATCCCACAGTTCACCAAAGTACCCTGGAAAAAACTGGTGATGGTGCCAGGAATTTTGCCAAAACAGAAATTCATACTATGGATGACATTGCATCGACGTTTGGCAACAGTAGATAGGCTAGAAAAATTGGGTATCCACACAGACCAGGCCTGTTCATTATGTAACAGTGGTAATACAGAGACACATGACCACCTTTTCTTTGAATACCCTTATTCACAATCACTGTGGCAAGGATTACTAAGGTGGATGAATTTCAATACAGTGATTAACAATTGGGAGCAAGAGGTGCACTGGCTCTCTGACAGAGTCAATAACGTAAAACCAAGGAAAACCATCCTAGGAGTGGTATTCACTGCAGTTGTATATAATATCTGTATGGAAAGGAATGAAAGACGATTCAGACAGTCGAGCATGGATGCTATGATTAGAGCAAGACAGATTGCACTTCAGGTGCACATCACTGAAAGGAAGAAGAACAAATGGCAGCCCACTTTACAATACTTAAATTGTTATCCACATTGTACTCCTTGATGATATTTACAGTTTTGTAGGTTAGGAGTTAGTCCAACAACCTTCGGGTTGTATAGTAGATAGTTGATCAATTTTGAGAGGTGCTTTATAGTCCCAAAGAATACGTGATTTACAATTATATTGGTTGAAATAAAAATTTTCTTTTGACAAAAAAAAAAAAGACTTAATTCACCTAAAGAAGTTATATTGTTAACTTAATTTTTTTTTCCTAATTAGACTATCCAAGACAAGTCGCATGAATTATCATTCTTTCTTTCTAATCTCTTTTAATAATAAAAAAAATAACAACAACAACAACAATAACAATAATAATAATAATAATTACATAACAGAAACACCAATAAATATTTAACAAATCACTAATAAAATATTTAGGTGGTTGACAATAGCCAAGTACATTAATGATTTTACTAACACAAAAATTCAAAAAGTGAAATGTCAATTTTTTGTTACTATTTGATAATATAATTACAATTAATTATTTAAAATAGTTGAGTTAATATAAAGAATTTGAATGAACAAAAAGTAATTAGTTCCTTTACTCATCCAAACAAATAATTAAGACTTTGAATTAACAAATCAACACGAACTAATTTAATTATTTTTTATATTCATCATATAAGTATTTTGTTTTCAAATTTAAAAATCTTATAGGATACATAAATTTATTTTGATATGAATAGCATTAGCATATGGCAAATTTTGTTATAATTGTATTAAGAGTCAAATTCGTAAAAATAAAACTTGAAGCAATAAGGAGGAAGAAATATAATACAAACTATATTCTGAAGGATTTGTCATTTATTATTATTATTATTATTTTACAAATGACAACTCCCCTTATTTTCTATATTAAATTATTTGCTGTAAAAAATATATTCTATATTAAATTATTTGCTGTAAAAAATATAAGTCGCTTTGACTTTACATTTCCTCTTATCAATGTTTCTATGAACATAACACCAATCTCTTCATTCCCAAAATGGCAGAGATTAAATTTATTTTTATTGATAAATCTTTATTGATAATAGTATTTAAAAAAACTAAATTTATTTTTGTATTAGATCATAGAAATAACAATATCCTTTTATAAGATATTTTTATATAAGTCTTCAGATACTACAATAAGACTATCACGATCCGGATTTTTCTCCTTCGGGGCTGTGATGGCGCCTACCAATAGGAGTTAGGAAAGCCAAACTTGATTACTTTTTATTTAACACATATTTCTTTTTTAATAATTATCATCATTAAAAATAAAAGCAACAAAATTAAAATCATCAGCGAAAGTCCTGAATTTAAATATACCCGAATAAAATACGAAATTCCAACATGAATCTCTACCCAAGAACTGGAGTCACATACTCACGAACATCTAAGTATTACTAAATACAAAGTCCGAAAGAAACATAAATCTGTTTATCTCGAGTATAGTGAGAGGACAGTCTAAAGTAAGGATAGAGGAGACGCGGGGCCTGCTGACGCCTGCAAGGCTACCTCGGAGTCTCGACGGACTGAAGGTCTGCTTCCATGCTACTGTTGCTGGTGCTGTCCAAAACCTGGATCTGTGCAAAATAGCATAGAGTGTAGCATCACCATAACCGACCCCATGTGCTAGTAAGTGCCTAGCCTAACCTCGGCGAAGTAGTGACGAGGCTACCAGATAAAACTGTGCAGTTCAAAAAAAAAAAAATATATATATATACACACACACACAATGAAAAGAAATACGGGAAGTAAACAATCATTAAAGGAAGGGGAACATGATGTGGGGAGATAGTAGTTACAAAAAAGAAATTTCAATCTAAAATGGAGACAGCAAAACCAGAATCTCAACAAGAATTAGAAATAACGAACTTGCATGGCATCATCCTTCGTGTTTTTACTCTCGTCCTCACCAAATTGATCGTATAAGTAAATCATGTACGCGGCATTATTTTTCGTGATTTTATTCTCTTTCATCACAATATATATATAATCAATGAATATAATTACAGAATGGTACATCGTACTGCACATCATCACCCTTTGTGCTTTACACTCTTTCCTTACAATATCAAACAGTAACGGAATCACTGTTCGTGCTATATCAATCTTTTCTCACAATATCAAACAATACACGACATCACCATTCGTGCTTCATCACTCTTCCTTACCCAAACAAGAATCACGAATAAGGGACAAGGAAGTAAACAAATAATGATAGGAGTCTCGGCAAGGGAATACAATTAAACATTTAAATCCCTACAATGAAAAAATAGCAACAATTTTAATATTCCGGCAAGGGAGAAAATCAACCAAATAGCACAACATCCCGGCAAAGAAATAAACCAATAATTATTTCTCTTTCTTTCATTTCTTACTTCATAATTCACTTTATCACTTCAGCCAACACTCCAAAGAATCCAATAATTTCATATACCTTTTTAATTTGTATCACAACCCGAGCCAATGCTCCTCTAAGTTTAAATGTCATAATTTTCTTCACATGCTCTTTACAACATATAACAACCATCAAGTAAGCACGAAAGCTACAACAAAACCAGAATAATCGCAGTATAAGGATTTACGTTCATGCTAGATACTAATGTATAGATACTCGTCATCATGCCTATACGTCATACTCGTCAATTAGCAAGTAGCAAACAAAACTCAACTCCTATTCCCTCAAGCTAAAGTTAAACCAAACACGTACATCTACTTCCTCGGCCAAATCAATCCACTACGACCGCTTTTCCTCTCGAATTCGCTCCGAGTCAATCAAATCTATATAATAATGACTTTATAATATCAATATATGCTAAACAACTCAAACCCAATGCCTAAATATAGATTTTCAAGATTTCTTCCCAAAATTTTAAAAATCGACCCTGGGCTCGCTTAGTCAAAACACAAGGTTCGGATCAAATTCCTATCACACATTCCCCTACGAGCCCGAATATATAATTTATTTTCAAATTTGACCCCAAAATAAGGTCTAAATCAAGAAAAAGTAAAAAGCCCTAACTCTACCCAGTTTTCCTTATTTCTACCATAAATTATATATTTTAGGCCTAGGAATTCATTACATGTTGAAGGAAATGAAAGGAAACAAGTAAATGATTACTAACCCACGGGGTTTTGGTGAAGAATCGCTTCAAAAATCGCCACAAGAGGTGTGGAGAAGAAGGAGTTATTAAATTTTTATGTTAGTCCCGTAATGATTCGGTTTCTGAACTTTTAAATAATTGGGCGACTTTGTCCTATGCGATCGAGGCCAAGGAGTGTTATAGCATAGAGAAAATGGGGGGGGGGGGGGGGGACAGATCTCTGCGATCGCGTATAGAAGAGTGTGATCGCATTGAGGAATTTTTATGAGCGGCTAAAGTATTGCGATCGCGTAGAGGATGATGCGATCGCATAGAACAAAAAAATAGGACCTTTAGAATAACACAATGTGATTGCAAGAGGGGCTATGCAATCGCATAGAACAATCTAAACCTCTGAAAATGTTACAATATGCGATCGCGGACCGAGAAATGCAATCGCATAGCACAAGGAACTAGGCAACATCAGACAACAGTTTTTCTGCAATTCTTATGTTCAAAATCACCCGGACACCAATCCAAAACACACCAGAGCCCCGGGGACTCCTAACCAAACACACGCACTAACTTAACCGTGCGATCAAATTGCCAAAATTACATCAAAACAACGAATCAAGCCTCAAAACGCATAATTTCTTCAAATTTTTTTATAAAACATCAATTTTTCATTTTAAGTCTGAAACACGTCAAACGACGTCTAATTTCTGCCAAAATTCACAGAAATATCAAAAAATACATATAAGACATGTATCGAGCACCGGAACCAAAATACGGTCCTGATACCAACACGTTCTAATCTATTTTCATTTCCATTTTTTATTAACAATTTCAGAAAAATAATTTCTTTTAAAAATTCATTTCTCGGGCTCGGGACCTCAGATTTCTATTTCGGGAATACGTCTGAATCCCATATCTTTTCACGGACCCTCCTAACCGTCAAATTAGGGGTCCCGGTCCGCTTACCAAAATGTTGATCAAAGTCAAATTAACTCATCTTAGTACCAAATTTTAGAAGTTTTCATAGAATTTAAAATTTAATCTTTCCAGCTTCGTGCACGGACTACGCACACAAATTGAGGCGACTAAAATGAGGTTTTGAAGGCCTCAGAAGTAGAGAATGAGAAAGAAAATATGTGATGACCCTTTGAGCCGTCACAAAGGCATCTAGAAACTTTTATAAAAAGAATTCTTTCTTCATTGAGTCGGCTAAATAAAATATTAGTAGTCATTTCAAGAACTTATACATTTTTTTTTAATTTTTATTGTAAAGGTCAGACACATTTTTTATTAATTTTTTTTGTAATTTTTTGAAATAATATTTTTTGTTGATATAGGATACACGCGCAAAGCGCGTACTCTAATACTAGTACACTATATATGCCCCGTGTTCGATGATAGGCTATTATTGTGTATTTTAGTCGCTGATCACTCAAATTTACTGCACTTTGATTGAGTTTGCGCTTTAATCGCTAGTGTCATGCACTAACTGTGTGTTTTATGCCTTGTAGGAGTGATTCCGAGATATATAGATGTAATGGAATGAATTCAAGTGATTTGGAATTTGAAATCTGAGCAAAAGCTCAAGGAATTAAGTTAGGATCGCATTTGGGGGTCAACAGATGATAGTTAGAGCGAACGAAGCATCCAGTGGATAAATTGCGCACTGTCTAGCAAAATAGACATATCATTTCGCTCAGAACTCCAATTTGGCTCAATAATATATGGTTGGAAAGTTAACTCAAAGGACTACAACGTTTACGTGTTTCCCAATTCGGAACGAAACAGGGTGAAAAATTCGCACTAGCGCGGCCACGCTAGTATTAGCGCGCCCGGGACAGAAAGTTGCCCAGATGCGCGCCCAGGTGCGCGACCGCGCTAGTTTGACCCGGGTAAAGTGTCCTTTTTCACATTGGAGAAGGTATAATTGTTTGGGCCCAACCCTACTTTGTATTTATACATAGTAGAACGTTTTTGAGAGTAAATGTTAGACCTAGGAAGAGCACAGAGCCTTGTGGAGGCCGGATTTCATCTTTTCTTCCATCAAACTTAGTAATTTTATGTTTCTTTGTATGATTTGTTGTTTTGCTACCATGTCTATATGGAGCTAAACTTCACGTTCTAGGGTTGTGGTTCTTTCATGACTATTGTTATTCGAATATTGATTTTGATTTCTTAGTTTATCATATTGGTTTATTTATTAAATCTTGCGCTTAATTATTTGATTGCTTGATCACCAATTGAATACTATCTACGAATCGTGAATTGAAATCGAAAGTGGAAATTCTATATTGCATATAAGATTGAGTAGAGTAAGTTCTTGAACCTGGGCATCGGGGAACAGATTCGCGGTTAGGATAGACATATACATAATTGCCTTGCTTGGTTGATTTACAGGAATTATAAATGTGTTCTTATTGATTCTAACTCCATAGATATATAGGCGTTAGGTAGCTTGAATAGGCGATTAAGAACTCCACAGATTCTTATGAGCAACATTAACCCTGTCAACCACTAGATAAATTAGTTAGTCAATTCAATAGAAGAATACAATAGGAATGTTAGATAGCACATAACCCTAGACCGTTTTCATTACATTGATAACATTTAAAATCTGCTATTTCTTTGTTCAGAATTGATTATTTATTTTCTTTTTATTTTAATTAGTTTAGAATCAAATATTTCTAGGTTTAATTCTTGTTTAGATAATTAGGATAGTCCAATTTAGTTAATAGTTAATCACAAGTCCTCGTGAGATCGACATCCGACTTTTAGTCACTTTATTACTTGACGACCGCGTATACTTGCGTGTACGTTTGGGAGCAACAAGTTTTTGGCGCCGTTGCCGGGGTATTAGAAATTAACTATTATTCAAAATTGGACTTTTACTTTTATCTCTAAAAGTTTTTTTTCTTCTAAATATTTGTAATTTATAACTATTTGACTTTTTCTCTTAGTGTGTTTCTAGTTCTCTCAACATGACATCTGGGGATGAAATATTCGGAGATAAGGTTATTGATGAAGACACTTGGTTAACGGAAGTCTTTTATGGCCTGTCTTTTTGGGCTTGTCATGGCTTGACCTCTTGAAGATCTGAATTTGAATATGGGGGTAAGGGTTGGTATTGGGAAAGATATTATCACTTAGTCGAATGTGCGAAACTGCGTTGTCTTCTAGCAACGTTGGTGAATGATTGGTCTAAGGAGAGAGATGAGCTTGCACATAAAATTGATAATTTTGACTTGGCTGTGCGTAACTTAGATGCGGATTTGAGTGCAAAGGTTGATGCGTGTAGAGCCCAACAATTTAATAATGAGTTGTGTGAAGCTGAAAAAAATCTTCTAGACCAAATTGAGGAGCTAAAACGAGAATACCAATCACTAGACCCTGTTTTTATTGAGGATGCCAATATTGAGAAGAGTGTTCTAGAGTCATGTGAGGGAGTAGATAACATTTATTTGGGAGATTTGAGTGCGTGTAAATATGAGGATGCAAATAATAGTAAAATTCATGAGTTAGAGCGCATTAGACCTCATTCTAATCATTTTCCACATTGTGTTTAGATAGTAAGATAGTAATCGAGCCATCTGAACCAATGAACGGGTCAAAGAGTGAGGATGAGAGCGCCTCTATTCTTGAATTTGTTGTGCCAAAAAGAAAAAATTACATTCCTCATCTAAAGGCCGAGAGGTGCAGAGTTAAAAATTAATTACTTGGCCTGGTTATCTTTGTAGCCCCACCAAAGGTGCATAGCCACAGATTGGATGCCATGTTAGTTGTACAATTCATAAGTTCAAGGTGGAGACAAAAATTGGTTCAAGTCGTGCTGCAACTTTAAATTAGGTACTTGTTGGGAGGCAACCCAGCTTTACTACTTACTTTTATTTTTTTATTTATTTTTGTTTATTTTAATTTTCTATCTTTGTAGCATTTTTTTGTAGGAGTATGAGCATAGAAGAAAAATCACTGGAAGTGTGCAAAAAGCAAGCATGTGGTTGAAACTAAGTGTGAGGTACCCGCACAAAGAATCATACCTGGGAAAAGTCTGAGTATCCCATGAGCTGCTAATTATTCGGCCTTTGGCATACCAGGGAGTCTCTTTTACCCTCTTATTATTGATGGTGTGCATTGAAGACATTGCACAATTTTAAGTGTGGGGTGAGAAGATTGTCTGAGTAACTTTTTATGCTATATTAGTTCTGTTAGTTTAATTGAATAATTTTTTTTATTTAGGAAAAACGAAAAAAAATAAAAAATATGTAGACTCTTCCAGATGACGGATCCTTTATACAATTTTCTTGAAGGAAGTTAGTCTAGAGAAAACACCAAAAAAGATTTTTTATTTTTTTCTCAGGTAGCGTAGTAATTTTCCCTTGGTTTTTCTTTGTGCCACGGTTCTTTTCCAAAGGTTTTATTTGAACCAGGTGTAGGTAATTTTATTTTTTTTAGGAGAGAAGCCATGGGGTTGTGCTTTGAATTGAAGCAATATCTCTTGACGTGGTTATGCCCTGAGAATAATGAGTACTTTGGTTCTTAGGCTCAGTTTTTGACTCTTGTATAAGTACCTTAAATTGTATGATCTTAACTTTGCTTAACTTCTTTGACTAGAGTGTCTTGATGAGTTTAATCCTAAGTGAGTTATGTGACATGTGTTTAAGGTTTTGTGTTATTCCGTGCATTGCATTTGATGTATAGAACTTGCCCCTTGTGTTTGCCAAGCGAATAGTAGTTTTGTTCAGCTTGGAAGTGATATAGGTGTTTCTTTGTTGAGCCATATAAATATTTTATCCACCTAGTTGTTGTGTATCGTAGTTAACCCCTTTGAGCCTGTAATCTTGTTTCTTTGGCAACCACAGTACAAGCCTTACCCATTTGTTTGAATTAACCATCTATTTGAACCCTTTTCACCTATCATGAGCACTTGAATGGTTATGAACTTTGTAAAAGTTAAAGTGTTGGTTGGCTAGTTTGGCTTTTGAGTGGAACTAATTAAATAAGGAGAAAGGTGCACTGATTTGAAGGAGGAAGAGCCACTTGAATTGAAAAAGAAAAAAATAGTTGTATTGCTTTGGAAAATATTCTTCGATAGTGGTAGCTCTTGATGTAATTGTGCTTAAATAATTTAGGAGTTGATATATATTCATGTGAAGGTGGAGTTATGGTTTGACATAAGTGTGTGGTTTTCAATGTTAAAGTGTATGTATTAAAGTGCTCAGGGAGGTGTAGTCAATCTTATATCTAAATGTATCATACCCGTCCCGCAACCTACATTACAGCCAAATAAAGTCCTACTTGATCCTAGACTGAATAAGCTCGATTAGTGGAGCATTACACTACGGGAAAGCTTATGGTGCATCATTTGCAGCCTATGAATGTTATTTCTGAGAGTGAGTAAATTTTTCTACTCTGAGTTCCTAAGTGTTCTTAAATTTTATTGTGTGGAACTACTCTCTTTTGTTGTGTGAGGGCATTTGATTCATGATAGAAAGGTAATTTTAGTGACCTCTATGTTAGAGTAAGTGGGTGAGTTGCGAATAATATGTGGTACTTGTGAGTCAAATCTTGAGGTGAAGATGCTACGCTTTTGTGCTTAATCTATTTTAAATATTCTTGGTGTGATGAGTTAGGAGAATTGTTTAAAAAGGCTGTGTCTATATTAAATGTAGTTTGATAGCTCGAGGACGATCAATGGTATAAGTTTGGAGTGTTGATGATAGGCTATAATTGTGTATTTTAGTCGCTTATTACACTCAAATTTACTGCACTTTCATTGAGCTTGCGCTTTAATCGCTAGTGTCATGCACTAACTGTGTGTTTTATGACTTGTAGGAGTGATTATGAGCTATATAGATATTATGAAATGCATTCAAGTGATTTAAAGCTTTGAAATCTGAATAAAATCAGAAGGAATTAAGTCGGGATTGCGTTTGGGGGTCAACGGATGATAGTTAGAGCGAACGAAGCATCTAGTGGCAGATTGCACACTGTCTAGTAAAATAGACATAACTTTTCGTTCAGAAATCAATTTGGCTCCATAATAAATGGTTGGAAAGCTGACTCAAAGGACTACAACTTTTATGTTTTACGTATCCAAATTCGAAACTAAGCAGGGTGAAACATTCGCACTAGCACGGCCGCGCTAGTTTTAGCGCGCCCGAGACAGAAAGTTGCCTAGATGCGCGCCCAGATGCGTGCCCAGGTGCGCGATCGCACTAGTTTGACCCGGGAAAAGAGTCTTTTTTTAAATTGGAGAAGGTATAATTGTTTGGGCCCAACCCTACTTGGTATATATACATAGTAGAACATTTTTGAGAGTAAATTTTAGACCTAGGAAGAGCACAGAGCCGCCGTAGAGGCCGAGTTTCATCTTTTCTTCCATCAAACTTAGTAATTTTATGTTTCTTTGTATGATTTATTATTTTTCTACCATCTCTATGTGGAGCTAAACTTTACGTTCTAGAGTTGTGGTTCTTTCATGACTATTGTTATTCGGATATTGATTTTGATTTCTTAGTTTATCATATTGATTTATTTATTCAATCTCGGGCTTAATTATTTGATTGCTTGATCACCAATTGAATACTATCTACGAATCGTGAATGAACTCGAAAGTGGAAATTCTGGATTGCATATAGGACTGAGTAGAGCAAGTTTTTGAACCTGGGCATAGGGGAACGAATTCGCGGTTAGGAAAGACATATAGCTAGTTGCCTTGCTTGGTTGATTTACAGGAATTATAAATGCTTTCTTGTTGATTCTAACTCCATAGACATAAAGGCATTAGGTTAGCTTAAATAGGCGAGTAAGAACTCGACATATTCTTATGAGCAACATTAATCCTGTCAACCAATAAACTAGATAAATTAGTTAGTCAATTCAATAGAAGAATACAATAGGAATGTTAGATAGCACATAACCCTAGATCGTTTTCATTACATTAATTACATAAAAAATCTGCTATTTCTTTGTTCAGAATTTTCTTTTTATTTTAATTAGTTTAGAATCAAATATTTCTAGGTTTAATTCTTGTTTAGATAATTAGGATAGTCTAATTTAGTTAATAGTTAATCAAAAGTACTCGTGAGATCGACATTTAGTCACTTTATTACTTGACGACCGCGTATACTTGCTTGTGCGTTTGGGAGCAACAGTGTTCATGGTAGCAACACACACACAATTTTAAGTAAGAGGGTCTTGTTTGATATTATCAAAAGTTTGAGAGGTATTATGGCCTATGGCACAAGTTTAGGGGCTTAAACTGAATCTAAAGATCTTTTATTTTAGTAATCTAAACATCACCTAAACTCTCCTTTACATGAACAGAAAACAGCTGAGAATTAAAATAATATTGCATACTTCAATCTCGTACTGTAATAATAGAGTTTTATTATTATTATTATTATTATTATTATTATTATTATTATTATTATTATTATTATTATTATTATTATTATTATTATTAGAAAAGGACAGTTCTACAACCTTGACACAATATTTTCTTCAATATAGCAGGTTCTGATGCATGCATTTAAAACTATTTTTTTGTATACAATAATTCCTAATAAAACAAATAAAATAAGCAAAATAAATAAATAATAATAATAAGAGGAGGGAAGAAAAGTCGTATCATCAGACAGACCAGAACCATTTTCAACATTCAACATTTGAAGATTAGCGTTGATCCTTCTTCATTAATTATTAGCCTTACATATTGACCTTGACTAAATGTTTTGAATTTCAACTGTACCCTCGTGCACGTTCATTTTTTATTTTCCAATATATTATAAACTTTTAGATTTACTAAATTCGAAGATGTTGAATATGTATCTGGACGAAATTTGAGTAGATATTCGAAATTTTTTTATTCGAAATGATAAAAGAATTACTTCGTCATCCAATTTACGTGACGACATTCAGATTTCGGGTGGCAAACGAATTATTCTTTGATCGCAAGTTTTTATACGCCTTTTAAGTAATTTGAATTATTAAATATTGTGACTTATAATATTTCTAACGTAGCTTTATCAAAAAAATAAATTTTATTTTGAAATCATGAAAATTCTATATTCAAATACAACAACAACAACAATGGGTAGTGTGTACGCAGACCTTACCCCGTATTCTTCCCTCCAAAAATTTTCCACCTTGCTCTTGGGGTGACTCGAACTCACAACCTCTTGGTTAGGAGTGGGGGTTGCTTACCATCAGAGCAACCCCTCTTGCTTGTTACATGAATTGGGACAGATAGAGTATATTTTAAGCGTAACTTAACCTCAAAAACTAGCTTATGAGAAGTGCATTATGTGACGACCTGACCAGTAGGCTCATGAGTTACCGCTCCGTTCCCCCCATTTTACGCTTCTTCATATTTCATTATCAGTATTTGGTGTGTTAGAGTTGATTTGGATTAGTTTTGGTAGGAAATGAGACACTTAGTCTCTTATAAGAATGCTTAAGTTGGAAAAGTCAACCGGACATTGACTTATGAGTAAGAGAGCTCGAATGTGATTTCCGGTGATTCGGTTAGCTTCGGGAGGTAATTTGTGATTTACGAGTATGACCGGAATTGATTTTGGAGGTCTGGTATAGAATTAGACTTGAATTGACTAAGTTAGTATTTTGGCGAATTCCAGTTGATATGTGATATTTTGATCCGAGGGTCGGAATCCAATTTCGATAGTTGTTGTAGCTTCGTTATGTCATTTTCGACTTGTCTGCAAAATTTCATATTATTCGGACGTGATTTGGTCAGGTTTTTGATCAAATATGTAATTTGGAAGTTCTTGAAATTGTTAGGCTTGAATCCGATGCAAATTTGGTGTTTAATGTTGTTTTGAGCATTCTGAAGGTTGGAACAAGTTTGAATAATGTTATGGGATATGTTGGCGTGTTTGGTTGATGTCTCGAGGGCCTCGAGTGTGTTTCAGGTGGTTTCGGATTATTTCGGGCTGTTTTGCAATGGCTGAAGCTGGTATCTGGTATTGTTCTTCTTGTTCGTGAGGTCCCCTCGCGTTCGTGAAGAAGGATTTGGCTTCCGGGGTTTTGTTCTTCGCGTTTGAGAAAAGAGCCTCGCGTTCGAGAAGAAGAGGCAATTCTGTTGCGGAGGTCTTACTTTGGAGGCTCGTATCACTCAATCTACAATAATTTAGAGATGATTCAAAAACAAAAGTTGTAGCTCTTTGAATCTAGTTTCCAGAAACATATTATAATAGTCATTTGCAGTTGTGTGCAAAACGTTATGACCATTATATTAGAGGTTGTCCGAGCAAGAGTTTGGAAAATGAATTTGATACTTTGTTCTTCGCGAACGCGAGAGGAGGATCACGAACACGAAGAACAAATCCCTGGGTAGCAAAATAAAGTCCAAACATCGTCTCAATTGCCATTTTTAATTATTTTGAGCTCGGATAAGTTAATTTTTCAGAAGATTTTTGGAGAGAACAACGGGGTAAATATTCATAAATCAATTTTGGTTGTATAACTTGGATCTATCACTAGTTTTGGTGTTTAATCCGCGAATTTTGTTGGAAAAGTATAGAAAATATTTTTGGATAGAATCATGAATTTGATGGTCGAAATATTATGGGAATTGGATAATTTTTATATGGTTAGACTTGTGGCGAGATAAAGAATCCGATGATATGATTTTATAATTTTTCGAGAAGTGGGCCCGGAGCTTGCGTTTTGCTAGTTTCGAGATCTTTGCTATTTTTCGATTGTTTTCGATTGGGTATTGTTCCCTTAGCACATAATGTATTCGCTCTGATTTTTGTTAGATTCGACGCGTGTGAAGGCCGATTTGAGGGGAAAAGGCATCGCGAGCTAGAGATTTCACCGGTTCAAGGTGAGTAATAATTGTAAATGATATCCTGAGGATTTGAAACCCCATATTTGCACATCATAGTGCTGTATTGAGGTAACTTGCACACCGGATAGCAAGCGTGGGGTAGAGCACCGTTGGGATTGTGATTTGGTCTGTTCCGATTGATGAAATTACTATATATTTAACTGAAACTACTTGTTATCATCATAATTTGGGCCGATTTCCATGTTTGGGCTTCGTGCCAACTATGTGAATCCTTCAGGGATTGATATCACCATTTTTGCATTACTTTACATATTATTTGATCTCGGTCTAAGGTTTTAATACCATTTTGCAAACTCCGCCGTTTTTCTAAGATTTGAAAACAAAAACAATATTTTATTGATATTTTGAGCTGAGAACTATTATTTTAATATTGCCCAAGTGGCTTATATATATTTTGGACTGAGCATGGATCGGGTTGCGCGCCGCAGCAGTGTTACAGGAATTTTTTTAAATACTCTATTGCTCAGGATATGCGCCGCAACTGTATCGTATTGATATTGAGGCCGAGGTCCTGGTTGGTGCCACGGGATGGCTTGTTTATTTTTGCTTGGGATGTAGGAGCCCCTCCGGAGTCTGTACACACCCCTAGTGAGTGTCGTTGATGTTAAATGGATCGGGCTGCACGCCGCAGCGGGTACCGAAGTGTACCATCATATGCATTGCATTGCACTCATGCATTCGTTCCTATTTTGTATTATTTGTCATGACATTTCATCACTCGGATTTCATTAGCTTCCGTGCTACCTCTTGCACTGCTTACCTGACACCCTGATACTATTTGTTAATGGAGTGTTGTACACCAGGGTCTGATTAAGGTGCTGACTTGCACTATCTGTTTCGTATTCATTTGCTTAACTGTTGGAAAAAAGATATTTTTGAAAGAGGTTTTAAACCGAGCCAAGATATTTCTAAAGATTTCGCGGTTTCCCTATTTTCTCAAAGGGTTACAATGTACTATATAGCATGATGACTTGCTTTGCATCGTTTTTTGCTGCTAAGTTATTATTTATCTTTATTACTCACTGAGTTGGAATACTCACTTTACTCCCTAAGCCTCGCGTGCAGATGTAGGTATTGGTTTGCCCGGTAGCGAGTTGAGCTGGTTGAGGATTTTGCTATCATAACTGAGTAAGGTGACCGCTAGCATTCGCGGCACCAAATTTCTTCTTTTGATTCTAAATTTTAAATCCGTGTATTACAGATCTTGTAGTTGACTTAAAAATCCTTCTAGATGCTCGTGACTTGTGATATCCCGATCGGGCTGTGTCAGGATAGTTCCTTATTTTATCATTTTTCTTACGTACATATGATAATTTTATTAAAGTTTTAACTTATTCATGCTAAGTAAGAATTAAAGAGGTATTGATTGTTCTATTGGCTGGCCTTGTCTTCAGGAGAGGCGCCATCACAATAGTGTTTGGGAATTGGGTCGTGACAAGTTGGTATCAGAGCCTAGGTTACTAGGTCTCACGAGTCATAAGCAGGTTTAGTAGAGTCTCACGGATTGGTACAGAGACGTCTGTACTTATCCTCAAGAGGCTGCAAAACCTTTAGGAAAATTTCACTTTCTTGGAATTCTTATCGTGCGTACTTGATTCAGCTTGAGGTATAACTCTTGAAATTCCTTCCATATGTCTGTAGGAGCACGTGAGCTCTCAGTGTCAGATGTGCCTTGATGGCTTGTTATTCCCCGATCAAGGGGCGAGATGTGATCCGTGAGTTTGATGTTGGGTAGTCTGGAGGACTTGAGGCCGGATCTTTACCTATGGTTTGAGCACCGAGGTGCTGATTGTGTGAGCAAGTGTTTTGAACTTATATGTTTGGTATTATCCCTATTAGCCAGAATGGAGGTTTGGTATTCATGTTATGAGTATGGTAGTACTGCAAGATGTATCTATATGACTTGGTAGTGACGAAGAAGTCTGATGGATAATAGATGAAATGTTAAGTGTTCGATTTCTATTATGATTTGATGTGTAGCCCGAGTTATGAATGCGTGAAGAATATTTTCGTGTCTCCTAGTTGGGGAGTGTAGTGCATTTCATGTGGCGGTATGAGTTCAGATCCAGGAAGACTAAATGACTGTACAATGTGTATGATGGTGGAAGGTATGCAGAAATGTTAATTAAGGTGAAGTAGGTGGGTTATCTCCTACGGAGTGCTCTTAAGTGGTATGATCCCTCGTATGTATGTTAGGAGGTCATATGTGTAATTGAAGGGTACATGTTGAAATTTGAAATTTTGGGTCGCTTAAGAGAGTGGACTCAACTGATGTGGGAATAAATGCGATAATTGCAGAGGATTACAGTACTAGATGATCTGTGTTTTCACAACTGGTAGATAATTTGAGTTTAATCTCACTATGATATTGTGGTATCATTAGACTAAAATTATTATGGGTTATTGAGTGTGTCATGATATATGGCTTCGAGCCAAGTTGGGGATGTTGCCGTTGATTAGCTGATTGCACGGTTATGTACTATGTTGGTTCCGTTTCGAGGTACACTGGCAAATCAGTTCTGGTAGCATAAAATTGAGCCGAGGATGGCACGAGCGAAGGAAAATTTTGACAAAGGTATATGGTGCCTCGTAGGTGTGTAAGAATCCGAAGATGTCATAAGCTGTTATTGGTAAAAATGCTCAGTACATGGAGCAGGAAGATGCTTGTTTGTATTGGGATAATGATCTCATTTTGCATTATCGGAGTGCCTATAAGGCACGAGTGACTCTGTTTGTTAAGTCAGGTAATTCACAGTTGAATAACAGTGAATGGCTTTCGAGAATGGTTCTAATGTGTTCAAGATTCTACATGTGACAACCAGGTGTCTTAAGGTTGTGTATGTTGTTTGAGACTATGTTTTCATTTGAAAATGTCAAGACTTGTCGTATTTTTATTTTAATTATGAGATTCTATGCATCGGTATCTGGAAAATAAAGGTAACATATTTAGATTCACAGGAAGTTCATTGTAAATTATTTTGGGAATGTAGTATTTCTGGGAACATTTGAGCGAGTATTCAGTGGCATATGAGTCTTAGACAATGTGGTCTCGTGCTTGGGTCTCGTGTGATAAGCCTGGGTTGAGGCATTGTGGTGCTACAGCAAGAAGGAAGTTCAAGTGAATGATGAATCACAAAGGAAATCAGATAGATGGAATAGCTTGATAGTGGACCGAATCGGTATGGTAAGGATATGATTAATTTCTTTGTATGTGTTCGAGGTAATGAGCCCGTACAGGTATGGTGTAGCAAAGCTCTTGAGCGCTGACAGCTTGTCTAGTTAGAAGGATTCAGTCCTGGCAGTTTAGCTTGTGCAAATGAAATTGGGGAAGAATTCTTGTTAGGTTTCACTGTGGTTTGAAGATGTATATATCTTCTATGGGCATGCGAAGCATGGAATGCGTAATGATTTTCTTCCAAATGAGATTAATGGAAGTTATTGGCTAGGTGAGTTATAGTTCAGTTCTGAAAAGAAGTTCAAAAAACTCTTAAGTAAAGAGTAGCCTCAATGTCACGACCCAAACCCGGTCGTGATGGCGTCCAACCCTAAAGCTAGGCAAGCCTGACCAATGATCGCTCCCAATTTAGCAATAAGTCTCAACCGACAATTTAAGGAGAAATGTAATAATTTTAGAAATAATCCAATAGCATTAATAGAATAATACGAAAAGATACGAAAATCGATAAACACTCCCATAAGATCTGGGTTCAAGAGTCTAGAGCCTCTAAAACAAACTGGATAATCATATCTGAACGAAAATACCAAAAGTCTGGAAGTGTATATAATAATAATAAAACTGAAATAGGAAGGGTAGCTAGGTTCTGCAAACGTCAAGCAGCTACCTCAACAACTCTGAATAATCCCTGGAGACAACAACTGCTCAGCTAAGCCTCCGGTGTACTTGAATCTGCACACAAGATGCATGGAGTAGGGGTGAGTACTACCGACTCAGTGAGTAATAAGCATATGAAATGTCTGAAGATAACAAATCCGCGCAATGCCACAAAGCAAAGCTAAAACTAACAGTCCGACATCTTAACTACGAACTAACAGCAAATCAATATCAAGTATGTCAGCCAGGTATCATGCAAAGATGCAATGCACATGAATCCATTGCGGCGTATAGCCCGATCTGTTTAACGTCGACGACACTCACTGCGGGTGTGTACAGACTACGGAGAGGCTCCTACATCAAAAGCACAATATCATCATATCACTGCTGCGGCATGCAACCCAACCCTTACTCAATCCACAATATGCATATGAGCCACATAACAAATTCAATTTATTTTCCATTTTCCAATTATTTAGATGAATATAATTTAGTTATTTAATTTCAGGAAAAAAGGTGGCTTAGCATTTCATAACAGTGATTAAACACATGATTGAGATCAATGATTATACAAATCATGCTATCACAATGATATTCATCCTAGACGGATGCTACAAACCGGCACAAGGCCCCAAACATGGCAATAAGCCCAGATATATTCAATACAGGGTGTGTATCAACTGCCAATAAATATATTTAGCAATCAGGATGGACCAAGTCACAATTCCCAATCATATACAATCTCGCACCTGCCATGGGGTGCGAGTCACGCCCTAACATAGCGTCATAATGTGAAAAACCGGGGTTTCAAACCCTCAGGCCATCATCTACACAAACTACTCACCTCTAGCCGGTCATAGACTAGTCCGCACTGCCTTTTCCTCTTGTATCGACCTCCTCGCGCGTCAAATCTAGTCAAAATTACAACGAATACATAAATATGAGTTAAAGAAACATAACCCAATCAAAAATGCTCGAAAAGTACTAAAATTCACGAAGTTGGTAAAATCAGAGCCCCGAGCCCATTTCTCGAAAAAAAATTAAAATCACATCAACAGATTCCTCGTCTCGGCACGAGTCCGTACATGTAAATTTTGTAGAAAACGGAGCTCAAATGACCTTTCAAATCCCCAAAATTCAATTTCAAAAACCAAGCCCTAGCTCTTCACAAGTTCAACCTATTTTCATGGATTTGAGGGTTGATTCTTCATAAAAATATATTTTTTAAGTCAAGAGACTTACCTCCAATCGGTACGCATTGAAAACACGCTTCAAATCGCTTAAATATCTCTCTTGGTGGAGTAAAAATGGTGGAAATTATGAATAGGTCGCGGATGAATTAACCCTTAAAACATTCTGTCCACCCATGTATTTCCTCTATGCGACCACACTCAACCCTATGCGGTCGCATAGGCCAAAGTCCAGGCCAACTAAGTTCCTCTTATGCGATCGCACTAACCCCTAAGCGATCACATAGCTCAAATCCTCTGCCAGGGGCCCAACCCCAAATACACTACGTGATCGCACTACTCCTTATGCGAACGCACATGCCATTCTCCCAGACCTATGCGATCGCACAACCTCTTACGCGATTGCATAGACCAATATTTGACCCCCTTCCAAGCCTCCTATGCGATCGCAATGCACCCTAACCGATCGCATAGGGCAATGCCTCTGCAACACACCAGCAATTTTTTGCAATAATTCTTAAGTCCAAACTTCCCGTTTAACCATCCGAAACCACCCCGAGGCCCTCGGAACCTCAACCAAAAGCACAGATACGTCCTAGTACTTCATTCAAACTTGTTCGTAACAAAAAAAGCACTATCATAAACATCAATATCATCAATTTACCACGGATTCAAGCCTAAGTTAATCTAAAACTTCCGAAACTTGCGTTTGATCTAAAACCCGACTTAAACACCTCCGAATGCCCTAAAACTTTGCACGCATACCAAAATAACCTAACGGAGCTACTAAAAGTATCGGAATTCCATTCCGACCCTCGGATCAAAATCTCACATATCAACCGGAATTCACCAAAATTCAACTTAGCCAATTCAAGCCTAATTTTACACCAGATCTCCAAATTTGATTCCGATTGCGCTTCTAAGTCATAAATCATCATACGTAACTAGTCGAATCATCGGAAATCCATTTCGAACCCTCTAACGCATATGTCAACATTCAGTTGACTTTTCTAAACTAACCTTCTCATAAAGAGACTAATTGTCTCATTTCTAACCGAACTCTATCCAAATTAATTCAAATTCACCAAACACATATAATGAAACATATAGAAGCATAAAACGGGGAAAACGGGGCGGCAACTCACCTGACGATGGGTCGGGTCGTTACATAATCCGCAACTTAAACAAACGCTCGTCCTCGAGCGGGTCAGGAAATATACATGGAGTATCAAACAAGTGAGGATATCTGCTCTGAATCTCCTGCTCGGTCTCCCAAGTGGCCTCCTCCACGGGTCGACCTCTCCATTGCACCTTCACCGAAGCTATGTCCTTTGATCTCAACTTTCGAACCTGACGACCCAAAATGGTCACCGGTTCCACATCATAGGTCAAGTATTCATCCAACTAAATCATGCTGAAGTCTTATACATAGGAGGTCCCCAACATACTTTCGGAGCATAGAAATATGAAATACCGGATGAACTCCCGATAAGCTGGGTGGAAAAAGCATATAGGCCTCCTCCCCAATCCTCCTAAGTATCTCAAAGGGTCCAATGAACCATGGACTAAGCTTCCCCTTCTTTTCAAACCTCATAATGCCTTTCATACGTGAAACCTTCAACAAGACCTTCTCGCCCACCGCGTAAGATACATCTCGGACCTTCCTATCTGCATAGCTCTTCTGACGCGACTAAGCTGTACAAGGTCTCTCCTGGATCACTTTCACCTTCTCTAAGGCATCTTGAACTAACTCTGTCGCCAACAATCTAGCCTCGCCGGGCTCAAACCAACCAACCATAGATCTACACTGTTTCCCATATAAGGCCTCATAGGCGCCATCTGAATGATAGATTGATAGATGTTATTATATGCAAACTCCGCAAGTGGCAAGAACTCAGCCCAAGAACTTCCAAAATCAATAACACAGGCACACAACATGTCCTCCAATATCTAGATAGTATGCTCGGACTGCCCGACCGTCTGAGGATGAAATGCCGTGCTTAACTATACCTGTGTGCCCAACTCCTGATGAAAAGTCCTCCAGAACTGGGAAGTAACCGCGGTACCCCTATCTGAGACAATGGAAACCAGGACCCCATGCAAACGTACAATCTCTCGGATGAAAATCTCTGCTAACATCTCCGTAGAATAGGTAGTACATACTGGAATGAAGTGCGCGAACTTGGTCAGTCTATCCACAATCACCCAAATCGAATCAAACTTCTTCGAGGTATGAGGAAGACCACTCATAAAATCCATAGAAATATTTTCCCATTTCCAC
The DNA here is from genome assembly GCA_034376525.1 of Nicotiana benthamiana. NCBI lineage: Eukaryota > Viridiplantae > Streptophyta > Magnoliopsida > Solanales > Solanaceae > Nicotiana > Nicotiana benthamiana. The sequence continues at coordinate 89,565,162 of CM067337.1, read as the reverse complement.
TCCGGAATATCCATCCACTGGAGTACACCAACGGGTCTATGGTGCTCATATTTGACCTACTAACAGTTGAGACATCGAACCACATATTTCACAATATCCTTGTCCATTCTCCTCCACCAGTAATGCTATCTCAAATCCTGGTACATACTCGTGGCACCCGGATGAATTGAATACCGCGAGCTATGGGCATCCTCTAATATCAACTCCCGGAGACCATCCATACTGGGCACGCAAATCCGGCCATGCATCCGTAACACACCATAATATCCAATGGTCACATCTCTGGCATCATCATACCGGACGCTATCTTTCAGGATAAGCAAATGTGGGTCATTGTACAGGCGCTCTCTGATGCAGTCATACAAATAAGATCGGGAAACCACGCAAGCTAACACCCGACTGGACTCAGAAATATCTAACCCCACCATCAGAATTGCCAAGGCCTGAACATCAACTGCAAGGGGCCTCTCCCCAACTGGAATATACGCCAAACTACCCATACTAATAGTCTTTCGGCTCAAAGCATCGGCCACCACATTGGCCTTCCTGGGATGATAAAAAATGGTAATATCATAGTCTTTGAGTAACTCGAGCAATCTCCGCTGCCTCAAATTAAGATCCTTCTGCTTAAACGAATGCTGAAGTTTGCGATGGTCTGTATATACCTCACAAGATACACCATACAGATAATGCCTCCAAATCTTCAAGGCATGAACAATAGCACCCAACTCTAAGTCATGCACATGGTAGTTCTTCTTATGGGGCTTTAGCTGACGAGAAGCATAAGAAATAACTCTACCCTCCTGCATCAATACACAATTGATCCCAATTCTCGAAGCATCACAATACACGATGTAAGAACCTGAAGTTGATGGCAATACTAGTACCGGAGCTGTGGTCAAAGCCGACTTGAGCTTCTGGAATCTCTCTTTGCATTCATCCGACCACACAAATGGAGCATTCTTCTGCGTCAACTTCGTCAAAGGCAAAGCAATATATGAAAAGCCCTGAATGAACCTGCGGTAATAACCCGCCAAGCCAAGGAAACTCCAAACCTCAGTAGTCGAGGACAGTCTGGGCCAACTCTGCACTGCCTCGATCTTCTTTGGGTCAACCGGAATATGATCATTGGGCACCACGTGTCCCAAAAATGCCACAGTACTAAGCCAAAAATCACACTTGGAGAACATGTCATAAAGCTCTCCTCTCCAATATCTGCAATACCACCCTCAAGTGCTGCGCGTGCTCCTCTTGGCTATGCGAGTACACCAGAATATCATCAATAAACAAGATCACAAAAGAATCCTGATACGGCCAAAATAAACTGTTTATCAAGTGCGTGAACACGACTGGGCCATTAGTCAACCTGAAGGACTTCACTAGAAACTCGTAGTGCCCATATCTCGTTATGAAAGCCGTCTTCATAATGTCTGAGTCCTTAATCTTCAGCTGGTGATAGCCTGATCGGAGGTCAATCTTAGAGAATACCCTTGCTCCCTGAAGCTGATTAAATAAATCGTCAATACGGGGTAGTGGGTACTTGTTCTTCACTGGAACCTTGTTCATCTGTCTGTAATCAATGCATATTCTCATTGTGCCATCCTTCTTCTTTACAAATAGCACTAGTGCACCCCAAGGTGACACACTCGGGCGAATGAACCCCTTATCTAGGAGTTCCTGCAGTTGTTCTTTCAACTCCTTTAGCTCCGCTGGTGCTATACGATAGGGAGGAATAGAGATGGGCTGAGTGCCCGGCAGCAGATCAATACCGAAGCCAATGTCCCTATCCGGTAGCATGCCCGGCAAGTTCGCTGGAAACACATCAGGGAAATCCCTTACAACGGGAACCAAATCAAGACTAGGAGCCTCAGCTTCCACATCTCTCACGAAAGCCAAATACGACAAACAACCCTTTCCAACCATCCATTGGGCTTTTAGGAAGGAAATTACCCCGCTGGGTACATAATCAGTCACGCCTCGCCACTCGATCCTCGGAATACCCAGAATAGCCAACGTAACTGTCTTGGTATGACTCAAGAATAGCATGGTACGGAGATAGTCAATCCATACCCAGAATCACATCGAAATCTGCCATACCTAATAATAAAAAGTCAACTGGGGTCTCCATACCCCCAATAGTCACTAGAAACAATCGATATACATGATCCACAATACTAGTATCACCCGCCGAGGTAGATACGTGCACAGGCAAGGCAAGACAACCACGAGTCATACCCAAATGATGAGCAAAATATGTAGATACATAGGAATAGGTAGATCCGGAATCAAATAAGACAGAGGCATCCCTATGGTAGACTGAAATAATACATGTGATGACAGCATCTGATGCAATAGCATCCCTCATATCTGGAAGAGCATAGAAACGAGCCTGACTACTGCCAATATGGTCCTCACCCCTGGGGTGAACTCTGGCTACTTGGTCTCCACCCCTACCTGACTGAATGGGAGCCGAAGAAACTGGAGCAGAAGATGAGGGCTAATCCCTATGCTGAGACTGTCTACTACGGAGCCGAGGACACTATCTCCTCATATGACCCAACTTACCACACTCATAGCAATGACCTGGAGCTGGAGAAAGGGGCTAATGGGAACCCTTCACTGCAGATGAACCCTGAGATGAAGAAGAAGGAGAAGAGCTCTGAGCTGGAAGAGCACTCAATGCAGGATGGCTCTACTGATGTCCCTGATGACCCCGGCCTGAATAGGCTCCAATGGAATCTGCATGTCCTAACTGAGGAGGCATGAACGACCTCTACCATGCTGGAACTGTCCCCTAGACGGAGCACCGCTTAAATTACCTGAACCTCGAGGCCTCTTGTCCTCCCTCTCCATACGCTCCTGACGATGATTTGTCTCAATAAATCGAGTCGCATCAACTACCTCCTCAAATGTAGCTGTTGTAGCCCTCTCTCTAGTCATCAATATACAGATCGGATAGTTAAGGCCATATGTAAACCTCCCGATCCTCTCTCTGTCTGTCGGGATCATCAGAGTAGCATGCCTAGCTAGATGTGTAAACCTCAACTCATACTGAGTCACTATCATATCTCCCTGAGTCAACCATTCAAACTGACGAAGCAGCTCCTCTCTGTGAGACTGGGAACATACTTCTCCAAAAAAACCATGGAGAACTGCTGCCAAGTGAGGGGTGCTACCCCAACAGGACTACGCTTCTCAAACGCATCCCACCAAGTAAATGCAGGCCCTGTGAATTTGAAAGTAGTAAAAGCCTCTCCACTAGACTCCAGAATACCCGCAGTACGAAGTATACGCTGAAACTTATCCAGAAAGCCTTGAGCATCCTCACCCTCACCACCACTAAATGTCGGAGGGTGGAGTCTACCGAACCTCTCCAAATGACGCTACTCGTCATCCGACATAGTTGGAACCACATGAGCTGGAGCTGGTGCAACTGGAACAACCGGTGCAACTAGAGCAACTGGTGCAACCGGCTGAACCGGCTGAACTGGGGCTATCCCAGGTGTCAGTAAGCCCGAAACAACCTGCTCGGGTGTGCGAGCATCGGGGATCTGATGACCACCTCCGGTCTGAGAAGTAGCCGCTGTTGTAGTGGGTGAAACTGCCTGAGCCAAGGCAGTGCAGACGGACAAGATTTGAGCTAAATCCTCCTGGAGACCAGGAATCATGATTGGCATCGCCGGTGTCTTAATAGGTGCTGCTGGAGCATCAACAACTGGAAGCTGATCCTGGACCTGGGTAGCTGGTGGGTCTGCAGATGCTACCCTTGCTGGTCCGCCTCGTCCAGCACCACGATCGCTGCCACAACCTCTAGTAGGTGGTACTGCGGGTCGTCCACCACGACAGTTAGCATGGGTTCTTACCATCTGCGAGAGAATAGAATACAAAATTTTTAGTTTTCATAGCAACAAGCCGCACGATGTGAATTTCAAGAAAGTGAAGTGTTTCCTAGAAGTTCTGTAGCCTCCCAAGGATAGATACGGACGTCTACATACCGATCTATGAGAATCTACTAACCCAGCTCATGACTCGCGAGGCCTACTAAACCTAGGCTCTGATACCAACTTGTCACAACCCAAATCCGGTCGTGATGGCGCCCAACCCTAATGCTAGGCAAGCCTAACCAACGATAGCTCCCAATTTAACAATAAGTCTCAAACCGACAATTTAAAGAGAGATGTAATAATTTTAGAATAATAATAATATAATAGTGTTAATAAAATAATACGAAAAGATACAAAAACCGATAAACAATCCCATAAGATCTGGGGTCACGAGTCTAGAGCCTCTAAAACAAAGTTGATAATAATATCTGAACGAAAATACCTGAAGTTCCGAAATGTATATAATAATAATAAAACTAATATAGGAAGAGTAGCCAGATCCAGCGAACGTCAAGAAGCTACGTCAACAACTCTGAATAATCCTTGGAGACAACGACTGCTCAGCTAAGCCTCCGGTGCACCTGAATCTGCACAAAAGGTGCAGGGAGTAGGGGTGAGTACCACCGACTCAGTGAGTAATAAGTATATAAAGTCAGGAGATAAGCGAAATGCCACAAAGCAAAGCTAAAACTAACTGTCCGACACCTTAACTATGAACTAACAAAAAGCAATATCAAGTATATCAGTTAGGTATCATGCAAAGATGCAATGCAATGCACATGAATCTGCTACGGCGTACAGCCCGATCCGTTTAACGTCAACGATGCTCACGGGGGGTGTGTACAGACTCTGGAGGGGCTCCTACAGCCCAAGCGCAATATCACCATATCAGTACTGCGGCATGCAGCCTGACCAATACTCACTCCACAGTATGTATATGAGTCACATGAGAGATTTGATTTTTTATCCATTTTCCAATTATTAAGATGAATATAATTTAGTTATTTAATTTCAGAAAAAAGGTGGCTTAGCATTTCATAACTGTGATTAAATACAGGACTGGAATCAATGATAATACGAATCATTCTATCACAATGATATACATCCTAGACGGATGCTACAAATCGGCACAAGGTCCCAAATATGGCAATAAGCCCAGATACTCAATACAATGTGCATATCAGCCGCCAATGATTATATTTAGCACTCGGGATTTACCAAGTCATAATCCCCACTCATATACGATCCCGCACCTTCCATGGGGTGCGAGTCACGCCCTAACATAGCATCACAATGTGATAAACTAGGGCATCAAATCCTTAGGCCATCATCTATACAAACTACTCAACTCTAGCCGGCCGTAGACTGGTCCGCAATGCCTTTTACTCTTGTATCGATCTCCTCACGCGTTAAATCTAGTCAAGATCACAACGAATACATAAATATGAGTCAAAGAAACATAACCCAATCAAAAGTACCCAAAAAGTATTTAAATTCACGAAGTTTGTAAAACCCGAGCCCCGGGCCTATTTCTTGAAAATTTCCAAACATCACATCAACGGATCCCTTGTCTCGCCTTGAGTCTGTACATATATATTTTGTCGATAGCGGAGCTCAAATGGCCTTTCAAATCCCCAAAATTTGATTTCAAAAACCAAGCCCTAGCTCTTCACAATTTCAACCTATTTTCATGGATTTGAGGGTTGATTCTTCATAAAAATGGTATTTTTAAGTCAAGAGACTTACCTCCAATTGGTACCATTGAAAACACGCTTCAAATCGCTCAAAACGCTCTCTTGGTGGAGTAAAAAAGGTGGAAATTATGAATAGTTTGCGGATGAATTAACCCTTAAAACATTCTGTCCACCCAGGTATTTCCTATATGAGATCGCACTCAACCCTATGCGATCGCATAGGCCAAAGTCCAGGCCCCTAAATTCCTCTTATGCGATTGCACTAACCCCTATGCGATCACATAGCTCAAATCCTCTGCCAGGGGCCCAACCCCAAATACATTACACGATCGCACTACTTTTATGCGAATGCACAGGCCAATCTCCCAGACCTATGCGATCGCAAAACCTCATATGCGATCGCATAGACCACAATTTGACCCCCTTCCAAGCCCCCTATGTGATCGCATAGGGCAATGCCTATGCAACACAGCAGCAGTTTTCTGCAATAATTCTTAAGTCCAAACTTCCCGTTTAACCATCCGAAACCACCCCGAGGCCCTCGGGCTCAACCAAAAGAACAGATACGTCCTAGTACTCCATTCATATTTGTTCGTAGAAAACAAACACTATCATGAACATCAAAATCATCAAATTACCGTAGATTCAAGCCTAAGCTAAACTAAAGCTTCCGAAACTTGCATTTGATCTAAAACCCGACTTAAACACCTCCGAATGCCTAACTGATATGCATTTAATCCGACTTAAACCCGACTTGCATTTGATCTGAAACTATGCATGCATATCCAAAATCACCTAACGGAGCTACTGAAACTGTCCAAATTCCATTCCGACCCTCGGATCAAAATCTCACCTATCAACCGAAATTTGCAAAAATTCTACTTAGCCAATTCATGACTAATTCTACACCTAACCTCCAAATTCAATTCCGATTGCGCTCCTCAGTCATAAATAATCATCCAAAACTAGTCGAATCATCAATAATCCATTCCGAGTCCTCTAACTCATAAGTCAACATTCGGTTGACGTTTTCCAAACTAACCTTCTCATAAAGAGACTAATTGTCTCATTTCTAACCGAACTCTATCTGAAATTACTTCAAATTCATCAAACACATATAGTTAAACATATAGAAGCATAAAATGGGGAAAACAGGGTGGTGAATCACATGACGACGGGTCGGGTCGTTACACTCAAATAACAAAGGAAATTTGACGAGAGTATTTGTCTCGGAAAGGGGTAATGTGACTTAACTGATGATACTTTGGTAGTATTCCGGTGCTTTGTTGTTATATCGACTACTGATGTCTGAGTTATTTGATGACACAAGGGAATTTTAAGAATATCTTTCGTGGAATGAATGGATACTTGAGATGTAGTATGTACTGATACGGCGAAGTTGGGATCAGGTATAATGATTCGTGTGCTATATGGAGTTGGAGATTGGGAGTTCTCATGTTCAGGCTATGTAATGGTTGTGGGTCGTGTGTATTGGCACCATTAGAGGCTATTGGTATTTTGAGGACCGAGTGGATCTTTCTTTGCTTGGTATATTAGATTCTGGATATGATACTGGAGTGTAGACTGGTTGTTTCAGTGTTGGGTTATTCTAGACTATTCTGCTATGGGTTATGTTGGAAAATGCCACAAGTTACATGGTGAGGTGCATCAGATTATGTTCTAGTGGAGTGGTTTGTATTTCAAGACTAGCGGGCGACTGGGAAACATTTCTTTTCTTAATTGGGCCTTCGCGGTGGATGTCAGTGCAGAGGTTTCTACCATTGATTCAGTTCTGGTATTGAGGGACTTTTTTGGATGCGTTTCTTGTGGCCGGGAATGTCGCTGAGCGAGATTGTGGATTTCGGTATTTATTTGGTGCTGGGCACCATATCGTACGTCTCTGACAGGAGATATAGTAGTGGAAGGAGCAGCTTCAGGCTTCCTGGTGTTGAGTTCGTTGGCAGGCCAATGGGGCTACGTATTTAGCTTGAGTTAGCTTGGTTAGTCTCGAGTTGTATTGCTGAGGGATAGGTTGATTTGATCGTTAGTGAACTTGCTAGTGATCTGGGGAGATTTATGAGTTGCTTTTCTTTGCTGTGAGATGTTATGATTTGTCGGTTATGGGCATATGTGGTGAAGCTCTATTGAGGATTCATAGAGAAAGTTGATCGGGAAGAATAATTGGGTGTTGCTTGGTAAATGGATTATTGGTTATGACCTATCGAGTTGCGTGTCGTATATCATTTGTTTCACCGTGGGTGTAATGAATTGCTTTGGTTTTAAACATCAAATTGTGTGTAGCTGTCGATTTTGAGCAAGTGACTTGAGGTGCTTCATGTGTAATAGTGTTTGGATAGGATCGCGCATTGTAGCAAGGCTACGCAGTGATATGACCTTTCACGGTAGATTCAGGTATTCTATTTTTATGATGTGAGATGGGGTCTCAGCCTCGTATTGTGATGGTACTGCTAAGCTTGAAGTACAACTCTTTCATTTGAGTCATTTTTCATGTTTTGAGGATGTTCAAACCGTTTATTGGTGCGTGTATTATGCAAGTGGTGGCTTAGGCTAGTATCTAGGTGTCATATCACTAGAGTGGTCTGTTGGATTCGAGGTGATCGTTGGGGTCACTAAAGAATACAAAATGATTTGACTTTAGCTTGTTAGAAGGATAATATCAAGGTTTGGCTCGAAAATCTGTTGCGGTATTACTCAAAATGGAAGTGGCTTCATGAATGGTTGATATGAGAAATGACTACGGTTTATTGCGTGTTTCATTTATCGTTGGCAATATATGAAAGTGTTGGAATAAGACTTTAGCTAAATAAGAGGGTTCTTATCGGTATTTGGTTGTTCTGGGTAGCTGTTGTGAGTAAAAGTTATCATTTCGAGCGTAGGGGAGTATGTAGAATATCATATGATTGTACTTGAGGTTGAAAGTATGGGTTATTACAGCTGGTTTGGGACTATTCAAAGTATAGGTGTGAGGTTTTGATCGTATTGATAGTCTCAAAGGTGAGAAGGTAGTTCTATGATTTATGGGCTAGACTGGATTGGGTAATTTCAGCTATGTTGTGTTATCGGACCAATATGAGATAGGGTGACATGGGATCACCCCTGGGTATATGCTTAGTAAGGTTATTCAGCTGTTGGTTGGCTTCTAGGACAACTTTGGGTACGCTCGAGGACACGCGTTGGTTTAAGTTGGGGAGGATGTGACAACCTGACCCGTCATATCATGAGTTACTGCTCCGTTTCCCCCATTTTACGCTTCTTTATGTTTTATTATCAGTATTTGGTGTGTTAGAGTTGATTCGGATTGGTTTTGGTAGGAAATGAGACACTTAGTCTCTATTAAGAATGCTTAAGTTGGAAAAGTCAATCGGATGTTTACTTATGATTTAGAGGGCTTGAATGTAATTTTCGGTGATTCGGTTAGCTTCAGAAGGTAATTTTTGATTTAGGAGTGTGATCAGAATTGATTTTGGAGGTCCGCTGTATAATTAGGCTTGAATTGACTAAGTTAGTATTTTGGCGAATTCCGGTTGATTGGTGATGCTTTTATCCGAGAGCCGGAATGGAATTCCAAGAGTTGCTATAGCTTTTTTATATCATTTTGGACTTGTCTGCAAAATTTCATTTTATTCGGACGTGGTTTGGTCGGGGTTTTGATCAAAAAGAGAATTTGGAAGTTCTTGAAACTGTTAGGTTTGAATCGGATGCAAATTTTTGTTTTAATATTGTTTTGAGCATTCCGAAGGTTGGAAAAATTTTGAATCATGTTATGGGATATGCTGGCATGTTTGGTTGAGGTCTAGAAGGCTTCGGGTGCGTTTAGGGTGGTTTCAGATTATTTCGGACTGTTTTGTAATGGCTGAAGCTGGTATCTGGTATTGTTCTTCGCGTTTCGAGGGTCCCCTCGCGTTTGTTGATACCCAATTTTTCCCTATGTATTTTTTATACCCCAAATATACTTTCAAATAGCATTCATATGCATATATAAGCATCCCCAAAGGTTTTAGTATTTTTTCCTAATTTTTTAAGAATTTTAGAATTAATTTATTGTCTATTCTAACAATATAAAACCTCAATAATTATGTTAAAATTGTCCTTTTTGTGAGTCAGTTATTTTCCATCATTATATTTACACCAAATATGATTAAGGTGATTTCTGCATATTTTGTATAAATTTATTCGATATTTTAAAGCTAAATTGTTTAAAATTGCAATTATAGCCTATGTTATAATTAACCACGTTTTTTAATTACAAAATTTGTACAAATATTTTTAAATTAATGATTATATGTTACCAAGTAGTACTGCATTTTAAATTTGTTTTAATATTATTTTTTACTATTTTAATTAATTAAAAAGAGAAAAAGTGTCTATTTAAAGGCTAGCCTATTTCTATTTCAATTATAACCACATGTGACCCCAAATCAACCCCAATTAAACGACACAATTACCCGACCCATTTCCAAATCCACCCGTCCACTGTTTTAATCCAAGCCGTTGATCATTTTGATCAACGTTCACGATTTCCCCATTCCTTTTAAATTCCACAATACCCCCAAACCCTACTTCATTTACCCAAATCCTCCGCCTCTATATTCCCTTCGGCTCAAACTCTCGCTAACCTCTCACCAAATCCCTAGCTCACTCTATTCGTTTCCACCTTGTTCCACCGGAATCAATGGCGTCTCAAGCCCTGGGTAGCCTATGCTCACCACCACGTACCCCTATACCCCTGTTACTTGAAGATTCAAGGTTCGATCTTGAAGGTCTTAGCTCATATCTCTGCCGATTCGAGTGTTACAACCATCTCCGGCTTAACTTCGGCATATGCTAGCCCTATGATTCCATCTCTGACTCATTCGACTCAGAGCAATCCCTTTTTCCAGGCGTCTCTCACTTCTAGGGTTCTTCTGAAATCCTAGCCTTTCGAGGTTTTCCTATTTTTATAGATCTGCTCCTGATCCATGTTTATTTTAAGGGTTTCAAATGATTTCTTATATCTCTTTCAAAATTTTGCTTTCAAAACTGTTCATCTTTTCCGACTTAGGGTTTCTTTGATTTTACTTGTTATGCTGTGATTTTATGTGGTGTTCTTATTGTATCCATCCTACTGTGACGTCTGTGTTTCTACTTTGACTCCTATGTGTTTTCTTCTACTATTTTTCCTCCTAATGTTTCCTTGTATTTTTCTTTGTATACTATGAATAATGTTGTTTACTTGATCCCCTTCCTTAAATATTTCTGTCCTTTACTGATCAAATTGGGATTCTTCATTAAAGGAACCTCTATTAATTGATTGATCTTGATTGATACTCGATTATTTTATTTCCTTTCTTGCATGCCTGACTTCAAGTACAAATACATGGTCCTCTCTTCACTCCATCATCGAATTCTGATTGCAAATCAAATCAGAATTCACATCTCTGTCTTAAAAATTCTTTACTACTACCATTACTACTCTCTATTTTTCTATTCTACTACTGGGTATTCTGCATCCTTACCTCCTGCTATCTGAACTCCTAAGTATTTGTGGGAGCTTCTTGAATTATTTCTATTGATTGCCTGTCTGCTTGTTTGCTCTTGCTATTATGCTATTATAAACTTGCAGCTGGTATGTTTTTCCTAGTTAAATAGTACCCTTGATATATGTTTAACTTCTGTGCTTCTACCCTTTCTTTGTTTGTGTGTTTATTTATGCTTTCTTGCTCTATGTGATTACCTTCAAGCATGCTATGCCTCTTTATGTTATGCTTTTAACCCTTTTCCTCTATCCCCTTTGTATGTGAGTATTATCCTGAATCATGGCACCACTTTGAATTGCTATCTGTGATCTAAAACTAGACTCTTCAGCGGCTTTACTCAATTGCTATCCCATTTCCTCTCCCCTCTATGTGCTGAGCTTTAATTGGGTCTGTTGGTGTCCTGATCATTATTCAGACCTGAGTTTGACTCTATAAGAGTCTACTCTTATTTGTTTGAATCTGAGCAAGAGGTCAGGGGTGTGCCAGTCTATGCCATGGCTGGGTATGACCACCTCATGCTGAGGTTCCTCCATCACTTTGCACTTACTCCTAGTTCTTATGTCCTACCCCCCTTTGGTAAGCCATGCTTAGAGACCCTAAAGTTCCCTCTGAAATTTGGATGCCTAGGGGATGGTAATTCAACACTTGCACTACTCTGTTACAATATTCACTCTCCAGAGTGTAAGCATTGCCTGGGCTCTTGAAGCTCCTTGGAAATTTGAAACACTCTATGAGAAGGCCTTGGAATCTAGAATCTGGAATCCGGATTTGGTAAAACATATGTATTGGATATTGAGATTTCATTAGGAAGTTTGGATCTAGCTGTGGGCTATGATGTATTTTATTTTGTTTTTTTGCCTTTGGCTCTGTAATAATAATTTTGTAAAAGAACTTGGGGATTATAGTAGAAAGGGTATGGGAGGGTTTTTTTAGTTGTTTGTAGGTTAAAGAGTAGAAATTATGCCTATAGGATTTTACTACTTTGAATCACCTAGATATCATGCCTATAGGATTTTACTACTTTGAATCACCTAGATATCATGCCTATAGGATTTTAACACTTTAAATCACCTAGATATAATTCCTATAAGGTCTAAAACTTTAAATTACCTAGAGATCATGTCTTTGAATTCTACACTCAAGCATATAGCAATCATGCCTATAGAATTGCCTAAAATATTGGCAAACAATAGGGTAATACAACTCTCGCCTGCCTTAAACACTTAGTAAGTAATGAGTCAATAAAACAGAAGTAGATATCCTGCCTATAGGATCTCAAGTTCGCTTAAGTTATATAAGTAGTAATCTGGTAATTATTTTCAACGTTTTCAACATAATTCGTCCAAATCTGTCTGCAACTCTAAGAACTTGTATTTCTGTCTCAAAAATTATTATTCAACTCTCCGTCTGAACTTTTATTCATGAAGTTACTTTCAAACAACTTTTGAACTCTTGCTTCCTTTTATAAGCGCTTTACTTCTGGAAAACTATACTGAAACGGTTCTAATACCCTTATGAACTTCTACAAACTTCTACTTTTTGTTTTTTTACAAAACTTGTCTGTGTTAGGCCCTAATTAATTATTCGGTACAATGCTCCAGATCCTAACAATTGGATCCAAGTTGCCTAATGTAGACCTTTTATCTAATTTATGTGTTAAACTGGTTCATCCGCATCTTAATTTTAATTTAAGACCAAACCAGTTTGTGCAAGGCATGCTAAACTATATGTTATCTGTTTTATAGGGGTTTTTAGCCTTAGTTTGCCTTTTTGTTCTTTCCCCTACTTGGTATTTATTTTGAATGACGAATTAGACTTTTATCCTTTGAAACTCCATGCAAACCCCCATCCCTTTCTGCCTCTTTTAGGATTAGAAGTACTAATACCCCTATGACTGATAGGTTGGGACGCGTACTAGCATGCAATAAATAAAACGAGACCAATCGCGTTTAAATACCTTAACGGGGCGGGAAGGTTAGAGTATGGATATGATGACTGGTGTGTTAATATCTCGTGTGAGAATGATTGCTGGGTATCGCACCAAAATGATCCATATTATATTTAACCCTAGGAACCTTCTTTTCCTTCTTTATTTATGTTTTTCTTAGATTAATGTTTTCTTCAACTAAGCCTTCTCTTTTCAAAATAACTCGTGCCTTTCCTATTCAAAATGTTCAACTTGTTTATGCTTGTAAACTTTGTCTGTTTATTACCACTCTTCTTAAAATCACAATTAAGCACGCCCGGGAACCACACTAGTGGATCTTGAGGGGTGCCTAACACCTTTTACCATTACGTGCTTTGAGACTTATTTGCTTCCTTAATTGCATTTACTTTCAGTCTTTAATTATTTCATCAAGAATACTAACTTGGCTCTTCAAGTTTTTCTCTCCTTTAATTTCTTCTTTTACTGCCTTATTATTTCAATTCTGTTGTAATTTCCGAGCATTTATTGTAATTGTTTCTTTATGAATGTGAATATTCGTGATTTGTTTCATTATTGTAACTGCATTCCTCAACATCATATTCCATTCGTGCTAAAGCAAATCCTATAGCAACGCTTGTAATGAGTGGTTGCGCCCTTCCAATATTATACCCCCTAAATGTGGAAAATGCATATTTGCGGTTCCGTGCCTTTCCCTCTTGAGTTGTCCGCTCAAGGCTACCTTGCTAGCACTTCAAAAGTAGAAACTTTATTCCATTAAACTGTTCATGCATCATGGTCAACCCTAGAAGAGTCAGTTATGTTGTCCATATAATGACTCCTTAAGATAGCCTAAACCAAAGTCCATCGGGTTTCCTCGAAACCCAAACGGACACCTCCACGTCATGTGTATTTATTTGGAAAACTGAATGCCTTTTGCTAATTATAGATTTAAATAGTCGATTTTGGTGGGGTTAAGGGTATAACACTTTGTTTTGCAGAAAAAGAGGCATGAAGTCCCCGGATTCGGTATGGTATCCAACATTCACCCAAGGTTGCTAAGCTGGTGGGAAGATCTTCATGCCAGCGATCAAACCCTCGTCCGCAAGTACTTAGGGAATTTGCCCTCACTTCTGGAAATCCAGCGTAACTACAAAATCAAAGAGGCTGCTACTTTGTTCTGTGATAGTGATCAATCGGTGTTTCGCTTAGGGGATTTGGAAATGACTCCTTTACTGGAAGAAATACGAGGTTTAGCTGGTATCCCTTCGGATACTCCTCGCCTGCTTATGCCGGAAAAGCGCAGAAGTAGAGGTTTCTTTAAGATAATGGGACTCAAGGAAAATCCCAACCTAGCTTGTCGGAAGGACTCCTACATACCATTTGATTTTTTGTACGAGTGGTATGGCCATAACAAGTCTTATCGCACCTACACTGATGAGTTCTCCCTCACCTTTTTGGGGCACATATATAGGATGACCTTTGTGTTCATGTTTTGCTTCTTGGGTATGATAATTTTTCCCATGAAGAAGGCTAGGATCCACACCAGATTAGCCATGGTGACCAAGGCCTTAATAGAAGGTATCGACGGGCAGAATTTTAGAATAGTGCCCATGATTATTGCCAAAATCTATCGAGCCATCGAGAAATGTCAACAAGGGGCTCCACACTTTGAGGGTTGTAATCTGTTACTTCAACTTTGGCTCATAGAACACCTTAAGAAAGGCGACTACAGACAGGAAATCATACACAGGGGTTGGGATGACCATATCGCTTATCACCACCCAAAGCGAATGAACTTCATGCCCAACATGTTAGGTCATCCAGAGGACGCCAGTGGATGGGTAGAATTATTTGAAGGTCTAAAGGAAGAGCAAGTTCAGTGGATGTTTGAGTGGTTCCCAACATGGGAGTTCATTGCCCGATCTCAAGACGCACCATTTCTCGTACTCATCGGTCTGAGGGAAAATCATCCTTATGTCCCTCTCTGGGTTATGAGGAAAGCTAAAGAAAGAAAATCATACCCAAGATAGAGAAAATAAGTCATTTCAGGGTTGACTTTCAAGATGATGATAGCCCACACAGTTGTCACGATCAGCATATGTGGAACTTCAAGCTTGTCTTTGGGAAGGAGTCTCTTGAACCAGATAGGTATCATGCCGGATCTGTACCGCACTACATGGGTTGGTTGGAAGATGATCACATTGGTTTGGTTTGTCCAGGATTCGTCCATGGTCATAGGATTATTGATGAGAAACATGA
This sequence comes from Nicotiana benthamiana, assembly GCA_034376525.1. Lineage (NCBI taxonomy): Eukaryota > Viridiplantae > Streptophyta > Magnoliopsida > Solanales > Solanaceae > Nicotiana > Nicotiana benthamiana. The sequence continues at coordinate 89,549,861 of CM067337.1, read as the reverse complement.
AGCACATGTCAAATACAATCAGCGGCGCAAGAGGATTCGAGAATGTGAGAATGAACATCGGGAAATACATGAAGCCCACGAGAAGCTGATCAACGAGTGGAAGGACATAGATGTCAACGCCAACAACTAGCTGGGGTATCTGGAGCAAGGTCTAGTGGAGTTGGAAGGAAAGTTCTTGAAAAGAATTGAAGACTGCCAGAATGCTGAGGGAAGTGCAGGCGGACATCTGGCTCGAGCCTATCTGCTGTTAGGACTGCGCGACTTGATGCAGCTATAAGAGGGAGGCAAGAGTACTAAATCTGGGGAAGGTCCTTCTGAGACCAAGTAGTTAGGATCGTTTATTTTTCGCTTTCACAATGTAATAAGGCCGCTGGCCATTAGTGACATCTTTTATCATTCAGTTTTTTAAGACTTTTCTTGTTTTATCAATAAAATGAGGCATTTAGCATTATAAGTTCTCCAAATTTAGTTTGTCGCTAGGCATACCTTAGGTACAACGAGGCACCCATATTAGGAAACGACTTATACTATTGCACGTGCTTAAATATCGCAATAGTATTTTTCAGAATCCGCAATTACCTTTTACCTTTTGTTTTTCTCTTATTTTTATTCCCCTCCCCAAAGGTTAGTTCGTGCATTCTGGCAGTATCAGTATACTCAACAAGATCCAAGGGTCCTCTACCTTCTCCTCCCCCGAGTCCTACCAGAAACAGGAACAAAGGCTAAATGGGAGATGCAAGCGCTAGAAAGGAACTTGAGGAAACTTCTTAGAATGCCGAAATTACCAAGGAGATTGCTGCTTGTCACATCTCCTTTTTCACTACACCTGTAAGGGCGTAAATGTATTTTTTCAATTAAAGGACAATCAGAATGGAATTTATTATTAAGATTCAGAGTCGCCACTTGGGAGATTAATGGTTTCCTTAGTCACCTGTTTGGTTCGCCAACCGAGGAAAAAAGATGACTCTGTTAACATTCCGCGAACCAAAATTCCAGATAAGGAATTCTGTTAACTCGGGAGAAGGTATTAGACATTCCAGGGTTCATGGTTTTTGCACGGCCGCTCAACTGTCCCATTTAGCTTATTATCTAATTTTATTACATGAAAAACTTATGTGCCAATTTTTAATTTTAATGCTTTTATTCAATATGGTTTTTTAAAGAGGAAGGTGAACGCCGTTTAAAGCGTGCCCTTGGATCGCGTCACATGAAATGTGCCCGAAATCCTAAGAACACTCTATTCAACATTTTGGGATTTGATTTGGGTTGCATAAAATGCACACCCAAGCTTAAGAAGGTAATTTTATTGGAATCGCGTCTTAAAGAGTCTAGCGCGTTATTATCTTTTGAGAGGGTCGTGATATTCGCTAAATGACACTTCTCGATTTTCTTAGTATTTTTAAACCTTTATTGAGGGCCCCACATTTTTTGTGTTTTTTTGGGCGAGGCTCGTCTCATTTTATTTTTAAAGGTGAACCTAAAAGTGACTATATTTTCTATTTATGTTTTTTTTTCTCTAAAAGAAAAGAAAATGTCCTAACTAATTACAATTAAAATCCGGGCATTAAGTTCAAGTCCAGGTCCAAACAAAAGGACGAACCTTTTAGCTTGATCCCGCTACCTAATCCAAAATCCAAATTTAAAATAATAATTAAACCTTGAATCAAAATCTTTGGAAACAAGCCCAACTCGTGAGCCCAATCCATGGCTCAATCCTAGCGCCAGACCTCATGGCCCCAGGCGTGAGATCGATTCCCAAGGACCGAGTAGGCCAGGAATCTTTCTCCACTGAAATTAACTTTTCGTGTGAGTGAGCTTGACAACCTTGCCTTTTGAAACCCAAACTTAAATGAAATCAATTTGACTGCGTTTTGGGACTCACAATGGGTCTATTTGGTGCAACCATTAGAATGATTTCAGCGATCGAAACCCAATGGAAATAAAGTAATCAATTAAAGCTGTCTTCTAATCAATGTATCAAATTGCACAAACTCCTAAAGTCGAATGTCCAGTTCACTTACAGATACCAGTTTCAAACAATTTACGAAATACCAACGAATTGCTTATTTTCACAGTTACCCAAAGAGTTGATATACTAACATTTCTTATCTAACACCTAACAATGACATTAGTACCAACTCTAATGGGACAATACTTAAAAAAATGGTTTACCAGGATAAATGTACAAAAAATGTGAACTCTTTTATAACTACTACACAAACTTGACTAATGGTCCATAGGTTAACCATAAGTCCCAAAACATTCTATTTGACTCAAGCTTATCAAGCAACAACAGGAAGCACAAATTGAAAACCCAAATAATTCTAAGAGTCTACAATGTTCATAAAGTCCATATTCCAAGTGCTTTGATCCCTGAAATCATGAATTATGACCAGCTCTACATTACACTAGCAGATGTAAATTTAGCCAGTCCCATAGAGTTTAATAAATTTTTTCGCTTTGTAAATAAACAGAATGCAAATTAAATGAACATTTTCCACAATCTAATATGATTTAATTGAGAAAGCCATTGCCAAAACTGCAATTCTCATTTCGTTTCAACTGCATATAGTACACAGAAGCTGGCTCTAAGAAGTCTACCTGGATTTTGAAGAATTAAGAAGAAGCAATAGCAGTTAACAACAGAACTCCACGAGCAGAAATCGACAGTCAGAACTTAGCTCAAATAACCACGAAATAGTTTTTAAATGAAGTCACAATCAAGCAAACCACCACAAACTGTTGGAATCACACTTGAGTGCTGTTGAAATTATATTAGAAGCTACAGAATTCTTCAATGATTGAGAATAGATGAGTATTAATCACCCAAAACAAACTCGAGTTCCCCTGATGTTACCTTAACAACAAATATAGAGTAGAACTAAAACAACCAGCAGAAATTGAAATTTGGCTGAGAGATGGCTATAAAACAGTGTATTGTTTTTTTGGTTTTCTGTTTTTGATTGTTATTTTTTTGTATTTTTTGTGTGTTTGAATTCAAAGACTAATCTGAAATTTTGGGAAAAAAAGAGAAAAGCTTTTGATGGGATCTTTTTTTTTTGGCTGAAAAATTGAAGACCCTTTAACAAGGAATGAAAATGCCCATTTATAGGCAACCTAAGTGCTATCCTTTATACAACTGATATATTTGAAACGATATAACGTTTATAGCTTAGATATGAACAGGTATACTCATCTTATTTACATTCAAATGGACAAAAAAAGTATAATCCATATTTCTGGGGATTAGCAAAGGTAAGGACATTGATCATGAAGAATACATGCACCTTTTATTTCCATCTCCGAGGAAAATAGACACCTGCAACATTTTCAAATATGGTTCTGAATCACACTCCAATCATATAGGTTTATCATACAACTTTTGCCTCTCCATTGACTACTGCACTTCCACTTTTGCTGGAGAAGTTGCCGCCACTTTCCTTCGTCTGGGGCTTGTCTGTTGCATCCTTTTCTGGACTTACTAATTTCTTGGATGCTTCTTTCCCTGGGCTTGATAACTTCATAGGAACTGTTTTGTCCTTGAGAGATTCCACATTTTTTGATGCTGAACCATCATTTGATATAGTCACTGCTTTCTTAGGTTTACCCTTATCTAAAGTTATTGGTGAAACTACATTGTCATTTCAAAGGCTGGCACTGTGTGGCTTTGCACTTTGCTTCTATGGCTCGGGATCAGGGAGTAATGCACGCCGGCTCGGGTCTTGACCAAGCGGGCCCGGGGTCGATTTTTGGAATTTTTGGAAGTAAGATTGGGAATCTATATTTTGGCATTTGGTTTGATTTGTTTAGCTATTATTGATATTATAAAGCCTTTATTGCATAAATTTGATTGAATTAGAGCCGCGTTCGAGAGGAAAAGGAGTATTTGAGGATTGAATTGACAGTGGAAGTTTAGGTAAGTGTTCGGTCTAACTTTGTCTTGAGGGATTAGAAGTGAGTCTTACTTGCTACTTTCTACGTGTTGTGTCCGACATGTAGGAAAGGTGACGAGTATCTATACGTTGGGGGTCGAGAACCGTGAGTCCTAATTTGCTAATTTATCGAATTCTTAACTGTTGTTTATGAGAACCTGGTTGGAAATTCTTAACACCGAGCTAGTAATTATTGAGACTGAGTATTGATTTAATTATTTTAAGTGAAGTTTGAATAAGTTTGGTTATAGCTGGATCTCCTTTGCCGGGATCGTTGAGTTGATACTTATTCCATTGTAGAGAAACTTATTGTATTGTCTTGATCCCTTGTTGGGAATTTACTATGTTACTTTACTCCCTTTGTTGGGATTTCTCTGTGATATTATGTTGAAAGGAAATGGGAGCGTGTGCTATGCCTACCACGAGATATTATGAAATGGGAACGTGTGGTATGCCTACACCGTAATATTATGAAATGGGATCGTGCGGTACTCCTACCACATGATATGAGGAAATGAGATCATATTGCACGCCTGCAACAAGAGGACTTTGAAACAAGTGAAAGTCTTTTGTTTTTCCCTTATTCTGTGTTAGAAGAAATCAGATGTAGTATCTTTTGTTATTCCTAATATTTTGTTTCTTTTTATCTGCTACCCCATAAGCATGTCCCCCTCCCAGCTTTAATTGTTTACTTTCCGCTGTTATTTTGTTGTACTTGCATATATATATATATCTGCACAGGTTGTTTGGCAGTCTGGTCTAGCTCGTCAGTACTTCGCCAATGTTAGACCAGTCACTTACCAGCACATAGGGTCGGTTGTGCTGATGCTATACTCTGTACATCGTTTTGCACAGATAACGAAGCCGGAGCAGCTTTTGAACAATAATAGGAGATTTAGGAGTTGACTTCAGTACAGTGCGAGATATCGAGGTAGCCTTGCAGGCATCTGCGGGCCCCACGTCTCCCTTATCTTGTTTTATGTGTAGTCCCATTGTATTTTGGGACAAACATTTTTACTTTCTTTCAAAAACTGTATTTAGAATACTCTTTGACGTTTGTGAGATATGTGATACCGGGTTTTGGGCAGTATTGTGTTAAAATTTCGCAGTTTATTCAGTTTCTTTAAATGTTAAGTCTTCCGCATTATTGTTTTAATGAAAAAGGTTTTATGTTATTATTATGTGCTGAGAAGAAGTAGTTAAGTCGGCTTTCCTAGCTCCTATTAGTAGGCTCCATCACGACTCCCGAGGGTGGAAAATCAGGGTTGTGACAAGTTGGGATCAGAGCACTAGGTTACATAGGTCTCACAAATCACCGACAAACTTGGTAGAGTCTGAGGGATCAGTATGGAGACGTCTGTATTTATCCTGCATAGGCTACAGAGTTAGGAAAAAACTTCGCTTTTGTTCTTTCTTATCATGCAATTCTCTTTCTCAAATATTGATTGTCTTTCTACTATGTTCTTTCACAGATGGCGAGAACACATGCTTCCTCTTCGGCCACGTAGCAACCCGAGCACCCAGCAGTAGCTCTTACGAAGGGCGGAGGGCGAGGCCATGCTAGGGGCCAAGGCAGGGGCAGAGCTCAGCCCCGAGCAGCATCCCCAGAGGTGGAGCCTCATGTTGATTATGATGAGGAGGTTCCAGCCCCAACAGTTTCGGTGGGCCCAGCTCAGGTCCTAGAAGGTTCATAGCCACCCCACTTCTTCAGGACACGTTCGTTAGATTGGCTGGCTTTGTGGAGAGCGTCACTCAGGCGGGTTTACTTCCAGTAGCACCAACCACGTTTTAGGCGGGAGGAAGGGTTCAGACTCCTGCTACAGATACTCCGGAGCAGGTAGCTCCTCAGGCACAGGTTCCAGTGGTGATGCCAACTCTGGTAGTTTAGCCCTTGTGAATCAGACCGACGATGGAGCAACTTGTCCGTAGATGCTTTGTGGAGGTTGGATAGGTCCACCAAGCTCTTCACCATCATATTCAGCGATGATACTTTGGAGGACCCCTAGGATTTCTTTTACAGCTGCCATGAGGTTCTTCGGACTATGGGTATTGTGGAGACCAATAGGGTTTACTTTTCCACCTTTCGTCTATCTGGATCCGCCAAGACTTGGTTGAAGGACTATTTTTTTGGCCAGACCAGCACGGTCTCCATCCCTTACTTGGGACCAGTTTGGAAAGTTGTTTTTGGAGAAGTTTCTCCCAGTTACTTAGCGAGAGGCTCTTTGCAGGCAATTCGAGCGTCTCTAGCAAGGCTCTATGGCAGTCACACAGTACGAGACTCGGTTTATTGATCTAGCTCGCCATGCTATTTTTATACTTTCCACCGGGAGAGATAGAGGTTGCAGAGGTTCATTGATGGTTTGATTCAGCTGATCTGTCTCTAGATGGCTACGGGAGCCGGGAGTTAGATTTCTTTTCAGGAGGCGGCCAATGCGGCCCATAGAGTTGATATGGCTCTTGCACAGGGAGGTGATCATCAGTTAGATAAGAGGCCTCGTCATGCAGGTAGGTTCAGTGGTACCTAGTCTGGGGGTCGAGATTCTTATGGTAGAGACCATCCTCCTAGGCCCTTTCAGTAAGCTCTTCAGGTTCTCATGGTACATCAGGTGGTGGTGGTTCTCAGCCACATTATCCTGATCAGCAATCTTTCAGTGCACCACCATTTCGTTATTCCAGTGACCGAGGGCTTGTTTCACGTTTGGTGATATAAGGCACATTGCCAGGTATTGCCCTCGAGCTTCTGGCAGCCCTTCACATTAGAGTTCTCATGCTAAGCACCAGAGGTTCCACAGCTTGCGCACCAAACTAGAGGCGAGGGCAGAGGTCATAGAGGTAGAGTTCAGACCGCCAGAGGTAGAGGAAAGCCAACAACCGATCATCCCAGAGATATGCTTCTGGGAGGTACGACCCAACCCCAGTGTTATGCTCTTCCAGCCAGGCTAGAGGCTGACTCTTCAGATGCAGTTATTACAGGTACTATTCCGGTTTGTGCTAACGATGCTTCAGTGCTATTTAACCCTGGGCCTACATATTCATATGTGTCATCATATTTTGCACCGTACTTGGTTATTCCTACTGATGCCTTGAGTATTCCTGTTTATGTATCTATACCGGTGGGTGATTTTATAGTGGTCGACCGAGTTCTTCATTCCTGCATTGTGGTGTTTAGGGGTCTTGAGACCCGTGTGGATTTGTTTCTCTTAGATCTAGTAGATTTTGATGTTATATTAGGGATGGATTGGTTGTCCCTACATCATGCTATTTTGGATTGCCACACCAAGACTGTGACCTTGGCTTCACCAGATTTGCCCCGTTTGGAGTGGAGAGGGACAAATGGTCATACCACCTACATTGTTACTTCATATGTGAAGGCTCGATGCATAATCGAGAAGGGGTGTTTAGCTTATCTAGCGTATTTTCGCAATTCCAATGCAGAGGTTCCTTCTATTGATTATGTTCCTATTGTTCTAGAGTTCTCCGAGGTATTCCCTTCAGACCTGCCAGATATGCCGCCCGAAAGGGACATTAATTTCTGTATTGATCTGGCTCTGGGCACTCAACCCATTTCCATTATGCCGTATCACCTTGGGGTGTGCCGGTGTTATTTATGAAGAAAAAGGATGGTTTGATAAGGATGTGCGTTGATTACATGGTTTTAAACAAAGTTACGATAAAGAACAAGCATCCACTACTTAGGATAGACGATTTGTTTGACCAACTTCATGGTGACAAGGTGTTTTCAAGATATACTTGAGATCTGGCTACCATCAGTTGAGGATTAGGGCATCCGATGTCCCTAAGACAGCATTTCGCACACGGTACATGCATTATGAGTTTTTTGTCATGCCATTTGGGTTGACCAATACCCCTGCAACATTTATAAAGTTGATGAACCGAGTGTTCAGGCCTTATTTGGACTTGTTCGTGATAGTTTTCATTGATGATATTCTGATATACTCCCACAGTCAGGAGGAGCACGAGCATCATCTCTGAGTGGTTTTTCAGACTCTGGAGGATAGTCAATTATATTCTAAGTTCTCAAAGTGCGAGTTCTCGTTAGGTTCATTTGCATTTCTGGGTCACATGGTTTCAACAGAGGGCATTCAAGAGGACCCGAAGAAGATTGAGGCAATCAAGAATTAGCCTTGACCAGCTTCAGCTACAGAGATTCAGAGTTTCTTGGGGTTAGCAGGCTAATGTCATCGGTTTGTTGAGGGGTTTTCTTATATTGCAGCCCCGGTGACCAGATTGACCTAGAAAGGTGCCCAGTTCATATGGTCGGATGAGTATGAGGCCATCTTTCAGAAGCTCAAGACAAATTTGGCTACGATGACGGTTTTGGTTTTGCCCACAAGTTCAGGGCTTTATGCAGTCTATTGTGATGCTTCCTGTATTGGGCTTGGTGCAATATTGATGCAGGATGGCAGAGTCATTGCCTATGCTTCGAGGCACTTGCAGATCCACAAGAAGAATTATCCAGTTCATGATTTAGATTGTTCATGCTTTGAAGATTTGGAGGCATTATCTATATGGTGTGATGTGTGAGGTGTACACTGATCACAAGAGTCTTCAGTAGTTGTTCAACAAAAAAGAGTTGAATTTGAGGCAGATGAGGTGGTTGGAGTTGTTGAAAGATTATGATGTTACTATCTTGCACCACCCAGGGAAGGCCAATATGGTGGCCGATACATTGAGTAGGAAGTCCGCCAGCATGGGTAGTCTTGCTTATATTCCGGTCAGCTAGAGATCACTTGCTTTGTATGTTTAGGCTTTGGCCAATCGATTTGTCATATTAGATATTTTTGAACCCAGCTAAGTATTAGCTTGCACGGTCGCTCGTTCGTCATTATTGGAGCGTATACGTGATCAGTAGTTTGATAATCCGCATTTGTGTGTCCTGATAGACACATTGCAGCATGGAGGTGCCAACAAGGTGACTTTAGATGATGATGGTATCTTGAGATTGCAGGGGCGAGTTTGTGTGCCCAATGTTGATGGGATTTGAGAGTTGTTCTTAGCGGAGGCCTATAGTTTTCGGTATTCTATTCACCCGGGCACCGCGAAGATGTATCCGGATATGAGGCAGCACTATTGGTGGCACAGAATGAAGAAAGCTATAGTTGCATATGTGGCTCGATGTTTGAACTGTCAGCATGTTAAGTATGAGCATTAGAGGCCTGGTGGTTTGTTTCAGTGGATTGAGCTTCCCGAGTCGAAGTGGGAGAGGATTACCATGGATTTCTTTACTGGACTTCTGATGAAGTATGATGCAGTTTGGGTCATTATTGATAGGCTCACCAAGTCAGTGCATTTTTTTCCTGATGCAGCCACCTATTCATCCTGGAGATTAGCTGAGTTCTACATTAGAGAGATTGTTTGCCTTCATGGGGTGCCAATTTCTATCATTTCAGATTGGGCCACGCAGCTTACGTCGCACTTTTGGAGAGCCGTTCAGCGAGAGTTGGGAACCCATGTTGATTTGAGCATAACATTTCATCCTCAGACGGACGGTCAGTCCGAGAGGACTATTCATATCTTAGAAGATATTATTCGAGCCTGTGTTATTGATTTTGGAGGCTCATGGGACTATTTTTTGCCTTTAGCAGAGTTCACGTACAACAACAGCTACCAGTCCAGCATCCAGATGGCTTTATATAAGGCGTTATATGGTAGGTGATGTCGGTCTCAAGTTGGATGGTTTAAGCCGGGAAAGGCTCGGTTATTGGGTATGGATCTGGTTCAGGAGGCCTTATATAAGGTCCGAATTATTCAGGATAGGCTTCGTACAGCTCAGTCCAGGTAGAAGAGTTATGCAGACCACAAGGTTCAAGATGTTGCATTTATGGTTGGTGAGCGAGTATTGTTCCGTGAGTCGACTATGAAGGGCATGATGAGATTCGACAAAAAGGGCAAGCTTAGCCCTAGGTTTATTGGTCTGTTTGAGATTGTCAATCGTTTGGGAGAGGTGGCTTATAGAATTTCCTCGCCACCTAGTTTGTCAGCCGTACATCCAATGTTTCAGGTGTCTATGCTTCGAAAGTATCAAAAATCCATCCTACGTGTTAGATTTTAGCACTGTCCAGTTTGACAAGGATCTGTCTTACGAGGAAGAGCCGGTGGCCATTTTAGACCGACATATTTGATAGTTGAGGTTGAAGAGTTTTCCTTCAGTGCGTATTTATTGGAGAGGTCAGCCTCCTGAGGCATCGACCTGGGAGTCCGAGTCTAATATGCGGAGCCATTTTCCTCATCTATTTCCCGACTCAAGTACTTCTTTCTTTAGTCCATTCGAGGACGAAAAACTATTTTAGAGGTGGAGAATGTGACGACCCAAAGGGTCATCACCTATTTTCTCTCTTTTTTGTGCTTTCGAGGCCTTGAAGACCTTATTTTTAGATGCCTCGATTTGCATCAGCAATCCGGGCTCGTAGCTGGAAAACTTATATGTTAAATTCTATGAAAATTATTGAAATTTGGTGTTAAAATGAGTAAAGTTGACTTTGGTCAACATTTTAAATAAACGAACTTGAATCCGGACCCAAACCCGTGATTTGACCGTCCAGGAGGATCTATAGAAAAATATAAGATTCGTGCGTATGCCCAGAATCGAAATCCGAGGTCCCAAGCCCGAGAAATGAATTTTTAAAAGAAAATTATTTTTCTAAAATTAATATGGAAATTTGAAATTAAAATGGATTAGAGAGTATTGTTATCGGGCCCGTATTTTGATTCTGGTGTCCGGTACAGGTCATATATCTGATTTAAGCGCTTTCTGTGTAATTTGGTTGAAATCTGACATCATTTCACGTGTTTCGGACCTAAGTCTCAAAAAATGAAAGTTTATGAAGTTGATGAAAAGTGATGATTTTATGGGTTGATTCCTCGATTTTGACATCGTAGGATGTGGTTGAGGTAGTGTGTGTGAGGGGTTTGGAGCCCCAAGGGCTCGGGAGCGTTTTCGGAGGTGTTTGGGATGGTTTTGAAACTTAGAAAATTGCAGAAAAATTGCAGCAGGTGAACATTGATTTTCTTCATTGAGTTCGCACTCTAGTGCCCACGTTCGCATAGCTTTGAGACCCCTCTTCTTTGCGTTCGCGTCTCAAACATCGCTATCGTGTATGCCAAATCAAGACCCCGACAATTTCGTTCTACGCGTTCACATTCAACTGTTCACAAACGAATAGCCTTGCAGACTTTTTCATCGCGTTCGCGTGACCCTGCACGCATTCGCGTAGAGTAAACCCCTGAACCCCTGTCCTTCCTTTTACGCATTGGCATCTGTCCTCATGCGTTCCCAATGCCCTGTCCCGTTTACCCTTTGCGAACGCAGCCCCCTTCCCACAAACGCGAAGGGCAATTTCACCCAATGATTTTATATGTCCAAAACAGAATAGTGACGGGATTTTTCACCCAAAAACACACGGACTCTTCTTCTCCACAGCCCTAGGCGATTTCTAGATCTATTCTTTACCTAAGCTTCTTGGGTAAGTATTGCTTATCTTATTTTCTTTATTTTCTTTCATCATTTATCAAATTCCTAGGCATAAATCATGTTATCTAGGGTTGAAATTGGGGGAAGTAGATAGAGTTAGGGCCTTTAAATTTTCTTTGATTTAGACCTCATTTTGGGGTGGAATTTGAAAACAAATTTTATATCCGGGTTCGTGGGGGAATGAGTGATATGAAATTTTTTCGAACCTCGGGTTTTGACCAAGCAGGCCCGGGCTCGATTTTTTGAATTTTTTGGGGGAATGGTTGGAAATCTATATGTTGGAATTGAAGTTGATTTATTTAGCTATTATTGATATGATAATATCATTATTGAATAGATTTGATTGAATCGGAGTCGAGTTCGAGAGGAAAAGCAGTATTTGATGATTGAATTGACCGTGGAAGCTGAGGTAAGTGTTCGGTCTAAATTTGGATTGAGGGATTAGGAGTGAGTCTTACTAGCTACTTGCTACATGTTGTGTCCGACGTATAGGCAAGGTGATGAGTATCTATACATTGGGGGTCAAGCATGACTGTGAGTCCTATATTGCTAAATTATCGATTCTTAATTGTTGTTTATGAGAACCTGGTTGGAAATCCTTTACACTGAGCCAGTAATTGTTGAGACTGAGTATTGATTTAATTTTGTTAAGTGGAAATTGAATAAGTGTAACGACCAGATCGGTCATTTTGAGCTTTTGCACTTTGATCGCCAGTTCTCAGGCATGACTTGCCCCGCGTTATGCATTATGACTGTGACGCCCCCTATTCAAAATTGAAATCGGGCTTTACGACATTATGGGCAAAACAACTATCATTCCCGTTTGGGAATTGAGTTATGGAATTTGAAGAGTCGCCACCTAATGATTATAGTGCATTAGGAAACTTTATGAAGAGTGTATTTTGAATAGAAAACCAGAGTTCGGGCAAGGGCTTGAGATTATCTCGAGGAGAAGGTCTTTGGCACCCCTCAAGATCCACTAGTATGGTTCTCGGCCGTGTTAATTGTGACATTATAGAGAGATGAAGCAATTACACAAGTAAGGTTCACACAACTTGAAAAGCTTTAAAGAAAAAGGAAGGACATAAGTTTAAAATAAACGAAAGGATTGATTTGAAAAAGCATTACAATAAGAGAACATTTAAACAAAGCAAACAAAAGAGATAAGGGTCCTAGGTTTAACTACAATATGGATCACATCGGTACAATACCCCGCACACACTCCTCAAAGAGGGGTCGCATATGATATTAGCGTACCAGTCATCATCTCCATATTCTACCCTTTACACCCGTTAAGGTATTTAAATGCGTTGGTATCGTTTACTTATTGCATGTTAATACACGTCCCAACCTGTTAGTCCTGGGGTATTAGGACTTCTAATCATAAGAAGGGGGTGAGAGAGATAGGATATATATGGAGTTTCAAAAGTAAAACTACTAGAACGATAGTCAAAACACGTAACATATAAGTGGTATGCAAGTAGGATAATTAAAGGCTAAAATAAACCCTGTAACATAACAAAAATTAGTTTAGCATGACTTCAAATACTGATTTGGTCTTTAAAAGAGGTAATAGGGCAGGCAGATTAGTTTAACATATAATAGCTAGATAGAAAACCCGCTTTGCGCCCTACGGGCCCATTATTATGAATTGAAAGGACTTAGAAAATCAGAAGGAAATATTAGTTTCAGACAAGGGTCTATTAAAAAGTTTCAAAGGTGCAGACAAGTTTAGAAAAAAAGCTTACGAGTCAGCTGCACTGTTTTGAATACAAAAGGGGACGCAAGAAGAAAAGATGAAAAGACCTTAAAGCATTTAACATAGGCTGGTGGAGCAGCTGAAACCACAAATTTAACACTTTTTAAAAAGACATTACAGGTTCAGAATAATGTGAAAGGGGTAGACCTGGGCCAGATTTAAACGTAAACAGACATATGGACGAACTAAACTGAAACGTTCTCAAACACTGGGTGAGCTGGACCTTTATAACATGCTTATTAGCCATTTTTGTTATTATTTTTACAAGTTTGGACGACCTACTGTTTTTCCTAGCGTTTATATGGTCCCTATAGGCATATTTTCTAGCTGATTTTATGAGAATGCAAACCTATAAGCATGGTTTCTATGTGAGGCTGTAAGAATGCAACCCTATAGACATGATTACTATTATGAAGTTGATGCAATAACGAAAAGCCTTACAGACATGGTACCTACATGACATTGTACAATATTGAAAGCTACAGACATGATATCTATATGAGGTGCAAGAAAGTAAACCCTATAGACGTGGTAACTATATGGCATTGATGCAAGAAAGTAAACCCTATAGACATGGTAACTATTTGACATTGATGCAAGAAAGTAAGCCCTATTGACATGGTAACTATATGAAATTGATGCAAGAAAGTAAACCCTTCCCATTTTCCCTTTCACTAGGTCGCCCAAGTTCTTTTATCACAAGTTATTTACAAGAATATCGACAGAAAAATAACATTAAAGGAAATAAGTAAATACATCAATAGTACAACGGGCCCGAAGAAGCGCAAAGCAAATTCAGTGTCCAACATATGCCTTTTACCAAATCCAGGCTCCCAAATTCGAGGCTTTCTCTTCAGAGTAGTGCAAGTGTGGAATTACCAGCCCAAGGCGTCCAAGTTCAGAGGAGACTCCGGGGTCCCTTAAGCATGGCTTACCAAGAGGAAGTACAACATAAAGAACTAAGAATAGAGGAAAAGGTGATAGATTAGAGGAAGACCATTGTAGGAGGTGGTCATATCTAGACTATGGAGTGAGGCTGGCACACCCCTAACCACTTACAAAGGTTAACAAGCAAGAGTAGACTTGTCAACAAGTAAAACTAGGGCCTGTATGGTGATTAGGACACCAGCAGGCCTTTGTCAAAGCTCAAAACACATAATGTGGGGGTAGGGAATGGGATTACTTTGAGCATAGGCTATTAACAACCTAAGTTCTAAACTAGGAGTGGCAATGAGATGCCACCCTAATCCATAACACACTCACATTCAAACAGGGATCAGGAAAGGGGGAATCACATAAGCATACTTGAGAGAACAAGACTAAATTAAAGGGATTCAGGGGAAAGGGGTGTACAAGAACTCAAACCACAATAATGAACAATAAAAAGACAAGAGAAGGGACTGAGCACGCCGAACTGAAAACTAAAACATAAATAGAAAATGGGAAATGGGGAAAGGGATTCAACATGCTAAAGCTTAAACTGAACAGACAAGGGAAAAGGGGAAGGCGATTTAACATGCTGAACTTAAATTGAAATACACAAACGGATTTGGTGAAAGGGAATTAAACATGCTAAAGTTCCAATTAAAATACACAAGCAAACTAGGGGAAAGGGAAAGGGGCTGGACATGCGTAATTTAAATTGAAATACACAAACAGTGAGCAGGGTCAAGTAAACAACTAGTTGGAGGTTGATGATTTAAAATTAGGAGCCTACCAGCTGCAACTTGAAAAACAAAGCAAGTATAGGTCCTTATAGTTTGACTTGGGTTTCAGCCGGCTAATTCTTAGCAAAGGGAGCAAGTGACAGAGAAGAATGTAGAAGAGAAAAGTGTTTTCAGCGAGGATTACAGAGTACTCGTGTATCAGTGTGTCTCAAGTGAGAAAAGGTGAAGGCTTTATAGTTTGAAAAATAAGCAGCACTAAGGCAAGAAATAATACCAGTATCAATTACAATCAATTAGGGAAAGGGTTTCCTCTAATTAAGGAACCAAAATTGAGGTAAATAACACAAGTTATTTTTGGAAAGAAAATCAAGTATAAGTCACAAAATCAGGACAAGTTTGTAAAAAAGGAGTTTGAAATTCACACGTTTAATACATAAGGCAAGTCAGTCATATAGAGAATCAAGGAATTGAGATGCTAATTGATTTTGCACTTGGTCAAAGAGCATGTCCAAATTAGAAAATCAAACGAATTCATAAGAAATAAATTTTCTCAAAATTAGGGCTTCAGAAAGAGGAAAAAATAGAACTATATAAAGAGATGCGTAAATTCGAGCATGATGGACTGGAATTAGTAGAACAATCATGTAAAAGAAACACTCAAGTAGGAAATCAAAGACGGCTAGGGTTTAAACATGGAGCGAGTAAGTACACAGAGAAAATAAAAAATAAAATAAAAAGGAAAACCCGTGAAGCTTAGGGTTTTTGTCACATATAGCGTGTAAAGAAGAACATAGATGAAAGTGAACATAAATGACGAACAGGGAACATAGTAAGTATATTAGCTCAGAAACCCTAGAAATAACATAGTAAAGAGATACCTAGGAGCCATGGTGGACAATACTCAGGAATCACAATAATGACTAGAAGAAAACACAATAGAGAAAAATAAACAAGGAAATTAGAGTAATCAAGGAAACCCTAAATTTTTAGAAGACGAACAGTTTGAAAACAAAACGGGCGAAGAAAAGGCGAGAAGTACCAAAATTTATAGAGAATAACTAGAGCTCAGAGAAGATCATGAAGATGAACACAGAGAAGAACCTCGCGAAATTAGGGTTTCATAGATAGGTCTCGAAGGATCGAGAAAACCCTGGATTGGACTTGTAAGAGTCGGCAAGGAACCCATAGCTTTAGAGCTTGCCGGAGAAAGGCCGGACACGGCAACAAATCTTCAAATCGGAGGACCTCTTGTCCGATAACCCTTGAGATGGGACTCCCATCTTAAAACCCATGGACCAGGAGAGGTGAGGAGTGAACGGATATAGGCGTTTTAGGTCTTGGACAGCCATGACCTCCGGTGAGAAGAGCCAGAGACGATTAGCGTATGAGAGGGCTTACAGAACATTTGAGGGTTATGGGATAAGAGGGCGGCTCATTTGGTATAAATGATTAGGGTTAGGGTGTGTTGGGTTTTAATTTTGGTAAGTGGGGTGTGGGCCGTTGATCTGTGAGATCAACGACCAAGATCAAAAGAAGAAGTGGGGCAGGTTAGTTTAGGTGGGTTTGGGTTAGCTAATTTTGAATTGGGTCAGATAATTGGGGGTTAATTTGGACGGAAAATGTGGATACAATTGAAAGACTAAAGGGCTACCATTTAAATGACCAATTTTCTCTTAATTTAATTTTATTAAATAGTAAATATTATTATAAAAATCCAATAAAAATACTGAGTTAATAAATATGTATAAGTGGCGATTAAAATTATTAGGAACGATGTTTTAGTTAAAATACTTGTCAAATTGATAAATGGGCAAGAATTGATATTTAATGCAATTTTAATTTAGAAATACCTAATGACCTTGTAAAATTCTGTAAAAATTATATTAATTATATTTTTATGTAAATGAGAGAATAAAATATATTAATTATCAAAATAACAAGATTTGGAACAAAATATTGGATTTTTATTGCAAAAAATAAGTCGTAAATTGATTTTAGAATCCTTGAAAAATGTAGAAAAATACCAAGACCTCTGTGGATGCTTATATATGCATCTACATGCTATATTGGGAATAGAATATATGGGAAAAAATTGGATATCAGCAGCAGCCCCCTTTACCCAAGGAGGATGAAAGAGTTGTCGGGTAAAGACAAGATGACCAATTTTGACCGAAATCACGACTGTAAGAGAACTTCGACCGCACTCTAGCTTCTGAGCTGCCTACATATCCCTGGTTTTATAGGAATCTTGCCGTATGTGGTTCAGGAACCATTGGCGGGATATGCCAATGAAAATTTTGAAAAGGCGAACACAACGGGGTTTGAGACTTGTCAAGGATTCGGAGATTGGACGGGCTGCGGAGAACTGGAGCAGGACTGCTCTTGCTGAGGTGGCTTTGCCAGCCGGTGTACCTGCAAATGAACAGTGCGCGTATATTTTGCATAATTTAAACGCGATGTAAGTTCCCACTAGACCATGAGTGCCGTCTTCGGACGATAAGGATGGCGTCCTTAGATTATGACGTCTCAGGCTTTGAAGAGCATAAAGTAAAGATTCGCAGGCCATGACATGATGTTATCGGGCTATGCAAATGGTGCCTCTGAACTATGACGCCTTTGAATAAGTTGGCGGTATTTCAGCCCATGAGAATGTGGAGATATTTCAGCCGAACGAATGCAAGGGAGGCGATCTTCAGTCGAGCAGGAATTTAAAATTCAAGGCGGTGATATTTCAGCCAAATGGAACAGCGTGGGGATTTTCAGCCAAATGCGAAATAAAGGAGGTAGGGCTTAACCTCGAAAGGCAGAGAATAGCCTTATGTAGTGCAGGATGGAGACAGAGCTTAGTCTCGGAATGCAGAAGATAGCCTTATGCAGGATGGAGGTAGAGCTTAACCTTAGAAGGTAGAGAATATCCTTATGCAAAATGCAAGATGGAGACAAAACTTAGTCTCGAAAGGCAGAAGATAGCCTTATGCAGGATGAAGGTATAGCTTAACCTCGGAAGCAGAGAATAGCCTTATGCAAAATGCCAGATGGAGACAGAGCTTAGTCTCGAAAGTAAGAAGATAGCCTTATGAAGGATGGAGGTAGAGCTTAACCTTAAAAGACAGAGAATAGCCTTATGCAAAATGCGAGATGGAGACAAAGCTTAGTCTCGAAAGGCAGAAGATAGCCTTATGCAGGTTATAGGTAGAGCTTAAACTCGGAAGGCAGATAATAGCCTTATGCAAAATGCGAGATGGAGACAGAGCTTAGTCTTGAAAGGCAGAAGATAGCCTTATGCAAAATGCAGAAATATAAAGGAGAGGATGATGGTGATTTTCTCAGCTGGTAAATGATCGCGTTATCGTGACGGCTGGGGAAATCAAGGTAAGTAGTGGCTTAGTGAGCTCCAATTTTGTAAAGAAAATGCATCGCCTGTTTGTATTGTGGATTCCTGCATCCAAAGAAAGATCGTGAGTTCTATAAGGGGGAGGTTAGTTCGCGTCCCTTGACTCGTGGCGTTATATACCATTTGGGGTAGCGTTGCTGAACCATAGTGATCCAAATAATTTAATGCAAATTTTGGCAATCGTGATGCAAATGTATAAGTATAAGTAATGAAAAGAAAATTTTGTTTTATGATGAACCACAACTGCAACGTGGTTCAAAGCACGGCAACCTTGCTGGCTCCAGAATTTTGAGGGTCCTCCTCAAAATTCTGCCCCAGTTTACTGGGCTGGCACTGTTGATGGCGATGCTGAATGACTAAAAGCGGATTGACCTTAGAATTTTGAGGGTCCTCCTCAAAATTGTACCCCATTTCCAACTGCGGGGAAAATGGAATTTTATTAAAGATGTGACTGAACCCATAGGGTTGCCTACGTATCCCTTTTAAATCGGAATCAGGTAAGGCGTAGTTCAAATTACATCATAAAGAAAGACATACAATCAATTGTAGTATCTCTTCACTACATCGGTTTTGGCCAGATTTCTCCCCTCCATTTGTCCAAGAATGAGGGCTCCTCCAGTTAGGACCTGGTGAACCATGTATGGACCTTGCCAGTTCGGAGAGAATTTCCCTTTGGCTTCATCTTGATATGGGAATATCTTCTTTGACACCAGCTGTCCCGGTGTGAATTTCCTTGGTCGAACTCTCTTGCTGAAGGCTCTGGACATTCTGTTTTGATACAACTGACCGTGGAAAATCGCATTCATTATCTTTCCATCTATAAGCGCTAACTGCTCGTAGCGACCTTTGACCCATTATGCGTCATCTAGCTCATTTTCTTGTATGATTCTTAAGGATGGAATTTATACCTCGGCGGGGATGAACGCCTATGTACCGTAAACTAACATGGAGGGAGTTGCCCTGGTCGATGTGCGAGCTGTGGTACGATACCCCAATAAAGCGAATGACAACTTCTCATGCCACTGCTTATGCCTTTTAATCATTTTCCTTAGTATCTTCTTGATGTTCTTATTGGCTCCTTCCACAACTCCATTCATCTGAGGTCTATAAGCTGTAGAGTTCCTGTGCCTGATCTTGAGAGTTTCGCATCATGTTGCTGTTAAGATTGGAACCATTATCCGTGAGGATCGAGTCTGGAATCCCAAACCGACAGACAATACGATCTCGGACAAAGTCTGCCATGGCTTTCTTGGTTACTGCTTTGTATGAGGCTTCCTCAACCCATTTAGTGAATTAATCAATTGCCACTAAGATGAACCTGTGTCGGATTGATGCGGCAGGATCGATTGGTCCAATAACATCCATTCCCCAGGTAGCGAATGGCCATGGCGAGCTCGTTGCAGTGAGCTTGTTAGGAGGTACCTTTATCATATCCACATGTATCTGATAGTGGTGACACTTTCAGACATACTGAATGCAGCCTGTTTCCATAGTCATCCAGAAATATCCTGTTCAGAGTATCTTCTTTGCTAGAACAAAACCGTTCATGTACGGCCCACAAGTTCCTGACTGAACTTCCTCCAATAACTTGGTTGCTTCTGTCGCATCGACACACCTCATTAGTCCCAAATCAGGGGTCCTCCTATACAGGATTCCTCCATTGTGAATGAAATTATTGGAAAACCTCCGAAGTGTTCGTTTTTGAGTAGCATTAGCAAACTCTGGATATTCTCCTATTTTCAGGTATTCTCTGATGTCGTGGAACTAGGGTTTTCCGTAGGCTTCTTCCTCAACATGTGTACAATATGCCGGTTGATCATGAATCTTGACCCGGATAGGGTCGATGAAGTTTGTATCTGGATGCTGAATCATGGATGATAAAGTGGCAAGCGCATCTGCGAACTCATTCTGTATTCTTGGAACATGTTGGAATTCTATTTTTCTGAACCTCTTTCTCAATCCCTATATGTGGTGTAGATAAGGAAGTATCTTGGAATTCTTGGTTGCCCATTCTTCTCGAACCTGATGTATGAGCAGGTCTGAGTCTCCGATCACTAGCAGCTCCTGAATGTTCATGTCAATGGCCAGTTTAAACCCCAAGATGCAAGCTTCATACTCAGCCATGTTATTGGTGCACGGGAACCTGAGCGTGGCGGGTACCGGGTAGTGTTGACTGGTTTCTGATACCAAGACTGCTCCAATGCCAACTCCTTTGAAATTTGCGGCTCCGTCGAAAAACATCCTCCAACCGTCATAGGATTCTGCAATATCCTCTCTTATGAATGCTACTTCCTCATCGTGAAAATATTTCTTCAATGGTTTGTACTCCCCTCCTACAGGATTTTCTACGAGATGAACTGCCAAAGCCTGTCCTTTAACTGCCTTCTGGGGGACATAGACAATGTCGAATTCACTCAACAAAATTTTTCAATTGGCGAGCTTGCCAGTGGGCATGGGCTTCTGAAAAATATACTTTAGTGGATCCATTCTTGATATAAGGTAGGTAGTGTAAGCACAGAAATGAGGCCTCAATTTCTGAGCTACCCAGGTCAAAGAGCAACAGGTGCGTTCTAGCAAGGAATATCGAGCCTCGTACATGGTAAATTTCTTGCTGAGGTAGTAACTAGCTTGCTCTTTTCTCCCTGTATCATCATGTTGTCCCAAGACACAGCCGAATGCTTCATCCAAAACTGCGACATAGAGCAATAATGGACTTCCAGGTTCTGGCGGAACCAAGACTGGAGGCGTAGACAAGTATTCTTTGATCACGTAAAGCCTATTGACATTCATCGGTCCATTTGATGGCGGCATCCTTCTTCAACATCTTGAAGATAGGTTCGCAGATGACGGTAGACTGAGCTATGAACTGACTGATATAGTTGAGTCTCCCTAGGAAACTCATTACCTCTTTCTTGTTCTTCGGCGGTGGAAACTCTTGAATAGATTTGACTTTTGATGGATCCAACTCTATTCCTCGGTGGCTCACGATGAATCCCGATAACTTTCCCGCGGGGACCCAAAACGTACACTTGGCGAGATTCAGTTTCAAGTTATTCCTTCTTAGTCTGTTGAAAAATTTTGCGGAGGTCCTCCATGTGATATGAAGACTTCCTAGACTTAATGACGATGTCTTCCACATATACCTTAATCTCCTTATGTATCATGTCGTTAATGAGGGTATTCATGTCCCTCATATAAGTAGCTCCCGCATTCTTCAATCCGAACGACATCATTATGTAGCAATACATCCCCCAAGGCGTGATAAAAGCAATTTTCTCTGCATCTTCTTTATCCATCCATATCTGATGATACCCCGCAAAGCAATCGACGAATGACTGCAACTCATGCTTGGCGCCGTTGTCGATCAGAATGTGTATATTTGGCAAGGGGAAATCGTCTTTGGGACTGGCCCGGTTGAGATCCTACTAGTCGACATAGACTCTGACTTTCCCATCCTTCTTGGGTACTGGCACAATGTTAGCTAACCAAGTTGGATACTCTACCACTTGGAGAACTCTAGATTTGACCTATTTGGTGACCTCCTCTTTGATTTTTAAACTCATATCTGGCTTGAATTTTTTGAGCTTCTGTTTTACCGGCGGACATGCAGGATTTGTCGGCAACTTGTGAGCGACGAGGGATATGCTGAGACCAGTCATATCATCGTAATACCATGCAAAGATATCCTCATTTTCCCTTATGAACTCTGTATTTTTCTCTTTTTCTATCTTAGATAAGTGCACACTGATGCACGTTTCTTTGACATTCTCCGTATCTCCCAAAATGACGACCTCGGTTTCATCCAAGTTGGACTTAGGTCTATTCTCAAAATTCTCAACCTCTCTTATGGTATATCATCTTCCTTTGAGTCTATGTCCATTTGTTGCATAGCCTCGTTACAAGTTACGGTTGTTGGTTCATCATCAAGATACGTAATAGTAATGCTGTGTGAAAATAAAGTAAATAGCAGAGAAAAGTAATGAATAGAGAGATATTTGATAAACTCATAATGCTTTTGATTAAATTTATAAATGTTCAAAACATTGGAGCTCTTTTAGAAAGTAATGACAATGCGGAAAGTAAAGAAAACAACTAAAACTAAACATGATTCTTCTTAAGCCTTGCTACCCCGAAGATTTTCAGGCGATGATGTTCCTGATTGACCAGTTGGTGAGGTGCTCCCCTCGGTTCACAACTTGAATGGAAGGGCCTTCCTCCCCCCTTCCTCTTCATAAATCACACAACAGTCCATGTCATCCTCGTGAGACAAGTTCTTTATTGCCGCAAGAGCCTCGTCTTCTTCTAACCCGTAGAGAGTGTCGGCTGGCTTAGATGTCTGCTCCAACTGAGGTATGGGGTGTTCCAATGGGTAATATGGGTTGTGCCATAGTGGTGACCAGTTTTTGAATTCCTGCCAAGTGTACTTCTATCCGAGTTCGAATGTAGTACCATGCTTCTTCTACTAGATAGGTTTGGTGATACCTTGAAGATTCTTACCAAGCCATTTTCCCGGTTCATACCCACTCCAATTTAGAATGCTCTCGACTTTGTTACTCCACCATTTTTCCTTGTCTACTGCGTTGACTCGCTCAATATGATGATATGTTTCTCTGCCTCCGATCATCGGAATGGTCTGGCGACTGTATATAGGGTTGCTACCGTCGCCATGGATGATTACTTCCTGATGGTTCCATTCGAACTTCACGGACTGATGCAAGGTTGACGCCACAGCCCCAGCGGCTTGATTCCAAGGTCGTCCTAGCAGTAGGTTGTAAGATGCTGGTATGTCGATAACTTGGAAATCAACATTTAACCATGTGGGGCCCATTTGCAAACACAGACTATTCTCCCCGAGGGTGGACCTTTGAGAACTATAAAAAGCCTTAACGTTAATAGCCCCATCCTTTATCTCATGCTATCCTTTGCCTAACTTCTTGAGGGTGATCAATGGACATATGTTTAGATTAGAACCTCCGTCGACTAAGATCCCGGTGATGAAATGATCTTCTTATTGCACGGTGATGTGTAGTGCTTTGTTATGGCCGATCCCTTCAGGTGGTAGTTCATCCTCGTGGAAAGTGATTTTGTGACTTTCTAATATCTACCCTATCATGTTCGCCATCTCTCCTCCATTTATGTTGCTCGGGACATAAGCCTCTCTCAATATCTTCATCAAGGCGTTCTTATGTGCCTCAGAACTCTGTAGAAATGTCAAGATGGAAATCTGTGCTGGAGTCTTGTTTTACTGTTCAACAACTGAATATTCTTTAGCCTATATCTCCCTCCAGATATCATTAGGTCCAGTTTCGACAGGACGTCCAGAGACCTGCTTGCTGGACTCAGCTAGGTGCTCTGGTGTGTACACCCTGCCTGTTCTAGTCATACCTTGCGCGTCGATTGCTTCATCCGTGCGTGCTTTTCCCTTTCTTCTCGCCTCGGCTGTGTAGTCCCAAGGTATGGCATTTGACTGAAATGGGGTTATGTCTAATATGGTGACCAGAATGGGCACCCTTGGAGGCAACATAGTAACTTCAATTGATGCGGGCGCCTTTGGAGTCCCGAACTCCACCCTAATTGGTTTTGGCACTTTTGTAGGAAGTGTCTCGAACTCAAATGGTATAGATACATTCACCACATTGCCCTCAAATAGCTGGATTTGCACAACAATAGGATTAAGAGTGACCACCAGCATTTTGGGCTCATTTAATTCGGATATCAAATCGATTGACCCTTTGGAGTCCAGTCGTCCTCAGCATCAATCATGTGGACGCCTCCACCCTTGTGGTCCGGTAGAGGGTTGTTGCAAACGTTAGGAGTAGGCTCTTTAGCTACAATGACCTTGCTGTCAATTAAGGTCTGAATTTTATCTTTCAACGAGCGGCACTCGTAGATGGTATGGCCCTTCATCCCCGAATGGTATGCGCAGGTTTTATTTGCGTTAATCCATTGGGAATGGTTTTCTAGGGTTATGCATGGTATGGGTGTAACATATCCAGTATCTTTGAGCTTCTCAAACAGTTGGTTAATGGGTTCGGCAATAGCGGTGTGTTGTCTGAGAGGTTTGCGGTCGAAGTTTGGTCTTGGTCATGGGAAGTTTTGGCAGGTAGGTGGTGATGTATAGTGAGGAGGTTTGGAATTGTAAGCTTGGTATATGGGTGCGGGTTGGGAATATCATGGCGAGGTGGGCTGATATATTTTTTAGACGGGTGGTAGATTTTGATAGCTAGGTGAGGGTGCCTGGTAATTTAGAGAGGGTTGATATATGAGTGGAGTTTGAGGGTAGGGTTGGTATTTTATGGGTGAGTGGTTTCTCTGTGCATCCATTACGGAGTTCACGTCCTTTTTCTCCGACGTACCACCAGATTGTAAGGCTTTGTTGGTGGCCTACAGTGCTTCAAGGTTAGTAACCATACCATTTTTATCCCCTCTTCAATCCTTTCTCCTAGTTTGATGATATCAGTGAACTTCTGCCGATCTATCAGCATCAATCTCTCGTAGTACTGCGGATCCTGAGCACGGATGAAAAATCTATTCATTTGTTCTTCTTCCAAAGCTGGTCTGACCTTGGCAGCTTCCGACCTCCAACGAGTAGCATACTAGCAAAGGTTTCATTAGGCGTTTTCTTCAAATTCTGGTTATAGAACACGTCCGGTGCGTTCTCAGAATTGAATCTCAAACGGTACATGAAATCGGACACCATGTTTACCCAACTCTACCACTCCTTCACATCTTGGCTGAAATAGCAAGATAAAGCACCACCTTTCAAGATCCTCATGAACAGTTTCATGCGGATCTTTTCATCTCTACCAACTCCCACTATCTTGTCACAATACATCCTAAGATGAACCCTAGGATCCCCTGTGCCGTCAACATTTTGAACTTAGGAGGTTTGTACCCCTCGGGGAGTTCGACATCAGGCTGAACACAAAGGTCTTCATAATTTAGACTCTCTACGCCTTTATTACCTTCCACGCCTTGAACCCTGCTAGTGAATTTCTTGAGTTCAGCAGCCATGTTTTGAATGAGTGAGTCTGATTCTGACACATCTGATATGGGCTGTGTATAGTACGCCACAATATCCACGAAGATAGGTGTATCTTGATGGTTTGGAGCATTTTGGGGCTCAGGGATGAGCGGTGGAGCATTGTTGCGAGCTTGGGTTGGGTCTTCTGCGGAGGTGCAGAGACCTGATTGTTGACATCTGCAACAGCAAGGGAGATGGACAAACTTGCCAAACTCCAGACTTGGTCTAGTTCCTCTCAAAACCTTAGCAAAGTTTGCTCCAAATGAGAAGCAGCCTCTTTGGTGATCGGGGTACCTTGAGAAGTCCCTTCAATTTTCTTTTCTTGCTTCATTATCTACCATCTTTCCTTTGTTCCTGTTTCTAGGGGGACTCGGAGGAGGAGGAGGAGGAGGACCCTTAGATCTTATTGAGTATGTTGATGGTGCCAGAATGCACGAACTAACCATTGGGGAGGGGAATGAAAAAATAAAAGAAAAACAAAAAAAGTAAGAAGTTAGTGCGGATTGTGAGAAAGAAAACATTGCGGTATTTAAACACGTTGTTGTAAGAATATAAGTCATTTCCTATTTGGGTGCCTCGTTGTGCCCGAGGTAGGCCTGGCGACAGATACGATTTGGAGAACTTATAACACCAAGTACCTCGTTTTATTGACAGAAAATAGAACGAGTCAAAATAGACTGAAATAAAGAGAAATTGTCACTAATGGCCAAGTGCCTTATTATATCAAGAAAGCAGTAAAAATCCAAACTACTTGGTCCGAGAAGGACCTTCTCCTGATTCGGTATCTTTGCCTTCCTCGTACAGTTTCATCAGCTCGGGCATTCCCAACAATAAGTAAGCCCGAGCCATGTGCCCACCTTTGCTACCTTCAGATTCCTGACAGTCGTTCATCCTTTTCAGAAACTTGCCTTCCAGCTCCACTAGGACTCGTTCCAAGTACCCAAAATGGTTGCTTGCGCGGACAACCATGACTTTTCACTCATTGATTACCTTCTCTTGGGCCTCTAGTATTTCTCAATGTTAACTTTCACACTCTCGCATCCGTTTGTGTAGCTGAATATACTTCACCTTTGCGGCGGTCTCTTCATCAATAACCCTGTGACCATGGATGAAACCTATTTTCCCCAAGCCAATATGATCGTCTTTCAACCATTCCGGATAAAGTGGCGCATGCCCAGTCTGATGCTTGTCTGGCTCCATAGATTCCTTTTCCAAAATGAGTTTGGAATGTCACATATGCTGAGCCCGACACTTGTGTGGGCCATCGTCATCTTGGAAGTCAGCCCTGTAGGGACTCATCTTTTCCACCCTTAGTATAATCTGATTTCTTCCCGCTTGACTCATGACTTGGAGAGGGACATAATGGTAAGTTCCTCTTAAGCCGATGAATACAAGGAATGGTGCATCCCTAGACCGAATGATAAACTCTCCAATTGGAAACCACTCGTACATCCATTGTACCTGCTCTCATCTCAGATCTGTGATAGTTCTACCCATCTACTGGCGTCTTCCGGGTGAACGAACATATCTGGCATGAAGTGCATTCGCTTTGGATAATGGAAAGCGATAAGGTAATCCCAGTCCCGACGTATGATCTCCTGTGTATATTCTCGCTTCTTAAGATGTTCAATGAGCCAGAGTTATAGTAGCAAACTGCACCCTTCAAAGTGCGGTGCCCCTTGTTGACATTTCTCTAAGGCTCGGTGCAGTTCGGCGAGGATCATATGTGCTATGCTGAATGTCTGCCCCTCGATACCCTCCATTGTGGCTTTGGTTACCATGGCTAATCTCGTATGGATTCTAGCCTTCTTGATCGGAAAGAATATCATGCCCAGGAAGCAGAACATGAATACAAAGGCTCTCTTATATATGTTCCCCAAAGAGGTGAGAGCGAACTGGTCCGTGTGAGTGCGGTATGATTTGCTATATCCGAACCTTTCATATATAAAGTCAAAGGATATGTAGGAGTCTTTCATACTGGCAGATTAGGATTCTTCTTGAGCCCCATCATTTTCAGGAACCCTCTACCTTTGCAGTTTTCTAGCATGAGCAGCCCTGGGCTATCCCAAGGAATTCCGGCTAGACCCCCAATTTCTTCCAACAGCGGCGTCATTTCAATACCCCCAAAGCGAAAGACAGGCCGTTCACTATCCCAAAACATAGTAGCAGCTTCCACAATCTTGTTATCTCGCCTAACTTCCAGAAGTGAAGGAAGATTTCCTAAGTGCTTCCGGACAAGAACCCGATCACTACCATGCAGATCCTCCCACCAGCTTAGTAACTTTGGGTGAATGTTTGATACCATACCGAATCTGGGGACTTCTTGCCTCATTTCCTGTAAAATAGAGAGTTAGGCCCTTAACCCCACCGGACTCGACTATTTAAATCAATAATTAGCAAGAGGTATTTTGTTCTCCAAATCAATGCACATGACGTGAGTGTCCGTTTGCGTTTCGAGGAAACCTGATGGACTTTTGGCTTAGGCTATCCGAATGAGTCATTATGCGGACAACATAACTGACTCATCTATGTTTGACCATGATGCATGAACAGTTAAACAGTGTAAGGTTTCTATTTTGAAGTGCTAGACAAGGTACCCTTGAGCGGACATCTCAAGAGGGAAAGGAACGGAACCATCGACTCCACCGTTGATCGACTGGTTTTATCGCAAATATGCCTTTGCTAAATTTAAGGGGTTTGTAATAATGGAAGAGCGCAACAAGTCATTATAGGAGTTGCTGTAGGATTTATTTGGCACGCGTGTAAAATGATGTTGAAGGATGCAATTACAACAATGAAATAAGTACATGTATTTTCACGTTAATACAATAATGATTACAATAACTACTCGGAATTTAAAACGGGATTGAAATAAAGTAAGGTAATAAAGCACAGTTAGAGAAAAAGAAATACATGAAGAAACAAGTTAGTAATTGTGAAGAATTGATTAAAGAAATAAATAATGGTAGTAAAGAAAGCAATAAAGTCACGAAACACGTAATGGTAAAATCCTTAAAAAGAATTCCCCAGCAGAGTCTCCATGCTGTCGACGCCCCCTTTTCAAAAAAGAAATTGGGTTTTACGACATTATGGGCAAAACAACTCTCATTCCCATTTGGGAATTGGGTTACGGAATTTGAAGAGTCGCCACCTTATGACTATAGTGCATTAGGACACTTAAAGAAGAGAGTATTTTGAATAGAAAACCAGCGTTCGGGTAAGGGCTTGAGATTATCTCGAGGGAAAGGTGTTAGGCACCCCTCAAGATCCACTAATGTGGTTCCTGGCCATGTTAATTGTGATTTTATAGAGAGATGAAACAATTAATCAAGTAAGGTTCACACAACTTGAAAAGCTTTAAAGAAGAAAGAAGGACATAAGTTTAAAATAAACGAGAGGATTGGTTTGAAAAAGCATTATTATAGGAGAACATTTAAACAAAGCAAACAAAAGAGAGAAGGGTCCTAGGTTTAACTACAATATGGATCACGTCGGTACAATGCCCCGCACACACTCCTCAAAGAGGGGTCGCATATGATATTAGCGTACTGGTCATCATCTCCATATTCTACCCTTCCCACCCCGTTAAGGTATTTAGACGCGTTGGTATCGTTTACTTATTGCATGCTAATAACCTTCCCAACCTGTTAGTCCTGGGATATTAGGACTTCTAATCCTAAGAAGGGGGCGAGAGAGATAGGATATATATGGAGTTTCAAAGGTAGAAATACTAGAAAAACAGCCAAAACATGTAGCATATAAGTGGTATGCAAGTAGGATAATTAAAGGCTTAAATAAAAACCGTAACATAATAGCAATTAGTTTAGCATGACTTCAAATACTGATTTGGTCTTTAAAAAAGGTAATAGGGCAGGCAGATTAGTTTAAGACAAAAGAGCTAGATAGAAAACCCGCTTTGCACCCTCCAGGCCCGTTATTAGGAATTGACAGGATTTAGAAAATCCGAAGGAAATGTTTTTAGTTTCAGAAAAAGGGTCTATTAAAAAGTTTCAAAGTTGCAGACAAGTTTAGAAAATAAGCTTACGAGTCAGCTGCACTGTTTTGAATACAAAAGGGGACGCAAGAAGAAAAGTTTAAAAGACCTTAAAGCATTAAACATAGGCTGGTGGAGTAGCTGAAACCAAAAATTTAAAATTTTGTAAAAAGAAATTATAGGTTCAAAATAATGTGAAAGGGGTGTACCTGGGCCCAATTTAAAAGTAAACAGACTTAGGGATGAACTGAACTGAAACGTTCTCAAACACTGGGTGAGCTGGACCTTTATAACATGCTTATTAACCCTTTTTTTACTGTTTTTTACAAGTTTGGACGACCTACTGTTTTTCCTAGCGATTATATGGTCCCAATAGGCATATTTTCTAGGTGAGATTATGAGAATGCAAACATATAAGCATGGTTTCTATGTGAGGCTGTAAGAACGCAAACCTATAGGCATGATTTCTATTATGAAGTTGATGCAATAACGAAAAGCCTTAAAGACATGGTATCTACATGGGATTGTACATTAATGAAAGCCTATAGACATGATATCTATATGAGGTGCAAGAAAGTAAACCCAATAGACATGGTAACTATATGACATTGATGCAAGAAAGTAAACCCTATAGACATGATAACTATATGACATTGATGCAAGAAAGTAAACTCTATAGACATGGTAACTATATGACATTGATGAAAGAAATAAACCCTTCCCATATTCCTTTCACTAGGTCCCCCAAGTTATTTTATTACAAGTTATTTACAAGAATCTAGACAGAAAAATAACATTATACGAAATAAGCAAATACACTAATACTACAACAGGCCCGAAGAAGAGCAAAGCAACTTTAATGTCCAACATATGTCTTTTACCAAATCCGAGGCTTTCTCTTTTGAGTAGTGCAAGTGTGGCATTACCAGCCCCAAGGCATCCAAGTTCAGAGGAGACTTCGGGGTCCCCTAAGCATGTCTTACCAAGAGGAAGTACAACTTAAAGAACTAATAATAGAGGTAAATGTGATAGATTAGAGGAAGACCATTGTAGGACGTGGTCATACCTAGCCTATGGAGTGAGGCTGGCACAAACCTAACCACTTACAAAGGTTA
The DNA here is from genome assembly GCA_034376525.1 of Nicotiana benthamiana. Taxonomy (NCBI): domain Eukaryota; kingdom Viridiplantae; phylum Streptophyta; class Magnoliopsida; order Solanales; family Solanaceae; genus Nicotiana; species Nicotiana benthamiana. The sequence goes on along the minus strand of CM067337.1, from coordinate 89,519,484 downwards.
ACAAGCAAGAGCAGACTTGTAAACAAGTCAGACTAGGGCTTGTATGGTGATTAGGACACCAACATGGCTTTGTCAAAGCTCAAAACACATAATGTGGGGATAGGGAATGGGATTACTTTGAGCATAGGCTGTTAACGACCTAAGTTCCAAACTAGGAGTGGCAATGAGATGCCACCCTAATCCAGAACACACTCACATTCAAACAGGGATCAGGAAAGGGGAAATCACATAAGCATACTTGAGAGAACAAGACTAAATTAAAGGGATTCAGGGGAAAGGGGTGTACAAGAACTCAAACCACAGTAATGAACAATAAAAAGACAAGAGAAGGGACTGAGCATGCCGAACTGAAAACTAAACCATAAATAGACAAGGGAAATAGGGAAAGGGATTCAACATGCTAAAGCTTTAACTGAACAGACAAGGGAAAAGAGAAGGCGATTAAACATGCTGAACTTAAATTGAAATACAAAAACAGATTTGGGGAAGGGGATTAAACATGATAAAGTTCAAATTGAAATACACAAACAAACAAGGGGGAAGGGAAAGGGGCTGGACATGCGAAACTTATAATGAAATACACAAACAGTGAGCGGGGTCAAGTAAACAACTAGTTGGAGTTTGATGATATTAAAATTAGGAGCCTACCATTTTCAACTTGAATAACAAAGCAAGTATAGATCCTTATAATTAGCCTTGGCTTTCAGCCGGCTAATTCTTAGCAAAGGGAGCAAGTGACAGAGAAGAATGTAGAAGAGAAAAGAGTTTTCAGTGAGGATTAGAGAGTACTCGTGTATCAGTGTGTCTCAAGTTAGAAAAGGTGAAGGCTTTATTAGTTGAAAAATAAGCAGTACTAAGGCAAGAAATAATCCCAGAATTAATTACAATCAATTAGGGAAAGGTTTTCCTCCAATTATGGAACCGAAATAGACGTAAATAACACCAATTATTTTTTGAAAGAAAATCAAGTATAAGTCACAAAATCAGGACAAGTTTGTAAAAAAAGGCGTTTGAAATTCACACGTTTAATACATAAGGCAAGTCAGTCATATAGAGAATCAAGGAATTGAGATGCTAATTGATTTTAAACTTGGTCAAAGAGCATGTCAAAATTAGAAAATCAAACGAATTCATAAGAAATCAATTTTCCCAAAATTAGGGCTATCAGAAAGAGGAAAAAATTATATAAAGAGATGCGTAAATTCGAGCATGCAGGACTGGAATTAGTAGAACAATCATGCAGCAGAAGCACTCAAGTAGAAAATCAAAGACAACTAGGGTTTAAACATAGAGCGAGTAAGTAAACAAAGAAAATAAAAAATAAAGGAAAAAGGAAAACCCCTGAAGCTTAAGGTTTTTTTCACATATTGCCTGTAAAAATGAATATAGATGAAAGTGAACATAAATGACGAACAGGAACATAGTAAGCATATTAGCTCAGAAACCCTAGGAATAACATAGTAAAGAGATACCTAGGAGCCATGGTGGACAATACTCAGGAATCACAATAATGACTAGAAGAAAACACAGTATAGCAAAATAAACAAGGAAATAAGAGTAATCAAGGAAACCCTAATTTATTAGAAGAAGAACAATTTGAAAACGGAACGGGCGAAGAAAAGGCGAGAAGTGCCAAAAATTTTAGAGAATAACAAGAGCTTAAAGAAGACTGTAAAGATGAACACAGAGAAGAACCTCGAGAATTTAGGGTTTCAGAGATAAATCTCAAAGGATCGAGAAAAGCCTGGAATGGACCTGTCAAAGTCGACAAGGAACTCATAGCTTCATGGCTTGCCAGAGAAAGGCCGGACACGGCTACAAATCTTCAAATCGGAGGACCTCTGGTTCGCTAACCCTTGAGACGGGACTCCCATCTTCGAACCTAGGGACCAGGAGAGGTGAGGAGTAAACAGATATAGGCGTTTTAGGTCTTGAACAGCCTTGAACGCCAGTGAGAAGAGCCGGAGACGACTAGGGTTTGAGAGGGCATAGAGAGAATTTGAGGATCAGGGGATACAAGGGCGGATCATTTGGTGTAAATGATTATGGTTAAAGTGCGTTGGGTTTTAATTTTGGTAACTGGGTGTGGGCCGTTGATCTGTGAGATCAACGACCAATATCAAAAGAAGAAGTGGGGTGGGTTAGTTTAGATGGGTTTGGGTCAGATATTTTTGAATTGGGTCAGATAATTGGGGGGTTAATTTGGACGGAAAATGTGGCCATGAGTTAAAAGACTAAAAGGCTACCATTTAAATGGCCAATTTTCCCTTAATTGAATTTTATAAAATAGTAATTGTTATTATAAAAAATATAATAAAAATACTGAGTAACTAAAATATGTATAAGCCTCGATTAAAATTATTAGGAATGGTTTTGTAGTTAAAATAGTTGTCAAATTGATAAATGGGCTAGGAATGCAATTTAATGCAGTTTTAATTTACAAATACCTAATGACCTTGTAAAATTCTGTAAAAATTGTATAAATTATATTTTTATGTAAATGAGAGAATAAAATAGATTACTTATCAAAATAACAATATTTGGGACTAAATATTGTATTTTTATTGCAAACAATAGTCGTAAATTAATTTTGGAATCCTTGAAAAATGTAGAAAAATACCAAGACCTCTGTGGATGCTTATATAAGAATCTACACTCTATTTTGGGAACATTTTAAGTATAGAAATACATGGAGAAAAAATTGGGTATCAACAATGACTGATGTGGATTTTTGTTGATACCCAATTTTTCCATAGGTACTTTTTTGTACCCAAAATACTTCCAGAATAACATATATGTGCGTATATAAGCACGCCCAAGAGTTTTGGTATTTTTAATAATTTTAAACCTATTTACCCCTTATTTAATACCACAAAAATCCAAAGTCATTCTCAAAACTATCATGTTTTGGTGAATAACTTATTTCATTTTTATATTTACATCAAAATATAATTAAGGTAATTTTTAAAAATTTATTATAATTGCAATTATAGCTTATTTTGCGGGTAATACTATTTTATAATTATAAAATTGCTTGCAGTATTTTTAATTAAATATTTGTATATTATTTATTAATTTGGTACCTTTAATTTGCTTTAGAAACCCTCTTATTATTTTTATAAAATAAAACGGGAAAAAGTGGTTGTTTAAAATCCGGCCCTATTTTGTTTCAATTTTAGCCTAATTGAGACCCCTAATTTGCCCAATTCAGCCCCCAAATTTAAACCCAATTACCCAGACCAATACCCATTTAACCGACCCAAGCCAGATTCCCTACATAACCCTTTTAATCCTGGTCGTTCATCATTTAGATTCCTTTTTTAATTCAATAGACCCCCAACCCTACCTTATTCTCTTCTCTTGGCCGCCTTGAAATACTTTCCCCTCTCAAATCCTCTCAAAACCCTAGCCGTCGCCTCAAACTAGAACCCTAATCCTCCCTAATCCATGGACTTCCAAGCTCATCGGAGACTTGTATCAGCCTTTCATGGCTTCTACGTGCTCGTTTTTGTGGTCTTATGACCACATCTTGAAGGGTTTCATCCAGTCCTGGCTTGATGACTGTTATTCGGTCGTCTTTGACCTTTATCTAGCCAGCCATGACGATTCGAGCCCGACTTTTGACTCTCCTGCTAGATCTATGGTTAAGTCTTTCTCATCACCTGAGGTTCTTATCAAACCCTAATATCCAAGGTTCTTTCGATTTCTTTCAGATTTGCTCCAGATCTATGTTTGTTTTGAAATTCTGAGCATCTTTTCTCGAATCTTTGTTTGAAACACTGCTTTTCAAACTCTTTATCTTTTTCTGATTAGGGTTTTCTTGTTAAGTTATTTCTAAGTTGTTCTTTGATTTTTTAAATGTTTTGCTATATTTTCTTGTACTGTCCTTCTATCTGTGTTTGCATGGTAAGAGTCCTGATTTCTTTTGGGGGTTTCTGAGTTTATTTGTTACTATTCGTTTGATTTACTTGTTTATACTAGATTATTATTGAAAACCCTATTTTTTGGGGTTCATTTGAGTTTCTGAGACTATTTGTTGTTTGTTTTGCTTGTTTATTATATCTAAACTCGATTAGTGTTGAAAACCTTAATTTTTGTGGGGTCTATTCGAGCTTCAGATATTGTTTGTACAATTCATCTTTTTGAAATTGCTCGACTTGATTTGAAATTCCTTTGCTTCAGCATCACTTTATGCTATTCCTTTGATTCTACGTTCTTACTATCTTTCAAACTCGGCTATGCTTTCCAGAAGGGTTTTTTACATGACCCTTTGCATGCTTCTGATACTCTATCTTTTTCTCTCCTACTAAGTCACTGAAACTCGACCTACATGACTATCATGCTGCAAGTGTTTCTCTTGTGCCACTACTTTGTGTTGTTTCCCATTGCCAATAGTTTGGACTTGCATATCTAGTGTTTATGCACTCTATTTATATACTGAGTTTCAATCTTTGATTGACTTTCAAACTTGTGACTGATTTCAAGCTTTTCCTTTGTGAAATTCTGATTTTTACTCCCATGTTAAGGCTTAATTGATTTCTTTTTTTGTTTTGCCTTATTGAGTCCTTTCCAAAAATAAGTATGTTCCTGTACTTAGCATAAATCACATGCTCAATTATTTTACTACTTTTTTTTATGGAAATAATCAGTCTGTCTATAAATTGATTTCTTTCCTTATCTCTAAAACCGTCATTTCCCTTTAAGCAAGGGATCCCTTAATTAAGGGAAATCACTTGTATAATTGATTCTGACTAGTGATTTTCCATGTTTGTAGCCATTTACCTCTATTTCACTCATTTTCAAAAGGTTATAAATACCATGTACCTATTCTCTTTCAAAAACACGAATACAAGTCATAGCACTTGAATAAAAAACACACACAAGCAATTCTAATTACTTTTTACCTTCAATACACTTAGACTTTTTCAAACACTCAAGTTCTCTAGCATAAAGGTTTCTTTTCTGATTGTGGCTTGGTTGAAAGAATCCTGCATTTATTTGTTTACTTTTTCTGCAACTGGTATGTTTCTTGGTTGATTTCTACCTCTCCCCCTATGTGTTTACTCTACAGTTCACCTTTTTCTTGGCTTACTGCTTATATATTGTAACTTTCTGCAAGCTTTCTTCTTTCATTGTTTCTGCTCTTATATGAATCCCAACACCTAATTCCCCTTGTGTGGTTGAGTTATGGTTCAAAAACATGGCAACAGTTAATATTGTTGCCCATGGACATGAACTGGACTCTCTGAGTCCTAAACTCTTTCAATTCCCATCCCCATTCCCCTTTTCTATGTTTTTGAGTTTGAGACTTTGATCTGGCAGTGTCCTAATCACTGTCCAGACCATAGTATGACCTTCAATAGGTCTGTGTTCTTACTTGTTGGCTAAACAGGCTGGTCAGGGGTGTGCCAGTTTATCTTATGGCTGGGCATGACCATCAGCATGCCATGGCACTCCCTAACCCCCTCCTTTTGAACTTGCATTCATTCTTAGAATCTAAGATCCTCTCCCTCTCGTGAGCCTTGCCTTGGGACCCATGAGCTCCCTCTGAACTTGCACACTTGAAGGCTAGCTTTTCCACACTGCACTATAACTCATTCTAATTGACATCTTGTGTGTAGGTATTGCCTGGAGTTCCTGAAACTCCTTGGAACTTTGAAACACCCTAGATAAGAGAAGGCTTTGGAAATGTTGATATCGGAAGTAGTTCAATCTCTTATTCTTAGACACTAAGTCTGAATTAGGTTTCTTTTATATAGCTGGTAGTTTCTGATATACTTTTAATTTCAGTCTGATTTTACTGGTCTGTAATAATTTGTAATAAACTCATGGGGATTTAGTAAAGAAGGGAGGGGGTTTACTTTTATGCACAAGGATAGAAGCCATGCCTATAGGGTTTTACTTCTGATTTGCACAAAATCACACGTAGACGCCATGCCAATAGGGTTTTACTCCTGATTTGTGCAACTTCACACGTAGAAACCATGCCTATAGTGGTTTGCATTTGCATAAGTAAAAAATGTCATTAGGCAAACAATTAGATTTAGTAATAAATGGCATATAGCTATCATGTTTTTAAAGCTTCTATTAATATTCGAAAAGGTATTAAGAATCAGTAACATATAGAAAGAATGCCTATAGGAATTTCGGACCAGAGCCACCTCACTCATTTAAAACAATATCGAATTTTACTAAGACAAGCAACTTTCTGCACCCTTTTTTAACTCTTAAAACTTTTTCTCATATACAAATCAGTGAATTCTTTTCTGAAACTTACTTCTTTCTGACAACTCTGGCAAACATTTTCAAAACCAATTTGCATTCTTTGAAATTCATTTCTTACTTGATAAACCCTTTTCTAATCGGTCTGCAACTCACTCTTTCTAATAAAACTGGCAATTCTGTTTTCTACCTTAAGTTTGAAAACTTATTTTACTTTGATAAAACTGGTAACTGTTTTATAATCGGGTTTCTGTTCGAAATCATTAGTTCTATTCAACATATAGACAAAAGGTTGGTTAATTAACTATTAAGTCAGTCTTTAATAACTACATTCGAGCGAACCTAATGTGGGCTTCCTGTCTTAAAGTATGTGTTGAACCAGTCTGCTTATCATTTTAAATTTAAGACCAAATCAGTACGTGCAACTCATGCTAAAATCTATGGCTTTATCTAATTTAAGGATGCTTACTCGAGCCCTACTTGCTTATTTGTTTTCCCCTTACTTGCATTATGTGTTTTGGATGTCGTCTAGTGTCTTGTCCTTTCAAAACTCTCAAAAGGCTCCAAACTCCTTTTCCCTCAAGGATTAGTAGTCCTAAATACCTTCGGGAGTGATAGGATTGGGACAGGTACTAGCATGCAATAAGTAACGAGACATTCCGCGCTTTAATACCTTAACGGGGTGGGAAGGGTAAAATATGGATATGATGACCGGTGCTCTAATATCATGTGCGACCCCTATCTTGAGGAGTGTTCGTCGGCTATTGTATTGATGTGATCCATATTATTTTCAAACCTAGGACACCTTTTCCCTTTTTACTTGTTACTCTTTTTAACTTTTCTTTCAAACTAACTTACTATACTTTCTACTCCTAAATTTTTCAAACTCTTAAACTTGTTTGCAACATTATATGAAAATCCTCTTCTTTATTTGAGACTTCTATTTGTCTTCTTCATTTCTTAAAGCCACAAGTATAGCATGGCCGGGAACCATACTAGTGGATCTTGAGGGGTGCCTAACACTTTCCCCTCGAGATAATTTCTAGCCCTTACCCAAACTCTGGTTCTTCATCTCAAATATTTCTTAAAAGTGTCCTAATGCACTATAATCATTAGGTGGTGACTCTCCAAACTCCAAAACCCAATTCTCAAAAGGGAATAGAGTTTTTCTCCCAAATTTCGTATACTCGATTTCGACTCTTAGAAAAAGGGTGTGTCGACAGCATGTCGACTCTGCTGGGAGTTCTTTATGCTTTTACCATTGCATTCTATTGGTGACTTTGTCTTTAATTTGCACTTACTTACTGTCTTTATTTCCTCTACTATGAAATTGACTAGGCTTTTCATGTCGTTTCTTTTCTTTAACTGCTTTCTTTCACTGCTTTATTTCTATATTGTTGTAATTACGAGCAATTATTGTAATCATTATCATACGAATGTGGAAATACATGTGAATATCTTTTATACTTGTAAATTGTATATTTAACATCATATTCCACACGTGCAAAACAAATACCATAGCCACACTTATAATGAGTGCCAATATTATCACCCTTTAAATTTGGCAAAGGCATATTTGTGGTAAAACAAGTCGATCAGCGGTGCAGTCGACGAATCCATGCCTTTTCCTCTTGAGTTATCCGCTCAAGGGTACCGATCTAATACCCCATAGAAACCTTTCTCCGTTTAACTGTGCATGCATCATGGTAAAACCTATCCGAGTCAGTTATGTTGTCTGCATAACGACCCAACTAGATAGCTTTGTCCAAAGTCTACCGAATTTTGTTGAAACCCAAACGAACACCGCCGTGTTCTATGTATTTATTTGGAGAACTAAATACTTCCTATGCTAATTATTGGCTTAAATAGGTGAGTCTGGTGGGGTAAGGTCCTAACACTTTTTTTTTCATTAAAATGAGGCACAAAGTCCCCAGATTAGGCATGGTAACCAACATTTATCCAAGGCTGATGAATTGGTGGAAATACCTTCACTCCAGTGATCAGACGCTCATCTGCAAATACTTTGGGAATTTTCCTTCCCTTCTAGAGATCCAGCCTGACAACAAAATTATAGAGGCTACAATATTGTTCTGGGATAATAACAGGTCCGTGTTCCGTTTCGGGGACCTTGAAATGACTCCTTTGCTCGAAGAAATAGGAGGTTTAGCTGGTATTCCTTGGGAGACTCCGGGTTTGCTCATACCAGAGAATTGCAAGGATAGGGGTTTCCTTAAGATGATGGGACTAAAGAAGAATCCAGACTTAACATGTTTGAAAGACACTTACATCCCATTCGACTATCTGTACAAGAGGTATGATCATAGCAAGTCATACTGCACCTATTCAAACGAATTCACCCTTACTTCATTAGGGCATATCCACTTGAGGGTCTTCGTTTTGATGTTTTGCTTTTTGGGAATAATAGTGTTCCCTATGAAAAAGGCTTGGATCCACACCAGACTGGACATGGTCACCAAGACTCTAATGGAAGAAATTGGCGGATAGCCTTTTAGCATAGTACCTATGATCGTTGTTGAGATATACCAAGCCTTGGAAAACTGTCAGCAAGGGGCCAATCATTTTGAGGGTTGCAATCTATTACTTTAGCTCTGGCTCATGGAGCACCTCCAGGAAGGTGAATACCAAGAAGAGATCCTACGTAGAGACTGGGATGATCATATCACCTTCCATCGGTCAAGGAATATGAATTATATGCCTAACATGTTTGCTAAGCCATAGGACATTGGAGGATGGGTAGTGTTTTTCGAGAATCTGAAAGAAGAGCAGGTACAGTGGATGTTCGACTGGTTCCCTACGGAAAAATTCATTGTTCTATCCCAAGACGCACCCTTTCTCACACTCATTGGTCTAAGAGGAACTTATGCCTACATTCCCCTCCGAGCCATGAGGCAGGCTAGAAGAAAACAAATCATACCAAGGGTCGACAAAATGAGTCACTTTAGGGATGACTTCCAGGACAATGATAGCCCTCACAAGTGTCTAGCTCAGAACATGTGGCATTGCAAAATGATTTTGGGGATGGATTCTATTAAGCCATACAGGTATCACACCGGCTGTGCACCACACTATTCAGGTTGTTTGGAAGATGATCACAGTGGTTTGGGTCAGGTCGGGTTCAAACGAGGACACAAGGTCATCGACGAGAAAGCTGAAGCACTGGTTAAGTACAATCAATTGTGCACAAGAATTCGGGAATGTGAAAGCGAGCACCGAGAAATACAAGAAGCCCATCAGAAGTTGATCAAAGAATGGAAAGATATGGTTGTCAGCGCCAACATTCCACAAGGGTATTCGGAGCGGGGTCTAATGGAGCTGGAAGGAAAGATCATTAAGAGGATTGAAGATTGTCAAAACACTGAGGGAAATGCGGGCGGACATCTGGTCGAGCTTATCTGTTGCTAGGGCTGCGTAAGCTGGTGAAACTATTCGAGGGAGATAAAGATGCTGAATCTGGGGAAGGTCTTTCTGGGACTAAGTAGTAAGGAGTCTTTTTCTTTAATGATGTAATAAGGCCAATGGCCATTAGTAATATTTTACTTTCCGTTATTTACTATTATTTTGGGATTCGTCTTATTTTTATCAATAAAATGAAAATTTTAGCATTTTAAGCTCTCCAAATTAAAGGCCTACCTCGGGCACAATGAGGCACTCAAATTAGGACACGAGTTATATTCTTGCACAATATCTTAAAATACTGCAATATTTTTTTTCTTTTCATAATCCTCACTAACTTCTTACCTTTTTTTTCTTTTATTCCCCTCCCAAAGGTTAGCTCATTCATTCTAGCATCATCATTACACAGTACGAGATCCAAGGGCCCTCCACCTCCTCCTCCCCCGAGTCCTATCCCCAACAAGAACAAAGGCAGAATGAGAGATTTGAGTGCCTGAAAGGAAATTGAAAGAGCAGAGATTCCTTAGGCACCCCGGTTGCTAAGGAAACTGCTGCCCAACTTGAGCAGAAATTATTGAAGTTCCGAGAAGAACTGGATCAGGTTCGGAACTTGGTGAACTTATCATTCCCTAGCGCCGCTCCCGATGTTAACTATCCCAACACTCAAAATCACGCACCTCCACAGAATACCCTACAACCACAGATACAACCCACTCATGCTTAACACTGCAACACTTGCCACACTCCCAACAACACTCCATTACTAATCCCTGAACAGTTGAACACCACATGTGAGCAGAAGGGTTTAAATGTTATATTTCACCCGCGAGCATGGGGTATTTTTCGACCATTGTTAAGCACCTTGAGAGTGTTTTGGGAGTACTTGAAGAGGGTTTCAATGGGTATTGATTGGAGGTGAGTATTGCGACCTAGAAAGGTTATTTTATTGAAGAATCAACCTTTAATTCTTGGAAAAATTGGGTAAAAATGTGAAGAACTAGGTCTGGGTTTTTGAAAACAAAAATTGAAATTTGAAAGGGAATTTGGACTCTGATTTTGGTAAATTTGATATATATAGACTCGTGGCGAGACGAGGAATCTGGTGATGTAATTTTCATATTTTTTTGAAACGTGGGCACGAGGCTCAGGTTTTTCCAACTTCGCGATTTTCTATGTTTTTCAAGTCCTTCGATTGAGTTATGTTCCATTAGCCTATTGTAACGTATTCCTTGTGCTTTTGATCAGATGCGATGCGCGAGGAGGTCTATTCAAGATGAAAAGGCATAGCGAGCTAGACTTTTGGCCGGTTTGAGATGAGTAGTAGATGTAGATGATGACCTTAGGGTTTGAAACCCCGGGATATCACATTGTGATGCTACATTAAGGCAATACACATACTCTATGTCGAGTGCGGGGTCGTTTGTGATTGGGGATTGTGACTTAGTCCATCCCGATGTTTTTCTTACTGTGTTCTTGACTAGAACTTGTCTGGTAATCATCCTACTTGAATTTTATGGATATATTTAGTCTTTGTGCCGATCATTTGCATCATTCAGGGATTTTTATCACGGTTTCCGCATCACTTGGCATGTTAAATGGTTTTAGTCCTGAGTTTAAACACTGCTCTTCAGCCACATTTCTAAGATTTGAAACTTAAATTTCATTTTTCTGACATTGTGAGATGAGAGCTATTACTCTAATATTACCCGAGTGGTGTACGTGTACATTTTGGATTGAGTATAGATCAGTCTGCATTCCACAATGATGTTATGTTGATATTGTGCTTGGGTTGTAAGAGCCTCTCTGGAGTATGAACCCCCACAGTGAGCGCAGGTACCCAAATAGATAGGGTTGTGTGTCGCAACGGTCATGTGCATTGCATTGCATTCATGCATTGCATTCATGCATTGATATATATTTGTTTTACCTGTCATTGATTTGCTGTTGTTTCACCATTAAACGTGTTAGATTTCTAGGTATATCTTTACATTGTAATATTTTGCGATGTCTTATCTTCAGTCATATTATATATTTATTACTCACTTTACTTCCTGCACCATGTGTTCAGATACAGGTATCTCGGAGGCTCAGTAGAGTTTTTGGTTGCTTTCAGATTTATCCCGGAGTTGTCGAGGTCGTTGCTTGGTGTCCGCAAGACCCGACTTCTCCTCTATACCTTTGTTTTTCTACATCGAAGACTCTCATTTGTTTAGATTTACTACTTAGTTGTATTTAGAGGCTTTAGAGTCATGACCCCAGATCTATTGGGAGTTGTATTGACAGCTGTTATGGTTTTCGTACTATTTATTTCTATTATCACTAGTTGGAACTATGTTATCTGATAAATTTAACTCTATTAAAAGGGAAACAGGTTGTGTACTTGGGTTGAGAGTGTTCAAATGGTCGAGCTTGCCTAACAATTGTGTTGGGCGCCATCACGACTGGGATTGGGGTCATCACAAGTTGGTATCAGAGCCTAAATTAGTAGGCTTCACAAGTTATGAGCCGTTTTAGTAGAATCTCGCAGATTGGTATGGAGACGTCTGTATTTATCCTTGAGAGGCTACAAAACCTTTAGGAAACACTTCACATTATTGAAAATCTTGTCATGCAACTTTGTTGATCCGAGAACTAAACTTCTGTATTCTATTCTCTCACAGGTGGTGAGAACTTGTGCTACCAAATGTGATGAACGACCCCTATTACCACCCGATAGAGGTCGTGATTGTGGTCGTGGTTGAGGCAGACCAGCGAGGACAGCACCTGCAGATCCACCAGCTACCCCGGTTCAAGACCAGCCTCCAGCTATAGATGCTCCAGCAACACTTGTTCAGGCACTGGCAGTGCCTATTGTGATTCCTGGTCTCCAGGAGGCTTTAGCTCAGATACTGCACTGGCCTGGCTCAGGCAGTCTCAACCATTACTGCAACATCTACTTCTCAGACCAGGGGTTGTCATCAAACCCCCGCTGCTCGCACGCCTGAGCATATTGCTCAGGGATTGCAAACACTGGGAGCAGCCCTAGCTCAGCAAGGTTCACCAGTTGCCCCAGTTGCGCCACTCGCACCAGCTCCGGATTTTCTGGTTCCAGCTATGCAAGACGATTAGCAGCGTTGGCTGGAGAGGTTAGGTAGGCTTTAGCCTCCGACGTTCAGTGGTGCCGAGGGCGAGGATGCCTTGGGTTTTCTTGATAAATGTCAGTGTATGCTTCGCACCGGAGGGAATTTGGAGTTCAGTGGAGTGGCTTTTACTACTTTTTATTTCTCAGGGCCTGCATTTACATGGTGAGAGGATTTCGAGAGGCGTAGGCCTGTTGGTGCCGCGCCCCTCACATGGCACCAGTTCTCTACTCTCTTTCTGGAGAAGTACATCCCACAATCTCGTAGAGAGGAGATGCAGCATCAGTTTAAGTGGTTGCTTCAGGGGGATATGTCTGTGACCCAATATGATATGAGGTTTACGTAGTTGGATCAACATGCTACTTGCATGATCCCAATAGACTGAGAGAGGATTAGGAGGTTCGTGGATGGCCTCAACTATTCACTTTGTATTTTGATGACCAGAGAGAGGGTTATGGGTGCCTCGTTCAAGAAGGTAGTTTACATGGCTCGAGAGATCGAGATGGTTCGTCGTAGGGAGCTTAAGGAGAGGGAGGCCAAGAGGCCTCGAGGTTGATGCAGTTTCAGTAGTGCTCCATCTAGGAGCTAGTTCAAGCGTGGCAGAGATCGTTCCTTCAGGCCTCCTCAGTCAGGTTGTCCATAGTATAGTGGGGCTTCTTTAAGCCGTGGTCATCAGGTATTCTAGCAGGGGCAATCTTCACTTAGTGCCCTGCCAGCACAAAGCTCTACTCCTACCTCTTCAGCTCAATGTTCTTCAGCAGCGAGGGGTTCCATTCAGTGCCCTTCTCCAGTGCCGGGTAGTTGCTATGAGTGCGGTGTGTTGGGTCACATGAGGAGGCTCACGTAGTGTGTGATTAAGTTAGCAAGGCTCACTTTATTTTATAAAGACAATCTAAAGCATGCAATAGTTTTCTATTATGTTTGCATCGAAAGTGTTCTGACAATTTCATACATGCGTAATGCATTTAGAGGGACTTAGCACTTGCATTTACAGCCTCATTCATGGCTGGTTATGTAACTTGGGCCTCATTTATAGCAAGCCCAGGAAGTGTGTATTCTTTAAATCACAATTGCAAGAAATTGGGCCTTCCGATGAATTTTAGAAACACTGGACTATGAGTCCATTGTAGGAAAAATAATAGCAACCTTTTTTACTAATTATACTACAATCTCAAAATTATACAAGTGGTCATTTTGAAGTATACTGAAGGCATTTGAAAAGAAGATGCTGAGACTGATTTCACAGTAATAGGTTATAATTCGGATTTCAATTCTAGTATTTAAAGAAATCCGAAATACTCATCATTCAGAGTATATTCATATACAATTGTTGAGTCTCTACTACAACACAAATTGCGAACACTAAGTAAGTTTTAGACCAAACTATTTTCAAATTTACTGAAACTTAGACAAATTAATGTTATAGTCCTGATACAGTCCAGAATTATTACACATTCATGTTCATTACACTACCAGAAATGCTGCTGAAAAGTAAATAATAGTTATAATAAAAAATTGATACAAAAATATTATTGTCTTCATTATCAGCTACAATCTTGAATATACATAGCTACTGCTTCTCAGATTTTGAGTGAGGATGGATACTTGGAATTTTAGCAGAAAAAAGAAGGACCTATGAGTAAGGCTAAGAGAGTAGAAAGCAAACACTATAGCCACACAACTAATAAAACCCAGGAACTCAGGAAATTTGAGAGGGCAAATAGTGACAATAGATCTCTAAAGCAGCTCAGAACTTGTATTGATTATTAAAGAAAGTTCACTCAGAAGAAACAGCTCGAAGAGAATTTTTTGAATAGTGTATAAAAGCCTAAGGTGTATTTATATCTTATTCTAACTATCTGAAGAAAAATCCCTAATCCTTCAAAAATTTTCTCGAAATATATTCAAAAGTCCCCCTAAAATGATCAGATTGTCCCCTTTTATAACTGAAACCTTAGGCAACATAAATTTCTTGGTTTTCCTTTTAGTCCCTTATCCATTTTTCTGTTTTGCCTATATGGTCCTTGGTTTTCTGACTGTGCCTCAAGTTTTGAGGCAGAAATTATACTTAGACCCCTCACTAGAATGTTCCAGGATTTTGTTACAACTTTCCCTATTTGAAATGCCATTATTACCCCTGTCCCTTTTTCTAATTACTGACCTATGGGTTTTTAACATTTGTTCTCGTCTATTTGGTCAAAATATACCCTAGTTAACTATTTTCAATTCATACACTAAGATTATCAATATCAACTAGAATAAAACTCTGAAAGGGTGGCCATGGAAAATATATTTAATTGTAGACTTATGCAAGACAAAGGTCCAAGTGTCAGGATTTAAACAATGCAACATTCATACTAAGGAAAACAATACGAAACTGAACAACACCAATGACTGATTCTGAGCTCAGTACAATAGTCCAAACAAAAATAGGCTACGACTTTAAATGTTAAGCAGGCCATTCAAGACAAGTTATCCAGACTTAAAACACAAACAAGCAAGCAGGCGAATATTCAGGACATTTCAAAGATGAACAGATGAAACAAAAAAAAATAAGAAAAATCAAAAATCAAATAGAAAAGAGAAACATGGCGAGTATATGACTCTAGGTGGAAACACTTAACCAGGATTTTCACACATACTAAAAATAGAGAAAATTAAAAGGAGACCAAGAACGAACATATAACAACTATTGGAAAATAAGGAATATAAAGCACTTAAGAATGATGAACATGTTGTCACTCAGAAGATTTGGAGACGAAAAGATAAGAAACAAACAAACTTAAACAAAGTGAAAACCAAAGAAAATAGTACACTTAGAACAAAAAACAAATGAGATAAAAGCAAATAAAGAGTAGGAACTTAGCATATTTAACAAGTGTAAGTAAAGAAAATCAAGAAAACCAGGACAAGTATGTGACTCAGAGTTTCCAAAGATGAACAGATAGAAAACGTGATGCACTAAAAAAATAACTAGAAAGAAGATTGGAAGTAAAAGAAGTCATAGATGAGCATAGTAACTATTCAGAACGTTCCTCAAATGAGACAAATGAAAACTCAGGAACATGACTATCCAGAATGTCTTGAAGATGAAGAGGTAGAGACGAGAAACAAGAAATTAACAAATAGGAGAAGGCGTATAATTTCAAGGATGAATAGATGAACTTAAACAAATCAAATAAAATCAATAACAATTGGAAAGCACACACAATAACACATATGGACTTAGCTTTTTTAGCATCGCAACCCTAAACATAGGGTTTTCCAAATTTCCAGATCTTCGACCTCTTCTCAGAGGTCTTTTGACCTTTTGGTCTTTGCCTTTCACATTGGAGAGGGGGAAAAGGATTTCAAGAAAGGGTAAAATGGCTTTGAGACGGGGGGAGGGGGGTTCATACTCGATTTGGTTAGATCTAGTTACATTCGAGGGTCGTGGGTTGCAAGGTCGTGGATGGGAGGGTAAGACGGTCTCTAGGGACCGATTTCAGAAGATTACAATGAGTTTAGGGTTTGAGGTCAAGCTTTGATATGATATTTGAGACGATCCATTAGGATTCGAAGGATATGGTTTAGATGGTTGGGGAGAGGGAGGGAAAGTGGTTCAGGGGTGTTATTTTGGTTGGTTTAGGGTTGGTATCGCCAGAGACGGCGGTGCCAGCGACCCTTTTGTCAAATATTTGAAGAGTTTGAGGGTTGTTTGAAGGAAACCAACGGTGGGAAGGTAAAGAGGGGGTCGAGATGGTTTAGTGGTATAATTTTGAGTTCGTTTGATGACCGGCCACCACCGTGAGGCGATTTCCGGCGACAGACTTAGGGTGGTTGAGGGGTGGTAGACGGTGGTGATATACCAAATGTTACGAGTACGAGGTAGATACAAATTTTGTCTCTGAATATACATATATGTTTGGACACATATATGGGATTTAAGGGGTAGTTTCAGGGCTGTTGGTTCAGTTACGATCAATGACAGAGATGAATTTTCCCGAAAAGGTGTCTTTTTTGGGCATCTATGGTGGACTGGGTCGGGGACAACCGGTTGGGCTAGGTCTTGGGCATTTTTAAAGGGTTTAAATGATTTGGGACACCAATGTTTGGCCCAATTGTGGCCAGCCTGGGTGATTTATTAGAGAAGCCATTTTTGTTTTGTTTTCTTATTTATATTAATTCCTAATTGCATTTAAAAAAAAACCTAATTAAGCTAAATCAACCTAATAACTACCTATCGTGCAAAATAAATAAAAATGCAATAATGAAAATTAACCACAAAAATTGCAAAACAACTAAAATGCCGGAATAACTTCTTAATTTTTTTTGTGATTTTTATATTTGCAAAAATAACCCTAATTACCTATTAATCTAGCAAATCAATGAAATTAAATCCTACATTTTTGTGCAATTCTGTATTTTTATGATTTTATGCATGCATTAATGAAAACACACTAATATGCGCAATTAAATCCTAAAAATAAATTATAAAAATAAATATTAAAGAGGAAAAATCCTAAACTTTGGAATCCTATAGGAATCATCTCAATGGGGTAAAAATCACATGCTCACCAATCGCCCTGTGGGAATCGTCTTTTGAAAGATATACCTCAGTGGGTCCAGCCTTGTTATGAGGTAGGTGGTATGAACTTGCAGATAATGCCTTAATTTCTAGGCCACCCATTTCAAGGCGCAACATGTTCATTCTAGCAGCGTGTACCTGGCCTCGTAACTGGTAAACTTCTTGCTTAGATAATAGATGACTTGTTCTTTCTTTCCCATGGCGTCATGCTGCCTGAGAATACAACCAAAAGAGCTTTCCAAGACCGATAGATAGAGAAATAGTGGCCTTCCCAGTCCTGGCGGAACCAAGACTTGAGGGTTGGACAAGTAGTGTTTGATTTTGTCAAAAGCTTCATGACACTCGACAGTCCATTTATCTGCTGCATCCTTTTTAAATGGCTTGAATATGGGCTCACATATGGAAATAAACTGGGCGATGAATCGGCAGATGTAATTCAATCTTCCCAATAAACTCATCACATCCTTCTTGGTGTTTGGAGGAGGTAGCTCTCGAATGGATTTTATCTTGGTTGGATCTAACTCAATACCACTTCGGCTGAAAATGCATCCCAGAAGTTTGCTTGATGGGACCCCAAATGCACACTTGGCTGGATTCAATTTCAAATCATACTTGCGAAGCCTTTCGAAGAATTCCTTAAGCCCCTTAAATGATCGCCCCGAGTCTTGGACTTGATAATCACATAATCCACATATACTTCTATTTCTTGATGCATCATGTCGTGGAAAATAGTGATCATAGCCCTCATGTATGTTGCCCCTGCATTTTTCAATTTAAAAGCAAAACTCTATAACAGTAAGTTCCCCAAGGTGTGGTGAAGGCGGTTTTCTCAGCATCTTCGTCATCGATCAACACTTGGTGGTATATTCTGTAGCAATCTACAAAGGACTGTATCTCGTGTTTGGAACAGCTATCAACAAGGATGTGGATGTTGGGTAGAGGGAAGTTGTCCTTGGGACTCGCCTTGTTTAAATCTCTGTAATCAACACACGCTCAAGTTTTTCCGTCTTTCTTCGGTACCGGGACCACATTGGCCAACCACGTTGTGTATCGAACCTCTCGGATTACCCCCGCCTCTAGTTGTTTTGTGATCTCTTCTTTGATCTCATCGCTGGCATTAGTCTTGAACTTTCTTTGTTTTTGTTGGACCGGAGGGCATTCAGGGTATGTGGGCAACATATGAACCACCAGGTCAACAATCAATCCAAGCATATCATCGTAAGACCAAGAAAATAAATCTTTGAATTCCAAAAGGAGTTGAACCAATGAATCCCGTATTTCTTTATTCACATGGATGCTTATTTTAGTTTCTTTGATTTCACCGGGATCGCCCAAGTTGACCGTTTCAGTATTTTTTAAGTTCGGCTTAGGTTTATTTTCAAAGTTTCCTGCTCTCGATTGAGTTCCCTAAAAGCCTCTTCTTCATTATATTCCGGTTCCTGGTTCATTATTTCACAAATGGGCAGCATGTTTGGTCGTGGCATGAAGTCCGCGAGCATGTCGTTGTATTTAAAGCTGCATTATTGGGACTGAAAGAAAAAATGAAAATTAATAGAAAGACAAAAATCAGAGAAAGACAGAGAAGTGCAAATGATGAAATATTGATTTCATTTCTTTGAACTTGTAATATAACAGGGTTTACAACTGGAATTTAAAGGACAAGCTAAAGGAAAACCACCGAGCTACACCCTGAAATAGCTCGTGATGCAAGGAAAGATAGCAAGGAGAGACTACCGGGCCTCCCGCCTGACTGTGAAAGGCGTGGCCTTCCAGTTTTGCAGCTTGGCATCCGGTCCCATATAGAGTACTTCAACAGTGCTCGAGCCTTCTCCAAGATGGACCATGTTGGATTCATACAATAATTCTCTCACGTCTCCACATATCTCCTCAATTTCTTATGATGTGAAGGTCTCTTCTTCCTCTTCCTCACTATACTTTGGTTTTACAAATGTTTTGTACAAGTGGGTAGGGGTTGTGGCAAAGCCCATCCATGCCGCTTTCTACGATTGGCCCGGGTGATATCTTCCGATGTTGGATGAAAGCCTAGCCCAAAGAACGTTTCTGCAGCATCCAAAGTGACCGGCTCAGTTATGCCTTGTAGGGAGCTGCCCAGTCCCTTGCCTGGTCTAAAACCCTGGCGTGTCATCTTCCTTGCCACCAGGATTGAAGCATTTGAGAGGAAAGGCTGGGGGAGTGGCTTGCCTTCTTCGTGTTGATTGGCTACCACATTTTCAAAAGCTTGGTAGACTAGGTGCTCACTTCCCTTTTTGGCTCCGAGGCAGGGAACAGAGGGGTCCCGGTAAATTGACTGTTCGTATTCTCCGTGAACTACAATCTCCTGGTTTTCATGTTCGAACTTCAGCATTTGGTGCAGATTAGAAGGCACCGCTGCTGTGTTAATCCATGGTCTTCCTAGGAGGTAATTTTAAGATGTGTCCATGTCCAATACTTGAAATGTCACTTCAAAGTCGACCAGACCAAAAGTCAGCACTAAGTCAATTTCCCCTATGGTGTCTCTCTTGATTCCCTCAAAGGCTCGGACACACACGTTGCTAGGATGGATCCTCTCTGTCCCAATATTCATCCTTTGCAATGTAGACAGTGTTCATATATCCACCCAGAACATCTGTGTATCATTACTCTTTTGACATAATAGCCTTCGCATTTGACGGTGATGTGCAAGGCATTGTTGTGGGCGGCTCCTTCCGGAGGTAGGTCATTCTTGTTGAACGTAACCTGATTAATGGCAAAGAATCTTTCCGCCATTTTCTCTAGTTGCTCCAAGGAGGTTCCAGTCGGTACATATGCTTCATTTAAGGTTTTGGCCAACACCTTCTGGTGCTCTGGAGATTTCATCAGCAATGACAACAAAGGGACATGTTCGGGAGACTTTCAGAGCTGGTCCACCACCTCATATTCTGGATTTTTCATCTTTGAAAGAAGGCTTCTGCCTCTTCAGCATTCACTTGCCTCTTAGGTGGAAATCGTTGCTTGGTAGCAGCGTTAACTTCTTCAATATCTTAGTATTTCTTTGTGGGATGGACTTTTTGAGTTTCCTCGATGATTTCTTTGCCCTTGTATGTGACAATGGTTTCTTGGTAATTCCACGAGACTGCAGACGGGTTTGTCATTATCTTTTGAGGCGCGCGAACGATTACCACGAGCTCATTCAGCCTTTGTGGTTGTATCGGTCCCCTTGCCACATAAACTCCCTTAGGTACATACATCGCTTTGTTCAGGTCAAACCTTCTTGGGGGACTCACAGTGGGCTGCTTTTCTTGACGCCCCCGTGGGATATAAAGTATGGTTTCCTTGGTAGAGGTTGTCTCAGTTTTGATTCCAGACTTCTTCTCTGCTTCCGGGCACTTGGCTTCATTCATTTTCTTTTCTTCAACCTTCTTGGGGGTAACTTTTGATTTTCTGTCTGCCTCAGCGATGACTATAATGGATTTTAAGGCAGGGTCAAATTCTTTGTCCTCACAAATCATTCTGATGACTGGCCCATTGTTGTGAGCCGCCAACGGGTTATTTGTTACGTTTAGGACCTCTTCATATCTCAGTACTATTTTATTTTGTTCTATCAAATCCTCCATCGCTCGTTTCAGAGTCCAGGAGTTTTCGGTGTCATGTCCTTATGCCCCGAAATGATAAGCACAACGAACGCCCCTTTGATAGGAATGTGACTCGGGGTTCTGCCTGTTCAGGGGCACATGCTGTAGGAGACCCATATGGACCAATTTTGGGATTAAGCTGGCATCAGACTCCCCTATTGGAGTAAAGTTTTGTCTCCTGGGTGATTCCCTGGGATGGTAATTATTTTGCGGAGGACGGGGATTATACTGATTCTGAGGAGGCTGATTTTTTGAGGATTGGTTTCTTTTGCCATGTTGTGGTCGAGCAAAGGGCTGGGCATTCATGACTGCATAAGGGTAAGGAACATAATGCATGTCTTGGTGGGGTTAGCAATATTGAGAGGCCCTTTATGAGAATACAGGTCTGTGAGCATGATGTCTTCTCATTCCGTAGGTTGCCATTGACACTTCCTCTTTATTTTTGTTTCTTGCAACCCCTCCTGCCCCATCTTGTATGGCCTGGGAGGTTGCTCTTATGGCGGACTGACTCAGAATTCTTCCTGTCTTCAGGCCAGTTTCTACAATCTCACCGATCTTAATTGCCTCTGCAAAAGGTTTGCCATTGCTGACATCATATTTTGAAAATAATCTGCCTCTTGCACTTGTAGGAAGACGGTGACCATCTCCTTCTCGTCCATAGGTTGCTTTACTCTTGATGCTTGTTCGCGCAACTTGACATCATATTCTCTGAAGCTTTCTGAAAGTTTCTTTTTCAAGTTGGCCAAGGAGTTCCTGTCCGGGGCAATGTCGATGTTATACTGGAATTGCCTTACAAAATCCCGGGCGAGGTCATCCCAGATATGCCATCGGGTGATATCTTGGTCCATGTACCATTCAGAAGCGATGCCTACTCGACTCTCCCTGAAATATGTCATCAGTAGTTCTACCTTTCCTCCAGGCCCACGCAGTTGATTGCAGTACTTTTTCAAGTGAGCGATGGGATCTCCGTGGCCATCGTACTTTTCAATCTTCGGCATTTTGAATCCCAAGAGAATATGTACGTGTGGGAACATGCAAAAATCCGAGTATGACACACTCTTTTGCCCACTTAATCCTTGTATGTTTTTCAAACTCTGTTCGAGACTTTTCATCCTACTTGTTATTTCTTCTTGTTCAGCTGTCTTAGGGGTTTTGTCCTGCATCAGCGTGAGTTCATATGCTGGTTGAGGATAGTTGTATGTGAGGTATGGGGGAGGCTCGTTTGGTAGTTGGGAGTTTGAAATGTGAAAGCTGTGGGGTCAAACACGGGCCTCGACAACCGCAGGCTGTGTGGCGGCTGCGCACGAAGGAGCCATAAAAATATTAGGAACTGGACTAGATGTGAGCATCGGAGGACGGGCTTTAGAGGGCACTCCAACAAAGTTGGTTGATATGGTGGGCTGCCCCAAGAGGATATTTGGGTGACTGATGAGGATGGTGTAGGTACCTCCCGACCTTGGGAAAAGTTCAGGAAATCCGGGGATGACACTTGGAGGTTCTTTCCCATTTGCCCAAGCGTCCCACATCTCCATTACTCGGAGTCGAAGGATCATATTCTCTCCAGCCGCCGCAGATTCGGAGGTTGGGATTCCCGTAATTGGGTTGTCCTCTGGGATAGGGACTGTTGGTAGAGTCATTTCGGTTGACATCTCTGTGCTTCCTTTTGATCTAGGGAAGTATCTGTGCGACGCTAGATAACCACAAACCAATCACTATTCTTTAAAACCTGGACTAGAAACTAGAATTTCAAATGATTAGGTTGATGTAGATAACAAACAAGAAATCGCATGTTGGGTATGATGCACCTATGCAGTTAACGGGTTTTCTATATTCATGAAATGGTCGCATGCGTCATCCCAACATTTATTCTGAATTCCTTCTGTTTCCTACTACTTATTTCTTATTAGCTTTCCCTTTTTAAGAATACGGTCGAATTCTATGAAAATTGCCTACGTATCATGACGCCGCATGAATCAGATCGAGCGTAGTTCATGGAAAAATATGTTATGTAAATAATAGGATTTTGGGGTTTCTAATTTTTATAAGGACATAAACATTGATTACAGAAGCTAACAAAATGAAAGGCAACTACCGAACTGGGACTCAATAAACTTACAGACTCGAAAGGTGCGTAACAGAATAGATAGACTTTTTAAGGAAAAAACAATTTATGAGTACATTAAAACTTCAAATGTTTTTGGAGCTTGCGGGGCATCGTCCGGCCTTGCCGGAGGTTTGCGTGCTAAGCTTCTTTAGAGGTAGTGGAGATCATCCATCACTTGACGAACAAATGTCATGGCAGTATCAAAGAACATAGATTTCGTCATGTCCTCACAGTGGTTACACTTTGTGGTAATATATTTTGCAATTACCCGCACCCTTTCCCTGATAACCCTTTTTTTCTTCTAATAGACGCGTAAATTGCTCGGCCATTGGTTATTGAGTTCATTTGTCTACTTGATTCAGCTTTTGGAATTGCCGCAAATCCTTTTCTAATCCTGCTATTACTACATAGCAATGTTCTCTTTTGTCTTTGAAGTCTCTGGCTTGTTTGGTCATTTTGTTTTCAGCTATGATGACCCTCTGTTTTAAACCAACAATCTCATTGACACTCCCTTCTTTTAATTGCTCCAGTATGCGGGATCGTTCCTTTATGCTTTTTATCAATTGCTTCCGAACCCTAGATAGCTCACCCTCCACCTTATTTAGGTCGAACTCGTATTCGGTTACTTTCCGCCGCAGGTTTTCTGTGAGCTTTTCATCTTTGCACTTCTAGGAGAATTTTATGTAGCTGCCTTCATTCTCTGAATATGGGCTCGTAGGGCTTCGTTTCTTTGGTCAACATCTTCTTTTCTCCCTCACCGTCACTTGCAAACTGTTTTAAATTGCAATTCTTGGATTTTCTTTTCTAGCCTTCCTATAGTAGCCCTATATTCATTTTCTTTGGCTAACCAATCCCGCTGCTCTTGTGATGTCTCAGCAAATTCTTGGAGATGTCGTCTCTTTGCCGGCCTCCCAGGCTCTATGTCTCTCTTGTTCCAAGCAACATACCCGATGCAACCTCACCTTTTGATACATCTCATACTCGAGTATCGACAGTCAAGTATTGACATTCACTCTAGATTTGACGTACAACGGCTTCAGGGATTTGACTATTTGGACTTATCTCAACCACATGACTGCTAATATCTTCGTCTCTGGGGATCATTTGGCATATACCCAATTGTCTTAGTTCTCTATACGACACATAAGGCTGGATGCTTCGGAGGCCCATTAGAAGGAGATGAGGTCCGATCGCCGGCATATACACAACTTCGTCCACAGGAAGTCAACCGAATGTCCATTCTATCTTATTTGCAGTGATGGAAAGGAGATGCGACACCCATTATGTGAGACCCTCAGGTACTCTAAACCCATCAACATAATTGCCGAATTCTTGTATGCAGCTCTTCGTTAACGTTCATGAACCGAGGCCGGTGGCATATATGCTCGATCATCCATATTTACAGCAGCAAGTTACATCCCTCAAAGAATTTTCCTCCCGCTTTACAGACTGTGAGAGTACAGAAAATGTCGGACAAGATCATTGGAGCGAGAGTACTTTTTGTCCGGGTCATTAAAATTCTAACGACTCCCGCTATCCGTATGTCAATATTCCCTCTTTTCCCGTGCATACTAGATGACTCAAGAAAGATACCATGAACACAAAACATCGATGATCCTGCCACTTGAGCCGATTTCCCTTGCTACAAATAAGACTTTCGGTGTTGTTGAATCCTCCGATGGGGCCATACCTCTGATATATAAATTGCGAGGTGCAATAGCCAGCCGATAAGTCAGGATTGTGAACTTTTCTGCTAATTTTCAAAGAATCCAAGAATTTGTGCTCAATGAGGGCTCTTGGTGAAATCAAGTATTGGTGTCTCAAAGGGATTGTATGGGTCCCGATAAATTCGGTCATTTCTTCTAAAGTCGGGGTGAGCTCAAAGTCCGAGAAGTGGAAGACATTGTGGGTAGGGTCCTAAAACTGATTAAGGCCTTTATGATGTCTCCCCTGGGGTTAATTTTCAATAAACCAGTGAGGCCTCACAGATGTGCATTGACCCTTTCCTGCCCTGCTTCCCCGACATCATTCCACCATAGTCGCAACTCCAAGGGAATTTTGTTCATTATCGTGCTCATTCTGCACATTTATTAAGGTGAATTAGTATTCTTAAAATATTAAAACCGACATTTTATGAAATTTACTTTAAAACAAGGATTGGCTTGGCGAGTACGGCCTTGAAACACTTCGGAGTGAAGGTTTTTCAGGCTGTGCTTGCTTACCAGTCAGAATAATACTCAGAGGTGGCCATTTGTGCAAGACCAGCCTTCCGGCATCCCTTGCGGTAACATTCGGCTATTACCGGCAGTAATGGCACCACCTGATTTATTTTCGAAATAAGTGAATAAAAGAAATTTGTATTTGTGGTTTCGGCATTTTTGCAAAAGAATGGTTAGACCCGGCAAGACAGTTTATCAAAAACCCAAAAATATTATTGGAAAACTTTCCAATTTTCATTTGCTTTGTATTTTTTGTTTTTTGTTTTGAAACATCCGGCAGCATTTCGGCGCTATTTGAGCATTGGTGTTTTGGGAAAATGATTTATCTCAGCGACTCTCAGATTTAGAACCGGTCAACATGCGAATCCAAAGCAAGTGGATGCATAATTAGCACATAATATGCATCAGAATAGTCCTTTCATTTCAGGTCACTTGTTCTAGACGGACCCAACCCCTGATTTGAGTACCCTAAGTCAAATGCATGATGCGAATAAATGATCCTACTAGGGATCCATCATGAGGTTTGGTTATACTAAGTTTAAAACCTCGGTATAGGGTCTAGACTATGCACCCGAGTGGACAACTCGAGTCGAGTAAAGGGCTACATACCGGGAACCAAAAGGCCGTCCGACTTAGTAACTTGTCCAACCTCTTTATTATTTCAAGTATGATACTAAAATAATATGGAGTCTCAACCAGTAAACACATCCTCAGAGGTGAGAAGTGAAGGGTTTCATAGCAGTTTATATGTACAATTCAGATAATATCAATGCGGTAAAAGCATTTAGCAGAACATGTAATGAAATAAAAAAATCCAAATATAACAGTTATTTTAAGCTCAAATTCTTGAACCTTGAACCAGAGATTCTGGGTTCTTATCCCCAGCAGAGTCGCCAGAGCTGTCACACCTCCTTTTTTACACGGCTACTCCGAATGAAGCCGTAATGAATCGAACTAAGGCTGACCAGAAGGTGGAGATTTATGTGATGGACGTTGCCGATGCTAAAGCTGAGCTTCGAAGGATCATTGGCCATGAAGACAGGAGAAAAGTTTATGCTCGGTGTAAATCTCAAAGGAAAGCCCTTGAGAAGATCCCTACTTGGGGATTTGACCTCTCGAAAGAGTTGACGCGGGCGAGGGCGAACGATAAAGGTACTCGGTTACTTTTGTCCAACGCCGAGGATAGCAAAGATGAGGCCAACAGGTCATAGCCCCATAGGGGATGTAGATTTTACTTTCAAACTTTGTACATAACATTTTCAAACCACGTTTGTAGATGGAGCTTGTGTTTTTTCGTATATCTATACAAAATAAAACCTTGCGATTTTATATCTTATGTATCTCTTTTTATCCTTAATTTAGCTAGATCAACTGGTTGTTGAGTTAGAAGGAATCCTTAGATTCATAGTACGGTCTTGAGTCTAATTGGGCTAGCTCGTACGCTCTTATGATCTTGGCCAATGTGAGCCTTTAGTATAAGTCGGCATTTGAGCTCTAACGTTTTTGCTCTTAGGCATGTTTTGATCTTTGTTTTGGGCTCATTCTCTGAGTCCTGTATCGACTCGAGCTCATTTGACTCTCAATATGTAAAATTTTAGGCTGGCGACAATGACTCTTCGTCTTTTATTCGATGGGACATTTTAGTGTAAGCCGACATTTAACTCTTACACTTTTGCTCTTAAGCATACTTAGTTAACTCATTTGGTTTTAGTCTCTGAATTGGGTTTCAACTTGAGCTCATTCACCCCTCAATTTGTATAATTTCAATCGAGCCTATAGGATCTTATGCGTTGGTCGGTACGACCCCTTGAGTGGGCTTGCAATAGAGGCTCTTACATGTTGGGTCGTTCAACTTTTGACATGATTTATTTTTACCTCGATAAGGATTTTTGAAATAGTGTTTGCCTGACTCTTCGAGGGTTTAATAAAACCCTCAATTGTAAGTCATTATATGGCGATAATCAATCACCTCAGGAGGTTTGGCTCGGAAGCTGAGTATCTTGAAGCCATTGTTTAGGAGCTAACGTGGTCGAAGCTCTTTTACCTATGTTGAGGGTAGACTATTTAACCGACTTTTTTTGAAGTATATTCGAAGTAATTGAAGGCCTGTAATTTTGTAGCGACGGTGGGCGTCCCTGAGTTGCGTTAGTTTTGCTGCTACAGCCTTGTGACTATCATCATTCATTCTTGGCCGGAGCCATTATTAATCCTGGGTTAAGGAATTTTGACGTCTATATCGAGGGTATGCCTTTCAGAGGTCTTACAATTTTGATATATAGCCTTAACTTTGAGATCGTGTTTATGCCTTTAGTAAGGTCTTACAAAATTTTCAAGCCATATAGGTCTTACGGTTTTAGATACTTGGTACAAGTATGGTTCATGTCTTTCTTGAGGCTTTACAAATATTGTTGTTTACTTATATAGGTCTTACAAGACCGAGTCTGCCCGCTTGGGGTCTTATGGCCTCGAGTTTTTAATGGGAAGTGATTGGCGATAGTCCCAAAGTCATCGAGGGTACCTTGGCTCGAGCACCACTACTTGTAGACTTGGTATTGACTCATTGATGGCTTATGATTTTGGAGTTTCCGACCCGGAGGCCGTGCAATTTTTGAGATTTTGACGCCAGACCCCGAGTGTTCAGGATGCTATTTTGCTTCGGAGACATTTTGTGATTTTGATGTTGCCTTGTTGAGGGCTTATGAGTTTGGAGCTCTGGCACACAGATCATTCATAATGTTGAATTTTTTATGCTAGTCCCCAAGTGTTCGGGATGTTTTTGACAGAGGAGTTGTTTTTTGCAAAAATATGGAGTTTTTTTTGAATCGTAAAATGCTTTGATGAAAAGAATTCTATATTACTTGGTACAAGGATACATGTTTTTGCTTGAAGGGCCCGGCATACTATACGGACAAGGTCCATTCGACCTTTTGGCCCGGTACATCATTTTCCTACTGAGACCCCATTCGGCGTATTTTGGATTCTCCGAGTAGGTGGCCTTTCGGGGGGATGCCCACCAGTATTTGAGGTTGATTGCAAAAGAAGCCATGAATACTTGTTGAGTTTTCCTTAGGTAGCATGTGGATTTTGCCTCATTAAAAGCCTTGTCGGTAATACCCTTCTTGGGATCAAAAACTCGGTCGAAGAAAATGAGTGCAACAGATGCTTTAAAACCTTAAGGTCTTCAAGCTGGTTTAGCATTTTGACTGACTTGGTTGGAAGTTTGCATAAAGGTTAGTATGATGTATATAAAATAAAAAAGGAGATGGTCATACCTCAGTATCGATGTTTTAAGTCTCGATATGTTCCATTCGCTTATGATGAGCAAGCGGTAAGGTCCTCTGCTTTGTTTAATCGAGATTAACCAAAGATGTTGTTTCATATTGCTATCACTTTGCTATTTCATTACCTTTTGGCTCCTTAGAGGGTGTAGGTATTGGTGTCACCATCATATCGTGCACCTCGAACATTTCTCTTGCCACACATTGCTCCCATAGACGGTTTTAATCCAATCCTTTGTCGATAGTTTCATCATTTGATGGAGGGAGGATGGTACTGCTCTCATGCAGTGTATCCAAATCCTTATGAGAAATGCGTTGTACCTCATGTCTCCTTCAAATACCTGGAATTTCTCCTTTTGTTATTTCACTTGACATGTTGAATTCGTTGAGGACTCGACTGGCAAGCACGATTTGGTCAAGTAGTCTGAGCTGCTGTATCACCCTCGACATGATAATGTTGTCCAAGCTACCTAGATCCACAAGCACGCGTTTAATTTTAAATGTATTTACAAGGAAATTACCAGTGCGTTGTTTTGAGGATGAGACAAGGTCTCAATGTCATCATCCCTGAATGTGAGAGCATCCTCAGGTATGTAGCCCCGAGTTTGCTTTTCTTTGGTGGTGGATATTATTGTTCTTCTCATCATGGGCTAATATGGGGCATCGATGCCTCCCAAGATCATGAGGATGATATGATACAGCTTATTTGTTTCGTTCTTCCTAGCTGCCTCTCTCTCGGAACTGAGTTTTGGTCCGGTCGCTTAGGAATTCTCGGAGGTGATCTTTATTGACTAGTCTGGATACTTCTTCCCGAAGATGGTGGCAATCCTCGATCTTGTGGCTATTCATATTCTTAAATTCACACACTAAGTTATGATTCCTTTGCGAAGGATCTCATTGTACAGGCCTAGGCCACTTTGCGTCTCTGATTTAACTGATGGCGAACACAATGTCTGATACGTTGATGTTGAAGTTGTATGTTGACAAGTGAGGTACCTCTGTATGCCCTGTTTATCTATAAAATCCGACTCTGTTGAAAATGGTAATAATAATTAAATATTATTATGGGATTCTAAAAATATGTGATCTATTTTTATACTAGTTGTTAAGCAGTTGATGCTATGGGAAAGACTTAGAAACGAGATAAGAGCTTGGAAGCAAAGTGATTGTCGAACTGAATGATTGGTAATTGAGGCCTAGAGCTTGCCTATTTTGAGGTCCTCAAGGTCAAGTATGAGGCTCGGCCGAGAACTATCGATGGTAATCGATGGGTGACAAATAGTTTGAATAAAATCAAAGACGGCTCTTTATGATAAATAATAAGAAATAAATGATGAACAATTAATAGAACACAATAAATATGAGCAATAAATGAAGTAATGAGACCAAGAAAATGTGTTAGAGAGCAGAGAGAATGTTCTTATTATTTATTATAAAGCAACAGATTTTTACAAAATGGCGAGGATCCACTATATATAGGAAGGGAATCCTAACATAGTACAAATAGCATTAATTACAAAGATATGGAGATGGTACAACTAGTTAATTCGTTGATTTGATTTTGGACTAGTCCACTAGACTTTGTCAGCCTTAGTCGTGTGTCATGGGAACTTCCCACTTTCACAAAAACAGCTGGTTTGCACTACCTCGAGGTCGAGCGTCGACGATCCCCCAGGGAGGAAACTCGATCGTAGTCTCGAGCCTTCGATACATACTTTTGAGTTGTCTCAATGACGAGAAATTGGACCCTCCAATTTCACTATATACAACCAGCTTAAAATTAATAAACAATTGAGGGTCAAATGAGCTCGAGGGGATACCATACTCGGAAACTGAACTCAAAACAGTTGACCAAATATGCCTAAGAGCAAAATCGTAAGATCATGAATGTCGACTTATATTAAAAGGTCACATCGGCCAAGCGCGTAAGAGCCTATAGGCTAGCCCAATGAGTCGCAGGGCCATACTATGAATCTAAGGATTCCATCTAACTCAAACACTAGTTCATCTGGCAAAATTCAAGGTAGAAAGAAATGCAGAAGAAATAAAATCGCAAGTTTTCATTTTTTACACATATGCGAAAAACACAAGCTCTATTTAGAATGTACTGTGAAAGTACTATATAGAACATCAGAAAAGAAAATCTACGTCCCACTTGGGGACTATGGCAACTCGAAGTCAACAAATCCCTTCCCAGTGGCAACTCTAAGTCAATAAAGTCGTCTCGACGCAGAACATACATCCCTATAGGTCTTCCAATGAATTACACATCAACTCCAGTCACCCACAATAGATAAATAACCCTATGAAGTTTCACAATGATTGAATCGTAGCACATACTATCATCTGACTAACTTACCCGCATCGTTTCCATCCACAACCACGAGCTAACCTGCATATGAGAACTTCTAGTCTCCAAGTCCATAAGGCACGCGAATTGCCATAGCTGATCTCAATTCCACCGCTTGCATATACAACACACCTCTAGTACTCAATCACCTCATGGGAGGTACACCTACAATCCTTCTGTGCTACCAAGCAAACTCGAATATCATCTGTCGATCGGACAAGATAGTGCCGCAATACCCATAAAGAATCTGTAACTCAAACACATCGCCCTTTCTAAAATGTATACCCTCATCAAGCCACACCCATCAGTGATGTCATTTATCTAGTTATCTGAAGCCGTCCATGCTGCCTAAAAATTTATGACCTTCCTTTCAAAACTGAACCGTGACCTTACACAAGCAAATCTCGATCCTCACAAAATACCACATATACCATGCAATCCTATGATTAATATGAGAACTTCATAATCCACTCCAAGCTATAAGAAACTACGTACTCAGCCAGCTAAGAACTTTTCCATTTGATCTCATCTAGGAGAAATTCATTATACATCCCGTGCTCCTCTTGCCAGTAGAAAATATACACCTATAACTGTGGTAGAAACCATCAAGAACTCTCTGAATTCCATTTGCACAAAACTAAACTATCAGGATTGAATCCTTCTAACTGAACCAAGCTACGCAGGCCACTAAAAACCCAAGAGCATTGCGGTGAAACACGAATAGAAACTCATTACCTCGTAAGCACCCAAAGAACTAATCATATACTTACCATGCCCAAAACTATACCATCAGGACTGAATCCTTCTAACTGAACCAAGCTACGCAGGCCACTAAATACCTAAGAGCATTGCTGCAAAACACGTGTAGAAACTCATTACCTCGTATGCACCCAAAGAACTAATCATATCCTTACCATGCCCATCCGGCCTATTACCAAGCTATCCCATCTATCAAAGTTCCTTCTGATTTACATTCAACTTGATACTTCTTCCCACTATAAAAACACAATCCTCGATCTAAACTCGCCACATGAGACCCAACCATAAAGCGCACCGTCCTACGGTCCATAAGCCACTGACTACTCTCTCAAGTATCCCCAAAAGCACCACATTCGACATACTTCCCCTAAAGAGATTTCTTATGAATCTAAATCCATTACCATTACATTCCTGATACTGATGTGTATAATCTGTAATGATGTAAAAATATCATGAGTCTTTACACCCTTCAATGTAAATCTCAGTTTTTTACCAAATATACAACCTGAAAATCTCCAATTATTACATGTAAAATCTTCAACCTAGAACTATTCTCGAGAGTCATCAACTTTACTCAACTCGCAATTAGATTGATCAAACGGACGGGGTGACATGTGCTTCGCTAGCTCTCCAACATCGTAGAATGTAACCTCACTTTAATGCAACCAAGCAGCTTCCTGTTCTATGCACCGTAAATCCTTTTACAATTAACAACTTAAGTCATTTCGTCTCATACACCCATAAAGCATAACATAACCTTTATTAAAATTTCCTTTACTCTAGCCAGCCATAACTGATTCACCAGTACGCCTCAATTGGAACCAACATAGCACATAACCATGCAATCAACTAATCAATAGTAGACTCTCCCACTTGGCTCGAAGCCATATATCAAACCACACTCAATAACTCATAACGTATATACTCTATTGCTGCCATAGTGAGATTAAACTCGACCCTTCATAAGCTAGTAAAACACAGACCATCTAGTTCTTCAAATCTCATGAAAATCTCGGATTCACTCTCGTAACAGTTTAACACACTCTCTTAAGCGATCCAAATTTAAATTGCAACACATATATTACACTTGAGAAAACATAAGGATCACATAACCTCAGAACACCCCGTCGGAGATAATCCACCTACTTCGCCTCCAACTAATATTTATGTATACCTTCTGCCGTCATAAACATTATGCAGTCACTTAGTCTTCATGGGTTTGAACCAATACCACAACATGAAATTTACTTCACTCCCAACTAGAAAACATGAAAAGATTCTTCACACGCCCATAGCTCGGGGATATACCTCAAATCAAGATAAACATCGAGTACCTAATAGTTCTTCCATTCTCCATCAGACCTTTCTAGTCGCTTCCAAATAATATGAATATATCTAGCTGTCATAACATACTCACTGGATATCCATCAAGCCATTACTTCTACTGATAGGGACACTACCAACATATAATTTCTAAAACACGTGCTCACACAATCAGCACCTTGGTGTTTAAGTTATAGGCAAAAATCTGGCCCTGACTCCTCCATTCTAGCCCCAACATCAACACGCATAAATCATATCTCACCCTTCACTCAGGAAATCACAAGTCATCGACGCATATCTAATACCTAGCACTCATGCGTGCACACGAACGCGTGGAAGGAATTCAAAGAGTTACCTTTCAAGCTGAATCAAGGACGTACAATAAGAATTCAAGAATATGATTTTTCCTAAAGGTTCTGCAGCCTCCCGAGGATCAGTACAGATGTCTCAGTATCGATCCGCAAGACTTCACTAAACTTGCTAATGACTCATGTGACCTATGTAACCTAGGCTCTAATACCAACTTGTCACGACTCAAAACTCAAACCTGGTCGTGATAGCTCCTCTCTTGAAGAGAAGTCCAGCCGACACAAAATCCATTTTAACCCTTTAATCATTAAGAGTAATTTTTAAGCCTTTAATTAAACAAATATTTAATAGAATAAGTCTAAATGAAC
Organism: Nicotiana benthamiana; assembly: GCA_034376525.1. Classification (NCBI taxonomy): domain Eukaryota; kingdom Viridiplantae; phylum Streptophyta; class Magnoliopsida; order Solanales; family Solanaceae; genus Nicotiana; species Nicotiana benthamiana. The sequence continues at coordinate 89,485,841 of CM067337.1, read as the reverse complement.
AGTGTGAAAATAACATACAAGCCCGACATCGGGTTGTCACTAGTCATGAGCATCTACTAAAACTGTCTAACTACCCCAAGACCAACATGTTCAGGAAAAGTCACAATTTATACATAAGGAAGAATAAAGAGGGACAAAGCAGGGCCGCGATTGCCAGGCAGCTACCGTGCTAACTCTGATGAAACTGCCACCGAGCTCAGAAATGCCTGAATATGCACACAATGTGCAGGGAGTAATGTGAGTACTCCAAGCAAGTAAGCAATAAAAGTAAATAAAGTCTCAGCAATAAGAAACGATAAATTCACATTATGATAACTCGGTAAGCATAACAAGCTTTCCAATAAAAATACGAGTCAATCATCTTATTTAAAATCTAGCTTTTAGAAAAAATCATTTGAAGATTCTCTTCAACGATTTCAATAGAAAATCAACATAATTTATAATTAAAGTGATAAAAATCGTAATCGACCTATAGGGAAAACATAGTTCATATATATCCCTTCGGGCAAATAGGAATCATAAATACCTCATAATATATATATATATATATCTCACTAGATATAAAGATATAATAAATACAAATCAATTATCAAGCTCCGAACATCTCATAAAAACTCCACCTTAAATTATAGTTGTTTGAAAGCATTTTTTCAATATTTTAAATAGAGGCTCAATATAAAGAGGATGGTAACAGCAATTTCATAAAAACAAGCCCCTCCAGCAAAGCATCACTCATATATGTATACAACCCCTAGAGCAACCCTCTCAGTCACTCGAGACTCAACTCTCATCAATCAGCGATCACACTCAGCACTCACACTCAATAAGTATCATATAGTAACTGCTGCGACTCATATGGATGCGACGTGCAGCCCGATCTATTATCTTGTCGGCGACGCTCACTTGGAATATGCAAACTCTGGGGAGGTTCCTACAGCCCAAGCACTATAATCGTTGCAGCATGTAGCCCGATCCATATTCATACATACATATATATCTCAATCATTAACCTAACAGTTAGACTCTCGGTCTATCTTAGTCATCAACCTTACAATCACTCGGGCCATCAGTAAATCAGGAAACTCAACAAAATAGTTTTTACATTTTTACGAAGTAAAGTGATAAAACAAGATTTAAAAGATAAAAGGTAAAACATAACTGAGGATATGCTTTCAAAACAAATAAAGTGATAAAAATAGTGGAAATGCCCCTAAGGGCCTCAACAAGTTGGCACAAGGCCCCAAATATGGCATACAACCTAAAATATAATATCACTCTCTAGAATATGGAAGATCATTATATTTCACATCGAATGTGTGACTTAACAGTCGTACGGGATGGACCAAGTCACAATCACCAATGGTGCACGACTCCACGCTTGTCATTTAGCGTGTGCATCACCTCAAAGTAGCACAACAAAGTGATATTCGGGCATAACAGTATTTACAATCATTACTTACCTCGATCTGGTCCAAACTCTAGCCCGCGATACCTTTTCCCTCACGATCGAACTCTGGATGTTCCAAGTCTAGCCACAATCAGTACATATCCATTAGAATATGCTAAGGAAGTGAAGCCCACTCAAAAATATTTAATTTACATCAAAATTCCCGAAATTGCTCAAACCCACCCCTCGGGCCCATGTCTCGGAATCCGACGAAATTAACATTAATGGAATCTTCATCTTTTCACGAGTCTATACATTGAGAACATCAAAGTCGGACCTAAATTTCCCCTCAAATTCCCAATTTGCATTCTCCAAATTCAAGCTCTAATTCCCCAATTTTAGACTTTATTTTCACATATTTCATGATTAAACAAGTAAGAATCAGTGTACGGTCGAGTATAGAGTTAAAAATCTTACCTCCAAGTGTTTCCCTTCATTCCCTTTTCAATCTTTCTCAAAAGCTCCAAAAATTGCTCCACAATGGAGAAAATAGACCAAAAATCGTGAAACTCACTTTTTAAAGATTCTGCCCTAAGTAAAAATATCTTCTTCATGAACGCGACCAGCCTCTCGTGTTCGCGTAGACCACATTCACTGCCTCTCCAATTTTCCCTTTGTGAACGCGGATAACTCCACACAAATGTGATGTTTCACCATACCAGGCTTTTACAAACGTGATGCAACTCTCGCGAACGCATAGCACATGGGCCTGGGGTGCCCAACAGCCTTACTCCTCTATGCAAACGCGACCCCAGTCTTGTGTCCGCGATGCACATGAATCCTCCCCCTTCACATTCATGTTATCATCCTCGTGAACACGTGGAAAAAAATATCATCATACAAAAAACACCCTTCAAGAATGTGAATCGTTGACCGTCACCGTGAAGAACAAATTATCTACAACACAAAACTCGCAAAAACTGCCAAGTCCAATGTCCAAATTGATCCGTTTAACAATCCAAAGCACACCCGAGGCCCTCGAGACCTCAACCAAACATGCCAACACATCCCATAACCTCATTCAAAGTTGTTCCAGCCTTTAGAACGCTCAAAATAACATAAAAACAATAAAATCATATCGGATTCAAGCTTAAGAATTTCAAGAACTTCCAAATTACACTTTCGATCTAAAACACAACAAAACCACGTCATAACAAAATGAAATTTTGCACACACGTACAAATGACACAACGGAACTACTGCATCTTCCGAAATTCCATCCCGACCCCTATTTCAAAATCCCACCTATCGCACAGAAAACGCCAAAATCTCAATTTTGCCACTTCAAGCCTAAACCTTCCATAGACTTCCAAATATGCATTCCGTTCACACAACTAAGTCCCAAGTAACCTAATGTAGCCAATCAAATCATAAAAATTCCAAATTGAAATCATATACAAACAAGTCAAATCTTGGTCAAACCTTTCAAATTTCAAACTTCAATTTGAGAACTGTTTTTTCCAAATTCATTCTGATTACCCTGAAAATCAAAACCAACGATTTACATAAGTCATAATACATCACACAGGGTCAATCATGCCCGTGAACTGGCGAGCAAGGTGAAAAAGCTCCAAACGACCAGTCGGGTCGTTACAAAAATAATTAAGAGACTAAGCACACCTGAATATGGCTACAAGTATTTCAATCATATCCATAAGTAGAATTTATAAAGTGAGGGTTAAAGCCTCAAGTTCTTGTTAATTAATCTTTCACAACCCTAAATTATCTTTTCCAAATTAATTCGAAGTAAATGGGCAAGTCCTAGGGTTAGCTAATCCCTTTGGAAACATTAAAGAACAAGAATAATTAAAATAACAATAACTCACTTCAATATAACTAAAAATAATTCAATACATAAGCACGACAAGATTTTTAATTCACACTTTAAATATGAATATTCTCATAAAAAAGATTCAAGTATTGAAAAAATACTACACACTTAGATATACAATACAAATAATGAAATGATAAAATCAACATACATGGATAAGAATTTCCTAGCCAAAAGTTTCAAATCATCAAGACCCAAATCCTAGATCCAAACTTGTCTTCTCTAGTCCAAAGACTGAAAAATAAGACAAAAATATTTTACAAATGAGATGGGCCGTGTATTAAATATTTTGGGGTCGAAAAATGTGAAATTCCAGATTCCCAGTTTTTTCGCCCATTTCTTCTCCACATTCGTGGTTATACCTTCGCGTTCACGAAAGTTTGTTTCCTTCAACATCGGGTTCGTGATTTTACCTTCTTGTTCGTGAAGATTTATTTCCTCTAGCTTTGCATTCACATACACCACTTGGAATTCGTGAAGGTTTATTTCCTAAAACTTTGAGTTCACTTTTAACCCTTCGTGAATTTACTGAGCAGTGTTCATGTTTTCTTTTTAGCTCCTTTTTTATTCGGTTTCACTTGGTTTCTTCACAATAACTTGTAAATCACATAAAACCTATAAAATGGATGTGAACGACACTAAACATATGATTTAGTCAGTCAAACATAGCGAAATACTAAGATTAACGACAAGATAAGTTGGTAAAATATCAACTTATCACTAGTTTGTGCGGTTCAATAAACATACTATTGAGAGATAGTTTTGCGCATTTTTATAATTTTCATAAATGTTTATTCAAAATTATTAATATCTTTATTGATACGCCATAACATTAAATGATTTGAGTAATGGAAGGATTTTATGATTTGAAAAGTAGAAGCACCATGAAAATGTATTAAGTCATTGGGATTTGGTCTTAGTGGCAAGCACCTCTCTAAAGAGTTCATTAGTTACTTAACAGAATAAGGGGTTACATCTTAGTTGTCCAAACAAGGTACTCTAAAATAGAGTGGTATAATATAAAGAAGAAATAAAACTCTTTTGGACATGGTTAGATTAATGATGTGTTATTCAGATTTACCTTGTTCGTTTTAAGAATATTCCCTAAAAATTACTAATGACATTCTAAATTTAGTTTCATCTAAGTTCGTATTTGTGAGACCTATAGAACTGTGGACCGCATGTAAGTTCATCTACAACATATCCAGATATAGGATTGTCTAGCACATATGTTGAATAAGAAAACAAATAAGTTGGAAATAAGAATTGATAGGTGCATTTTTATTGAATATCCAAGGAAATGAATGAATATTCATTTTATTGTCCTATAGAAAATAAGGCAATTTTAACAGTAATGTTAATTTTCTAGATAAGCAATGTTTAACAATACATGTTCCTAGAAGTAACTAAGCTTTACAGGAATTAGACAAAGAAATAACTAGATGTCCAAGAACATCAAAACCCACACATTAAAATTCACATCCCATTGCGTTAAAGAAGTGGAGAACGTTAATAGAAAGAATATTCCTATGAGCACTGGCAGTGATGTTTGAACTGTAAAAAATATAATAAAACGTCATTAATATTTCAATATCGTAAGGTAATATTTATTCTACTTCATCATAATAAGAGAATACTAAGGAAAATCATAGTTCAATATACGCTCTTGGGATAGTTTCACAATCGGACCTTAGATAAAAAACTAAATAGTTATGATAAAGCATTACTAGACAAAAATTACCTATGAAAATATACGGCAAGTTCCTTTTATGAAAGCCGTATTGGCATACACTTTAGATAGTCGTGTAAAAAGAGTATCTTTGAAAGTTTTGTAAATGCTTGGTAATGAATCTAAGTAGGAGATTATTGGTTATATACTGCTAACCATGCCTTTACATAGAGTATATTCTAACAAGTATATTCTAACAATTATCATAGTTAAAAGTCTAAGTGGAAGAGTGTTGGGATATTGTTAATCATAGTTTGGTTAAGATATAGTATTTATTATGAAATAAGTGTTTATCTAATTTTAATAAAGTTTTACCTAGGTTGTATATTAGTTTGTGTTCTTGCTTATATAGTAGATGATTTAGTGTGTAGAGTTTAGCTTATACATAGAAGATTAATTCGCCAGTTCTTATAAGTATAAAGATTGAGTTCACTATCAAAATATGGAAGTGGATAAATTTTGGCGACCCTAGGTCATTTTCTATCCTTTATTTCTATATTTTGAGACCTTTACTAGCTTCAAATGATATTTTTCTATTTATATGCATAGTCTGTATTTTTTTCGAAAAGTTCTATAAAAACTTTCGAAGAAAATGTGATTTTTGGCTAAAATGGGGTTGAGCTAACCATGGTCAAAATTCTTAGTAAACAACTTGTTCGACGATTCTGATAGGTTTGAATGATATTTCTGGACTTGTACGCCCATTTGGTTGGGGCCCCGGGGTGACATGAGCATATTTTGGGGTGTTGTGTGAAAAATTGTGAAAATGAGTTTTAAAGTTAAAAATCATGAGTTTTGATAATCTATTCTTATTATTTGATCTTATTTCGATGACTTAGGTGGAGAGAAAGTTTGTAGGATGTTAATACTCTTGTTTGCATGTTTGGTTTGGACCATAGGGGCTCAATTAATTTCGGATGTGTATCGAATGAGTTTGGATGATTAATCAATTGTCGGTGCATTTCAATTTCTAGCGCTTTGATGCAGATCTCGCATATGCAAGCCCCCGTTTTGGTGTCAAACGATTGCATTTGTGAAATGGGAGTTGTGCTGGGATTCAACATTTGCGAAAAATATTTTGCTTTTGCAATGAGGTCTGGGATTGATTTTGCGATGAGGTCTAGGATCTCTTGCGACCCTGGGGTGGCCTTTGCGATACCTTGCTAAGTGGTTTGGTATTGTATTTGTGAAGTTTGGCACGCATTTTTTAGGGGGATCTCCTTCACAAATGTGATGGTTTTGTCACATTTCCGACGTTTGCAATACTTTTACACTGGTATCTTATTCAATAGGTGTTTCGCAAATGCGGACTTCACAACCTGCAGGTGGGTAAAAGAGGGGAGAGTCGGGATTTAGATCATTTCACTCTATTATTCAACCCTAACACTCTATAGGTAATTTTTTTGAAAGATTTATTCTCAAAACCATTTGTAAGCAAGTTTAACTAGTTTTAAATCGATTCGCATTTTTTCATGCATTTTTAACATCAAATATAGGAATTTCATGGTAGAGATTAGGGGTTTTTAATAGAATTTAGGAATTTTAGAAAGTTGAGATTTAGACCTCAAATGGATATTAAAGTTCGACAGAAATCACATACTTGAGCTCGAGGGTGAATGGATAATCGGATTTTGGTTCGCATCTCAGCTTTTGGCCAAGCGAGCCAGGGCTAACTTTTTTTTACGTTTTTAATTTCGTCAAAAATTAAATCTTTTTAATTCATGGGTAGTTTCTAAAGATTATTTTGAATTGGTTTGATGATAGTTGGCTAGATTTGATTGGTTTGGAGGCTTGTTCGAAAGGAAAAGTCATGGTTAATTGTTGAGTTGGTTGCGCAAAGAGGTAATATCGCGTCTAACTTTGACTTGTGGGAATTATGACCTGTTGGTCTACTTGTTACATGAATTATGTTTGGAAATGGCATACATGTGAGATGACAAGTGTATATGCGATGTCATGGGTTAAAGCAAGTTGATTGGGCTATTTACCTTTACATCATTATTTATTTATGCCTTAATTTCTACATCTTTTTACTTGTTATTTGTCATTTAATTTCTAATTGATTAAATTTATTATTTCCCCACTCAATACTTGCTTAACGTCTATTCATTCTTACTTATATTAATTGTATATCTTCATTGATTCATGTTACCTGTCTTTTCTATCTTTATATTACTTGTTGCACTTTATTAGATTTTCCGATTCCTATGAGTCCTTGAGCTATTATGGTATTAATGATTTGTCAAAGTTTGTGATTTCGAGGTACTAGTTATTCTCCGCTTGTACTGGTAGTTCCTTCATGTTCCGTACTTTATTTTCCATTTGTGTTGAGATTCCATTATTGGTTGTATTGATTTGTTTATGTTTATAAGTTGATATTGGGAATGGGTTGTGCGCCGTAACAATATTGAAATTAATTTATATTGGGATTAGGTTGCACCATATAATAGACAGTGATATGATATGATATTGGGATTGGATTACAAGTTGTAACAAATATTGTGATGAATAGTATAATCGGGATGCACGCGTCAACATGTATTGTGATAATAGTTGGGATCGGATTGTGCTCCACAACAGAGTATGTTATGTTGTGGTAATTGTAGTTGTAGAGTTTTATATCGGCATTGTGATGTGAGACTTGGGATTATGTTATTTTGTCCCTCTAATAGTTGACCTTCGGGTCCATTTAATGAGTTTACTCATTTATCTATATTTCTATATTCTGTTGTCATTATTAGTACAGGTTTATGGTAAATGTCTTGTCATAGCCTCGTCACTACTTCATCGAGGTTAGGCTTGGTACTTATAAAGTACATGAGATCCGTTGTACTCATACTACACTTCTTATGCATATCCTGGTGTTGGTCCTAGCGGCACATAAAGGAGTTTGGCCCAGATCGACTTGCTCAGGAGACTTGGTGTAGAGCTGTACGGCGTTCGCATTCCTTGAACTCCCCTTTTTATTTATGCTTTTTATTTTTTGTTTCAAACAATTGTATTTCATTAGACCATATTTGTAGTATTCTAGTTGCTCATGTATTCGTGACTCCAGATTTCTAGATATGTTTTAGACTGCACTATATTTGTATTTAACACGTCTGTTTTAGATAATTTCAGTTTTGCATTGTTAGTGTTCTGCTTTTAAATTGTTAAAATGGTTAATTGATTAGCAAATGTTGGCTTGCCTAGAAATTATATTTTAGGTACATCACGGCCCCATGGTTGGGATTTCGGGTCATGACAAGTGTCACACATCTTTTTTTACACACCTACCCCGAAGGATAAATGTATAAGGGAGTTTTTTCATTTAAAGTGATATTATTCGAATTGGGATTATTTATTTATTTTAGATTCGCCACTTGGGATAGGTTTGGCTTTTGGTGTCCCAAGTCACCGGTTTATCTTGAATCCCAAATTGAGGAAATTTTTGACTTTTCGATTGAAGTCTACGAACTAGAAATTCTTGAGTAAGGAATTCTGTTAACCCGAGGGAAGGTGTTAGGCACCCTCGGATTCCATGGTTCTAGCACGGTCTCTTAAACTATCATATTTGGCTAATTATCGGATTTTAGACATGTTTATCCTATAGTGCAATTTTAAAATTACTTACCGCTTTAAATTAAATTTTCGAGGAAGATTGCAACAGTATTAAAATGCGTCTCGAATCACGTCACATAAATGCACCTGTGATTTTGACATACTTTAGCGCCGTTGAGATTTGGATTTGGGTCACATAAATACGCACCCGAGTTTAAGAAGGTAGCTTTATTAAAAGCGTGCCTAAAGCAATTAACGTATTATTAACTTTGCGGGAGGCTATAAAATTTGATAAATGACACGTCTCAAATTCTAAATATATTTTTTTAATGAAGTAATTAAAGAGGGCCACGCAATTTGTGATTTATTTGGCACGGCATGCCTCAAATTACTTTAATGGTCATCCTAAAATGAACTATTATTTTCTCTTAATGATTGTCTCTAAAACAACTTAATCAATTATCACCATACCCTAATTATTATTGAAAGTATTGAAGGGTTTGGGCATCGGGATCAAGTTCAAATTAAAACAAGAGGCTCTCAATATGGTAGAATTAGTTTGAAAGGGCTAATGTCATTTTAGATTGCTAGGTAACTGGGCCATATCAGGCCCATTTCCTATGGTCCCAGATGGTCCAGATTGTATTAAATCTCTTTCTCAATACGTTATTCATACAAAAGGCACGCCTATTTTACATTAGTAGATAGTGAACAATTATATTCGAGTTTGGCATTAAGTGGGTTCAAGGTTGAGAAAATCTGAATGAAGAACTCTGAGCTTGGAATTGTTTCCAAATACCTATTGTAGTAAGCTTCAGATCGAAATGAAGGAGGCAACTTATATAAAATGGATCATGACTAAACAGTTTTAACTTAGAACAAATCAATTCTGACCTTCAAAATAACATCAAATATCATATGCAACCTCTATGATTCATAATACAGGGATAAACACTCAGTCGTGCCACATTATTAACATGATCAATGTGGAACTTAATTCTCGCTCATTTGGCCCAGAAACAACCCAGTCCACAAGCGGAAGCCACCACTTAGTAAAACAAAATCATAAATAAGCATAACTTATACATGATCACTAGCTTTCATGATACCGAGCTAATCCTACACCAGATAATGCTATAAAAGATCCTAATGCATCACAAGTCTATTAATGGAACCAAAACAGTCAAAACATGATGGAAATTAAAGAAATGAACTAAAAGTCCATCACATGAACTTCAGATCACTTATGCAAATTATTAAAACTATCTATTCAAAGATAACATAAGAAAAAAGCATAATAAACTACAACACAAATCAGAAAATAAATTTGACTAAGGTTCATGCTTCAAGTCTTCAAATTGATTCATTCCTCAAGTCAACTTCACAATTGACAGAGTTACAAGGCTGTGTACCTGGAAATTAAGGACAAGTACGAAGAGGAAATGATCAGCAACAGCAAATAGCAGGCAGCGGCAGCTTAAAGCTGGTTTTGAACCCATAAATGATATCAAGCAGCCCAGGACTTAGTTTAAGGTGAACAAACACTAGCAAACAAACCAAACCAGCTAGAATAAACAAAATTAAAACTCAAAAATCAACCCAGGAACTCTTGAAGCCTCAACTACTGATTTACTAGGACGATTCAAACAATTATTTTCAACTTTATATAAGCTAGAAATTACTTTAGAACTTAGAGCTTTAAGATTACCCTAAATATTTCAACATAATAGTGATTTTTTGGAATTTTTTGTCGCCTGAAACTTTCAGAGCTTTTTTAGTGTTTTTTAATGCTGGGAATCCCTCTCAAAACTTTAGACCTCTCCCCATCTTGTTAATCAATGCAAGGGTATGCCTTTTATAGGCAAATCCTAGGGCAACATTCAGATTTCTGTTTTACCTCTAAGTCCCTCTTTTAAAATTCAGATTTTAACTAACTAGACCCTTATTTATTGGCTTGTTGCTCAATTTACACCACAAAGTTATGGGAATTCAAATAATAATCCCTTTCTAGAAGGTTCTGGGGGGTTCTATTTTAGTTACTACATAATTTTCTTAATTGAACTACCTATACTACCTCTACATCAGCCCTCAATTATTAAACTATCCAACCTTGTTAACTTTGGTCAAAACTGACCATGGTTAAACAAAACAAATGCTGGATTATTCAGTTATATCCAATCATTTCCTAAAATTGAATTAATCAATCTAACTAGATCTAATTAAAGCTAGAAATCAATTCTAATTAATATTATATCCTAAGGATAAAATTAAACAATGAACTAACAACTAACAGCAGACAAATAAAAAATGAAGATAACAGTAAAAATCATGAATCATACAATCGAAACAAAACACAAAAATAAAAGAATAGAATCATGCTTTCAGTCTTCTAGTTAACAGAAAATTCAGTCTTAAACCAAAATAATTAAAATAAAATTAAAAAAATTGACAGGGTCAACAGAACAACAAATCAAACAAAAAAATAAAAACAGATAAAAAAATAAATTAAACCCTAAGGATCCTCAATCAGTTAATGTGAAGAATGATGGATCAATGAGGGATTATCACATTCAACTAAACGAAATTATCATGAAAAGAAGAAAAAATAAGCAAGAACTTAAACGAATTTTTTTTAAAACAATCGAAGAAGAAAGAAAGACTTTTTGATTTTGTCCTTCTAAACAAATTAACCTCGAATTGGGTTCCCAAATAATGTTGTATACTTGTTTTGGTAGAGAACAAGCATGCAACGTTATCTTGGAACTCGACTTGAACACTGCCGACCCTCGAATCTCTGACTCAATCTTGAGTAAACCCTAGATATAGAATTGGTGGGATTCTGACCGGGTTGGAGGGATTTTGGTTTGGAATTCGAGGTGAGGCGGTCAACGAGACCATAGGGTACATTTTTGAAAGGGTTTGGAGGATGCTGAGTTTTGGCCGGAGTTTTCAAATTGATATTCGAGGGGTTCGGCTAACATTCGAGGGTTAAGGTTTATAGATTTAGGATGAGGGGGTTTAAGAGAATCTGGGGTGTTAGTTTGGAGGCGATTGGCATCGGCGCCGCCATGGGTGGCGGAGCGTACATCAATTCAAATGAATATTCGATGACACTAACCAATTGGATGAGGGGATTAGAAGAATCTAGGGTGTTAGTTTGGAGGCGATTGGCATCGGCGCAGCCGTGGGCGGCGGAGCAATAGTTAGATCAGATGAATATTCAACAACACTGGCCGATATTCGAGGTATGCCAGTTACCAAAGTGGAAAGAGGAGGTTTACAAGGTGGGTAGTGTTCTTTTGGAGGTCATCGGAGCATCGCCGCCAGCGGAGGATATTTCCCTACGGCAGAGAGACGGTAGGATTAGGGTTTGGTAATTTGGACAAGGTAACAGGTCTCGTTTGGGGTGGGTGGTTTGGAGACCATTAATTACGAATCAACCCAAGCTTGTACGCCGTTTAATCAAAGGGAATGGACGGCTGTGATTTAAAAGGGCCCAAACGATGTTGTTTTGAGATGGGGCTAGACCGGGTGTGGACCCTGGGTTGGACTTGGTTCGATTGTGGATTGGGTAAGGGTTTGGCTGGTTTGGGCCAAAGTTTTTGATCAAATTTGGCCCAAACTTGAATCTTTTAACAAGACCACATTTTTCCAATTTCTTTTCCTTTTTCTCTTATTTATTTTATATATTTTTTATTTTATTAAGTACAAAACTAACACAAAATAACAGGGACCTGATTTAACTCTAATATTGAACTAATTAATTTTCAAATTAACTAAATCCTATTTTTAAAGGGAGATTAAGGAAAACATTAAACAATTAAAAGTGAAAAATGCAAACAAACTAATTTTTGTTATTTTCTTCTGTTTTTGTAATATTAATTAATTAATGAACCTAAATATTAAAAAAATAGTATCCTAAATGCAAACATGCTATTTTTGTATTTTTATGAATTAAAATGTACTCAATATGCAAAACAAACACACAATTTTGCAATTAAATTATAAAAATCTCATAAATAAAGAAAACTCCTGATTTTATGAATTTTATAGGAGTCACTCGAGCCAGGAAAAAATACATGCTCACAGCTGCCCCTCTTTGCTCGGAGACACGAAGGGTTTTCGGGCAAAGATAAATTAGCAATCATGAGAGATATTTGCCTGCTTGACGCTTCATGGGAAGCATTTTGAAAAGCTTGACCACACCTTGCTTTAGAGGTTGCCTACATATCCTCGGCTAGAGAGGAATCAGGTTAGTGTAGTTCAGGAGTGTTTGGTAGATGGGACTACCGAAGCTGTGTTTTCACTGCTAACGCTGCTCCTACTGCTTGCTGACCTCCATATTACACCAAAAGGAAAATCAAATGCTAAGTTAGCTATGCCCATCAACTATGAGTTACAGAGTTATGTCTACGAATCTCTTAGATCTTGATTTTGAGACTTAGTTGCTTTTGTTGTTTACTTTGAATTGAATCTTGATGGTCGTAAGCTGTAAGTGTCAGTTCTTTCTTCAGCATTTGAGCAGAGTGGGAACCGGCGGAGCTTGTGATTTCAATCAAGTTTTGATCAGCTCACATCCATGTTCGCTCCTGCAATTGAATTTCTTTTGTTCTTTTTCTTCTTTCCTTTATTCCGGATGGAGAATCATCCTTTCAATTGCCTCAGAACCTTTGCATCGAGGTCAAACCTGCTCAAATAACAAACAAACGAATGAAATTTTCTGCCCCAGTTTTGCACTAGGAAAATTTCGTGAGTTAATTTGTGACAAAAATCTGAATTTTTTCTTTTTCTTTGTTTTTCATCCTCAAGAATTGTATTTGTCTATGATAGGATAAATTGGGGCAACTCATGTAGTGAAAATGTCAACACAGGGGTTGAAGCCTTAATATAGACTAAAGGCGAAACGCTCAACTCAGGGATTAGAGCACTAATATTGGCTAAAGGAGAAATGCTAAACTCAAGGATTGGAGCCCTAATGTTGGCTAACGGGAAAACAGTCAACTCAGGGATTGGAGCCCTAATCTTAGCTAAAGGGCAAAACGCTTAACTCAGGGATTGGAGCCCTAATGTTGACTAAAATGAAAACCGCTCAACTCATGGATTAGACCACTAATGTTTTCTAAAGGGGAAAAACGCTCAACTCAAGGATTGGATCCCTAATGTTGGCTAAAGGGAAAAACGCTCAACTCATGGATTGGAGCCCTAATGTTGGCTAAAGGGAGAAAACGCTCAACTCAGGGATTGGAGCCCTACTGTTGGTTAAAGGGGTAAAAACTCAACCCATGGGTTGGAGCCCTAATGTTGGCTAAAAGGAAAAACACTCAACTCAGGGATTGGAGCCCTAATGTTGGCTAAAGAAAAACGCTCAACTCAAGGACTGGAGCCCTAATGTTGGCTAAAGGGGAAAACGCTCAACTCAGGGATTAGAGCCCTAATGTTGGCTAAAGGGAAAAACGCTCAACTCAGGGGTTGGAGCCCTAATGTTGGTTAAAGGGAAAATGCTCAACTCATGAATTGGAGCCCTATATTGGCTAAAGAAAAATGCTCAACTCAGGGATTGGAGTCCTAATGTTGGCTAAAGGGGAAAACTCTCAACTCAGCCATTGGATCCCCAGTGTTGGCTAAACGGAAAAACGATCAACTCAGGGATTGGAGCCCTAATGTTGGCTAAAGAGGAAAAACTCTCAACCCAGGGATTGGAGCCTTAATGTTGGCAAAGGAAAAACACTCAACTCAAGGATTGGGGCCCTAATATTGGCTAAAGAAAAATTCTCAACTTAGGGATTGAAGCCCTAATTTTGGCTAAGGAAAAAGCCGCTCAACTAAGGGATTGGAGCCCTAATGTTGGCTAAAGAAAAACACTCAACTCAGGGATTGGAGCCCTAATGTTGGCTAAGGAAAAATGCTCAACTCAGGTATTGGAGCCCTAATGTTGGCTAAAGGTATGTATTGGGAATTCTAAACTATTCTCTTATGGTTTTTTTCTCTTTTGTCATCTTCTTTCTCCCTAAGATGCAGGAAAGAACTTGGAGGAACTTCTCTTTTGCCTTGATTATTTGATGCGAAGCTGTTTCAACATCCTCTTTTTTTTACTGCACCTACTTTTGCACGATTGCTCGTATTGCACCTGTTTCAATTTTTAACAAAGGATAATTATTAGTTTGAAATGGTGGTTGGTTCTGTGGCCTATATTGCTTGATCCCGGCCCAACTTCTGTTGAGAGCCTCTGCTGCTTGCTGGTTTTGAAGATTATCTTCTCTCTCGAGCCAATGGCCTCGACCTTCTGGATTTCATGACAACTCGCCCGTGTAAGGCTCTATCTTTTCACTTTATTCTGCTCTTAGGACCATTGTCTTTAGACATTCTTTCCTTTTTTATATCTTTGCTTAGAAAACATCAACCATCATGGCCATTCGGGATTGGCTTGATGCATTGCTGAGTCTGGGTACCTTTCTTTAACTTTTGCTGGGAAGGGCCCTATAAACCAGTCCTGCTATCTTTTCTTTGTAATAGTTTCGGAATCAGTGTTAGACCAAAAGGGATTCAAGGAAAACGTAAATAGAGAGAAAGAGGATGAATTTAATTAAAAGCGTCCCTTTCGGGGGGAAAAAGGACTTATCTGGGGATGCATGCAGGCTTCAAATGGACATGACATACTTCTTGGATTGGATGCCCGACCGGCACAATCTTTCTTAACTTCTCGTAAGCTCATTGATCCATGTTTCAAAACCAGAGAACCTTGCCAGGACTCTTTCAGTGATGTGAGGTGCCTTCTTTTCAGTCGACGGCGCCCTTTGTGGGTTTCCGCCAATTAACCTCTCTCATTTCTCTTCTTTCCATCGCCCGATGGTGCTTTTTACGAGTTTTCACCAGATGGACTCTCTCATTTCAATTTCTCTACTCACCGTCGCATTATGGTGCCCGTAGGTTTTCACTAATAAGACTCTCTCATTTTATTTCTCTCAATTTGGATTGCATCAAATTCCAACAAAGATATTTTTCAACTTTCTAGCCTTTACCAACTAATCAAAAGGACTTGAATAAGGTTTTTTGGGCAAAAAAAATTATGGGCGGAATTACAACTTTGGAACCAACTCGGTGGGCTCATGGCTGAGCCATTATGTCATCTGCCCCAATTTTATTTTTGGGGGGATTGGGAATTTTATTTTGGTGTGACTGAACCCCTGAATGAGGCTGCCTACGTATCCATTCGGAATCAAGTCAAACATAGTTCATGATTGTTTCCTAAACAATTTTCTGTATTCTCATTTTTTTCTCTTTTTTTTTTGTTCTTCTTTTGATTTTTATTTTTTTTTGGAATAACATTTCCAGGTTCCAAAGAAGTTGGTCAAAGAAGAGTAACCGGCTCAAATGGGTTAACAAAGGGGTTGATAGTGTTTGCGTTGAGGGAATGAAATCCTTCGTCATCTCAACCAGACTGAATCATTTCTAAAGAGAGCCTAGACATAGTACCTTTTTACTGTGTGTATGTTTACTGTTGCTTCGGAATCAGCTCCTTCGATGTCGCCTAGATACAATGCTCCTTTCGACAATATCTTTCTAATGATGTATGCGCCTTTCCAATTAGGAGCAAATTTTTCTTTTGCTTCTAGATGGTGAGGAAGAATGTGCCTTAAAACAAGTTGTCCCGCCTAAAAATTCCTGGGGCATACTTTCTTGTTATAAGCACGGGCCATTCTTTGTTGGTGCAACTGCCCATGGCAAACTGCGGCCATACGTTTTTCATCAATTAAGGTCAGTTATTCTAGTCGAGTCCTGACCCAATCAGTGTCTTCAATCTCAGCTTCAACGATAATCCAAAGAGACGGGATCTCCACCTCCGAAGTTATTACTGCCTCAGTTCTGTAGACCAAAAGGTAAGGGTTGCTTCTATAAATGTGCGCATTGTGGTGTGATATCCTAGTAATGCAAAAGGTAACTTTTCATGCCATTGTCTGGAGCTTTGAATCATCTTTCTCAAAATCTTCTTGATATTTTTGTTTGCTGCTTCGACGGCACCATTGGCATTGGGCCGATATGGAGTAGAGTTCCTATGTGTTATTTTGAATTGTTCGCATATCTCTCCCATCAATTGGTTTTTCAAATTTGCAGTGTTATTCGTGATGATAGTTGTTGGGATGCCAAAATGGAATGAGAGTGGAATACAAAAAATCCATCACGTCTTTCTTGGTAACCGATTTAATAGTGATGGCTTCAACCCATTTTGTGAAGTAATCAATGGCAACCTGTATGAATTTGTGCCCATTTGAGGCTTTCAGCTCAATCGGCCCAATAGTGTCCATGCCCCAAGCTACAAATGGCCAAGGTGCTGACATGTGATGCAGTTATGTGGGAGGTGCATGAATCAAATCATTGTGCACCTGACATTGATGGCATTTTCGGACAAAGCTAATACAATCCCTTTCCATGGTTATCCAATAATTGCTCGCTCGGATGATTTTCTTTGCTAGAACATGCTCATTCATGTGTGGTCCACAAACTCCTGTGTGTACTTCATGCATGATTCGTCCAGCCTCTTCGCCGTCCACACATCTTAATAAATTGTGGTCCGGGGTCCTTTTGTACAAAACCTCACCACTTAAAAAGAAACCACTTGCTTGTCGTTTGATAGTTCTCTTTTGGTCTCCAGTGGCTTGCTCGAGATATTCTTGGGTTTCTAAAAACATCTTGCTATCATGGTACCACGGCTGGATGTTTGGTTCTGCCTCAGCTGTATTACAGTACCTGTGTCTTTCCCTGATTTGGATTTCCAAGGGATCAATATAGGTGTTTCCTGGATAGGGCAACATTGAGTCAAAAGAGCAAGTGCATCGGCTAGTTCATTGTGACAGCGAGGGATGTACCTGAACTGTATCATCTTGAACCACTTGCTAAGATCTTCCACGTGTTGCCGATAAGGGATAAGTTTGACATCTCGAGTTTCCCAGTCTCCTTGGGCTTTCCGAATGATTAAATCTGAATCCCCCATAATTAACAACTCTTCAACATTTCGGTCAACTGCCATGTTCATACCTATGATGCAAGCTTCGTACTCAGCTCTATTGTTCGTGTAGAAGAACCGAAGACGAGCGGTGGCTATATATGCTGACCGGTGGTTGAAATTAAAACTACCCCAATTCCCACACCCTTTGAGTTAGCCACTCCATCAAAGAACAATTTCCAGGTAGCGGTATCTTCAGATATTACCTCTACCGAGTTCACCTCTTCATCTGGGAAATAAGTGTTCAAGGGTTGGTACTCATCATCAATCGGGTTTTCGGCTAAATGGTCTGCTAAGACATGGGCCTTCATTGTGGATGCCAGCTGAGCGATGAACCGACTAATATAATTCAATCTTCCCAACAAGCTGATTACGTCCTTTTTGGTCTTCGGAGGAGGTAAATCTCAAATTGACTTTATCTTTGTTGGATTTCACTCAATACCCCTCCGGCTGACTATGAATCTTAGAAGTTTGCCTGACGGGACCCTGAATGCACATTTGGCTGGGTTAAATTTAAAATTATACATGCGCAGCCATTCGAAGAACTTCCTTAGATCTCGCACATGGTCATTTTGAGTTTTGACTTGATGATCATGTCGTCCACATACACCTCTATTTCCTGATGCATCATATCATCGAAGATGGTAGTCATGGCTGTCATATAGGTTGCCCCAGTGTTCTTTAGTCCAAAAGGCATAACCCTGTAGTAGTAAGTTCTCCAAGGGTGGTAAAGGCGGTTTTCTTTGCATCCTCGTCATCCATCAACACCCGGTGATATCCTACGTAACACTCCACAAAAAAATGCATCTCATGTTTGGCGTAGTTATCAACAAGGATGCGCATATTGGGCAATGGGAATTTTTATTTGGGGCTTGATTTGTTCAAATCTCTGTAGTCCACGCATACTCGGGTTTTTCCATCCTTCATCAGCACTGGAACTACGTCGGCTAGCCATGTGGTGTACCGGGCCATGCGGATTACTCTTGCTCCCAACCTTTTTGAGATATCTTCTTTGATTTTATCACTGACATCAATTTTGAATTTTCTCTATTTTTATTGGAACGGGGAACTTAGGATAAGTTGGAAATTTGTGCACTACCAGGTCAACACTCAGTCCTGGCATGTCGTCATATGACTAGGCAAACACATCTTTAAACTCAAACAGAAGTTGGATTATGGCATCATGGGTTTTCTCGTCTGTGTGGATGCTTATCTTGGTTTCCAGTATTTCTTCAGAGGTTCCCAAGTTAACCGGCTCGGTATCATTCAAGTTTGGTTTAGGTTTATTCTCAAATTGTTCTAATTCTTGATTTATTTCCCTAAAAGCCTCTTCTTCATCAAATTCTGGTTCTTGGTTCATTATTTTGCAAATAGATAGCATGTTTGGATCTAGGCCTGAAGTCTGCAAGCATGTAATGTTATTAAAAGCTGCATTATTAGAACTGAAAAGAAGAAATGAAAGAGAAAAATAGCAAAATCAGAAGGAATAAAGAAGAATGAACGATGAAATATTAATTTCATTACTTGTAACTTGAAGATAACAGGGTTTACATTTGGAAATTTAAAGATAAGAAATTAAGGAAAACATCCAAGTTACACCCTGGAATAACTTGGGATGCAGAAAAAGTAGCAAGACAAGTCTATCGGGACTCCCGCTTGATCGGAAATGGCGTAGCCTTCACATTTTGGAGTTTAGCGCTTGGTCCCATGTATAGCACCTCAGCGATGCTTGTTCCCTCTCCTGGCTGAACCATTTTGGCTTCATATAACATTTCTCCCGTTGCGCCACATATTTCTTCAATTTCTTTGGCCCTGAAGGCATCATCCTCCTCTTCTTCACTGTACTTCAGTTTGACAAAGGTTTCGTACAAACGTGGTAGCGCTTGAGGAAATACCCATCCTTTATGTTGTATATCTTTTGCCCATTTCCTATCATCTAGCATCGGGTGAAAGCCTAACCCGAAAAACTTCTTAGTGGTAGGCAACGGAATTGACTCGGCCACCCCTTGCAGAGACTTTCCCAACCCTATTTGCTTATATCCATGTCGTATCATCTGTTTGGCCACCATAATGGATGTATTGGAAAGCAAGGTTTGAGGTCAGGGTTTTCCCTCTTCATACTGGTCGGCTACCACAATTTCAAAGTCTTGATATACTATGTGCTCACTGCCTCCCCTCGCTTCAAGACATGGGACAGACGAATCCCGATAGATTGATTGTTCATCCTCTTCGTGGACTACGATTTCCTGATCTTCATGCTCAAATTTCACCATTTGATGGAGAGTAGAGGGCAAAGCTTCTGCTGCGTGTATCCAAATCCTCCGCGGTAGGTAGTTGTAAGATGTGTCCATGTCCAGCACTTGGAAGGTTACCTCAAAGCCCACTGGGACAATGGTTAGAATCAAATCGATTTCCCCAATTGTATCCCTCTTAATACTGTCAAAATCTCGCACACAGACATTGTTAGGACGAACCCTTCCTATCATGATTTCCATCTGCTGGAGTGTAGAGAGTGGGCAAATGTCTACCCCCGAGCCTCCATCTACCATGACCCTCTGTACATAATATCCCTCATATTTGACTGTTAAATACAATGCTTTTTTGTGAGCAGCCCTTTCCGCGAGCAAGTCAGCTTTTCTGAATGAAATTTGATTGATGGAAAAGAATCTTTCTACCATTCTTTTTAACTGTTCCACCAACGTTTCAGCTGGCACATAGACTTCATTCAAGTTCTTCATTAAAACTTTTTGGTGTTTAGGAGACTTCATCAGCAATGAAAGCAAGGACACTTGTTCAGGACACTTTAGCAGTTGATCAACCACTTCATAATCTGCCATCTTCATTTTCTGGAAGAAAGTTTCTGCCTCTTCAGGACTTATAGTTTTCTTTGACGGGAAACGCTTTCTAGTGGCAATGTTTACTTCTTCTATGTTGGAGTACTTCTCAACATGATGGTTTTCTTGAGGCTCCCCTGATATCTCATTGCCTTTGTACATAACCATTATTTTATGATAATTCCACGATACTGCAATAGGATTTGTCATGGGCTATAATGGTGCGCATCCAATAACCACGGGCTCATTCGGCCTCGATGGCTTAATTTTCCCCCGTACCACATAATCCCCCTTGGGTATGTACATTTGGGTTGCCTTCTTCAATTGAAGGCTCAAAGTCTGTTGCTTCTCTTTTAGGGCTCGCGGGACATAGAGAATCCCATCTTTGAGAGGCATCACCTCTATGCATGTTTCAACTTTCTTTGTTGGTTCTCTGTTGGTGACTTTGTTCTTCTTTTCCTCTTTATCTTGCTTTAGGGCACCTTTTGGATTTTTCTCTGCATCTGCGATGGTAGTTATGGCTTTTAGTACCAGATCAAATTCTTTATCTTCACAAATCATCCCAATCACTGGCCTGTTGTTGCGGGCTGGCAATAGATTATTAGTCACATTGGGGGCATCCCAATCCCTACACTATTTTGCCTTGCTCTATCAGGTTTTCCACCGCTCTTTTCAGGGTCTAGGAATCATCTGTATCGTGCTCTTCTGCTCTCGAATGATAGGCACATCTGACACCGGCTCTGTAAGTGGGTGATGCTGGGTTTTGCCTCGTTTTGGGAACTGGCTGCAACAGGCCCATTTGGACAAGTTTTGGAAATAGATTGGAGTAAGACTCACCAATTTGAGTAAAAGTTTGCCTCCTAGGTGGCTCACGAGGAGGAGGATTATGCTGTGGAGGACATAGATTATAGTGATTTTGTGGAGGAGTCTGATTTCTTAGGTATGGGAATTGGTTTCTGTTGGCATGCTACTGTGATCGTACAAAAGGGTGGGCATTCATAACCGCATACGGTTGATGAGCATATGCCATGTCTTGATAAGGGTAATAATGCCGGGAGCATCTGTCTGAGAACACGGGTCGATGAGCACGGTGTCTCCTTGCACCTGAAGCCGACATGGCTATTTCTTCATTCTTCTTACTTTTGGCCACTCCTCCATACCCGCCCTGGATGGCTTGGGAGGTCACTCTAATAGTTGATTGGCTCAAAATTCTACCTGTTTTTCGTCCATCCTCTGCCATCTCACCAATTTTAATGGCCTTTGCTAATGGTTTGCCTATATACGACATTATATTTTGGATAATCCGCGCAATTGATTATAGCAAAGGCTGTAATTTGGGCCGGTCCCGGGCCCAACGGGCCTAAATGGGCTGGGCTTGGCGTTCTTGGTCTTGAGGCGCGCGAGTCCCAGGTGGTCCCGGTCTTCACGGTCCAATGGGTGGAACCAGCCCATGGTGGTCCTAAGCCCACATGGTCCCGGGCTAAATGGGCCAGGCTCGTGGGCCTAACGGGCTTTTTCGTTCCCGGCTATTTTTTTTAATCTATGGCACTTTCTTGTTTACTATATATATATATATATACTAGTATAAATTGCTTATATATAGCTATATAAATATTTATAATATATATAAAAGGGTGTATTATGTGTATATATTATTATATATCGTGTTATATATATGTATACATATTATATAAGAGTGTATTATATATATATGTGTGTGTGTGTGTGTGTGTTAGTATATATTGTTTATATAGTTTATTTCTTCATGTTATGTATATATATAGTATATATAGTATATATATATATATATATGTATATATATATACACACACACACACCATATATATTATATACAATATGTTATGTATATATATATATATATATATATATATATATATATATATATATATATATATATATACATACATACATATTTAGACAATTAAATACTTGGGTGATTCCTAAAGTAAATATAGAGGCTATTTATAAATTGGGAACTTTTGAAAAATTTGCTGGAAAAACTACTGTGAAAACTACAGAATTAAGTTTTACTATGGACAAAGATAGTGGAGTTTTCCATCTATTATCTCAAAATGACATAGATTATTACAAATCTAAGATTTCAATTATTTACATATTGGTTTAGTTCAAGTTGCTTTTAAGCCATTAACATTGAAAGGCTTACCTGAAAGTTTTGTTGCTGCATTACGAGATGGTAGAAATTTAAATTGGAAAAATTCTTTTATTGGTTCTATACAATCAACCTTGGCTTAAGGTGCAATTTATTTTAATGCTTATCCGAATTTAAATATTGCTCTAACTGATGTGAATATATTACAATCATTAATTTTGAATATTAAGATTAATGGATATGATTATTTACCCGGAACAGAAGTTATGTGTATTTGTACTAGAATTGTTTATAGACCTCTTTATACTTTATCTCCTAGATGTAAAATTGCTGAACAAAATCATGAGACTGTTTTGTTTGAAAATAATTTTTCTAAATCAAAAATTATTACTCGTAGATTAATTAAGTGGGAAGAAATAAATTTTCCTACTGAATGGATTATTGAAGAAGCTGCAGTACCTCGTGAGATTACTAGTGAGGAGATTTCTGATATCAGACAAAGTAAAGATGGTAGTGTAACTTTGAGTTTTACTTATGGGAAAATTATTAGTGTTTGTACTCAAGAAGGCTTACCTGTTTGTAATGATATAAAGATGAATTATCATATCAAAAAGAATAGATTGAATGAAAGGAAGCAATTAGGAGAATTTTGTGATCAATTTGCTTTTGATATTCCTGGTTCTTCAAAAAAGAAAAAGAAGTTTTCTAAATTTTCTAAAGATGACAAGAAAAGAAAGTATAAGAAAAAGTTTACTTCTCGTGATAAGTCCTCTTGGGATAAGAAAGAAAAGAAAGTTTACAAAAAGAAGGGTAAGAAAGATTATAAAAGAAGGATTAGATGTCATAAATGTGGTAAATTTGGGCATTATGCGAATGAGTGCAAAACTCAGGAAAAGATTAAGAGTTTGGATCTGGATGAAAAAATAAAAGATTCTTTGTGTAAGATTTTATTAAATTCTGATTCTGATTCTGATTCTAATTCTGAAATATCTGATTATTCTTCTACTGATTATAGTTCGGATGATTTAAGAATTCTTCATAATGAAGAATTATATCATGATTCTGATAGATCTTCTTCAGAAGATATTTGTGCTTGCAAGAAAGATGATAGTCTATATGATTTAATTTCAAATTTTCAGGATTTGAATGTGAATATGATTAATGATGAAAAAATTATGAAGATTTTAAAGAAAATAGATAATAAAGATTTAAGAAATAAAATTCTGGATACAATTTTAAATAATGATTTTGATATTGACAACCAAAACAATATATCTTCTAATACTCCTATCTTGAAGCAACCTGACTATTATTCAACTGCCGAGTTAAAAAGGATTTTGGTCCAAAGAAATTTTCCAGAAAAAGAAACTACTATTTCTGATTTAAAACAAGAACTTGTTATTTTAAAAGAAGAAATTATTTATTTAAAAAATCAGTCAAAAATTCATGATAGAAGAATTTCTAGCCTAGAAGATAATAGGACTTTTGATTTACATTTACAAGCAAACAAGGTTGAGAATTCTAAAGCAAATGAAACTGAGATTTCTGAGACTGAGATTTCTAAAAATAGTAATACTGAGAAAATTAGCCAAGATCATACAAAAGATTCTTTTTTGACAAATATCTTCAGTGAAGATAGAAATGAATTTTTACAAAAAATGAGTATTATTACATCTCAAAAGTTTTATACTAAAATTACTTTACAAATTGATTACAATTTTAGAAAGGAATTCATTGCCTTATTTGACAGTGGAGCAGATGTAAATTGTGTTTAGGAAGGACTTATACCTTCAAGATATTTTCATAAAACAACTCATTGTTTAAGATCTGCTAATGGTAGTCAAATGAAATTGAATTATAAATTACGAAAAGCTTTTTTATGTAACAATGGTATTTGTTTACCTCAAAGTTTTATGATTGTGGAAGATATTTCTTGTCCAATTATTTTAGGGGTCCCATTCATGCATGCGATATTTCCTTTGAAAAGGTGGGATCATACTAAAATAATAGGAACTTATAATGATAAAGATTTTCAATTATTTATCACTAAACCATTTACTAAGTCTATAAATCAAATTGTTGAAAAATTAATTTTAAAAAATCAACAAGTCAATTTTATAAAACAAGAAATTTCTTTATTAGAAATAGATATTTTACTAAAAAATCCAAAATTACAAGGAAAAGTGAATTTATTAAAAAACCAGTTTATTGCTAATATTTGTAATGATCATCCCAGTGCTTTTTGGGATAGAAAAAAGCATGTTGTGACATTACCTTATGAAGATTGTTTTGATGAGAATAATATTCCTACTAAGGCAAGACCTTGTCAAATGAATTCTGCATATTTGGATTTGTGTAAAAAAGAGATTGATAATTTATTGAAAAAGAATTTGATTAGACAATCTAGTTCTGCTTGGTCATGTATTGCTTTTTATATTAATAAACATGCAGAACAAGAAAGAGGTGTACCTAGATTAGTTATTAATTATAAACCTCTTAATAAAGTTTTGAAATGGATTAGGTATCCTATCCCTAATAAAAAAGATTTATTGAATAGGTTACATGATGCAATCATTTTTTCTAAATTTGATTTAAAATCGGGATATTGGCAAATTCAGATTGCTGAACAAGACAGATATAAAACTGCTTTTAATGTTCCAATAGGACAATTTGAATGGAATGTTATGCCTTTTGGATTGAAGAATGCGCCTTCAGAATTTCAAAAGATTATGAATAATATATTTATTCCTTTTACAGATTTCATTATTGTTTACATAAATGATATTTTAGTATTTTCCAAAAATATTGAATTACATTTCAAACATTTAGAATTATTTCAAAAAATAGTTATTCAAAATGGATTAGTTATTTCTAATCCAAAAATGTGTCTTTTTCAAAGTAACATTAGATTTCTTGGTCATAATATTGGAAAAGGAACAATTACGCCTATTAATAGGACGATTGAATTCGGATCAAAATTTCCTGATATTATTACTAATAAGACTCAATTACAAAGATTTTTGGGTAGTTTAAATTATATTTCTCCGTTCATAAAAGACTTATCAAAAGATACTGCTATTTTATATGAAAGGCTAAAAAAGAACCCTCCTGCTTGGAATGATTCTCACACTGATGCTGTTAAGAAAACAAAATCCAAAATAAAAGAACTCCCTTGTTTAACTTTGGCTAACCCAAATTGGGAAAAAACTGTTGAAACTGATGCTTCAGATATTGGATATGCGGGTATTTTGACTCAATTTTCTCCTGTTGAAAAAAGAGATTATGTTATACAATTTTATTCAGGAAAATGGAATGATAGTCAAAGAAATTATGCAACAGTAGCAAAAGAGATTTTAGCTATCGTTAAGAGTGTTTTAAAATTTTAGACGGATTTATATAATCAGAAATTTGTAATCAAAACAGATTGTCAAGCTGCTAAGTTCTTATTTAATAAGGATTTTAAGCACAATGTTTCTAAACAGATGTTTGCTAGATGGCAAGCATTATTGGCTCCTTTTGATTTTGAAATTGTTTATAAAAAAGGAATTGATAACAGTTTACCAGATTTTCTTACCCGAGAATATCTTACTAATGATTAATTTTCAGTTTTGTAGGATGAGGCCAAATTGGCCAAGACCTTCCTCTGGAAGGGGAAGAGGAGCAAATCAGAATAGATTTCAGACCCTAGGGCATATTCCAGCCCAGAAAAGATTGCTTGAAGAAGGATCATCTTCATCATCAAATATAAGACCTTCTTTTGCAGATTACCAGAAATATCTAGATTTTATTGCCAGCAATGCTGGAACTGCTGGGGGTAGCAATGCTACTATTCAACCCACCTCTATTGAGGATCATAAAGATTTTGAACCCCTTAATGAAGATTCTTATGCAGTTATAATTGGGAAAACTGACAATGAGATTTTTGATATAAATCCTATAAAAGAGATTATAATTTATGTTGATAACAAAGATTTTCAATGGAAACACAATCCTTGGATTGTTATGAAAAGGTATTTAAACAATGCATTATTTCCAATGCAAACTTACAAGAATAGATTGCACTATGAAATGATTTTAACATCTACTGGATCAGTAGAAATTTCTCATAACAATACTAGTAATTCTAATAAATCATATTTTTCTTTTTCCAAAATGATTATTAAGAAAATTATTTTACCAGATGAATGGGGACTAAGTACTTTAAAAGATTGCCAGTATATACATCCAATTCAAAAGATGTCAATTAATTATAATTATTGGGATTATGTGGAGGCATTTTCAAAGACTTTATTTTATGAAAATGATGATCATAAGCACTCTTGGTTTATAAAAATTTGTGCTCAAGTTTTTAAAAGTACCCAGATTCCAAGTTGGTTCATTAAATGGTGGTCCTTTTTCGGGCCTTCTCAAGGAATACTACCAGTACAGTTTAAAGAGTTATATCATCAATGGGTAGAGATTTCGCCAAGGATTTACAAATGGACCATTGAATTAGGGAAAGATTCAGATGAAGTACCTTGTTTATTTAGAAGACATTATACAAAATTTTGGCCTAAACTAATCTCAAAAGGATCTGATGGAAAGATGGTTGGGCAAGAGCTATTGGATACTATTAAGACTACAATTACCAAATATGACAAAGAAATCCCAGATGATGCAGAAATGGAAGAAAGTCATTTTAGAAAAATTACTAAGAAGATTCAAATAAAGAAAGGAGGAACATTATCTAAAGAAGAGCTAATTGCAGCTTACATGGAGCAGATTAAAAAAGATATTCAGAAGCAAATTACTGATGATGATGTTTTAATGGGGGATAATTTAGAAGATTCTCAAAGTGTAAATAGTATAACTTCAGAAGATTTAGCGGATCTACTCAAAAAAGCTGAAGAAGAGATTTTGAAAATCAAAAAAGCCACTTAAGTTTCTAGAAGGGGCTATTATGTAATTTTATTCAGTTTACTGTAGGATTATTGACTTTTATGTCGGTTACTGTGCACTTTTACTGTGCACAATATTTTCTATAAATAAGGTAGATTTCATTTAGAGGAGGTAGGTTTTCCGGAACTCCTCTCTCTCTTTCTAAGATTTTCCTCTCCCTTCTCTCTAAAATTTCCTTTTGTAATACTACTTGTAATATTTATTGTGAATAAATAAATCAAGAAGTTCTGGTAATCAGGTACTTTCCATTTCTTTAGTTATATTATATTTTCTATATTATAATTGTGTTTTATTTGTTTATTTGCCCAATGATGGGCTAAATTCATAAGTGTTAAATAATAACTGATATAGCTTAAGTATGATCGGAAAAGGTAATGACTCTTAATGAATAGCTTGCCTTGAAGGGGTAAAGGTTGTGGTATGGGTGTTAGTTTAAATAATTTTATAGCAAACTAAGCTTAAATCATGGCGTTGGTAAGCCCTAAGAGGGGTGTTCCCGGCATGGTTAGTGAGAGATTATATCGGGTATAAACCTTGTGATACCGTTGGTAAGTCCTGTATGGCTGATTAAATCGCCTATGGATGTTCCCGGTCGGGTTTATAACGAATAGTTCCGTGGTTTGCATAAAACAAATTAAACTATATAAACCCCATACTTCCTAAAAGGTCCTACAGCCCTAAAAAGGTCCTGCTTAAAGTTTGGTATCAGAGCCATGGAAGATCATATTTAGGTTATGAAAGTTATTATTTAACACTTAACTTTTTGAGTTCTTATGTCTTGGTTTAATAAACCAAAATTTATTAAAAATATGATTAAGGAACAAGTAGATTTTCCTGTCCAACAAGATTTATTAAATACTTGGGTGATTCCTAAAGGAAATATAGAGGCTATTTATAAATTAGGAACTTTTGAAAAATTTGCTGGAAAAACTACTGTGGAAACTACAGAATTAAGTTTTACTATGGACAAAGATAGTGGAGTTTTCCATCTATTATCTCAAAATGACATAGATTATTACAAATCTAAATATTTCAATTATTTACATATTGGTTTAGTTCAAGTTGCTTTTAAGCCACTAACATTGAAAGGCTTACCTGAAAGTTTTGTTGCTGCATTACGAGATGGTAGAAATTTAAATTGGAAAAATTCTTTGATTGGTTCTATACAATCAACCTTGGCTTATGGTGCAATTTATTTTAATGCTTATCCGAATTTAAATATTGCTCTAACTGATGTGAATATATTACAATCATTAATTTTGAATATTAAGATTAATGGATATGATTATTTACCCGGAACAGAAGTTATGTGTATTTGTACTATAATTGTTTATAGACCTCTTTATACTTTATCTCCTAGATGTAAAATTGCTGAACAAAATCATGAGACTGTTTTGTTTGAAAATAATTTTTCTAAATCAATAATTATTACTCGTAGATTAATTAAGTGGGAAGAAATAAATTTTCCTACTGAATGGATTATTGAAGAAGCTGCAGTACCTCGTGAGATTACTAGTGAGGAGATTTCTGATATCAGACAAAGTAAAGATGGTAGTGTAACTTTGAGTTTTAAAACCCAGGATATCCCAAGACTAACAGATTCCCCTTCAAGATTAACCCGATCTGTATCTTCTTATATTTCTCCAGTAGATTATATTGTAGATATTCCATCAAGGGCTTCAACTTCTCAAATTAGAGATACAAATTTTGATAAAATTATTTTAGATAATAATAATATTGCTAAAGGTGAAGATCGTTTAAGTGATCCTACAGATTCTGACATGAATTTTCCAACTGGTTTACATGGATAGTAAAAAAATTGATTTTAGTCCAGGTTCCCTGGCACGAAAAAAGATTACTTTAGAATTTTATAGTCCAAAATGGGAAGAATTTAGGAATTGGTTTTTCTCTTTATTTAATAAAGATGAGACAGAGTATTTTTCTAAAGAATTTTACAAAGAGTTAGAAGGAAATAATATTTCATTGCCATTTGTCCCATGGTTCATGATTAAATATGTGGGATATCATTTGTCAGTCATTGAACATGAGTATCATTTGTCTAATGGAGATATAATGATTTCTTCTTTACCTCCAACTCAGTCTTTTGATATCAATAGAGATGGTAAAACTATTAATTTTACTGCTTTTGCAAAATTATTTGAAAACAAAGTTGCTGTAACTACTTGTGAACATGTCAATTTGATTCTTATACAGCAGAATTATGCTAATGATTATTTGAATGTATTAGGAGAGCATGTCATGGCATTGCATAAGAATTTAGACAATTATTTAAAACAAACACAGATTTTACAAGAAAAAATAGAAGCTTTTCATAAACCAAAACAAGAATTAAAAATTGTCAAAAATACTTTACAACCTCCTCCGGAAATAAAAAGTTTCAAAACTGATTCTACTGAAGAAATTGAACAGCTTTTAAAAGAGAAACTAAAGAATATTGTTTTTGATTCCAATATTACTGGAATTGATTTACAGCTTCAACCTGTTTTATCTACAAAACAAGAAAATTTTATTACTCAGAATGTTTCAGAAAATGATTTTGTTAATAAAATCAATACAAAATGGGCTGATAAGCCTATTCAGAGAATGTTTTATTACAATAGACCAACTCCGATGGATGTTTTAAATGAAGAAAGAGATCAGATTTTTAATAATAGTTACAGTAGCAAGGACATTTATGAATGGAATATTGATGGTTTTAATGATAAACAAATTTTTACTACTGTGCATAGAATGTTGATGTATAGCACTATTTGTAAGATTAAATAAAATTAAGATCGTGATATTGCTGCTATGATTGTTGCTGGTTTCACTGGCCAACTTAAAGGTTGGTGGGATAATTTTTTAAATCAAGAACAAAAGAATACTATCATGAATACTACTAGTGTTATTAAAATTGAAGGGCAATTAGCCTATCAGACTACTGATCAAACAAGTACTTCTCAAGTACAACAAAATGCTGTTTATACTTTGATTACTGCTATGGTTGAACATTTTTGTGGTAGATGGACTGATGAAGCAGAAACTATTAGAACAACATTACAAAATTTACGTTGTAGACAACTATCTGATTTTAGATGGTATAAAGATGTATTCTTAAGTCGTGTTATGGAATTGCATGATTGTAGTCATGAGCATTGGAAGTCTAAATTTATTGATGGTTTACCTTCGATTTTTGCGGAAAGAGTGAGAAAACATTTACGTGGTTTGCATAAAACAAATTAAACTATATAAACCCCATACTTCCTAAAAGGTCCTACAGCCCTAAAAAGGTCCTGCTTAAAGTTTGGTATCAGAACCATGGAAGATCATATTTAGGTTATGAAAGTTATTATTTAACACTTAACTTTTTGAGTTCTTATGTCTTGCTTTAATAAACCAAAATTTATTAAAAATATGATTAAGGAACAAGTAGATTTTCCTGTCCAACAAGATTTATTAAATACTTGGGTGATTCCTAAAGTAAATATAGAGGCTATTTATAAATTGGGAACTTTTGAAAAATTTGCTGGAAAAACTACTGTGAAAACTACAGAATTAAGTTTTACTATGGACAAAGATAGTGGAGTTTTCCATCTATTATCTCAGAATGACATAGATTATTACAAATCTAAAGATTTCAATTATTTACATATTGGTTTAGTTCAAGTTGCTTTTAAGCCATTAACATTGAAAGGCTTACCTGAAAGTTTTGTTGCTGCATTACGAGATGGTAGAAATTTAAATTGGAAAAATTCTTTGATTGGTTCTATACAATCAACCTTGGCTTATGGTGCAATTTATTTTAATGCTTATCCGAATTTAAATATTGCTCTAACTGATGTGAATATATTACAATCATTAATTTTGAATATTAAGATTAATGGATATGATTATTTACCCGGAACAGAAGTTATGTGTATTTGTACTATAATTGTTTATAGACCTCTTTATACTTTATCTCCTAGATGTAAAATTGCTGAACAAAATCATGAGACTGTTTTGTTTGAAAATAATTTTTCTAAATAAAAAATTATTACTCGTAGATTAATTAAGTGGGAAGAAATAAATTTTCCTACTGAATGGTTTATTGAAGAAGCTGCAGTACCTCGTGAGATTACTAGTGAGGAGATTTCTGATATCAGACAAAGTAAAGATGGTAGTGTAACTTTGAGTTTTAAAACCCAGGATATCCCAAGACTAACAGATTCCTCTTCAAGATTAACCCGATCTGTATCTTCTTATATTTCTCCAGTAGATTATATTGTAGATATTCCATCAAGGGCTTCAACTTCTCAAATTAGAGATACAAATTTTGATAAAATTATTTCAGATAATAACAATATTGCTAAAGGTGAAGATCGTTTAAGTGATCCTACAGATTCTGACATGAATTTTCCAACTGGTTTACATGGATAGTAAAAAAATTGATTTTAGTCCAGGTTCTCTGGCACGAAAAAAGATTTCTTTAGAATTTTATAGTCCAAAATGGGAAGAATTTAAGAATTGGTTTTTCTCTTCATTTAATAAAGATGAGACAGAGTATTCTTCTTAAGAATTTTACAAAGAGTTAGAAGGAAATAATATTTCATTGCCATTTGTCCCATGTTTCATGATTAAATATGTGGGATATCATTTGTCAGTCATTGAACATGAGTATCATTTGTCTAATGGAGATATAATGATTTCTTCTTTACCTCCAACTCAGTCTTTTGATATCAATAGAGATGGTAAAACTATTAATTTTACTGCTTTTGCAAAATTATTTGAAAACAAAGTTGCTGTAACTACTTGTGAACATGTCAATTTGATTCTTAAACAGCAGAATTATGCTAATTATTATTTGAATGTATTAGGAGAGCATGTCATGGCATTGCATAAGAATTTAGACAATTATTTAAAACAAACACAGATTTTACAAGAAAAAATAGAAGCTTTTCATAAACCAAAACAAGAATTAAAAATTGTCAAAAATACTTTACAACCTCCTCCGGAAATAAAAAGTTTCAAAACTGATTCTACTGAAGAAATTGAACAGCTTTTAAAAGAGAAACTAAAGAATATTGTTTTTGATTCCAATATTACTGGAATTGATTTACAGCCTCAACCTGTTTTATCTACAAAACAAGAAAATTTATTACTCAGAATGTTTCAGAAAATGATTTTGTTAATAAAATCAATACAAAATGGGCTGATAAGCCTATTCAAAGGATGTTTTATTACAATAGACCAACTCCGATGGATGTTTTAAATGAAGAAAGAGATCAGATTTTTAATAATAGTTACAGTAGCAAGGAAATTTATGAATGGAATATTGATGGTTTTAATGATAAACAAATTTTTACTACTGTGCATAGAATGTTGATGTATAGTACTATTTGTAAGATTAATAAAAATCAAGATCGTGATATTGCTGCTATGATTGTTGCTGGTTTCACTGGCCAACTTAAAGGTTGGTGGGATAATTTTTTAAATCAAGAACAAAAGAATACTATCATGAATACTACTAGTGTTATTAAAATTGAAGGGCAATTAGCCTATCAGACTACTGATCAAACAAGTACTTCTCAAGTACAACAAAATGCTGTTTATACTTTGATTACTACTATGGTTGAACATTTTTGTGGTAGATGGACTGATGAAGCAGAAACTATTAGAACAACATTACAAAATTTACGTTGTAGACAACTATCTGATTTTAGATGGTATAAAGATGTATTCTTAAGTCGTGTTATGGAATTGCATGATAGTAGTCATGAGCATTGGAAGTCTAAATTTATTGATGGTTTACCTTCGATTTTTGCGGAAAGAGTGAGAAAACATTTACGTGGTTCGCATAATAAAATTCCTTATGATTCCTTGACTTATGGGAAAATTATTAGTGTTTGTACTCAAGAAGGCTTAGCTGTTTGTAATGATATAAAGATGAATTATCATATCAAAAAGAATAGATTGAATGAAAGGAAGCAATTAGGAGAATTTTGTGATCAATTTGCTTTTGATATTCCTGGTTCTTCAAAAAAGAAAAAGAAGTTTTCTAAATTTTCTAAAGATGACAAGAAAAGAAAGTATAAGAAAAAGTTTACTTCTCGTGATAAGTCCTCTTGGGATAAGAAAGAAAAGAAAGTTTACAAAAAGAAGGGTAAGAAAGATTATAAAAGAAGGATTAGATGTCATAAATGTGGTAAATTTGGGCATTATGCGAATGAGTGCAAAACTCAGGAAAAGATTAAGAGTTTGGATCTGGATGAAAAAATAAAAGATTCTTTGTGTAAGATTTTATTAAATTCTGATTCTGATTCTAATTCTGAAATATCTGATTATTCTTCTACTGATTATAGTTCGGATGATTTAAGAATTCTTCATAATGAAGAATTATATTCTGATTCTGATAGTTCTTCTTCAGAAGATATTTGTGCTTGCAAGAAAGATAATAGTCTATATGATTTAATTTCAAATTTTCAGGATTTGAATGTGAATATGATTAATGATGAAAAAATTATGAAGATTTTAAAGAAAATAGATAATAAAGATTTAAGAAATAAAATTCTGGATACAATTTTAAATGATGATTTTGATATTGACAACCAAAACAATATATCTTCTAATACTCCTATCTTGAAGCAACCTGACTATTATTCAACTGCCGAGTTAAAAAGGATTTTGGTCCAAAGAAATTTTCCAGAAAAAGAAACTATTATTTCTGATTTAAAACAAGAACTTGTTATTTTAAAAGAAGAAATTATTTATTTAAAAAATCAGTCAAAAATTCATGATAGAAGAATTTCTAGCCTAGAAGATAATAGGACTTTTGATTTACATTTACAAGCAAACAAGGTTGAGAATTCTAAAGCAAATGAAACTGAGATTTCTGAGACTGAGATTTCTAAAAATAGTAATACTGAGAAAATTAGCCAAGATCATACAAAAGATTCTTTTTTGACAAATATCTTCAGTGAAGATAGAAATGAATTTTTACAAAAAATGAGTATTATTACATCTCAAAAGTTTTATACTAAAATTACTTTACAAATTGATTACAATTTTAGAAAGGAATTCATTGCCTTATTTGACAGTGGAGCAGATGTAAATTGTGTTCAGGAAGGACTTATACCTTCAAGATATTTTCATAAAACAACTCATTGTTTAAGATCTGCTAATGGTAGTCAAATGAAATTGAATTATAAATTACGAAAAGCTTTTTTATGTAACAATGGTATTTGTTTACCTCAAAGTTTTATGATTGTGGAAGATATTTCTTGTCCAATTATTTTAGGGGTCCCATTCATGCATGCGATATTTCCTTTGAAAAGGTGGGATCATACTAAAATAATAGGAACTTATAATGATAAAGATTTTCAATTAGATTTTATCACTAAACCATTTACTAAGTCTATAAATCAAATTGTTGAAAAATTAATTTTAAAAAATCAACAAGTCAATTTTATAAAACAAGAAATTTATTTATTAGAAATAGATATTTTACTAAAAAATCCAAAATTACAAGGAAATGTGAATTTATTAAAAAACCAGTTTATTGCTAATATTTGTAATGATCATCCCAGTGCTTTTTGGGATAGAAAAAAGCATGTTGTGACATTACCTTATGAAGATTGTTTTGATGAGAATAATATTCCTACTAAGGCAAGACCTTGTCAAATGAATTCTGCATATTTGGATTTGTGTAAAAAAGAGATTGATAATTTATTGAAAAAGAATTTGATTAGACAATCTAGTTCTGCTTGGTCATGTACTGCTTTTTATGTTAATAAACATGCAGAACAAGAAAGAGGTGTACCTAGATTAGTTATTAATTATAAACCTCTTAATAAAGTTTTGAAATGGATTAGGTATCCTATCCCTAATAAAAAAGATTTATTGAATAGGTTACATGATGCAATCATTTTTTCTAAATTTGATTTAAAATCGGGATATTGGCAAATTCAGATTGCTGAACAAGACAGATATAAAACTGCTTTTAATGTTCCAATAGGACAATTTGAATGGAATGTTATGCCTTTTGGATTGAAGAATGCGCCTTCAGAATTTCAAAAGATTATGAATAATATATTTATTCCTTTTACAGATTTCATTATTGTTTACATAGATGATATTTTAGTATTTTCCAAAAATATTGAATTACATTTCAAACATTTAGAATTATTTCAAAAAATAGTTATTCAAAATGGATTAGTTATTTCTAATCCAAAAATGTGTCTTTTTCAAAGTAACATTAGATTTCTTGGTCATAATATTGGAAAAGGAACAATTACGCCTATTAATAGGACGATTGAATTCGGATCAAAATTTCCTGATATTATTACTAATAAGACTCAATTACAAAGATTTTTGGGTAGTTTAAATTATATTTCTCCGTTCATAAAAGACTTATCAAAAGATACTGCTATTTTATATGAAAGGCTAAAAAAGAACCCTCCTGCTTGGAATGATTCTCACACTGATGCTGTTAAGAAAACAAAATCCAAAATAAAAGAACTCCCTTGTTTAACTTTGGCTAACCCAAATTGGGAAAAAACTGTTGAAACTGATGCTTCAGATATTGGATATGCGGGTATTTTGACTCAATTTTCTCCTGTTGAAAAAAGAGATTATGTTATACAATTTTATTCAGGAAAATGGAATGATAGTCAAAGAAATTATGCAACAGTAGCAAAAGAGATTTTAGCTATCGTTAAGAGTGTTTTAAAATTTTAGACGGATTTATATAATCAGAAATTTGTAATCAAAACAGATTGTCAAGCTGCTAAGTTCTTATTTAATAAGGATTTTAAGCACAATGTTTCTAAACAGATGTTTGCTAGATGGCAAGCATTATTGGCTCCTTTTGATTTTGAAATTGTTTATAAAAAAGGAATTGATAACAGTTTACCAGATTTTCTTACCCGAGAATATCTTACTAATGATTAATTTTCAGTTTTGTAGGATGAGGCCAAATTGGCCAAGACCTTCCTCTGGAAGGGGAAGAGGAGCAAATCAGAATAGATTTCAGACCCTAGGGCATATTCCAGCCCAGAAAAGATTGCTTGAAGAAGGATCATCTTCATCATCAAATATAAGACCTTCTTTTGCAGATTACCAGAAATATCTAGATTTTATTGCCAGCAATGCTGGAACTGCTGGGGGTAGCAATGCTACTATTCAACCCACCTCTATTGAGGATCATAAAGATTTTGAACCCCTTAATGAAGATTCTTATGCAGTTATAATTGGGAAAACTGACAATGAGATTTTTGATATAAATCCTATAAAAGAGATTATAATTTATGTTGATAACAAAGATTTTCAATGGAAACACAATCCTTGGATTGTTATGAAAAGGTATTTAAACAATGCATTATTTCCAATGCAAACTTACAAGAATAGATTGCACTATGAAATGATTTTAACATCTACTGGATCAGTAGAAATTTCTCATAACAATACTAGTAATTCTAATAAATCATATTTTTCTTTTTCCAAAATGATTATTAAGAAAATTATTTTACCAGATGAATGGGGACTAAGTACTTTAAAAGATTGCCAGTATATACATCCAATTCAAAAGATGTCAATTAATTATAATTATTGGGATTATGTGGAGGCATTTTCAAAGACTTTATTTTATGAAAATGATGATCATAAGCACTCTTGGTTTATAAAAATTTGTGCTCAAGTTTTTAAAAGTACCCAGATTCCAAGTTGGTTCATTAAATGGTGGTCCTTTTTCGGGCCTTCTCAAGGAATACTACCAGTACAGTTTAAAGAGTTATATCATCAATGGGTAGAGATTTCGCCAAGGATTTACAAATGGACCATTGAATTAGGGAAAGATTCAGATGAAGTACCTTGTTTATTTAGAAGACATTATACAAAATTTTGGCCTAAACTAATCTCAAAAGGATCTGATGGAAAGATGGTTGGGCAAGAGCTATTGGATACTATTAAGACTACAATTACCAAATATGACAAAGAAATCCCAGATGATGCAGAAATGGAAGAAAGTCATTTTAGAAAAATTACTAAGAAGATTCAAATAAAGAAAGGAGGAACATTATCTAAAGAAGAGCTAATTGCAGCTTACATGGAGCAGATTAAAAAAGATATTCAGAAGCAAATTACTGATGATGATGTTTTAATGGGGGATAATTTAGAAGATTCTCAAAGTGTAAATAGTATAACTTCAGAAGATTTAGCGGATCTACTCAAAAAAGCTGAAGAAGAGATTTTGAAAATCAAAAAAGCCACTTAAGTTTCTAGAAGGGGCTATTATGTAATTTTATTCAGTTTACTGTAGGATTATTGACTTTTATGTCGGTTACTGTGCACTTTTACTGTGCACAATATTTTCTATAAATAAGGTAGATTTCATTTAGAGGAGGTAGGTTTTCCGGAACTCCTCTCTCTCTTTCTAAGATTTTCCTCTCCCTTCTCTCTAAAATTTCCTTTTGTAATACTACTTGTAATATTTATTGTGAATAAATAAATCAAGAAGTTCTGGTAATCAGGTACTTTCCATTTCTTTAGTTATATTATATTTTCTATATTATAATTGTGTTTTATTTGTTTATTTGCCCAATGATGGGCTAAATTCATAAGTGTTAAATAATAACTGATATAGCTTAAGTATGATCGGAAAAGGTAATGACTCTTAATGAATAGCTTGCCTTGAAGGGGTAAAGGTTGTGGTATGGGTGTTAGTTTAAATAATTTTATAGCAAACTAAGCTTAAATCATGGCGTTGGTAAGCCCTAAGAGGGGTGTTCCCGGCATGGTTAGTGAGAGATTATATCGGGTATAAACCTTGTGATACCGTTGGTAAGTCCTGTATGGCTGATTAAATCGCCTATGGATGTTCCCGGTCGGGTTTATAACGAATAGTTCCGTGGTTTGCATAAAACAAATTAAACTATATAAACCCCATACTTCCTAAAAGGTCCTACAGCCCTAAAAAGGTCCTGCTTAAAGTTTGGTATCAGAGCCATGGAAGATCATATTTAGGTTATGAAAGTTATTATTTAACACTTAACTTTTTGAGTTCTTATGTCTTGGTTTAATAAACCAAAATTTATTAAAAATATGATTAAGGAACAAGTAGATTTTCCTGTCCAACAAGATTTATTAAATACTTGGGTGATTCCTAAAGTAAATATAGAGGCTATTTATAAATTAGGAACTTTTGAAAAATTTGCTGGAAAAACTACTGTGGAAACTACAGAATTAAGTTTTACTATGGACAAAGATAGTGGAGTTTTCCATCTATTATCTCAAAATGACATAGATTATTACAAATCTAAATATTTCAATTATTTACATATTGGTTTAGTTCAAGTTGCTTTTAAGCCACTAACATTGAAAGGCTTACCTGAAAGTTTTGTTGCTGCATTACGAGATGGTAGAAATTTAAATTGGAAAAATTCTTTGATTGGTTCTATACAATCAACCTTGGCTTATGGTGCAATTTATTTTAATGCTTATCCGAATTTAAATATTGCTCTAACTGATGTGAATATATTACAATCATTAATTTTGAATATTAAGATTAATGGATATGATTATTTACCCGGAACAGAAGTTATGTGTATTTGTACTATAATTGTTTATAGACCTCTTTATACTTTATCTCCTAGATGTAAAATTGCTGAACAAAATCATGAGACTGTTTTGTTTGAAAATAATTTTTCTAAATCAATAATTATTACTCGTAGATTAATTAAGTGGGAAGAAATAAATTTTCCTACTGAATGGATTATTGAAGAAGCTGCAGTACCTCGTGAGATTACTAGTGAGGAGATTTCTGATATCAGACAAAGTAAAGATGGTAGTGTAACTTTGAGTTTTAAAACCCAGGATATCCCAAGACTAACAGATTCCCCTTCAAGATTAACCCGATCTGTATCTTCTTATATTTCTCCAGTAGATTATATTGTAGATATTCCATCAAGGGCTTCAACTTCTCAAATTAGAGATACAAATTTTGATAAAATTATTTTAGATAATAATAATATTGCTAAAGGTGAAGATCGTTTAAGTGATCCTACAGATTCTGACATGAATTTTCCAACTGGTTTACATGGATAGTAAAAAAATTGATT
Source organism: Nicotiana benthamiana (assembly GCA_034376525.1). Taxonomy (NCBI): domain Eukaryota; kingdom Viridiplantae; phylum Streptophyta; class Magnoliopsida; order Solanales; family Solanaceae; genus Nicotiana; species Nicotiana benthamiana. The sequence goes on along the minus strand of CM067337.1, from coordinate 89,446,301 downwards.
TTAGTCCAGGTTCCCTGGCACGAAAAAAGATTACTTTAGAATTTTATAGTCCAAAATGGGAAGAATTTAGGAATTGGTTTTTCTCTTTATTTAATAAAGATGAGACAGAGTATTTTTCTAAAGAATTTTACAAAGAGTTAGAAGGAAATAATATTTCATTGCCATTTGTCCCATGGTTCATGATTAAATATGTGGGATATCATTTGTCAGTCATTGAACATGAGTATCATTTGTCTAATGGAGATATAATGATTTCTTCTTTACCTCCAACTCAGTCTTTTGATATCAATAGAGATGGTAAAACTATTAATTTTACTGCTTTTGCAAAATTATTTGAAAACAAAGTTGCTGTAACTACTTGTGAACATGTCAATTTGATTCTTATACAGCAGAATTATGCTAATGATTATTTGAATGTATTAGGAGAGCATGTCATGGAATTGCATAAGAATTTAGACAATTATTTAAAACAAACACAGATTTTACAAGAAAAAATAGAAGCTTTTCATAAACCAAAACAAGAATTAAAAATTGTCAAAAATACTTTACAACCTCCTCCGGAAATAAAAAGTTTCAAAACTGATTCTACTGAAGAAATTGAACAGCTTTTAAAAGAGAAACTAAAGAATATTGTTTTTGATTCCAATATTACTGGAATTGATTTACAGCTTCAACCTGTTTTATCTACAAAACAAGAAAATTTTATTACTCAGAATGTTTCAGAAAATGATTTTGTTAATAAAATCAATACAAAATGGGCTGATAAGCCTATTCAGAGAATGTTTTATTACAATAGACCAACTCCGATGGATGTTTTAAATGAAGAAAGAGATCAGATTTTTAATAATAGTTACAGTAGCAAGGACATTTATGAATGGAATATTGATGGTTTTAATGATAAACAAATTTTTACTACTGTGCATAGAATGTTGATGTATAGCACTATTTGTAAGATTAAATAAAATTAAGATCGTGATATTGCTGCTATGATTGTTGCTGGTTTCACTGGCCAACTTAAAGGTTGGTGGGATAATTTTTTAAATCAAGAACAAAAGAATACTATCATGAATACTACTAGTGTTATTAAAATTGAAGGGCAATTAGCCTATCAGACTACTGATCAAACAAGTACTTCTCAAGTACAACAAAATGCTGTTTATACTTTGATTACTACTATGGTTGAACATTTTTGTGGTAGATGGACTGATGAAGCAGAAACTATTAGAACAACATTACAAAATTTACGTTGTAGACAACTATCTGATTTTAGATGGTATAAAGATGTATTCTTAAGTCGTGTTATGGAATTGCATGATTGTAGTCATGAGCATTGGAAGTCTAAATTTATTGATGGTTTACCTTCGATTTTTGCGGAAAGAGTGAGAAAACATTTACGTGGTTTGCATAAAACAAATTAAACTATATAAACCCCATACTTCCTAAAAGGTCCTACAGCCCTAAAAAGGTCCTGCTTAAAGTTTGGTATCAGAACCATGGAAGATCATATTTAGGTTATGAAAGTTATTATTTAACACTTAACTTTTTGAGTTCTTATGTCTTGCTTTAATAAACCAAAATTTATTAAAAATATGATTAAGGAACAAGTAGATTTTCCTGTCCAACAAGATTTATTAAATACTTGGGTGATTCCTAAAGTAAATATAGAGGCTATTTATAAATTGGGAACTTTTGAAAAATTTGCTGGAAAAACTACTGTGAAAACTACAGAATTAAGTTTTACTATGGACAAAGATAGTGGAGTTTTCCATCTATTATCTCAGAATGACATAGATTATTACAAATCTAAAGATTTCAATTATTTACATATTGGTTTAGTTCAAGTTGCTTTTAAGCCATTAACATTGAAAGGCTTACCTGAAAGTTTTGTTGCTGCATTACGAGATGGTAGAAATTTAAATTGGAAAAATTCTTTGATTGGTTCTATACAATCAACCTTGGCTTATGGTGCAATTTATTTTAATGCTTATCCGAATTTAAATATTGCTCTAACTGATGTGAATATATTACAATCATTAATTTTGAATATTAAGATTAATGGATATGATTATTTACCCGGAACAGAAGTTATGTGTATTTGTACTATAATTGTTTATAGACCTCTTTATACTTTATCTCCTAGATGTAAAATTGCTGAACAAAATCATGAGACTGTTTTGTTTGAAAATAATTTTTCTAAATAAAAAATTATTACTCGTAGATTAATTAAGTGGGAAGAAATAAATTTTCCTACTGAATGGTTTATTGAAGAAGCTGCAGTACCTCGTGAGATTACTAGTGAGGAGATTTCTGATATCAGACAAAGTAAAGATGGTAGTGTAACTTTGAGTTTTAAAACCCAGGATATCCCAAGACTAACAGATTCCTCTTCAAGATTAACCCGATCTGTATCTTCTTATATTTCTCCAGTAGATTATATTGTAGATATTCCATCAAGGGCTTCAACTTCTCAAATTAGAGATACAAATTTTGATAAAATTATTTCAGATAATAATAATATTGCTAAAGGTGAAGATCGTTTAAGTGATCCTACAGATTCTGACATGAATTTTCCAACTGGTTTACATGGATAGTAAAAAAATTGATTTTAGTCCAGGTTCTCTGGCACGAAAAAAGATTTCTTTAGAATTTTATAGTCCAAAATGGGAAGAATTTAAGAATTGGTTTTTCTCTTCATTTAATAAAGATGAGACAGAGTATTCTTCTTAAGAATTTTACAAAGAGTTAGAAGGAAATAATATTTCATTGCCATTTGTCCCATGGTTCATGATTAAATATGTGGGATATCATTTGTCAGTCATTGAACATGAGTATCATTTGTCTAATGGAGATATAATGATTTCTTCTTTACCTCCAACTCAGTCTTTTGATATCAATAGAGATGGTAAAACTATTAATTTTACTGCTTTTGCAAAATTATTTGAAAACAAAGTTGCTGTAACTACTTGTGAACATGTCAATTTGATTCTTAAACAGCAGAATTATGCTAATTATTATTTGAATGTATTAGGAGAGCATGTCATGGCATTGCATAAGAATTTAGACAATTATTTAAAACAAACACAGATTTTACAAGAAAAAATAGAAGCTTTTCATAAACCAAAACAAGAATTAAAAATTGTCAAAAATACTTTACAACCTCCTCCGGAAATAAAAAGTTTCAAAACTGATTCTACTGAAGAAATTGAACAGCTTTTAAAAGAGAAACTAAAGAATATTGTTTTTGATTCCAATATTACTGGAATTGATTTACAGCCTCAACCTGTTTTATCTACAAAACAAGAAAATTTATTACTCAGAATGTTTCAGAAAATGATTTTGTTAATAAAATCAATACAAAATGGGCTGATAAGCCTATTCAAAGGATGTTTTATTACAATAGACCAACTCCGATGGATGTTTTAAATGAAGAAAGAGATCAGATTTTTAATAATAGTTACAGTAGCAAGGAAATTTATGAATGGAATATTGATGGTTTTAATGATAAACAAATTTTTACTACTGTGCATAGAATGTTGATGTATAGTACTATTTGTAAGATTAATAAAAATCAAGATCGTGATATTGCTGCTATGATTGTTGCTGGTTTCACTGGCCAACTTAAAGGTTGGTGGGATAATTTTTTAAATCAAGAACAAAAGAATACTATCATGAATACTACTAGTGTTATTAAAATTGAAGGGCAATTAGCCTATCAGACTACTGATCAAACAAGTACTTCTCAAGTACAACAAAATGCTGTTTATACTTTGATTACTACTATGGTTGAACATTTTTGTGGTAGATGGACTGATGAAGCAGAAACTATTAGAACAACATTACAAAATTTACGTTGTAGACAACTATCTGATTTTAGATGGTATAAAGATGTATTCTTAAGTCGTGTTATGGAATTGCATGATAGTAGTCATGAGCATTGGAAGTCTAAATTTATTGATGGTTTACCTTCGATTTTTGCGGAAAGAGTGAGAAAACATTTACGTGGTTCGCATAATAAAATTCCTTATGATTCCTTGACTTATGGGAAAATTATTAGTGTTTGTACTCAAGAAGGCTTAGCTGTTTGTAATGATATAAAGATGAATTATCATATCAAAAAGAATAGATTGAATGAAAGGAAGCAATTAGGAGAATTTTGTGATCAATTTGCTTTTGATATTCCTGGTTCTTCAAAAAAGAAAAAGAAGTTTTCTAAATTTTCTAAAGATGACAAGAAAAGAAAGTATAAGAAAAAGTTTACTTCTCGTGATAAGTCCTCTTGGGATAAGAAAGAAAAGAAAGTTTACAAAAAGAAGGGTAAGAAAGATTATAAAAGAAGGATTAGATGTCATAAATGTGGTAAATTTGGGCATTATGCGAATGAGTGCAAAACTCAGGAAAAGATTAAGAGTTTGGATCTGGATGAAAAAATAAAAGATTCTTTGTGTAAGATTTTATTAAATTCTGATTCTGATTCTAATTCTGAAATATCTGATTATTCTTCTACTGATTATAGTTCGGATGATTTAAGAATTCTTCATAATGAAGAATTATATTCTGATTCTGATAGTTCTTCTTCAGAAGATATTTGTGCTTGCAAGAAAGATAATAGTCTATATGATTTAATTTCAAATTTTCAGGATTTGAATGTGAATATGATTAATGATGAAAAAATTATGAAGATTTTAAAGAAAATAGATAATAAAGATTTAAGAAATAAAATTCTGGATACAATTTTAAATGATGATTTTGATATTGACAACCAAAACAATATATCTTCTAATACTCCTATCTTGAAGCAACCTGACTATTATTCAACTGCCGAGTTAAAAAGGATTTTGGTCCAAAGAAATTTTCCAGAAAAAGAAACTATTATTTCTGATTTAAAACAAGAACTTGTTATTTTAAAAGAAGAAATTATTTATTTAAAAAATCAGTCAAAAATTCATGATAGAAGAATTTCTAGCCTAGAAGATAATAGGACTTTTGATTTACATTTACAAGCAAACAAGGTTGAGAATTCTAAAGCAAATGAAACTGAGATTTCTGAGACTGAGATTTCTAAAAATAGTAATACTGAGAAAATTAGCCAAGATCATACAAAAGATTCTTTTTTGACAAATATCTTCAGTGAAGATAGAAATGAATTTTTACAAAAAATGAGTATTATTACATCTCAAAAGTTTTATACTAAAATTACTTTACAAATTGATTACAATTTTAGAAAGGAATTCATTGCCTTATTTGACAGTGGAGCAGATGTAAATTGTGTTCAGGAAGGACTTATACCTTCAAGATATTTTCATAAAACAACTCATTGTTTAAGATCTGCTAATGGTAGTCAAATGAAATTGAATTATAAATTACGAAAAGCTTTTTTATGTAACAATGGTATTTGTTTACCTCAAAGTTTTATGATTGTGGAAGATATTTCTTGTCCAATTATTTTAGGGGTCCCATTCATGCATGCGATATTTCCTTTGAAAAGGTGGGATCATACTAAAATAATAGGAACTTATAATGATAAAGATTTTCAATTAGATTTTATCACTAAACCATTTACTAAGTCTATAAATCAAATTGTTGAAAAATTAATTTTAAAAAATCAACAAGTCAATTTTATAAAACAAGAAATTTCTTTATTAGAAATAGATATTTTACTAAAAAATCCAAAATTACAAGGAAAAGTGAATTTATTAAAAAACCAGTTTATTGCTAATATTTGTAATGATCATCCCAGTGCTTTTTGGGATAGAAAAAAGCATGTTGTGACATTACCTTATGAAGATTGTTTTGATGAGAATAATATTCCTACTAAGGCAAGACCTTGTCAAATGAATTCTGCATATTTGGATTTGTGTAAAAAAGAGATTGATAATTTATTGAAAAAGAATTTGATTAGACAATCTAGTTCTGCTTGGTCATGTACTGCTTTTTATGTTAATAAACATGCAGAACAAGAAAGAGGTGTACCTAGATTAGTTATTAATTATAAACCTCTTAATAAAGTTTTGAAATGGATTAGGTATCCTATCCCTAATAAAAAAGATTTATTGAATAGGTTACATGATGCAATCATTTTTTCTAAATTTGATTTAAAATCGGGATATTGGCAAATTCAGATTGCTGAACAAGACAGATATAAAACTGCTTTTAATGTTCCAATAGGACAATTTGAATGGAATGTTATGCCTTTTGGATTGAAGAATGCGCCTTCAGAATTTCAAAAGATTATGAATAATATATTTATTCCTTTTACAGATTTCATTATTGTTTACATAGATGATATTTTAGTATTTTCCAAAAATATTGAATTACATTTCAAACATTTAGAATTATTTCAAAAAATAGTTATTCAAAATGGATTAGTTATTTCTAATCCAAAAATGTGTCTTTTTCAAAGTAACATTAGATTTCTTGGTCATAATATTGGAAAAGGAACAATTACGCCTATTAATAGGACGATTGAATTCGGATCAAAATTTCCTGATATTATTACTAATAAGACTCAATTACAAAGATTTTTGGGTAGTTTAAATTATATTTCTCCGTTCATAAAAGACTTATCAAAAGATACTGCTATTTTATATGAAAGGCTAAAAAAGAACCCTCCTGCTTGGAATGATTCTCACACTGATGCTGTTAAGAAAATAAAATCCAAAATAAAAGAACTCCCTTGTTTAACTTTGGCTAACCCAAATTGGAAAAAAACTGTTGAAACTGATGCTTCAGATATTGGATATGCGGGTATTTTGACTCAATTTTCTCCTGTTGAAAAAAGAGATTATGTTATACAATTTTATTTAGGAAAATGGAATGATAGTCAAAGAAATTATGCAACAGTAGCAAAAGTGATTATAGCTATCGTTAAGAGTGTTTTAAAATTTCAGACGGATTTATATAATCAGAAATTTGTAATCAAAACAGATTGTCAAGCTGCTAAGTTCTTATTTAATAAGGATTTTAAGCACAATGTTTCTAAACAGATGTTTGCTAGATGGCAAGCATTATTGGCTCCTTTTGATTTTGAAATTGTTTATAAAAAAGGAATTGATAACAGTTTACCAGATTTTCTTACCCGAGAATATCTTACTAATGATTAATTTTCAGTTTTGTAGGATGAGGCCAAATTGGCCAAGACCTTCCTCTGGAAGGGGAAGAGGAGCAAATCAGAATAGATTTCAGACCCTAGGGCATATTCCAGCCCAGAAAAGATTGCTTGAAGAAGGATCATCTTCATCATCAAATATAAGACCTTCTTTTGCAGATTACCAGAAATATCTAGATTTTATTGCCAGCAATGCTGGAACTGCTGGGGGTAGCAATGCTACTATTCAACCCACCTCTATTGAGGATCATAAAGATTTTGAACCCCTTAATGAAGATTCTTATGCAGTTATAATTGGGAAAACTGACAATGAGATTTTTGATATAAATCCTATAAAAGAGATTATAATTTATGTTGATAACAAAGATTTTCAATGGAAACACAATCCTTGGATTGTTATGAAAAGGTATTTAAACAATGCATTATTTCCAATGCAAACTTACAAGAATAGATTGCACTATGAAATGATTTTAACATCTACTGGATCAGTAGAAATTTCTCATAACAATACTAGTAATTCTAATAAATCATATTTTTCTTTTTCCAAAATGATTATTAAGAAAATTATTTTACCAGATGAATGGGGACTAAGTACTTTAAAAGATTGCCAGTATATACATCCAATTCAAAAGATGTCAATTAATTATAATTATTGGGATTATGTGGAGGCATTTTCAAAGACTTTATTTTATGAAAATGATGATCATAAGCACTCTTGGTTTATAAAAATTTGTGCTCAAGTTTTTAAAAGTACCCAGATTCCAAGTTGGTTCATTAAATGGTGGTCCTTTTTCGGGCCTTCCCAAGGAATACTACCAGTACAGTTTAAAGAGTTATATCATCAATGGGTAGAGATTTCGCCAAGGATTATGGATTTGGACAAAGAGGACAGATTATACCCAAAGACTCCGATTATGAATTTTTTTTATGGAATTTTCTATTCCTTGGATTTACAAATGGACCATTGAATTAGGGAAAGATTCAGATGAAGTACCTTGTTTATTTAGAAGACATTATACAAAATTTTGGCCTAAACTAATCTCAAAAGGATCTGATGGAAAGATGGTTGGGCAAGAGCTATTGGATACTATTAAGACTACAATTACCAAATATGACAAAGAAATCCCAGATGATGCAGAAATGGAAGAAAGTCATTTTAGAAAAATTACTAAGAAGATTCAAATAAAGAAAGGGGGAACATTATCTAAAGAAGAGCTAATTGCAGCTTACATGGAGCAGATTAAAAAAGATATTCAGAAGCAAATTACTGATGATGATGTTTTAATGGGGGATAATTTAGAAGATTCTCAAAGTGTAAATAGTATAACTTCAGAAGATTTAGCGGATCTACTCAAAAAAGCTGAAGAAGAGATTTTGAAAATCAAAAAAGCCACTTAAGTTTCTAGAAGGGGCTATTATGTAATTTTATTCAGTTTACTGTAGGATTATTGACTTTTATGTCGGTTACTGTGCACTTTTACTGTGCACAATATTTTCTATAAATAAGGTAGATTTCATTTAGAGGAGGTAGGTTTTCCGGAATTCCTCTCTCTCTTTCTAAGATTTTCCTCTCCCTTCTCTCTAAAATTTCCTTTTGTAATACTACTTGTAATATTTATTGTGAATAAATAAATCAAGAAGTTCTGGTAATTAGGTACTTTCCATTTATTTAGTTATATTATATTTTCTATATTATAATTGTGTTTTATTCGATCTATTCCAAAAACTGCATCCGCTAGTGCCTTCATTTCCCTCATTGTGCCAGCTACGTCCTTCCTCTACTAAAAATCTATATTTCTTCTTCAGGCTACAAAGAATAATGGATTTGAATGTATCTGAAATGAAAGCAGCACTCGAAATATCATAAGAGAAGAAAAGCAAGTTCAGTAGTACGCCTGGTTCACGAGGTTCTACCACCGCAGGGCCCAATCATAATAAAAAAGAAAGAGTTCTCTCTTTTTTTCTCCCATGCTGTCTGTTGGTCAACAACCAACCAAAGTGCTCTATACTTCTTCACTACTCGTACAGGCTTGACGGAGTTAAGCTGTATTGAGGGAATCGTCTATTTGCCCAATGATGGGCTAAATTCATAAGTGTTAAATAATAACTGATATAGCTTAAGTATGATCGGAAAAGGTAATGACTCTTAATGAATAGCTTGCCTTGAAGGGGTAAAGGTTGTGGTATGGGTGTTAGTTTAAATAATTTTATTGCAAACTAAGCTTAAATCATGGCGTTGGTAAGCCCTAAGAGGGGTGTTCCCGGCATGGTTAGTGAGGGATTATATCGGGTATAAACCTTGTGATACCGTTGGTAAGTCCTGTATGGCTGATTAAATCGCCTATGGATGTTCCCGGTCGGGTTTATAACGAATAGTTCCGTGGTTTGCATAAAACAAATTAAACTATATAAACCCCATACTTCCTAAAAGGTCCTACAGCCCTAAAAAGGTCCTGCTTAAAGTTTGGTATCAGAGCCATGGAAGATCATATTTAGGTTATGAAAGTTATTATTTAACACTTAACTTTTTGAGTTCTTATGTCTTGGTTTAATAAACCAAAATTTATTAAAAATATGATTAAGGAACAAGTAGATTTTCCTGTCCAACAAGATTTATTAAATACTTGGGTGATTCCTAAAGTAAATATAGAGGCTATTTATAAATTAGGAACTTTTGAAAAATTTGCTGGAAAAACTACTGTGAAAACTACAGAATTAAGTTTTACTATGGACAAAGATAGTGGAGTTTTCCATCTATTATCTCAAAATGACATAGATTATTACAAATCTAAATATTTCAATTATTTACATATTGGTTTAGTTCAAGTTGCTTTTAAGCCATTAACATTGAAAGGCTTACCTGAAAGTTTTGTTGCTGCATTACGAGATGGTAGAAATTTAAATTGGAAAAATTCTTTGATTGGTTCTATACAATCAACCTTGGCTTATGGTGCAATTTATTTTAATGCTTATCCGAATTTAAATATTGCTCTAACTGATGTGAATATATTACAATCATTAATTTTGAATATTAAGATTAATGGATATGATTATTTACCCGGAACAGAAGTTATGTGTATTTGTACTATAATTGTTTATAGACCTCTTTATACTTTATCTCCTAGATGTAAAATTGCTGAACAAAATCATGAGACTGTTTTGTTTGAAAATAATTTTTCTAAATCAAAAATTATTACTCGTAGATTAATTAAGTGGGAAGAAATAAATTTTCCTACTGAATGGATTATTGAAGAAGCTGCAGTACCTCGTGAGATTACTAGTGAGGAGATTTCTGATATCAGACAAAGTAAAGATGGTAGTGTAACTTTGAGTTTTAAAACCCAGGATATCCCAAGACTAACAGATTCCTCTTCAAGATTAACCCGATCTGTATCTTCTTATATTTCTCCAGTAGATTATATTGTAGATATTCCATCAAGGGCTTCAACTTCTCAAATTAGAGATACAAATTTTGATAAAATTATTTTAGATAATAATAATATTGCTAAAGGTGAAGATCGTTTAAGTGATCCTACAGATTCTGACATGAATTTTCCAACTGGTTTACATGGATAGTAAAAAAATTGATTTTAGTCCAGGTTCTCTGGCACGAAAAAAGATTTCTTTAGAATTTTATAGTCCAAAATGGGAAGAATTTAGGAATTGGTTTTTCTCTTTATTTAATAAAGATGAGACAGAGTATTTTTCTAAAGAATTTTACAAAGAGTTAGAAGGAAATAATATTTCATTGCCATTTGTCCCATGGTTCATGATTAAATATGTGGGATATCATTTGTCAGTCATTGAACATGAGTATCATTTGTCTAATGGAGATATAATGATTTCTTCTTTATATATATAGTATGTTATGTATATATATTATAGCTTACAAAGAATTGCAAGTTAAAGACCAAAAAAATATTGCAAAGAGATATTCAAGTGAATGTCTTATAATTATTATTACCCAAAAATGACATATCTTTCTTAGTCTTCTTCCCCCCAATGGAATGAGCACAACAAGATACTAATACCATCATTAAAAGGAAAAAAATTAAAGAAGATGTGCCAAAGTACAAGTTACACCATAATCTACATTGTATCTCTAACAAATCTCAAAAATCCTTCAAGATTCGGAGGAGGTTCCGTTGGTGGTGGCGGAAAAGAAGCTTGTTCATCACCACTTCCAGTCGAAGCAGCATCCTCTGCAAGTTCCACTATCATTTCTTCATAAGCATCGTCTATCTTTGGTTGTTATTCTGCAAGTCCAAAGTTTTTTCTTTATGAGTGGATCCAATCTCTGAATAATACTGATTTTTTCAAGCTCTCCCTCATAGATGCTCTATGATCTCATATTTGAAGTCTTGCTTGACTGAAAGCGCTCTCTGATGCAACTGTGGAAGCTTGAATAGATAAAATATCACGAGTCATCCTTGCAAAAACAGGGAAGTGTTTTTCCCTTGCCTTTCATCATTCCAAAATATCAAAGCTGCCGTCGGGATTCTCCTTTTCAAGTCCCTGCGAAAAATAAACTTGAAGATCTTTTAGATGTGAAGTGTCATCAAAATTATCACCTTGAGAACCCTGAACTCCGTCCAAGATTTAAGTGCTTTTAGGCCCGCAGCCCTTTTAGACGATTGTGTACTGGACGAAGTAGGGGTTGGAACATTTGGCTAAGCATGATCTAAGGCAAGTTGATAAGCATTATATATTGTTTGAGCATTTATGTTATTTGAGGCTTTTGCATCTCATAGTGTAGCAAATTCTTCACGTGAAAGATCTAAACTCTTATAAATATTTGAGTACCAAAAGTGAGGACCTCCTAATTGAATTGTATGGTTTAACATTGCAGCAACACCATAAATAGGGGGGATAGGGAAAAAATATTTTTTAAACTTTTCTTTCATTGTATTTATAGCAAGTTGATAAATTTCCCCACCCTCCGAAAATTCAACAAACAATAACATAGTGATGCAATATAAACTAAAGAGTTTGAAATAGTTGGATAATATTGTCCAGAAAATGCATTAGTAGCAATTTAAAAATGTTCTAAAAAATGAATAAGAATTTTAACATTCGTCCAATCTTGATTTGTAAGGATTTCATCATCATCCTCACCACCAACACGAGAATTAAACGTTGCATTAATTGGGTTTGTATACTCATATGCCACGACTAAGCTTTCGTATATATAATTCCATCTAGTTGGACAAGGTTTAGGGATCTTTCTTTCTCTAAGGCCATATTCATCACATTTTTTAAAATATTCTTTAACTCTACTTCTACGGTTTGAATAAAAAAGCCAATTAAGAGCCATTCTAACCTTTTCAATTTCTAAATATAAAATTCTCATACCATCACCAAGAATTAAATGGTAAATATGAAAAATACATCCCACATGGAAACAATTAATAAATGCAGGATTCAGTGTTGTTGTAAGTATGACTATAGCACTAGTGTAACTAGAAGCATTATCCATAGAAATTGCCATTATTTTATCTCTAATGCAAAAATATCTACAAATATCAGTAACAGTGTTGGCAATAAACTTACATGTGTGCCGTGAATTTATTATTCTATAAGCAATAATGTATTTTTGCATTATCCACTCCTCATCTATCAAATGACTAGTAACAGTTAGATAACCATAGTCATTATTAATTCTACCAATATCAGTAGTAATAGAAATCTGATTAGTTATATGAGTAAACAAATAACGCAAATATTGTTCATATTCATGTTTATATTATAAATATCGCTCTTATGTGTTTTGCGAGGCCAACCTTTGTAAGTAGGATTAAAAATTCTTCTAATATATTGCACAAAATGAGGGTTTGATGGAAAACTAAAGGGTAAGCACATAACGGTAACCATCTTTGCTAATTCTTCACGATCTCTGTTAGGATCGTAATATAAAATACCACCAGTCACAGTGTTAATTCCTGATTGAACTAGATTTGAACCAGTATTAGGGTTAGTCGCAGTATCTATACTTGTCCCCTCTTGCTACGCTCTTATTTGTAAATATTTAGTTTTATCTCTAGGGTGTGTTTTTATGTGCCTAGCCAAAGTACCTGTGCTGCTACGGTCTCTAGTATATTTATGCATTAGCAATTTCCCACAAGTTTTATACTTAGCCTTACTTTGTTCTCTTTCTTGAGTAAAAAAAGCCAAACAATTGATGTTTCGGGGCATTTAGAAGGTTGTCTATTAAATGTAGGGGTTTCTACAGGTGGCCCGGCCGGTGCATCAGTTGGGTTATTAACAGAACTAGTAGGCGTATCATCTAAATCCGGTTGGATTTCATCTACATCCTCATTTTCCTCATCATTTTCTAAGATAGTTTGATTAGGATAAAGAGCATTCACAATTTCTTCATTTAATTGTTCACCCGATGAAACACTATGGCAAAATTGACTATCTGAAAATTGAGAACAAAGGTTATCACTATCAAGAATAATAGGAGCAGCAGGATGGGTAAATGAAGAAGGTCGGAGAGCCGGGGGGGAGGGTAGTAGGTTGGCCACTACATTCACCAATTTTAGCTTTTCCGTTGCCGCCAAACATTTTTTTCAAAGAAAATGTCATATTAATTACAAGTATGCAAACTACAACACAAAAATATATTCTTAAAACTTAAGAGTTGGAACGAGTGTACCGAATTGCCAAACAACTTCTTGAATACTGCAAATTGTTGAAGACTTGAATACTTCAATTCACCAACTTCACAATTTTCACGAAATTGCAATAATAAAGTAAGTAATAAAAGAGAAATTAAATATAGATTGAGAGAGCTTGGAGAGATTGATGAATTGGTGAGTAAAAATAAAAGAATGAGGGGATAGTTATAGTTGAAAATGGAAAAAGTGTAATTACATAAAGTTTGGGGTTAAAATAAAGTTTGGGAGCCAAATGGCTATTTTTTAAAGTGGTCAACGGATAAATTTTGAAGGCCAACGACTAGATTTTAAAAATCTGACCGTTGCCCATTTTTTAATTTTTTTTAAAAACAATTTGATCATTGGAGCCCGTTTAGGCCCGTTGGGACCGGCCCAAGCCTGCCTGGCGGTCTCGGGATCGCGGTCCTGACCTCTTGAGCCATCCCACCAAGGCTTTTGCACCGTTTAAGCCCAGGACCACCAGAACCGGCCCATTGGGCCTGCTGGGACCGCGATCCCGGTCCAGGATCGGACCACTGTGCAGCGTTAATTATAGCATTTCTTAAGATGGGAAATAGGGTCACCATGCCCATCATACTTTTCAAACTTCAGAGTTTTGAATCCCACAGGAAAATGCTCGTGAGGGAACATGCACAAATCAGTGTATGACACACTTTTCTGTCCACTTAACCCCTGCGTGTTTTTGAGGCTTTTCTCCAGGCTTCTCATCCTCTTTGCCATTTTTTCCTGTTCCGGAGTTTTCAGGGTCTTTTCATATCCCGTTGTGAACTCGAATGGATATGATTTCGAATAAGTATAGGTGGGATACTGAAGAGGCTCCATTTGGGGAGTGAGTGTTTGGAATGTGAAAGTTAGAGGATCTAAGTCGGGCCTTGGCAACGCAGGCTGTGTTATAGCTAATAATGGTGGAGCAGTAAAGATGTTTGGGATTGCATTAGGTATAGCCGTCGGGGGGCGAACCTCTGAAGGTGCTCCCACAAAATGAACTGATATGGTTGGTGTCCTAGTGGGATGCTGGGATGACTGATTGGGACGGTGGACATTCCCCCCATTCTTGGAAAAAGCTCGAGAAATCCGGGAATTGCACTAGGCGGCTCTTTTCTATTTGACCAGACGTCCCATATCTCCATAATGCGGATATGCAATAGCCGGTTTTCCTCGACGGTTGCACACTCTGATGCCGGGATGCCCAAGATTGGGCTTTTGTCCGTGATGGGAATTGCTGGCAGGGTGACTTCTAAAGACATTTCTGTGCTACCCTTTGATCTGGTGAAGTAGGGAGGTGAAGCCAGTGTACCAAGAACCAACCACCGTTTCTATAAAACCTAGATTGGAGATTGACATCAGCAAACGATTAGTTTGAGACAAATAACAGATAGATAATCGCATATTGGGGTGTGATGCACATATACAGTAAAATGGTTTTTACATGTTTTGCACCGATTGCATGTATCATCCCGTCTTTCCCCATCCACTTGATTTTCACTCTCGTTTCTTTTTTTTTATTTGTTTTTGCCATCATCTCTCTCTCTCTCTCTCTCTCTCTCTCTCTCAATCATCTTATTTTCTTTCATTCATTTTTTCAGTCTTATTTTTTTATTTTCTTTCATCTCTTTTCTTTTTTTTCTCTTAGGTTTATGGTCGGATCCTATGGAGGTTGCCTACGTATCATGCCCCCTCATGAATCAGACCAAGCATAGTTCATGGAAAATAAATGTAAATAGAAGCAACATGTTTTAAGATTTTCAATTTTCATAGATAGAAAATACTTTGATTACAAAGACACAAAGTTGATAGATCAAACAATCTGACAAGCTCCAAAATCAACCATCCTAAAAGAAAATACAGACTTGCACAACTTGACAGACTCTAGTGGAAAAGAAAATACAAACTCAAACAATTTTACAGACTCTAGTGGAAAGCAGCTGACAGACTCTGGTGGAAAAGGAAATACAGATTCAAACGAAAATCATGAATACATTAAGGCTCCTCGTGCCTGCGGGACATCGTTCGGTCTCGCTACGGGCCTATATGCAAGATCCCTTTGAAATCTATCCAAATCATTCATTATCTGATTGACAAATATCATTTACTGCCGCAAAAAAGGTGGTATGAGTCATGTTCTCGCACGCTTGACATTTCCTAGTAATGTAGTGAGAAATGGTCAAGACCCTCTCTCTGATTTTGCTCTTTTCTTGAAGCGACCACCTATCTGTTGGGCCCTAGCCCCCAAAGTCTGCTAGGCTATCGGGTTTTTTTCTTGAAGTCGATGCAAGTCCATTTCCAATTGCGCTGATTCCATGTAGCAGTGCTCTCTTTCAACCTTGAATTCTTTCGCCAGTTTGATCATTTTGTTTTCTATGACGATGACCGTTTTCTTTAATCACGTGACCTCACTATCGTACTCTTCTTTCAACTGCTTAACCAGGCGTGCTCATTCCTCTGCATTTTTAGCCAATTGCATTTGAACCCCGGCAAATTCTCTTTCTGCTTTGTTGATGTCAAAACTATAAGCTTTGCGTCTTTGGCACTCATGACGGGATCTTCGAGTGCTATCTTCATCTTCTGAATTTGCGCTCCTAAGGCTTTATTTTCTTTGGCTAATTTCTTCTTTTCACCCTCGTCGACTACAGCCTATAAGTTGTTTTTAAACTGAAGGTCTCGGACCTACTTTTCGAACTCTCCTATTCTGGCCCTATATTTATTCTCCTTAGCTAACCCGGCCCACTGTTCTTGTGATGATTCGACAAAATCCTGGAGATGAGGTCTTTTGGTAGGTCTCCCAGATACAATTTCATTTCTATAACAAGCATGATACCCAGGTAAAACTTCTCCTTTTAGCTCGATCTCGTACAAAAGTTGTGCTGCTAAGTATTTACATTCGCTCCAGACCTTGTGGACTCTTGCTTCAGGAAACTGGCCATCAGGACCAATCTCAACTACTTGGCTACGGAGATCTTTATCTTTTGGCACTATTTGGCACCTCTAGAGTTGTCTTAAAACCCGATATAGAGCGTAAGGTGGACTGCTCTTAAGACCCATTAAGAGGAAGTGAGGCCCAATTGCTGGCATATATGTGATTTCCTTCACAAGTAACCATCCAAACATCCACTCTATTTGACTGGAAGTGATAGACCAAAAGAATGATATCCATTCCTTGACGACTTAAGGCAAGCTGATCATGTTAATCCTTATATAAAATTCCTCTACGCGGGTTTTCTGTTTGACCCATAACTCAAGAATTGAGGATGGTGACATAGATGTTCGGTCATCCACATTTGCAACAGCACATTGCACCCCTAAAAAAGTCTCTAAGGATTTGCAGGCTGTGCGAGCACGGAATATTTCAACTACTATCATGGGCGCAAGGGTGCTATTGGCTTGGGTGATTAAAATGCTGACAACCCCAACTATCCTTATGTCGATATTCCAATCTTTCCTTGGGAACACTAGAAGCCTTAAGAAGACCGCCATGAAAGCAAAACGTCTATGTTCCTCCTATTTTTGGCTGTTTCCTTTGCTATATATTTTGCTTTCCATATTATAGAACCCTCCTAGGTGGCCATATCTCTGGTATATAAAGCGGGGAGTACAAAATCCAGTTGCCAAATTCGGGTTGTGGACCGTCCTAGTTATCTTCAGTGAGTCTAAGAATTTATGCACAGCTACAGATCTTGGGGCAACCAAATACTTGTGCCTTAAAGGAACCTCAGCGCTCCCAATGTATCCGGTTATTTCCTCTAGGGTCGGGGTGAGTTCAAAATCTGAAAAATGAAACATGTTATGTGTCGGGTCCCAGCAGGTGACTAATGCCCTTATGATGTCTCCCAGAGTCTTAATCTCCAACAAGCCATTAAGACCTTTCAAATATTTTTTGAACTCATCTTTCCCTTCTTCTCCTAAATCATTCAACCATAGACGCAACTCCAAAGGGATTTTGTTCATGATTGAGAAAGGTTCATTTTGAATCGTGCTCATTGTGTACATTTATTAAGGTGATTTAATCACTTATTTTGAAGAAAAAGTGACTCTTTTTAATATCATTGAAAAAATCAAAACAAAAACCCAGCTTTACAAATACGGCTTTTAGTACTTCAGGGAAGAAGATTTTAAGTTTGTGCGCGCTAATCATTGAAAATGACCCAAGTTCTTGCAAAAATAACCTTCCGACGCCCTTTTTGGGGACATTCGGCTTATTTTAAACAAGAATAGCATCACCCAACAAAATTAAAAAGGTTTTTGTTATTTTTGGGCTATTTTTGCAAAAACAGGAAGTTGGACCTGATGGGGGTTGCATATGTTCTATTTTAGTTACTGCAGGATTTTCTTAATTGAACTACCTATACTATTCCTACATCATCCCTCAATTAATGAGTTATCCAGTCTTATTAACTTTAGTCAAAACTGACCATGGTTAAACAAAACAAATATTGGATTATTCATATATATCCAATCATTTCCTAAAATTGAATTAATCAATCTAACTAATTCTAATTAGAGCTGAAAATCAATTCTAATTCATATTATATCCTAAGACTAAAATTAAACAATGAACTAACAACCAACAATAGACAAATAAAAATTGAAGATAACAGTAAAAATCATGAATCATACAAACAAAACAAAATACAAAATTAAAAGAATAGAATCATGCTTTCAGTCGTCAAGTTAACAGAAAATTCAGACTTAAACCGAAATAAAAAAATAAAATAAAAAATGACAGGATCAACAGAATAACAAATCAAACAAAAAATAAAAAAATAAAAACATATCAAAAAAATCAATTAAACCCTAAGGATCCTCAATCAATTAATGTGAAAAATGATGGATCAATGAGGGATTATCACATTCAACCAAATAAAATTATCATGCAAAGAAGAAAAAATAAGCAAGAACTTAAATGAAAAAAATTTAAAAAAAATCGAATAAGAAAGAAAGACTTATTGATTTTGGCCTTGTAAACCAATTAACCTCGAATTGGGTTCCCAAATAATGTTGTATACTTATTCTGGCGAAGAACAAGCATGCAACGTTATCTTGAAACTCAACTTGAACAATGCCGACCCTCCAATCTCTGACTCAAACATGTGTAAACCCTAGATATATAATTGGTGGGATTCCAACCGGGTTTGAGGGATTTTGGTTTGGAAATTGGAGTGAGGTGGTCAAAGAGACCATAGGGTACGATTTTAAAGGTTTTGGAAGATGGAGAGTTTTGGCCAGGGATTTTAAATTGATATTCGAGGGGTTCGGCTAATGTTCGAGGGTTAAGGTTTACAGATTAAGGATGAGTGGGGTTAGGAGAATCTAGGGTGTTAGTTTAGAGGCGATTGGCATCGGCGTCGCCATGGGCGGCGGAGCAGTCATCAATTCAAGTGAATATTCAACGACACTGGCCGATAATCGACGGATGCCAGTTACAGAAATGGAAAGAGGAGGTCGAGGAGGTGGGGTGGTGTTCTTTTGGAGGTCATTAGAGCATTGCCGCCGGCGGAGGCGATTTCTGCCGGCGGCGGACGACGGAGAGACAATGAGATTAGGGTTTGGTAATTTGGACAAGGTACCACGTCTCGTTTGGGGTAGGGGTACGAATCAACCCTAGCTTCTACGTCGTTTGATCAAAGAGAATGGACGGTTGTGATTTAAAACGGCCCAAACGACGTTGTTTTGAGGTGGGTCTGGACCGGGTGTCGATCCTGGGTTGGACCAGTTTCGATTGTGGGCTGGGTCAAGGTTTGGCTAGTTTGCGCTAAGGTTTTTGATCAAATTTTGCCCAAACTTGGGTCTTTTAACAAGACCACATTTTTCCAATTTCTTTTCCTTTTTCTCTTATTTATTTTATATATTTTTTATTTTATTAAGTAAAAAACTAAAACAAAATAACAAGGACCTGATTTAACTCTAAAATTGAACTAATTAATTTTCAAATTAACTAAATCCTAATTTTAAAGGGAGATTAAGGAAAACATCAAAGAATTAAAAGTGAAAAATGCAAAAGAACTAATATTTTGTTATTTTCTTCTGTTTTTGTAATATTAACTAATTAATGAACCTAAATATTACAAAAATAGTATCCTAATTGCAAACGTGCTATTTTGTATTTGTTTTTATAAATTAAAGTGCACTCAATATGCAAAACAAACACACAGTTATATAATTAAATTTTAAAAATCTCATAAATAAAGAAAAGTCCTGATTTTAAGAATTTAATAGGAGTAATTCTAGCTAGGAAAAAATCATATGCCCACAACAAGTTGGTAATTACAGCCAAACGCACACGCAAGTATACGCGGTCGTCAAGTAATAAAGTTACTAAAAGTCGGATGTCGATCCCACGAGGACTTGTGATTAACTATTAACTAAATTAGACTATCCTAATTATCTGTACAAGAATTAAACCTAGAAGTATTTGATTCTAAGCTACTTAAAATAAATAAAAAAAATAATGAACTTTGAACAGACGAAGAGAAAATTTTTGTGATATCAATGTAATGAAAATGATCTAGGGTTATCGGTATCTAACATGGCTATTGTATTCTTTAATTGAATTAACTAAACAATTTATCTAGTTTATTAGTTGACAGGGTTAATATTGCTCATAAGAATTTGTCGAGTTCTTATTCGCCTATTCAAGCTAACCTAACGCCTATATGTCTATGGAGTTAAAATCAACAAGAATGCATTTATAATTCTTGTAAATCAACCAAGACAGGCAATTAGGTATATGTCTATCCTAACCGTGAATCCGTTCCTCGATGCCCAGGTTCAAGAACTTGATCTACCCAATCCTATATGCAATCTAAAATTCCCACTTTCCATTTCAACTCTAGATTTGTCAGATAGTATTCAATTGGTGATCAAGCAATCAAATAATTGAGTGCAGGATTAAATAAATAAACCAATATGATAAACTAAGAGATCAAAATCAATATCCGAATAATAATAGTCATGAAAGAACCACAACCCTAGAACGTGAAGTTTAGCTCCACATAGACATGGTAGCAAAAAAATTATACAAAGAGACATAAAAATTACTAAGTTTGGAGGAATAAAAGATGAAACTCGGCCTTCACGGCGGCTCTGTGCTTGAGTTTTCCTCTCAAAAACGTCCTCCTACCCTCAAAATACCATTTTTCTATGTATATATACCAAGTAGGGTTGGTACCAAAAAATTATACCTTCTCCAAGGTGAAAAGGGACACTTTTTTCGGGTTGGACTAGCGCGGTCATGCACCTGGGCGTTCTAATGGCCGCGCTAGTTGGACAACTTTCTGTACTGGCACCGTTAAAACTAGCGCGCTCGCGCATCTGGACGCGCATTTTTCACCATGTTCCATTTCGAATTTGGAAAAACGTAAAGATGAAAGTTTTATCCCTTTGCGTTATCTTTTGAACCATATATTGTGTATCCCAAATGGAGTTCGGAGAAAAACGTTATATCTATTTTACTAGATAGTACACGATATGCCTACAAGATTCTTCGTTTGCTCTAACTATCATCCGTTGACCACCAAATATGATCTCGGCTTACTTCCTTGAACTTTTACTCAAACTTTAAACCTCCAAATCACTTGAAGTCATTCCATAACATCTACATAGCTCGGAATAACTTCTACAGGGCATAAACACACCATTAGTACAAAACACTAGCGATTAAGGCTCAAACTCAATTAAAGTGCAGTAAATAAGAGTTTAATAAGCGACTAAAATACGTAATTACAGCCAATCATAACTACCCCACAGATAAACGTTGCTCGTCCTCGTTTTAACCAACAATTTACTCTGTCTTTGAGCACTTAACATCTTAACACATTTGGTGCAAACTACACCAATGACCATGGTTGTTTAGCAACAATTCCCTTTTACTCATATTATTCTTAAAAATTATTGACAACAAAGACAACATGCTCACAACAATCCTAGCCTCAAAAACTGACTCAATGTCACGATGCTCTCATGGCTTGAATACCCAACGTCGTAGAGAAGTCCAAAACATTACCTATCCCTCCTGAAGCCATGTGCCCTCACAATAAGAACAAGAGAATACATTGAAACCACATAATCAAATCTCATGATCAAATATAGTTTAAAGACTTATATATATATATGTATATATATATATATGTATATATATATATATGTATATATATATATATATATATGTATATATATATATATATCAAAGAACTCTCTCTCACACATACAAAAGAAGTCACATGCAAGCACTTGGTACCATAGGCTTGCCCTTAATATAAATCTCTATAACGTAGGCTCGCTCAATCCAAAATAAATTAGGACTTTTTCATGGTTGTAATGTGAGCTAAGGGACGGGTAGGATATATTTAGAAATAGTAACTAACCTACTAGCACTTTAACACACCACATAATCAACATTAAGTGAAAATTCTTCAATGCACTTTACTTTCACACACAATATCACCCCAAAATTGCTTACATCTTCTTTAAGCACTATATTAATTCATACTCACTAGCAGAAACAAGACAACAATGTATTCATCTCTATTTTTTTCAGATTATTCTTTATTTTCAATTTTTTCTAATGGTGTATTATTTTAAAAAATAAGTGCACCTTTCTTCCTTTTTATGGTTCCACTCAAAATTCACCCCACACTTAGTTTGTTCTTACTTGTTTTAGCGTTCATCTAACAATTAATGTTCTTTAAGAGGAAAATGGATCAAAACAATATCAATTAAGAATAAAAAGGGTATAGGCTTCTATTGTGGGTGCCAAATAAAAGTCTATAGGCTCAAAAGGGTTAATTAGGGATAGATTTTATTTGTGATAAGTAATAAAGCACAAAAAGATCAAAGAAAGCTTAAAATTACTTTTCAAACCGAACATCACCTAAAATTTCGCTTCAGCTCACATACTGGGAAAGGTCTAGATACAAGTAAAATACAGACTATACAAAACCTCACCACACATGGCACAAGACTCAATAAGAACGGTCTCATTCCGACTCTCAAACATATGCAAGTATCCACGGAGTCACAAGATATTAAGCATTAAGCACAAAATGAAAATAAGTCAAGAAAATGAGACATAGGCGTCGCAAAATATGCTATCCAATATAAGGCATCATCAATAATTTCAAATCATAGGGAAGATACTGTACATGCAAAAGCCTAAATATGATTCTATCAAACAAGTCAAGGGCGCCTAGATTTATCATTATTTCTCCTTTTATTCCCTAAATTCTAATCTACTTTAAAAGAAAAAACTAATACTACCTTGTTCAAACTACATCCCATGGAAAAGAACAGTTGCACAAAGAAAACCCATGGGGGATAGAACAAAAGACGCATTTTTGGATTTTTTTCTATTTTTCACCCTTTTTCATTTTTTTATTGGACCTTAATCCCTCAAGAAAGCTGTCCAAAAAATGCATCGTCGGTAAAAGTCCAAATTTTTTGATTTTTTTTTAAAAAACACTACAACTAAACTAAGATAGAACAAAAAATCTCCCAGACAATATCCTCACCCCACATTTAAAATTGTGCAATATCATCAATGTACACTGAATATAACAAGAGGGTAAGAGAAACTCCTTGGTATGCTAAAGGCCAAAGAATTAGCAGCTCATGGGATACCCAGACTTCTCCCAGTATGGTCCCTTGTGCGGGTAACTCACACTTAGTTTAAACTAGCTGCTCGCTTTTACACATGCCTATTGGCTCTTCCATGCTCCAACTCCTACAAAACACAAAAACAACACTACAAAAAATAACACAATAAAAAAAATTAAGCACAATAAAAAAATAGAATTGGGTTGCCTCCCAACAAGCGCTTGATTTAAAGTCGCGGCACGACGCCAACTCTCTCATTACTTTTCTTTCCACTTTGAGGATATAAGTTGCACCCCCAATTTTGCATCATCCTTTATCACGTTCCTGGGGCGGTGGTGTAAAAATAAAGAAACTAAGTAATAGGTATCGCATCTTGCACTTCTTAGACTTTAAGTGAGGAATGTAGTTTTGTCTCCTTGGTGTAGCGGATTTCAGAATATAAACATTTTGTTCCTCATCTATTGAATCCTTCATATCTTCGAATGAATGAATTTCCATGTCACCAACCAAACACAATGTTGGAAAGTGTTTAGAATGAGGTCCAATACGCTCTAACTCCAAAATTGCATTATTTTTGACATCCTCAATTTTGAGCTCTTTGACCTTGGAATCATTAATAATATTCGGTTGAATAGTTGGAATTACTCTTTCCATTCCTCAAGCTGGCCAGTATCCACGACAATTGGTTGTAGGACATCACACGCCTCAACTGTTTTATTCAATTGATCATGCAAGTCATGGATATCTAATCCAAATTGGTCTATCTCTTGCCAGAGCTCTGTTCTTCCTTCTATCAGTTGTTCTATCATATTTGAAAGACCATCATAGAGAAACTCATGAGATTTTATAATTTGAAATTGTTCCTCTAGCCAAGATTGGCTCACTATATCCATTTCTTCAACATTATTTTCTGGTGGGAATTCGCTCTCTTCAGCTACTTCCTCTGCCTCGGCCTTCATTCTCAAGATTGTTGCACTAATTATTTCAGTAGCTTTTCAAATTTCATCTCGTTGTTCGACTACTTGCCTCATCATGTCCATAATACGAGCCATTCCTTCCATATCCTCCACTTACTTTCTCCTATCAAACTCATAAACATTATTAGAAATATTATAAGAAGAACTCTGAGAAGGATAATAATAATTAGGACAATCATCCCAATGGCCATCTTGACCACTACATATATTACAAATATTCCACTCAAAGGATTGATATTGTGCGCACAACTTGCTCCCGGGAACATTCTGACAATTTTTCCACCAGTGAGGTCCTCCACAAAATGAACAAGGATCATCATAATAAGAATAAACAATATTTGACCAATTCTCATTCCAAGATGCCATGTTAACAGAGATAATAAAATATTAAACTAAGATAAAAAAAAACTTGAATAGGCAAAAAGTAAAAATCTAATCTAGTAGAATAGTTAATCTCTAAGTCCTCGGCAACGGCGCCAAAACCTTTTTGCGTCCAAACACACACGCAAGGATAAGCGATCGTCAAGTAATAAAGTGATTAAAAGTCAGATGTCGATCCCACGAGGACTTTTGATTAACTATTAACTAAATTAGACTATCCTAATAATCTATACAAGAATTAAACCTAGAAGTATTTGATTCTAAACTATGTAAAATAAATAAAAACAAATAATGAACTTTGAATAGAGGAAGAGTAAATTTTTATGATATCAATGTAATGAAAACAATCTAGGGTTATGGGGTATCTAACATGCCTATTGTATTCTTCAATTGAATTGACTATCTTATTTGTCTAGTTTATTAGATTACATGGTTAATATTGCTCATACGAATCTGTCGAGTTCTTACTCGCCTATTCAAGCTAAGCTAACGCCTATATGTCTATGGAGTTAGAATCAACAAGAACGCATTTGTAATTCCTGTAAATCAACCAAGCAGGGCAATTAGGTATATGTCTATCCTAATTTTAAATCTGTTCCCCGACGCCCAGGTTCAAGAACTTGCTCTACTCAATCCTATATGCAATCCAGAATTCCCACTTTCGAGTTCAACTCTAGATTCATAGATAGTATTCAATTGGTGATCAAGCAATCAAATAATTAAGTGCGGGATTGAATAAAAAAACCAATATGATAAACTAAGAGATCAAAATCAATATCCGAATAACAATAGTCATGAAAGAACCACAACCCTAGAACGTGAAGTTTATCTCCACGTAGACATGGTAGCAAAACAACAAATCATAAAAAGAAACATAAAAATTACTAAGTTTGGAGGAAGAAAAGATGAAACCCGGCCTTCACGGCGGCACTATGCTTGTGTTTTCCTCTCAAAAACGTCATCCTCCCCTCAAAATACCATTTTTCTATGTACATATACAAAGTAGGATTGGGACCAAACAATTATACCCTCTCCAAGGTGAAAAGGACACTTTTCCTCGGTTGGACTAGCGTGGTCACGAACCTGGGCGCACTAATGGCCGTGCTAGTTGGACAACTTTCTGTATTGGCCGCGCTAAAACTAGCGCGCTCGTGCATCTAGGCGTGCATTTTTCTCCTTGTTCCGTTTTGAATTTGGAAACAGTAAAAAATGGAAGTTGTAGCCCTTTTCATTATCTTTCCAACCGTATATTGTGTAGCCCATATGGAGTTCTAAGAAAAACGTTATATCTATTTTACTAGACAGTGCGCGATATACTTACTGGATTCTTCGTTTGCTCTAGCTATCATCCGTTGACCCCCAAACACGATCCCGACTTACTTCCTTAAACTCTTACTCAAACTTTAAAGCTTCAAATCACTTGAATTCATTTCATAATATATACATAGCTCAAAATCACTCCTACAAGGCATAAAACACACTATTAGTATAAAACACTAGCGAATAAGGCTCAAACTCAATTAAAGTGCAGTAAATTAGAGTGTAATAAGCAACTAAGATACGCAATAGTAGCCTATCATCATTGGTATTAGAGGATTAGGCTATTTTGGTCTCACGATTCACGAGAAAGCTTAATAAAGTCTAAATGATCGATACAAAGACGTCCATACTAATTTTTTAGAGTCTATATGGCTTTAGGAAATGTCACTTGTTTCTTCTTCTATCATGCGACTTTATTCTATCACTGAAGTTTGAATCATTCTATTCTTGTTCTCTTGCAAATGGTGAGGATACGAACAGCATCCGCAGCCAAGCAGTAGACGGAACCCCATGTTGGAGCAACTACCAGGGGTAGGGGTTGGGGATGAGGTCTAGCTAGAGACAGAGCTCAGCATAGAGCCCGTGTAAAGACATCAATTGCAAAGCCTCGGATCAAGAAGGATTAGGAGATCTTAGCTCCAGTCATGCCAGTAGGACCAGCTCAAGTCCTAGAGGGGTTAATTCCAACCTCAATACTTGAGGACGCTCTAGCCCTTCTTGTTGGCCTTAAGGAGAGTATTGCCCAGGCCGAAGTATTACCTACAACACCAGTTGTCCCTCAGGCTGGTGGAGGAGCCTAGATTCCTGCTACTCAATTGATCCGGTTTTCTCGAAATCAACGAGTGGCTCACACTCTAGAGTGGATGTATCTCATATAGAGTTCCTCCTATCATTGCTACATATCCCAATGAGGCGCCCGCTATGTCTTCTAAGGGAATAAAGAAGTTGGATAAGTTCACCAAGATCTTTTCTATTCATTTTTTTGGTAAATATTGTGAGGACCCACATCGTTACTTGGACTGCTGCACCAGGTACTATGAAACATGGGTATTGTGGAGTCTAATGGACTCTACTTCACAGTGTTTCAGATGATCAGTTTTGCTAAGAGGTAGTTGTAGGATTATAGTCGAGGCAGACCAGCAAGTTTACCTCCACTTACTTGGGATCGGTCTCACAACTATTTTTGGAGAGTTTCATTCCCTCCACTCACAGCCAGTTTGAGCGTCTATAGTAGGGTAGCATAACTATTACCTGGTATGAGACCAGATTTATTGACGCATCTTGCCATGTAGTTTTTTATCCCTACTAGGATGAAGATGGTGAGGAGATTTATAGATTGCCTCATTTATAGTGTCAGGTTGCAGATGGCATGAGAGATAGAGGACGATATTTCTTTCAACTAGGTTGTAGAGATTGTTAGAAGAATCGAAAGGATTCGTAGTCAGAGCAGGGAGGTGGCATCTAAGAAGAGGCCTCATCATTTTGGTGGTTTTAGTGGTGCCTCATTTGGAGGCAGGGTTCAATTAGTAGAAGCCATTCTCACAAGCACATTCACTTCGTGCATCAGGTAGCACACGGTGCTTTTGGAATTCGTGGTTCTTTTGGGTCTCATCCTATATAGTCGATATTCAGAACACCTTTAGCTCCTATTAGTGCACCATCGCTATGGAGTTACTACAGTCGTCATTCGGGTCATAAGGGATCGTCTCAGACTAAGTAGTTAAGCTAGCCATCGGGTTTCTGTGATTGTAGTGACACAAGTCATATTAGGAAGTACTATCATAGATTGAGGAGCAGCATAACAGTAGGGTACTCATGCCATGATTCTAGCACCAGTTACCACACCGCTCTCAGCCGGCTAGATGGGGGTCAAATAGCTAGGGGTAATAGTTAGGTCTTTTGAGGTAGAGGCCATCCAGTTAGGCCATCTGAGAGGCGGAGGTTAGAGTGGTGGGTCATAGCCCCATTTCTATACTTTCCCAACTATACCTTAGGTAGAATCATCAGATGAGGTTATCACATGTATTATTCTAGTTTTCCATATAGAGAGATAGATGCATCAGTTCTATTTGATCCGGGTTCCACTTATTCATATGTGTCATCCTATTTTGTTTCATTTTTCTCATGATTCTTTAAGTGCTCATGTTTATATGTCTAAGATCTTTTGGTATTCTATTGAGGTAGACCGGGTATATCGTGTTTGTTTGGTCATTATCCGAATCTATGAGACTATGGTAGACCTTTTATTACTTGATATACTTTATCTTGGGTATGGACTGATTGTCACCTTATCATGCTATTTTGTATATCCACGCTAATATTGTGACATTAGCCATGTCGAGGTTGCCTCGATTAGAGTGGAAAAGGATACTTGGTCATTCTACTAGTATGGTCATTTCATGAGTGAAGGCTCGGCATATGATCGAGAAGGGGTGCCTAGCATATTTAGCCTATATTTGTGATCCTAGTGTGAAGGTTCTATTGGCCCAAGTAAAGGTTTGTTTTGAAGACTAAAAAAGGAACTCAGGTATGAACCAGGTCCATCCCAGTGGTACATCTCTCAGGTTCACAAAAACGTGCAGATTCGGGCATGTGGGATGCACATGAACTAGATAAGCTTAACTTGGTGTATTTAATATCTCCTGATTGAAAAGATTGCATAATTGATGATGAGAAGGAGTCCTTAACTAAAGAGAACACTATTAAAGATAGGGAAGGAGTTAGAAGTTGAAATCAACTAGAACTCTTCCACCAAGGAAGAGTTGCATCAGAACTCTAGTTATTTCTTCATCTACTAACTTTATAAATTGCAAGATGTTCTCACATTACAGTGTTGCACAAAAATGTAGGAGTTAAACATAAATTAAGAGCTAAATTGCAAGGCTTTTTGCAAGTTGTTCGTGTGTGATTCAAGTGTGCAAACCTGAATCTACATGAACCAGATTGAAGAACCAGCTCCATAAAGAGTTTTATGTGTCTTTCTTTATTTCTAGTTCAATTGTAGTAGGTCTCTTCATATTGTACTTTTCAGCTTTATCTAGAAGCAACTGTAGTAGGTAATTAGAGTATTCAAGTTAGAGTTAACTTGAAGTTGTTGCAACAGTTAGAGGCTGGTTTCTACAATGGGATTAGAGATAACCCTTAGGTTTACAAAGAGTTCGGTAAATGCTATTTTGGCTCAGTAATTTATTGAAGTGTTGAGCAAAATCCTACTGAGTAGTAAGTTGTGGTTTTTTCACCTTTTATGTTGGGTCTTTTCCACGTAAAAATACTTGTGTTCTTTACTTTACACATTTATTACTCCGCAACAGTATTAGTTGGGACACATAGAAGAACCAGGTCCTTCTATAATCAGATTAAGCGAAGAATTTGTCACCATACAAATTCCCCCCCCCCCCCTCGTGTGGTTTTGAAGTATAAAACATCAATTGGTATCAGAGCGGGTTATCCTCGAAAAGGTTAACACCTTAAGAAAAGATCAAGATTCACAATCTGGCAACTACGAAAGGCAATCCACTGCTAGGCCTCCACTTTTCAATGGTTAATACTATTCTTGGTGGAAGAATAGGATGAGAAATCACATCATAGTAGAAGACTATGAACTCAGGGGCATAGTCATGATGGCCCCCTAGCGACTACCAAGAAGAATGCTGAAGGAGTGGACGTGCCAAAGACAAGAGCTGACTACACTGATTAAGGCGTGAATAATTGGGAAAAGAATGCTAATGCCAAGAAATGGCTTGTGTGTGGACTTGGTCTAGACGAGTACCGTAGAATTCAAAGTTGTACCACTACGAAGGAAATCTGGGACACTTTGCAAGTGGCACATGAAGGAACACCTCAGGTGAAGAGGTATAGAGGAACATTGATTCAATAAGAGAATTTTACCATAAAGGAAGGGCAAATCATCCAGGAGATGTATATAAGGTTCACCACACTGACAAATGAACTTAAGCCTCTTGGAAGGGTTATTCTTGAAGAAGACAAAGTTGAGAAGATTTTGACAAGGGTTCTGTAGAATCTTGCGAAAGCAAAATCACAATTATTCAGGTATCAAAAAACATTGTCACTCTTAAGTTGGATGAGCTAATTGGAAATCTCACTGCCTATGAACTTAGAAAGCAAACCTTGAAGATAGATGCACCCTGAAAGGAAAAGTACGTGGCATTCATAATCACTGAAGGTGCTGATCTATAAAAGGATGAAATGATCATGATCACAAGGTACTTCAAGAACTACCCAATTGTTGGCCCATGAAAAGGTGAAATTTTGATGATTGACAAAAGAACTCAGACATGGACCAGGTCCATCTTGTGAAGCACAGTCAGGATCCACCTATACATGTGAGATGTACGTGAAGGAGATAAACCCTACTGATCAAGTAGAAATATCTCCTGATCTGATCGAAAAGGTTACATATTGGATAAGGATGTAAAGTCTCCTTATATGAAGAGAACACAATCTAGGATGAAGATAGTGTTAGAGTTTAGGATCATCATGAACTCTTGCACGATAAAGGAGCATCAATTGAATACCAATCAAAATCTGATTAATAACCTATTACATGCCAGTGTTGTTCTCTTTTACAGGTAATGCACACACGCAGAATTTAAACTTAAATTGAGAGAAAAGAGCAAGGCGATTTTGCAAGCAATTTATGTGTGATTTGAATGTGAACCCATGAAGCTACTTGAACGAGATAGAAGAACTAGTTCCAAGTGTCAATCCTTTATTCTAGTTCAATTGTAGTAGGTGATTTAAGATTGTACCTTTCAGCTTTCATAAAAGCTATTTTATTAGGTACCAAGAGTATTCTAGTTAGAGTTAACTTAAAGTTATTGCTGTAGTTGAGGTTGTGTACCACAACGGTATTATAGTTAATCCGTAGGTTGTAAAGAGTCTTTGTAAATGTTGTTTTGGCTCAGTGATTTTAGTGGAAGTTTGGAAAAATCCTACTGAGTAGTAGGTCGTGGTTTTTCACTTTTTGAGCCAGGTGTTTTCCACATAAAAATCTCAATGTTATTTATTTTCAGTATTTTATTATTCCAAATAGTAATAGTTGGAACACCTAGAAGAACCAGGTCTTTCTATAGTTTAGTTAAGCAAAAATTGAGTACCACATAAATCACCCCACTATTGTGTGGCATTGACGCTAAAAACTTCAATTGGTATTAGAGATGATTATCCTTGAATAGCTTAATACCTTTGGGAAAGATCAAGATGAGTGCACCACCTAGAAACTGGGAAGGGCAATCCACTGCTTGGCCTCCAGTCTTTAATGGACAATGCTATTCTTGGTGGAAGAACAGAATGAGGGATCATATCATAGGAGACGACTATGAAGTTTGGGACATAGTCACTGATAGTCCCCTGACAACTACAAAGAAGAATGTTGAAGGAGTGGACGTGCCAAAGACAATAGCCCATTGCACTGCTGAAGATTTGAAGAAATGGGAGAAGAATGCCAAGGAGAAGAAATAGCTTGTGTGTGGACTAGGTCCAGATGAGTACAGCAAGATTCAAATTTGTACAACTACCAAAGAGATATGGGACATATTACTAGTGGCTCGTGAAGGAACTCCTCAAGTAAAGAGATCAAGAAGAATACTGCTATATTCTCAATATAAGAATTTCATTATAAAGGATGGAGAAACTATCAAGGAGATGTACACAAGGTTCACAACACTAACAAATGAACTTAAATATCTTGGGAGAATTATCCTTGAAGAATACAAGGTTGAGAAAATCATGACAAGAGTTTTACCAGTGACTTAGGAAAGCAAAATCACTGCGATTCAGGAATCCAAGAACATTGCTACCCTCAAGCTGGATGAATTGAGTAGAAATCTCACTGCCTATGAACTGAGGAGGCAAACCATGAAAATGGATGCACCCAAGAAGGAAAGAAGTTTGGCTCTTAGAATAGCTAAAGGTGCAGATCTGGAGGATGATGAAGTGGTTATGATCACAAGAGATTTCAAAAAGAACCTAATGAGAGGAAAGGGTTCTTCAAGAGGTAAAACCTCCAACAAACCAAGGAATCTTGAGAAAAAAACTAATGAGGGTTTCTACAAATGTGGTAAGACTGATCACATGATCATAAACTGTCCTCAGTGGAAAATAGAATGGAAGAAGGAAAGGGTTGAACGAAGGAACATGTCCAACCCAAAATGAACAAAGGCTATGGTTACTATTTGGGGAGAAATATCAGATGAGGACTCATAAGATGAAGCTGGAGATGAACAAGCATTTACAGCCATTGGAGAATCAGATGATGAACAAGAGGTAAGTGTCCTTCTTCTCAAAGACAAGATTAAATTTCTGTCTAAATAAAAGTTGTCTGAGTTATTGCTAGACTTCATTGATGAGTTTGAAATAATTAACAATGAGAAGGATGATCTGTCTGGGGAGTGTGCAATCTTAAATTCCAAGTGCGAAAATCTAGAATCTAGGGCTAATGAGAGTAGCAGTAAAAACGTTGAGTTAAAGAACCAGGTTTTTGAACTTGACACCAGTGTCCTAGAGCTTAGGTCTGAAAATTTAAAACTAAAACTAGGAACAGAAAAGAAGAAAGCTGATTGCACACACCTTATCTTAGAAGAAAACTTAGGAAAATGAAGGATGAGTTGTACATGATGGATGAGCAGATAAGAAATTTGAAATAAGGCCTAAAGCATGCACTAGATATAACTTGCAAATGGAATAAGGCTTCTGATACACTTTCTTGACTACAAGAACATCACAGTGGCAACAAAAGAGGACTTGTCTAAGGGACTCAAGCACTTAAGTGGGACCCTAAAAGCAAGTACCTCACACTTATTAAAAACAAAATTTGCACACACCGTGGCAAGGCAGGTCATTACAAAAATGAATGTAATGCAAATGAAAAGGATAGTCAAAAGAACAAAGCTTTTGTTCAAGAAAAAAGTAGGTTGTCTGGGTGGGCAAAAAGGAATTTGATTTACCCTTTTGCCTATAGAAAGAGACCCAAACTATTTTGGGTTCCTAAAACTAACCTTTGATTTCTTTTTGCATGTCCAAGTGAAGGGAATCAACCAAATATGATACATGGATAATGCCTGCTCAAAACATATGGCTGGAAGCAAGAACCAATTTCTTTTAGTAAGAACTTGAAAGGAGATAATTTCTCCTTTGGAAATGGAAAGAAGGGTGAGATCATTGGGGTTGGAAAGATAGGTAAGACAGACTATCACTCAATTGTGAATGTCTACTTGATAGATGGCTTGAAGTATAGCCTAATAAATGTGTCACAACTGTGTGACAGAGGCAACCTTGTAGCATTTACCTCGACCAAAATGTTTTGTGATTAACCTTACCACTGACAAGATTGTTTTGCAGGGAAAAAGAGTTAACAATATTTACATTGTAGATTTGCCCACTCTTTTAGAAAATGAACTCGCTTGCTAAGTGTGTTGGATAATGATCCCCATCTGTGGCACAAAAGACTTGGTCATGCAAGTCTGAATCAACTCAAAAAACTAGTCTCTAAGGGCTTGGTGATGAGGCTACTTAACATAAAGTTCAAGGAAGACAAAGTTTGTGACGCCTGTGAAAGGGGAAAGCAGGTAACATGATCCTTTAAAAGCAAGAAAATGGTAACGAGGACGTTGAAACTAGTTGATATGGATCTCTGTGGTCCAATGAGAATATTGAATAGAGGTGGTAAGAAATATGTGATGGTACTTTTTGATGATTATTCTAGGTTTACTTGGGTACTATTCTTAACATCTAAAGATGAAGCATTTGACATATTTACTGCTTTTGTTAGAAAGATTCAGAAAATATTAGGAAATCCACTTGCATCCATTAGGTCTGATCGTGGAACTAAATTTGAAAATGCTAAGTTCACTGAATTGTGTGATGAGCATTGTCATAGATCATAACTCCTCTGCCCCTAGGACTCCCCAACAAAATGGAGTAGCTGAAAGAAAGAACAAGACTATTGAAGATATGGCTAGGACTATGCTTCTTTCTAGTAAATTGCCTTACAGCTTCTGGCAGAAGCTGTAAACACTACATGTTACATCATCAATAGGTGCATGACTAGACCTCTTGTAGAGAAGACTCCCTATGAGTTACTTAAAGGGAGAAAGACAAATAAATCCCATCTTAGGGAATTTGGACGTAAGTTCTTTGTGTACAATAATGGAAGAGAATCCCTGTGTAAGTTTGATCCAAGAAGTGATGAGGGAGTATTTTTGGGGTATTCTTCACATAGAAAATCATATAAAGTATTCAATAAAAGAACTTGGTATGTAGAAGAAATTGTGCATATAGTGTTTAATGAAACTAAAATTCTTTTTAAGAGACAGGAACATAAAGATGAGGCTATTAGGCTGGTAGAGATTTGACTGAAGTCCTAGCACAGGATAAAGTGGCACCAAAAGAAAGAACAGGTGATGGAAGGGGCTCTTCTATCTAGGGCAACCTGCCAGGGGAACTGATGAAAGAGGAACTGAAACCAATCCCCAAAAGGAACCTGTTCATGACCCTTCTCCTCAGCAACAGAACATGGGAGAAACATCTAGCAAAAATCAGTTGGTTGTGAAACCTCATAACAATCAAAGTTCTCATCCCATTGAGAACATAATTACTGATCCAACCTCTAAAGTCAAAACTAGATCACAATTAAAGAATTTGTGTGCTTTTGATGCTTTTCTATCTCTTATTGAACCTAAAAATGTTGTTGAGGCTTTGCAGGATATAGATTGGGTAAATGCAATGCAAGATGAACTCAATCACTTTGAGAGAATTCAAGTTTGACATCTATTTCTAAGACCCAAGGACAAATCAGTAATTGGCACAAAATAGGTCTTATGAAACAAACTTAATGAAGATGGAACTGTTACAAAAAATAAGGCAAGACTTGTGGTGCAAGGTTATTGCCAAGAGGAGGGTATAGATTATGATGAGACGTTGTTATAATACTAGAAGCAATAGACTCCTCATAGCCTTTGCAGCACATATGGAATTCACTCTTCATCATATGGATGTCAAAAGTGCCTTTTTGAATGGCTACCTAAAAGAAGAAGTGTTTGTGAAACAACCTCCAGGGTTTGAAACCAAGGAATGTCCTGAGCCTGTGTACAAATTAGACAAGGCTCTTTATGGACTCAAGCAGCCTCCTAGAGAATGGTATGAGCAATTATCAAAATTCCTACTTGAACATTGCTACAAAAGAGGTAAAATTGATAGTAATTTATTATTGAGGGAAAAAGATAGGGATCTTCTTGGGGTAAAAATATATGTTGATGACATAATGTGTAGGGCTACCACTTATAAACTAAGTAAGGATTTTGCCAAAATAATAGGGAGTGAGTTTGAGATGAGTATGATAGGTGAGCTTAACATTTTCTTAGGCTTACAAATCAAACAAATCCAAAATAGAACCATGATCCATCAGTAGAAATACGCAAAGGAGCTAATCAAAAAGTTTAAAATTGATGAATCAAAGGAAATAGACACCCCCATTGCAACTGCCACCAAATTAGACATAGATAAACCTGGTTCATCTGTTGATTAGAAGTTGCATAAGGGTATGATTAGTTTACTTTTGTATGTTACTGCCAGCAGACCTGACATAGTTTTCAGTCTAGGACTTTGTGCTCGCTTCTAAGCTAATCCAAAGGAGTCTCACTTGACTGTTGTCAAGAGGATACTAAGATATTTGAAAGGCACTACAGATCCATGTCTATGGTACCCTAAATGTAGTAATTTTAATCTAGTAGGGTATGTTAATGCTGATTGTGTAGGTTTTCTTGTGGATAGGAAAAGGATCTCAAGTATGGCTCATTTTCTTGGTTCATGTCTTGTATCATGGGCTACTACAAAGAAAAATTCAGTAGCCTTATCCACTATTGAGACTGAATATGTTGATGCTGCCTCTTGTTATGTTCAATTGCTTTGGATTAAACAGTAGCTAATAGACTTCGGTACTGAAGTGGGTTGCATTCCTATATTCTGTGATACCACTAGTGCTATAAGTATTTCAAAGAACCTTGTTCATCATAAGAGGACTAAGCACATAGATGTTAGACACCACTTTTTAAGAGATAACTATGAGAAAGGATTGATCTCCATAGAATTTTGTGCTATTGATAAACAAATTACTAACATCTTCACTAAAGAACTAAGTAGATAAAACTTTGAGAGGAACATGTTAGAATTATGGATGATTAAGATCACCTAATAGGTCCAAATCAGAATGCAAAATAAAAAAATTGACAAACAAAAAAAAAATTTGGCAAGGAACTCTTAAATTGTGTAAATATCTAGATTAATTCTTACTCAGCTTCATACTTTAATTAGTATACTCTTGTCACATGTATTAATATGATTCACTAATCTCTTACAAAATTTTCTCTATTATGGTAATTTGAGGTATGTTCATGAGAATTCTAAATGAAGAACCTAGTTCATCAGTATGAGTTCATATGAAAGCTAAGGTATGTTTTTTATACTCCGCACAGTTAGAAATATAAATATTTAAATCATGAGCAGAAGTTCTACATTTGTTAAACTCCTAGAAAATTTTATTCGTTAGCTTTGAACCGGTTCTGTTTGCCTAGAACTCTTAACCTAAAGAATTGCTACAATCTCGGGAAGATAAGCTGATCATTCAAACCTGAAATTAAGGTTGATTAGACCTCTAATTGACCACTAAGAAAATTGTTGTTACCCATTAAATGTGTATCTCTCTTTAAATACACATCATTTCTCTACCAACTCTATAATTACAAGACCGTAATTTTTCTACTCTCTCTTGCTATCTTCTTCTCAAAAAATTCTAACACCCTAATTCTCTCAAAACTCAGCGATCATATCTAACCTACAAGATAATCCTGGAACTCCTCCACAACCTACTCCATCTGATCGTCGCCTTCTCCTCCACCCAACACTACTCCCAAACCCATGCTGAAGAGGGTTAAAATGCTTGCTCAAAACATAGTAGCAACTAGAGCTCTTAGGAAGAAGTTAAATGAGAAATTGAAGGCAAGCCAGGCCCCAGTCTGCTGCTCTAATTGTGATTCTGATTCATACAAATTTATAAGTGAGGGAGATGGACTTGGGTCTTCTGACTCTGAAAGGACTCAAGAATCCCCTTCTAAGATACTTTCATCTGTGACTGAAAACCTAGAAACTAAGTTTGTTATGCTTGGACCCATTAGGATGTTGAATTTCCTAGGATACGAAAAAGTGGAGGTAAAAAGAATTCAGAAAAACAAAAGGAGAGAGAGGGTGCATGTGGTAAAGTGAGGGAAATTGGCAAAGGGGTGGTTGACCAGTCACCCACTGTTGGACTGTCTGTGCCTGCTATCTGTGGGGCCGAACAAGAACTTGAGAAAGAACATATCAAGAAGTCAGGGGGAAGTGGTTATGGGGAAGGGGCTGAAGGGTTGGTTAACTTAAGCTGACAAAGAGATGAACCTGGTTCATCTATTGAAGAAACCGTAGCAAACTTATTAAAAAAGGATGGGGAGAGTTATGATCCAAAGAAAAGATGCTCTACCACCCCTAAAGCTTCTAGTGCTCCCAAATCCTCTAAGAAGAGAAAGGCATCCTCTCCAACACCTAGTGCCTATTCATTGCAAAAGGGTAAAGCCACAAGAAGCAAGGTGAAACAAAGTGAAGCTGATTTACAAAGGGCTTTAGCTAAAAATAAGAAAAAGAGAGTGGACAAAGGAAAGGGAAAGGTTGTAGTATCCTCAGAGGTTGCTGAGAAAGAGGAGATGGAACGGGTCCATCAAGAAAGGGGTACATCAGTGGAGGTTCCGACCCCCAAGCCTAAAAAGGCCAGGACTTCCTCCAAGAAGTCTTCCTCTATGTATGCGGCTGTTGAACCTACACTAGCCAAGCGGACAAGTTCTGCATAAGGACTGGAGTGGAGAAGAAGAAGGTTGATTCTGAGAATGAGCAGGATAAGTTTGCCATGTTTGGCAAAAGAATTACTTTAAAGGGTAGACTGTTGAAAGACCTGGTGGAACCAGGAATCATAAGATTGCTGGGTACATTGCCATGTTTATTGCCATAAGATTGGTGGGACTTGGGGAAGATCTTTAATCCTTTATTGCAATGTTTCGAGCCTGACCTACCATGATGTAGGTAAGCTTAATTTTGACTGTATATAGATAGTATCCTCATTTTTTGGAGAATAGAAGACGAGAAACGACATGATTTTCTAATTCTATCTTTGATACCCCACGACAGAAATGACAAAATAAACAAATTATCTCGTTAGTCAAGTCTTAATGACATTAAATGCTCGTCAGCTGCCTGTTGGCCACATTTGGATGCGAACCGTCGTTGAAAAACTACATATACCTCTTCCTTTGTTCATTCCAACTTCACATTCAAACCTTCTACCCTCGAACCTTAGAAATCCCAATACTTTCTGGCACTTATATCCTGGTTTAGTAAGAACTTTTGTTCATATCCATCTTAAGCGAACTAGTGTACTCCTTCAACTTCCTCTCTTCTTCTATTTCTCCTCCAGTTATAAAGAAATGGCAAAGACCTCAAAAACAATTCCCCAAAAAGAAACACCTTCTACTTCACGGCCAGCAAACTGAGGTCGAAGAAACTGTTTCGTGTATTGATATTGATTAACCAGTTTAGGAACCCCCTTTGAAAATATTCATCCCTAGAGGATGCTCGGTAAATAGAAATTTTAAGGTTTTAAAAAACTTCTTCAATACCGGGCTAGTGTGAAGACTTCTCGGGATATACCTATTCGATTACCGAATATATCCTCCCTAATGTGGTAAATTGCAACTGGGCCAATAAAACCGTAGTGGACTCTGACCTTGAGGGCCATTACCACCCATATCGAGGGATACTTGAGTGTTTACACTTATCCTTTCACATTGGGACTGGTAGAATCGATCATCATAGACTTCTGCAAGAGGTACAAGGTGTGCCTCCATAATATCCATCCTTCAATATGAAGAATCATGATCCTCCTCAAGTTTAATGTGAGCAAAATTGACTGATATTGGCTCACCGTGGATCACCTGCTACTTGTACAGTCCTCGACTATTCTGAGAGGGGTTGATAAAGCTTATGCACCAAGACAGAAAAGTTCATTTTCTAGTATCGATGATGACCAGGATCGAGGTTGGCAAGGCCGTTTTGTCCAAGTGCGGACTTCGGAATTAATTCTCGTGGAATGCATGCCTTTCCTCGAGAAGTTGAACAGAAAACGTAAGTGGAACTTCAATTCGAGTGTTGATTTTTATGTTTACTTCCCTTTAACATATTGGTGTTCATGATGGTACAGCCGTTTCTCGAGTTCCAAATACTATTCCTCAACTCGAGAAGTGGGTCGAGAGTATCGTTTATCATATGACCTACTCCGAGCGCTCGTGGCGCAAACTCTTGAAGGGTCGTTGGGAGGCTCATTCCTATGGTAAGATCCTCTTTTTTATCAGGTTTTGTTAGGCCTCTCATTTTATTATCAATTCATAATTCCGTTTACTTTCTACCTCAGGTTTGCCTAAGAATATCGAGTTTAGGCTTTCGGTTGATGACGAGGACTTTCCCGTCAAATCTCCTTCTCCGAACGAGACAGGAGAAAAGAAAAAATGGAAGGCTCCGAGCTCACCAAGCTAGGAGAAAAAGAAAACCCAGAGGAGGCTAGTCCGCATGTTAAAGGAAACCTCTAGCTCCCAAGTGCTTTCCTCGAGTTTACTCCACGAGCTAAGGGACAAGTCCGATGAGGATGAAATTTTAGTGGCTGATAAACATCGCCCCCTGAGGAATGGGTGTTATCCAAGGAGGGAACAACAGCGGCAATTCCTTCACAAATATAAGAGGCCGGTACAAAAATGGTGGTCAAGAACCATCAAGACGCCAGCTCTAGCCCACCCTGTGCTTTTGATATAGCAGGATCGCCTTACTATACAGACTCGATATTTGTTAAAGCTCAAACGATGAAGGTG
This sequence comes from Nicotiana benthamiana, assembly GCA_034376525.1. NCBI lineage: Eukaryota > Viridiplantae > Streptophyta > Magnoliopsida > Solanales > Solanaceae > Nicotiana > Nicotiana benthamiana. The sequence continues at coordinate 89,406,295 of CM067337.1, read as the reverse complement.
CGGTTGAATGATAGGGTCTATAAAGTGGACGACCCCCTCCAAAGCTTTTTTGATGGCATGGACTCTACTGCCACGGAGGATGTCACCGGATTGGGTGACTTCGAAATACCAAGGAAAAGTCTGCCCTCAGATGTGGGGGGATCTAATTCAAGCCCGAGACTAGTCAAGTGGTTCCCTACCCTGAGTGCCAATCTCGATGGAAATGGTCTATCATTATCTCTATTCCAGAGGATGCCTGGTTCCTTTCTGCCCCTATTAGGGTAGCTAGTTACCTACGGTACCTAGTGACTTAAAAGGAGCAGGCAAAGATGAATGAAGTGGATTCCATATGTAGGTTCAACGAAGCACAACAAGTACAAAATTGGGTAAGCTATTACCAAACCTTTTCATTTTACATCTTTGGTTACTTAGTGATCTTAATATTTCTCCTTATATTTGTAAGCCATAGTGCTTCACCAAGAAACCTTCCTTTGATACCGAGAATAGCTAAGCCTCCTCACGGCACATCTAAAGAGCTTACTAAGAACAGAGATATGTACAAACTTCTTAGGGAGAAATTCGAGGAAAAAGCTACGAGTATTCGGGACAAGTTGGTTGCGGCTTAGAAAGAACATGACGACCTGGTAGAATAATAAAAGTCTTTGAGGTTAGTAATGATGAGCTAGAATCGATGACTAACAGTCAAAACCGACACGTCCAATAGAAGATTGATCGGATCGAAAAGCTTTGAGCCAAGATGGAAGTTATCAAGGTCGAGGCCGAGGAGTGGAAAGGCAAAATGGACCGTTTGGCCTCGAAAAAGAAAAACCTCCTGGGATCAATTGGCCTTTGCGGAGCATCAACTTTGAATGATGAGGGTGATGGCCGAGGCATAGCCCTAGAAAGATGAGGAACTCTAATCTCAACTAGACATGCCTGTTGCTAATCGAAAGACCCTCATCAAGGATCTTAAAGCGGCTAAGTCGGTGGCTCAAATAAATCAAGGTCGATGCCGATGAAATGGTGGTCTAGAATAGATTCGATGCCGAGGAGGCCCAAGACTACTTGAAAGAAATTGTTGAATGAGAAGCGGCAGTCCTGAAGGGAGGCCCTCAAGAAGGTTCATGCTTGAGGTTTTGAATTATCGGTCGAGATCGCAATTTCTAAGGGGCTCGAGGCCGAAGCTAAGAAGTTGGCTTATCCCAAGGATCAAGAATAAGAAGACCCCTAGGTTCCGTTGGATCCGAGGGTAAAAATATCCATGATGGTACCCGTAATGAGGTGGGCTCCGGTGAAGACCAGACCGTTTAAGTGCCTTGTAAATTTTCCTTTTTTTGTTGTTTTTGTACTTTTATACTTTTTGTCAAGGCCATTAGGCTTTTGTAAAGACGATATGTATATATAATACAAGGCTGATTTCTCCCTTCAACAATTTTTGATTTTTGGTTTCATTTGCTTTATTAATTAAATTTTCAAAGATCGAAATGCCTTAGCATGAAATATTTAGGACATGTTCGAAGGCAACAGTCCTTGCCTTCAATACTATTTTGTTTAAGTTATCATAGGAATTCAGTCTAATCGAAAACGTTTTCCCAAAGTACTCATAATTTATTAGATTATAATTTGCTGAGGGTAGCCATTAAAATCGGTTAAGAAATTTTGGAAGCCTTGTTTTTTGTTATGGGTCTCAGACGTCTACAATTCATTTCTATACGTCGATAGTATTTAGTTCAGGTCTTGCCTAGTAGGCTTGTTACCCCGAGTTATTCGGGCCTACCTAAGATAATAATCCCCGAATGTAGATTTCGTAGCCCTTAAGGTTCAGCCCACTGCTAATAGGTTTTGTGCCCTCAGGCTCTGATAGCCCGATCCATCCGAGTTTGTCTTTGGATGGCAGTCCCTGAGAGTGATCATTTGAACTCGAGTTAAGGCGACCCTTGGGCTCAATATCTTTAGGGGATTGGATGTACGAAATTCCTTAGAAAAAAGAAAATTTTTAAAGGACAAGATATTTATCCACAAGGTAGAGACTTATTTTTATTCTTGTGCGTAATAGATACACGTGTACAAATTTGTGGTAGGGCTCGAGCAATCTATGTGGGAACGGTTCTTTTAACCATGTTTCCCTTATAGTAAATCCAATCGATTGAGCCGAGACTATTCAATCACAAGGTTTCCTTCCTTGAAAAATTCGTTATCCGAGGGTAATGCCATTCAGTGTTTGGGGCCGATCGAATAGAGGAATCAAATACTATTCTTGTGATCTTAGATATCGATTCATAACCGTCCTTCAATTCTAAGTTAGAAAATTTATTGTTTCCTCGTTAAACGCCTTGTCGGAAAACCTATTTGGGACAAAACCAGTTCAAGGGAAAAAGAGTGAAATGCGTGCTTTCAGGTATTGTTCTTTGGCGGTTGCCTACAAGTGTTAGTTCAAAATGAAAATAACTAAAAAGATCAAATGGGTTCATACCTTAGAAGTAGTATTGCTTCAAGTTACTTATGTTCCAGTTGTTCGATAGTCGTTCACTGTTCTTTGCTCCAAGTTAGTATGATCCCTTTTTGGTGATCTCAATAATTTGATATGATATTTCCTAGTTCGACATCACTTACCTTTGTTCGGGTTCCGATTGCTTATAGTGACTTTATTTAACACTAATTTCTCGATATTAAAGTGTCAAATGTTGGACTTTTGATTGTAATATCTCTCAATCTGTTGTTTTTGGGCGGCCAACCAGACAATGGTGGCTTCGCGCCTTTCATCTAATAGATCCATGCTTGTATTCATGGCCTCATCATCTGATTCTTTTGTTGTATATCGGAACCTGAGACTTGGTTCTTCAACTCCGACCAGTATTAAAGCTATAGTGTCGTAAACCGACGAGAATAGGGTGGCCCTGGTACTAGACTTCGTGGTCGTACAGTACACCTATAAGACTTCCGGAAGGATTTCCTTCCAATTTCCTTTGGTGTTGGTTAACCTCTTTTTGAGGTTTTGGGTTATGATTTTGCTGGTCGATTCTGCTTGTTCATTCCACTAGGGTTGTAGGGCCTTTTAATCTTAGGGTCTTCAATTAACTTGCTTACTCTGATGCAGATAAATTGTTTTCTGTTGTCCTACATTATCTCAGTCGGTATTTCAAACAGGCATATGATATGGTCCCAGATGAAATTGATGACTTCTTTCTCCCTGAACATTTCACTAGGGTAACACAAAAGGTCTTCAACTAAAAGGTAAAATTCCTCTCCCTAGCCTTTAATTTCAAGGTTTAACTGAAAATAGGTAATAAGCCATGCAATTGTAGGGTGTGAGAGTGATTCATTATGCGTGCATGTATTGCCTAGGATTGTGGGAATATAGTTAAGCTAAATTGGGTAGAATTTGGGTACTAGACTAGAGGAATCCACTATAAGAGGACCTTGAGATCACAATGGCCACCTAGTGCTTGGTAAAATGCTCAAATGATCTAGAATCATGAACCCCTTCCTAATTTATGTTCTATTTTACTATATCTAAACAGACAATGTTTTTAGGATTCTAGAAATGTATAGTGAATTAGGAAAAGCTCAAAGCGAGGTATGTTGACTAAAATTTTCTTTTAGAATTGAACCTCACAATGACCTTTTATGTCATGTGCTGCTCATTATAAATTGAATAATCCAAATAAGCTCTATGTCCAAATAAATATGCGTTGATTATGTGTTCCGAAGGGTCTTGTTTATTGAGTTATAGTTTGGGGAATGTGGTATAAGTATGGGTCGTGTGCGAATATGTTATGGTCTAAAAATGTGATTCCAATGAAAGCTATCATGCCAAACTGTGTAAGAAACGACATATACCTAAGACCCTAAACTCAAATATGTGTTGAAAGTCATAATTTGTAAAGCCTTGTTGTTGGTTATCTATGATGATATTTGAAATGAAAGAAAAGGGCACGGAATATGGTGTGCGGCCAAAAAGCCAAGAATGATATTGTGTCATGGCCATTGGTGTCAATGAAATGAATGATATGTAAAAGAACGTGAAATGTGTGGTAAATCCCTTTAAACAATAAATGCTTTGGGACTATCACTTAGTCACCGGTGAAGGGTAGGTCAAAATAACCTAACACCAAAAATTACACGTGCCGGTGAAAGAGTGATTTAGGGGTAAATCCACGTGTTAGTGTCATGAGGTTTATTACCTTTATAGGATGACATTGATGTATTGAGATATTTCTCCTTCAATAGGATGAGATTATTGCTACAAATATGTGATGTTGACCTACATGATATTGTGGTGAGATGGCTTAGCCGATCAGGCTGAGATCTGACACCATGCAGTGCACATGGTGGTATCGTGAGTGGTTGTCTCAGGGTGAGACGACTTAGCCGATCGAAAAAATATCAAACTTCGTGCTAAAATCATATCGGTGCATCGATTCTAAAGGTCTGCCAGCATATAATATCAAACTTGCTTGAAATTTAACTTTCCCCTAATTTGACATTTTGTTACTATTTGAGTCTCTTACTGATTTCATGTTTCCTTCTCCGTTTATTGTTACTCCATCTATTAAGGAGGTGTTTAGCTTACTAGTATGATTTCACATGTACTAACGTTCCTTTTGTGGGGGCCGCTGCATCTTTAATGGATGCATGTGGTTCCATATCAGGTGAGGTCGATCAGTGATAGCATCACTCTCTCTCCTTTCAGCTGACTTGGTGAGCCTCACTTCACTTGGGGGTCCTACATCTCTTGTCCCTTGTACATAATATTTTGAGGTAATAGCCGACGCCTTGTTGCCGGCACCGTCTTAGCACTATTTTAGTTCTATTACAGGCTCTGTAGACATAGTTTGGGTTGCATCTTGTTTGGGAAGGTTGAATCAAACTTGTTGTAATTGTATCATATATTCCACTTCAACTACTAATGTATAGCGTACTGTTTTGGAAACTTGTTAATGTTGTAACTAATAGGAATGCATTGGTGTTACTCATATGACCTCTAATTGTCTAATTAATGGAATGTATTATTCACTTTATTCATGGGTGAGTTGGGTAGACGACAATGTGCAGGCTTGCTCTATCGACAGCTCTAATTGGATAAACGGACCTGGAAGGGGAACCAAGTTGATCATCTTCAACCCTAATTTTAGATTGGTACGGATATGCACGTGGGCCCAAGTAACAGTCAGATATTCCACCAAATTTTGTTTTAACAATTGTGAAGCCACCGAGCTTCAAACATTGAGTCCTTGGGTGAGGGCATGAATGGTCTTATCATCAGCGACCGGTGGAAGGTCCATTCGTTCCATTTGAAACAGGGATATAAACTCTTAGAGCATCTCATTATCCATCTGTTTTACTTTTAAAGGTCTGACTTCCTGGTCTAGACCTTGATAGCCTCAAGTGTGCATTCACGAAAGAATCTGCAAGCATAGCAAACGATTCAACAGAATTATAAGAAAAGTGTGATACCATATCATAGCTCCTTTTGATAGGGTCTCTCCAAACTTTTTCAATAAGACAAACTCGATCTCATCAACCTCCAAGTCATTCCCTTTGATGGCACATGTGTAGGAGGTCACATGCTCATTTGGGTCGGTCATTCCATTGTACTTAGGAATCTGAGGCATGCAAAACTTCTCAGGGATCAGCTATGGAGCTGCGGTTGAAGGTAAGAAATTCTTGGAATCCAGGCCTATTAATATCGGCGGTGCTCCTGGGATTGGGTTGGCCCTGGAATTTTAGGTTTTCACCATTTTTTCATTAGCTTCGATTTTCTTCTCCGCTGATTCTACTCATTTTGTCAGTTTCTCGAGCATCTTTATGATCTTGGGTTAGTCCCCGATTCATTTTATTAGACCTCTCTGTGATCGGTCATGGATATTTTAGTCTTCTATTGTCTCTGTTAACAATGTTGCTTCGAGCTCGTTCAGGGCTAGGATCGACTCCGGTCATTACCTCGATATTCTCGAAGGTAGGCATTCTGAGTTCTATCTCGGTGGACTTGGGGTCGATCTTCAGTCCTTTATTTCCATGTTACGAGCCTGACCTACCATGCTGTAGGCAAGCTCGATTTTGATCGTATACAAAATCTATGCTTGTATATTATCTATATTCAATGCAAGGAATTCTGGCTATTTGCTTCCGCTATTCATACCCATTTTGAAATAGATAAACAATCATCAATTTGTATAGCATATATACCCCAAGCTTTCTTTATGTATCATTTTTTCTTTTAAGTGAGGTTCAGAAATTGGATTCTCTTCAAAGCCCCTATAAATTAAATAAAATATTCTCCATTTTCCAAACCTTGTATTAAAACCCTTTGTAAAATGTTTTACTATGTGTGCTTTAGTAGTTTTGATCTACCTCTATATATATATATTTGACTTTTACAATAGCAATAACTAGCTATTAATTCCAAAGTTTGTAATGGTAATATTTTTTCAAACACGAGGAAGCTGAAGAAACCAAAAATGTGAGATAGCAATTTAGTATCAATCCACTCAAAAGTAAGAAACAATAACGTTTGAATCTGTTTTTTCTCTCAAATGAAACTCTAGAACCATGAATCCCCAAGCTAAAAAACACCTAAACCACTTGATATTGACCATGAAATTTCATACAAACCAACTTATAAAATAAACTATCCTTCAAAGACATGCTAACAACATCTAGTCCAATGATGTTTGACTCTACTCTAAATCAAAAACTTTGGGGTTAACAGAGAGTTTCCATATATAGGGTAGGACTTAACATCCAGATCCTCCATCACACGAGGCATCAAAGTTATTTCTTTGTCAGATGAAGACAGACAAAGAATTTACAAGTCCTGGAAGAATGCTATCATAGTAAAGTTAGTGGGCAAATGCATGTTGCACCTCTACTTGTAATGGAATATCCAGGAATTATGGAGACTAACAGAAGATTTCAAATGATTGATTTGGGAGAAGATTACTACATAATAAAATTCAAAATAAAGACAACACAGAGAAGGATATTCAACAAGGACATTGGTTCATTAATTGTCATTTTTTTCCATCACGAAATGGATACAAAATTTTGTGGCATCAAAAGAGAGACTAACAACAATAACAGTATGGGTTAGACTCTCACAATTGTCTACAGAATTCTATGATAGAAAAATGCTTGAAAAAATTTGGCAATGCAATTGGTCGCTTATTAAGGATTGATGTTTGTACTTCAACCACATTAAGGGGTCGATATGCAAGACTTTGTATTGAATTCCCTCTAGAAATCCCAGTCCAACCATTCTTATACATTGGACAACATAAACAACACATTCACTATAAAAAAGATGACTTCTTATGCACAAACTATAGAAGACTAGGCCACAAAACAAAACAATGTTCTTTTATTAAATTGGATGCTAAGTCTAGTAAGGAAACAACCAAGGAGCAAGCAACAACGTCAATACTAGAAAATCAGCAAGAGGAGTGGAAGACGGTGTCCTTTAACAAAGGAAGGAAACAAGTCTTAAGAAGTAATCAACAAGATACCATCAAGGCGGTCAAAAATAACAATGGTCCAGGTATCCCTGTTAAGATGTTCAATATAAGCACTGGTAAGTATCTAGATACTAAAGATTTACAATATAAATCAAACGATCCGAAAGAATCCATTACTCTAATGGTCATAAAGGAAGCAAAAAATCCAACTAACATAGCTAAAGCAAAGAATCCGGCCATCATTGCTAAACCAAAAACCTCCTTACTAATAAAAAAATAATTTTACTCTCTTAGATAATGAGCACATGGTTTTAGATAAAACCACCAATGAAACCACCCAAGAAAATAAATTATTTTTTAATAATTCAAATAATAGACAAGCAAATGAATAAATGTCCACCCAAAATGAAGATTTTGACATGTTGGAAAATAACGTGTCAACCCCTAAAAATTGAAAATGAGACTATGCAAGAAAATTGGGTAAATGAAAAATCTACCCCTGCTACTAGTACCAACTCTATTGCCCTTTCTACCAACGCAATAAAACAATTTAGTAATTATTCTAGTTTAACCAAAAATCTAGACAACAATATTTCAGTAGGATTTGATAATCATTCCCTCTCTAAGCATGTAATCCAAATGGGAAAAAATGATAGTCATGTTTTACATTTGTACCACATCCATAGCCACGCCTGGATACTACATCTATGGAAGAGAAGCTTATAAACAATGGCATTGGGCAACCAAAAGTTGCGACTGGTATCCCAAATCATTCCCCTACCACCCAATCTCTTACACGCTACCCCTAGTCCTTTTTCCACGCCTGACATGGAGACCTTAAGTATTTATATCTATATTCAAAATGCCCAGATTTGCTTCGACCCTAAGGAGACGACCCAAACTTATACAGATTCTAAGGCAACACAGAGTAATTGCCATTTAGAATCTACCATCCTTTCCTCCCCAAAATAGAAAATCCACAAATAATATACATCCAACCCCCCACAAGCACAAGACTACCAATCTGTGTCATGGATGGAAATGAGACTAATGGGCAATGCAATATCGTTCAACCTCTAATCAATAGTCATGACTCAATTGTCATACTACACAAGACACAGTACTTAGCTCAACTTGTAGCGGAAGGCATGAGGTTAGCCATGAACAACTAACTCAATCAACTATGGCTAAACAACATCTTACAACCCCTAGATCCCTCGGTAAACCCTCAACCAGTGCATGCTATGAGAAACTATTGGAATCTACCACCCTATTTCAATCCAATATACCTACAAAATGCTCGATTAGATATGCCATTATTTTACCTAAAAATGCTAACTCAACACAATCCCACATTCATGCTATGGGAGAATCCTCCACAAGTTCAGGAACCTTACATTCCTTAACCACCCTAGCAACCCCATCACCACCTCATCAACCAGCTCAAAACCTAGAACCAGTAGAAGCAGATATGGAGGAGGAAGAGGAACCACTCAATATAATCTTGGAGCGGGTCCTACAGTTCTCAAACCTAAATAGGGTAAAAATATTTCTCTTTATGGAGATGAAAGAGAAGAGGCACGTACTCAACTACCCATTAGCATTATACAAATTGTTAGTTTTTATGGGTCCACCAAATCGTAGAGTACCTGGTTCTCTAAAGTCTCTGTTGAGAGAACTTAGTAAAGTAGTAAGTAAATGGGGTAGAGGACTTTTACGTGGAAAATTCCCGCACAAGGGGATCAAAACACCACGACCTACACTATAGGCTTTTAACTTGACTAACTTGTAATCTTACCTATTATAAGCCACATTGCAATACTTTCGAAGATTTACTCAACTAATTTGTGGTACCTTTACCAAAAGTCACTTTGTGACTATCATATTTATAAAGGCTTGACCACAAGCCACTTTGTTATTCTACAATTATAAAGACATTTCCTTATGACTAACTCTATCCAGAACATAAACTCAATGAGTTTACGGATTTAAAAGAGAATTCCTAATCTATATGCTTCTATGTAAGCGATTAAGAAGATATAGTAAGTACAATAACAAGGTTACAACTTAACTAGGACAACAACAATCAATTTTTTTTGAACTGGTCTGTAGTGGCATTCAACCTTATTCTTCAAGCTTGAGAAAATGATCTTTTATATTTTCGCTTGATTCTTGAATTGAGAAACAAAAACCTTAGTGATGTTTCTGTACAAAACCCCTTTGGTACATCTTGATCCCATCACTTGGATGATGTGAGTACTTTGTTTGGTGAGAGAATGAGTAGGCTGACAGTGTGGTGCAGTGCAGAAACGGTGCAGTCAGTCACTTCAATTCCAGCTGTGTCCAAATGACTCTTTATGTCCATATAGGAAACACAAGAGCATCAGGTTCTTGTTTGGTTCCTAGCTCTAGAATCTTTAGCAGTTCATTATTTACTAGAGTCCGTTGAAGTTTTCAGCAATCCACAGTAGGTTAGGTTTCCTAACTAGTTCTGAGCAGTAAGTTTGTTAAATTATCAAAACATAAGGCAGGAGTGTTTAAGATCTATCAATTTCCCATTTTCTGATGATGACAAACTTAACAATTATAAATTCAGACTTGGACAGCAAAAAAATCCAAAGAGTTCCCCTTGAGACGATGCCTTACTCTTTTATGTTCACAAGAACCAGTTCCCTAATGTGGTTCCCTTAAGTCGTATATTAGGCTTTATTTCTTCTCTTTCCCCCTTTTGGAATCATTAAAAAGAATAAGTAGCACAAAGAAGTTCAGCAAAGCCAACTCATGCCACATATGCGCACATAATCACGAGAAAGAATAGAAGACAAATAGAGAGTACTAGACAAAATTGAGAGGATTCATATAAATAATTTTTTAATATACCTCTTCTTTTGAAAAAGGAAGAGGCATCATTTGATATGATCACGGGAGCAGTAGTAGTAGTACATCCCAACCACACAGAGAAAAAAAAATAAAAACCACCACCAACCATCAACAAGGAACAAGAAAAGAAGCATATCCAGAAAACTGGTTGTTGAAGAGGTTCTTAGGGGGCACTGGGAGGAAAAGGTTTGGAAGCTACGACAAATATCTGGAGATAAGATCTATTTGGGCATTTCTCGACTTTTACTAATTGAGCAGTTCAGCCTTCAAGTTCTCGATTTGTGCCCCGGATCAACATTTTTTTTGTGTCAAACAGGTCACCTAGTCATTTGACACGGGAACCGCTTGGGCTTGCTGACCTTCTAGGATAGTATTCCTAGCCTTCAAACGACATATCTCTTCAGTTGCACTGTTTTGGGCATTGATGAGTTGAGACTCAATTGAAGTACTTCCTACGACCCCATACTTATCAATACACGTACACTCTTCCAAGGTTGTCTGTAAGAATGTCTGCTTACAGGTAGAACAAATATAGAAACCGGGTGGGTATTCAGAAACAAGCTCGATGAGCATGGAATTACCACAAGGAACAACGCCAGGCTAGTAGTCCAAGGTTACAATTAGGAAGAAGGAATTGACTATGATGAAACTTTTGCTCCAGTAGCTTGCAGAAGCCATCATAATTCTGATCGCCTTTGCTTCTCATATAGAATTCATTTTGTTCTAAATGGATGTCAAAAGTGCATTTTTGAATGTATTACTTAATGAAGAAGTCTATGTGAAGCAACCCACTGGGTTTGAATGTCATGAGCACCCTGAATATATGTTCCAATTGTACAAAGATTTGTATGGGTTAAAGCATACTCCTCGAGCGTGGTATGAAAGATTGTTAAAATTTCTCCTAGAAAATGGCTTTAAGAATACTGAGATATCTAGGAGAAATTTTCCAGTGATGTTTTTGTACAAAACCCCTTTGGTACATCTTGATCACATCACTTGAAATGATGTGAGTACTTTGTTTGGTTAGAGAATGAGTGGGCTGACAGTATGGTGTAGTGCGACAAAAATAATGTCCTCAGTCACTTCAACTCCAGCTACGTCCAAATGACTTTGTATGGCTATATAGAAACAACAAAAAGCATTAGGTTCTTGTTTGGTTCCTAGATCCTGAATCAATAGCAACTCATCTCTTACTAGAGTCCGTTGAAGTTTGCAACAATCCAAAGTAGGTCAGGTTCCCTAACTGGTTCTGAGCAGTAAGTTTGTTAAATCATCAAAACATAAGACAAGAGTGTTCAAGATCTTCCACAAATGCTCGATGGACATCAAGCCACCTTAGGATCCAATAGTAGGGAACATGGCAACGATATTAGTGCCAGCATTGACAAGGAACCCAATAATGGGGCCAGTGAGGGAAAACGGGGAGCCACCAAATCAAATCCTTAATGTCTCTATGAATCGACCAACAAATATCATCATTTGGAATATAAGGGGTGGTAAAAATGAAAATTTTAGAAGACATTTCAGGGAAATGGTCAGCAGTCATAGACCAAGCATGGTGGCTTTACTAGAAATTAGAATGGGAAGCCATATTAAATTGCTTAACGACTTTGGATTTACGGAGATAATAGAGGTTCCAGCTGATAGCCAGGTAGGAGGAATTGTGATACTATATAATCACGAGGTGGTGACTGTCCAAAACTTTGTCCGTAGGAATCAAGAAATTCATGCAACGATTGATGTACTTCCTATTCGTAAAATATGGCTTTTAGTACAATATATGATAGTACTGATATCTGTAATAGAAATGCTAAGTGGTAAAATCTGGAAAATATTAATAAAAATCATATAGGCCCTTGGATAGTGGGAGGTGATTTTAATGATATTTTTAGCACCAATAATAATTTTGGAGGCAGACCTCTCAATGATTCTAGAGACCAATTCCTTTGGCCTCAACTTAATAGTTATGAGCTCATTGATCTTGGATTCACGGGATGAAAATTTACTTGGTCTAACCATATGCATAAAAATAAGGGTCTAATAATGAAAATGTTGGATAAGGTATTTGGGAATGATGGATGGATAGATCTATTCCCTAAAAGTTCAATAATTCACCTTCTTAAAACTTACTTGGATCATAACCCTATCCGAATCGAACTAATACCTAGAATAAGCCCTCCATAAAGAATCCTTTAGACTAGAAACCTTTTGGTATAAACACCAAAATTTCTGCCTATAGTGAGAGACAATTGGTGTGACCCAAACTTCCTTAGAGCTACCATAATTTTGTTCAATACATTAGATATTGGAAAGATAGAACTTCAGGTGATATTAGGGGAAAAATCGTAAAATACTAGGTCATCTAAATGGTATACAGAATTTCAAGAATTATGCTACTAGCATTTTCCCATACAGTTGATCTTTTGAACCCGCTTCAAGCTATCATGACAATTCACCAATCTTGGGGTAAACGATCTCTACAAACACTTGAAAAATGCTTAAAACGGATTATAATGATCTCCTGATGATTGAGGAAGATTATTGGAAAATAAGATCTAGGATGGTGTGGCTAAATAAAGGTGATGGCAATACAAAATCTTTTTACATTTCTACCTCAAATAGGAAGAGACAAAATAAGGTTAGTTTTTTCAAAGATGATGTTGGAAATTGAATCAATGATCCCCTTTTAATTATGTCTATGTCCAAAATTATTTTGAAAATATTGTCACCACATATCACAACAATACAAGTAAGAAGAGTCCTCTAAACCATAGTTCAAATATTGGTCTTTTAAATCTGAGTGCATTAGATAGACCCTTGCTTGACATAGAAATTAAAAGATCCATTTTTCCTTCAAACCCTTTAAAGCTCCAGGACCAGATGGACTCCACTCTATTTTTTATTAAAAATACTAGAATATTATAGGCCCTTCTGTTGCGAAACTATGTCATGACATTTTTAATACGCAAGTAATCCCCCCAATAATTAACAAAACCTTTGTCTAATACCTGAAATTCCAAATGCTAACAATATTAGGAATTTTAGGCAAATTGGGCTCTGTAATACTACTTACAATATAATCAAAAAACATTCTAGCAAACTGGCTAAAACCATTTCTTGATCACCTAATTAGCCCCTTCCAAGTTAGTTTCATGAAAAATAGAAGAGCTTCTGATAATGTTGTCATTATCCACGACCTAGTTTCTAACTTAAAATTTTTTAAAGGGAAAAAGGTAAAATGATTCTTAAAATTGACTTGGAAAAGACTTTCGATCGACTTGAGTGCTATTTTGTACATCATACCCTTCAATATTTCAAAATTTCTCCCAAATTCTCAAAACTCCTATTAAATTGTATCTAAGCAAGTTCAATATCACTCCTGGTTAATGGCTCTATTACAAATCTTTTGAGCCAAGTAGGGTGATTAGGCAAGGGGACCCTATTTATCCCTATATCTTCATCCTTTGTTTAGAAATGATTTCAAGATACATAATCCATCAAGTAGATATTAGGAATTGGGATCCAATAATCGCAGGGAGAAATTGTCCAAAATTTTTCCACTTATTCTTCCAGATGATCTCATATTGATGGCCAAAGCTAATAAAAAAATCATGCCACCCCATCAAGGGAGGACTAGACTATTTCTGTAATATTTCAGGAGAAAAACTTAACCTTACCAAATCAAAAGTAATGTTTTCAAAAAATTGTTCTGAAATTATCATAAAAGATATTACAAACCTATTAGGAATTAAAAAAAGTGAGTCCTTTAATACTTACCTAGGCTTCACTGTCTTTAATAACTACCCTAGACAAAGGGACTAGCAATTTATTGTTGATAAAATGAGAGATAAACAAGCAGCTTGAAAAATAAAATTCATAAATATAGCAGGTAGAACAACGTTTTCACATTCTTGTTTAAATTCAATAACAAACCACTATATGCAATACACTTTACTGCCCAGAAAGACCCTTAATAAAATAAATAAGGTACAAGGAAATTTTATCTGGAGGTCTACAAATGAGAGGAAAAAAATTCACCTTATAAATTGGTCTACTATTTGCCAATCAAAAACAAATAGAGGACTTGGTATCCAAAATGCAAATTCAAAAAATTTATGCCCATTAGCTAGTATGGGTAAGGAGAATACTCTAAATTTATGCATATTAGCTTGTATGAGATGGAGAATGCTCAAAATTTATGCACATCAACTAGTATGGTATGGAGATTGTTCACCAATGCTACGTCTCCTTGGGCTACTATATTAATCTCTTCTTATGCAACTAGTAATGCCAAGAATAAAAATTCTTTCATTTGGAAAAATATTAATAAATAATGGGATTTATGCTCTAAATGAATTATTTGGACTCCTCACATTCTCTCCAATATGAACACATGAGAAAACAATTGGATCTCAAAGGTAGAAAATCTTAGGGAAACAGTAGAAGGACCATTCCAAAAAAAGGATCAATCTTTAAAATTAAAAGACTTATTTAATGTGGAACTGAAATTTTGATTTAATTTCTCTTAATATTCCTAAAAATATTAATGAAACCATCAGTAATTAGAATTCGGCTAAAAGGACCACAAAGTGACATTCCTCTATAGTCACTTTCTACTAAAGGTTTTTTCACAACAAAATCATGTCACAACTTATTAGAGTCTCCAAAAAACAACCTAGCAGATTTCCAATGGATTTGGAACCTCAATTGTCATGTGGTAATGTTTCCATGATAGGATCTTCCAAAGACAATATCTGGCACGATTTGTCTTAAACGTCGATCCAATGTGCCATATATGTAGAAATAACGAGGAAGAATTTATAGACCACATGTTCTTTAGCTGCAACGCGACTAAATGTTTTTGGGATAATCTTGGGTGTCATCAATACTATAAAGCACCAAGTCACCACTGGCTTTACCAATTGAAATCTTTTTACTACACAATTAGGAATAATTTTATAAATTGGGACCTCTACTTTCCTTTTGTTATATGGTACACTTGGATAAATAGACAATAACAAACCAAAACAATAAGACTACTCTCATCAATGGTGAAATTATTTTTCAAAAGGCAACTCGATATAAACTCCTCACTGAAAAAGTATGTACACTCTTCCAAAAATCGCCATCAAAATTGCATGGCAAAAACCATCAAAAGGATGGTCTAAACTAAATATTAATGCTAGATTTGACAGCGTTACACAAAAATATGGACTGAGAGACATTTTCGGGGATGCCAAAGGACACTGGATTGTGGGCTTTGGTAAACAATCATATGCAAGCGGATCACTAGAAGCTGAGATAAAAACTCTACTAGAGGGACACAAAATGGCTAAGGAATGGAGAATGTACCCGCTTTTAATATAGACAGATCCTGTGGAGGCTATCCAATCCGTCTTACAATGCAATAGGTTATATGACGATATTGCTAATGAATGCAGGTGGTTAATGCACCAACAGAAGGAGATAATCCTCCAGCACACATTTGGAAAAGGGAATAGTCTAGCTCATCACATAGTAAGAAAGGCTAAGGATCAATTGGAAGGCAAGAAGACTTATGTTGAAGCTCCATCTTATGTAAAATATTTTGTGGAAAAGGAACAATTAGAACAATATGTTTTTAAGATTTTTCTATCTTATGATACTTGTGACACTCTAGCAAACCTAGGTAATCAAAGTATCCTTAAAGACACCAAATATGCGCATAATGTACTGAACCCTACTTAATTATTAATATATACATATTTTCTCTTTGCTCAATTTTTCTTTTTCAAACAAAGCCAAAAAGCTATTTATGACACTAAATAGTAAGTAATACTGACCGGAGGATGTTGTCCTCGGATCAATCAATTGAATGACATTAAAATGAAAGAAACACATGTATTATTTTTTATTCTTCCAATAGCTATATTAATTTAGTAAAAATAATACGGTCTTGCTAGTTTTTGGATTAGCCATTCAAAAATAGCCAGTGTTGGCTAATTCATTAAAAAATAGTCACTATTTTACTGAAACAGAGATCGATCTAGCATAATATGCTAGTGTTGCCGACTCTAGTATAATATACAAGAGACTGGAACACCGATGCTCCAAGCTTCAGTATATTATGTTGCACTGGTATATTATACTAGAACTCCCGTATATTAGACTGAAGATCCAGTATAATATAGTAGAATTTCAGTATATTATACTGGAGTATTTTTTCAGGATTTTGAACATTGATTTTCTTCAGATTTATCTTTACATGAAAAGTGATTACATTTCGATTATCTTTGAAACTGTGGCTATTGAAGGACAATTTGTAAATCTGGCTATTTTTGAATTTCTCCCATTAATTTGTCTTCACTTTAGCATAACGACAACTTGTATGATTTTCTCTAAGGGTGTTCATGATTCAGTTTGGATCGGTTTGTCCATAAAAAGAAACCAAACCAAGAAAGTCGATTTTAAATATTTGAACCAAAGTACACCAATTAAGTCTGTTTTTTCTCAATTCGGTTTATGTCGGTTCGAATTTTTTCGATTATTTGTTAGTTTTTTCTTAAATATAAGACAGACACTACCAAACACATATCCCGGAGAGTACATTTTCAACGTAACACTATCAAATCAATTGCTCTTTGAGAAATTTATTATTTACAAGATATATTGATGATAATTGAATCAAATAGTGATGAATAATTTAAGGACTTAATTAATAATATATTAATTTTAACACAAAATAGATTCTTACACTTAGCAAAAAAAAAAATTACCAATTAAACTAGAAAGTAAAGGTAAAACTATACTAAAAATGCAAACAGTTAATATTTACATATATATATATATATATATATATATATATATATATATATATATATATATATATATAATAAATTTAAAATAGCTACTCCTATAGTCAGTTTGGTTCGATTTTTTCTGATTAAAATCAAAACCAAACCAAATTTGATCGGCTTTTAAAATTCAAACCAAACAAAAAAGTATTGATCTTTTTGGTCGGTTTGATTTAGTTTTCGATTTGGTTCGATTTTTCGAGTTTTTATGAACACCCCTAATTTTTTCTTTTTAAGAGTGTCCGGAAGACTAAAATTGCTGCTATCACTTAGCAAGTATATATTTATAAAACGCTTAAACCTGATCTGGAAGACTAAAATTGCTACTATTAATTTAAGTATACAGTTTAAGTGCAGAAAATTATTTTGACAATAATTTGATCTGCTGTTAATTCAGATTATATGATTAACATAATAATAAATGTGCAACACAACAACTCAATATGAAATTGAACGCGAAAATTGCGCGGTTGTTTATTAATAAGTCTAATCTCTATGTTTCAGAGGCAAGAGGTTTGGTTATTCGTGTTCTTTAAGTTATAGCCAAATATAGCTTCAGTTTCTTAAAATTATTTCGGACAGCAATAAAATAAAAACAAAAGAAAGATTTTTTTTTTCTTAATAGGAAAGGGAAAGGGAAGAGATCTGAAGGACAATGTCTGTCTGTCTCAGTAAAAGTAACAGTGTCTCTCTCCTCTTTACGCTCACATACATTAAAAAATAATAAAAAAAATTGGTCTATTGGTTTCTTTCTTCTACATTCACTTTCAGCTGCCATTTTACTTTCAAAGTAAAGTAGAAAATTTACTAATATTGTACTAGAAGAATGCAACAAATAATTTCTACAGGAGTTTTCTTTGCTTCTGCTGCTGACAACAATACATTTCATTCAGTTCCCTAGATTTTTCCCCCTTTTTCTCCATTTCTTCTAGGGTTTCTACCCCATCCCTTTACTGCTTCTCCCATAGGGTTTTGTACCAACACCCCTCACTTTACCTTTTTTTTAGGTCAAATTCCTTTCTGTCATTAATTTAAACTACTTCAATTTCCCAATTCTAGGAGTAAGCAATTGGGAGGTAGAATTTTTGATGCATTGAATATTTATTAGCTGAAGCAAGTTGTAGCAGCTGTTACTGCTCTGGTTTACTGAAGACAGATGAATTGAGATCGACAGCCGAAATGGTAGATCTTTGTGAGGGTTTGATGGTATTAGAAGTTTAAATCGGTCAAGATCCAACTTTTTTTACTTTTTATTTTTACCTTTTGGTATGTTAGTTGAGAATTGGAGTGGAAAAGACATATCAGTAGTGTTGCAAACATGCATTTTGGTAAACTGGATGATTCTCCCATGTTCCGTAAACAGGTTTGTTCTTCCTCTTGTTTAGCTGATATTGTAACTTTAGGCGATAAAAACTAAGAGAATTGTCCTGCTTTTTACTCTTTCGCTTTAATTCTGGCTTGACTACTTATAAGGATCCACTATTACGAAGAATTTGTTTCTTTAGCCACCAAAAATTACAGTTTCGTGTACATGGAAAATGCAGTTTTTCATTTTTTTTTTGATAAAGTTATCTTTTTTATTTCTTTTAAATCTTAAATGCTACTACTACGTTTTTAATGAGATAACTGGCGAGAAGGGCAATTAGTTTTCTCTTGATATAATAATCTCAAATTGAGTTCGCAATTTCTTAGCTGGAGCTTTGATGAGTCATACAAAATGGAAATGCAAGTCATATTTCAAAGTGATAATTGATCTCTAGTTACTAACTCCTATGATGAATATATCATTGAAGTTGTGAGTTTAGATGAATGTATGCATTATGTGCTCCAATGAAGTTGTTGTTACGTCTTGGTGTGCATTTATTTCAAAAACTTTGCTAAGTCAAACCTCTCTGTTCTACTCAGAGAGAAAATTTTGTGCTTTAATTTGATCCTCACAGATTTTAGCTTTGTATTGTGGAATGATGTTTGGGTGAAACAGCTGCAATGCTTCGAAGAAAGTGCTGAATCCTTAAGAGAAAGAAGTTTGAAGTTCTATAAAGGATGTCGAAAATACACGTGAGTGTTCTTTGACCATTGTTGGCTTAATAAACTATGCTTTGCTCTTTTTCATTTGGTTTCTTATCGAGCATGTAAGACTATGAGTGAGTAATCTAATGCATGCGATCTCATCCCATAGCACATTCCCTTCAATGTAGTGTGGCTATCAATAGTTTCAATGTGGTGGTACCACTTTTTTGGTCAAATGACTGCTCGATTTTTATTTTTTCTGTTTTGATTTTTGTGGGTTCTTTCTCATTATGAAGTTCTTATTCAACTTTGAACTTCTAAATTCAGTTGCTTTAACATAACAAAATACAGTTTAAAAACAAAGGAAAAGAAAAATAGTGTCTTCTGATTTCTTAAAAGAGGTAGCTACCAGGCGTATGCAACAAATAACTTAATATTTTTCTTAGAATCTTGTTGAAGTGTCCTTCCCGAAATTCTAGTAGTTGAAAACGATTATTTTGTTTGGGTTTTCCAGCTAGAAAGACTCTAATTAATGTTGCACAGAGACCACAACCGTTTATTATATTAGTGGAGGGTTGTTCAGCTGCCTGTCAATGGGCAAGGTCACGGCGAAAGCTTGTTAATTTGTGTTATCGGGCTCGAGTATTTGTACCAGTTCAATGGTTTTCTTTCTACAAGTCTTTTTGGTTGTTTTGGTGATGAATAGGTGTCCAACCTCTTGTTTTATCCTTGGTGAATTTGTAGTGGTTTTCAAGTATCAGTTTTTCTTTTCTAATTTCAGGGAAGGACTTGGAGAGGGATATGATGGAGATATTGCTTTTGCAAGCGCCCTGGAAACCTTTGGTGGGGGGCACAATGATCCCATTAGTGTTGCATTTGGAGGTATGTAAAAAGTTGGTGCGTATATTCATATTATGGTTGGCAGTTTAAAGTCTTTATCTTAGAGTAATGGGATTATCACTCCCCAATAGCTTCTTGCGCACTATTTTATCTGTCCAATGGCAATTAGAACTGTTATAAGCGTTTTCTTTTCTCAAGTCTTAATAAATATTGGCTAAACATAAGATGCACTTTTTGTGGGTTCATAGATAAAGAGATCTCTCACAGAGAAATGGATAGGTGAGCAATTATTCGTGAGGGAAATATATATTTACAAGCCTCACCCTTCCCCTTAGAAAAGCAGTCCAGCAACCTCTATAATTATCTCAGTGGTCCACCATTTCACGACTTATAATAAAAAATTGTGATCCTCTACATTGTTTGTAGTCTCTATTCTCTAGACTTCATTTTTATCTTATTTCGTTTCTATGCCTCTCTGCCTTCTTAAAGGTAGGGGTAAGTTCTGCGTACACACTACCCTCTCCAGACCCCACTTGTGGGATTACACTGGATTGTTGTATTTTTTGTTTCTTTGGTATCTGTCTATTTGGTATTGACATTTGAGTGTGCTGAGAATGAGACATGAACGTTGACGTGGTGCTTGTTTATGTATTCTGGAGTTTGGATCACATCTCCAATTAGTTACATACCATGTTTGACAAGAATGTCTTGGGGATTCAGAAAATTTAGTGAGACTCAGTTGAGGATCTTCTACATTGCAACATTATATGTCTCATAAAATATCCAGAGGGTATAAGTTAATGTCCGACTGAAAATATCCAGAATTATTCTCCCTTCATTTTTTGGCATCAGCTAAATGGCGTCCTTTCAAAAACTTTTGTATCTGACCAGCATAAAGAGGTTGGCTCTACTAAATGCTGAAACAGCTGTCGATATTCTAACTTAGTGCTTTGACATTTTTGAATTCATAGTTTCCCACTTTTACTTCACAAGTTTCATATACATTTGATCTTTAGTTGAATAATGCCATATTAAGTGTTCAATGACTTACTCAGTTCTAATTGTAGGCCCTGTAATGACTAAATTTACTATTGCGCTGAGGGAAATTGGAACTTATAAGGAAGTTCTTCGGTCACAGGTAAAGTTTCCAGTGGTTTCTCAGTGTTTTGTTATTGTTCCAATATTGTTTCGGATGTTACATTGCTCAACTCCTTATTCGAGGAAGAAAGCTGCACCGATTGCCTTTCAAGAGATGATCTCAAAATCTATTCAATATTACCCTTTTCTCTGGGTGTGCTTCCCGGGGTTATTGTCTTGACCATTTTCAAGATATGGAGTATACTGGCTTCTAAGAGAGGTCATTTTGAATGAGCCCCATTCTAAGCTCTATCTTGTCCCTGACACTCATTAGCTCTATTCTAAGCCCTATCTTGTCTCTGACACTCATTTCTGCAAGATCTGTGTTAAAATCTTGTCGATCATAACCTTTTAGAACACAAAACGCTGATTTTTCATCATCTATGACCTAAGAAAGTATGGTTCTTTTCTCAATAAAAGAAAAATAGTGTTCTCTTTTTGTTCCTCATTTTTTCCCTCTCCTTTTATGTGAACTTGAATATCGCCTTCTTTCATCAGTAAGTTATCCGAATGATTTACTGTTTTTGTTTCTATCAGTACCAGCAGAATTTTCTGATCTCTTTGATATTTTATTCTTTTACCTGGCATTCTTCTTGACTTTACTCATTCTAATTAAATTTCTAGATTTTTCCTCCTTTGAGGCTCTCCTTCATATGAGAAGAAAAAAAATATAACTGCAAGTGATTTCTTCTCATCAGTCTAAGTCTAAGCCATGACAGATAGAGTTAGCCGGTACCTGTGCTGGTGGTTGGTAGCATGTACCTAGTGAAATAATCGAGGTCCATGCAAGTTGGCCGCCCCAAAAAGAAAAAGATAAAAAATAAAACTGCAGGTGATCTGGTTAGTTGAGACTGGGATTTAGCTAACCATCTACTTCTCCGACATTAATACTATATTCTCAGGTTGAGCATATGCTGAATGATCGGTTGCTGCAGTTTGTGAATATAGATCTGCAAGATGTCAAGGTATTCTTTGACTTCCCTTCTTTTCTAAAAGGCATTTCTGATCGCTACTTCAGGTTTATAAACATATACATATGCCCCCATGACTCTGGTCTACTTTTAAGCGCAACGTGTGATGTGTGGGTTAGGCACACATCACAGTTTTGAATCCCTGGACAAAAGCTTTGTAGTTAAGTGGATAAGGTCAGAAGTGCGGACCCATTAGCCGCATGCGACATTGGGCCTTGGGACTTCTCGGTTTGTTAAAAAAAATCCACATGTGAAAAACCTGATTTTGTGGGCTTAAATGTTCAAATATAATAAAATGATTTTGTAAGTATTTGCTACAAGGAGTTCTCTTTCTGCAGGAAGCTCGGAAGCGCTTTGATAGGGCTAGTCTTCTTTATGATCAGGTATTCTTATTCCTAATGCTTGTGAGAAATTTCACCATCTGATTCTTTTGCTGATATATTTATCTGTAGATAGTATTCAGTATACCGAAACCTTTCATCTATTAAACACCTATTAAAAATTTCTTTGTTAAAAAATGCTGTAATACATTGCTAGCACATATCTATTATCATGATATTCTGGTTTACCTTGATTGTTTCCTCCCAATTGAAATGTCTCTTGGTGATATGTTTAGCACTTCATTGGGGTTGAAGGAACTCTTTAAAGTTTGCAAAAACCATGCTAGTTGATTGGAGTTCTGAATTGAAAGAACTAGGAATACATCCTCTGTTGTTGATTTAATTTTGGGATTTTCTATTATATCCATTAGTAAACATTATCTAATTCTCATCGATATATGGTCCATGCTGCAGGCTCGCGAGAAGTTTTTGTCACTAAGGAAAGGCACAAAAATTGACATTGCGAGTGTGCTAGAGGAGGTATAGTCAGAAATGGCAGCCAGCCATGCATACTGCCTATAACATTGTGAAGTTACACTTGTTTTGCATTTCCACATATTATTGACTACTTTGGAAATAAAGGAAGGAAAAAAACACATAACATGGTTTTAACTCATCCAGGAACTTCATAGTGCGAGGTCAACTTTTGAGCAAGCTCGATTCAGTTTGGTGAGTGAAGCTGCAGTTAGAGCATCTCAAGGAATCTCTTAGATTTTATGTTTCATAGCAATGGCATGCTGATTTTTTCCCCTTTTTGAATAATAACGATCCAGGTAACTGCCCTTTCTAACGTTGAAGCAAAGAAACGGTTTGAATTCTTGGAGGCAGTTAGTGGTACAATGGATGCTCATCTTCGTTATTTCAAACAGGCATGATATACTGCTGAGGACTATTCTAGCTTATTTGTTTCCAACTTCTCACATACTATTTCTATCTTTTAGGGATATGAGCTTTTGCATCAGATGGAGCCATATATCAATCAGGTTTGTCTTGTTGCTTTTCATTGGTGGCAATTTGATTGAGGCCACTACAATTAAAATAGCAAGGTGCAATCAATTTTTGGTTTATTTCCTGCAGAAAAGGTTAATGATCAAATTTGAATTTCGGTAATGGAGAATGAGATACCTTGCATCTTCTGCCAACTGTCCTCAGTTTCTGCTTACTTTTCATACTTAGAATGGAAGAGGTTAAGTGTTTACCAGTGGTTGCGCTTAACCAGATCCAAAAGGAGAGAGGACACACACCGTTCGGTGAGTGAAAGACGAGGAAATGCCGATTCCAGTGTCTCCTAGGAGGCGCCGTGCGTCGAGTATACACCCGGTACCCAGCTTCCCGAAAATGATGCGGCAATGGAAGATTAGACATAATAGCCCTCATTACAGGAACAAGGGATATGGAACTAACTAAGGATCTTAACATGTGCTCTTTTCATGTCTCCCTATGCCTCATGGATCTTGACATTCATGGCAGACACTCTTATGAGGACTCTATTTCTTATGTGCTGTTGTATATTGACTCATTGTCTTGTCAATGAAATAGAGTCCTCTACATATTACCCTCCCCAGACCCCACTTTGCGGGACTATACTGGGTAGTTGTTGTTGTTGTTGTTGTTGTCTTGTCATGGGACCTACACTGACTGGGAGTCAGGGGCGGAGCTAGAGCACGGCCTGCGGTTTCGGCCGAACCCATTAGCTTTTATTGAAACTATACCCAAACCCATTAGCTTTTGTTGAAACTATGTATTTGTCTTAAGAAATTCATTGAATATATACAATTTTTTAATTTAAAACCCAGTAACTTAAATGGATTAGATTCTTGAACCCATAAACTTCAAATGTGACATGATACTTGAGTTGATGCCAATGTGACATGATGTGTTAAATGCATAACTAGTAATTGGCATTTGTTGTTGTCTCATAGGTGGTAGATATTGAAAGGTCATTTTTAATCTTTTTGCAGGTCCTGACTTATGCTCAGCAGTCTCGAGAGCGCTCCAACTATGAGAAGGCAGCCCTCAACGAAAAGATGCAAGAATACAAAAGACAAGTAGATCGAGAGAGCAGGTGGTTTTCGAATGGATCTAATGGATCTCCTAATGGAGATGGTATACAAGCCATTGGCAGAAGTTCACATAAGCAGATAGAAGCTGTTATGCAATCTGCTTCGAGGGGAAAGGTGTTGAAACTATTATATCATCGAGAACCCTTGTGTCAATCTTATTGTATCCTTTATGTATTTGCTTTCATGTTTTTAAAGTGCTTCTATCTACCCTTCACTCCTATCATCAGCTAAAACTACAGAGATCTTTCAGGTTCAAACCATCAGACAAGGTTATCTCTCAAAGCGTTCATCAAACTTGAGGGGAGACTGGAAAAGAAGGTTTTTTGTTCTTGATAGCCGTGGAATGTTGTACTACTATCGCAAACAGAATACCAAACCATATGTGAGTACTACCTGCAACATAGGCTGGGATGTAAAAGTAATACCATCCGGCTAACCCTAATTTGTGGTCTATTGAGTTCACTTTCTATTATGCAGGGGTCAGGTAATCAACATTCTGGCCAGAGAAATAGTTCCGAGCTTGGATCTGGACTTCTAAGTCGCTGGCTTTCATCTCATTATCATGGTGGTGTACATGATGAAAAGTCTGTTGCTCATCACACTGTAAACCTTTTGACATCAACTATAAAGATTGATGCTGAACAGTCAGATCTGCGGTTTTGCTTCAGGATTATCTCACCTACAAAGAGCTATACCTTGCAGGTGAATAGCTGCTGCATTTTCATTTTGGGTATTTCATGCCAACCATTGCACTACTCTCGCAGGGTGGATTGTGTGCTAGACTTGTGAGATCAGAATTTATTGGTTTCGCCGTTATTGCAGGCAGAGAGTGCGTTGGACCAAATGGATTGGATTGAGAAAATAACAGGAGTTATTGCTTCTTTATTGAGTTCTCAGGCTTCTGACAGGGTAACTATTAGAAGCTGCTATAGATTTTTTTTGCCTTAATTCGTTGATAATCAATAACAATATAGCAGCTTTATTTTTCAGTGTTTGACTGCCAGTCCTATGGGAAGTGGTCATCATCGATCTGCCAGTGAGAGCAGTTCATTTGAAAGTTCAGATTTTGACCCGCCTGCTGTTGAAGACCATTCGTTTGACAGGCTGACCTCTGCACATCATGAGCGCCATTTCAGAAATTCACAACAGCTGAGATCTGCAGCAAGAACTGAGCAACCAATTGACACATTACGTAGAGTATGTGGCAATGACAAGTGCGCTGATTGTGGTGCGGCTGAACCAGATTGGGCATCTTTAAATCTTGGTGTTCTTGTCTGTATTGAATGTTCAGGTGTTCATCGTAATCTTGGTGTGCATGTATCAAAGGTAAATTTTAGATTTCTAATACATTGTATTTACTCACGGGCTATACTGCCTCTTGTTGGGATCTAAACTTCATTTCTGTTCCGTGCATATTCATTTATTTCTAGTAAGAAAAGTTAAAGTTGGAATACACAAAAGTGGCTTCTAGCAATTGCATGGATTTACCTTGTATTTAACATACTAAAGATCTGTTGAGACTTTTGGAACTTTAAACAGTAGAATGGTACAAGATCACCTAAAAGATTGTTTCTCATTCTCTTATTTTTATTTGCTGAAAATCAGTTACTTTGATTGTTTTAGAGGTTAAAAACCATGTACTTTGCAAGAGGCAAATAATTGTGAAATAAGAATTTTCTGCTTGGTTTATGGTTCTCATATATGTCGCTGTATTGGAAATTTGTTAGGTAGTTGAATGATCAGCAAACTGAAATTTCTAGTGTTCCTCTTGATGGTAGCTTTAATGATACATGTGATACTGGTGTACTGGTAGATTATGAAACTTTAGACTAGCTTTTGAAAGATATGCATGTTAGTTTTCTTCTTTCTGACAGAGTTGTTGGAGTTGTTTAGAAAAGACATGTCTTTTGAGCGTCTACTTTGTGTAAGCCCCTCTGAATGTTTTTTTTTGTTTGTAGTTGATAGGCCTTTCTATAGTTAACGACCAGTTATAACATTTATATTGGTGCATTGAGTTGGTTTCTGCATCTTCTCCTCAGCTGTGGTCGTTTCTTTGCAGGTGAGGTCACTGACACTTGATGTCAAAGTATGGGAGCCTTCTGTTATAGCTTTATTTCAGTCGTTGGGGAATACCTTTGCAAATTCAGTCTGGGAGGAGTCACTGCACGCAAGAGGTGCTTTCCAAGTTAACGTGTGTGCCGCTAGGTAAGTTACCCCCTCAATCATTTCTCTTTTGATGTTTATCTTCAGCTTTCTGATCTAAATTGACTGTTTCAAACTGAAGCTCGTACAGATCTGATAAACTGCAACAGCTCTACATCAGCAAGCCAAGTCATGCTGATCCCATTTCAACCAAAGAGAAATTTATCCATGCAAAGGTCTACCATCATCCTTCAGAATTGTTTTGACATTGAGTGCTTTTTTATCGGTCAGATTTGTAGAAGAGACATCTTTGGTTGCATGTAGTGTTATTACAATGAAGAAAGATGTTACTGCGAGACTACAAAGATCTCTGAGAATATTAGAGTGGTAGCTTGATAACTGCAGTCACACTATCAAGAAGATTCCCCTTGTCCCATGTTTGTTCTTGGAACTCTGATTTTGGCAAACTCTATGGATATCATGTGTTTAGAAATGAAGTTTCTTGATATGGGAGCTTGGTAACTGGCCCGAGGAATCGAATTAGTGGGAATGGAAAAAAAAAAGGCTTTCAATCTCACCCCATGCCCCTCTCTCTTCCCAAATGGGAAAAAAGCCATATAATTATAGGAGAAAAAAGAAAAAGAAAAAAAGGAAAAACTAACCTGGTTCTCACATCCATATTGTAGTTTGATTGGGAATGATGTCTTTTAAGTGCAAAGTACTCAAGTGCCATCACATGATGGAAGAATTGAGCTTATTTTCGGCTGGTTATTCAGGCCTGCAATTGGCTGTGTTAGCCTTTTTTTTTGTTAGCATAACATATTTATTTTCTCCTATAAAATTGACTTTGTTTTGACTTTTATCATTTCACAGTACTTTCCTGGTTATTAATTTAATATTTTCTCCATTATCACAGTATGCAGATAAAACATTTGTCCGGCGGACCAAGGACAGTCACTCTGTAGCACAAATGATGTGGGAGGCTGTTCGAGCTAATGATAAGAAAGCTGTGTATCGCCTTATTGTAAGCTCTGAAGCAGATGTTAATGCTATTTACAAGCAAGCCGCATCTAATTCTTCCTTAACCCTTGCCAAAGTAATGCTGTTACAAGAACGACCATATACTGATCCAAGCTCTACTTGCTTAAAAATGGAATTGGCAAGTCCAAGTGAAAGGCATATAATTAGGGATTTTGATGGGTGCTCCATTCTACACCTTGCTTGTGAAACAGCTGACCTAGGGATGCTAGAGCTTCTTATGCAGTATGGTGCAAACATAAATGCTTCAGATTCAAGTGGTCAGACACCACTTCATTGGTGTGTTGTAAGAGGCAAAGCTGCATTTGCTAAGTTGCTTCTTGCAAGGTAATCAGAAGTAGCATACTGTGGTAATACGTATATGTTTCCCCATTAGTGTTTCATTGGGTGGGCGTGGTCATATTTCTTAATAATCTTCTGATGAGGGCAGTTGCATGTTCCCTACAAATTTATCCTTTTGTAAACCATATCAGTAAGCAATTTAAATCTCCGTCTGTTAACATTTGCCCTCGTGTGATTAACTGCAGGGGTGCTGATCCACATGCTTTGAACGGGGAAAGTAAAACCCCCTATGATCTTGCATTGGACTCAGATTTTAATGACAGTGAGGTCCTTAGTCGCTTGTCAGACACAACTGCTTAATTTATTCAAGACAGTATATACCAAATGAGGATAGAGATTGAAGGTGTCACCTTTGTTGAAATGAAATCAGGGTTCAGGTTTTTGTAATTATGTAAGTGAATTTTGTGCTGATGGATCCTCTGTTGAAGGACATCACTGCTTCTGCATAGAGGGCTCTCGATGTTGAATGTTGTGGTTGACAAGATGGCTGGGTCTACAATCATAATATGAAGTATAATGCTAGGGGTTGCCTATCAAGCTTGATTTTGGAGTTCAGATGCGTTGAAGGGTTGCAGTAATTTTGTTGTAAAGTTGCTTTCTCACTTATCAGTTTTATTGGTTTTTGTTTTTAGAGTTCTGTTTTTGTGGCAGGGGCAAGGCATCCGGCCTTGCGTGCTGGTGTTTGGTGTACATTTATCGGTTATCTTTTGTTGGGTAGCCTGTGTATATCTAAACCGAAATGGTAATTTAACCAAGGAAATGTATTTGCCTGCCGTATTCTGTTTAACCTAAAATTTGACTAATAAGTTAAATCAGTTATATTTGTATATTTGGACTTTAAGCAATTGATTTAGTCCAATTTCGTTGATCTTTGGGTGTAGGAGATGAACAGATAAAGTTGATAGTAGCAAGTTAAACCAATGAGAGAAGAACGATGTGAAAAAAATAAACCGAAAAGAAAGCTTTTAATTGATGAATCTTTGAGTAATCCTAGGAGCTTAACGTGGCTGAAAGCGTGTAACGATTTTAGGTATAATATTAGCAATACAACATTCCAATTAGAGCGCATACAAATGGGGAAAGGGGGATATTTATAGTCTAACCCGTATAAAACCGTTTTCCTAACTTCCTGCCTAGCCTTTAGTGACATTATACGAGGGAAGTGCACGGCCAGCCACTAATAACATATGTATATACTTTTAAGTCATTGTTTAAAATATCTTTAGTCTTTAGCTACTGCTTTAATAAACTCTAACTGCCGGAACGAAAATACCCTTTTGTTCATGTCTTAACTTTTAAACTTGTAACTTTAAGTTCAGGACTTCAGGACTACATGTCCTTAACTTTTGAGCTTAATTTCAGGACTTCAAGATTACATGCTCTTAACTTTTGAACTTGTAACTGACAGGATCAAGTATCCTTAACTTTTGAGCTTGTTAGTCTAAATTCAGGACTTATTCTCCTTAACTTTTGTGCTTCTTGGCCTAAGTTTAAGACCTATTGTCCTTATCTTTTAAGCTTGTTAAGCTAGATTCAGGACTTCAAAACCTATCGTCCTTAGATTTTGAGTTCAGGTTCCATTGTCCTTAACTTTTGAGTTTGTTAGTCAAGGTTCAGGACCAAGTATCCTTAACTTTTCAACTTGTAATTCTAAGTTTAGGACCAAGTGTCCTTAACTTTTGAACTTGGAACTCGAAATTCAGGACCAAGTATCTTTAACTTTTGAACTTATAACTGTAAGTTCAGGATCCATAATTAAGGCAGGAAGTGGCCCGGTTCGGAACCGGAACCGGACCGGAACCGCGGTTCCGGCGGTTCCGGTTCCGCGGTTCCGGGTCTGGCGGTTCCCCGGAACCGTGATGGAGCGGTTCCACCCGCTAGAACCGCGGAACCGGAACCGCCAGAACCGGAACCGGGCCGGTTCAGGCGGTTCCAACCGGTTCCAAACGGTTCTGGTTCGTTTGAAATTTTTAAAATTATTTTTTTTTTAAAATTCGGACCGTTGTGGAAACGTTTGGACCCGTATGGAACCGGACCGGTTCCATCCGGTTCCAAACGGTCCGGATTTTTAATTTTTTTTTTTTTTAAATTTCAAACGGCTCTTTTTCAAAATTAGCCGTTTGGAATTTTCCAAAATAGCCATTTAAACCCCCAAACTTTAATTTAATCCTGCTTGGATTCATTATATTAGAAGAGTATTTAATCCTACATATAAAGGTTGGCCTCGCGCCACAGTTAAGGCCGACATTTATAAATACAAGCATGAATATGAACATTACTTGCGTTATTTATTTACCCATATAAGTAATCGTATGTCTATTACAACTGATATTGGTAGAAATGGAAATGATTGTGATTATCTAACCGTAACCAGTCATTGGATAGACGAAGACTGGACAATGCAAAAACGCATTATTGCATA
Source organism: Nicotiana benthamiana (assembly GCA_034376525.1). Taxonomy (NCBI): domain Eukaryota; kingdom Viridiplantae; phylum Streptophyta; class Magnoliopsida; order Solanales; family Solanaceae; genus Nicotiana; species Nicotiana benthamiana. Next base: position 89,375,804 of record CM067337.1, on the reverse strand, counting down.
TAGAATTATTAATTCAAGGCACACGGGTAAGTTTATTGCTAGCACTATTTCAGATGTATGTAGATATTTTTGTTTTAGTGATAAAATAATGTCAATTTTCATGGATAACGCTAGTAGCAACACTAATGCAATAGGTATTTTAACTAGAACACTTCATCCTACTTTTACAAATATTTTCCATGTTAGATGTATATGTCATATTTATCATTTAATTGTTGGTGATGGTATGAGAATTTTAAACATAGAAATTGAAAAGGTTAAATTCGCTCTTAATTGGCTTTTTTATTCAAACCGTAGAAGTAGACTTAGAGAATATTTTAAAAAATGTGACGAATATGGCCTTAGAGAAAGAAAGGTACCTAAACCTTGCCCGACTAGCTGGAACTACATGTACGAAAGTTTAGTAGTGGCGTACGAATATAGAAACCCAATTAACGCTACTTATAATTCTCGGGATTGTGGAGAGGAAGATAATGACATGTTAACTAATCAAGATTTGTCGCAGGGATTAGAGAATGAGAATCCAGACGGCTCTTTCGACCTTTTGGATTGGTGGAAGACAAGGGAAAAGCATTTTCCTGTTCTTGCAAGGATGGCTCGGGATGTTCTGTCGATTCAAGCGTCAACTGTTGCATCGGAGAGCGTTTTTAGTCAAGCAAGACTACAAAGAGGTGATCATAGAGCGTCGATGCGGGACAGCTTGGAAAAATCAGTGCTATTCCGAGATTGGATCTGCTCTGAAAGGAGGAACTTTGGGCTAGCTGAATCTCAACCAGAAATAGATGAGTGCTACGAAGAAATGCTAGCAGAACTTGCTCAGGAAGCAACTTCACCCGGAAGTGGAGATGAATAAGCTTCATTTCGACCACCGCCAACACAACCACCTCCATACCTTGAAGGTTTTATGAGATTTGTTAGAAATAATGCATAAATTATTATGTAAATTGTAAATTGGCATGTCTTCTTTTAGTTTTTTTTTCTTTTAATGGTGGTATTAGTACCACGTTGTGCTCATTCCATTGGGGAAAGGAAGACTAAGAAAGATATGCCATTTTGGTCAATAAATATGCTTTTTATCATATCCTTGAATATCTTTGTCTCAATATTTTTTTGTCTTTACTTCTTTATCATTCCTTGAATATTTATATAACATATAATATATAACATACAACACATAATACTAATGACAACATTCTTTTATCAATATGTACTACTTATATAAAATTTATACTAATTACTAACTACTATACAATATATACTACTTAAATACAAAATATACTACTTATATACAATATATTCACCACTTATACACAATATATATTAATTACCAAACACAATATATATTATAATTAATAACATAGTACACCATATAAAAATATATTCTACAATATACTAATCACTACTATACAAGATATTGATTTAAAAAAAATAAAAAAAATAACTCGGAACCGCCGGGAACCGCCTGGAACCGGAACCGGAACCGCCAGAACCGCAGAACTGGAACCGCCAGAACCGGAACCGCCAGAACCGAAATCGCAGACCCAAATAGACCCAGAACCGGAACCGGATACAGCCTTATCCATAATGTAGCAGAAAAAACCAAATGTTATTTGTGTCTTTTCACAAGAAAAAGAATTGAAATACTAAAATTTAGAGATAAGATTAATGTCAAATTACACAACTGAAAGCTAATAATAAAAAGAAATTGGGAAGAGGGGGGGGGGGGGAGGGCTATGTTCTTGAAAATAAAACTATAACAACAACTTGAAATTAAAGAAGATGTGGAATGACTAGCTTAGGGAGGATTTTCAGCTTTTCTGGTATGATAAGAGGTGAGAATTATTACTCATATGAATAGAGGAGAAGAGAGAGAGAAACAAGTTAGTGTAGTTTGAAGCCTGTTAGTAGAGCTGCAATCTAAGTCTCACAAAGATACAGCAAAGAAGAAAATCCTACTGGAACAGTCTTCTTCCTAACATGAAAGAGATAGAAGAAAAGGTAACACAATCTTTTCATATTAATTTTAATAAACTAGTGGTTACTATTGCTAAGCATTAAAAATGATGGATACAAAGTAAATACCACTTTAAAAAGTGGCTATCCCACACAATTTTTACGCCTTATATGCATTCAACGCGGATCTCATTGGTTAAGTATATAAACGGTGAAACTAATGGGCATTATCATGAACAGATCTTGCATATCTCAGGGTCTGGTACCTCCAGGTGAATATCTAGACGGGAAAAAAACTATCCTTAGCTCGAGTGATGAACCTTTAATCCCCCAAGATCTTCCGTGGGGGGATATTAAATTTTAGCATGCGTGTCCATCATGCTCTGATATCCAGCATGGGTGATGAAAATGACTGTGGGTGTATAGAATGGTTCGTTTCAGCCGCCACCAGTGACATTATCCCGGCCACATCTCTAGCCTTTCCAGAATAATGGAATCGCACTAGTAAGTCTACCATTAGTTTTTCTTTCCTTTAAAGATCATTCCACATTGTTATTGACCCTTCTTCTTTTACTTATTTCAACGACTCGGTGGGATCCACCTACGGTTTAAGGTTTGGACCAATGGGACTAGAAAATTTTGGACGTTACTATGGCCAAAACTCGTATGTGGAAAGAACTTTCCCTTAAACAGGGGTGAAATGCCAAAAATCATGGTAAGTCAACCTCATCTTATTTTTATCTTTTCATATAAGGAAGTTGTTTGAGCTTTCTCTTCTATTGAATTAAGGTCTACCCCAGGGCTTAGTTATTATTCTCGAGGAGGACGTTTTGGCTAATCCTGCTGATGTGGCGAGGCTGCTGCATGAGGATTTTAGATAGACAAGTGTCCCTAGGTCTACTTCTAGTGTGAGTGCTTCTCCTCGGCGTCCCTGTCTGGATAACAAACAACCAAAACATAAGACATTCCTCCACGCCCAAGGGAAAGAATAAAAGGGTGAAGAATGTCGCTCCCGAGCCGGTTGTAGACACTGTGATTATTGACAATGATGGGGGAGCCATCGAGTAGGAGGATTCTATACAAAGAAGACAACAACCTTCCTTAACTCAATAGACTGATCAATCTGTTGAGTTAGTTACACCAACCGAGGATGTTGCCTCGGCGCTCTAGGGGAGTTTGAGATGGAGAAAAATGCCAACTATGCCAATTCCCATTTATGGATCCCAGTCATTGCGGCATGTAAAGCAAGGCTCAATACCGGTCCCTACCATCTTCGATTGAAGAGAAGCCAACAACCAGAACTGTGCTCGCAACAACCAATTCTCATCCTTCAATAGGATCAGCTTCATCTCCTTTTTCACCAAATCATCCTTTTCCGCTAGCAACTGCTACATCATCTCCACCGACAGTAGCTCTCCGAGAAGAGGATGTTCCTCTCCGTCGGTGCTCAACTCATGGGAACTCGGGGCAAAATTATGGCACCCCACAAAAGATTCACAAAGGAGGAGGATCGTTACTCTCTTGATCTCTACTGAATGTAATCTGCTATTTTGGCTGGTGGATCTTACAAACTATATGAAGAATTTTACTTCAGCAAAAGATAGAGAAAATATACAAACTCTTTCGGGAGGGTGTTTGTTGAACAATGCACTGAACCATGCCACATCTGTATATTCTTTGTTATTTTCACTATTCCTTCTATCTTTGATATAGTAGTATTTTGAGTTTGCCTTTTTTGTTTCGCAAGCCAATTTTATTACTTCCCGAGGGCCTCCAAAGGTTGATTCGAGATAAGAAGCAACTTAACTTCGAGCGGGATCAGCTTTTGGCCTAGCGAGACCAGACTGCTGCTCCCTTCTCAAAACTAGAAGCTAAAACTCCTGTCTGTTGTGTTGGAGGCTCGATTGCAGCAAATCGAGCAATAAGTATAGACCCTTATCCAAGAGATTTCCTTATTGAGGATTCATTTTGAAGAGGTTAGAGCTAAATGAGATGAAGTCCATAGCAACATTCTTGCTGCATCGATTCGCGAGGCTGCCTCAGCTAAAAGATTAAATAATTTAAAGGCGGCCTTAAACTCCAAAACTCAAGAGCCGGTTGCTTCCAAGGTGTAGTATCCCCAACTGGGGGAGAAGTATAAGAAGACTATTGAGAATAATAGACTTTTCAGCTGTACGGTTCGTGATATTGATGTCAGCCTCCGGTCTGTTAGATCTGCAAGGGAGAATCTTTTTGTCGAGGTTAACTAACTTAAACAAGAACTCAAACGCCGAGCGATTTTCCTTGTTGTTGAAAAAAATATGTTATGTCAAAAATGAGGAGAAAAACCCTGGAATAATCTCAAGATGTTATAACTCACTTTGACGCTGAAATTGCTAAAGCTTATAAACTGGAGTCAACAGCTAAAAGGGGTCTTCCGGCCAGGCCTGATACTACCTATTCTTTTATTTCCTATTCCAAATTTTTGAGAACTGAAGAGGAACCGGAAGATGATGATATTGAAGATCAGAATGATGAAGGCCAAGACATCAAGTCGGCAACTGATCTATCCATTTCTCATGGGAGTGCGAATGCTTCTATTTCTCCGGGTTCCGAAGATGCAACAACTTAGATTTTGATTTCTTTTTCCAGTTTTTATACTAAATATTGAAGACTATTAACAACAAGTACCAAGAGAGTTGGAAGGCTTAGAAGCTAAATGAATTAAAGAAAATAAGTTTTGTCGAAAATTGACAAGTTAGGAATATTATCCTGTACTTTTGGGGGTACAACTAGGGTTCCCAACATGATAAAGAGGTAATGTTATGACTTATTTTAGTCATATCATAGTTGTTGTTATGTTTAGAAGTCATGTGATTTGTGGAACAAAAGTTGGCAAAGGTTATTGCAAGTTACATTCGTAAATATGCTGAAACTTATGTCAAATGTACCTAAGGGTTTTTGCCAATGTAATTGGAATTACGGGATAATACGCCTACCAAATTGAAGATCTACGAGCCTATGTTTTAATGGATTAAACCGTTATTTGATACAATATTGTAGTAGAGGGATATTCATATTTTCATGGGACTGCGCAGACTGGTAGGTGACAAGTAGGTACATCACCTACTTGCCAAAAAGAGAGGTCTCAGTTAAAAGCTCCTAAAGTTAATAGAGAGGGGAGGACAATAGGGGAAATTTAAGAATTATTAACTCATCTATTTCACTCATTATTCATACCGACAACATCATATTGAATCCTTCCAACGCCTCCTTAAATTCCACACAAACCCTAGGTGATTTTGGATGATATGATGTAATTCTAGTTCCAAAAACCTGGACAACTTGCTAGTTTCTCTTTCTCCTTCTTGTAGCTACCTTGGGGAGTAATTTTGGATAAAGAAGGACTAGGTTTCATAGTCTCTACTCAGTCCAAGGTAAGTTTATGCTTCTCCTTTCCTTTTTTATTTCTATGAGTTGTAACTCGATCGTAAAGAGACCTAGCGAGTTTTGAAAGAGTGGTATGTTGTTTGTTTCTGCGTCATTGTTGGGTTGTTATGAACTTATTTTAAAGTTGAATTCATGGCTTGTTTATAGGATAAGAGGCTTAATTTTGTCTCTCTATTTGAAATAAAAGAGAAGTTGGAAATGTGTTTTAGTAAACTGAATTACTATTTTGATTTGCTAAACTTGTGGGACTGTTATAAGGTCATTGAAATTTAGTTGTGGCTGAAAATTAGCAGGTATTATTGAATATGTGGTGGTTGATGTTGTTGATAATCTTGAAGGATGAAGGGGTTTAAAACTATAGTGGTTGCTTACAAACCGATCTTGTCGCTCGTTGTACTATTGTTTGAATTATTTTACCTTGTTGAGAGGTTCAAAAAATAGGATTAGTTGTTGATATTGATGATGTTATTGTTTTGTGTTGTTTTGTATTTGGAGAAGCGAGGAAATATAGAGGAAGTGCTGCCCAATTCTCCGTAAAAGAGTTAATAGCTTAGAAATGTGTTTTGATTTCTTCCATGGCATTAACCATACATCATAACTGTATACGATGAATCAAAAGGCTCTATTTTATAATCATTAGGGCGCCTCATAGAGACCTCTCCAGAAGGCTCGAAGTCTAGCTTGGAGTTCGCCCCAAAGGGTTCATAATGATCGACCTTAAGGCATACAAACCAATGACTATGATGCACTAGCGGGAAGTTCCCAAGGCACATGATTAAAGATGACCGTCTATCAGGCTAGTTCAGACCCGTACCGTGGCATTAAATGATTATTGCTTACCATGAAAATGCTAACAATAATTAAATTTGATTATGAGACTCTAAAAATATATGATATATTTTTCTGCTAGTTATTAAGCGGTTGATGCTATGTGTGTGAGATTTAGAAATGAAATAAGAGTTAAAAATAAGGTAATAATCAAACCGATAGGTTAGCAATTGGGGCCTCGAGCTTGTCGATTCGGGGGCCTCGAGGTCGATTCCGGAGCTCGGCTACGAGCTATCGAATGCGTTCGAGGTATGACTAATAGTTATAATGAAATCAACGAAGGTTCTTTATGGATAATGATAAGAAATAATGAAGATAGAAAATAGAAGCAATAATATCAAGAGAATGTGTTAAAGAACAAAGAGAATGTTCTTGTGTATTTCGTGTGGAAAAACTGAAGCAACAAGGGTTTTAAAAATGACAAGGGTCCCTTTTCTATAGGAGGGGAATCCTAACAGAGTAGAAAAAAATTAATTACAACGATATGGAGATAGGAAACTGGATGACACCATGATTCGGGTTAGGGTAGTCCACTAGGCTCTGTTAGTCCTAGCCGTATACCTTGAGAACTTCCCACTTCCACCATAGCTGTGGTCAACATTGTCCCTAGGTGGGGCATCAGCGAACCTCGAGGGAGGAAACTCGACCATAGCCTCGTAGCCTTGAGGTTTCAAGATGATCTTCTGAGGTGCCTTGATAATGAGGAATTGGAACCTCCAATTTTACCGTATACAGATAGTTCTTGCGTTTCTTATAGAGGAGCGATAAAAAACAATTTTGGCACCTGATTCTTCGGACTTTTCATGATGACATCACGCTTATGACGTAAGCCCTCAAGATAATCGGGGCATCCCATGGACTTGTATTTTCAACGTTATTCAATGCACTGTCGATTCCCATTCTTCAACGTGAAAATATCACCGCCGGTTAAGCTTTAAATACAACATTGATTGCGCCTGCCGATTCATCTTTCAAAGGCATTGATGGCGTTGTTGGCCATACTATCTGCCCCTATAAATGGGGGCCTTCTAATACTATCTTTTTATCCAAGTGCCTTTCAACATCTATTCATTCTTTTCTTCTCACTATCTTCCTCCATTGCTACCCACCATGTTTGGGGTCTACGGCTTTAAGGTTGCATGGAAGCGTTCTCATCAGTCGCGCCATGGCCTTCCACTTGGGCTTTCCCTTGCCGAGCGAGACTATGCTATCTTCTCGATGTTGTTGTTATTACGGTTGTTAGTGCTGTCGTCATTGGTTTGAGGTGATGATACGGGGGGGGGGGAGGTGAATTTTCCCGACATAGAAGGATGTTTGGACTCTACACCACTGCTCGGGAGAGTGTTCGAACTATACACCGCTACTCACTATCGTATCCTGGCTTGGTGTGGCTCTTTATCCCCTTGGTTTTTCCAAGGGATAATATGGCACAACCGGCCATTAAAATTTCACAGCGGGATGTCCCAGAAAGTGGAGTTGGAGAGGCCGTGCAAGTAGGGTTGATGCCCACCGAATCTTCAACCTCTAGCTTCAGCAGGCTATGTCTCTTTTTTCTTTTTCTTCTTCTGGATTACTTTCCCTTTTTTCACCTTCAAGCTTTCCTCTTCTTCATCTTAGCCCTTGCAGATATATCCTGGAGGACTGAGATGAAACCCTAGAGAAGGCGGAGGTCGAAGATATTACCACCGCAGATGCATGCCTGAGGAGATGATGCTTGAGGATGATGCTGCCGAGGAAGCACCATTGAGAGTAGGCTAGGCTCTACGCTTTTGCTACACGTGTATCTTTTTTCTTATTTGTTTCTATGTAAGGACCTCTTGTGGGATTTTGTAATCATATATTAGCACCCCTCGTGGGATTTTGAAATCAAATGTTTATGAATGCAAAGACGTTTCGTCAATTTTGTCTTTGATGCTTGCTATATTCCCTCTTATTTGCACTTATAGAGACTTTAAATGCGTGACTTTATCGGCTAATGCTAGTATCTTGTTGGAAACACGTTCTCAAAGCATTATACTAAAACGTGTGTTCATATGTGTAGGTTTTGATGAATGACAAACAAGCGCAAATTGACATATGACGAAGCTCAAGTACAAGCGCACAATGATATATATAACGAGATTCAAGCACAAGACCAAGTTTTATAGTTTTACATGAGTCGTTCTTAATTGTGATCTTGATCCGACAACTTGACTCATGACATGGCTTCTCTCGTAAAACTATTTTTACAAAATCATGCATATTTAATTTAATGCTAAATGATTTTAAATCATGCATATTTACTTTAGTCAAAATGATTTTTAAACATGCCTCTAAAATCTGGACTAAGATACTTATGATAATCGATTATGTTAAGCCAAGACTGCATGACAATCGATTGTGAACTAATGACAATCGATTGTGTTAAGGCAGTGAGCATCAGGTTTTTCAAACCTGCATGACAATCAATTGTGAAACTTATGACAATCGATTGTGATGAGGCAGTGTACATCAAAGTTTTTCAAAACTCAGAATAATCGATTGTGAAGCTAATGATAATCGATTGTGATGAGGCAGTGTCCATCAAAGTTTTTCAACGCTCAAAATAATCGACTGTGAAGTTAATGACAATCGATTGTGAAGAGACAGTGTCCATCAGATTTTTCAAAGTCACAAAATAATCGATTGTGAACATATGACAATCGATTGTGTTGAGGCAGTGTCTTCCAGACTTTTCCAAAGTTATTAAATAATCGATTGTGAGTATATAACAATCGATTGTCAAGAGGCAGTGTCTAAAATGATTTTCAAATTCTGATAAATAATCGATTGTTAACATTGCACAATCGATTGTGAAGCTGACCGTTGTCGTAAAGTTTTCAAATACCGTCAGGTAATCGATTTTTGATTTTGTACAATCGATTGTTGAAATTAAAATCTGGAAAGATTTTTTGAACGTTGTTGAATAATCGATTATTGATTTTGTATAATCGATTGTTTTACGTAAAATCTAGAAATGATTTTTTGAATGTTGCTAATAATTGATTGTTGATCTTGGATAATCGATTGTTACGCGTAAAATCTGGGATTGATTTCTGGAACGATTGGCAAACAATCGATTGTGGCTTCTTGACAATCGATTGTCATTCAGTAAAATTAGCAACTCTTAATTGGCAATTAGGCAACGGTAATGCCAAGTTTTTCAACTATAAATACAGCTTCATTTTCAGTGTTTTAAAAATAATAACACACAACAACTGATCATACAATTGCCATAAGCTTGCATACTCTATTGCTAATCATTTTATATTCATTACATAAGTTTTGAGAGCCATATTCTTGTCCAAAGTTGTTGTGGTCTTGAGCTTACTTCTTTTACTCATATCTACTCATTAAGGAGTGTATTGTTTGAGTGTTTAGTGTCTTGTATACTTGTAAGAGAATTGTGATTCTCTTGTTGTGAGGAACTTGTGTTTCCTTGGTTGAAGTCTTGGAGTGTTGTATCTCCGAGCAAAGGTGTTGAGGCTTGTGTCCTCAAGTTGTAAAGGTTTGTTGAGCACCCGTAAGCTTGACAAGTTAGTGGAAAATCTTGAGAGAGTCTCTCGGGGACTGGACTAGCCACGTGTTGTGGTGAACCAGAATACATCGGTGCGTACTTTATTATTTATCGCACTTATTTACTTCCTGCAATTTTTAAATTCCGCAAGTTTACGCTAATTTTTATTATAACGCCATTCACCCCCCTCTAGCGTTAAGCGTATTATCTAACAATTGGTATCAGAGCCCAACTCTCTGAAGACTTAACAATTTGAGAGAACCATCCATGGCTTCTACTCGTGACTCTTTTGCAGGAATTGATGAAGGACAATGCTCCACACGACCACCTCTATTCAACGGTACAAACTATACGTACTGGAAGGAGAGGATGAAAATCTTCGTTCAAGCAAACAACTTTCATCTCTGGAAGGTGATAACGAAGGGAAATCAAATTCCAACCAAAATGGTTGAAACCGAATGGGTTCCCAAGTCCAAAGAAGAATATGACGCGGATGATATCCGAAAGGTGCAAAATAATGCTAAAGCAATTAATTTATTATATTGTGCTGTAAATGCTGACGATTACAGGAAAATATCGTGTTGCACAACGGCGAAGGAAATGTGGGACAAGCTGGAAATTACGTACGAAGGTACGGACCAGGTAAGGGAAGCCAAAATTGATTTCCTAACCCATGCTTATGAATTATTTCACATGAAGGAAGGTGAAAAGGTGGATGAAATGTTTGAACGATTTTCAATAATCGTAAATGATCTACATGCTCTCAAGAAGACATTCACGGATAGAGAACTTGTTCGAGTAATTCTTAGAAGTCTCACTCCAGCATGGCGATCAAAGGCCGATGCAATCCAAGAATCCATTGGCGTCTCAAATGTCACCATCGACGCATTAAGAGGTAACCTTAAGACTTATGAGTGTACTATACTTAACCCTCTTGTTGATGATCAAAGGAGGCAAAGAATAGCGCTTAAGGCAAGCACAAGCCAACCTCAAGTTGATGAGGACGGAGACAACGAGTTTGGACTCGTTATCAAAAGATTTCAAAAGTTCATGCGAAAGGAGTATGAACGAAAGGGCAAAAAGCAAGGCGAACAAATAAAGTGCTATGAATGCGGTGAAACCGGGCACATAAAATCAAATTGCCCAAACATCAAAAAGGAGAAGAAACCTTTTAAGAAGCAACGTGCATACATTTCTTGGGGAGGAGACTCCGGAGATGAGTCAAGCGAAGAAGAAGAAGACGAAGCCGCAAACCTTTGTCTTATGGCGCAAGAAGACAAGCAAGATGAGGTATGTCAAATCTCTTCTAAAAACTTCTTTACTCTTGAAGAAATGCGAACTGCTTTTGATGAGCTATATACTGAATTTATTAAGGCTTCAAAAACTGTCAAGAGCATAAAAAAAAATGCTTCTCTAAAAGAAAAAGATTTTCAAAAACAGCTTTCTTTGAAAGAAAAGGATTTAGAAAAGCTGGTTTTAGAAAATGAGAAGCTGAAAGAGAGAAACAAGTTTTTCGGAAAAAGAAGCGCCGACAAGCCCGAAAGTTCTATTAAAAATTGTTCTTCTTCCATGCATCTCAAAAATGAGGTAGATAGACTTAAAGGTACCTTAGATAAGTTTAATTCTTCCCACAAAAATTTGAATAAGGTCCTTGTTAATTTGAAATCAACCAAGCATGGCATAGGCTTTAAGAATGAGCCTAAAGAAAAGGTTGAAGCCAAACCCCAACCACCTAAGGCTCAACCTAGGATTAATAAAACAAATGCTTATCCTAGAAATAGCAATCCTATTACAAATATGCATGCTAGACCAAATGTTGAACATTTTAGAAGACCTAGAAATAACTTACCACCTAGAAATGACTACCCTAGAAATGATGCATATTTTAGGCCAAACACTAGAAGGAGTTTTGAACCTTTTAGAACATCTAGACATGACCATTACTCTAGAAATGCTGCTCATTTTAGACCTAATAGTAGGAGAAATGGTTCTCATGAAATGCGCAATAGTCATAATGAAAATAGTGTAAATCATTTTTGTCCATCAAGTTACTATGAACCTAGAATGATGCATAACCCCAACGTGACTTGTCATTACTGTAGACGCATTGGTCATATTGCTCCTGCATGTTTTACACGACATAGACATATCACTCAATCGCATCATTATAATATGCCTAACCCTCAAGGACCCAAAATGGCATGGGTACCTAAAGCGCATTAATTTGTTTTGTAGGTATGTTTGAAGGGATCAAGTGTACTATGGTACCTTGATAGTGGATGCTCCAAGCACATGACAGGAGACGAATCCAAATTCCTTCAACTAGAACACGAAGAAGGAGGAAGTGTGATTTTTGGGGATAACATAAAGGAAAGATTATTGGCATCGGATCGGTCGGTAAGGATGAAAATTCCTCTATTAAGCATATATTACTTGTGAAAGGTTTAAAGCATAAGTCAATTATGTGACAAGGGAAATCTTGCCCTATTTGATTCGGATGAATGCTTAGTGTTTAGACGTAGTGATTTTAAAATTATCCTTCGTGGTTTTAGAGTGGATAATATTTATATAGTTGATCTTGCTAATTCCTCACCCGAATATGTTGATTTTCTTATGAGTAAAGAGGATGATACTTGGTTATGGCATCGTAGAGTAGCACATATCAACATGCATCTTTTGAACAAATTGATTTCTCAAAACTTAGTTATTGGTCTTCCCAATTTAAAATTTGAAAATGACTCTATTTGTGATTCACAATTGGTGTGAATAGCGTTATAATAAAAATTAGCGTGAACTTGCGGAATTTAAAAATTGCAGGAAGTAAATAAGTGCGATAAATAATAAAGTACGCACCGATGTATTCTGGTTCACCACAACACGTGGCTAGTCCAGTCCCCGAGAGACTCTATCGAGATTTTCCACTAACTTGTCAAGCTTACGGGTGCTCAACAAACCTTTACAACTTGAGGACACAAGCCTCAACACCTTTGCTCGGAGATACAACACTCCAAGACTTTAACCAAGGAAACACAAGTTCCTCACAACAAGAGAATCACAATTCTCTTACAAGTGTAAAAGACACTAAACACTCAAACAATACACTCCTTAATGAGTAGATATGAGTAAAAGAAGTAAGCTCAAGATCACAACAACTTTGGACAAGAATATGGCTCTCAAAACTTATGTAATGAATATAAAATGATTAGCAATAGAGTATGCAAGCTTATAGCAATTGTATGATTAGTTGTTGTGTGTTTTTGTGTTTAAAACACTGAAATGAAGCTGTATTTATAGTTGAAAAACTTGGCATTACCGTTGCCTAATTGCCAATTAAGAGTTGCTGATTTTACTGTGTGACAATCGATTGTCAAGAAGCCACAATCGATTGTTTGCCAATCATTCCAGAAATCAATCCCAGATTTTACGCGTAACAATCGATTATCCAAGATCAACAATCGATTATTAGCAAGGTTCAAAAAATCATTTCCAGATTTTACGTAAAACAATCGATTATACAAAATCAATAATCGATTATTCAGCAACGTTCAAAATATCCTTTCCAGATTTTAATTTCAACTATCGATTGTACAAAATCAACAATCGATTATTCAGCAACGTTCAAAAAATCTTTTCCAGATTTTAATTTCAACAATCGATTGTAGAAAATCAACAATCGATTACCTGACGGTATTTGAAAACTTTACGACAACGGTCAGTTTCACAATCGATTAATTTCAACAATCGATTGTACAAAATCAACAATCGATTATTCAGCAACGTTCAGAAAATCTTTTCCAGATTTTAATTTCAACAATCGATTGCACAAAATCAACAATCGATTACCTGACGGTATTTGAAAACTTTACGACAACGGTCAGCTTAACAATCGATTGTGCAATGTTAACAATCGATTATTTATCAGAGTTTGAAAATCATTTTATTCCCTCTTATTTGCACTTATAGAGACTTTAAATGCGTGACTTTATCGGCTAATGCTAGTATCTAACTCAGATGTGGGTATTTTGTCTAACATTTGATTGATTAATATGGCTTCTTATGAAACTCTTTGCCGTCCTTTGTATCGAGCCTAGTTTGGGACGATAAACTCATGTCGCCGGGACCCTTACTTCCAATTGAAGGAAAGTAACGCTTTGAGCCTTGAGAATGTGATTCAACATTTAGACCTCGTGGTAATACTCGAGGGGAAATTTGCTCGGAGATCCGAGGATAGGGACTGCCTTTAAACTTTTGAGAGCAGTCCTCGAGTGGGAGTTTGTTCAACTTTCGGCCACCTGGAAACCTGCTTTGAACTTGGCGTAGATAGCTCTAAGAATTGTAGATAGATCCCAAACGAGGTTATACCCGAATATGGATGGTACCCCGTGATCAAGCCCATATATGTGAAGCTTAAATGTTTATTTCCTTGGAGCCTAACTCTTTTTTGACAAACGTCCTCGAGGTCGGGTACTACCTCGAGGCTTGTAATGATATCTTTGGCTTCTGGAGCCTAACCTTTTTCTGATTGAGGTTCTCGAGGTTACGTACCACCCTGGGACTTGCAATGATATCGTTGGCTTCTTAGAGCCTAACTTCTTTTTGATGGGGATCCTCAAGGTCGGGTACCACTACGAGATTTGCGGTGATATTGTTGGCTTTTTAGAGCCCAAATTCTTTTCGATGGAGATCCTCGAGGTCGGGTACCACCTCAGGACTTGCGGTGATGTCGTTGGATTCATTGAGCCTAACTTCCTTTTGATGGAGATCGTATCATTCTAAGCAATTAACCTTCTTATTCTGCATTAAGCCTTTCATTACTTCACTACTATCGTACTTGCACAGATTCCTACTTTAGATCTCTAGTTTTGTCATTTCCATGACCGCGGCATCAGCGTCAATCTGGTAGAGAGGGGAGTGCTCTGCTCCCAGCATTCAGGACCAATGAGAATATACCTTGAACATTGTTCCTTGATAGGAGAAGAGAATCTTGGGTTAGTGACAAAAGACTGCGGATGGGGGATAAAGTAGTGTTACAAATATTTTCCCCATGAGGGCATCGCGGATCATGCCGATGGATTGTTGAACGTGTACACATTTCTTTTCACATTAGGCCCCCTTGATAGTGTTGTGCTCGACATCAGCTTAAAGTATCAGGTTACCTTGGCACAGATCCATTCATCATTTTTGCGAATAGTGTTAATGATGAGCTTTTTCGCGGAGAAGGTGGGGCTTCAACTTATGCTCAATCATCTTATTAGGCTGTACGGTCCCTTTCACCATCAAAGTATGCTAACGTTGTGATGTCGTTCGACCACTCCCTTCAATGTTAGTGATTAAGAAGAAGGAGATCGGCAGTGGATGAGTCGATTCATCCGATTTCAGACCGTTGAAATTATCCCCGTGGAGCATATGCCATTCCCTAAGGAATGGAACTATACACGTAAGTGGTACATTCTGTGCCTTCTCAATTTTGTATGTGGCGGAGGTTGGTTTCGTAACTGTGCCTTCTTTTCTTTTTTTGAAGCAGCTTCATAGGTAGCGAACGATATACCTGATCTGCCGGGTTGGGTTCGGAAGTCGGTGACCCACTCGACTTGTGGTGAGTGCATTTTGCAAGCTATATACCAGGGAAGACGGGGAGCAAAATGTCATAGTGTGTGTTGTGCTATTTTTGCTTTTCCTTTCCTTCATTTGGAGAGCCATTTTCTCTTTATACGTGTTGATCATGCTGTTGTAGGTATCAGAGAGCCTTCCAAGGCGAGGCCACACTCCTTTAGATATGGTGAAGGGTTGATAGCGACAATAATAAGACAGAAGTACCTTTACAGGGCAATGGCGCTCAAAGCAACGCAAAATGGGACCATGACTTCGAAGCGGAATCATCATCTGAGCCTGCCGTGGTTCCTGATTCTAGAAAGGTGATTTCTCCATTGCCTTTGCCTTCTTTTTCTATTGACAATACTTCAAGGGATACTAGAAACTCAGAGTCGCATACTCCGAGCGACCTTGCCTCGACCAGAGTTGACTCTTTCAGCGCTGAGGGAGCTAGGTTAACAATGTCACACCTCCTTTTTTACATGGGTACCCCGAAGGATAACACGTATAAGGTAGTTTTTCCAATAAAAGTGACATTATTCTAAATGGGATTATCTATTTAATTAAGAGTCACCATTTGGGATAGGTTTGGATTTTCATGTCCCAAGTCACCGGTTTATTTAGAATCCCAAATCGAGGAAATTTTTCGACTGCCCAATTGGAGTCTGCGAACTACAAATTCTTGAGTAAGGAATTCTGTTGACCCGAGGGAAGGTGTTAGGCACCCCGGATCCCGTGGTTCTAGCGCGGTTATTAAAACTTTTATAAATAGCTAATTCCCTGATTTTTATACATGCTCATCCTACAACGCAAATTTTAAAATTATTAACTGCTTTGTTAATTTTAGGAATATTTGCAACGTTGTTCAAACACGTCTCGAACCACATCACATAAATGCACCTGGGTTCTTGACACGTTTTAACATCGTCAAGACTTGGATTTGGGTCACATAAATGCGCACCCGAATTTAGGAAGATATCTTATTAAATATCGCTCCTATGGCAACTACGCGTTTGAAAATTCGTGGACGGTCGTGAGATTTGCTAAACAGCACCTCTAAATTTCTATGCATTTTTTTTACAGTTAAGGAGCCCACATGGTGCATAATTTTGCTAAGCAGCTCACTTAATTTTAGAAAGGAAACCTAAAACGACGATACTTTTCTATTATACGCGTCCTTAAAAAAAATACGTCCTAGCTATTTCATATATGAGTGATATATTCGGAAAAAGGTATTTAGCATCTACATTCTTTAGCCTCATTCATGGTTGGTTTTGCAATTTGGACTTCATTTAATATTGAGCCCTGGGAATGCATTTCTTTATATTCACAACTAATAGCAGTTTGGGTCTTCCATTTGAGCCCAGAAACATTGGACTACAAGTCCATCATAGAGACTGATAACAAGTCCATCATACAGACTGATAACAAGTCCATCATACAGCGGAAAAGAAGAACCTATGAGCAAAGTTAAGCGAATAGCAAGCAAGCACAGCAACCAAATAACCAGTAAAAACCAGGAACTTAGAGTGTCTTGAGAGGCAAATGATTATAACAAGTCTCCCTACCAACTCAAAATGTATATTCCATAACTCCATCTTCGAAGTATAATGAGCAACACTTAGATTAATAAAGAAAACTCAGCCAGAAGAACAAACTTGAAATGGATTTCAGCTGAATATTATATGAAAGTGTATCTCAAAATGTGTATCTCTTTCTGAAAAGTTATCCTCTAATCTCAAAAAACAAATTCCTAAAAAAAATTTCCCCTTGAAAATAATAAGACCTTCCTTTTACAATCAAAGCCTTAGGGCAATATAAATTTTTTGTTTTTCCTTTTAATCCTTTACCCATTTTCAGATTTGCCTAAATGATCCTTGATTTTCTAACTTGTGCCTCAAGTTTTGAGGCATAAATTGTACTTGGACCCCTCACTAGAATGTTCCAAGAGCTTGTTACAAGATTCCCATATTCAAATACCTTTAATACCACTGTCCTCTTTTCCTAATTACTGGCCCAAGTGTTTTTAAACCCCGGTTCCTATCTATATGGTTAGAAACTGACCCTAGTTAACTGTCAGGTTATAAACCATGATCAAGTTCTGAATTGCAGACTATATTACGTAGAAGCAAACGACCAAGGGTTAAAAATTGATCAATGCAACGCATAGATTCAAGCAAATATCACAATATGGACTTTGAATTACCCAGAAACAAAGAAGAAATCAATCATCACAACCTTCAGAAGCACATGGATACTAATCGATTTTGGGACCAAAAGAAATGAAAAATCAGAGCATGCTTATTCAGGGACACTCATGAATTTAAATATTAAGCAGACTATTTAGAAGCAGGTCATCCAATCTTAAAACCAAAACATGTGGTGGAAAAGTAGTCACTAACCAGAAAAACCTAGCAGATGAGTAAATGGGCATACATGCCTTTACATAACAAAATCAATGAAACTTAGAATCAAACTAAAGGAAGAACCAAAACAATTAGAAGAGAACCAAAAGCAACTATACGACAATTATAAGGACGCACAAATAAAAACACTTAGAAGAGAACTAATGCAATTATAAGGAAGAATACAAAAATTAAAGTAATTAGAAGACGAACAAGAAAGCAAATAAAATTCGGACAAAGGAAATTTTAACACTCAGAAAAGAACAAAGGCAATTATGAGGAAGAATAATTAGACAATTATTAGGGCGAACAAATTAAAAAGAAAAAATCAGAAGAAAACTAAAGCAATTATAATGAGTAATACAGGAAATTAAAGCAATTAGAGGACAAAGAAAGGAAATTAAACACTCTGAAGAGAATTAAGAAAAAACTCAAGAAATAAAAACAACTAAAAGACAGAACAAAGGAAATTAAAACACTCAAAAGAGAAATAAAGAAGAATCCAAGAAATTAAAGCAATCAAAAGACAGATAAAGGAAATTAAAATACTCAGAAGAGAAATAAGGCAACTTAGGTTTCATTTCAATGTTATAACCCTAAAATCGGACTCCTTCAAATCTCAAGGTTCTTCGACCTTTTCTGAGATGATCTTTGGTCTTTTGAGACCCCTGACTTACATATTGGAGAGGGAAAAGGTTTCAGGGTAGGATTGATTAACTTTGAGATTGGGTGGGTTTTTAGATTCGATTTTTGGTCGTTTCTAGTTGCATTCGAGGGTTGTGGGTTGTAGGGTTGTTGATGGGAACGTGAGACGGTTACTAGGGAACAATTTGAGGGTGTTCAGGTGAGTTTACAACTTGGGACCAATCTTCGATTTGATATTCGAAGAGGTCTGTTAGGATTCGAATGACGAGACCTAGATGGTTGGGAAGAGGGGAAAAAGGGGTTTAGGGGTGTTATTTTGGGTCAGTTTGGGGTTGGTGTCATCGGAGCCGGCGGAGCCGGCGACGCTTCTGTCGAATATTCGACGAGTTGGGGAGGTATTTGAGGGGAGCTAATGGTGGGAGGGAAAAGAGGAGGTCGAGAAGGTGTAGTGGTCTAAATCTGGGGCCATTTGGTGGCCGGCCGCCGCCGTGAGGCGGTTTCCGGCGGCGGCGTTATGGTGGTTGAGGGGTGGTAGACGACGGATCTATGGCGGCTAAAGGGGCGGTGTTACACCGATATATTTAGGTACGAGGATGAAGCTTTGGTCTCTGAATATACACGAGTGTTTGGACATATATATGGGACTTGGGGAAGGGGCTTCGGGACCGTTGGAGTGGTTGTGATCAACGATTGAGATGGACTACCCCAAAACGACGTCGTTTTAGGGCGTCCCTTGTGTGGACCGGGCCAGACGGGTTATTGGGCTGGGTTTTGGGTAATTGGATCGGGTTCAGCGTTTGGGCCACCAAGGTTTTGCCCAATTGTGGCGAGCCTGGGTTAAATAATTAAATCATATATATATATTTTTTGTTTTTTTCTTATTTATTTATTTCCTAATTTTATTTTCCTAATTAGGCTAAATCACACTAATAACTACGTAATGTGCAAAATTAATCAAAAATGCAAAAAATAAAAATTAACCATAAAATGCTATACAATAAAATGCCAAAATAACTACTTGATTTTTTGTGATTTTATATTTTGCAAAATAAACCTTAATTACCAATTAATTTAAGAAAAATATGTGAAATTAAATCCTAAATGCTTTTGCAATTTTTGTATTTTTTATGATTTATCATGCATGCATTAATGAAAACACACACTGATATGAGCAATCACATGCTCACAACTGCCCCTCTTTGCTCGGAAACAGGAAGAGTTTTCACGCAAAGATAGGTGAGCAAACATGAGCGATTTTCATCCGATTAAATACTCCATGTGAAGCACTTTGAAAAATTTCTGACCGAACCTTGCTTAAAAGGTTGCCTACATATCCTCGACTATAAAGGAATAAGGCTAGTGTAGTTCTGGAAGTGTTGGTAGCTGGGACTACCATGGGCTGTGATTTCACTGTTGTTGCTGCTGCTACAGCTTACCGACTCTTTATTGCACAAAATAAAATCAACAGCTAAGCTAGCTAGGTCTATCAATTACGAGTTACAAAATTCCTATCCATGAGTCTCTTGAAACTTGATCTCGAGTCTTGGCTAGCTCTTGTAGCAGAATTCGATCTGAATAATCCTGAGGCTCGTTAGCTGCAGCTGCTGGCTTATTCCTCAATTTTGAAACAAAACAGGATAGGCGGGTCTTGAGATTTCAATCAAATTTGGGCAATCCGTGTCTCTATCTGCTTCATCATTTTGAATTCATTTGTTTTTTTTTTGTTCTTTTGTTCTTTTCCTTATCTTGGATTGAGACTCCCACTTCTGGTCATCTCGAATTCTGTGCCTTGAGGTATAACCTGCTCGGAAATCAAAACAAGCAAACAAACAAATATTTTCTACCCCAGTTTTCGGAAAATTTCGTGCGTTATTTGCATCATAAATCTAAGCAATTTCTTTATTGAAAATTATGAAAGTCAGGATTGTGTATCCTTTGGTCTGACTGCCAGGTTATGCTGGAAAAAAGAAAGGGTCTCTGCGAGGGATAGGAGCAAGATTAGCGGGTTATGCCGGGATAGGAATGAAGGGTCCATGCTAGGGGTAAGAGAAAGATCCGCGGTTTATGCCGGGATAGGAATGAAGAGTCTCTGCTGGGGATAAAAGGAAGACCACATGTTATGACGGGATGAATAAAAATTCCTTGGTTATTCCAGGGGAAACCACGGGTCATGCCGGGGTTGAAAGGAAAATTTACTAGGTTATGCTAGGGAGATCCACGGGTTACGCCGAGATAAATGGAAGAATTCCTAGGTTATGCTAGGGAGATCCAAGGGTTATGCCGGGATGAAGCGCCAGGAGGAATCCGCGGGTTATGCCGGGATGAATGGAAAATTCCTGGGTTATGCCAGGGGAATCCGAGGGTTGTGCCAGGATTGAATGGAAAATTCCCGGGTTATGCCAGGGGAATCCGCGGGTTATGCTGGGATTGAGAGACAACTCCTTGGTTATGCTAGGGAGATCCACGGGTTATGCCGGGATTGAACGAAAAACTCTTAGGTTATGCTAGGGAGATCCACGGGTTATGGCAGGATGAAATGAGAATTCATGGGTTATGCCAGGGGAATCCGCAGGTTATGCCGGGATTGAAAGAAAACTCCTAGGTTATGCTAGGGAGATCCATGGGTTATGCCGGGATGAATGGAAAATTCCTGGGTTATGCTAGGGGAATACGCGGGTTATGCCGGGATTGAGAGAAAACTCCTAGGTTATGCTAGGGAATTACAAGGAAGTGAAGGGCCACAAAGATCCTTTGGACTATGCTGGGATAGAGAAGGGAAGGAAAAACCCTTAGGTTATGCTAAGGATAGAGGAGGTTTAACTCTCAGACTATGTTGGGGAGTAAAAAATGGGATAAAAGGGGTTCCTCAGGTTATGCTGGGGATGTAAAGAGAAACTTCCCGGGTTATGCCGGGGAGCGAAGGAAGGAAATTTTTGGGTCTATGCTGGAGGGGGTGGAATGCAATCCTTGGGTTTTGCCAAGGAAATCCACAAGTTTCCCTAGGAGAAGTTAGGGATTGGAGTCCCATGCTATCATGTTTATTTATGAGTTTGCAGGAAAAGAATGTAAAGAAAGCTTCCCTTTTGTTATTGATGCAACCTCATTCTTAGCTCTTCTGCCATTCCTTAGGTTGCATTTTTCACGTGTTCCCGCTGTCTTTAGGTTACACCTGTGTCAAATTTTAATTTAAAAATAGAAGAATTTGTTAGCTTGAACAGTGATTGGTTTGTGGCCTTGTTTTGCTTGATTTCAACCTCATTTATGCCGGGTGGGAAACCCTTTGACTTTCGATTGTTGCCTCATAGGTTGGCTGGGGGGTCCTCATTATTTGGGTTGGTTTTGTTTTCCAGGCCTTTGGTTATGAGTTTTGTTCCGATTTCTATTTCAGGGCTTGCCTTTGGGATCTTTGGTAGGAACCGTTATCCTGCTTTGGCTTAACCTTTCCGATCTTGACTCACCTTCGTGGACTCTTTAACTTTGAATTTCCTTTTCTTTCTATTTTTCTTTTGAAGCGTTAGACGTCATGATCAGTTGGGGTTGGCTAAATGCGCTTGCTGATACTGGCATTCTTTTAGTTCTTGCCAGGAGAAAAACCCGTGAGACCGGCCCTGCTACCTTCTCTTGTGGAATGGTCAGGACATCAAAGTTAAAGGGGAAAAGAGTGGGAAAACAATGAAACAAAACATGAATTTAGAGAGGTATGTCTCTTTTGGAGGACAAGGGAGGACTTATCTGAGAGTGCGTGCCGGTTATAAATGGAAATGACATGTTTCTTGGACTAAATATCCGGCCCAGATCCATTTCTGCTTTCTGATTTCAAATCTTTCAAAACCAAGAAAATTTGTTCAGGCTTGAGTGGCAATATTTCCTCTTTTCAGCCGACGACGCCCTTTTGCGGGTTTTCGCCAATCGGCCTCTCTCATTTCTCTTTTCCCGTCGTCTGATAGCGCTCTTTGATAGTTTTCACTAAATGGACTCTCTCATTTTGTTTTTCTCTGCTCACCGTCGCATCATGGTGCCTGAAGGTTTTCACTGATAAGACTCTCTCATTTTGTTTCTCTCAAAATTGAGTTATGACGAGTCTCAACAATGGTGTTTGTCATGTCCCTGTTTTGGCCAATTGATCGGAAGGACTTAGACCAAGCTCTTGAGTAAAGGAAGTTGCTTGGGAATCTATAACTTTGGAACCATTCGGGCGGGTTTGTAACCAAAACAATACATTTCTGCCCCAGTTTTGTTTTCTTGGGGAAATGGGTGTTTTATTTTGATATGACTGAACCTTAAGGAGAGGCTGCCTACGTATCCTTTCGGAATCAAGTCAGATGTAGTTTAAGAAGTTTTTTGTAAACTAATTTGTTTGTTGTTTCTTTTATTTTATTATTATTTTTCTTTTTTTCTCTCTTATTTTTCATTCACTTTTTGTCTTTTCCTTTTGGATAGCACTTCCGGGTTCCAAAGAGGGTGATCAAAGAAATTTAACCGGCTCAAGGGTTTTGCGAAGGGTTGATAGTATTTAGGGTAGCGGGAAAGAAAAGCATTCATCATTTAAATCAGTCATAGTCATTGCTGCAGGGAGTTCAAACGTAATACCTTTTTACTGCAACTGCATTCACTGCTGTTTCGGGCTCGTCTCCTTCGACATCACCCAGGTACATTGCTCCTTTGGGTAATATGTTTCTGATAATGTACAGACCTTTTCAGTTTGGTGCGAACTTTCATTTAGCTTCCTGATGGTGAGGAAGAATACGCCTTAATACCAGCTGTCCGACTTCGAAATTCCTAGGGCACTCTTTCTTGTTGTAAGCGCGGGCCATCCTTTGTTGGTACAACTTGCCATGACAATCCCCAACCATTCGTTTTTTATCAATGACTGACAACTGTTCCAAACGAGTTTTAACCCACTCACTGTCCTCAATTTCTAATTCGACAATTACTCGGAGTGAAGGGATTTCTAACTCTGCGGGTATGACAGATTCAGTCCCATAGACGAGCAAATAGGGAGTTGCTCCTACTAACGTGCGCACTGTGGTGCGATATTCCAGTAATGCAAAAGGCAACTTTTCATGCCATTGTCTTGAGCTTTGAATCTTTTTCTCAAGATCTTGATGTTCTTGTTAGCTGCTTCGATGGTGCCATTAGCTTTGGGCCAGTAAGGGGTGGAGTTTCTACGTGTTATCTTGAATTGTTCACCTATTTCTTCCATCAGACGACTGTTCAGATTGGCTGCGTTGTGTGTAATGACGGTTGCGAGAGTACCAAAATGATAAACGATATTGGAATACACAAAATCCACCACAAATTTCTTGGTAACAGACATAAGAGTTATGGCTTCGACCTATTTTGTGAAGTAGTCAATAGCAACCAATATGGATCTTTGTCCATTTGAGGCTTTTGGCTCAATCGGCCTAATGACATCCATGCCCTAGGCGGCAAATGGCCAGGTTGCTGACATTGGATGCAATTCGGTTGGCGGTGCATGAATCAAATCATCGTGCACCTGACATTGATGACATTTCCGAATGAAGCTGAAGTAATCTTTCTCCATGGTCATCCAATAATACCCGGCTCGGAGTATTTTATTTTCCAGTATGTACTCGTTCATATGAGGCCCACACACTCCGGCTTGTACTTCATGCATAATTCTCCTGGCTTCCTCTGTATCAACACATCTCAGCAAATTGAGATCTGGAGTCTTTTGTATAAAGTATCACAACTCAAGAAGAAATTGCTTGCGTGCCGTCAGATGGTTTTCTTTTCCTCCCTGATGGCTTGCTCGGGATACTTCTGTATTTTCAGGAATCTCTTGATGTCATAATACCAGGGCTGTGTGCTGGACTCTGCTTCGGTCATATTACAATACCCATGTCTTTCTTTGATTTGGATTGCCAAAGGATCGACATAGGCGTTTCCAGAGTAAGGCAACATGGAAGCCAAGGTTGCGAGTGCGTCCGCTAACTCAATGTGACAATGAGGAATGTACTTAAATTGTACCGACTTGAACCATTTGCTGAGGTCCTCCACATGCTGTCTATAGGGGATGAATTTAACGTCTCTTGTTTCCCACTCTCCTTGGTCTGTCGTATGATCAGGTCTGAATCCCCGATGTTTAGGTGTTCCTCAACATCTTGGTCAATGGACATGTTCATTGCCATGATGCAAGCTTCGTACTTAGCTGTATTATTGGTGCAGAAAAACCGAAGCCTGCCTGTCGCCGAATAACGCTGACCTGTGGGTGAGATTAAAATTGCCCCAATCCCTATGCCTTTGCGTTTACTACTCTGTCGAAGAACATTTTCCAAGTGGGGGTATCTTCAGATGTTACCTCCAACGAATTCACTTCTTCATCAGGGAAATAGGTATTCAAAGGTTGAAATTATCGTCAACTGGATTTTCGGCCACATGATTTGCCAATGCTTGAGCCTTCATTGCAGTACAAGTGACATTAACTATGTCGAAGTCAGTGAGCAGGATTTGCCATTTTGCCAATTTCCCTGTGGGCATTGGTTTTTGGAATATATACCTTAGTGGATCCAGCTTGGTTATGAGGTAGGTGGTATGTGCTTGCAGATAATGCCGCAACTTCTGAGCCACCCATGTCAAGGTGCAACAGGTTCTTTCTAGCAATGTGTACTTGGCCTCGTAACTGGTAAACTTCTTGCTTAGATAATAGATGGCTTGCTCTTTCCCGTGGCATCATGCTGCCCAAGAATACAACCAAAAGAGCTTTCCAGGACTGTCAGATAGAGAAATAGTGGCCTTCCCGGTTCCGGCGGGACCAATGCTGGTGGGTTGGACAAGTATTGTTTGATTCTGTCAAAAGCTTCTTGACACTCAACCGTCCATTTAACTGTTGCGTCCTTTTCCAATAGCTTGAATCGGCTGATGTAATTCAGTGTTCTCAGCAAACACATTACGTCTTTCTTGGTCTTTGGAGGTGGTAACTCTCAAATGGATCTTATCTTGGTCGGATCCAACTCGATACCTCTTCGGCTGACAATGAATCCTAGAAGTTTTCCTGACGGGACCCCAAATGCACAGTTGGCTGGATTCAACTTCAAATCATACTTGCGAAGCCATTCGAAGAACTTCCTCAAGTCCCTTACATGATCACCCTGAGTCTTGGACTTGATAATCACATCATCCACATATACTTCTATTTCTTGATGCATCATGTCATCGAAATGGTGGTCATGGCCCTCATATATGTTGCCCCAACGTTCTTTAAACCGAAGAGCATAACTCTGTAACAGTAAGTTCCCCAAGGTGTAGTGAAGGTGGTTTTCTCAGCATCTTCCTCATCCATCAACACTTGGTGGTATCCTGCGTAGCAATCTACAAAAGACTGTATCTCTTGTTTGGCACAGTTGTAAACAAGGATGTGGATGTTAGGTAGAGGGAAGTTATCTTTGGGACTCACCTTGTGTAAATCTCTGTAATCTACACACATTTGAGTTTTTCCATCTTTCTTCGGTACTGGGACCATATTGGCCAACCATGTGGTATATCAAACCACTCGGATTACCCCCGCCTCTAGTTGTTTTGTGATCTCTTCTTTGTTGGACTAGAGGGAATTCGGGGTATGTGGGCAACTTATGGACCACCAGATCAACACTCATCCCAGGCATATCATCGTAACACCAAGCAAATACATCTCCGAATTCTAGAAGAAGTTGAACCAGTGAATCCCGTATTTCTTTATTCACACGGATGCTTATTTTTGTTTCCTTGATTTCGCCGAGATCGCCCAAGTTAACCGGTTCAATATCTTTTAAGTTCGGCTTAGGTTTATTTTTAAAATGTTTCAACTCTAGGTTGATTTCCCTAAAAGCCCCTTCCTCATCATATTCCAGTTGTTGGTTCATTATTTCACAGATGGGCAGATGTTCGAGTTGGGGCATGAAGTCTGCGAGCATGTCATTTTATTTAAAGCCACATTATTGGGGCTGAAAGAAGAAAAATGAAATACAAGAAAAACAAAAATCAGAGAAAGATAGAGAAGTGAAAACAATGAAATATTGATTTCATTTCTTTGAAATTGTAAGACAACAGGGTTTACATCTGGAAATTATAGGACAAAAATGCTAAAGAAAAACACCCGAGTTACATCCTGAAATAACTTGTGATGCAAGAAAAGGTAAGGCAGGACTACCGGGCCTCCCGCCTGACTGGGAAAGGTGTGGCTTTTCAATTTTGCAACTTGTCGTCCGGTCCCATATAGAGCACTTCAGCAGTGCTTGAGCCTTCTCCCAGTTAGACCATGTTGGCTTCATACTATAATTTCCTCATGGCTCCACGTATCTCCTCAATATCTTCCGTTGTGAAGGTTTCATCTTCCTCTTCCTCACTGTATTATGGTTTTACAAATGTTTTATACAAGTGGGGTAAGGGTTGTGGCAAAGCCCATCCGCGACGTTTCCTACGGTTGGCCCAGGTGATGTCCTCCGGCGTTGGATGGAAACCTAGCCCAAAAAACTTCTTTGCAACAAGCAAAATGACCGGCTCAGTTATGCCTTGTAGAGAACTTCCAAGTCCCTAGCCTTGCTTAAACCCGTGGTATGTCATCTCTCTTGCTACCATGATTGAGGCATTAAAAAGGAAAGGCTGGGGGAATGGTTCACCTTTTTTGTATTGATCGGCTACCATTCAAAGGCTTGGTAAATTATATGATCACTTCCCTCTTTGGATTCGAGGCAGGGGACAGAGGGATCCCGGTAAATTGACTATTCATCTTCTCCGTGGACCACAATCTCCTGGTTTTCATGTTCGAACTTCAGCATTTGGTGCAGAGTAGAAGGCATCGCCCCTTTTGCGTGAATCCACGGTCTTCCTAGGAGATAGTTATAGGATGTGTCCATGTCAAATACTTGAAATGTCACTTCAAAATTGACCGGACCGATGGACAATACTAAATCAATTTCCCCTATAGTGTCTCTCTTGATTCCATCAAAGGCTCGAACACATAAATTGTTGGGACGAATCCTCTCTGTTTCGATCTCCATCCTTTGCAATGTCGATAGCGGGCATATATCTACCCAGAACCTCCGTCTATCATCACTCTTTTGACATAATAGGCTTCGCATTTGACGGTGAGGTGCAAGGCTTTAATGTGGGCAGCCTCTTCTGGAGGTAAATCATTCTTGTTGAATGTAACCTGATTAATAGCAAAGAATCTTTCCGCCATTTTCTCTAGTTGTTCCACGGATGTTCCAACCGGTACGTAAGCTTCATTCAAGGTTTTGGCCAACACTTTATGGTGCTCTGGAGATTTCATCAGTAATGACAATAAAAAGACTTGTTTGGGAGATTTCCGGAGCTGGTCCACCACCTCATATTCTGGCATTTTCATTTTTTGAAAGAAGGCTTCTACTTCTTCAGCATTTACATGCTTTTTGGGTGGAAACCGCCTTTGGTGGTAGTGTTCATTTCTTCCGTATCCGAATATTTTGTTGTGGGATGGCCATTTTGAGTTTCCCCGATGATCTCTTTGACCTTGTATGTGACTATGGTTTCTTGGTAGTTCCATGGGACTGCAGAAGGGTTTGTCATTAGTTTCTGAGGTGCGCGACCGATTACCACGGGCTCATTCAGCCTTGGTGGTTTAATCGGTCCCCATACCATATAAGCTCCTTTGGGTACATACATCGTTTTGTTCAACTTAAACCTTCTTGGGGGACTCAAAGTGGGCTGTTTTTCTTGACGCCCCGTGGGATGTAAAGTATGGTTTCCTTGGTAGGTGTCGTCTCAGTTTTGATTTCAAATTTCTTTTCTTCTTCTGGATGCTTGGCTTCACTCATTTCCTTTTCCTCAACCTTCTTGGGGGTAACTTTCAGTTTTCTATCTGCATCAGCAATGGCTATTATGGCTTTTAGGGCAGGGTCAAATTCTTTGTCCTAAAAAATCATTTCGATGACTGGCCGATTATTGTGAGCTGGCAACGGGTTGTTGGTTACTTTTGGGACATCTTCACCTCTCAACACTATTTTCTTTTGTTCTATTAAATCCTCCACCGCTTGTTTCAGAGTCCAGCAGTTTTCGTTGTCATGTCCTTCTGCCCGGGAATGATAAGCACAACGTACGCCCCTTTGATAGGAAGGTGACTCGCGATTCTGCCTGTTCAGGGGACTGCAGGAGACCCATGTGGACCAATTTTGGGAATAAGCTAGCATAAGATTCCCCTATTGGAGTAAGGTTTTGTCCCCTAGATGGTTGTCTAGGACGGTGATTATTTTGTGGAGGGCGGGGATTATAGTGATTTTGGGGAGGCTGATTTCTCGGGCCATGGTTTCTATTGCCCTGTTGTTGTGGTCGATCAAATGGCTGGCATTCATGACTGCATAAGGTTGAGGAACATAATGCATGTCTTGATGGGGATAGTAATGTTGAGAGGCCCTTTTTGAGAATACAGGACTGTGAGCATAATGTCTTCTCATTCCGGAGGCTGCCATTGACACTTCTTCTTTCTTTTTGTTTCTTGCAACCCCTTCTGTCCCGCCTTGAATGGCCTGGGAGGTTGCCCTTATGGCTGACTGGCTCGGAATTCTTCTTGTTTTCAGGCTATTTTCTACCATCTCGCCGATATTAATTGCCTCCGCAAATGATTTTGCCCATCGCTGATATCATGTTTTGAAAATAATCTGCCTCTTGTGCTTGTAGGAACATAGTGACCATCTCTCTCTCGTCCATGGGTGGTTTTACTATTGACGCTTGTTCGCACCACTTGACAACATATTCTCTAAAGCTTTCTTTTTCAAGTTGGCCAAAGAGTTACTGTCCGAGGCAATGTCAATGTTATACTGGAACTGCCTTATGAAATCTCGGGCGAGATCATCCCAAATATTCCATCGACTGATGTCCTAGTCCATATACCATTCAGAAGTGATGCCCACTAAACTCTCTCCGAAATTTGCCATCAATAGTTCTTCTTTTGCACCTGCTCCACGCAGTTGATTGCAGTACTTCTTCAAATGAGCGATGGGGTCGCCGTGGCCATCATACTTTTCAAACTTCAGCATTTTGAACCCCAGGGAAAGATGTACGTGTGGGAACATGCACACATCCGAGTAGGATACACTCTTCTGCCCATTCAATCCTTGCATATTTTTCAAACTGTATTCAAGGCTTTTCATACTGTTCGGGTGTCTTAGGGGTTTTGTCCTTCACCGGTGTGAGTTCGTATGCGGGTTGAGGATAGTTGTATGTGGGGTATGAGAGAGACTCGGTTTGGTAGTTGGGAGTTTGAAACGTGAAAGCTGTAGGATCAAACATGGGCCTCGGCCAGGCTGTGTGGTGGCTGCGCACGGGGGAGCCGTAAAAATGTTAGGAACTGGGCTAGATATGAACATCGAAGGGCTGGCTTCAGAACGCGCTCTGAGAAAGTTGGCTGATATGGTAGGCTTCCCCTAGAGGATATTTGGGTGGCTGATGGGGATAGTGGAGGTACCCCCCGACCTCGGGAAAAGCTCAGGAAATCCGGGGATAGCACTTGGAGGTTCTTTTCCATTTGTCCAAGCGTCCCATTTCTCCATAAAATCGGAGTCAAAGGATCCTATTCTATTCAGCTGCCGCAGATTCTAAGGCTGGGATCCCCGCAATCGGGTTGTCCTCTGGGATGGGAACTGCTGGTAGAGTCATTTCGGATGACATATTTGCGCTTCCTTTTGATCTAGTAAAGTATCTGTGCGATGCCAGCTTACCACAAACCAATCACTGTTCTCTAAAAACCTAGACTGGAAACTAGAATTACAAACGGTTAGGTTGGGATAGATAATAAACAGGAAATCGCATGTTAGGTATGATGCACCTACGCAATTAACGGGTTTCCATATGTTTGCAAGGGTCGCATGCATCATCCCGGCATTTTTTCCGAACTTCCTTTTGTTTTTTACTTCTTATTTATTATTAGCTTTCCTCTTTTAAAGAATACGGTCGAATCCTATGAAGATTGCCTACGTATCATGATACCGTATGAATCAGATCGAGCGAAGTTCATGAAAAAATGTGATGTAAATAACAAAATATTTTGGGATTTTCAATTTTTATAAAGACGAAAACTTTGCTTACAAAAGGTAACAAAATGAAAGGCAACTACCAATCTTGGACACAATAAACTTACAGACTCGAATGTTGTGTAAAAGAACATACAGATAGAATCCTTTAAGAGAATACAAATTTATGAGTACATTAAGACTTCAACTTTTTTTGGAGCTTTCGGGACATCGTCCGGTGTTGCCGCAGGCTTGCGTGCTAAACTTTCTTGGAGGTAGTGGAGATCTTCCATCACTTGACAAGCAAATGTCATGGCGGTATCAAAGAACATAGATGTCGACATGTCCTCAAAATAGTTGCAATTTATGGTAATATATTCTGCGATTGCCCGTACACTCTCCCTGATAACACCTTTTTCTTGTAATAGACGCCCAATTCGCTCGGACCTTGCCTCTAGAGTTCATTCTGCTACTTGATTCAACTTTTGGAATTGCTGCAAATCCCTTTCTAATCCTGCGATTACTGCATAGCAATGCTCTCTTTCGGCTTTGAAGTCCCTGGCTTGTTTGGCCATTTTGTTTTCAGTCATGATGACCCTCTATATTAAACCAACAATCTCATTGCTATTCCCCTCTTTTAATTGTTCCAGTATGCGGGATCGTTCCTCTGCACTTTTAATCAATTGTTTTCGAACCCTGTATAGCTCACCCTCCGCCTTATTCAGGTCGAACCCGTATTTGGTTACTTTCTGCCACAAGTTTTCTATGAGTTTTCATCCTTTGCACTTCTAGGAGGATTTTCTGTGGCTGCCTTCATTTTCTGGATTTGGGCTTCGTTTTCTTTGGTCAATATCCTCTTTTCTCCCTCACTAGCTACAACTTGCAAACTGTTTTCAAATCGCAGCTCTTGGATTTGCTTCTCCAGCCTTCCTATAGTAGCCCTATATTCATTTTCTTTGGCTAACCAATCCCACTGCTCTTGTGATGTCTCAGCAAATTCTTGGAGATGTGGTCTCTTAGCCGCTATCCCAGGCTCTATGTCTCTCTTGTACCAAGAAACACCCCGATGCAACCTCACCTTTAGCTGCGTCGCACACTCAAGTATCGACTGTCAAGTATTGACATTCACTTCAGATTTGGCGGACAACGGCTTCAGGGAATTGACCATTTGGGCTTATCTCAACCGCATGATGACTAATATCCTCATCCCTGGGGATCATTTGGCATCTACCCAATTGTCTTAGTACCCTATATGACGCATAGGGCTGGATGCTTCGGAGGCCCATCAAAAGGAAATGAGATCCGGTGGCCGGCATATACACAACTTCGTCCACAGGGAGCCACCCGAATGTCCACTCTATCTAATTTCCAGTGATGACCCGGAGATGCGACACCCACTAAGTGACACCCTCAGGTACTTTAAATCCATCAACCGTGTTGCAGAATTCTTCTATGCGGCTCTTTGTTGGCTACCCATAATTCATGAACCGAGGCCGGTGGCACATATGCTCGATCATCCATATTTGCAGCAACAAGTTACATTCCTCAAAGAAGTCTCCTCCTGCTTTACAGGCGGTTAGAGCATGGAAGATTTCAGACAAGATTATTAGAGCGAGGGTACTTTTAGCCGGGGTCATTAAGGTGCTAACGACCCCTGATATTCGTATGTCAATATTTCCATCCTTTCACGGGAACACTAGAAGACCCAAAAAAAATACCATGAACGCAAAACATCGATGCTCCTCCCATTTGAGCTGATCTCCTTTTCTACAAATATGATTTTCGGGGTTGTTGAATGCCCCGATATGGCCATACCTCTGATATATAAATTGCGGGTGCAAAATCCAGCTGATAAGTCGGGATTGTGAACTTTTCTACTGATTTTCAAGGATTCCAGGAATTTGTGCACGGCAAGAGCTCTTGGTGCAATCAAGTATTGGTGTCTCAAAGGGATTGTATGGGTCCCGATATATCCGTTTATTTCCTCTAATATCGGGGTGCGTTCAAAGTCCGAGAAGTGGAAGACATTGTGGGCCGGGTCCTAGAATGGGATTAATGCTTTTATGATGTCTCCCCTTGGGTTAATTTTTAACAAACCAGTGTGGCCTCCCAGATGTGTATTGAACCTTTGTTGCCTTGCTTCCGCGAGATCATTCCACCGTAGTCGCAAATCCAAGGAAATTTTATTCATGAACATTATCGTGCTCATTCTGCACATTTATTAAGGCGAGTTAATATTTTCAAAATATTAAAACCGACATTTTATAAAATTCATTTCTTAAAATCAAGGACCAGCTTTGCGAATACGGCCTAGCAACACTTAACACTTCAGAGAGAAGGTTTTTCAGGCTATGCTTGCTTGCCAGCTAAAAAAGACTCAGAGGTGGCCATTTGTGCAAGATTAGCCTTCCGGCGTCCCTTACAGTAACATTCGGCTATTTCCGGCAGTAATGACATCACCCGATTTATTTCAAAACGCGTGGATAAAAAAAATTGTTTTTATTGTTTTAGCATTTTTTGCAAAAGAAAGGTTGGACCCGACAAAACAAAAAACCCAAAACATTTTTGAAAAACTTTCCCAATTTCTTTTCCCTTTTGTTTTGTGTTTTTGTTTTGAAACATCCGGCAGCATTTCAGCGCTATTTGAGCATTGGTGTTTTTGTAAATGATTTATCTCAACAACTCTCAAATTTCCTTTTATTCACAAGCCGGTCAACATGCGAATCCAAAGCAAATGAATATGCATCAGGATGGTCTTTTCATTTCGGGTCACCTATCCTAGACGGACCCAACCCCTGTGTTGAGTCCGCTAAGTCAAATGCATGATGCAAATAAGCGTTCCTACTAGGGATCCGACATGAAGTCAAGTTATTCTAAGTTATCAACCTTGGTATAGGGTCTAGACTGTGCACCCGAGCAGACAACTCGAGTCGAGGAGGAGTTACATACCGGGAACCAAAAGGCCATCTCGCTTAGTAACTTGTCCGTCCTCTTTCTTATTTTAGGTATGACACTAACAGAATAGGGAGTCTCAACCAGTAAGCACATCCCCGAAGGTGAGAAATGAAGGGTTTCGTAGTAGTTTATATGTACAATTCTGATAATGTTAAAGCGGTAAAGCATTTAGCACGGAACATGTAACGAAATCAGATAAAGCCAATTATAGCAGTTATTCTAAGCTCGAATTATTGAACCCTGAACGAGAAATTCTGGGTTCGACCTCCCCAGCAGAGTCGCCAGAGCTGTCACACCTCCTTTTTTACACGGCTATCCCGAAGGATAACACGTATAAGGGAGTTTTTTCAATTAAAGTGACATTATTCTAAATGGGATTATTTATTTAATTAAGAGTCGCCACTTGGAATAGGTTTGGCTTTTGGTGTCCCAAGTCACCAATTTATTTAGAATCCAAAATCGAGTAAATTTTTGACCTTCCAGTTGGAGTCTGCGAACCAGAAATTCTTGAGTAAGGAATTCTGTTGACCCGAGGGAAGGTGTTAGGCCCCCCGGATCCGTGGTTCTAGCACGTCGCTTAAACTTTTATAAATGGCTAATTGCGTGATTTTTATATATTCTTATCCTACAATGCAAATTTTAAAATTATTAATTGCTTTGTTCATTTTAGGAGTATTTGCAACGTTGTTAAAACACGTCTCGAACCACGTCATATAAATGCACCCGGGTTCTCGAAACGTTTTAACATAGTTGAGACTTGGATTTCGGTCACATAAATGCGCACCCGAATTTAGGAATATATCTTATTAAATATCGCGCCTATGGCAACTATGCATTTGAAAATTCGTGGACGACCGTGAGATTTGCTAAACAACACCTCCAAATTTCTATGCATTTTTATTACAGTTAAGGAGCCCACATGGTGCATATTTTTGTTAAGCAGCTCACTTAATTTTAGAAAGGCAACCTAAAACGACTATAGTTTTCTATTATACGCGTCCTTAAAAAAAGATACGTCTTAGTTATTTCATATATGAGTGATATATTCAGAAAAGAGATTTAGCATCTACATTCTTCAGCCTCATTTATGGACGGTTTTGCAATTTGGGCTTCATTTAATATTGAGCCCTGGGAATGTATTTCTTTATATTCACAACTAATAGCAGTTTGGGCCTTCCATTTGAGCCTAGAAACGTTGGACTACAAGTCCATCATTGAGACTGATAACAACACTTCTATTTGATATACTACAGCTGTTGACATTGTATAACTGATCATTTTTTAAAACATACTGATAAAGATTTTATATTAACAAATTAATAAGCTATAACTCAGATTTGGATCTGGCATCTAAGGCAAGGAACTGATGTCTCATCGTTCAGAGTACATGTACAAACATCATGTTCCTACTTTCTTAAAGAATAAATCATAAACATCGAGTAAATTATGGACTGACTTACTTTTTAAACTACTAAGTCTAAACAAATTGAAGTTATAGTCTAAGCACAATCCAGCATTATTACACATTTATGCTTATAACAATACCAGAAATGCTACTGAAATTAATAACGTTTATCATATGACATCGATACATAGAGAAAAAAAACATGGATCATCTTCATTATCAATATTGATCTCGAACATGCACAGCTATGCTTTTCAGATTTGAGTGAGAATGATACCTGGAATTACAGCAGAAAAGAAAAACCTATGAGCAAAGTTAAGCGAATAGCAACCAAGCACAGCAACCAAATAACCACTAAAACCAACGAACTTAGAATGTTTTGAGAGGAAAATGATTATATCAGGTCTCTCTAGCAACTCAAAATGTATATGCCATCACTCCATCTTCGAATTATAATGAGCAGCACTTAGGTTATTCAAGAAAACTCAGCTAGAAGAGCAAATTTGAAATGGATTTTAGCTGAATATTATATGAAAGTGTATCTCAAAATGTGTATCTCTTTCTAAAAAGTTATCCTTTAATTCTAAAAAAAAGTCCTAAAAAAAGAATTTCCCCTTGAAAATAATCAGACCTTCCTTTTATAACGAAAGCCTTAGGGCAACATAAATCTTTTGTTCTCCTTTTAGTCCTTTACCCATTTTCAGATTTTCCTAAATGATCCATGATTTTCTAATTTGTGCCTCAAGTATTGACGCAGAAATTGTACTTGGACCCCTCACTAGAATGTTCCAAGAGTTTGTTACAAGATTCCCATGTTCAAATACCTTTAATACCCCTGTCCTCTTTTCCTAATTGCTGGCCTAAGTGTGTTTAAACCCTGGTTCCTATCTATTTGGTTAGAAACTGACCCTAGTTAACTGTTTCAGATTATAAACCAAGATCAAGTTCTGAATTGCAGACTATATTACGCAGAAGCAAATGACCAAGGGTTAAAAATTGATCAATGCAACACATAGATTCAAGCAAGTATCACAATGTGGACTTTGAATTACCCAGAAACAAAGATGAAATCAATCATCACAACCTTCAGAATAACATGGATACTAATCAATTTTGGGACCTAAAGAAATGAAAAATCAGAGCATGCTTATTCAGGGACACTCATGAATTTAAATACTAAGTAGACTATTTAGAAGCAGGTCATCCAATCTTAAAACTAAAACATGTGGTGGAAAAGAAGTCTCTAACCAAAAAAACCTAACAGATGAGTAAATGGGCATTCATGCCTTTACATTACAAAATTAATGAAACTCAGAAGCAAACGAAAGGAAGAACCAAAACAATTAGAAGAGAAACAAAAGCAACTATACAACAATTATAAGGACGGACAAATGAAAACACTCAGAAGAGAACTAAAGCAATTATGAGGAAGAATACAGGAAATTAAAGTAATTAGAAGACGAACAAGAAAACAATTAAAAGACGGACAAATGAATTTAAGACACTCAGAAAAGAACTAAGGCAATTATGAGGAAGAAAAATTAGACAATTATAAGGGAGAACAAATTAAAAAACTCAGAAGAAAAATAAAGCAATTATAAGGAGGAATACAAGAAATTAAAGTAATTAGAGGACGAACAAAGGAAATTGAACATACAGAAGAGAACTAAGGAAAAACTCAAGAAATTAAAACAACTAAAAGATAGAACAAAGGACATTAAAACACTCAGAAGAGAAATAAAGAAGAATCCAAGAAATTAAAGCAGTCAAAAGACATATAAAGGAAATTAAAACACTCAGAAGAGAAATAAGGAAACTTGGCTTTCTTTTCAATATTATAACCCTAAAATCAGACTGCTCCAAATCTCAAGGATCTTCGAACATTTCTGAGATGAACTTTGGTCTTTTGAGACCCTTCCCTTATATATTTGAGAGGGGGAAAGCGTTTCAATGTAGGATTGATTAACTTTGAGATGGGGGTGGGGTTTTTAGATTCAATTTTTTGTGGTGTCTAGTTGCATTCGAGGGTCGTTGATTGCAGGGTTGTGGATGGGAACATGAGACGGTCACCAGGGAACAGTTTGAGGGGGTTCGGGTGAGTTTAGGGTTTGGGACCAATCTTCGATTTGATATTCAAAGATGTATGTTAGGATTCGAAGGACGAGACCTAGATGGTTGGGAAGAGGGGAAAGAGGCGGTTCATGGGTGCTATTTTTGGTCAGTTTGGGGTTGGTGTCATCGGAGACGGCGGAGCTGGCGACGCTTCTGTTGGATATTTGACGAGTTGGGGAGGCATTTGAGGGTAGGTAATGGTGGGAGGGGAAAGAGGAGGTCGAGAAGGTCCAGGGGATTAAATCTAGGGCTATTTGGTGGCTGACTGCCACCGTGAGGCGATTTCCAGCGGCGACATTATGGTGGTTGAGGGGTGGCAGACGACGGATCTATCGTGGTGAAAGGGGTGGTGTTACACCGGTGTATTAAGGTACGAGGATGGAAGCTTTGGTCTTTGAATATACACGCGTGTTTGGACATATATATGGGACTTGGGGAAGGGGCTTCAGGACCGTTCGATTGGTTGTGATCAAGGACTGATATGGACTGCCCCTAAACGACGTCGTTTTGGGGCGTCCCTTGTATGGACTGGGCCAGAAAAAGGTTATTGGGTAATTTGACCGGGTCTGGGTCACCCAGATTTGGCCCAATTGTGGCCAGCCTGGGTTAAATAGTTAAATCCTATCTATATTTTGTTTTTTGTTCTTATTTATTTTTTTCCTTATTTTATTTTTAAAATTCCTAATTAGGCTAAATCACAGTAATAACTACCTAATGTGTCAAATTAATTAAAAATCAAAAAATGAAAATTAACCATAAAATGCTAAACAATAAAATGCCAAAATAACTACTTGATTTTTTGTGATTTTATATTTTGCAAAATAACCCTTAATTACCAATTAATTTAACAAAATATGTGAAATTAAATCCAAAATGCTTATGCAATTTTTGTATTTTTTATGATTGATCATGCATGCATCAATGAAAACACATACTGATATGCGCAATTAAATCCTCAAAATAAATAATTAAACGGAAAAATCCTAAGCTTTAGAATTTTGTAGGAGTAATTTCAACGAGGCAAAAATCACATGCTCACAAACAGATGTGCACTCGGCTTTCGAGGAAGCCCAGCGGTTTCACTTCATGGTGAGTTTCGACATAGGCCTTTTGAATTTTGTGTGTTCCTTTCTTTATTGGGTTTTCTTTTGTAGGCCTTCGATAGGCTTAAGTCGGGCTGCTTCGTCATGAAGCTAGGCTCCGGAAAGCTCTTGATGAGGAGAGATCTCTTAGGATCCTTTACAATAAAATGAAAGTCGAGCTAGCATACTTACGATATGAGTTGGGTCAGAGCTAAAATTATGAGAGCTACTTGAAGGAGCAGGTATTTTTCCATTCGGGGCAAGTATGTGTTCCGCCTTCTAGATTCTAAGGCTTATACTTCATTTATCTCAGTTGTAGAAAAAGACGGAGCCCTTGGAGCGTCTTTGAGATGAAGCTAGCCGAGCCAAGAGTGAACATGATGAGCTAAGAGCACAGGCGGAGGTTCAGGCTTTAAAGGAGAAGGGTGCCCTGGCTAAAGTTCCCGCCTTTGAGGCTCAACTTTACTTAGCTCTTGATAATGATTTGGTTCAAATAGATTAGATTACGAAGTTCAAATTTGAGCTTTCAAAGATCAGGGCTGAGATCGTTGATGCCCTGGATGGAGCCATAATGAGCCGAACTAAGGATGACCAGGAGTGGTGATTTAAAGGATGCTACCGATGCTCAGGCTGAGCTGAGAAGGATCCTTGACCGCGAAGAGAGGATCAAATAATACGCTCGTTGTAAGTCTCAAAGGAAGACTCTCGAGGAGATCTATGTTAGGGTTTTTATCCTCTCAAAAGAGTTGACGTGAGCAAGGGCGGACGAGCACGATGCTCTGTTACTTCTATATGACAATGAAGAAATCAAAGACGACGCCGGTAGGTCGTAGCTCCCAAGGGGAGGGTGTATATTTTTCCATCTGTATATAGCATTTTCAAAGCATGCTTATAGATGGAGATTGTGTTTTTCGTATATGTATAAAAGAAAATCTCGTGGCTTTACATCTTTGTATTCCCTTCTATCTCGAATTTGGCCGGATGAACTGGAATTTTCAGTCGATATGAATCCTTAGATTTGCAAAATGGCCCTGAGATTCATCAGGCTGGCGCCAAGACATTTATTTACTCGACCAATGCCAGCCTTTAGCGTAAGCTAGCATTTTAGTTTTTATGCTTTTGTTTTTAGACATGTTTTGATCAACTATTTTGGGTTTTAGTTTACGCGTAGGGTTTCAACTCGAGCTCATTTGACCCTCAAGTTTTTGTGTTTGCACTGGTTGGTGATGATGGCGCTTACGCCTTGGGTCAAAGCGACCTATTAGTGCAAGCTGGTGTTTGAGCTCTTACGCTTTTGCTCTTAGGCATTTCAGATAACTATTTTGGGTTTAGTCTCCGAGTCTGATTTTGACTCGAGCTCATTCGACCCTCAAGTTTTTGTATTTGTGCGGACTGACGATAATGGATCTTATTCCTTAGGCTGATGCAACCTTTTAGGCGGGCTGGAGACAATGGATCTTATGCCTTGGGTCGAAGCGACCTTTTATTGGCTTTATTTTTCCCTTGTTAAGGACTTTTTGAAGTAAATTTTTCCTGACTCTTCGATGGTTCGATAAAAACCTCGATTACCAATCGTTATGTGACGATGATCGAGCACCTCGGGAGGTTTAGCTTGGAGGCTGAGTATCTCGAAGCCTGTGATTTGGAGCTAACACGGTCGAAGCTCTTTTTCCTATGTTGAGGGTAGCCTGTTTAATCAGTTCTTTTTGAAGTAGATTCAAAGTAATTGGAGACCACTAATTTTGTTGCAACGGTCGGGCGTTCCCAAGTCGCGTTAGTTATGCTGGTACAACCTTATGACCATAGTGATTTGTGCTTGGATGGAGGCATTTTTGATCCCGAGTGAAGTAGTTTAGGAGTCTATATCGAGGGTATGCCTTTTAGGGGTCTTACAAGTTCAATATATAGCCTTAACTTTGAGATCGGGTTCATGCCTTTAGTATTGTCTTACAAAATTTTCATGCCTTTGAGGTCTTACACTTTTTAGATACTTGGTACAAGTATGGTTCATGCCTTGCTTGAGGTCTTACAAATAGTATTGCTTCCTTATGTAGTTTTACGAGACCGAGTATGCCCGCTTGGGGTATTATGGCATCAGGTTGTTAATGAATTATGATCGGCGACAGTCCCCGAGTATTTAACGATATTCTAGATTGGGAGTCGTTACTTGTAACTTGGTATTTCCTCATTGATGGCATACGACTTTGGAAATTCCGACCCTAAGGTTATGCGATTTTTGAGATTTTGACGCTAGTCCCATAGTGTTCGGGACACTTTTGGCCTTGGAGATGTTTCATAGTTTTCATGTTGCCTCGTTGAGGGCTTATGAGTTTGGAGTCCCGACCTAGAGGTCGTTCAGGTATTGAGTTGTTGACACCAGTCCCCGAGTTTTCGGGTCGTTTTCGATGGAGGAGTCGCTATTGCAAACATTCTGAGTTTCTCTTCGACTGTCAGATGCTTTGATAAAAGGTATTATTCGATTAATTGGTGCAAGTGTACATTTTTTTTCGTCGGGGGACCTGGCTATGCGGACACATTTCGTTAGAACGTTTGGGCCGATACATCATTTTCCTATTGGGACCCCATTTGGCATTTTTTTGCTTTTCCGAGTGGATGACCTTCCGGGGGATGCCCCCATCATTTGAGGTCGATTGCAAAAGAATCCTTGAATACTTTTTGAGTCTTCTTTAGGTAGCATGTGGATGTTGCCTCATTAAAGCCTTTCCAGTAAAACCCTTTTCGAGATAAAAACTCTATCAAAGGAAAAGAGTGCCATAGATGCTTTAAAACCTTAAGGTCTTCAGGATGGGTTAGCACTTTGATAGCTCCAGTCGGGTGCCTGTGTAAGGGTTAGTGTGAAATATAAAATAAAAAGGGAGATGGTTATGCCTTAGTGTGGGATGTGCCAGCGATGTCAAGGTTCGATATGTCCCTATCTCTTGTGATGAGGACGTGGTCGATGCTTTTTCTTTGTTTAATCAAGCTTAATCGAAGATGTAGTTTGAATACACTTTGGCTCTTTTACGAGTGGAGGTATTGGTGTCAGTGCCATATCGTGCACCGCGAATATTTCTCTCGCTGCATGTTGTTCTCCGCAGATGGTTTTAATCCCATCCTTTGTAGGGAATTTCATCATTTGGTGGACGGTGGATGGTATTCCTCTCAGGTAGTGTATCCACGGCTGCTTGAATAAGGCGTTGTACCTCATGTCTCATTTGATGACATGAAAATTTTCATTTTGGGATGTGGCAGCGATGTTGACTGGGAGGATGATTTCTACTTTCGTTGTTTCACTTGCCATGTTGAATCTGTTACGAACCCGAGTGGCAAGCATGATTTTATCAAGAAGTTTGAGCTGATATATTACCGTCGACCTGATAATGTTGGCCGAGCTACCTAGATCTGTGAGTACATGTTTTATTTCAAATGTATTTATGAGGAAAGAGATTATCAGTGTGATTGTGGGGTTGAGACAAGGTCTCAGTGTCCTATTCGCTAAATGTGAGGGCCTCTTCGGGTATGTAACCCCAGGTTCACTTTTCTCTTGTGATGAATATTTTCATCCTTCTCATCACGGGTTCCTGTGGTGCATCGATGCCTCCCAAGATCATGTGGATTACATGTTGTGACTCATTCGTTTTGTTCTTCTTGGCCGCCTCTCTTTTTCGGAACTAATTTTTGGCCAGATCACTTTTGAATTCTCGGAGGTGACCTTTATTGAGTAGTATGGCTACTTCCTCTCGGAGCTGGTGGCAATACTTGGTCCTGGGGCCGTGCGTGTTGTGAAATTCGCACACTAGCTTATGGTTCCTCTGCGAAGGATCAGATTGTACGGGCCTGGGCCATCTGGTGTCTCTGATTTTGCTGATGGTGAACATGATGTCCGATGTATTGACATTGGAGTTCTATTTTGATAAACGAGTTGCCTCTGCTGGCCCTGCATTCCTGTCAAAACCGAGTCTATTGATCAATCCCTGAGGATTCTGTCCTCAGTCTATCCTTCTATCATTATAGGGTGGGCTACGCCTTTGGGCGTTCCATTTGTCTTTAGTGTATGGACGATACCTTTCTTTGTTTGGCTTTGGCTCCTTCGCCAAGAGTCTGCTTTGATATACTGAGACTGAGGGGGATCCCAGCTGGTTATCTTCGTCCCTGATTTTTAACTGGTATCGGTTCTGGACGTCCGACTAGGTCACGATGGGATATTCGACCAGATTCTTTTTCAGCTGCTTTGAAGCCACTGAGCTTCGCTCATTCAGACCTTGAGTGAAGGCCTACACCGCCCAGTCATCAAAGACTGGTGGTAGTTCCATTCGTTCCATTTGAAAGCGAGATACAAATTCTCGCAACATCTCATTTTTCCTTTGCTTGATTTTGAAAACGTCAAATTTCCTTGTATCAACCTTGATGGCCCTGTCATGCGCCTTTATGACGGAATCTGCCAGCATGGAAAATGAGTCTATAGAGTTTGGGGCCAAGTTATGATACCACATCATCACCCTTTTAAAAAGTGTTTCTCCTAATTTTTTTTAGCAGGACGGATCTCGCTGTCCTTCAGCTCGTCGCCCTTTACTGCATAAGTGTAAGCATTAACATGCTCGTTTGGAGGAGGTACTGTTATATTTCAGAAGGTATGGCATTCTTATCTTCATTAGAAAGGATTTTTGGGCTGCTTCCTATGGGAACGACTTCTATATGAGCTTCTTCGAGTCCTCCACACCTATCAAGATCGGGGGAGCTCAAGGAATTTGGTTGACCCTTGACCTTCTTATTGTTGGATTCAATCATTTTCTCCCCCGATTCGATTCTTCTGGTGAGGTCCTCGAGCATCTTTACGATGACGGGATCAACTATTGACCTGTTATTGATCGATCTCTCCAGTACTTGTTCAGCTGGAGGAGCTGTCTCCGGTGCTACCATGCTAGGAGTTTTCTAGAGACTTTGTAGCGGAAAAATAGCCGCCTGTTGTGCCTGCAACACTTCAAAAATAAAATGAAGGCTAACCTCCCTTTCCTTTTTGGTTGGGGTTTTCTAAACTTCTTGTGGATCCCCTTGGTGCACGATCCTATTGGTACGTTAGCTTATATCGACCTGTTGGGTGTCACATGAAACTGAATCCGCTATGATTGGTCCTGGTGCATTCTCAAGGTTTGTGGTGGCATACCAACACTCGGAGCAGCCACACTGTTCTCTCCGTGGTTCTTGAGGTTGTTCGTTTGCAACTCTATTCACTAAGGTAGGCATTTCGACCTGAAATTGAAGATCTTGGACAAGAAAAGGTGTGAAAGATAACTTGTGTCTTCTAATGAAACCAGCAAGAAAATAATCACCATTATGTTTAGCCCAACGGTGGGTGCCAAACTTTTTACCGGTGAAAATGGTAATAACAATTAAATTTGATTATGGGTCTTTAAAAATACATGATCTATTTTTATGCTAGTTGTTTAGCAGTTGATGCTATGTGTGTGAGACTTAGAAATGAAATAAGAGTTAAGGGTAAGGTGATAATCAAACCGCTAGGTTAGCAATCAGGGCCTCAAACTTGTCGATTCGGAGGCCTCGAGGTTGATTCTAAAGCTTAACTGCAAGCCATCAAATGCGATCGAGGTATGACTAACAGTTATAATAAAATCAAAGAAGGCTCTTTATGTCCAATGATAAGCAATAAGACATGAACAATAATGAAGAAAGTAAATAGAAGCAACAATATCAAAAGAATGTGTTAAAGAGAAGAGAGA
The DNA here is from genome assembly GCA_034376525.1 of Nicotiana benthamiana. Lineage (NCBI taxonomy): Eukaryota > Viridiplantae > Streptophyta > Magnoliopsida > Solanales > Solanaceae > Nicotiana > Nicotiana benthamiana. Next base: position 89,332,141 of record CM067337.1, on the reverse strand, counting down.
ATGTTCTTGTATTTTTTGTGTGGAGCAACTGAAGCAACAAGATTTAAAAAATGACAAGGGTCCCGTTTATATAGTAGGGGAATCCCAACAAATTAAAAAATGCATTAATTACAAAGATATTCAGATGGGACAACTACATGACACTCTGATTTAGCGTTAGGATGGTCCACTAGGCTCTGTCAGTCCTAACCGTATACTTTGGAAACTCCTCACTTCTACCAAAGTCATGGTCAACATTGTCCCAAGGTTGGTCATTGACGAACATCGAGTGAGGAAACTCGACCATAGCCTTTTATCCTCGAGGCTTCAAGATGATCTTCTGAGGTACCTCGATGATCAGAAATTGACCCTCTGATTTCATCGTATACAACTGTACTAGCTCCATATCTTTAAAATGAATGCATTTGTACTATGTTGGGATTCCTTTAATCTATAAAGGGGACCCTTGTCATTTTGTATATACCTTCTGCTCCAATACAAGACCATTCTCTGCTCATACATACTCTCTATTTGATCCTTGTTTACCGTGAAAATGGTAATAATAATTAAATTTGATTATGAGGTTCTAAAAATACGTGATCTATTTTTATACTAGTTGTTTAGCAATTGATGCTATGTAAAAAGGTTAGAAATCACGATTACAACTAGGAGACATATGATAACCGAACCAAACAGTTGGAGATCGGGGCCTCGAGTCTGCCTATTCGGGGCCTCCGTGTTGAGTCTGATGTCTTGCCGAGGGTAGTCGATGGTTGACTAACAGTTATGATAATATCGATGATGGCTTTTATGACCAATAATAAGCAACAAATGATGAAAAATAAATAGAATAGAATGAATATAATGAAAACAAGCAATAAATAGAAGTAATGAGATCAAGAGATTATGTTAAAGAGTAGAGAGAATATTTTTTGTGTATTTAGTATGGAGTAACATATGTCTACAAAATGACAAATATCCCTTTTATATATGAGGGGGGTCCAAACATTGTACAAATACATTAATTACAAAGATATAGAGTTGGTACAACCATTTAATTGGCATGATACAGGTTAGAGCTAGCCTACTAGACTTTGTCAGCTCTAGTTATGTGCCTAGGGAACTTCTTGCTTTTCTACCACAACTGTATACTTGCACTGTCTCAGGGTTGGATGTAGAAAATCCCTTAGGAGTAAGTCTCGATCGTAGTCTTGAGCCTCTGGAAAATGTGTCTGTGAGGCGCCGTATTGACAAAATATTGGACTCTCCAATTTTACCAGATAGAGATAGTCCTAGCTTTTCTTAGAGTAGAATGATAATAAATGACATTGAAATCCATCTTTTTGAACTTCCTACGATGATGTCTTACTTAGTAGGTGAGCCTTTGTGAAAACTGAGGCATCCCGTCAATTTATTTTTCCAAAATTATTCAGTGCACTGCCATTTTTTATTATCCAAAGAGATAATATCGCCGTCGGTCCAGCTCCCAAGAATGCATTAATTTCTTCTGCTAATACGTCTTTATAATACATTGATGGTGCCGTCAGTTACACTACCACCTTTTCTATAAATGGGAGCCTCCTAGAACTGATTCTTCATTCAAATGTTCTTAAACAGCCTTTCACCTCTTTCTTCTCTACATCGCCATCCATTGTTATTTCTCATGTTTGAGGCCCATGGCCTTATTTACTAACCGTTGCATCATGCACCTGTGTAACGTCTCAAGGAGTGGCTTCCCAATAGTAGTTCTAGCAAAATGCATAGCTAGATTTTTCATCCATCCACTTCTTCATCCCTTTCTGCTTTTTCTACGTCACTTTTCTCATCTCCATCTTCTCCCTTGAAAATGCCGCTTTGGAAGACCGGGATGAGACCCCCGAGGAGGTGGTGCTCCATGATACTGCCGCGGAGGATGAACCCTCAAGAATAGATTTGGCTTTTGGTTTTTACTATATGTATGCTTTTTTTTCTTGTTTTCTTTTGTGTAAGGACCCCTCATGGGCTTTTATAATTATATGTATGGACCATTCACGAGCTTTTGTTATCATGTGTTTAAGAATACAAAGATGTTTCTTCAATTTGCTTATTCTTTATGCTCTATTTCTTTTGATCTGCATTTGTTGAAGATTCTGAATGCACAACTCACTGATCGGTGCGAGCATCGATCTAAGGTTCAACTATTCCTTCTAAACCTTGATTGATTAAAATAATTCCCCGTAGGACGCTTCGTCGTCCCTTAGGACGGGGCCCGAATCGGTTTGATAAACTTGGGTTGTCGTGATCTCCGACTTCGAGTCGAATGAGAGTACAACTCCTAACTTTCAGTATGAAGCTTAGCCTTTTAGACCCCATGTTAGTCTTCGATGGGGGGATTTGCTCGAATTCCTAAGCATAAAGATAGCCTTTAGGCTTTCGGGAGAAGTCCCTGAGTGGGGCTTCGCTCAATCTCGGGCTAATTGGAGACTTGTTTTGAACTCAATGTAGATAGCCTTAAGGCGTTGAAGAAAGATCCTGGATGAGGGCCTATCCGGGTTCAGATGGTTCCTCGAGGCCAAGCCCATATGGTTATGATTTTAGAGCATATCTTCTTTTTGGAAAGAGGCATTAGAGATTGGGTACCATCACGGGGCTTGGTTGATGCGGGGGTCTCCGCCCCAAAAATGTCATAATGAAGCCTCAAGTGTATGGCATAGTTATGAAATGATCAAAGTGACCCCGCCGACACATCTTTCCAAAGCGATAAAAACTCTAGCAAGTATTTTTAATCGGCCTTTAAGGTAGGCAGGTAGTCACCACTTTTTCCATATATAGGGATGTCTTCACCCTTTTGAAGATTCTACTATTCCGAATAGTTATCTTCTTTTGTGGAGTCCTTCTTTCCTTGAAGTTTAATTCATTGATAGGAGAGGGACATCTTTGAGTTGGTGAAGGAAGATTGGGATGGATGGGGGGGAGGTAGTATTGCAGATACCTTCCCCGGAAGTGAGCATCACGAACTATGCTGAGGGGGTTTCAAACATGTACATGTTTCTTTCATGCTGGGCGCCCTTGATAGGGTCGTGCTCGACTTCCATCAAAAGTATTAGGTTACCTTGGCGCAAACTCACCCTTCATTTTTGCGAATAGTATTAATGATGATGTTCTTTGCGGAGAAGTCAGGGCTTGGATTCACACCCATCCTTCTTATCAAGGTGTACCGAACTTTTCACCATCGAGATCTGCTAACCTTATGATACCAATCTATCACACCTATCATTGTTGGTCATGAAGAAGACGGAGACCGGAAGCGGACGAGCAGATTCGTCTAAGTACATACTATTGATATTATCCCAGTGGAGTTTCTTCCATTCACTGAGAAATGGAATTTTACACTAAAGTGGTACACTCGTGCATTTGTAGTTTTTTAAATATGGCAAAGGTGGGTTCTGTAAATGTGCCTTTCTTTCCTCTTCTGTAGCAATTTCATGGATGCTATGCGAGGTCCTTAATCTGCCTGATTGGGCTCGGGAGTTGGCAACCCACTCGACTTGTAATGATCAGAAATGGCGAGCTTTTTCTAGGGGTAGATGGGAGGCAAATCACTATGGTACGTGCTATGAGATTTGCTCCCTTTTGAATGGTGTTTCCTTTTCATGCGTACTAACTCCATCATCATTGGTGTTAGAGAGTCCTTTGAGGCGACACTATGCCCTCTTGAAAAGAGAGAAGGATCGCCAGCTTCTGGACTAATGATCGACACTATGCTCAAAGCACGATGAATCCAGAATGGGGGCTCGGAGAGGATGTATTAGTTAAGCCTGCTGCGCCCGCGATCTCTAGAATTGGACATACAGTTTATCCTCTACTTCCATATTCTTTTCCCGTCAAAGGTACTTTGGTGAATGTTGTTTCTCTGTCGTTGATTCTTTCTCCCTTCAAAGATACATTGATGGATGCTCGAGGCCCGGGACTATAGACACTGAGCGACTGTGCCACAACCGGGATCAATTATTCCGGGGATGAGACTAGTAGATGCACACTCGATATATGAAGAAGCTCAGCGGATCTATTATGCGGTGAGTTTTGGCATAGGCCTTTGAGTTTCGTGCATTCCCTTTCGTATTGAGCTCCCTTTTTGTAGGCTTTTGACAAGCTTCTTCATCATAAGGCTGGTTTGCAGAAAGCTTGAGATGGGGAGAAAGCCCTTAGTCATCTTTGTGACGAAAGGAAAGTCGAGTTGGCATGCTTACGGTATGAGGTGAGTAGGAGATCAAATTATGAGAGCTACTTGAACGAGCATGTAGCTTTTGTTCGAAGGGAGTACGTGTTCCTTCTTCTAGCTCCTGAGGCTTATGTTTTGTTGATTTCAGTTAGAGAAAAAGATGGAGGATCTAAAGCATCTTCGAAACGAAGCCGGTTGAGCCAAGCACGAGTGTGATGAATTAAAGGCTCAGACGGACGTTTAGGCTTCAGCGGGGAAGGGTGCTCTAGCTAAAGCCTCTACTTTTAAGGTTAAATTTTTCTTAGCTCGCAATAATAGCTCGGTTCAAACAGAGATGATTATGAAGCTTGAGTATGTGCTTTTAAAAATGAAGGCCTAGGTTGGGATGCCTGGGCTGATGTCATAATGAGCCAAACCAAGCTAACTAGAAAGTGGCAATCTATTTGTAGGACGCTGTCGATGCTCAAGATGAGCTGAGAAAGACTCTCGACCGTGAGGGCATGATCAAGAAATATGCTCGGTGTAAATCTCGAAGGGAAACGCTCGAGGAGATCCATGTCAGGGGCTTTGACCTCTCGGAAGAGGTGATGCGGGCGAGGGCGGACGAATGTGGAGCTAAGTCACTTCTATCCATTGGTTTGTTTGATCTTGGCTCCCTTTCTGTAAAACTTTTCTCCTTCGTATGAGCATGTTGGGATACACTGAGCTCAATAGGGCTCTTTGTTGGTCATCTTCGACCCTGATGTTTGATTGGCACCTGTTACACACATGCGCCCAAGTCATGACGGGATATTCGACCAACTTTTATTTTTACTACCTTGAAGCTACCGAGCTTTTCTCGTTCAAGCCTTAAGTGAAGCCCTGTATGGCCCAGTCATCAGAGATTGGTGGTAATTCTATTCGCTCAATCTAAAAATGAGATACGAATTTCCTTAGCATCTTGTTCTCCCTATATTTGATATGGAAGACATAGGACTTTCTAGTGGCGACCTTGATGGCACCAGCGTGTTCCCTTAAAAAAAAATCTGCTAATATGGAAAATGAGTCTATTGAATTTGGAGCAGCTTATGTTACCATATCATATCCCCCTTCAATAGTGTTTCTCCAAATTTCTTCAACAAGACAGACTCAATTTTTTCGTCATTCAAGTCGTTCCATTTTACCGCACAAGTATAAGTGATAACTATCACACCTTTTTACACGGCTACCTCGAAGGATAAAACGTATAATGGAGTTTTCCAGTTAAAGTGACATTATTTGAAATGAGATTATTTTTTAATTAAGAGTCGCCACTTGGGATATGTTTGGCTTTTGGTTTCCCAAGTAACCGGTTTATTTAGAATCCAAAATCGAGGAAATTTTTTCGATTGGCCAATTGGAGTCTGTGAACCAGAAATTCTTGAGTAAGCAAATCTATTGACCCGAGGGAAAGTGTTAGGCATCCTCGAATCCCGTGGTTCTAGCATGATCGCATATACTATTATAATTGGCTAAAAATATAATTTTTATATATGTTCATTCTATAGTGCAATATTAAAATTATTAACCACTTTATTCACTTTTAGGAATATTTGCAACATTATTAAAACACGTATCAAACCACGTCACATAAATGCACCCGAGTTCTCAACACATTTTAACATCGTTGAGATTTGGATTTGGGTCACATAAATGCACACCCGAATTTAGGAAGATAGATTATTAAAAATATGCGCCTATAGCAACTACGCGTTTTTTTCACTTCATGAAAAATCGTGAAATTTGCTAAACAGTATCTCCAAAATTTCTAAGTCTTTTATTTCAGTAAAGGAGCCAACGTAGTGCATGATTTTATTAGCGTGGCTCACTTAATTTATTTTTAGAAGGGCAATCTAAAGAGACTTTAATTTCCTATTATACGCGTCGTTAAAATAAAAGAGAAATCCTACTATTTCGTATATCAATGGCTTATTCAAATGAAGCAATCAATTTGCATATTTTCAGTGCTTGTACAACACATTTATGCAATCTGGGCTTTATCAACTAAAACAGCCCAGAAGTATATTTTATACTTCACAATTGCAACAATCTGGACCTTCAATTGAGCTCAGAAATTTGGACTACAAGTTAATCATAAGGATAACCTTTTTAAGTCGTTGCACTACAACTGTTAATATTGTTCATAATTGATCATTTTTTAACACACAAAAATTTGACAAAGGAAATCCTGGTAATGATTTTTTACTAATGAATCAGTATGCTAAATTCATACTTAAGATCGACAGATACAAATTGATAGGCTTAACGACTAGAATATGTATGCACATGGTGACTTCCTATTAGTGATAACAACACAAAATTCAGGCAGGTTGATGATTATCCTATTTTAGTCTACTGAAATTTAAACATATTGAGGTTGACAGTCCAAATACAGTCCACCATAGTTTACACGTTTATATACATTACAGCACTAGAAATACTACGAAACCAATAACATTTATATTATGACATTAATATAAAATATGATCATCTTCATTATCAGTCTTGGTACATAATATGTATGTACAGTTGTGCATTCCCAAAATTTCATGGATGAGAGCAATACCTGGAATTACAGCCAAAGAAGTATCCTATGAGTAAGGTAAATGAGAAGCAAGCAACAAACATCAGCCAAATCATCCAGTCAAGTCCATGAATGGTATCAGGAATGCAGGGAGTTTTAAAAAGCAAATAACAACAGAAATTTCAATCCTTAATGCATATGCCCCAAGTCGTCTTCAACTTCTAATGAATGGAATTTTTGATTATTATAGAAGATTTTTCCAGGAAAACATAAAATTGGTTTTCAGCTTAATGTTCTTGACCCTTTTTCTAAAAATGTGTTTCTCCCTGAATGTATATATTTCTCTCCTTAGATGTATATCCTTTTTTAAACTATCAGATGCCTCTTTTATAGCCAAAGCCTCAGGGAAACAAAATCTTTATTGTTTTCTTTTTAGTCCTTTACCCATTTTTTAGATTTGCTTAATTGACCCCTTATTTTCTAAATTGTGCCTCAAGTTTTGAGCAAGAATTACCAGAAATTGCATTTTGACCCTTCACTAGAATGTTCTAGGGGTTTTTTATAAGATTCTTATGTTCAAATATCCCCAATACCCATGTTTTCCTTCTTAATTACTAACCTATATGTGTTGTAACCTGGTTTCTATCCATTTGGTCAGAAATTGACCCTATTTAACTACTTAAAATCATAAACTAGGGTTACACTATCATTTGGGGGTAAAGTTTTTGAGAAAGCTAGACATTGGCAACTATTCAATTGGAACCTATACTATAATATGTAAAAGCAAATACATAAGGGTTAAAAACGTATAAATAACAAATCCATGCAACACATATATACAGATGGATTTAGACAAATATCAAAATGTGGAACTAAATTACTCAGAAACAAAGATGAAATTAATCAGCACAACTTCAGAAGTAACATTTATCACACATGGATACTGATCAATTTTGAAACAAAAGAAATGGAAAATTAGAGATGAATAATTTTGAGCTTAGCATGATAATCCAAATGAGTCAACAGAAACAACTGTGACTTCAAATATTAAGCAGACTATTTAGAAGCATATTATCGAATCTTAAAACAAAGATAAGCATATGATTCTAGATGGAAGCAAATACTCAGGATATTTCAAAGATGAACAGATAGAAAAGTTCATGTACTTAAACAAATGAAAACAACAAAGATCAAAAGCAATAAAAAAACAAAACTAAAAGTAATCAAAGGAAATAAAAGCAATCAAAACAAAGGGAACTTAGTTTTTTTCAAAACTGCAACCCTAAAAATTTGGGGCTTTCCACGTCTCAAGGATTTTCGACCATTTCTAAGGGGGTCCTTGGTCTCTTAGGACCTTTATGTCATTATCTGAGTGGGGGAGAGGGTGTCAGGTTAGGTTAGTTGGTTTGGGATGGGGTCTATGTTTCAGGCTATTTTGATTCAATTTCTAGCCAAGTCTAGTTGCATTCAAAGGGTGATGGTCGTGGACTCGTGGAAAGGAATATGAGGAGGTCACCTGAGACTATTTTTGAAGGACTCCGGGGATGTTAGGTTTTTGGTCAGAGTCTTGATTCAATATTCGAGGAGATCGGTGAGGGTTCGAGGGGCGGGATTTAGATGGTTGGAAAGAGGAGAATGAGGAAGTTCATGGGTGTTAATTTGGACAGGTTCGGGGTTGGTGCCGCCGTGGGCGGCGGAGACGGTGACCATTAATTTGAATATTCGACGGGCTAGAGGGATGTTTGATGGATTCTGATGGTAGGAGGGAAAGGGGAGGCTGCGAGGGTCCTACAGTGTACATTTGGGGCCATTTGGTGGACGGCCGCCGCCGTGAAGTGATTTCCGGCGGTGGTTTCAGGGTGGTGGACGATGGATCTGTGGTGGTTGATAGGTAGTGTTATATCGGTGATGGTTTGTACGAGGATGAAGACTTTTGTCTCTCAGTACAACACACACGTTTGGACATATATATGGGTTTTGGGAAGGGAGTTTTAGGACCATTAGATCATTTCTGATGGATGGCTGAGATCGATTGCCCCAAAATGACTTCGTTTTGGGGCATCTCTTATATCAGCTCGGGTTAGAGATGGGTTTTGGGCTGGATTCGGATATATTGGATGGGTAAGGGGTTTTGGGCCACCCAGATTTTTCCCAATTGTGGCCACCCTTGTTTTATATCTTTATTTCCTACTTCTTCTTTTTTCATTTTTATTTTTTAAAAACTTCCTAATTTTATTTTAAAAATTCTAAATTCAGCTGAATTAAACTAATAACCACCTAAACATAAACAAATATGAAAACTAACAACAAAATTCCAAAAAATGAAAATTAATAGTAAAATGCAAAAATAAACTACATATTTTTGTGATTTTTATATTTCGCAAAACAAAACCTCAACTACCAATTAATTTTAACAAAATATGTGAAATTAAATCCTAAATGCTTATGTAAATTTTTTTTTTGTATTTTATGACTTGTCACGCATGCACATTAATATTCGCAATTAAATCCTAAAAATAAACAATAAAATGAAAATCCTAAATTTAAGAATTCTGTAGGAGTAGTTTTAACGAGGCAAAAATCACGTGGTCACGGCTGCCCCTCTTTGCCCGTAAACACGAAGGATTTTCGGTCAAAGATAAATGAGCTCTATGCAGGATTTTTGCCTACTCCAAAAAATCTAGGAGAAGCAAATCGAAAAGATGTCTAACCGAATCTTGCTTGAAAGGTTGCCTACATATCCTTGGCGATAAAGGAATCACGTCAATCTAGTTCTGGAGTGTTTGGTAGCTGGGACTACCATGGGCTCTGATTTCACTGATGTTGCTGCTGCTACTGCTTACCGACTCTTATTACACAAAAAGAAAATCAACAACTAAGCTAGCTAGGCCTATCAACTACAAGTTAAAAGATTCCTATCCATGAGTCTCTTGAAACTTGATCTTGAGTCTTGGCTAGCTCTTGCAGCAGACTTCGATCTGAATCTTGATGCTCGTTAGCTGCAGTTGCAGGTTTATTCTTCAATTTTGAAACAAAGCAGGACAGGTGGGTCTTGTGAATTCAATCAAATTTTGAGCAGTCTGTATCTCTGTCCGCTTCGTCATTTTGAATTCACTTCTTTTCTGTTCATTTATTCTTTTCCTTATTCTGGATTGAGTCTCCCACTTCTGGTCATCTCAAATTATGTGCCTTAAAGTACAACCTGCTCGGACACCAAAACAAACGAACAAAATCTTCTGCCCCAGTTTTCACCGGGAAAATTTTGTGAGTTATCTGCAACACAAATCAAAGCTATTTCTTTATTGAAAACAATAAAAGTCAGGATTGTGTATCCTTTGGACTGATTGCCAGGTTATGCTGGGAAGGAGAAATGGTCCCTGCGAGGAATAAGAGGAGGCTCCACGGGTTATGCTGGAACAAGAATGGAGGGTCCCCGCTGAGGGTAAGAGAAGGATCCGCGGGTTATGCCGGGATAGGAATGAAGAGTCCCTGCCGGAGATAAAAGGAAAGCCATGGGTTATGCCTGGATGAATGAAAAATTCCTGGGTTATGCTAGGGGAATCTGGGGGTTATGTTGGGATTGAAAGAAAATCTCCTAGGTTATGCTAGGGAAATTCACGGGTTATGCCGGAATTAAACGGAAAATTCTGGGTTATGCCAGGGGAATCCACGGGTTATGCCGGATTGAAAGAAACACTCCTAGGTTATGCTAGGCAGATCCACGAGTTATGCCGGGATGAATGAAAAATTCATGGGTTATGCCAGGGTAATTTTGACAGGTTTGGGGTTGGTTCAGCCGTGGGCGGCGGAGACGGCGTTCATTAATTTTAATATTCGACGGGCCGGAGCGATGTTTGATGGAATCTGATGGTAGGAGGGGAAAGGGGAGGCTGCGAGGGTCCTGTAGTGTAAATTTGGGGCCATTTGGTGGCCGGCCGCCGCTGTGAAGCGATTTCTGGCGGTGGTTTCAGGATGGTGGATGGTGGATCTGTGGTGGTTGAGAGGTGGTGTCATATCAGCGATGGTTTGTACGAAGATGAAGACTTTTATCTCTCAGTATAACATGCACGTTTGGACATATATATGGGTTTTGGGAAGGGAGTTTTAGGTCCATTAGATCATTTCTGATGGATGGCTGAGATCGATGGACCCAAAACGACGTCGTTTTAGGGCGTCTCTTATATCAGCTCGGGTTAAAGACGGGTTTTGGGATGGATTCGGATATTTTGGATGGGTAAGGGATTTTGGGCCACCTAGACTTGGCCTAATTGTGGAAAGCCTTGTTTTAAATCTTTATTTCCTACTTCTTCTTCTTTTCATTTTCATTTTTTAGAAACTTCCTAATTTTATTTTAAAAATTCTAAATTCAGTTGAATTAAACTGATAATCACCTAAACATAAACAAATATAAAAACTAACAACAAAATGCCAAAAAATGAAAATTAACAATTAAAATGCCAAAATAAATTACTTATTATTGTTATTTTTATATTTCGCAAAATAAAACCTTAACTACCAATTAATTTTAATAAAATATGTGAAATTAAATATTAAATACTTATGTAAATTTTTTTTTTGTATTTTACGCATGCACACTAATATGCACAATTAAATCCTAAAAGTAAATAATAAAAGGAGATATCCTAAGTTTAAGAATTATGTAGCAGTAGTTTTAACGAGGCAACATTACGTGCTCACAATAACGCACTCATTGGGATCCGTGATCCCGTTATACTTTAGTACATCGGGCATTCTGAATTTCTTCAGAATGGGCTTCGAAGCCGCACTTGATGGGAATGACCTCTGCACAAACTTTTTTGAATTTATATCGGGGGTACCCCGGGGATCTAATTGACCCTCGAGTTATAGGTCTCTACTCTTTTATCATTATATTCTATCTTCTTTTCAACTAATTTAATTTTTTTGTTGAGATCCTCGAGCATCTTCATAATAGCAGGGTCCTTTGCTGACCCATTGTTGCTCGATATTTCGGGTACCTTCTTAACTCAATGAGCCGACTTTGGTACCATTGTGCTTGAAGTTTTTTGTTGACTTTGATAGCTGAGCAATAGTCACTTGTTGTGCTTGCAACATTTCAAAAGTGTAGGCTAACTCATCATTCTTCCACTTTTCATGCTTTTTAGCCTCCGTCCTAGTCTTACCTACGTCCATTAATACGGGGTCTGCGCCTGCTTCCATGGTTAGTACGATGTGCGAGCTGATTTCAACTGACTCCATATTTGGTACTCCCTCAGAATTTATAGGTGGTACACCCAGACCAATGTTGCCGTTTTCTCCAAATTCTTTACTGTCATGAAGAGGTACATTTTATGTGATACACATGATTAAGCCTGAAATGAAAGAATCTTTAATAAGAAAAAGTATGAAGGCTAACGTGTGTTATATGAAAACGAGCACCAAAACAATCACTATCATTTTTAACCTCACGGTGGGCGCCAAATTATTTACCTTGAAAATGGTAACTACAATTATATTTGATTTTGTAATTCTAAAAATACATCATTTATCTTAACAATAGTTGTTACAAAATATGTGCTAAATGTGAATGGAGAACTCTGGGCCCCGAACTAGCTGAGTAGGGCCTCGAGGTCTAGAGGGAACTAACAGCTATGAACGACAATGAAGAATCTATGATAACGAGGGACTTAAAGATAGCCTTTTTATGGCTAATAATGAGTAATATATGAAGAACAATAAAAGAATAATGAATGAGCAATGAAAGAATAAGCAATAAATGACAGAGCAATAGTGTTAGCAAAGAGAGCAGATAATGTTTTATTGTATTCAATAATATTGTGTAATCATCCGGCTCCTTTACAATATGACTAGGGTCACCTGTATATATGAGAAAAAAGGTACATATCTAATTAATGATGAAGAAAGCCATTAGTACATCTATACAACAGCTCAATACAGATTATTACTATTATTGCAGACTTAGGCAATTCTAACCATGTGTATTTAAGAATTTTTTCGCCTTTCCATGATGATCATTGATTGTACTGCTTTGAGGTCAACCATCGTAATACTTCGATGCACTCCAGTAAGGGACACTCCTCGGGGTCGCACCTCACACTTTGTTCCGTGCTTCTTCGAGGTTAGGCGTGGAGCGGCATAATAGCCCCAAAGTTGAACTCCCCAATTTTGGTGGTATACATGTACGTTGAATTTATCGTAAGGTAATTGACATCAGTACGAGGAAAAGATTATTTTGAGATTATAAAGATTATGCTATTTTAAATAGGTGATGAGTAAGTTCGTGAATGTGAGAGGGGAAACAAGTTAAATACAATAAATTTTTATAGAAATTTGGCAATTTTGGATAAAATATGATCAAAGCTATAATATCCCGATATTTATGATCTAGTACCATAAGACCATGATAGTAGGATGTATAAAATACACTAAAAATAAGTTAAATTTTAAGTAATTTTAAAGCAATTCTTAAACATGCAAGTAGTTAATTAATTACTGAATAAGAAAATATTATTTAATAAAATTAATTGAAAATTTTAGATAAGTATTAAGGTCATAACGCGGCAGCAAGACACTAATGTGGCCTATGACTCTTAGCCATAGTAAGCTTAGAGTCCATTTTAGAATTTTAAGACACTTAACGTGTAAGTGTAAGGCATAAAGCCTAATTTTATAACCTTACCGATTTAGTTCTTCCTATAATCCAACGAAAAACACTTCCAAACAAGAAATGGGTTCTTAAGACCTTACGGTTTCGTCCTCCATCGAGCAAAATTCAAACAAAATTCTTGCATAAAATAAGGGATTTTTACCTAAATATGCCATATAACAAACCTTTTATCATTATTGTGCTTTGTTTGGTTATTACCCGCATACACCATGTTTTCTTTACCAAAACTTTACCAAATCATATTTGGCTGAATTTATAGCCTAAAATAGCGCCAGATTTTAAGCTTCCCAATTAATATTTGATTATGTCCTAATTAAATGATCTTTTTACAACGTTAAAAGATCTAAACCCAGCGTGAATATCTCAGGGTGAATCTCTCATACCTAGCCATCAGTTTCGAAAATCTCTCATTCTTCTACATCAAATACCGAAAATCAGAATTTACAGCGTGATAGTCAATCATATTGTAGTTCTTCCAGATTTCAGATTTGAAAATCTCTCATTCTTCTACATCAAATACCGAAAATCAGAATTTACAGCGTGATAGTCAATCAAATTGTAGTTCTTCCAGATTTCAGTTTCGAAAATCTCTCATTCTTCTACATCAAATACCGAAAATCAGAATTTACAGCGTGATAGTCAATCAAATTGTAGTTTTTTCAGATTTTTTAATACAGTTCTTATACATCAGTACCAAGATTCTACAATGTCAAAATTCCCGATAATGCTAAAATCTAATGGTTATTGGGATAACTATGGCAGATTCCGAGATTTTGAAGTTGATGCCATTTTGGTAGATGATAATGCAAGCTACGGAATTCTCCAATCTACAATTGCAGAACAATTATCGATTGATACATCGGATAAAATTGTAGAAATAAAATATATTGTGAATGATAATTGTCCTCCATTGCAGATTAGGAATGATATGGGTGTTCGTGTATATATGGAAACGAAAAAAGAGAATAAAAACTTAGGTTCGTATCCCTTATGTATTAGCGTAAGAGATTTCAATATGGAATTGGCAATCACCAATGAATGCATCAGTACAGGTATGTTTGATTCGAAAATGCTGAGATTTTTATGTTCTCTAATCAACTACAATTTAACGACATTTATCTACAATGAAACTACAATGATGATATAGTACTGGAAATGACACAGCGATGTTGCTTTCATATTTACCTACATAGTTACTACATTTGTGAATGTATTGTGTGCAGGTTCTTCAGGATCACTAAGGTTAATAGAAATTCCATCCTCACCAGCAATTGAGGAATATCAAAGTGAAATAATAATTGAATCTACGCAAACATGTATTGAAGAAGGACAAGTGTACCAGAACAAGAAGACGATAGTTGTTGCAATGAAGAATTATGCAGTTATGCACAAGTTCCAATTCAGAGTGAAAATATCAAGTAATAGAAGGTATGTAGAAAAATTATTGTATTATTGAAGCTAGGTTTGTATATAAAAATTGTAGTTAAATTGTAGTCAGTTTGTTGTTAATTGTAGTCCGTTTGTAGTTACTTGTAGTCAGTTTGTAGTTAATTGTAGTCAGTTTGTAGTTACTTGTAGTCGGTTTGTAGTTAATTATAGTCAGTTTGTAGTTAATTGTAGTCAATTTATAGTTAATTGTAGTATTTAATAAATATGTCTGAAAATTGGATTTTTTTGTAGCTACTGGCTTGTATGTGTAGCTGAGAACTGCAAATGGCATTTCAAGGCAACATCAATTCATGATTCTTCATTGTTCAAGATAAGAAGTTTTAGCCGACAACACACATGCCGCCGAATGGACGAAACATTCATACAGCGCAAATGTACTGCAACAGTAGTCGGTAGCATTGTCATTCCAAAGTATTGTGATCCTAAGACTGTTTACACGCTAAAGGACATATAGACTGACATGTTATCCGAACATGGAGTGAACCTAAGCTATATGCAAGCATGGAGAGCAAAGGAAAAAGCATTACAGTTTTTGAGAGGGAATTCGTGTGACTCGTACAACAGATTACCAAAATATTTTTATATTCTTGAGAAGAATTATCCCGGTTCTATGGTTAAATTGAAGAAGGCAGCAGATGATTGCTTCTTGTATGCATTTGTTGCTCTTTGTACATCAATAAATGGTTGGCAACATTGTAGGTCGGCAGTAGAGGTTCATGGGACATTTTTAAAATCAGCATATAGGGGTATTATGCTGACAGCAAGCACCATGGATGCAGTAGGTACTAGATGTAATAATTTTGTAGTTATTTTGTAGACAGTTTAAATAATGTAGGTAAATTGTAGTTATATTGTAGTTAGGTAGTATTTATATAAATCAATGTAGTTAAATTGCCTAAATTCTCAATATATATTTGCATTTAATAGTTAATCTTATTTTATGACTATAAATTGTAGGTTCTATTTTGCCCTTGGCATATGCTGTTGTTGATTCTGAAAACGACACGTCTTGGAGGTGGTTCTTTGAACAATTCAAGGAGGCATATGGTGAAAGACCTTCAATATGTGTTCTCTCAGATAGGCATGAGAGTATATCGAAGGCAACATCTGTTGTCTATCCGGGCATGGCGCACTACTTTTGCATGTGGCATATATGGACAAATATAAGGACAAAATTCAAGAAGGCACATCTACAATTACATGAATTGTACTTTGCTACAGCACGGTCATATACTATGGATGAATTCAATGAAAGGATGATGAAGATTGAAGAGGTAGACCCACGTGTATCGTCTTACCTATATGATATTGGCTATCATAGATGGTCAAGAGTACATGCAACGGTGAATAGAACTTTTACTATGACGTCAAACATTGCAGAGTCGTTGAACGCTGTAACAAAAGAGGCAAGAGAGCTGCCAATATTTGATCTATTTGAGTATATGAGGACTATTCTAGAACGTTGGACAAAAGATAAGTTATTGAAGGCAAAGGGTACTTTCACATTACTTGGTCCCAAATTCAACAAAGAATTGGAAGATAACAATACATTATCCCAGAAACTAAAGGTAATATATTCTTGATTGGTGCAGGACAAAAAACAAAAATAGTAGTAGCTGCTGCAGTGTTTCCAGTTTGTAGTTAAAATGTAGTCAAAATGTGGTTAAATGTAGTTAACGTTTATATATAGTTTGTTTGTAGCTGATTTGTAATTAACTGATTGTTGCTAACATAGTTAACTGATTGATTTATTATTATTTTCTTTTTGGTCTTGAATTGTAGGTGAGGGCTTCAACAGATCATATACATACTGTGTTAGATGGTGTGAAGCGCTACATTGTATGTTTAGAAAATAAGAAATGTACCTGTGGACAATTCCAACTTGATGAACTTCCATGTGCCCATGCTTTGGCAGCATTAAGGCATAGGAATGAGAGGCCGGACAACTATTGCTCTCCGTATTACACAACGAAGAGCCTTCTTCTTACATATGAATTGCCTGTTAATCCTCTTCCTGATGAAGCCAAATGGGATATTCCACAACATATTTTGGATGATGTAGTAAAGCCACCGGCTGGAGATAAAAGGCAGCCAGGTAGACCTCACAAGGAAAGATATAAAACATTTGATGAAATAAACTCAAAGAAGTACAAAGTGTCGTGTGGAAATTGTGGAGGTGAAGGGCATAACAAAAGAACTTGCAAGAATGCGCCGAAAAAGAAATGAATATAATGTAGCTAGAATAGTTATTCAAAATACATGTTAGTGATCCCAAATTATCGGAATTTATTGTGTAACTGTTCTACGTTTTGACGATAATAAAGAAGTATAATCAAATATTTGAGTAATGTAAACTGTTGGCAGATTGTAGTTATAATGTACTGTAAGTGTGTTCTAAATGTATTACTCGGAATCACCTAATGTGAATTTGTAGTTAAACTGTATTTCAATTTAGTTATATGCAAATGTAGTTATATGGAATTTTAGTTATATGTAGTTCAATTTTGTAGTTATATGCAATTTGTAGTTTAATTGTAGTCAGTTGTAGTTAATTGTAGTATTTAATAAATATGTCTGAATAATATATTTTTTTGTATCTACTGGCTTGTATGTGTAGCTGAACCTGCAAATGGTATTTTTAGGCAACGTCAATTCATGATTCTTCATTGTTCAAGATAAGAAGTTTTAGCCGAAAACACAACAGCTGTCGAATGGACGAAACATTCATACAACGCAAATGCACTGCAACAGTAGTTTGTAGCATTGTCATTCCAATTTGTAGTTATATGCAATTGTAGTTATATGTAGTGCAGTTTTGTAGTTATATGCAATTGTAGTTAATTGTAGTCATTGTAGATAAATAATTTATTCCAATAATTTTATAAGAACTGACAGTTATATAAAATGGCAACTGAAGGTATTATATAAAAGTAACTCCAACATTAATGTATTCAAGAAAAATTGTATATGCTATTAGATATGAGATAGCTAGAATACTCGAGTATTAGACAAAGCAGTTACGGCAAATATGCTATTAGATAGCTCGAATACTTGTGTATAATGTATTCAAGAAAAATTGTTGATTACAACCAAAATGACTTAATGATTACATTGTTTTCCAATCCAACTACCAAATATGAACAGTATAGTCTACTTCTTCTTTCATTGAACTTTAGTCCTCTCATTCTTTGCCGGTGCACCCTTCCTCCTTGCAAGCCTGCCGGTAACCTCATTCTCACTGATTGAACCATCTGTTAGCTTCTTTGTGGCGTAGTCCCACAACAGAGCTCCATAGCGTCTACGGTGTTTGTCAATATCAGCAAGATCTTCCTTTGGGATAGACAAATCACCATTGCTAATATACTCCGCAAAAGCAGCCACAAATACACCACAATCCCTGCAGAATATGAGAATTTTTCATTATATACCAAACGATAAAAAAAATTAATTAACCAAATAGAAAGGGAGATTAGTTTTTTATAGTGAGCCTTCCTTTTGTTGTGGAATCTCAGCAACCATCCATTATATGTCGAGAGGGTCTGTAACTGGTTTCTTTATGTATGACTTTGTAGTCTTGAAGTCAATATCTTTGCGTTTACCATAGAAACCAGTGCATGACAAATAAAGAGGAATAATGACTGAAAATTTGTCAACCAAGGTTTGAACAGTTTGGTTACGGTTTGCCCTCACCAATGAATCATAAACATAAAGTTGTCGGTCCTTTATGTCAAACACTAACAACAACCAATGAAAGTTCTCTACAAGGTTAACAGGCATTAGCACATAGTCCACAAGATCTCATGCTATATTAGCAAGAATTCTATAGCCCATAATATATTCTCCAATATCATCCTCGGCTTTAACAACAGAATTCCTTTGATCCATTGGAGCAGCAGTGAACTTCTCGTAGATTCTTTCAATTTTTGTCTTGAACAAGCAATCGGTTGTTGTAAATCTACTTTTGATGTTGGGGCCATATTTTTCCGTTTTTCTCAGATAGTACATTATAACATCAATGTGCTGAAAAAGTAAAAGTGCAATTTACAATAAGTTGTAGTGTAAACAAATAACATCTACAAAATAACTACATATTAACTACAATTGTAGTTAAACTGTATTTCAGTTTAGTTATATGCAAATGTGGTTATATGGAATTTTAGTTAAATGTAGTTCGAGTTTGTAGTTATATGCAATTTGTAGTTTAATTGTAGTCGGTTGTTGTTAAATGTAGTGTTTAATAAATATGTCTGAATAATGTATTTTTTTGAATAACTACATATTAACTACAATTAGACAAATCGGCTTGCTTGACTATAACAGTGAGCCAGCTACCAGAGATATATGGAGGCAAAATGCCATTAGTTCCTATTCATGAAGCCTAATCAATTAATTAAATTTAAAAATAATAGATAAAGACAAAACTGCAATTATAAACTATATACTTACTGTACTATTGATTACTTATCCGGGGTGAGCAAGGGCGTAGAACCAGTCCTTCTTATCAATTTTTTCGCAACACAAATCCAACCAAGGATTGAGATGGTTATCCTTCTTTGAATAGAAGTCTTTCCTCCTGTAATAATAATAGAATTAAACAAATAAAAAAAATCAGAAACATTTACAACTTTAAAGTCTAAAAGGGTTCAAAGATATAGAAAACAAGTACATACAGACATGGTACATTTAAGCACCATACCTCCTAGATGCTTTGTCAGTTCGATGGTATAACCAGGTTGTAAATCTATCTATTAGTTTAGGATCAACATCTTCACAAATGAGTCTTGTAAATGGGTGCTTTATGTAAAAAAAAATTTGGCCCATCAGAGGTGCTGCCTTCAGTACTATAGAGTGGAGTGAATGGTGATCGTGCATGTTTTCCGGGTAACCTTGTTCTTCCTTGATGAACAGGGGTTGAATCAACTTGTATGCGCTCACCATACATGACCATCTGTGAAAGGTTTTCCGGAATTTCAAAATCATCCAATGTCACACCTTTCTTTTCAATTCCTCCATGCTTAACTCCAATAACCTCTTCTTTTTCAAGGCATTCATGGACAACTTCAGTCACAGTTACACCATGAATTGGTGACTGTGGAATGTTGTCTTCAACATCTGCTACAAAAATAATGCAATACTTAAAAGCATTATAACAGTGAATAATCAACTATTTTATATTAAAAATTACATTATTAAACAATACCTCCTTTTACTACCTCAGCTGCTTGTTGGAAGTCATCATACAAATCAACTTGTTGTTCAACATGTTGATGAGAAGTGGGAGCTGAAAAGGAAAGTTAATTATTTATTAGCAATTCTTGAAGTTTGTATATATGTGTGTAGGAATTATGTAGATACCTGTTTTACTGGTGCTTGCACGGAGTTGAGCACCAACATTGAACTGAAAATGTTTGTTTTTGTCTACTTGATTTTGTTCGTTATATTTTGTTGAACTAGCAGCAAACTACATTTTTTGAGGAATTTTTGAGAATGCTTTATTGTCATAACTATTATATAGTGTTAGAATAAATTATATGTAAATTCTTACCTTTGACTCATCCAATTCATTCCTCCTGTTGACATCATTCATTACACTTTTCAAAGATTCATCTATGAACTCTCGAAGTTTTGAGAGTTCATCAAAAATATCCTTTTTAACTGATCTAACTTTCCATCAACCTAAAAATTAAATATGTCTATTAGTTGGTAAGAATATTCTATTAGTTACGCTTAAATAAAAAGAAACTACAAAGTAGCAGGAATGAATGCAAGTGGTACTAAATAATGACTACACAACTGTATTTTCTCACAGTACCTGCTCAAGCTTCTGTTCCAACTTCCTGATCTGGCTACTGACAGATTCCATGTCATTTGGAGAATTAGCCTCTTCAGGTTCAACTGTCGGAGAAGCAGCAGTTGGGACTTTTGATGGTTGACCAACCTCTTCATCTTCATATTTAATCTTTTCTGGGAGATTAAGCACTCCAATCTCTTCCCCAGATTCAACCATGTTTGAGAACTGAATGATGGAAATGACAGTTAAGTCAACTGAAAAGAAAATTGTAGATGTAATGTAGTTACTATAACAGTAATTGAAGAATTATACAAAGGTTGAAAAAAATACCTTGAGCCACTCAGACTTGATGATCTTGTCTTCAAGGACAGTTAACCAAATATGTCCCTTTGTAGATGACCATCTTAAAATACGAGGAATCGAGTCAGAGCACCGTGTAGCAAGCTCGGTGCTGACAGAAGAACAACACTCGTATAGCCACACTTGTAAGGCTAATGAGCATCCACGTATAAGATAAGAATGGACATTGGGATTGAGACGATGTCTGACAGATTCAACAACATGCTTGAAGGATTTGTACCCCATGTGTACGACTCAAAATTACCACTCTCGATAAAAAATAACGTAAAACAATCAATTTCCTAGATCACTTATGAAAGTTCACGAAATAAGCTCAAATGGACTTCAAAACCTTGACTTAACCGTGTCATACTAGAGTCACTTCACCCCCAATTTAATCAAGAGAAACAAAATTATCCAGTAACAATTTCCGTATAACAAAAGAAAAATAAGCAACTAAACATTCAAAGATGCTATCCTCCATCTGAAAAACTCTTTTTACGTGATTTTTCTAGCCTAAAGTGTTTTAAACTTTTTTCATGCTTTAGTGACATATAGGCTGGTATTTATAAGCTGATTTTGTTTCAGCCGGACAATTAAATCTATGCCAAAGTATTGATAGACTGCTAATTAATAGATTCTGTTGGTGTTCTTATCAGTAAGCCATTTTTCCAATTGTAAGAAGTAGCAATCAATTAAAGGAAAGAGCATTAAATGAGAAATATTTACTGAACCTATAGTTTGTGCCTTCGGTTAAACATTTACTATATATAATTTCATGAATAACAATACATTACAGACATTTCAATCACTGAGCCTAAAGAGAGTAGCTTGAACCAATTTCGACACAGAAACAACATCGAGCAAAGCAAAATTCCCCAGCTACCATGTACGAAAATCATTCTCATATTCTTTTTAAAACTCAAATAAAACAGATATTAAAAAAAACAGGCCAACACCAAGTTAAAAAAAAACAAAAGTAATAGAAAACAATAAGAAAAGAAAAAAATGAACCTGAAATAGCGGTCTTCCTTTATAGCAATTATAGAATCAACAAATACACTATTTTAGACTCCAAAATCATAGCGAGATTCAACAACAACAAGAACCTTAACAGAAACAAATGAGATCCTTCACAGTCAACAAGAACATTAGTAACTAACTGCGATTTTGGCCCAAACGAGGTTTCGAAACCGGAAAATTGAAGATAAATAACTATAGTTTTGAATGATCGATTTTCTTGCTTTCCTTTTGTCTTGTTATTTCTTTACCATTTTATTTTTGAAAATCTCTCATATTCTTCTTCGAAAATACGGAGGTGAGAAAGAAATGGGAAAGGAACGTATCGGTGGCTGACTAGGTGTTAGTTTTTCGCCGATTACTAGCGAAACTGGCCGGCAATGGGGGACTCACAGCTGGATTCAGTCAACTTCATGGTGGTGGACGAAGAAAATAAAATAAAAAAAGAAGTGGAGGCGAAGGAATCTGTTTCCTTGGTACTTTTCAGGGGATGGGATTTCTGCCGTTTGCTTTGATTTTCTGGGAGCTGATGGTCTGGGAGGTGATCTGAAGAACGGCAAATCGTCTTTTAGAGTCTAGGGGTCTGCGCCGTTTCTTTCTCTGTCCAAGGGAAAGATCCTTTTTTTGTTCTAAATCTAGGGTTTATTTTGTGTGAGGGGAAAATGGGTCGCGAGGGGGTAGGTTTGGTATTTGGGCTGGGTAGAAAAATTTGTGACTAATTTGGGTACAAAAGCTATCCTAATGTCCAATTAAATCTTCTCTTCAATTTTTTTTATTTCTTTTTTTTAATTAAGGAAAAATTAAACCCTAAATTAATCTACTTTATAAAATTAAATTAATTATCTAATTATAATATTTATAAAAATTACATGATCCTAATCGGGTCGTGGAACGTAGGCACTCTGACGGGTAAGTCCATTGAGTTGACGAAAGTTCTTCAGAAGATGAGCGTTAACATAGCCTGTGTCCAGAAGACTAAGTGGAAAGGGTCGAAGGCGAGGAATGTAGACGGTGGAGTGGGCATCTTGGTTGATAGGGATCTAAGGGAGTCCGTGGTCGAGGTTGGGCGAGTGCATGATAGGTTAATGTCTATTAAGTTTATTACTGGGGGCTGCGTCCTCAACGTCATTAGCGCTTACGCACAGCAAACGGGCTTAGACGAGGAGTTTAAGAGGCGCTTTTGGGAGGACTTGGATGATCTGGTGAGTAGTATTCCCCAATCTGAGAAGTTAGTTATTGAAGGGGACTTTATCGGTCATATTGGGGCTGATGCTGGTGGTTATGATGAGGTGCACGGTAGCTTCGGCTTTGGGGTTAGGAACGGAGGAGGCACGTCATTGCTTGATTTCGCCAAGGCTTCCGAGATTTTGATTGCGAACTCGACATTTCAGAAGAGGGAGGAGCATTTGGTCACTTTCAAGAGTTCGGCGGCAAGGGCTCAGATTGATTATCTCCTCCTCAGAATGAGCGATAGGGGTATGTGCAAGGACTGCAAGGTTATTTCGGGAGAGTCCCTTTCGACTCTCCATAGACTTTTGTGATGGATGTCGGTCTCTGGGTGAAGCGGAAGAGGAGGGGAGCTCGGGGACGCGAATTAGATGGGGTGTTTTGACAAAGGAGAAAACACAGGAGTTGGAGAGGAGGTTAGCAGAGGGCGAAGCTTGGAGAAGTTTTGGGGAAGCGGATGCTATGTGGTTAGAGATGGCGAACTTGGCTAGGGAGGTAGCACGGGACGTGCTCGGGGTAGCCAAGGGCTATTCAGGCAGACATCAGGGTGACTGGTGGTGGAACGATGTAGTCCAAGGAAAAGTGGAGGTGAAGGAGGCGGCGTTTGGTAAGATGGCAGGGAGCACGAGTGAGGAAGAATGGAGAGCGAACAGGGAGATCTACTAGGCGGCGCGAAAAGAAGCAAAGATGGCGGTTACGGAAGCCAAAAACATGGCGTTTGGTCGCATGTACGAGGAATTAGGGGAGAAAGGCAGGGACATAGAGTTATTCCAGTTAGCTAAAGCAAGGGAAAGGAAGGCGCGTGATCTTGACCAAGTTAGGTGCATCAAGGGCGAGGATGGTAAAGTTTTGATGGGGGAGTCTCAAGTCAAGCAGAGGTGGCAGGCGTACTTTCAAGACTTACTTAACGAGGAGGGGGATCGTAACACAGAGCTAGGGGAGTTGGGGCATTCAGAGCAACATAGAAACCTTGGGTACTGCATGCGCATTAGGGCGGAGGAGGTCATGGGGGCTTTGCGTAGGATGAGTAGGGGTAGAGCGACCGGGCCTGACGAGATCCCGGTGGAATTCTGGAAATGCATGGGGTAGGCCAGGAGTGGAGTGGCTCTGCAGGTTGTTCAATGCGATCTTCAGGACCTAAAGGATGTCGGAGGAGTGGAGGTGGAGTACAGTGGTGCCCTTGTACAAGAACAAAGGTGACATCCAGTGCTGCAACAACTATAGGTGTATCAAATTAATAAGTCACACCATGAAGGTTTGGGAGCGGGTGACCGAGGCGAGGGTGAGGGAGATGACATCTATATCTGTGAAGAAGGACCTGCACATGGTGCTATCCACCTTGTCAAGAGGCTGGTGGAGCAGTTCAGGGATAAGAAGAAGGACCTGCACATGGTGCTTATCGACTTGGAGAAAGCGTATGACAAGGTCCCGAGGGAGGTGCTATGGAGGTGCTTGGAGGTGAAGAGCGTGCCAGAAGCCTACATCAGAGTAATCAAGGACATGTACGATCGAGCTAAGACTAGGGTTAGGACGGTGGGTGGTGACTCGGACCATTTTCCAGTGGTTATGGGGCTCCATCAAGGATTGGCACTTAGCCCTCTCTTGTTTGCCTTGGTGATGGATGCTCTAACCCGTCATATTCAAGGGAATGTGCCTTGGTGTATGTTATTTGCTGATGACATAGTTTTGATAGACGAGACGAGGGTCGGTGTTAATGAGAGGTTAGAGGTATGGAGATAGACTCTCGAGTCTAAGGGTTTCAAAATAAGCAGATCTAAGACAGAATACCTAGAGTGCAAGTTTAGCGCCGAACCGATCGAAGTAGGAGGAGACGTGATGATTAGATCTCAGGTCATCACCAAGAGGGACAATGTCAGATATCTTGGGTCGCTGATTTAGGGGGACGGATAGATGGGGACGTCACTCATCGCATAGGAGCGGGGTGGTCAAAGTGGAGGCTTGCATCAGGAGTCCTGTATGACAAGAAAGTTCCACAGAAACTCAAGGGGAAATTTAATAGAGCTGTGGTTAGACCTGCCATGTTTTATGGGGCGGAGTGCTGGCCAGTGAAGAACTCTCATGTTCAGAGAATGAAGGTCGCAGAGATGAGGATGCTCAGGTGGATGTGTGGGCTCACCAGGTTAGATAAGATTAAGAATGAAGTTATTCGAGAGAAGGTGGGGGTGGCTCCGGTGGATGAGAACATGCCAGAAGAGAGGCTGAGGTGGTTCGGGCATGTGCGGAGGAGAAGTCCTGATGCCCAGGTGAGGAGTTTTGAGCAGTTGGCAATGGTCGGCGTACGGCAAGGTATAGGGAGGCATAAGAGGTATTGGGCAGACATGATTAGGCATGTCATGGCTAGAATGCGGGTTTCTGAGGACATGACCCTTGATAGGAAAGTCTGGAGGTCTAGTATCAGGGTTGTAGGATAAGGGCCCCTAGAGTTTTTCGTACTCCTCACCCGGGGTTGGGTGAGGCTTGGCAGGGATATCCATAGATGATTTATGTACTGGATTGTGTCCCCCTTAAGGTAGTTATTTATGGTAGTTACTGTCTGATATTATTGCATGCTATTTTATTTATGGTTCTTATGTTTAGATAATTATTTACGCTACTTCTGCTGAAGTTACTAATGCTCTTTTGTTTTTGTTTTTGTTTTTGTTTTTGTTTTTGTTGTTCCTTTCCTTCACTGAGCCGATGGTCGATTGGAAACAGCCTCTCTGCCCTTTCGGGTAGGGGTAAGGCCTGTCTACATATTACCTCCCCAGACCCCACTTTGTGGGACTATACTGGATAGTTGTTGTTGTTGTTGTTGTTGTTGTTGTTGTTGTTGTACATGATCCTAATAAAAGTGAAAAATCACTAATCTAAAAATTAAAATGTAAAAAAATTTAAAATGATCTATTTTTGTGATTTTTATTTTTTAATAAAATAGATAATTATCTAACTGATCCTAAAAATATAAAAACAAAATATAAATGCAACGTGTGGTATTTTTGACATTTTTCGTGATTTTAATAAAAATTAAACGTGCACAGAACTATAAGCAATTAATAAAATCCTACAAATTTTTTTATAAAATGGCAAATAATTAGAAAAATCACAGAACGTGCACAGATCACATGCTCACAGCTGCTCCTCTTTGCTTGAAAACATGAAGGATCTTCGGGCAAAGATAAAATGAGCAAATACGAGCAATTTTTACCCCTTTTGAACTCCATGAGAAGCATCTTTTGAAAATGTCTGACCAAACGCCTACATATTCTTGGCTATAAAGGAATCAGGTCACTATAGCTCTAGAAGTTTTGGTAACTGGGACTACTAGAAAACTATGATTTCGCTGACGTTGTTGCTGTGTTGCTTGCTAATCTCCTTATTAGACAAAAGTGAAAGAAGAAAAGTTAAACTAGCTAGGCTTATCAATTACGAGTTACAAGATTCTTATCTATAAACCTTTTAAAGCTTGATCTTGGGTCTTGGATGATTATTCTTGCAGACTCTGATTTGGCTGTTGATGCTTGTTAGTTGCAACTACTTGTTCATTCTTCTTCATCTTTTTGGATCAAGTTGGAATAACGCAAAGCTGTTGACATCAATCTTATCTTGGGCAGTTCACATCATTTCTCCGCTTCTACACTTAGAGTTCAACTTTTTTTTCTTGTTTATTATTTTCTTATATTTGGGTTGAGACTTCGTTTTTTGGTCATCTCGAACCTTGTGCCTCACGGTGAAAAACTATTCATGCACCAAAGCAAACAATGGAGCGAAATGTTTTGCCCCAGTTTTCGCTAGAAACATTTCGTGAGTTATTCGTAACAAAAATCTAAACTATTTCTTTACTAAAAGCAATTATATTAGGATTGTGTATCTTTGAAAAAAAAGAGATTAGGGAGTGCAGCCCTATTGCTATAATGAAATCAACTAGAGAGTGGATATCCTATGTTGGAAAAAAGACTAGGGAGTGGAGAATCTATGTTGGAAAAGTATCTAAGGAGTTGAGATCCTATGTTGGAAATGTGTCTAGGGAGTAGAGACCCTATGATGGAAAAGTGACTAGGGAGTTGAGAACCTATGTTGAAAAAGTGACTAGGGAATAGAGACCTTATGTCTAAAATAAATTTAACTACGAAGTGGAGACCCTATGTTGGAAAAGTGACTAGGGAGGGGAGACTCTACGTCTAAAGTAAATTCAAGTAGGGAGTGGAGACCTTGTATTGGAAAAGTGACTAGGGAGTGGAGACCCTATGTCTAAAATAACTTCAACTAGGGAGTGGAGACCCTCTGTTGAAAAAGTTATTAGGGAGTAGGGACCCTATGTCTAAAATAAATTCAACTAGGGAGTGGAGACCCTATATTGGAAAAGTGACTAGGGAGTGGAGAACCTACGTCTAAAGTAAATTCAGCTAGGGGGTGGAGACTCTATGTTGGAAAAGTAACAAGGGATTGGAGATCATATGCCTAAAATAACTTCAACTAGAGAGTGGATACCCTACGTTGGAAAAGTAGACAAGGGAGTGGCGACCATATGTCTAAAGTAAGGAGTGGATATCCTATATTGGAAAAGTAGACTAGGGAGTGGAGACCCTATGCTTAAAATAAATTCAACTAGGAATTGGAGACACTATGTTGGAAAAGTAGACCAGGGAGTGGAGACCCTATGCCTAAAATAAAATGAATTAGGGAGTGGAGGCCCTATGTTGGAAAAGCAGACGAGGGATTGGAAACCTTATACGTAAAATAAAATCAACTCGAGAGTCGAGACCCTATGTTTGAAAAAGCGTAACTAGAGATTGTGGACCCTAGTCTACTATGATTTTTAATTTTTCTTTTTCTTCTTTTTTTTGTTTTAAGAAAATTAGTAAAAATGCAGGAAAGAATTCGGAGGAGACTTCCCTTTTGGATTGATTATTGCTGCAAAGCTATTTTTAGTCATTGCGCAATTTCTCTTTGGTTGCACCTGCTTCTTGAAAGGTTGCTTTGGATTGTACCTGTTTCATGTTTTTAAACAAAGAACAATTGTTAGTTTCAAACAGTGGTTGGTTTTGTGGCCTTGGTTGTTTCAATCACTGGATATCGGCCCGGCTTCTTTGATGAAAATCTCAACTGCAACTGCTCGTTTCCCCGTGATCGATTTCACTTCAGGCCCTGAGAACGTCTGGTGTTTTCCAAATTTTGCCATGACGGTTGGTCGATGGAACTCAACCTTTTCGACTTTAGTTTTCCTTCTTAAGCCTTTAACTTTTGACATGTTTTTTTCTTTTTCTTTAAACCACTCGAAGAAATGGGGAACTTTTGGCTCCTCAAGCTTGCTGCAACGGCTAGTCGCATAGGACTTAACCTTTTCGAACTTTATTTCTCCTTTATAGGCCTCTCATTTTTGGCTTTTTTCATCCTACTCCAATTTCAGAGCATTTAAGGTAACTTGGCTTTTTCAAATCATTGTCGAGACGGTTATCCACGTAGGACTCAACCTTTTCAACTTCCAAAAATTTTCAATTTCAAAAGATCAGCAAACATGGCTGGTCGAAGTTGACTTGATGCCTCTAATGAGTCTAGGGGCCTCATTGCACATTAGTTCTTGTCAAACGAGAACCCTGTAAATCAGTCTTGTCATCCCTTATTTATCTCAATCTCGAAATAGAGTTAGACTGAAAAGGATTCAAAGTAAACAAATAATGGAATGGAGAATGTGTTTAGAAGGAAAAGAAAGAAGGACTTATCTGTGGTACATGCGGACATTAACGAGCATGACATGCCTTTTGGACTGGATGCCTAATCTCTGTAAACCGTCAGACTCTTTGGAATTCATCACAAAATTTGCCTCAAAATAGAGAAACCTTGCCAAGACTCTGTAAGTGCCGATGGCTGTGAGGATCCTCTTTTCGATCAGGGGTACTCTTTGTGGGTTTTCACGAGCTGACCTTTCTCATTTCTCTTCTCACCATCGCCTTATAGTGTCCGTGAGGGTTTTCACTAACAAGACTCTCTCATTTTGATTTCTTTGCTAACTGTCGCCTCACGGTTCCTGTGTGGGTTTTCAGCAATCAGACTCTTATTTTATTTCTCTCATTTTGACTATATCGGATCCAAGTAACTATATTATTTGGTCCTTGAAGATTCTCACTGAATGATCGGAAGGACTTGAATAAGGTTTGGGTAAACAAAGATTTTGATTGAGTTACAAATTTGGAACCTTTTTGGGCGGGATCATCACCGAACCATTATAATATTTTCCCCAGTTTCACTGTTTGGGGACTTTGTATTTTTATTTTGGTTTGACTGAACCCCTAGTGAGAGGTTGCCTACGTATCATTTTGGAATCAAGTCGAACATAGTTCAGGGAACTTTGTTTTTGATTTTGTTTGTTTTTCTGTTGTTTTGTTCTCTTTCTTTTTCTTTCCTTTTTCCTCTCTTATTTTTCATTTCATTTTCTTTGTCTTTTTTTTTCCTTTTTTGTATTTTTCTTCTTTTTCTTCTTTATTTTTATTTTTCTTTTTTTTTTTATTTTTCAATAATACTTTCAGTTTCCAAAGAGGGTAATCAAGAATAGGAGCAGGTTCTAATGGTTTGCAAATGGTTGATAGTGTTTAGGTAGCGAGAATGAAAGTCCTCATCATCCCAATTGGAGAATATTAGTATTATATGAAGGATCCAACATAGTACCTTTTGACTACATTTGCATTGACAGTCATTTCAGGGATATTTATTTGTTGTGTCCTAAGTATAACACACTCTTTTGGTAGTACTCTTGTTGCAATGTATGAACCTTTCTAATCCGGGAACCAATTTTAGTTTAGTTGTTCCAACTCTTTGTTTTATTTTCATAATCTTTATCTTTATTGCAATCTAATCCTTGATTCATTATTTCAAGGTCTGATAGCTTTCAGAATCTACATGAAGTCAGCAAGCATGTCATGTTATTGAAATCAGCATTTAATAGATCTAAAAAGAGAATAAGAAAGAAAAATGACAAGATTAAGAAAAGGGACATTCCTAGACAATGAAATATTAATTGCATTTGATTTTTGATTTTTAATTTTTGATTTTTTTATTTTTTTAAAAAATATTTTTAAGATAGAATGGTTTAAATCAGAAATCAAGACAACAATATAAAATATCTAGATCACATCTTGAGATAATCCAGACGCAAAAAGGATATCAAGACTAGCTATTAAGACTCCCGTCTGTTGAGGAATTTTCATGCTTGGAGATCCTGTTCTAGCTTTTATTCTGTCTTGGCAATGGCTTCAATGACCTTTTGTGCCATATCAAATTTCTCATCTTTACAAATCATTTTGACTATTAGCCTGATTTTGTGGGCAAGCAACAAATTGTTCATCACATCAGGTGGTTCTTCATCCCAAAAACAATTCTTTCAGCTTCAATCAAATCTCCAACTACCTTTTTGAAGGTCCAATAGTCTTATGTTTTGTATCTCACTTCTCCAGAGTAGTATTCACATCTAACATCAGCTCGGTGCGATAGGGACTCGAGGTTCGGTCAGTTTAGGGCCACTGGCTGCAATAGATTTAGCCTGATTAGCATTTGGAACAAGCTTAAATACGATTCACCAAAAGAGGTGAACTTATTCTTTCTGAAAGGCTCTCTTGGGTGAGGATTGTATTAGGGATAATTTGGTTGAGGATTATATGGAGCTTGGTAAGGATGGGCATTTCTGCGAGGTAGAGCGTGATTTTGTGTATAATATTATGGTTGCGGGTAAGGTTGCACATTCATAACCACATAAAGAGGCAGTGCCACGGCATAAGCAGTATCTTGAAAGGGATAAACAGTGTAGTGGGACGATATGAGGCAGATATGATTGGTTGAATGACCAGCGGGCCCCTCTGGAGCTTGAAACCATCATGTCTTCCTCTTCACTCCCATTTCTATTTATCAAAATGTCACGACCCCAGTTTTCCCTCCTTCAACCATCGTGACGGAACCTAGTCTCTACGACTAAGTAAACCTAAATTGCGTAAGAAAAATGAAATTCGCAAAAATAAAATAATTTGAAACAGAGATAAAGTAATGAACAACGTTTAAAAGTGCCGCTCGGTATACACAATATCTAACTCTCAAAATCAATACATATTTCCAAGAACCGAAAACCCACAAATGAAAAGATAAAAATACTACATAGCTCTAACTCCAATTTCTAACAAAGAAAAAAAATACAGAAGGGATAATATTTTAAAGTGAGAATAGAATGTGACTCATCGGTCTTCGGACGCGACATATAGCGACATATATACCTTGAAGTCTCTGGAATAGTCGCCTCGCCTTAGGGGTGATAGGACTGAGTTAAAGTATCTGGATCTGCACATGAAAGTATGTACAGTAAGGGCATGAGTACACCATACCGGTACTCAGAAATGCCAAGCCTAACCTCGGCTGGATAGTGAAGAAGAAGGTCAGGGCCCTACTGAGGTTAAATAAAAGTCAAAGTTTGACAGTGTCGAACAGTGCAGTATAAATAAGTATAATAAAAAAAGTAACAAAGGATATAAAGGACAACAAGCACTATACAGAGGCAACGTAAACACAGAAGGAAATACAACTTGTCGCGCCCCATTTTTTCCTGTGTAGAAATTAGGTTTATAAGATTTTTGTATACGGTAACTCGTTCCTTTTGGGAACTGGATTTCGCATTTTTGAGAGTCGCCACCTAATGATTCGACGTGTATTAGGACACCAATGGAGTTCAATTCTATGCGACATTTGAATTACCAGAAATAATGTAAGGGCTTGAAATTATCCAAAGGGGAAGGTGTTAGACACCCCTCAAGATCCACTAGTATGGTTCTCAGCCAGATAATTATTGTGAATTTAGGGTACATTAACATATATCAGGTATGGCTCAAATAAGGGGGGATCTCAATACACAATGGGATGAAAGTAAGCGACGTTTTCAAGAGAAATTAAAAGAGCAGACTTTAAATAAGGTGTTACAATGCTAACAAGAAAGAGGGAAATAAAGGAAGGGGGTCCTAGGTTTATATTTGATATGGATCAAACCAATGAAATACCTGGAAATCACTCTTCAAGAGAGGGGCTACACGTGGTATTAGCACACAGGTCATCATATCCATATCTACCCTTTCTCGCCACATTTAAGGTATTAATGTGCGGATTGATCTCGACCACTATCGCATGCTATGAACCATCCTGTTCCTATTAGTCCCGGAGGCACTTAGGACTGCTAATCCTAAAAGGGAGGGATATTAGGGTGACTAGTAGTTTCAAAGGTAAAAATCTAAGGCGAACGTACAAAACATATAAACGACTGCATATTAAAGGGAAAACACATAAACATATAAGGCTCAAGTATACCTCCTAAAACAAAACAATCCAATAGCATGATTTAAAGGAGTAAGATCTGCTTCTAAAGAATACTTGAGGGAAGAAGAGATGGTTGTTGTTGTAGCAGGTTTGGCCTATTACATGACTCAGTTAGGAAATACAAATCTGGCCTACTTGCTGGTTGTAGCACTTAAACAAATAACATAGGCGAGTTTAGTTTTATTTATATTGCCTAAGGCTTGTCTAAGTGTTTAAACGAGTTCCTATAGGCATGATATCTACTTAATTCAGAATGCAGTGAAACAATAATACCTCAAAAATGATTTGTTTGAAATCCTATATGCATGCTTGCTAAACCTCGTTAAGTAAAGGAATTAGATTGTTTAAAACCGATTCAAGATAAACTAATTTTAAAATAGACCAATTTCAGATCCTGCAGGTGATGGCATATACTATTGTTGATTTAATACCTATGATCATGATATCCAACATTGAGTGTGAATGAAATGAATCAGATTCATTTAAGAACCCCTATATGCATCATTTCTAGGTGTTATTGATTATAACATTGCGAACATGACATTTTATTATAGACATTTATATCCTAAAACATGATATCTAAGTATCATGCCAAATTTTAAATACGTCTTATAGGCAGATTATCTAGGTGTGACATTGACCATAAGAAGTTGAGATAAACCTTGTAGACATAGTGTCTAAAAATGCAAAATTGAACACAAAGAATCTAAATAGTCCTATAGGCAGGTTATCTTAATGCAGTATGAAGATGCATAATTATAAATAGCCTTTAGGCATATTTTCTACCCTTGACATGCATAAATACCCAACCCTTTTAACTAGCCAACCCCATATATTTATTATAAATTATAAAAAATAGAAAATAGTGAAATACATAAAAAATACAACTAAAGGAGGTCCGACTCTTGGTTCCTCCGTGAGCTGTGGAATAGCTGCCTTAAGATGCCATTGCTTCAATGCCTTTCTCAAATTTCAGTGTGTCAGATTTTGTTAAGGGCCTCAAGTGGACCCTCGGCAGTGTTCAAACCCAAGTTATATAACTAGAATAGAGATGAGTGTAGTGTGGAAATTCCAGCCTTTTTGTGTCCAGGTTCAGAGGGAGCTCTTGGGTCCCAAGGCAAGGCTGACTTAGAGGGGACAAACCTTAAGTCTAGGAAGATAAGTGCAGGAATAGGGGTTTTGCAGCTGAAGAGAGTATAGGAGAGGGGTAAAGGGGTGTAGGAAAGCAATTAGCATATACAAAATTAATAACTTAATACAAAGGGGTCAAGGGTTGGAGATTCATTGCGAGGATCCTGTGTAATTGGGCAAAGGTCAGCTTTAGGCATGCACAACAATAACAAATGCTGGCATGCCTATGAGATAACTAAAACATACAACAATCAAAGGAAACGTGAAGGTTGTGGTCCTAGAGGGACCATGTTTGAGTCATGGACGACAATATTTAGTGTTTTCATGCCATATACCAACCAAAATTATCAAACATATTGGGGTTAGGGAATTAAGATGCACAAACTATGATAAAGAGACACTAATTCAGAATAAGGAAGGCGAATGCAGCATGCTTAATAATGGAATTCAGCTAAATACAATAGGAAACAGACAAGAGGAAAGAAACACGTTGTTGCCGATGCAAAAAACTTAATTAGAACATACCAATAGAAGAAGAAGAGTGCAGTAAAGAAAAGTAGCCGACCTTTGAAATATTAGCCTTGGCTTTCAGCCGGCTAAATAGGCAGTAGCACAAGTAGTAGTAAAACAAGAAAGTGTTTGAGTGTAAGTGTGAGTTCAGAGCTAAAAGTGTTCGTGTCTTTGTGTTAATGAGATTGTATGAATATATAGTAGTTTGAAACTATGTAAAATAAGGTAAGAATCACAATTGTATAGTAATTATAAAACTTAGAACCAACTAGAGCAAAAATCAATATAATTACTCCCTTAATTTAGGGGAATCAGTTTAAACAGTAAGAATAAGTAACACATAAGGAAAGAAATCAATATGTAGACATTGAAATAATTTGAATATATTAGGCATAGAGTAAACCATGAGGGCTAGGTTCATAAAAACTGCAATTAAGGAGATAGTCAGTAAGAATCAAGTACTAATGGAGCTAAGGTAAGGGAATCAATCAAATTGAGTAAAAAAGTAGGGATTGAAGGTATAAAAGAAAGTGTTCAAATTAAAACAAATAGGGAAATGAGAATCATTCAAAAGAAAGTCATGAGTCTATGTTTTGCATATAAATAAAGTAAGACATAGATGGTTAAAGGTCGACGTACTACTCTAGCAAATATGATAGTCAAACAATATTGATTCTATGAGAATGAGGCAAGTTTTGAACAGTCAAGTTGAACACAAGCACATATACTCGGTGTAAGTTTAGGCTAAGAAACTGAGTAGAAACATGTCAAGGCAAGATAGTCACAAATAATCACGTAAACTCAAAAATGAGAATCGTCCAGTCATGCTGATACACAAGCCAAACAAAGAAACCCCTAAAATTAAGGCTTTCAACATAGGCGAATTAAAAATGTAGAAAATCGTAGAGTTAGTCAAGATATGCAAGAAATATAAGTTAAAACACAAAGAATCAGTTAAACAAGGTTTTAGAAGAAGTTTTGAAAACCCTAGTTTTGAAGAAGATGAAAAACACTTGAAACCACATGGTTCATGTAAAAAATCTTAAGGACAGTGTAAAACATTCGAGAAATAAACTCAGATCATCTTAGACCTATACAAATCTAGGAGGTATAGAAAAGAAATTAGGGTTTCGGAAGAACCCATAATGAGATGAAGAAACCTGTCCAAAAACTCAAAGACCGTGTCAAATATAGAGCGACTCTACTTGAAATCACATTGGAATAGCCAAAAAACAGGAGATGAATCCTAAATGTAGGTCTGCATGGCCCCAAGACCTTAGATAAGGTAAGTATAGCATGAGAGAGACCATTGAAGGCTTAACAGACGATGAGAGGTTACCAGAGATGGCCGGAGACGGGAGGTCGACCTTTGAAAATTAGGGTTAGGTTAAGAGTGATTTTGGAGAAGAGAGGATTTTTGGGTGGCGGCGTATAGAAAAATGATTAGGGTTAGGGGGTAGTTTAGGATTAATTAAGACTAGGATGGTTGTTGGCCGTTGATCTGAATGATCACCATCCTGGATTAAAACGGGCGAGCGGGACGGGTTATGACAAAATGGGTTTGGGCAGATTAATATGGAACTGGTTCGGGGTTCAAATGGTTTCAATTGAATTCAATTAGGGTTAGAATTGGGCTATAATCGAAATTAAATTGGGCTAACATTTAAAGAGCTAATTTTCCCTATTTGGTGTATGAAAAATAATAAATTAATTTATGGAATTGAATTAAAGTACCAAAATTATTTATTAACTATTTAAAATACCTGACCTAATTTTTATGAATATAAACATAAGTAATCCTAAAAGAGGCTAATGTTGTAATTGTATACAATTTAACATTAAAAATACTAAATGACTTTATGAAAATATGAAAAACTTACATTAGTTATATTTTAGTATAAACATAAGAGTCTAATACATGGATCACCAAGATGATAATTTTGGAAATAATTATTGGGTTTTTATGAATATAATAGGGGAATAAATTGGTTAAAAATCTTTGAAAAATCTAAAAAATAACTAATTATCGGGACATACTTATATGTGCATATATATGCTATTTTTAAAGTATTTTTCATATAAAAGTATAGAGGGAAAAATTGTGTGTCAATAGCTGCCCTATTTACCCGGAAAGGATGAAAGAGTTTTCGGGTAAAGAAATGAT
Source organism: Nicotiana benthamiana (assembly GCA_034376525.1). Classification (NCBI taxonomy): domain Eukaryota; kingdom Viridiplantae; phylum Streptophyta; class Magnoliopsida; order Solanales; family Solanaceae; genus Nicotiana; species Nicotiana benthamiana. The sequence goes on along the minus strand of CM067337.1, from coordinate 89,295,779 downwards.
GGACAATTTTGATCGAGCAAAATGGGTTGAGGAATTACGCTGCATCCTAGCTTCTGAGTTGCCTGCATATCCCTGGTCTTACAGGAATCAAGGCATATGTAGTTCAGGATCCGTTGGCGAAGTGTGTCGACAGGTACTTTCTAAGAACGGACGCAATGTTTCGGTCAGGGTGAGTGAAAGGCTTACTGGAATAGTTAGGTTTGATATGGACGCTGGCAATGGAGCGGGAATGCTCCTGCTGAGATGGCTTTTGCTAGCCAGTTTACCTGCAAATATATAATATATGCGTATATTGTGTGTAAATTTAGATATGATGCAAATTCCCGTCGGACCATGAATGTTTTCTTCGGACGGTTAGGATGCCGTCTTTAGATCATGATGTCCTAGGCCATGAAGTGTATAATAAAGGATTCACAAGCAATTAAATGATGCTCTCGAGCTGTGAGGATGATGCCTTCGAACTATGATGCCTTTGAATAATGATATGCAAAAGATTAAAAAGGGGTCCTTAGGCCATGACATGGTATTTTTGGGATATGATTATGGTGCCTCCAAACAATGACGCCTTCATATGATTTGGTGATATTTCATCCCATGAGATATACTATTTGGCGATTTTTCAACCATGCAAGTGTAGATAAGGTAGCGATCTTCCAGCCATGAAAATATAGATAAGATGTCCATCTTTCAGCCATGCAAATTTAGGTAAGGTGGCGACCTTTCAGCCATACATGTGTAGGTAAGGTGGCGATCTTTCAGCCATGCAAATGTAGAGGTAGAGATCTTTCAGCCATGCAAAGGGAGGTAAGGTGGCGATCTTTCAACCATGCAAATGTAGATAAAGTGGTGATCTTTCAGCCATACAAATGTAGATGAGGTGGTGATCTTTCAGCCATGAGAATGTAGATGAGTTTGCGATCTTTCAGCCATGCAAAATGTAGATGAGGTGACGATCTTTTAGCCATGAAAAATGTAGATGAGGTAGAGCTTAACCTTAGAAGGCAGAATGGTAGCCTTATGCGATGCAGAAACCGTAGATGGAGAAGACGTTCAGTCTTGAAAGGCAAAATGGCAGCCATATGCAATGTATAAAATGCAGATGAAGATAGTGTTTAGTCTCCAAAGGTAGAATGGTAGCCTTATGCAATGCAGAAAATGCAGATGGAGACAATGTTTAGTCTCGCAAGATAGAATGGTAGCCTTAGGCAGTGCAGAAAATACATATGGAGACATCGTTTAGTCTCAGAAGGGATAATGGTAGCCTTATGCAAGAAATAAAATGGAAAATTGTAATACGTCTTTCTTAGCTGATAGCAGATTTCAATATTGTGATTGCTGGGAATATGGTGACACACGGGATGTCACTGGTGTGTTCAGCTAGCAAACGTGATTAAGTGCGACAATTTTGAGAATTGTATTCTTGAACAATTTTCGTCTCGTAAGTGTATAGTATATTTGATGATTTAGAAATCCAAGTGCATGCATCCAAAGAAAAATCGTGAGTTTTGTAAGGGGGAAGGTTAGTTCGTATCCCCACTGATTTTTCTTGATGTGCTCGGCTTCGATATGGTGATACTATGTGTACTATCAGGTAGCATGGATAAAAAAGTCAATTTCAATAATAATCATGTATGAATTTGTAAAAATATTACATAAGTATATAATTCAGAAACATCTTTTAGATTAACTAACGATTGTGACGTGGTTCAATATATTGCAACCTCTCTTGCTATGAAACTTTTAGGGTCTTCCTCAAAATTATGCCCCAGTTTAATGGGTTGATTCTTCTGAATGTTGCTTGCGCTGATTGGCTGAAATTACTTCAGAATTTTTAGGGTCCTCCTCAATATTCTGTCCCAGTTTCCAATTGCAAAGGGAAATGTAAATTCTACTGAATTGTGACCAAACCTATAGGGCTGCCTACGTATTCCCTCTTAAATAGGAATCAGGTCAGGCGTAGTTCAATACATCATATATGGAAGCATACAGACTACACATAGTAACGCTTGACTGCATCTGAATTGATAGGTTTTAGCGAGACTTCTCTGTCCATTTCTGTAAGTATAAGGTCTCCTCCTATCAAAACCTAATGAACCAAGTATGGACCGTGCCAGTTGGGAGAGAACTTCCATTTGGATTTATCTTGATGCGGGAAAGTTTTCTGTAACACCAACTACCCCGTTGTGAACTATCTCGGCTTGACTCTTTATTGAAGGCTCTGGATATTCTGGTTTGATAAAGTTGACCATGGAAAATTGCATTCATTCTCTTTCCATCTATTAGAGCTAGCTGCTCGTAATGACTCTTCACTTATTCTACATCGTCAAGCTCAGCTTCCTGTATGATCAATAAGGAATGAATCTCTGCTTCGGCGAGAATGAAGGCTTCTATATAAACCAGCATATAGGGAGTCGCCCCAATTGACGTGCAAACTTTGGTGTGATATCCTAATAGAGCAACTGATAGCTTTTCGTGCCATTGCTTATGCTTCTCTATCATATTCTCAATATCTTCTTAATGTTCTTGTTGGCGACTTCCAAAGCTTCGTTTAATTGAGGCCTGTAGGTTGTAGAATTCTTGTGTCTGATCTTGAAGATTTCACTCATAGCTTTCATAAGTCACTGTTGAGGTTGGAACCATTATCAGTAATTATTGATTCTGGAATACCGAATCAACAAATAACGCGGTCACGGACAAAGTCTACCATGACATTCTTGGTTACTTCTCTAAAAGATGCTGCTTCGACCCATTTGGTAAAATAGTCGATTGCTACTAGGATAAACCTATGCTCGTTGGAAGCGGGAGAATCGATTGACCCAATAATATCCATTCCCCAGGCGGTGAACGGCCATGTTAAGCTTGTTGTGTTGAGCTCGCTCGGGGTACCTTTATCATGTCTGTATGTATCTGACAACGATGACATTTCAAGACATACTAGATGCAGTCTGTTTCCATTGTCATCCAAAAGTAACCAGCCCAGAGTATCTTTTTTGCTAAGACAAAACCATTCATGTATGGACCACATGTCCCAACATGGATTTCTTCTCGTAACCTGGATGCTTATTTTACGTCGACACATCCTAGAATTCCCAAATCAGGAGTCCTCTTATATAGGATTCCTCGGTTGTGGATGAAATTATTGGATAACCTCCGAAGTGTGCGCTTCTGAATTGGATTTGCGAGTTCTGGGTATTCTCCTTTTGCCAAATATTTCTTGATATCGTGAACCAAGGATTTCCGTCTGCTTCTTCTTTGACGCGGGCACAGTAGGCTAGATGATCAACAATTTATACTAGAGTGCGATCAACGAATTTCTTGTTTTGATGTTGTATCATGGATGATAGGGTAGCCAACGCATTTGGCGAACTCATTTTGGATAGTGGGAACATGCTGGAATTCCGTCTTTGTGAAACTGTTCCTCAATTCCTGAACATGATGCAGATAAATGAGTATCATGGTGTTCCTGGTTGCCCATTCTTCTCGGACATGATGTATAAGTAGGTCTGAATCTTCGATCACTAGCAACTCTTGAATGTTCATGCCAATGGCCATATTGAGCCCTAGGATGCAGACTTAGTATTCGGCCATATTGTTGGTGCATGGGAACTTGAGTTTGGCAAACATCGGATAATGCTGACCGGTTTCTGATACTAGGAAGGATCCTATGAAAAGTCATTTGAAATTTGTATCTCCTTTAAAAAATATTCTCAAACCGTCATAAAATAGTCTTCTCCTTCGTCTATGTTTTCAAAGGTTCGTATTCTCCATCTATGGGATTTTTCACAAGGTGATCTGCTAGTGCATGTCGCTTGATTTCCTTTTGAGTTACGTACACAATATCAAATTCACTCAACAAGATTATCCACTTGGCCAGCTTACCGGTGGGCATGGGCTTCTGAAAGATGTACTTCAAAGGATCCATCCTTGATATGAGATATGTAGTATAGGGAATATTTCCATAACTTCTGGGCTACCCAAGTCAGAGCACAAAATGTGCGCTCTAAGAGAGAATACCGAGCCTCGTACGGGGTGAACTTCTTACTGAGATAATTGATGGCCTGCTCCTTCCTCCCTGTTTCATCATGCTACCCCAGAATACAACCGAACTCTCCATCCAATACTGCAAGGAAGAGTAATAACGGTCTACCTGGCTCGGGCGTGACCAAGACTAGTGTTGTTGACACTTATTCTTTGATTTTATCGAAAGCTTTTTGGCATTCATCAGTCCATTTAGTAGTGGCATGCTTCTGCAAAATCTTAAAGATTGGCTCACAGATAACTATAAACTGTGCTATGAACCGGCTGGTATAGTTAAGCCTTCCCAAGAAACTCATAATATCCTTCTTGTTCTATGGCGGTGGCAATTCTCGAATAGCTTTGAATTTTGTTGGATCCAGTTCTATTCCTCGGTGACTCAGAATAAACCCAAGTAATTTTCTAGTAGGAATGCCAGATGCACAATTCACGAGATATAGTTTCAGGTTGTACCTTCACAGTCTATTGAAGAACGTCATTAGATCTTCCATGTGATTAGTGGCCCTTTTGGACTTGATGATAACATCATCTACGTACACTTCTATCTCGTTGTGTATCATATCATAGAAAATGATAGTCATGGCCCTCATGTAGGTGGCCCCTACATTCTTCAGGCCGGACGGCATTATCTTGTAACAATATATTTCCCACGACATTATGAAAGCCATTTTCTCATCATCTTCTTTATCCATCTAGTTATGATGATAACTAGCAAAACAATCCACAAATGATTTCAACTCGTGCTTGGCTCAATTGTCAATTAGGATGTGTATGTTTGGTAAAGGGAAGTCACCTTTCATACCGTCCCGGTTGAGATCTGAGTAGTCGACACAGACTCTAAATTTCCCGTCCTTCTTTGGTACTGGAACAATGTTGGCTAACCATGTCGGGTATTCTACCACCCTGAGGACCTTGTCTTTGACTTGCTTAGTGATTTCTTCCTTGATTTTCAAACTCATGCCTTGCTTGAACTTCCTAAGCTTTTGATTTACCGACAGACATGTCGGATCGATTGGCAGGTCTTGGGCCACAATATACACCAGTCATGTCGTCATATGACCAGGCGAACATGTCATCATATTCCCTTAGAAATTCTTCGTAATCTTTCTTTTCTAATGGTGACAAATGAACACTAATTCGTGTTTATCTGCATCCCCCATATCAAAGTTCTCCACTTCTTTGACGATCTCCTCGGGTATGTCATCTTCTTCCGAACCAGTAACTGTCTGTTGTGTTGTCTCATTGCATGTCACAATCATTGGTTCATCAAGATAAGTAATAGTAATACCGTATAAGTAAAGTAATGAGAGAAAATAATAAAGAGTGTTGATTTATAAGAAAAAATCAAAATTCTTTGATAAATCCAATAATTGTTGTGAACACTGAAGATTTTATATCAAAAATAAAAATGCAAAAGTAAAAATTAATAAGTAAAATAAATAGTAAAAATAGAAGATAGTGCATGATGCTTGTTCATCCTTGCTATGCTTAGGCTCGCCGGGCTCTGGTGGTTCTGATGTCCAGTTGTTTAGGGGTGCCCCTCTACTTACGGCTTGTATAGAAGGGCCTTTCATCCCCTCCTCCTCGAACAAAACACAAAAATCCATGTCGTCTTCTTCTAAGAACAAGTTCTTCACTGCAGCAAGTGCCTCTTCTGCTTCTGGCCCGTAAATAAAATCGGTCGGCTTGAAAGTATGTTATAAATATTGTATTGGCTGCTCCTGTGGATAGTAAGGACAGTGCCATAGTGGTGACCAGTTGTTAAATTCTTCCCAAGTGTACTCATATCCAAGATCGAAAGTGGTGCCATGTTTCTTGAGTTTTATGGCCCTAGTGATTCCTTGGAGGTTCTTGCCATGCCGTTTGCCAGGTTCGTACCCACTCCGGTTCAATATACTCTCGATATTGTTTTCCCACCATTTATCTTTGTCAACAATATTGACTCTCTTGATGTGGTGATAGGTCTCTCCACCTAACTTTCTTCTTCCCCTAATTGCTGGAATAGTCTAACGATTGTATATAGGATTTCTACCATCACCGTGGATGATCACTTCTTTGTGATTCCATTCAAATTTCACGGCCTGATGCAGTGTCAAAGCCACATCTCCTGCAGAATGAATCCAGGTCTGCCCCAACAATAGATCGTAAGATGTCGGCACGTCAACCACATGGAAATTAACATCGAACCAAGTTGGCCCTATTTGCAAACACATGCTAATCTCCCCAATAGTGGACCTTTGGGAGCCATCGATAGCTTTCACATTGATAGCCCCATCTTTTATTTCATGCGATCCCTTACCTAACGTCCTGAGTGTTACCAACAAACAAATGTTGAGGCTGGACCCTCCAAAATAGTCTTCACATTGATTGTGATGTGCGGTGCCTTGTTGAGACCCAACCTTTCAGGTGGCAGCTCATCTTTATGAAAAGTGATCTTATAACTTTTTACTACATGTCTTACCATGTTAGCCATTCCCCACTAGTGATGTTGCTTGGCATGTATGCTTCACTCATCACCCTCAACAGAGCATTCTTGTGTGCCTCAAAATTTTATTGCAAAGCAAGTATGGAGATTTGCACTGGTGTTTTGTTAAATTGGTCGATGACCGAGTATTCTTTAGCTTATATCCTTCACCAAAAATTTTCTGTCCCTATCTTAATGTTGGGTGATCGATTAGAGGCCTACTAGATCAACATAGCTAGATGTTCCGGGGTATAAACTATACTAGTTCTTGTCATACCTTGCGCTACAATTGTCTCTTCGAACCTAACCTTGTATTTCCTTCTTGCCTAAGCTGTATAGTCCCATGGTATAGCCTCTGTACAGAATAGCGTCATGTCGACATCGCTACTGGAATAGGTGTGGATACCTTTACTCCAAATGGAGCATGTGCCTTGGGTTGTAAAACAAAAACTTCAAATATTAGGGGTACATTTGCTGGAGACACGAATTCGACCTCAATTAGTGTTGGTATCTTTGCAGAGGACATTGCTTCAAACTCAAATGGAATGAGCATATTTAACTCGGCATCCCAGAAGGATGAATCTAGATGAATTAAGAGTAACTATTGGCTTCTTTGGGTTATCACCTTATGCATCAACCCGATTGATCCCTCGGGATCCTAATCATCCTCTATCTCAATCATGTGAATGCCTACACCCTTGTGGTCTTGCAGCAGATTATTTTGGACGTTTGTAGTAGCTTCCTTTGCCACAATAATCTTGTTATCAATAAAAGCTTGGATTTTTTCTTTTAGAGAATGAAATTCATCATTGGTGTGTCCATTCATGCAAGAATGGTATGCAGAGGATTTGTTCGGGTTAACCTACTGAGAAGGGTTCTCAGGTGTTGCAGCAGGGATGAGAGTGATATAACCAGCAGCTTTGAGTATTTGGTACAACTGGTCAATAGGTTCATCAATAGCTATATATTGTTTCGGAGGCCTTCGGTCAAAGTTTGGTCGATGTCCAGTGAAGTTTTGGCATGCAACTGGGGGATAATGGGATGGTTAAGCATTGTAGTCTTGGTAAACATGTGCGGGTTGGGAATATGTAGGTGAAGTAGGCTGATATGTAGGAGGTGGGGTGGTTAATAAATGGCTGATGGAGTTTGGTAAGAGGGTAAGAGTGCTAGGTTGTTTGGAGTACGCTGATATGTGAGTGGAGGCATTTGGTAGGTTTGGCATTTGATGGGAGATTTGGTTCTCTATACCACCATTACGGCTCCTATATCCCTCTTCTTGGACACACTACCTGACTGTAAGGCCTTATTTGTAGCTTGCAAGGCCTCAAAGTTCGTAACTATGCCGCTTTTGATGCCCTCTTTGATCTTTTCTCCCAACTTGATTAGAAAATTTGTGGCTCTCGATCATCATTAGCCTTTCACAATACAGTGGGTCCTGAGCTCGAACGAAGAATTTGTTCATTCGTTCCTCCTCTAAGGCATGTCTGACCTAGCAGCTTCAGACCTCCAACGAGTAGCATACTCACGAAATGTTTTTGTAGGCTGCGTTTTTAGATTATGAATATAGAACACATCTGTACCATTCTCCATGTTGAACCTAAACCTATCCATAAAGTCGGACTCCATGCCTACCCAATTTGACCACTTCTTCGTATCTTGGCTAATGTACCAAGACAAAGCATCACCTGTCAAGCTTCTCATGAAAATCTTCATACGGATTCTCTCGTCTTTCCCAACTCCCACCAGCTTGTCATAGTACGTCTTGGATCCCCTGTACCGTCAAAAAATTTGAACTTCAAAGGTTTGTACCCCTCGGGCAGTTCAACATCGGGCTGTATGCAAAGATCTTCATAGTTCTACCCCTAAATTCCCTTGCTTCCTTCAATACCTAAAATCTAGCTAGTCAAGTTTTTAAGTTTCTTCAGTCAGGTTCTTGATGAGTGAGTCTTTATCATCAAACTCGAGTGTGTTTCAGATGGGTTGGGTGGAGTGTGTCATATTCTCCACATAGATAGGGGTGTTATGGTGGGTGTGGCGGTGGTCATTTGTGGAGTTTAGGGGTTCTGGGATAAGCAGTGGGGTATTGTTCGAGGTGTAGCAAGTGTTGCGGTGGTGGTTAGGAGCATGATGGTTCTGTTGCTTGGGGATATTCTGTGGAGGTATAGGGTTATGAGCATTTGGAAAATTGATATCTGGAGTGGTGAGGGAAAAATGAGAGATTTGATAGATTTCGAACCTGATCAAGTTCATCTTGGAATTTCAGCAGCTTTTGTTTGAGTTGGGATGCATTTTTGGAAACCTGAGCACCGTGACTATGAGTGACCTCTATCCGTTCAGTTGAATTCTCCTTTCTGGAATTGTTCAAATCTTCCATCTTTCCTTTGTTCTTGTTTTGACAAGACTAAGGGGAAGAGTGGGTGGAGGTCCCTTGGATCTTGTGGAATAAGATGATGTTGCCAAAGTGCATGAACTAACCTTTGGGGATGGGGAAATAATAAACAAAAAGTAAAACCAAAAATGGTAACCAAGTCAGCGATGATTATAAAAAGCGTTGCGATTGTCACACCTCCTTTTTCATTATTACACCTGGAAAAGGGTATAATAAAGGGAGTTTGTTCCAATTTAAGTGGCAATCGAAACGGGATTAATTATTAAATATTAGAGTCACCACTTGGGAGATTTATGGTGTCCCAAGTCACCGGTTTAAAATTCTGAATCAAGGAAAGAATGACTCTGTTATTATAGTCTGCGGATCAAAAATCGGGGTAAGGAATTCTGTTAACCCGGGAGAAGATGTTAGGTAATCGCGAATTCCGTGGTTCTAGCACGGTCGCTTTGATCCTACTTGTCTTGTTAAATTATTTAATTACTGATTTTAAACCTATGTGCTTTTGCTTCTTTTACCGCTTTTAATTTAGAAAATTATCTTGAAACGGTTACGCGTATGTATACCCGCTTTTTTGGCGCGTCAAAAATCATGTCACGCAAACGTGTTCACGATTAATATGCTTAATTATTTTTAAGAAGAGTTTGGGCTAAAGTTGCACGGACGCATACTCCAGTTTTATTTAATAAATGTAATAGTTTTACTTGGATGTATACTCAATCACACTAGTATTTTAAACAGCCCTAAAGGATATTCTACGGAATATTATACTTTACCTAACCTAGGAAACTATTAAAAAGGCCATATGTGATATTAATGAACTTATGCAAACTAAAAATAAATAAAACTTGTGACCCACTTTATTAGTAAGGGAAAGATTGGTCGAAGTTGCACGAACACATACTCCAAATTAATTTAGAATAATGGTCATGTTACGCGAACGTATACGCAACCATAATTATATTTTAAACGGCCCTGAAGGTTTTCTACGAATATTAATTGTTACATCGTTATCGCGCCATGCAGACATGTATATGATAATAACATTTTATGATTCAAGGAAAATAACAGAAAATCAGGATGCGTATAATAGCATTGTGCGACAATGACGGTATCCTTTATTGGTTTTGTAATTTCGCTAATTTCACTATGCTCCCATGACTTCAATCGGCCATTTGTTTCTTTTTCTTTTGACAGAATATATCAGCACTTATGATTTACAAAGCAAGAAAGAGTGATACTATAGTAATTCAAAGTATTCTCTAAATTATACTAAATCATGATGAAAAATGATAAATTCAAACCTTAACTATTCATGGAATTGACTTTCCAAACTACTGAAAATAACTAAATTATCTGGAGAGAAAAACCAATCTAGAGCGGAAAATTATTATTGTTCATGGGTTAGAAGGGAACAAACGTGTTCTTGCTGAAGCTTCAAACCAACAAAATTAACAAGAGATGGAAAACCAGTTTATGCTAGGAATGAAACATATGGCTAAGTCGAATGAGTGAAATCACCTAAAGATCTAAATCTACAAACCTAACTTTGACATTTCTTAAAAGTAACTTTATCCAGATCCAGAGAACTAAGTTTCAAGGAATAAAACAAGAGGTTAAACAACAATTATGTCAAACACAGGTAAAGAAGAAATTCGAACGCTCATTTGGAAGATTTAAGTCCCAATGCTTAAATTTCTAACAAATATCTAAAACAACAATCCCAAATCAGCATGATTTCTAACAGTCCAATGGTCCCTCTCAGATTTACATTATAAATGACATAATCAGATGATTCTATCTTATCTTAACCAAATGTCTAATACATATATATATACAACACAAAAAAAATACTAAAATAGCAGAACCAGTAAACAGAAAACTAAGCATATGCTTTCATTCCATCTTCAAACAAAGTTCACATCTTGAGGTATTAGGATTTGTACCTGGAAGTTGAGATAGAAACAAGTATAAGGAGATAACTAACACAATGGTGAGCTATAGCACTATAATATAGCCAATGGCTGCAGCAGTAAATCCCAGCTTCAAATCCTAACAATAACAGCCAATATACAGACAAAATTAGACTCAAGTATACCCTTTCAATCGTAATTTACACCCAAAAACCCTTTCAAATCATCATGAAGGAACTCAATGTAACTGTATTTGAGTTTTTGGTTTTGAGTCCATTGTTTTGATTTTTATGGATTCTGAATCTCTCTTCATTTTTTGTATTCCCAGATTTCCCAATCGAAAAACTTAGCCAAAAATTCAATGTAAAAGTAGTTTTTTCCTGTGTTTCCTTATTTTTTAAACTATTCTTTTTTTTTTTGCCTTGAAAGGCAAGACTAGTGCCTTTATATAGGCCAACCTTCAGATTTTTAAGTTTCCTCTTAGTCCTCTCTCTTCGTGTTTTTAGCTTAGGTATCCTTTTATTTCTAACTTGTTTACCAAGATAGAACTACCAAAAACCTGAAATTTCAAAAAAGACCCCGACCAAACTTCCTAGAAGCTTCCTACTTCGTTTACATTAAAATTCCCTGACTACAAAGTCCATTTTGCCGTTCCAACCCCCGGTTGTTTGACCTAACCATCTTCTTGTGTTGATCCTAACCCAGTAAATAATTAATCAGCCCAAATTGGCAAGGTATTTTTGCAAATGGGTCAGGAACGACCCAATGCCCCAACCAATACTCGACCCAATCGAGGTCCATGACTGCAGAGAAAGCAGGAATGGGACAATTGCTTAATCTACGGGGGAGGGGAGGCACGCGCATATTAATTATCAGGTAGGTATCCTTACCGAATCAATTTCTATCAAAGGTTAAGTGTACGAGCGAACATACCCCCATAGTAAACCCCTAGAAGCTTGAGTTATTTTTTAGCAATATTAAACAAACTCCAATCAAAATGGATCTACTTTATTCTTGAAATAACTACTAGGCACCAGGCATAAATTAACAGTAAATCAAGAGAGGAAAAACTTGAACAAATCATTCATCAGACCTACCAGACCTCAACCAGACCTACCAACAAATCCCATAACTTCATTTAAACTTGTTCCAACCTTAGGAATGCTCAAAACAACATCAAAACATTTATTTTTTATTGGTTTCAAGCCTAAGAATACAAAAACTCTAAACATATGCTTTCGACCAAAAAGTCTATCAAACCTCGTCCGATGACCTGAAATCTTGCAAACACGTCACATTCAACACTACGGAGCTACTCCAACATCTGTAATTCCATTCCAACTCTCAAATCAAAATCTCACTATCGAACCGAAAACTTCAAAATTCCTTTGGGCATTTGAAGCCTAAATTAGCTATGGACCTCCAAAACACAATTCCAACACACCGCGAAGCCATCTTCACACTATTTCGACTATGGTCAACTTTCCAACACTTAAGCTCTCATTTAGGGACTAAGTTTCCCTAAACTCTCCGAAACTTAAAACTGAATGTCCCGGCAATTCAAAACAGCATAAATAAACATGGAGAAAGTAGTTAGTTGGGGATCGGGGTGTTAGTTCTTAAGATGACCGGCTGGGTTGTTGTTGATACCCAATTTTTCCTCAAACTATTCTTTTTGTATTTGCATCTATACCTCCAAAATCACTTTTTATAATAATTGGTATATTTCCATAATTTTCATATTATTATCAATTTATTTTCTAATTTATTCAATACTTTATATCCAATAATTATTCATAAATTACATTACAAGTAATTTCAAAGTATTTCTGAGCTCTGTATATTATTTTTAATCCTATTAGAATTTAATTATTTCACAAATTAGCCAACTTGGCATTGTTTGGCTATAATTACAATAATTATGTAATTATAGCCTAAATATACACTTTATGCTATTTTAATTCAATAATTGGTCATTTTCTATTTTAAATATTAGTTAATTACCTGAATTTCACCTATTTTTCTTTAATTTCATTTTATCTAATTATTAGCTATTTTTATTAATTATTTATCTAATTTGATGGGTATTTAATAATCAGCCACTTTTATTTCAATTATAGCCTAATTAATTCAACCCAAATCATTAAAACACCAGCCCATTTTCCTATCTAACCCGCCCCGACCCATGACCTCTTCTAATCGTGGTCGTCGATCTCTAAGATCAACGGTCCACGCTATCTCTTTCCCTTTTTAATCCAACGATCCCCCAAACCCTTCCCTATTATCTCATTTGCACCACCTCTAAATCCTCTCTCTATCTCTAGTTCTCTTTAGAACTTTCTCCTCTCTCCTCCTCTCTGATGGATCCTGTCCACTTTCTCCGGCCACCTCCCTCGATGGCCTCTCATCATCTCATGGCCTCTACTTCACCCCACGTAGTTTTGACAATACCATAAGGTCCTCAGGTGAACCTATAGCGGTTCAACTCCTACCCGTGGTTCTACATGCCATTTTTCGGCCATCTCAGGCCGTTCAAGTAAGATTTATGACTTTTCTGGCTAAAATCGGTAATACTTTAAGGTTTCTCATATTCTCTGGGTTCTATGAAACCGTAACTCTTAAGATTTTCCGATTTCTTTTAGATCTATCTTTGATATATGTGTATTATGAGCTTCTGTTATTTTTCGCAAAGGTTCTTCTGATTTATCTAAAGTAACTTTTCATCTTCTAACTAGGGTCCTTGAACACCTCTTCAAAAATGTTTCTTTTTTCTGATTTTTGTATTAATCTCTGAATCTTTATGTTTAAAACATTTGTTTAAGCTTTCTCATTTATTCGCATTATTATGTTGAAAACCCTCATTTCATCTCTTAAACTTCTTAGATCTGTACAGATCTGAGAAGGATCGAACTTATTTTTACTTCTTTTCTGGAAAATCTCCTGATTTTCGAGTGGCTTGTAATCTTCCAAAACTAGGGTTTCTAAAAATCCTTTTCTTTGAAACGCTTTCTGGTTTTAAGTGTTTACTCCCCCGTTTCTATGTGTTTTGACTGATTTTTTTGAGTTTTTCCTTGACCCAAACTAGCCTATGTCAAAACCCCTAATTTTTAGGGTTCTTCATTTGGTTTCTATGTATTTACATGACTTACTGATTCTCATATTTGTTTTGAGTTCTTGTGATTTCTTGTGACTGTCTTTCCTTGATATGTTTCTACTGAGATTCTCTACCTATAATTACACCAATTCTATGTGTTTATATTCATCTTGACTGTTCGCATCAAGACTTGCTTATTTCTCACTTATTCTATATCATTTGATCTTTATGTTTTGCTAGAGTTTTGTGCCAATTCATGACTACCCATGTCTTACTCTATTTATATGTTAAACATGCAGACTCTTTTTCATGACTTTATCTTTGATTGATTCTGAATACCCAATTACTTGATGTGATTTGAACATTTTCCTTTGGACCCCCCGAATCCTACCTTTCCACTTAATATGATTAGTTGCTCCACCTAATTAATTTTTGCTTGCGTTGTCTGCATTGCTACTTAATTCTTACTGATTGTTTCCTTAGTTAAAAAAGTTTCTGAACCTAGCCTTAATTACCTGCTCTATACTGGAACTACTTTGAAATCTTTCCTTATTTGTTATACTTCAGCCCTGTATGATTTCGTTCTTTACTTGCCACCTGCTTTTTACTTTTTACAATAACTCACATAATTAAACGTTGATTTGAACAAATTTTTTATATTGAGTTCTACAATTACCAAAGAATTGATTTTTGCCTTATTTTAACCAGTTTTCAAATTACTATATAAATTACTCACTTCTACAATCTTGACAAGAATAAGAACATTATTCTGAACTCTCTCTTACACGCATACATGCCCTCTTGCTTCTCTTGCTATTTACATGATACTCAGTTGGCTACAAGCAAAAACAAAAGGGTTACATTGCTCTACTGCTCTATTATTCTAATACTCTACTGCTCTACTTCCCTTCATTGTACTGCTCTCACTCCTCACTCTGCACTTACTCTCTTTTTTTACTGATATGTTTTCAGTTTAACTTATAGCATCCAAAACAATATGTCTCTGTTTTGATTGCATTTCTTTTTGTTTCTCTTATGCCTCTACTTGTGGTTCTGCTATCTCTCTTGCAATTAGCATGCCTACTTTGCCATGTGATTACCTGTTCCCTATAATTCAGCATGTCTACTACTTTCTTATATTTTCTACTATTATTCTGCCCTATCCCTAACCCCTAATACATTACAAGCATGACACCTAGTTACTATGTGATCCTGAACCTTTCTCCCATAAACCTAATGTGTAACTCTGTCTAGCATCCCTTAAATCTAATGTTGTTAAGCTCCTAACATGAATACCTTTTTATTAGACTATTGATGTGATTATTTAAGATCTGTAATACTTCTCTGGTGTCAACCTATGTGCAAATATGCTTTCACATATGAACTTCTTGTCCCCAATTCCTCCATTCCCTGTTTATGTTGAACTATGTATGTTGATTTGGTTTTGAGTTGCTGATTGTCCTGTTTTTCTTCTTCAAATTGTTTTTCACTAAGGCAAACTCTTCTATTGCTTTCCAAAACTTATCTCAAGCTTATCATTTTCAAAAGTTCTTCCTACTCAACTCTTTTAAACCTATGTCAAGCACTCTCACTCTACTCTTAGACCACTAAGTTTTGTCCCTTATGTATAAGCCTTGCCTTGGGACCCTTGAGCTTCCTCTAAACTTGGACACACAAAAGCTGGCCTTTCCACACTGCACTCACTCTGTATAGCTATGAAGTCTGGGTGTGAACACTGCCTGGGATCTCTTGAGATCCTTAGCGTACTCTAACACACCCAGATATGAGAAAGACTATGGAACTATCTTAGAACTTGAGGTAATTTATTACATAACTCAGGGAGGAAGTCCTAGTCAGGTGCTAAAGGTCTGAGCTTATTTTCAGGCTCTCTATAGTGTAACTTTTTCTTATCTGCTTATGTAATTCATTTCAGTATTGGTTTGTAATAATCAGTTATAAACAAGTATTAGGGTTGGCTAGTGAAATGGATGGGGTAAATATGCATGCAATAGTTGTTAAAGGTAGAAAACGTGTTATTAGGTTTATGTTACTAGTTGCACCATAGAAACCATGTTTAGTATACATACATCCATTAGAAATCATGCTCTTACGTCCCATGTTTACTATTTCAGCATGTGCATCCTTATAAAATCATGTGTTAAAATCTACTAATAACTAGCACTTTACCATTATGTTATGCGCTGCCATGTATACTTAGAGATCCTGCCTTAGGATAAAAACAACGCTAATAAACAGATCATTTCCATGTCTCCTTCATATTCTGAAAGTATGTAACACTTATACATTTAGAAAAAAAAATCTTGCTCGGGTCCTGTATGTACATCATTCTGCTTTTTTTGTGCATTAGATATCATGCCTTTATAATTTCATCCACATCCGTGTAGCCATCTCTAGTTTAACTATTAAAAAATAGATTAACCTAGTTGGTAACAATTCTCAAATTTGAACATTTAGAATAGCATGTTTAGTAATACAATTCAACCGGTCATCTCTAAGTAACCCTGATAACTAGAAACATGCTTCTTTATGTATGCTTCGTAATTATCAATTGGTTTAAAATCAATAGGAAAGCCTGATTTGAAATTCTTCTCTGGGTTATGTAATAAATCTGATTTTGTTGTTATCACTTAGATACCATGCATAGGATCTAAATTTATACCTTAATTTTGCATGAGTCATGCTGTTTATGTGCATTATTTGTGGAGGTATATAGGAGCCTTCTATCTGTTTTCTGTGTTTTCCCCTCTAAATACAGCCCTCTGTGTTCTTATTTGTCGCCTAGCTTTTCGCGTTTAAACTAAGGGTCTGCCTAGAACCTCCCTCAAAAGATAGAAATCCTAAACTCCTCCAGGAACATAGGAAAGTATGGGTAATAGCGTACAATATGGGTTGAGACTAACCCTCG
Organism: Nicotiana benthamiana; assembly: GCA_034376525.1. Taxonomy (NCBI): domain Eukaryota; kingdom Viridiplantae; phylum Streptophyta; class Magnoliopsida; order Solanales; family Solanaceae; genus Nicotiana; species Nicotiana benthamiana. The sequence continues at coordinate 89,278,961 of CM067337.1, read as the reverse complement.
TTTTAATTACCTTTACGGGGTGGGAAAGGGTAGATACGGATATAATGACCGGTGCATTAATACCACGTGTAGCCCCTCTTTGTGGACTGCCATACCAAGTATTGCATTGACGTGATCCATATTATAAACAAACCTATGACACCTTCCCCCTCTTAAATTCACAAATACGCTCAGATTGTAATTCTTTTTAAAATCTAGGTTTTTCATTAGTTGTTTTCTTACACCTATGTATTTAAATGTAAATCCCTATTATTTGAGCCCTACTTGTTTATTTGCAAGCTGTACAACTTGACAAAAAACTGTTTGGTAGGGAACCACACTAGTAGATCCTAAGGGGTTCCTATCACCTTCCCCTTAGGATAATTTCAAGCCCTTATCATGTCTCTGGTTACCAAACATAGTTATAAATGGACCTTGTAGGTGCCTAACACACCTTAAATCGTTAGGCGGCGACTTATCAAAAAAGGCAAAACCCATTTCCAAAAGGAAAGAGTTGTCCAACCAAATGTCATAAACCCGATTTTGCAAGAAAAAAGGGGGCGCAACATCATGGTGACTATGCGGGGGACTTTTCGGCTTTTTCCATTTCATACCTTTTCTTTTAAATTTGTACCCCTTCTATGTGCAAATATTTGTTTAATTCCTATAAGTGTTTAATTTCTTTTTCAAAAGCAAAACTGACATATATTTCTCGTTTCCTTCCTTTGTAACTGCTTTAAATTATAAAACTGTTGTATTTATCGCTTTTTTAACGTGCAAATACATGTCAAGATGCTTTTAATTAATATATAATCATGCTCAACTCATAATACGCTCGTGCCAAACAAATACTATAGCAATGCTTGATTAGTGGTTCCGCCCTTCCTATATCATTAACCCCCTAAATTTAGAAAGGCTTATTTGCGGTAATACTAGTCGATCAGTGATGCAGTAGACAGTTCCGTGATTCCTCCTTGAGTTGTTCGCTCAAGGGTACCGGTCTAAAACCCCATGAAACCTTACTCTGTTTAATATTGTGCATGCATCATGGTCAAACCTAGTTGGTTTAGTTATTTTATCCACGTAATGATCCTTTAAGATAGCCTTGTCTAAAGTCCATTGGGTTTTCCTAAACCCAAACGGACATCATCACGTTCTGTGCATTTATTTGGAGAACTAAGTGCTTCATGCTAGTTGTTGATCTTAAATAGTCGAGTCTAGTAGGGGTAAAGGCCAAACCTTGCTTGTCTTGCAGAAATATGAGGCACGAAGTCCTCAGATCCGGTATGGTCACCAACATCCACCCAAGATTTCTAAGTTGGTGGGAAGATTTACATTCTAGTGACAAAACCCTCATCAGAAAATATCTGGGTAATGTACCATCCCTCCTGGAGATCCAGCCTAATAAGGGACCGAAGTTGGACATCTAGCTAGGGCATACATGTTGCTGGGACTTCGTTAATTAGGGAATTTATTCAACGAAGCCAAGGATGTCGAATCTAGGGAAGGTCCTTCTAGGACCAAATAGATAGGAATTAACTTTTTTGCTTTATGAATGTAATAAGACCTATGGCCATTAGTGAATTTTATTTCTTGCTTATTTAGTATCTTTTGGGATTCGTCTAATTTTATCAATAAAATGAGACATTTATCATTATACATTCTCCAAGTCTATTTGTCGCTAGGCCTACCTCGGGCACAAAGAGGTTTCTAAATTAAGACACACCTTACATTCTCGCATTATGTGTTTAAATATTTCAATATTTTTTATAGTCCTCACTAACTTGATTACCTTTTGTATATTGTGTTTTTATTATTTCCCTCCCCAAAGGTTAGTTTGTGAACTCTAGCATCATCAACCTTATTTCACAAGATCAAGGGGCCCTCCGCCATCTCCTCTTCTTAGTCCCATAACAGCAAGGACAAATGCAAGAATAAAATGGAAGATTTGAACAACATCATGAAGGAGAATATAGTTGAATGGGTGGAGGCCACTAATGGCTAGGGTATTTGAGTTCCTAACGAGAATGTGTCCTAACTTGAATAGAAACTGCTAAAATTGCATGAAGAGCTCGATCAGATTCGAAATCTGGAAAAGCTATCATTTTCCCTCACCACCCAAATACCAACTTCCCTAACGCTCAAAACACTACACCTCCTCAAACTATCCTAAAACAACAGAATTATCCCACTCCCCACCATCACGCTGCTTTACCAAAAAACTAATGTAACACCTGCCATACCCCAAACAACACCCCAATTCTCATCCCAGAACCTCAAAACTCCGCAAACGACCATTTCCCCACCCTTCTATGTGGAGACCATGTCACACTCCAACCAACCTATCTTATACACAACTAAGTCTGATGAAAAGGATCTGCTTATTAGGAACATGGCTGAGGAATTTAAGAAACTAACCAGCCGGATTTAGGACATTGAGGGAAGCAAGGGAATAAAAGGGTTGTCATTGGTTTACGGTACAGAGATTGTCATTCCCACTGAGGAGAAAATTCCTTCTCGAAGGATAATATAATAAGTTGAGCTCGATGACAATTAGTGGGTAAAACGTTATTATGAGTAACTAGCCTTATAGACTGATAGAGAATGGATGCAGTCTACCATGGTCAACTCTATCAGAACAGAATGTCTAGAGCCATCAACAAAAGAGTCAAGCTAAGACAGTTCACACTGCAACAGCTGGTGTTGAAGAAAATTTTTTTGCATCAAGATGAATCCAAAGGGAAGTTATCTCCCAATTGGCAGGGTCCATATATGATTCACCTGGTTTTGATAGGAGGAACCCTCAAACTTTAAGAAATTGATGGAGAAGTCTGGCGAAAGATGATCAATTCAGTTGCCTTCAAGCATTACTATATGTAATATTTATTCTGTCCTTATAGGATGTAAATTGAACTACGCCTAACCTGATTCCCATATAAGAGGGGATACATAGGCAGCCCAGTGGGTTCAGTCATAATTTAACAAACATTCCCCCCAATTGGAAACTAGGGCAGAATTTTGAGGAGGACCCTTAAACTTTTGTAGTAATTTCAGTTGATCGCCATACGAACAACAGTTAAAAGCGTCAACCTATAAAACTGGGGACCAATTTTGAGGAGGACCCTTAAATTATGTACCTTGAGAGGTTGCAATGTCCCGAACTATGTCACAGTCATCGGTTCATCTAAAATCTATTTTTAACTTATATCATATTTTTACAGAATCATGCATATTTATTATTGAAATTGCTTTTTTAGAAATGCTACCCCAATGATATTGTCGGTATCACCATATCAAGGCCAAACAAGTCAAGCAAAGCCAGTGGAGATACCAACTAACCTTCCCCTTACAAAACTCATGATTCTTCTTTGGATGTAGGAACTAGGATTTCGAAATCATTAAACATACTATACACCTATGGGGCTAACGTTGTTCAAGAATATGATTGTCAGAACAGTTGCACTTGCCAATATTTGATATCAGCACAAAAAATTAATGTTCCGTAAGTCACAATGCTCCCAGTAATTAACATCATAATCTCCTATCAAATAAGAAAACTTTATTGTCATTTGTTATCTTATTTCTTACGTAACGACTAAACGTTGTCTCCATCTGCATTTGCATTGCATAAGGCTACAATACTGCCTTCTGAGTTTCAACGATGTCTCCATGTGCATCTCCATTGCATAAGGCTACCGTTCAGCCTTCCCAGGTTAAGCTCTACCTGAATCTACATTTGCATTGCATAAGGTTACCATTCTGCCTTTCGAGACTAATCGATGTCTGCATCTGCATCTTCATTGCATAAGGCTACTATTCTGCCTTCCGAGGTTAAGCTCTACCTCATCTACATTCGCATCTTTGCATAAGGGTATCATTCTGCCTTCCGAGACTAACCATTGTCTTCATCTGCATCTGCATTGCATAAGGCTACCATTCTCCCTTCTGAGGTTAAGCTTTACCTCATTCTGCATTCACATCTTTGCATAAGGCTACCAATCTACCTTCCGAGGTTAAGCTCTACCTCCATCTGCATCTACATTGCATAAGGCCATTCTACCTTCTAATTTGCATAAGGCTAGAGTTCTACCTTCCGAGACTAAACGATGCCTGCATTTGTATCTATGTTGCATAAGGCTACCATTCTACCATACAATTTGCACAAGGCTACTATTCTGACTTCCGAGACTAAACATTGTCTCCATATGAATTCGCATCGCATAAGGCTACTATTCTGCCCTTCAATATGCATAAGGCTACTATTTTTCCTTCTGATGTAAAGCTCTACCTCCATCTGCATCTGCATTGCACACAGCTACATTCTGCCTTCCAATCTGCATAAGGCTACCATTCTTCCTTCTGATGTTAAGATCTACCTCTATTTGCATCTGTTATTCATAAGACTACTATTCTTCCTTCCAATCTGGATAAGGTTACCATTCTACTTTTCGAGGCTAAGCTTTGCCTCCAATTTTCTTAGAAACTAAGCGCTATCCCAAGCACTATTTTTCTTGCTTCTCTTATGAGCTAAGCTCTGCCATTCAATTCGCAAGACTGAGCTTTCTCTTGTCAGCATCATACTACTGCATCCTTAATGGGCTGAAATATAACAAACTCATCCAAAGGCATCATCATTCGGAGGCAACATTTTCATAGCCCGAGAACACCATGTCATGGCCCGAGGATCTCTTTCAATCTTTCTCATATCATTATTCAAAAGCGTCATGGTTCGGAGGCACCATTTTTATAGCCTGAGAACATCATTTCATGGCCTGTGAATCTCTTATCATACGCTTCATGGCCATGGACATCATGGTCTAAGTATATCATCCTCATTGTTCGAAGAAAACATTCATAGTCAACCGAGAATTTGCATGATGTTTAAATTTACGCACAATATATACTTGTATTGCTTATCTGTAGGTAAGCCGGCTAACAATGACTATCCCAGCATGAGCAATGCCACTCCAGTTCCCTCAGCCATATCAAACCTCACCATTCACGTAAATCATTCACTTACCCAGCCCTAGGTGTTGCGTCTGTTCTTGAAATGGATTCTTCAGTATACTTTGCCGATGAATTTTGAACTACATACGGCCTCATTCCTATGAAACCATGGATATATAGGCAACTCAGAAACCAGGGTGCAACTTAAACCTCTTCAAACTGTTTCCCACAGTCAAAATTGGGCATCATATCTTTACCCGACAACTCTTTCATCATTCCCGGGTAAAGAGGGGCAGCTGTTGATACCCACTATTTCCTCTAACTATTTTTTATTTTTGTATGTACCTTCAAAATCACTTTTTATAATAATTTGTATTTTTCCATATTATTATCAATTTATTTTCTAATTTATTCAGTATTTTATATCAAATAATTATTCATAATTACATTATAAGTAATTTCAAAGTATTTCTTAGCTCAATATATCATTTTTAATCCAATTAGGATTAATTATTTCACAAATTAGCCAAATTGGTATTTTAATTCAATAATCGGTCATTTTGTATTTTAATATTAGTTAATTACCTTTATTTCACCTATTTAGTTGTAGTCTCATTTTGTCTAGTTAAAAGATATTTTTATTAATTATTTATCTAATTTTGGATGGATTCTTAATAATTAGACATTTTCATTTCAAGTATAGCCCAATTAATTAAACCAAAATCCTTAAAACACCAGCCTAATACCCTATCTAACCTGGCCCTACCCAGAACCTCTTCTAATCATGGTCGTTGATCTCTGAGATCAACAGTCCATGTTATCTCTTTCCTTTTTTAATCCAGCAACCCCCCCCAAACCCTACCCCATTCTTTTATTCGCACCGCCTCTGAATCCTCTCACTATATCTAGTTCTCACTACAACTTTCTCCTCTCCCCTCTTCTCCATTGGAACCTATCCACCTTCTCCGGCCACCTACCTCACCCGAAACCATGGCCTCTCATCATCTCCTGGCCTTTTCTTCACCCCATGTCGGTTTGACACTACCCTGAGGTACTCAGGTGAACCTAAAGCGGTTCAACTACTACCCATGGTCCTTCATGACATTTTTCGGTCACCACAAGACGTTCGAGTAAGATCTATGACTTTTCCGGCTAAACCGGTGACACTTTAAGATTTGCTCATCATCTCTGGGTTCTCTAAAACCCTAACACTTAAGATTTTCCGATTTCTTTTAGATCTTTGTATATAATGAGATTTTTTGTTTACCTCAAAGGTTATTTTGATTTTTCTAAAGTAACTCTTCATCTTTGAACTAGGGTCCTTGAACACCTTTTCAAAAATGCTTTTTTCTTCTTATTTTTGCTTTATTCTGCGAATCTCTATGTTTAAAATGTTTGTTTAAGCTCTCTCCTATATTTGAATTATTCCATTGGAAACATTAGTTTCTTCATTTAAAATTCTTATATTTGTACAGATCTGAGAAGGATAAAACTTATTTATACTGTATTTTTTGAAAATCTCCTGATTTTTGAATGGGTTGTCATCTTCCTAAATTAGGGTTTCTGAAATCCTTTTCTTCAAAACACTTTCAATTATTAAGTGCTTACTCCCCTATGTCTATGTGTTTTGACTAATTTTGTTAAGTTCTTCCTTGAACCTAACTAGCCTATGTCAAAAACCCTAATTTTTGGGGTACTTCATTTGGTTTCTGTACTGATTCTCATAGTTCATTTGAGTTATTGTGATTTATTGTGACTTTCTTGCCTTGATATGCTTCTACTAAGTTTCTCAGCCTAGACTTACACCAATTCTATGTGTTTGTATTCATCTTGACTTTTTGCATCAAGACTTGCTTTTTTCTTACTGATTCGGTATCGTTTGATCATCATGTTTTGTTTGAGTTGTGTGCCAATTCTTGACTAACCATGTCTTATTCTATTTATAAGTTAAACATGTTGGCTCTTTTTCATGTCTTTCTCTTGATTGATTCTGAATTCCTTATTACTTGGTGTGATTTGAACATTTTCCTTTGGACCCCCCATCTCCTACCTTCCCGCTTAATTTGATTAGTTGCTTTCCTTATTTAATTTTTCCTTGCCTTGTATACATTGCTACTTAATTTTTATTGATTTTTTCCTTAGCTTAAACATTTTTTGAACCTGGCCTTAATTACATGCCCTATACTGGTACTATTTTGAAATCTTTCCTTATTTATTATACTCCAGCCGTGTATGATTTCTTTCCTTACTTTCCACCTGCTCTTTACCGATTACACTGACTCCCTTAATTAAAGGGAGATTTGAACAAATTTTTTATAATTAGTTCTATAATTACTAAAGAATTTATTCTTGCCTTATTTTAACCAGTTTTCAAACTACTGTATAAATGGCTCTCTTCTACAGTTTTGACACGAACAAGAACATTATTCTAAACTTTCTCTTACACACATACATACCCTCTTGCTTCTCTTGCAATTACTTGATACTCAGTTGGCTGGAAGCCAAAACTGAGTGGTTACATCGCTCTTCTGCTCAATTATTCTAATGCTCGACTACTCTTTATTGTGCCGCTCTTCACTCCTCACTCTTACTTATTCTTTCATTTTTACTGGTATGTTTTCAGTTTAACTTACAACATCCAAAATAATTTCTCTATTTGTATTGCACTTCCTTTTGTTTCTTTTATGCCTCTACTTGTGGTTCTGCCATCTCTCGTGCAATTAGCATGCCTACTTTTCCAAGTTATTACCCTTTCCCTGTAATTCAGCATGTCTACTACTTTCATACATTTTCTACTACTATTCTGCCCTACCCCTAGCCCCCAATATATTATAAGCATGACACCTAGTTACTATGTGGTCCTGAACCCTTCCCCACTAAACCTAATGTGTAACTTTATTTAGCTTTCCTTAAATCTAATGTTGTCAAGCACCCGGCATGAATACTGGCCTGCATTCATTGTCAAACTACTGGATAGAGTCATCAACGACTCTAAAGCTCATTCCACACCCTATGGGTTCCTATTAACTGATGTTCTGGAAAAACTATATGTACTATTGAAGAAATGGGAGATGGAATCTAGAAAAGAGCACTTAGGTGTAAAGACTCTCATGGCCTGCAACTATCCAGTGAATGCCAACCCAGTTAAACCAGGTTCATCTCAAAAGACTCCCGTAAATAGCAATGTCAGGGCTTTGGTCCAGGAGTGTGAAACAAAAGATGCTGAGATTGCCAGGATGAAGGCGCATGTTGTTGAATTAGAAGTCGAATGAGATGGACTTAGAACTGAACTAGCAAAGGAAAAGGAGAAGAGTGACAGAAAGCTTCAAGATATGTTCAACCTTCTCCAAACCCAGTCCTCTCATTCCCCCAAGCCCCAAAACTAGTTTATCCTACCCCTCAGTGACCCCTACCTTCTTTAGTTCGTTTCTTTAGTTCGTTTTTGTATTCTGATATAAATGTGATATTTATAACCTGATTTAACCTCTTCCTTAATGATAAGTTAACCTGAAGTGTGTGATCATATGAAAGATAAGCTAAGTTCAACAGGTTCACCGAGTAAGTAAACGCACAGAGTTTGACATCATCAAAAAGGGGGAATTTGTTGGCCCAAGTTCAGTTGAAGTTTTGAAGAATGACAAATGACCTCAGTGAAAGACCAGGTTCATCTTAGGAGACACAGGTGTTACTGCCTATGCACATGATGTGCACGTGAAGAATGGGATCAACCAGCCATATCTTATAAGTATCCTCTGAACTGATCGAAGAGATTGCATAGGAGATAAGGAGAAGAGGTATCCTTATATGAAGAGAAGTATGTCCGGATCTAAGATAAGGAATCGGAGTTTGAATTGTTTTAGGACTCGAACTTGATGAAGGACCAGCAATTCGAGTTGGTGTCAAACTTTGATTACTAACTCTATAAAAGTAATATTGTTCTCTTGTACAGGTGTGCACGTACACAAATAAGTTAGAGCTAAAGTGAGAGCAAAAGAGCAAGACTGGTTTGCAAGAAATTTATGTGAGATCAAGTGTGCACGCCTGCAGCTACTTGAACGAGATTGAAGAACCAGTTCCACTGTGTTTTTTCTTATTCTAGTTCTATTGTAGTAGGTGATTTAAATTGTACCTTTCCATATTTCATATAAGCAAATATATTAGGTACGTTGAGTATTCAATTTTGAGTTAACTTGAAAGTGTCACAGCAGTTGAGGTTGTATGCCATACTGGGATTAGAGTTAATCCTCAAGTTTGCAAGATTCTTGTAAATGTTGTTTTGGCTCATTGAGTTAAGTGGATGTTTGGGGAAATCCTACTGAGAAGTAGGTCGTGGTTTTTTTTTACCATTGAGCCAGGGTGTTTTCCACGTAAAACTTCTTGTGTTCTTTATGTTATGCACTCTAAATTCTACAAATAGTTGTAGTTAGTACACCTAGAAGAATTAGGTTCTTCTAGTGCGAAAATTGGGCACCACACAAGTCTCCCCCCCTCATCTGTGGTATTTATGTTTGTAACATCACTTCTTATGTACCTTCAACTGTCTGGATGTGTAGGCAATAACCTCACCATCATGCGTCAACACCGCTCCAATGCCAATCCTTGAGGAATCAGAATAGACAGTGTAAGACCCCAAACCTATAGGCAATATCAAAACTAGGGCTGTAGTCAAAGTTGTCTTGAGCTTCTAAAAGCTCGCCTCACACTCTTTCGTCCATTGGAACGGAGCACCCTCTTAGGTCAGTCTAGTCTTGAGGGCTGGACTTGAGGAAAATCCCTCCACAAAACGATGGTAGTAATTCGCTAAACCAAGAAAACTGCGGATCTTTGTAGTTGAGGATGGCCTGGGCCAACTCTGCATTACCTCTACCTTCTTCCGATCCACATGTATACCTTCTTTCGATACCACGTGGCCTAAGAATGCCATGGAATACAAAAAAGACTCTCACTTTGAGAACTATGCATATAACTTCTTTCCCTTAAAGTTTGAAGCACCATCCTCGGGTATTTCTCATGATCTTCCCGACTTCTGGAATACACCAGAATGTCATCAATAAAGAAATGACAAAAGAGTCAAGATATGGCCGAAATAAACTATGCATCAAATGCATAAAGGCTGTTGGGGAATTGGTCAGCCCAAATGTCATAACAAGAAACTCATAATAACCATACTGAGTCCTGAAAGTAGTGTTCGGGATATCTAGCTCCTGAATCTTCAATTGATGGTAACCTGAGTGCAAGTCAATCTTAAAGAACGCTTGTGCACCCTGATGCTTGTCAAATAAATCATCAATACAAGGCAAAGCATAACGATTCTTCAGTATAACCTTGTTTAGGGGGCGATAATCAATACACATACACTTTGAACGATTTGTTTTCCTCACAAACAAGAAATGAGCTACCGAAGGTGATACACTGTGCTGAATAAAACCCTTATCAAGAAATTCCGACAACTGATCCTTCAACTCCTTCAACTTAGAGGGGAGCCATAGAATATGGAGGAATAGAAATAGGTTGAATGCCTAGAAACAAATCAATTAGAAGATCAATATCTCAATCAGGCAGCATGCCTTGAGGATCAGCTAGAAACACATTGGGAATGTCCCCTACTACTGGAACTGAATCAACTGAAGGGGTATCAATATTGACATCTCTCACATGATCTAAATACGCGTCACACCCCTTATTAACCATACGCGATGATTTAAGAAAAGAAATAACTCTACTGGAAGACTAATCTAAAGTAACCCTCTATTCAACACACGTCACACCTGGCATAGCCAGCGTCACGGTTTTGGAGTGACAATAATGTGATGAAAATAAGTACATGCCCAAGATAATATCAAAATCTACCATGCTAAGCAACAGTAAATCGGCTTTGATCTCAAAACCACTAAGAGCAACCAAACATGACAAATAAACGTTGTCCACAACAAGTAAATCTCCTACAGGAGTAGAAACATAAACAAGGGAACTCAAAGAATCCTGAGATACACCTAAATATGGATCAAAGTAAGAAGACACATAGGAATAAGTGGAGCCTGGATAGAATAGAACTGATGCATCTCTATGACAAACTGGAATAATAACGATAATAACAGAATCAGAGGTAACAGCCTTGGTATGGATAGGAATGGAATAGTATCGAACATAGCGTCCCTCTCTAGGGTGACCTCTACCTCCCCGACCTCCACCATACTTGGCTGAGTAGGTGGGTAAGCAATTGGAGCAGTAACCATAGCCTGAGAACTCTATGGGGCACGCTATGGCTGAGAAGTCTGTGGAGGTGAACCCCCCCCCCAAGTCTGGGGCAATCCCTCACCATGTGACATGTGTCACCACACTCAAAATAACCTCTGGGACGACGTGGTGGTTGTGACTAGCTTGTGCCAGTTCTGCTGGACTAACCTCTTAAAGCACCTCTCACAGGAGGCACTCATATAACCTCTACCATACTGACTTGCAACTGGGGCACGAACACCAGAATAATGGCTCGACTCTCGAGACCTCTTGGCCTCCTTCTCCTCTCTTTCTCCCTAGCATGCATACCCTCAATCATCCTAGCAATGCTCACCACCTGCTGATAAGGAATATCCATCTCCAACTCACAGACCATGCTAGACTTGATGTTGGAATAAACCCCTCAATAAACTGGGGAACCCTCTCGCAAATAGTAGAAACCAAAGCTGAAGCATGTCCAGCCAAGCAAGTGTAATGGACAACATACTCTGAGACAGTCATAGCACCCAGGCACAAATGCTCAAACTCCATACCATCCATCTCTGAGGCTCTGAGGAACAAACTATTTCAGGAATAGAACTCAAAACTTGGTCTACGTCAGCAAAGCAGCCTCGTCCAGACCTTTTAATTCATAGGTGCGCCACCACTCATAGGAGGCTCCTCGATGCTAGAAAGTAGTGAAGGAAACCCAGCTCGAACCTGATATACCCATTGTATGGAGAATACAGTAGCACTCCTCTAGAAATCCCAAGGCATCCTCTGATGCTAACACACTGAATACAGGAGGATCATACTTCTTAAACCTCTCAAGTTTCCGCTGCTCATCCTTTGAAGTTGCTTCCCTATCCCCGAGATGGCCTAGGGCTACAGGCTGCATAAGAATAATCTCTAAGAATAGATCGGTATGCTCTCGTTGTTCAGGAGTTTGGGTGGCTGGAGTTTGTGCTCCTCCCTTGGACTGGAATGTAGCTACATCAAGGGGAAGCAACCCTGCTTGAGCCAAAGTGGTCTACATGCTCATGAACTTTTCCAAAGTCTCCTAAAATACTGGCGTGGTAGTAACAGTTGGCATGTCAGGTTCTTGGACTCCGACTAGCACTACTGGTGGCTTCTCGATGGCACCTCTCATAGGTGCTCTAGCTGCACTACGTGCACATCCTTGGCCTCTACTCCGGCCCCAGCCTCAGACAACTGTAGTAGGGACACGAGTGCCTGATCATCTCGGGTAGCACATTTCTTCACCATCTGTGAGAGCATAAAAGACAGAAGTTTAGAATTATGATGTCAAATATCACATCACAAGGAAATCAAATGAAATGGTATTTTCCTAACAATTATATAACCTTTCGTAGATAAGTGCAGATATCTCTATACCGATCAGCGATACTCTAATAAACCGGCTTGTGATTCATGACTCATATGAACCTAGAGCTCTGATACGAAATTTTCACGACCCCAGTTCACCCTCCATGAACCAACGTGACGGCCCCTAGTCTCTATGACTAGGTAAGCCTAAATTATAGAAGAAAAACCAAATTTGCGGAAATAAAAACTTTCATAGAGATAATGTAATAAATAACATTTAAAAGTGCCGCTCGGCATATACAATATTTAACTCCCAAAACCAATACATATTTCCAAGACCCAGAAACCCATGAATCACAAGCTAAGAATACTACATAGCTCTAAATCTAGAATGTCTAACAAAGAATAAAAATACAGAAGGGCTAATATTTTAAAGCGTGAATAAAAAGGGACTCCACGACAGATATACCTTGAAGTCTCTTGAGCGGTAGCCTCGCTTGAGAGGTGATAGGACTGAGTCAAAGTACCTGGATCTGCATATGAAAACATGCATAGAAAGGGCATGAGTAAACCACAGCGGTACTCGGTAAGTGCCAAGCCTAACCTCGGTTAGGTAGTGACGAGGAAGGTCAGGGCCCTATTAGAGTTACTTAGAAGATAACATTCGATAGTGTAGAACAGAGCAGTATAAATAAGTACAGGAGGAAAAGTAACACAGGATATAAAGGACAACAATCACTAATAGAGACAACATAAACACAGAAAGAAATACATCTCAACACCAGTAATATCAACCGGGGATCTTCCAGGATACCGTCCTGTAGTCCCAATTATATATGTCTAATAAGTCTTCTGGGATACCATCCCGTAGTCCAGCTCATAGTACGCGAGTATCTACTGAAATCCCGTTCCGTAGTCCCAAATATAAATACCCATTACTAGGGGAATCTATCGGATGCATTCCCATAGTTCCATATAACTCTGTAAGGGAATCTACCGGAATCCCACATCCGTAGTCCCCAATGTAAAGAGACAAGGGGGTGGGAAGCTACTGGAATCCCACATTCATAGTCCAAATGAAAGTACATAGCAGCAACAGGAGATATACTCAGAAATGGCAAACTTATTATTAAGGCAAACAAACAGTCTAACCTAACATGCTGCAAAGAATTCAGGTAAAGAAACTGAACAAATAAGGCAATTGAATCACTTATTCATGTTTTCCTAAGCTAACAACAGGCGTAATAGTGCAAGTAATAAAATAGGAAAAGAAAACATACCATTAATTACTTAATGAAACCCGGATTTCCAACAATTAGCACAAGTATGCATTCGTCACATAATGTACAAGGCATTTCATTTATCAAATATATCAAATCCTAAGGGAAAGGTCCCCCCAAACAAGGTTAGGCAAGCCACTTACCTCGAACCAGCTCGAAATCGACCCAAAACTACGTTCTTGCCACGAGTACTCGACTCCAAATAGTCTAAATCTATCCAATTCAATTTCATAATGTAACTAAAATTTCATCTAAGTTATTCTACAAAGCAATTCTAAGCTAATACGTAAAATTAGGTAAAATGACCAAAACTCCGCTCGGCCCCACATCTCGGAATCGGGTAAAATTTATATTTTCAGAATCCTAATACTCTTACGAGTTCATGCATACTAAAATTATCCAAATCTAAGGTCAAATCCCCAATCAAAAGTCAAATTTTAGGTCTAAGAACTTTCTTCCAATTTTTTCCCAATTTTCAGCTCCACTTTGAATTTAAATGGTGAAACTAACAATAGATTGATCGAATATAACTAGAAAGGGTTAAATAATTTATACCGACTGATCTCCTCTTCAATTCCTCCAAGAATCACCCTCTCTCGAGTTCCAAATTGAATTTCCAACTTTTGAAACTAAACCTTCCAAATTTCATATTTCTGCCCAACTATTTCCGTATGGGACCGCTTCTACCGTCCTGCTTTTGCAAAACCATTTTCGCATCTGCCACTTTAACTTAAGGTTCGAGTTTTCGCATATGTGGTTATCCTTTTGCAGATGCGGGGCCGCTTCTATGGTGAAGATGTCGCTTATGTGGTCCCTGCTGCCTTTCCTCCTTTTCTTCTTCTCTGGTTATTCTACCACTTCTGCGGCTCCGAATCTAAGGAACACAAATCGAAGATGCAGTTAATACAGAAAAACAACTGAAGCTGCAACTTCAACCCCTAAAATCGTTCCATCAACTAACCGAAATCATCCTGAGGCCTCGGGTCCTTAACCAAACCTACCAACATATCCCATAACTTCATTCAAACTTCTTCCAACCTTCGGAACACTCAAAACAACATCAAAACACCTATTTCACATTAGATTCAAGCCTAAAAATCCCAAAACTCTAAACATATGCTTTTGATCAAAAAGTCTATCAAACCTCATATGAATGACCTAAAATTTTGCACACACTCACATTCAAAACTACGGAACTACTCCAACTTCTGGAATTCCATTGCAACCCTCGGATCAAAATCTCTCTATCGAATCGAAAACTTTAAAATTTCTCCTTTTGGAATTTCAATCCTAAATTAGCTACGTACATCTAAAACACAATCCAAATACGCCCCTCAGCTTAAAATAACCCAACAGAGCTAACAGAATCAACAGATTTCCATTCCAAGGCAGTCTTCACACTGTTCTGACTACGTTCAACTTTCCAACACTTAAGCTCTTATTTAGGGATTAAGTGTCCCAAAATTCTCCGAAACTTAAAATAGTACATCCCGGAAAATAAAAATTGTAGAAATAAACATAGGAAAGCAATTAGTAGGGGATCGGGGCATTAATTCTTAAGACAACCGGTCAAGTCATCACACAAACCCTTTGAACCATTCTGAGCAGACTATGATATGTCCTTACAAGCAGCATGACTTAAGATTCAACCTATTTTTAAACCATTTTCAACCATTTCCTCAATTTTGATATTCTCAGCAAACAACATTCCCATAGTAGACATTATGTTCTGGAAATTGTCCGCCTCTTGGGTATGTAGAAAGACAGTGACTATTTCAATTTAGTCCATTGGAGTTTATATCTTGGCAGCTTGGTCACACCATTTGACAGCATATTCGTAGAAGCTTTCTGTGATTTTCTTTTTCAAATTGGACAAAGTGTTTCTGTCTGTAGAGATGTTTGCATTATACTAGAACTGGCGGACAAAATCTCGGGCAATATCATCCCACATGTGCCAATCGGTAATTTCTTGATGTGTATACCACTCAAAAACGATTCCGCTGTGGCTTTCCATAAAATAGGCTATTAGCAACTCCTCTTTTCCACCAGCACGTCTCAACTGGATACAATATCATTTCAGGTGCTCGTCGTACTTCTCAAATTTTAGAATTTTGAAGCCAACTGGCAAGTGGACATGGGGAAATATACAAAGGCCAGAGTATGAGATACTCTTTTGGCCACTTAGACCTTGCAGGTTTTACAATATTTGTTCTAGGCTCTTCATCTTCCAAGCCATTTACTCTTGCTCGGGATTTTTTACAACCTTTTGTTGCTCCCTTGAGAGATCATATTCTTGAGGTTGAGTGAAAGAGTACGGGTCACATATGTCATTTCTTATTGAAGCTGTGGACCCTGAAAAGTGAACATTGGAGATACAAATATGGTTGTGGTAAAGTCGGTTGTGTTCTGATGCAAACTGGTTCTGTAGAGAACAATATTGGAGGTGCCTAGGAAACTGTAGCCTGGGGGGAGCCACAGAAGGTATGCCAGGATCATGGAACAGCATTGGAGGGTGCATGGATGGGATAAGCGGGTTGGGCACAGGGGTGTTCTTAGCCTCACTTTACTTGCAGATCAACTCAGGGAACCCAGGGATTGCACTTGGTTGTTCCCTACCATTAAACCAGGCGTCCCACATTTCCAATATGCAGAGACAAAACATCTTATTCTCTTCAATAACTGTTGATTCTAGCTGCAGAATAGCCGATGCCAGGCTATCCTTAGGACCGATGATTGGTAGATTGCTTTCGAAGGTCATCTGTGTCTTTGGATCTTGTGAAGAAGGGGAGGCTAGACTACCAACAAAACCAACCACCAAAACCTGGCTATTTGCTCACCCAACAACTTTGTTAGTTTTGAGATTCTTAAAAGATAGGAAATTGCACGTGTGGATTCAATGCACTTAAATAGTTAAACGTTTCTACCATGTCTTTGAACGCTTGCATGTTTCATCTCAGCTTTAACTAACTCTTTCAGTATGTACCTTTTTCTTTTATTTTTTCCTCTCTTTAATTACTCTTTTTTTTCATCTCGTTTTTGCCGCTCTTTTATTTTTGTCACTCTTTTTTTCACCCAATTTTCTTTCTCTTTTTTTCAGTTTATTTTTAACTTAGTAAATTTTATGGCTATGATCGCATCCGATGGGGATTTGCTACGTATTATGATCCCGCATGAATCAAATCTTCGAAAAATTTTAGAATGAAGTAAATAAACTAACTCTTTTTTCTTTTTCTTTTTCTTTTTATAACACTAAGACGATGAAAGCATTAAGGTAAAAGGAAAATATTTTTTTCAATTTATTTTTTAAAAATTTTCAAAAGAAATGCTTTAAAAGAAGAAAGAAAATATTTTTTGGATATTTGACTTCGATTTTTCTTTTATTTTTTAAAAGAATGACTTCTAAGCATTCCTTTTCTTTTGATTTGAACGTTAGGAGTATCAAAAGTAAATGGAAATTTTTTTTTTGAATTTACATTTGTTTTCTCTTTTTCTAAAAAAGAAAGAAAATATTTTTGGATTTCGGATGTTGGCTCTTAATTTTTGAATGAGTCACTTTTAAGAAAATATTAAGAATTTATGAGTTTTTATTTATTTACAAAAGTACTTCTAAAGAAAAGCGAAAATATTTTTAAAATTTAATTTTTCAATTTTTCTTGTTGACTTTTACAAATGAAAGACTTTTAAACAAGGAAAATAAATTTTTTCTTTTACTCTATTTTCTGAATTCTTTTTTGAATTTTTAGGAAAATAATTCTTAAAAAGGCAGAAAAAATATATTTTTTGGATTTTGATTTCACTTGTGAATATTCGAAAAGATTTTTAGGAAAACATTTCGGATTTTTGAGTTTCTCTATCTTTTTTTCTTTTTTCAGTTAAGAAAGTACTTTTAAAAGAAAGTGAAAATATTTTTGAATTTTTATTTCTTAATTTTTATTTTTTATGGAAATTTATAAAAGGAAGAGTTCTAAAGAAAAAGAAAATATTTTTTATTTTTTATTTTGATTTTGACTTCTTTTTTTTGTGGATTTTTTGGAAAAAATACTTCAAAATAAAGGTAACCTGTATTTTGAATTTTGATTTTTGATTGATTTTTTATATATATGAAAGACTTCAAAAACAAGGAAACTAAATTTTCAGTTTTAAAATCTCTTTTAATTTTTTATAATTTTCTAAGGAAATGCATCTAAAGAAGAAATTAAAGGAAAATATTTTGAATTTTCAAAAACTGGGGTTGAAATCGGTGAGGTTTTCCTACGATCTCACATTTGGTGAGAATTAGACCCTCGTAATTCAATTAGTTTTGATGGAACAAGGGAAGCATGGCATTAGAAAATTTGGCTCATTTTGAAATGACTTTTCCTTTTTTTTCTGGGAAGAGTTTCGGGGATTATCAAATACCTAACACACTCTTGGTTTTTTTCTCTCCTTTTTTAATTTTTTTCTATATTTTAGAAGCCGATCAACACGCAAGTCGAACCAAACAGATGTGCATGTAGCACGTAAGATTAGGGAATGTTCATAAAACCCGAAAAATTGAACCAAACTAACCAAAACACCGATATTTTTTGGTTTGTTTTGGTTAATAAGAAAAAACCTAACCTAACCGGCAATAGGAGTAACTATTTTAAATTTATTATTACACCTGTATATATGTATACTGTTATACAAAGTTTTAAACAATTTATGGTAAATGTTAATAGTTTGCACTTTTAATATAGTTCTTTACCTTTACATTCTAATTTGATTGGTAGTTATCTTTCTTTTAGTGTAAGATTCCATTTCGTGTTAAAAATAATATATTTTTAATTGAGTCCTTAAATTATTCATCACTATTTGATTCAATTATCATCAATATATTTTGGTAATTAATAGATTTATCAAAAGGCAATTGATTTGATAGTGTTACATTGAAAATATGGGTGTCATAATATGTGTTTTGTAGTGTATGTCTATATTTAAGAAAAAATCAATAAGTAACCGAAAAATCGAAAACCGACATAAAACGAATCGAGAAAAACCGACTTAATTGGTTTGGTTGGTTCTAATATTTGAAAAATCGACTTACTTGGTTTGGTTTCTTTTTAGGAAAAAATCGATCTAAACCGAACCATGAACACCCCTACGTAAGGTGCATCAGGATGGTCTTTCTATTTTGGATGGACCAGTACTAGATGGACCCAACCCTTATGTTGAATCCCCAAAGTAAAATGCACAAGATGCAAACAAGCATTCCCACTAGGGATCCGACATAAGTCTAAGTTATTCTAGGTTTAAAACCTGGGAATATTGTCATAGACTCAGTTTATCCAAGTGGACAACTCGAGCTGGGGGAGGGGGGGAAGGGCCAGGTACTGAGAATCAAAAGGCCATCCGGCTTTATTACTTGTCCGAACCTCTTTGTATTTTAAGGTATGACACTAACAAAAGAGGAGCCACGCCAGCGTGCACATCCTTGAAGATGAGAAAGGAAGGGTTTCGTAACAGTTTATATATAGTTCAAATAATATCAAAGCGGTAAAAAAATAACACTCATTAGACCCAACCATATAATAAAAATTAGATAATTTATTAAAGTCAATCATAACAATTATTCTAAGCTCGAATTCATGAACCTCGAACCAAAAGATCTTGGTTATGATCCCCAGCATAGTCACCAGAGCTGTTATACCTCCTTTTTATCACCTGAGGGGTATATAGGGGTTTTTCCAATTAAATTGACATAAATCAAAATGGGATTAATTAATTTATCTTTCATAGTTGCCACTTAGAATAGTTTATTTGGTGTCCCAAGTCACCGATTTATTTTAAAATCTCAAGTTGAGGAAATTTGACTTTATTTAAAAGTCTGTGGACCACAAATTCTAGATAAGGAATTTTGTTTACCCGGGAAAAGGTGTGAAGCATTCTTAAGTTCTGTAGTTCTAGCATGGTCGCTTAAACTATTAATAATAATTCTATTTTATGATTTACTACACATTTTAAACATCTTTGTGCATTTTTTAAACCTTATAACCGCTTTTAGTTATTTTATGGAATTATTTTAGGATTGTCATACACTTGTTTGTTAGATATACATCGCAAATCATGCTACGGAAACCGTACCCACGATCTACAACATGTTTAATCTATTAAATTTATTAGAATTATTGGTCGGGTCACGTAAATGTACCCCCGAATTTGTAAAATAGGTACCACAGCTACGTCGTAGGAATCGTACCCGTAGTTACGATGATTTTATTATAAACGCACTCAAAAGTGAACTACGAGTGTAAGGTGTTTTTTTATGCGAAGTTAATATTAATGTGGGGCCATAGTTTATTGATTTTATTTGCGTGTGGAACACCTCAAATTTTTTTTAAAAGAAAAGATATGATTTTTTTAAGGCAAACTAAGGATGGTGCTTCTTTAATCTAATTAAAAACTAGGTATAGAACCATATCATCGGAATCATACCCGTAGTTATAATAATTTAATTGTGTGTCTAAGGCAAACTACGGTGTTCATGAACTATTTATTACTAAATTTGAGATTATTGCGAGGCCTAGTGTTGAAATCAATTGGTTGAACTTCTAAAGTAAACGAAGAATAAAAATAATCAGTTTTCTAAATCAATTGTGTAAGTTAACGAAATAAGCAATGGACATCAAAACATTTGCTTAACAGTGTCATACTAGAGTCAGTTTACCCTCAAATTAATCAAGAGCAACCAAACTATCCATTTACAATTTCCGCGTAACAAAATAAAAATAAGTAACTAAACATTCAATAATGCTTTCCTCCATCTGAAGAACTCTTTTTATATGAATTATCTAGCCTAAAGTGTTTTAAAATTATTTTCTCATGCTTTAGTGAAATATAGGCTGTTATGTATTAGCTGGTCTCGTTTCAGCGGACAACTAAGTCTATGCCAAAGTATAGATAGACTGCCATTTTTTCAATTGTAAGAAGTAGGAACCAATCAAAAGAAAGAGCATTAAATGATTCTACATTTACTGAACTTGTAGTTTGTGCCTTTAGTTAAACATTTACTCAGCGAGATTCAGAAACAACGAGAACCCGAACAGAAACAGATAAGATCTGTCACAATCAGCAAGAATAGCAGTAACCAATAGCGATTTTGGCCCAAATGAGGTTTCGAAACTAGAGAATTGAATATAAACAACTGTATTTTCGATTGATCCATTTTCAAGTTGCTTTCCTTTTGCCTTGTTCTTTCTTTACCCCTTTGTTTTTTTTAAATCTCTCATATTCTTCTTCGAAAATACAGAGGTGAGCGAGGAAGAGGGAAGGAATCTATCAGTGGCTGATTAGGTGTTAGTTTTCACCAATTTCTTGCGAAGCTGGCCGGCAATAGAGGATTCAAGCTTGTTTCAGCCAACTTCATGGTGATTGATGGAGAAAATAAAAACAAAAGTTGAGGGGAAAGGATCTGTTACCTTGGTTCTTTTCAGGGGATGGGATTTCCGACGTTTGTTTTGATTTTTTGATAGCAAAAGGAAGCTGATGTTCTGGGAGGTGAGCTGAAGAACGGCAGATCGTTTTTTAGAGTCTAGGGGTCTACGCCGTTTCTCTCTCTGTCCAAGGGAAAGAACCATTTTTTAATAAAAGAAATCATTAACTGGTATGAAATATTAGATTATGGTGGATGTCCATAACTCCTATAACACCCACTATTTTTATTCATTATCTCCATAACTCCCATTACTCCAATACTTATGGTTGTAACTCTCACACCTCAATGATCTCCCCCATGATCTTCCTCCATGATCTCAAAAGCTTAATGACATATTTATGTAATTCTTTTAGTATACCTCTATGTAGTACTATAAATAGAGGATGAGAAATCATTTTGTAATACACTTGGATACATAGAAGAAATATATTCTCTTCTCTATTTCTCTCTACTTTGTTGTCTATCTTTTTGTTTATTACTTTGAGCTAAGTTTTGTAACACGTTATCAGCACGAAGCTCTACTATCTCAAGAATCTCTTTGAGAAAATTAAGGCATTTTTTCTCCTCCTAATTTTATTTTAATTATGTCTGACATTATAAAAAGAAAGTTTGTTGCCCTTGAAATTTCGGGCAAGAACTACATGACATGGGTGTTGGATGCTGAAATCCATTTGGATGCAATGGGTCTTGGAGACGCCATTAAAGACAGAAATAATGCATCCACCCAAGACTGTGCTAAGGCCTTGATTTTCTTGCGCCATCACCTTGATGAAGGTTTGAAAATTGAATATCTCATAGTCAAAGATCCACTTATCTTGTGGAATGGCTTAAAGGAGAGATATGACAACTTAAAGTTGGTCACTCTGCCACAAGCACAATATGATTGGGCTCATCTGAGGCTCCAAGACTTTAAGTCTGTTTCTGAATATAATTCTGCAATGTTTAGAATTACGTCTAAATTGAAACTCTGTGGAGATACTATAACTGATTATGATATGCTTGAAAAAACGTTTACAACGTTTCATGCCTCCAATATGGTTCTGCAACAACAGTACAGAGAGAAAGGTTTCAAAAAGTACTCTGAGCTGATTTCTCTTCTCCTTGTGGTTGAGCGAAACAATGACCTGCTCATGAGAAATCACGAAAATCGACCCACTGGGTCTACACCATTGCCTGAAGTAGATAAGGTGTATTCCCATTTTGCTAAGCGTGGAAAAGGCTATGGCTTTAATCGTGGTCGTGGTTGGGGTCATGGCCGTGGACGTGGACAAGGAAGAAATTTTTCTAGTGTTAGTCATCCCCCAAAGAGATATAACCACCAAAAGCGGAAATGGAATTATGAGAATCCAAATAGTTCAGAAACTATATGTTATCGTTGCGGTGGAAAAGGGCACTGGGCAAAAATTTACCGTGTACCAAGACATTTGGTTGAGCTTTATCAAGCATCTCTAAAGAGTAAAGGCCCTGAAACCAATTTTGTCTCTGACAATAATTTTGACATCACCCACTTGGATGTGGCAGACTTCTTTGAGCACCCTGAGGGGAAAATAGATCACTTGACCGGTGATGGATCCATGGTTAAAGAAGATTGAGCAGTTTGATATTTTTATTTTTACTTATTCGTAGTAGTTAATGAATAAACAATTATCATAGTTTACATAAGTTATCTATTATTGTGATATGGTTCAAATTTTATATTTTCTGCTTTAAGCTAGTAAAGCTAAGTATCAAGCAAGTATTCGTTAAAATTATAATATGCTTGAAATAAAATAAAAAATATATATATTAAACAGAATGATCAGTTTCATTTTTGTAATCCTTTCTAATCTGCTCGGTGTTAATGTGTTAGCACATTAAAGGTGCTATTATGCTAGTACTATTATGAACCTGAAACAGATTCACTGCCAACATCAATTAACTCAATTAGTTGAATCATTCTAGGTGAAATATTCAGTTCAAAACAATTCAATCAATGATCAAATATCGATATTTACCTTAAGAGTTTTATCAACTTGACAAATAATCTGTATTATGGTTTTAAAATATATAACTTTAGATTACACATTCATCTTATGCTTTATTTGTAGCACATTAAATATAGTAATAAAAGAAATATTGTGAAGACTCTTTATGCTACTACTAATTGTTAATACTTTGATATTAAAAGGAGAATAACTATGATAAAAGATATTTCATTATGTTGAATCATAGACTTAAATTTGTTTATTCTCATATCTATAAAAAAAATACTAATATTTTTCGTATATTTCTTTTGTATGTCAAACCATGGGAAGCAAATATGGATATCTCACAAAGCAAACTTGGATACATAGAAGAAATATATTCTCTTCTCTATTTCTCTCTACTTTGTTGTCTATCTTTTTGTTTATTACGTTGAGCTAAGTTTTGTAACACGTTATCAACGTCCAATTGTAAAAATATTTGTTTAATTGATTCATGTACCACACATACGATATTCAAAGAGAAGAAATATTTCTCTCATTTAAGTATGTGTAAGGCAGATGTTACTACAATTTCTGGTAGTAGTAAATTGATTGAAGGCTCCGGAAGAGCAACTATAACTCTGCCTAAAGGAACAATATTTATCATAGAGAATGCAATGTTCTCTTCCAAGTCTAAGAGGAACTTGTTGAGTTTTAAAGATATCCGTCAAAATGGATATCATATTGAGACAATAAATGAGAATAATCTTGAATATCTCATGATTACAAAGAATGTCTCTGGCCAAAAGAGGGTTATTGAGAAGTTTCCATCTTTATCTTGTCGCCTGTATTGGACAAAAATTAGTGCAATTGAGGCACATTCCACAGTAAACCAAAAGGTTACTGATTCCAATACTTTTGTACTTTGGCATGATCGATTGGGACATCCTGGATCAATTATGATGAGACGGATTATAGAAAACTCATATGGGCATCCATTAAAGAATTTCAAGATTCTTTTAAATAATGAATTTTCTTGCACTTCTTGTTATCAAGGTAAGTTAATTATTAGACCATCACCAACAAAGGTTGGAACTGAGTCACCTATGTTTTTGGAACGTATACAAGGGGATATTTGTGGACCTATTCACCCACCTAGTGGGTTCTTTAGATATTTTATGGTCTTAATAGACGCATCCACTAGATGGTCTCATGTGTGCCTATTGTCATCACGCAACCTTGCGTTTGCAAAATTAATGGCACAAATAATTCGATTACGAGCACAATTTCCTGATAATCCAATTAAGTTTATTAGACTAGATAATGCTGCTGAGTTTTCATCCCAAGCATTTAATGATTATTGCTTATCAATTGGGATAAAAGTGGAACATCCTGTAGCTCATATTCACACTCAAAATGGTCTTGCAGAATCATTAATTAAACGTCTGCATTTAATTGTAAGACCATTACTCATGAAAACGAGGCTGCCCACTTCGGTTTGGGGTCACGCCATTTTGCATGCAGCAATGCTAGTTCGTCTCAGACCGACGAATTATCACAAATATTCCCCGTTGCAATTAGTTTTGGGTCATGAACCTAATATATCCCATTTAAGAATTTTTGGATGCGCAGTATATGTACCCGTAGCACCGCCATATCGCACCAAAATGGGTCCGCAAAGAAGGTTAGGAATATATGTTGGGTTTGAATCGCCCTCCATTATTCGCTACCTCGAAACATTGACAGGGGATTTGTTCACTGCACGATTTGCAGACTGTCGATTCGATGAGACACTTTTCCCAAAATTAGGGGGAGAAGTTGGTGAAACCAAACGGGAAATTTTGTGGAAAAATTCATCATTATCTCATCTTGATCCACATACCTCTATTTGTGAAAAAGAGGTGCAAATTATTATCCATTTTCAAAGAATAGCAAATCAAAGGCCTGAAGCATTCACGGACTTGAAAAGGATAACAAAATCTCACATCCCCGCAGAGAATGTTCCAATCCGTATTGATGTCCCTATTTGACAATCTTCTAGTGTCATATCTAATGAGTCGAAAGCAAGCCTAAAACGTGGCAGGCCATTAGGTTCCAAAGATCGAAATCCTAGAAAAAGGAAAGCAAATTATCAAAATGACACTACGAAAGAATCTCATGAGGAAATTCACGATTTAATAAATTCTGAGATTCATGAAGAATCCATTGAGCCCGAGACTCAGGAAAATACGGAACTATCAATAAATCCAATCGATATTGAGGCAAATTTTAATCGAGTGGATATAGTGGTGGATTATGTCTTTGAATATAATGTTGCATCTAGCATTATGCAAGAAAGTGAGGATCTTGAACCTCAATCTGTTGGAGAATGTCGACAAAGATTTGATTGGCCAAAATGGCAAGAAGCAATCCAATCAGAATTGAATTCACTTGCAAAACGTGAAGTTTTTGGGCCTATAGTTGAAACACCTAATAGTGTTAAGCCTGTTGGCTATAGATGGGTTTTTATACGCAAGAGAAATGAGAAAAACAAGGTACAAAGATATAAGGCACGCCTTGTTGCACAAGGATTTTCTCAAAGGCCTGGTGTCGATTATAAAGAGACATATTCACCCGTAATGGATGCTATAACTTTCCGTTATCTCATTAGTTTTGTTGTCCTTGAAAAGCTTGACATGCAATTAATGGATGTGGTTACTGCCTATCTTTATGGCTCACTTGATAATGAGATATACATGAAAATTCCCGATGGATTCAAAATGCCAAACACTCATAATTCAAATTCCCGGGAAATGTTTTCAATCAAATTGCAAAGATCTTTGTATGGTCTAAAGCAATCAGGACGAATGTGGTATAATCGTCTTAGTGAGTATTTATTAAAGGAAGGCTATATAAATGATGCCATTTGCCCATGTGTTTTTATAAAGAAAACAACATCGGAATTTGTTGTACTTGCCGTATATGTCGATGACATAAACCTTATTGAAACTCCCATAGAACTCCAAAAGGCAATTGATTATTTAAAGAAGGATTTCGAGATGAAAGATCTCGGAAAGACAAAATTATGTCTTGGTTTGCAAATTGAATATTTGGCAAACAAAATTTTTGTTCATCAATCTGCCTATATAGAAAAGGTATTGAAACGGTTTTACATGGATGGAGCATATCCTTTAAGTACTCCGATGGTTGTTCGATCACTTGATGTGAATAAGGATCCATTCCGACCGCAAGAAAAGAATGAAGAGCTACTTGGTCCTGAAGTACCATATCTTAGTGCAATTGGCGCACTAATGTATCTTGCAAATACTACAAGGCCTGACATAACTTTTTCAGTTAATGTCTTAGCAAGATATAGCTCTGCTCCCACAAGGAGACATTGGAATGGAATCAAACATATATTGCGGTATCTAAAAGGGACTACCGATATGGGCTTATTTTATAGCAATAATTGCAGTCCTGATCTTGTTGGTTATGCTGATGCTGGATATTTATCTGACCCACACAAGGCTCGATCTCAAACAGGTTATGTGTTTATCTGTGGCGGCACTGCCATATCTTGGAGATCGACTAAGCAATCAATTGTGGCTACTTCATCTAATCATGCTGAGATAATCGCTATTCATGAAGCAAGTCGAGAGTGTGTGTGGTTGAGGTCTATAATACATCATATTCGAGACAAATGTGGTTTGAAATGTGACAAACTACCCACGATTTTGTACGAAGACAATGCAGCATGCATAGCCCAATTGAAGGGAGGATTCATAAAAGGAGATAGAACAAAGCATATTTCACCAAAGTTATTTTTCACACATGATCTTCAAAAGAATGGTGATATCAATGTGCAACAGATTCGTTCAAGTGATAATATGGCTGATTTGTTCACAAAATCTCTACCAACGTCAACCTTCAAGAAGCTGGTACACAAGATTGGAATGCGAAGGCTCAAGGATGTGAGTTGATGCTCTTTTCAGGGGGAGTTAATGCGCGTTGCACTCTTTTTCCCTTACAAGTTTTTGTCCCACTGGGTTTTCCTTGCAAGGTTTTTAACGCGGCAACAAAAATGCATTTTGTTAGATATGTGTACTCTTTTTCCTTTTCTAGAATTTTTTTTTTCCCATTGGGTTTTATTTTAGTTAAGGTTTTAACGAGGCACATTATCTTTGGACATCTAAGGGGGAGTGCTATGAAATATTAGATTATGGTGGATGTCCATAACTCCTATAACACCCACTACTTTTATCCATTATCTCCATAACTCCCACTACTCCAATACTTATGGTTGTAACTCCCACACCTCCATGATCTCCCCCATGATCTTCCTCATGATCTCAAAAGCTTAATGACATATTTATGGAATTCTTTTAGTATACCTTAGTACTATAAATAGAGGATGAGAAATCATTTTGTAATACACTTGGATACATAGAAGAAATATATTCTCTTCTCTATTTCTCTCTACTTTGTTGTCTATCTTTTTGTTTATTACTTTGAGCTAAGTTTTGTAACATTAACGAATTAATCCTAAAATGTAAAAATATAATCTAAATGTAATGTATGGTATTTCTGATATTTCTCATGATTTTAAAAAAAATAAAACGTGCACAAAAATACAATCAATTAATAAAAATCCTAGAAAAAATCCGTAAAAAATGGCAAATGATTGGAAAAAAATCTATTTTCTTGGATTTTATAAGAGTAATTTATATAGGGCAAAAATCACATGCTCACACTCGTTAGCGCGTGTCAAAGACTAGAGACCACGGTCGCGGATCGTCCCCCGAGGGCTATCGACACTCGCCCTCAAGGCAGTACAGACCAACAGTTATGGTGAGAAACTAGGGAGTTCCCAAGGCACGTGACTAGAGCTGACAAAGTCTAGTGGAGTACTCCAGAAACGAATCAAAACATTAAATGGTTATTCCAGCCCCATATCTTTGTAATTAATGCATTTGTACTATGTTGGGTGTACACGGTGAAATCGGAGGGTTCAATTTCTCGTCATTAAGGAATTTCAGAAAACTATCTCGTAGCCTCGAGACTGCAAAGTTGTGACTGAGTTTCCTCCCTTGAGGATCGTCTGTGCCCGGCCTAGAGGCAATATCGACCGTGCAAGGGTGAAAACGGGGAAGTTCCCAAGGCGCACAGATAAGTCTGACAAAGCCTAGTCGGCCTACTCTGGACCCGAATCAGGGTGTCATGTCTAGTTGTCCCATCTCTATATCTTTACAATTAATGTATTTTGGTACTATTTTGGGATTCCTCTTCTATATAAAAGGGATCCTTACCATTTTGTAGATAACTGTTGCTCCAACTACTCCACAAGAAATATAGAAGAATATTCTTTTTTCTCTCTAACATACTATCTCGGTATTATTGCTCTTATTTATTATCTACACACTTGTTCTTCATTTATTGCTTATCATTGGCCATAAAAGGCCTTTCTTAATTATTTTGTAACTGTTAGGCTATCCCGATTGCCCACGATAGCTCGAGCCCGAGCGTTGGAATCGAAATCGAGGCCACAAATCGACCATCTCGAGGCCCCAAATAGCTAAGCTATCACATTAATTATAGCTCCCTCCTTAACTTTAGTTCACCCTGTTAAGTCTAGCATATCTAGCATCTACTGCTTAATAACCAGCACTAAAATAGATCACGTATTTTTAGAGTCCCATCAATAAATTTAATTGTTATTAGCATTTTCACGGTAAATAGTTTGGCGACCATCGCGGGGCTAAATATAATAGTGATTATTTTCTTGTTGGTTTTATTACACAACACAAGTTATATTTCACACTTTTTCATGTTCAAGATCTTAATTTCAGGTTAAAATGTTTGGCTCGGTAAATAGAGTTTAAAAGGACAACCTCGAAAACCACGAAGAGAACAGTGTGGTTGCTCAAATTATTGGTGCGCCACCATGGAAACCCAAGAATGCACCGGGAACGATTCCAGCAGATGCGGTTCACGTGACGCACAACATGTCGATGAAACCTGCCATACTAATAGGAGCAT
The DNA here is from genome assembly GCA_034376525.1 of Nicotiana benthamiana. NCBI lineage: Eukaryota > Viridiplantae > Streptophyta > Magnoliopsida > Solanales > Solanaceae > Nicotiana > Nicotiana benthamiana. Next base: position 89,249,802 of record CM067337.1, on the reverse strand, counting down.
ACACCAACGCGACCAACAAGAAGCCCAAAAAATCCCAGCTTGGGAAGAATGAGAAGTTAGCCTCCATGTTATTTTTGATATGTTGCAGGCACAACAGTTGGCTATTGCATAGCTACAAAGTCACCAGAAAACTCCTAGCACGGTAGCACCGGGAACAACTCCCTCAGCCAAACAGGTACCAAAGAGGTCAAGCAATAATTGATCGATACCCGATCCCATCATCCTAAAAACTTTCAAGGACCTCACCAAAACTATCGAGTCAGGTGAGGAAATGATAGAACCTAAAGACAAGAAGTCTGAAACCTACAACTCCAGGGTCGAACAAATCCTGGGTGCACCCCCGGTCTTGAAAGGTGTAGATTTGAAGAAGTCCATGCAACGACCATTCTCAGAGAAAGCGGCTCCGAAACCCATTCTAAAAAAGTTCTGAATGTCAGAACTACCAAAGTACAATGGGACCTTGGATCCCAATGAACACGTTACTGCATAAACGTGTGCAGTAAATGGCAATGACATAAAAGACGACGAGATCGAATCTGTATTATTGAAGAAGTTCGGGGCAACGCTCTCAAAGGGGGCCATGATATGGTATCACAACCTAGCTCCCAACTCCATAGACTCATTCGCCATGCTGGAGGTCTCCTTCATAAAGGCGCACGACAGTGCCGTCAAAGTAGCAATGAAGAAGTCTGACGTGTTCAAGATCAAGGAGAGGGTAGAACAAAATGTTGTGAGAGTAAGTATCTCGCTTCCAAACAGAATGAATTAAACATGGTCTCTGCCGACTAGGCAGTGTAGGCCTTCACTCAAGGCCTAAATGAGTCGAGCTCAGCAACCTCAAGGTAGTTTAAAGAGAATCTAATCGAGTATCTTGCCGTGCCATTTCGGACAATACAAAATTGATACTAGTTGAATATCAGGGTCGAGGATGATAAAGTACAAGATCAATCGGGCTTAGTATACACGAGCAGGCTCTTAATAAAGGAGCCAAAGCCAAACAAAGAAAGGTATCAGCCATACATCGAAGACAGGAGAAACGCCTCAAAGCGTAACCCACCTCGCAATAATCGATTGGTCAACCGAGGAATGAATCCTCGGGGATTCATTAACAGAACCGGATTTTATGGAAACATGGGACAAATAGGGCAGCTCTTAGCAGAATATAAGCAGATGGCCCAGGCCTATACAGTCGAATCCTTCCCAAAGGAATTATAACTTGGTATGTGAATTTCATAATACATACGGCCATAGGACAGACGATTGCCACCACCTCCGAGAGGAAGTAACTAGGCTACTCGGTAAAGGCCACCTTCGAGAATTCTTAAGAGACTCGGACAAAATTCATTTCTGAGAAAGAGATCCAGCCGAGAAGAATGAAATGAATGAGCCACAACATGTTATCCACGTGATATTGGGAGGCGTCGATGCTCTCCAGGAACCCGTGATGAGAAGGATTAAAATATGCATCGCTAGAGAAAAGCGAACGCGAGGATACGTACCCGAAGATGCCCTCGGATTAAGCAAAGAGGACTCTGAGACCTCATCTCAACCTCATAATGACATAATGGTTATCTCTTTCCTCATGAAAACATTTCAAGTAAAACATGTACTCGTGGATCCAAGTAGCTCGGCCAACATTATCAGGTCGATGGTAATAGAGACGCTCGGACTGCTAGACCAGATCGTGCCGGCTACCCGAGTTTTCAATGTATCCAACATGGAAAGTGAAACAACGAAAGAAGAAATCACCCTCCTAGTCAGTGTTTCCGGCATGACCTAAAATGTCAAATTTCATGTCATCGAAGGAGACATGAGGTACAACGCTTTGTTCGGACGTCCGTGGATACACAACTTGAGAGTAGTATCATCCACCCTCCACTAAATGATCAACTTCCTAACAAAGGATGGGATTAAAACCGTCAACAGGGGACAACACGCGGGAAGGGAAATGTTCACGGAGCACGACGTAGAACCGACACAAATATCTACACTCTCAAAGGAACCAAAAAGGCAAGTAAACTACATCATCGGCTAAGACCAATTAAGCATAGTAAAGGACCGTACTATGTCCTCATTACAAGCGACAAGGACATATCAAACCTCGGAACATCATCGGTACATCCCATACTAAGGTACGACCGTCTCCCTTTTTATTTTTTATTTTTAACACTAACCCTTATGCAAGCGCCCGATGAAAGCAGTCAAAGCACTAACCCAGCTCGATGAACTTAAGATGTTAAAGCATTTGTTGCACTCTTTTTCCTTCAACCATGTTTTGTCCCGAAAAGGGTTTTACCGGCAAGGTATTTATTACGAGAAAACATTCACATGCTACCTATGGAAGATTCAACAAGTATTCTAGGCTTTATATGCAATCAACCCCCGAACACTAGAGGGAATACCCTTAGAATATCATCCACTCAGAAGAGCCGAGAAATTCCACATAGGCTCCTAACAGGAAACCGATGTATCGAGGCAAACGGTCAAATGAACCGTATCCGCATAATGGGGCCCCGGATAGCAGAGACATATGTACTTGTCCCATGTAATCAAAGAATATCTTTTGCCAAAGCATCTCATACTACAAAGGAAACTCAATATTTACTCAATAAAGATTCCTCCATCGAAAACGCCCCAAATACTCGGAGACTGGCCTATTTGGCACCTGCATGACCTCGGGGTTGGAACTTCAAACTTATAATCCCTCAACGAGGCAGCATGGAAATCAACAAACATCACCAAAAAAGAAAAACACCCCAAACACTCAGAGAATGGCATCAAAAACTAAAATAATGCATGAGCTAGGGTCGAAATCTCAAAAATCGTAAATCCTCAATGAGGCAATACCGAACTCAAAAGTAACGACTCATGAGCCAAAACAAAGTCAATGACTCAGAGACTATAACCAATCATAGTTCAGTAAAAGAACCTGAGGCCGTAAGACCTCGAACTGGCAGACTCGGTCTCATAAAAACTAAATAAGGCAACAACAAAAACTGTAAGACCTCAAGCAACGCATGAGTCATACTTGTACCAAGTATCAACAAAACTGTAAGACCTCAAGTAATACATGAGTCATACTTGAACAAGTATCCACAAAACTGTAAGACCTCAAGCAAGGAATGAATCATACTTGTACAAAGTATCGGCAAAAATTGTAAAATCTCAAGCATGGCATGAATCATACTTGTACCAAGTATTGACAAAAATTGTAAGACCTCAACCAAGGCATGAATCATACTTATATCAAGTATTGACAAAAACTATAAGAATTCAAGCAAGGCATGAATCATACTTGTACCAAATATCGACAAAAGCTGTAAGACCTCAAGCAAGGCATGAAAATTTTGTAAGACCTCACTACATGCATAAACTCATCCCGAAGTTTAGGTTGTATATCGAACTTGTAAGATCCCCGAAAAGGCATACCCTTGATATAGACACCTAAACTACTACACTCAGGGACCTAAAACAGCTCCGGCCAAGCACAAATAATTAATTTAATACGACTATACAAGCCCAACTAACGCGACTTGGGGATGCCCGATTGTCGCAAAAAAAATCGTGGGCCAGTACTTAAATCTATTCCGAAAGAACCGGTTAATAGATTACCCTAGACATAGGCAAAAAAAGCATCGACCATGTCAACTCCATACCATGGGCTTCGAGATACTCATCCTCCGAGCCAAACCATACGGGGTGCTTGATCATTGCCGTGAAATGACACGTAATTATGGTTCTTCACATACCGACGATGGGTCAGACAAAATTTATTTTAAAAATTTCTTAACGAATGGAAAACAAAGCCAATAAAAGGTCGCTTCGACCCAAGGCGTAAGATCCATTGTCGCCAACCCACACAAATGTAAAACTTGAGGGTCAAATGAGCCCGAGTCATAACCCGATTCAAAGATAGAACCAAAACTAGTTAACTACATATGCCTAAGGGCAACGCGTAAGAGCCAGTGTCACTAGCTTATATTAAAAGGCCGCATCGGCCCAAAGCATAAGATCCATTATCGACATCTCACCCAAACATGAAAACTGGTGGATTGAGCTTGAGTCGAAACCTGACTCGGAGACTAAACCCAAAATAGTTAACTACATATGCCTCTGGGAAAAGGTAAGAGCCATTTTCGCCAGCCTATTGAGCCTCAGGGCCATGCACATAAAAGATCACATCGATCAAAGCCTAAAAGCCATTGTTGCTAGCCTAATGAGCCCCATGGCCTCACACATAAAACATTGCTTTGATCAAAGTGTAATAGCCATTGTCGCTAGCCCAATGAGCCTTAGGTCTGCGCACATAAAAGATCGCTTAGATCAAATCGTAGGAGCCATTATTGCCAGCCTAATGAGCTTTAGAGTTGCACACATAAAAGATCGCTTCGAACAAGGGCGTAAGAGCCACTATCGCCAACCCACACAAATGCAAAACTTGAGGGTCAAATGAGCTTGAGTCATAACCCGATTAAGAGACAGAACCAAAAATAGTTAACTACATATGCCTAAGGGCAAAGTGTAAGAGCCAGTGTCACTAGCTTATATTAAAAGGCCGCATCGGCCCAAAGCGTAAGAGCCATTATTGCCAGCTCACACAAACATGAAAACTTGAGGGTGGATTTAGCTCGAGTGGAAACTCGACTCAGAGACTGAAACCAAAATAATTAACTATATATGCCTCTGGGAAAAGCGTAAGAGCCATTGTTGCCAGCCTAATAAGCCTCAGGGCCATGCATATAAAATAATGCTTCGATCAAAGCGTAAAAGCCATTGTCGCCGGCCTAATGAGCCTTAGGGCCACACCCATAAAAGATCGCTTCGATCAAAGTGTAAGAGTCATTATCGCCAGCCTAATGAGCCTCAGGTCCATGCACATAAAAGATCGCTTTGATCAATGCGTAAAAGCCATTGTCGCCAGCCTAATAAGCCACGGGGCTGCACACATAAAAGATCTCTTCGATCAAGGGCGTAAGAGCCATTGTCGCTACCCACGCAAACATAAACATTTGATGATTTAATGGGATCAAGTCGAAATATGACTAACCGACCAAATCCACAATAGTTGGACAAAGCATAAGAGGTCAAATGTGAACTTGAACTAAAGATCGCATTGGCCGAGCATGTAAGAACACTAAGGCAAGCCTAGTGAGCCCCAGGTCCATATGACGAATCTAAGGATTCTTACCGACTCTAAGACTAGCTCACTTAGCCAAATTCGAGACAAAAAGGGTACAAAATGTAAGGCCCTGTGAAAATTTGTACTCAAAATCTAGTTGCTTTTAGTGCCAAGTTTCGAATATGTGTTAGGAATGGGTAAAATTATACTAATCTCGCTTTTAAAAAATTAAGAATCAAATTTTTCCAGAAAAATACCATTCTGCGATCTAGAATGCGGTCGTAGATCAAGTATGCAGACCGCATTTCTACCGCAGAATGAGATAGTAGCCTGGGTAGAATTAGTTAAAAAGTGCGATCCATTATACGAACACATAACTAATATGTGGACCGTATAATCATCGCATAATTTTCCAAGGATTTTGTGAAAGGCGATTCTGCGGTGCATTATGCGACCGTAGAACGTGAATGCGGACAGCATTCCTGTCGCAGACCCAAATAGTACGCCTAGTTTTTGAGAACATTTTTGTAGTCCATTCTGCAGATATCATTTCTACTTTATGATCGCAAAGTGAGACCGTAGATCTGACTTGGGCTCTAATTTTCCTAAATTTTAAACCCGACCCCTTCTTCAATAAATCACCCAACCCCTCATTTTTACATAATTTCTTAACAAACTAGCGAGAAGAAAAGAGAACTCTTAAGAGAGAAAGTTTTGCATGTGTTAATTTGATTGGTAATCAGGAGCCCACCTAAAGAATGAAGGGATTGGTAATCAGGAGCCCACCTGAAGAATGAAGGGAAGCAGTTTAAGTTTTGGTAATCAAGATCCCACCTGGAGAACGAAGGAAGAAGCAATTTTAGTTTTGGTAATTAGGAGCCCACCTGAAGAAAGAAGGGAGAAGTAGTTTAACTGTTGCTAATTACGAGCCCACCTGAAGAACGAAAAGAAGCAGTCTAACTTTTGGTAATCAGGAGCACATCTGAAGAACAAAGTAACAGTTCAACTTTTGGTAATCAGGAGCCCACCTGAAAAATGAAGGGAATCAGTTTATGTGTTGGTAGTCAGGAGCCCACCTGAAGAGTGAAGGGAAGTAGTTTAAGTATTGGTAATCAGGAGCCCACCTGAAGAACGAAGAGAGAAACAATTCAAGTTTTAGTAATCAGGAGCCCACCTGAAGAACGAAGGAAAGAAATTCAAGTGTTAGTAATCAGGAGCCCTCCTGAAGAACGAAGGGAAGCAGTTTAAGTGTTGCTAATTAGGAGCCCACCTGAAGAACGAAGGGAAGCAGTTTAAGTGTTGGTAATGAGGAGCCTACTTGAAGAATGAAGAGAAGCAATCTAACATTTGGTAATCATGAGCCCACCTGAAGAACAAAAGGAGAAGCAATTCAATTGTTGGTAATCAGGAGTGCGCCTGTTGAACAAAGGGAAGCAGTTTCAATGTTGGTAATCAGGAGTCCACCTGAAGAACGAAGGGAAGTAGTTTAAGTATTGGTAATCAGGAGCCCACCTGAAGAACGAAGGGAGAAACAGTTCAAGTGTTGGTAATCAGAAGCCCACATGAAGAACGTAGAGAATCAGTAGAGTGTTGGTAATCAGGAGCCCACCTGAAGAATGAAGGGAAGCAATTCAAATGTTGGCAATTAGGCGCCCACCTGGAGAGCAAGAGAATATAGTTCAAGATTTTGTAATTAGGATTGCATCTGGAGAGCAAGGGAATACGGTTAATATTTTGGCAATCAGGAACCCACATAGAGAACAAAGATAATACAGCTAAAGTTTTGGTAATCAAGCGCCCACCTGGAAAGCAAGGGAATACAGCTAAAGTTGGTAATCAGGCGCCCACCTGGAGAGCAAGAGAATACATGTAAAGTTTTTGTAATGAGCCGCCCAACTGGAAAGCTTGGGAATACAACTAATATTTTGGTAATCATGCACCCACCTGTAGTGCAAGGTAATACAGTTCAAGTTTTGGCAATCAGACCGGCACCTAAAGAGCAAGGGGATATAGTTAACGTTTTGGTAATCAGGCGTCCACTTAGAGAGCAAGGGAATACCGTTCCAGTTTTGGAAATCAGACACCCACCTGGAGAACAAGGAAATCAGTTCAAGTTTAAAAGAAAGACTACACAGGTTTCAAGGGAAAACAGTTTAAGGTAACAAAAGGAATACATTCACGTTTTTGTAATCAGGCGCTCGCCTGGAGAACAAGGGAATACAATTCAATTGTTGTCAATTAGGCACCATTTGGAGAAGAAGAGAATTCACTTTATAATGCAGTTCAAGTCAGTAATAAAAGTAACTCGTGGCAAGAATGCGAGTCAACAGTCCGAGTGATCAACAAAAGTTAGTCACGATCCGAAAAAAAGAGATAGGCAAGAAGTGAATCCAAATGCAGAAGTTGATGAAAGATGTGAGCTTCTCAAGACATGGTTGAGGCCACAAGCACTACATGTACGGTCTTGATCCGAAAAGCTAAAGAAGAACGAGCTAGCACCTCAACTAGCAAGCGTCAAGGTTCAAATCCAAAGTCTGCATGAAGAACCATTCAATAATCAATATCAAGCTTAAGAAGATTTATAGATAGGAATCTTGTAACTCGTAGTTGATAGGCTTAGCTAGTCTTTTCATGTTTTGATTTTTATGTAACATCAGGACCGCAGACCGGAACCTCGGCGGAATAGCACCTCAACTGGCTCCCCACCTCGATGTACTCTATCATCTCACTCACCTCTGAACTACACGTGGACTAATTTCTTTATAGCCAATGATATGTAGGCAGTTTAGATACCAAGACTCGGTCACATTCTCTTTCCTCTTAGATTTGGTCTCCATAAATAAGGGTCGGGTCAAAAAACCTTTCTAGCCATTTTTTTTCCAAAAATGTTTCGTTTTTCCAGTCAAAGAGGGGCAGCTGTATACATTTGATTTTTGACCTTCCCCAAGATTTTTCGTATTTTAGCATGTAAATATTTAATTTAGGCATAATATAGCTATTTCAACTTATTTTTACTTTATTTTATTACAAGAAAATAAAAATTACAAAAAATATTTAGTTTATGTATCTTTCATATTTTTTTTAAAAAAAATACAAAAATAGTACCTTATTCTAATCCTTATATAATTTTAAAAATACAAAAAAATAGTTTCATATTTTAATATAGTTTATTTTAATGAATTAGGATTAGGTTTTGCATTGTGTCGTATTTTTATCTTATTTTAAAAGGAGTCAATTAATGTGTTGGATCACAATTTTAAGAGTTTTAAAGTTCAATTCTTCGCCCAATTCTTGGCCCAATTCGAATTTGCCCAACACTCAATACCTGTTAAGCTAACCCTAGGGACCATTCTAGATTCTTTTTTGAAAAAAAATAAATAAAAAATAGCCTAAGGACCTAAGAGCAATGAGCTGAAAATGCACAAATAAAATAGACCTAGACTCTAAGGGAACGAGGTGAAGGAGAGCACACAAAAAAATATAACGCTAAAGAGAGGGAGATCATCAGCAGCGGCGCTTCAGCATAGAGGAAACCCCCCTGTCGTTCTCTTCTTCGAAAAATACCCAAAACTTTTCATCTTCTTTTAAAAGACAACACCAAAAACTTGCTAACTCCTCTCCAAACTAATAGCCATCAGCGAACCCCCACCCTTAGACGAAACGAACAGAATGCTGAGATTAAGAGCAGCTCCATCTCTTTCAACCTAAGAAAAATCAACTCCAAGCAATAGTCATGAAATCTGCCCAAGATCAGCCCCAATAACCAGTAAAAAGCAACCACAATAGCTCACTTTTAATTTGTTTACTGCCAAGTTTCCGGCGGGCTAGAGGTAAGTCTGAATTTGTCGAGGTTCGCAGGTTGCTGTGCGACCCTTGCTGCTGTTTTGTCACTCAGATTTCTGATTCAAAGTTTTGTAGCGGCCTTTTCACTTTTACTACTATTAAAAGAAGATTTGCTCTTCCTTAGGTATTGAATCATGACTGCAAGTCTTTGGATCTCTCCAAGTATTGAGCTCATTTGTTTTTTGTAATAAAGTATGGATTTGTGCATTAACATGTGTTTGATTTTCTCCATGACTATGTTTGTTTGGCTTGAATCGAGATCAATAGATTCTGTTCCTAAAGTAATGAGTTAATTGGGTATTTAGCTTACAGTGGTACAACTGCTCTAGTTATTCGGTTTGCCGTTGTTTACCATGTATATTGTATATATTTGAGATGAGAGTTGAATTGGAAATGGCCTACTACTGAAATCTTGCGCATCCTTCTTTGTTGTAAATGTTGAAGCCAAAAGATGAATGAAAAGGCTAAATACGTTAAAACAAAAGGCATAAGGGGTATAAATCCATTAGTTGATATGTTGTTTGATTTGGAAGGATAACATACTAGTTAATAAAGGTAGTTGTGAATTAAAGTTGAGAGTCAATCTTTGTAATGAAGCAATATTAATAACATTAAAATTTGGTAGTTTTAACAAAAACGATTTTGCCGGCAAGTTTCAAGAATTCTTGTTTACAGTACTCCGTGTTGCTTCGTCGTATTGAAATGAAGGCTTACTGGTGCGACCAAGTTTAAACTAAATTGCCCAGACCAATTTTAGACTAAATTCATCTGTCGAATGAAAAGGCATGAGAATTTGGTTCATATCATTAAATCTATCGAAGACGTGTGGATTATTTGTTTGATCTATTATTATTGTAGTTAGTACCGATAGTTGATACCGCCAGAGCCATATTATTGGAGTTTGATTTGGCAATTTAGAAAGCAGTGTTGTATGATTCCGGCAAAATGATATTCATAGTTTGCTTTAGGTATGTTTAATATACCATTATTGTTGTGTACACGTTTGCATGACATGTTTATAATTTCTAAAGAATAAAATCCGGCTATGTATTCGCGCAACTTTAGCCAAACTTTCTTAAAAATAATAAAGTGTCACTAATTGTGGACACGTTCGTGTAATACAGTTTTTGACGCGCCAAATAAATAGGTACACGTTTGCGTAACCCGTTTCAAGATAATTTCCTTATTAAACGCCCATAGGTTTTAAAGTTAGTAATTAAACAATTTTAATAAGCGAAGTATGATCAAAGCGATCGTGCTAAAACCACGGAATTCGGGAGTGCCTAACACTTTCTCCCAAGTTAATAAAATTTCTTACACGAATTTTTGTGTTCGCAGGCATAAACAGAGTCAATCTTTTCCTAAATTCGGATTTAATATTGTGACTTGGGACACTGTAAATTTTCTCAAGTGGTGACTCTAATTTTAAATAAATAATCCCATTTCGATTGTCACATAAATTGAAAAAAACTCCCTTTATATACCCTTCCGGAGTGTGTGAAAAGGAGGCGTGACACTTGGCGTCATGGTTACATAATGTTTTGGAATCATAGCATATATGTCATATTTGAATAAGTGCAATCTCATCCCTTTCTCGTTTATATCACATTCTTCCTTTGTCATTCCATAGTTACTAGATCTATTTAATTATATGACTTAATGGCATTACTCCACATTCCCCCTTTTAGGGATGTACTAAGATTATGGCTTCTTTTCGCATCATCGATAACCCGTACTCGCCCTGCAGTAATCCTTCTATAACAAAATTTCTTACTCGTGAGGGTGACACTTAGTGTAACTGGCACATATAATCCCTTAAGCTTAAGTTTGCTCCTATTACTTCCTTTAGGGAAGCGTCCTGAATGACCGTTCTCTGAATTTCTCATGAATCTTCTTATGTTGTCCATTATATTATTGACAGAACGCAATATAAAGTTCTTACCAATCCATACTGATTTCTATTTCTCTAGGGTCTAACTATTCCTTCTGTTAATCACGTTAGAGTTGCGAACTTATTTCTCGAAATTAAGATGTAGTTGTATGGCCTACACTCTTTTGTTGTCTTAAGGCCCATCACCTTTCGTCTCTTTATTCATTTAAATATAGATTCTGTAACACTATACTGTTGTCATCCATGTATTATATCTTACTCATTATTCTTCCTTATCTCTCTTCTAATTACTCTGCTAATATTTTTGCCTACCCCCTTCTTGTGAAAATTTCAACACGACATTGTTTTTTCACTTTTATCTCTCCTTGCTTCATTCATCGACTCTTCAGGTTGCTCAACATCCTCGCTCTAGTACACTAAGGTAATATTTATCCCTTCCAGACTCAGTGCTTATCTTTGTAGTGCTCACATCTAGCCATACTATTTTAGAGTGCAACATCGGGGTATCTCACGAGGAGATGTATTAGCACATTTGCAATATTCTTCAAAAATTTCAACTGGCGCAAACACTCCATCCATCATTTTGGGTAACTCTAAACCCATCTGGATCATATATCACGTCCTCTTATTATACTACTTCGATTAACCTCCATAGGGCATAACCGTAATTTGTGTGACTATTTGTACAGACCTTTGCTTCTATTGAAGTTAACTCAAAATGGTTATATCTCACTGCTTATGTTGAAAATACCAACAATCTTCATTAACTGGGTACCTCGTACCCCCTTTTTTCACCTTGCTTCTGTTACTTGCTGGAACTTATGTCTACTTTTCGATTCTCTTTTGCCTTATGGATCCTCATCAAGAAGCTTACATATCATAGTATACACATGGTCTAATGAATATTTCATATTTATCTATCATAAGCATAATGGAAAATTCAAGTTCTTCTAACTCAATTCTTCCACAACCATATTTCTTATTAACCGTCTTTATGAATGTAGGCATCGTCGTGTTTAGGAAATTGAGTTCTTACAACTGAACGCTACCACACGATCTATAGTAAGAAGAAAGAGACACAGTTCTAAATTCCATGTAACCTCCTATTTATAAGTGTGGCACACAACACACCCATAAACAAGACTCTACTAAGCATAGATTCCCTAGGACAGAACTGTTTTGATACCACTTTTGTCATGAGCCAAATCGATGGGTCGTAACGGGCACCTGGTACCTTACTCAACCGAGTACCAACATACATACCATTTTAGGTCATACTATCATAGATAACTGAGCAAGAATGCTACCGTGATATAGTTGGAATAAAACATGGGAAAATACTTAACATAGAACGACCGAACTTGATATAAAAAACTTACAGATATACGAGCCTATAAGGCCACCATGATCATTTGTAAACTCAAAACATCAGCCGACAAGGCCATATAAGTATCATAAAGGTCAGGACTTGGCCCGCCATACCAAACAATACATATCTAAATTGTACTAACCACGAAAGCAACTCTGAAGAAAATGGAGCGCACCAACGTCTTCCACTGAGCTGATAGCCTACTTAGAGGGCTCTCTACCTATCTATTGTCACGACCCTAAACCAGATGTGGTCGTGATGGCACCTATCGTGAAACAAGGCCAATCGACACAAATTCCCAAACCAACTAAGCAGTTATACTAATTCATTTTATGTCATTAATAAGCTATAAATCCCAATATAAAGAGTAGAATAGAACAATGCCGAAAAAAACACTGCCTAACATTAGGGTGTCACCAGTCATGAGCATCTAAAATTCGTCTAGGAGTATGAAAACACTACATAGTCTATTACAAAGCTTGAACAAAGTGAAATACATATAGGAAGGAGAAGCACTGGGTTGTGATTGTCGAGCAGCTACCTGTTAGCACATAATATAGCTAAACAAGACAATAAGAAGCAGAAAATGGTAAAAACGAAGCGGTAACACATGAAAAGACCGGTCAGATCGCTACATCTATCAGGACATGCGGGCATGAAATGCAGTGTCTCCAGGCAAAAGGGATGTTGGTACAAAACAATTACAGAGTATGTAAAGCATATAAATAAGAACATAATAGACACAGAAGAAATATAGAGTAAATAACTCAACCTGTAAGTCTGGAGAACTATGTAAATCATGAAATAATTATAGTGTCACGCATATGTGTATGAATGTCATGTTTTTCATAGGTACATGTTTCATAACATCATCAAGTCTCTGATGGCATCCCATCATATCATCTCAACCATTATGGGTAAAATCATCAACGTATACCAGCTGATACGGTGGCAGTGCGTATATAACGCTGTAACATTTTCCCATCTCCCATATACATATATATAATATATATCATATATGTGAGCACGTGATTTTTCCCTACATAAAAATAACTCCAAAAAATAGGCCAAAATAATATTTTATTAATTTTAGGAATTTTTCTTATTTAGTTGCATTTCATACATTTTTAATAATTTTTAATATCATAGAAAAAACATAAAAAGTGTCACATTTTAATTTATGCCACCTTAGATTCAATTTGCATTTAGGAATTAATTACATTGAGTTAACTATGTTTAAAAAAAGAAGAAAAGAATCATAAAAATGATTAATTTTGCACTTTTAATTTTAGTCCTTGAATTTCGGCATTTTTCCGTTTAATTTGGTTTTTATTAGTTGCAATAAGTATTAGTTGTAGTAATTAGTTTAATTTGAAAATAATTTGACTTGGAATTAATTTAGGTGTTATTTTTAGTTTTAATTTAAAATAATTTAGAAAAATTTGAAAATAAAATAGGTGAACCATATTTTTGGGCTGATCTTTACTTCTATTTTTAAGCCCAATGTAGTTTTGAAACCCAACCCAAATCAGCCCCTACCCAACCCAGACCGGGTCGACCCGTCTGACCCAGTACCCAAACCCATTTTTCCCACCTAAAACCTAATACATAGATAGATAAAGAGAATGCATGATAGACGCCTGGAAAATTCTTCAACGAGGTTGCGCAGCTTTTCTTTCTTCTGAACAATACACACACAACACAATACCAAATCATTAGAGATACACTCTACTGAAGAAGAGGTCGGTAACATACCCAAAAATTCCAAAACACCCCTCCCTCCTACTGTTCGTCTCCTTCAGCAAGGCAACGACCACCTTGAACTTCATCTTGGATAGACCATTCAAACACACAGACATACACGAAAAATAAAAAATGGGGCTGGGAGGACGACCAAAATAGGGATTCGTTAATCGGCTTCGAATTGAGTTAATAGGTTGAAACTCTCACATTGTCATCTACACATGTGTCAGATTCTTCAATGAAGCTCTCAGAGATGTGTGAAAACCGAGATAAAATAGAGGGTTTGAGGAGGTTCCGTCGGGTCTTGTCCGAGCTACCGGTTGCGATTAGTTCTATTCTGTTCTAGATTTTTGTGTTCATTTTCGAGTAAGCACTCTATTTTAAGTTGAAAAACAAATATAATTGTGTTCAATCAGAATTTTGTTTTAAGATGATACCTGTATGTATAATTCAATTTGTTTTGCTCTGTTAGTATTTACTATTGGAAGCCGTAGTATACTAGCGCATCCGTTGTGCGTTCAGGGGGTGATTCATTCCTTGTTTGAGACTTGATGGGGCACTGATGTTTGGCTTCTTTTGTTAGCTTTATAACAACAATTCATCGGTGATAATGGTGGCTTGGAGTTCATTCGTATATGTATAATTAGTTATGCCCTCTGATCTGTCCTGGTGAAAATTGCACAGATCTTGCAAGTTTATGCCTTCAGATCTTTTGTCTAATGCTCCTATGTGTTTAGCTCAATCTGGTTAACTGAACAATTGCTCACTGTGCGTTATACTAGTATGATAGCAAATTTCTACATTGTGTACTAGTTTTACGTGCACCAAGAACGGGAAAATGATTCATTGAAGTGGGAAACTATTTCTGGGCAAATTTTGATAGTAAATATAGGGCTAAAAATCTTAATATCGATAGATGAAATTCTCTCATTTGTTGTTGTTGTTTGCTTAAAATTAAGGGTTTTTTATTCACTTTGGAGGTCGACATCATCAACAAGTTTTCTTTGTGGTCATTAAAATATTTTGACATCATTCTATGAAATGCATAACTTGAGTAGTAATTTGAATGCTATATACTGCCACTGTTCTGAAATTACTTTGATTGTTGGGTCGTGGAGTGCTGGCGCATACCGGTCCAAGTTATATTCGAAATGAGTTGAGTAGTTCTGCCATTGCAACCGATGATTTCCAATTATGCTTAGGCATTTGCTTTAGATAAATTCGAAATTTCCGTTAGCTCTTTAATTAACTAGGCTCTTTATTTAGAAATTGAGTTGTGCCATTAGCGAATTTTCATGGCCCTCGCAAATCAGAGACGCGTAAATGCTTTAGGCGCGATAGTTAAAAATCTACTTTCCTAAACTCGGGTGCGCATTAATGTGACCCAAATTCAAATCCCAACGATGTTAAAATACGTCAAGGGCCACGGGTGCATTTATGTGACTTGGTTTAAATCGTGTTTTAACGACGTTGCTATTTTTTTTAATAAATAATAATAAAAGTGGTTAAAAGATTTAAAATGCACATAGGTTCATAAATGTATAAAATCAAATAGTTTAAGCTAAATATAACAATTGAGCGACCATGCTAGGACCACGAAACTCGAGAATGCCTAACACTTTCTCCCGGGTTAATAGAATTCCTTAATCGTATTTTTGGTTCGCGGATTGTTAAACAGAGTCATTCTTTCCTCGATTCAGGATTCTAAACGGTGACTTGCGATACCATAAATCTCTCAAGTGGCGACTTTGAAATTCTCTTAAATAATTGAATCCCATTTTGATTTCCCATTAATTGGAAAAACTCCTTTATCTACGCCCTTCGCCGGGACGTAATAGCCAAAAAGAGGTGTGACAGCTCTGGCGACTCTACTGGGGGTCGAACCTAAAATCTCTGGTAAAGGGTTCAAGAATTCGAGCTTAGAATAGTTGTTGTACTTGGCTTTGTTTATTATCTAATTTTACATGTTGTCTTAATGTGCAAAATGATGCTTTTACCGCTTTGATATTGTCGGAACTGTACATATAAACTGCTCTAAAACCCTTCTCTTCTCACCTCCAGGGATGTGCTTACTGGTTGAGACTCCCTATTGTATTAGTGTCATACCCTGAAATAAGAAAGAGGCCGGACAAGTTACTAAGCCCGATGGCCTTTTGGTTCCTAGTACGTAGCCCCCTCTTGACTCGAGTCGGCCGCTCGGGTACACATTCTAGACCCAATACAAAGGTTTTAACTTAGAATAACTTGAACTCATGCCGGATACCTAGTAGGAATGCTTATCTGCATCATGCATTTGACTTAGGGGACTCAACACAGGGGTTGGGTCCGTCTAGGACAGGTGTACCCAATTTAAAAGACCATCCTGATGCATTTTATATGCCACATGCTGCATTTTGTCAAGGGTGAAAGGGTCATTTGATGGACCAATGATAGTTGAGGGTAAATGAAAAAAATGAGGAAAAGAAGCAAAACAATGACAAAAAAGAGAGGTGAAGTGTAGAAATAGAGCAAGTAGGGTGTATTATATCTTTGTCATATTTTTATTAAAAACAAAAGATATATGAAAAATTCAAAAAATTTTTTTATTCTTTTTCTTCATTTCCTGAAAATAAAAAATATAAAATAAAAAATCTAAAAAGAGTTTACATGTTTCATCTTTTTTTCAAAAAAAAAGACAAGAGAAAATATGTTCTTTAAAAATTAGCTGTCTTTATATTCTTTCCCGTATCCAATTTGCCGGAACTACGCATACCTAATTCTCGTATTTCGGGGCGTAATATGTAAGTAACCCACATAGGGTCCGGTTTTCCTAGTAAATCTTAGGTTCTTGGCTTTGCGGGGTCATAGCCAGATTTTGCACTTCTATCTACTTTTAGCCACATAGGTTAGTTTTAGAATTCAGAAGTTTCTTGTTGGAAATTGTGTGAATTGAGTTGTCAATAGACTATACTACTGAAATTCTTAGAGTTCAAGTTGGAATTCTCTTGTCAAACTTCTTTTATGCTGGCGAAAGTTCTGTTGAGATCCGTCTTTGTTTGTTGGAGCATTGTTTTGTGATTTTAGTTCAATCTATGAGTTGTTCATGGACCAATGTTTGAAAGAAAATCCTGCATTGAATACTAATTATCGTTGTGCTAAGACTGTGGAGTTCTGAAGCTTGTCTTGTTGAAGTTTGCCACTTTTGTGAAGATTTGGAGTAAATTGCTAGCTGAAATTCTCTTAGTTTGAACTTGTCATCACTGGTTTCTAATAGTTGTTGTTATTGTTGATTTTAATAGAGTTCAGCAGCTTGAATTGTGATTTGGTTGAGCATACAGTAAGCTTAATCTGCTGAAAATTGGTGTCTGTTGAGATTGTGCTCGAGTTTAGCACCGATAGCTTGAAAGCTGGTTTTTACTTCTAAAATGTTCTCCTTGTTGAATTGAGTGCTCTTGTTACATGAACTATTGTATAGTTGGTTAGAATCTTCTAACAGAAGTTGTATGTTTGCCGGAAAATAATTTGCTACTTGTTTTCTATTACTGAAAAAAATTTCATACTTTCCGTCCACAGCCCTGCATTGTTCATTTTTCGCTCAACAATGGATATTTTCACATTTCTTTAATTGATTGTTGTTACTATAGTTTTTCTTAACAGTTGAAGGAATTTTACAAAAGTGTTAGCTTTAGTTAACTCAACTGCGTTGCTTCGGTTTATATGCCAACAATACACTATTGAAATTCAAGTTTTGAGCTGTTTTTTAAAAGTAGATCCCGCACTATTTAGCTATACTTTGTGGTTATTGTGACTCAATATTTCTGTGATTCTAATGCTTTGTTTCTACAGTTGAGGTTGTCATTCTGGGTTGAAAAGTTCTGTGCCTGCTGCTGCTAAATTTAGTGCTCAAGATGTTGCTGAAGTTTTGAGTTTTGAGAAGCAATTGAATAGCGAACATGCTAGCTTGTTTGAATCTTAGAATTTTGCATTTTGTTGATGTAATACAAGTTTCCTAAGCATTATTTGTATTTTTCTACAATATTTTGTAAACCTGAAACTGGGTATGGACATTAAAGCTTGTTTGAACAATTTTGAACTCAAATAAGAGTGTTTTGGACTATTATTGAAAGTTGTTGAAACAACCTTGAAGATTTGCAGTTTTTGCACCACTTGACTAGTGAGTGCAAGCTAATTTTTCTGCACAGTTGAATTCCGTTGATTACAAATGTTTTGGTGATTCAGTTAACAGGGAATTACAAGTTGAAAAATATTGCTCAAAGTTACTTTGTTTGTTGCCGCTAGTTTAGTTTGGTGTCAGTTGGTCCAGCATGCTATAAATGTAAATTTGTAGAGTTGTATGTAGAACAATTTTTTTTGCTTGGTTCTAAGTTTTAATTACATATTGAGTTTGATCATGCACAGTTGTTGAGTTTCAATTAGCAGTCTAGCTATAACCGTGCTATTTAGATTTTCACTCACTTTTAGCATGTAAATATATTTATTAAGTTTAATCTCGATATTTTAGTCTTTATTTCACTTGGTAGTTGGTTTATTTAGCAAATCTAAAAAAATAAAAATAAAAGACTACAAAAAGAGTTACACTTTTTAGAGTATTAACTTTTTTTTCATGTACAAAGAACGTAGAGTTTCCAAAATATTAACTTATCTAGTATAGTGATTTTTTAGTTGTAGGCATTAGGGGATACTTAGTAATGGTAGTAGTTAATTTGTTTTATATAGTGACTATATTTTTCCGCCTCATTTTGGCTATTTTAATTTAGTAGTATTTAATTTTTAATTTTGTTACTTTGCATTGTCCTTAAAACAAATTGAAAAATATGATGAAAAGAAGAAGAGAAAGCAAAAATTAAAGAATGAAAAGAAAAGATTTGTTTTTTTTAGATTACTACTTTTTGGATGATTTGTTGAGGTTTGCAAATATTTATGAAAATTTCTTGAAGTGCATTACGGCTGCAACTTTTTCAGTTATTGTGAGGATGTCCAAAATTACATAATTGACCACCTTTTGTAAATATTTTGGCCGTCAGCTAGTAGCCTATCTTTAAAAAGGGTCAAGAGTTAGATAAGGTTGGATTTGTATCTTTGTTACTTAGTATCATATGGTTTTGGTGGTATTGAAATGGTTTCAAGTTGATTATCAAAATAAAATATTTTTTTATTTCTTAGAGCTTTCATGGTTTGAGTCGTACAAAAATAAAGAAAAAATGAGTTAGTTTTATGCTCCATTTTCGATCTGCCAGAACTAAGCAAAAATTTGATTCATCGGGGGTCATGATACGTAGGCAACCTACATAAGGTTCGATCGAATCGTTTTGTTTTATAAAAAAAAAGAGATAAAGATAAAAATCGAAAAAAAGAGAAAAGGAAAAAAAAGAAAAATTGGTGTAATTATGGGACGAGAAAAGAAAAGAGTGATAAATAAAAAAAAAGAGGAAGGAAAATGATCAAGCAAGTTCCAGAGAAGCAAAAGAAAAGAGAGGTTGAAATGAACAAATTGGGATGATACCATATGACCTTCATACCCTCGAAGTCTTGTTAGAGCCAGTAACTGTGACTAGGTGCATTGCACGAAATGTGATATTTTAGCTGTTTAATACCCTAACGCTAACATGATGGCTTCATTTTGTTACACTCATAGTAGTAAGGGTGGTTGTTTTGTGGTTTCAAATGTAGTAACTCTCCTCTACAACACAAAGTCAAAGGCTATGGCGGACAATGATAGAACTGAGTTGGTCGATACCGGGGCCCGAAAGCATTTGGTTGACCAGGACAATGGGTTAATTGAAGAGGTAAAAATGCTGAGACAACACATGGCAGAAATATATCAGGCTTGGATGACTGGGAAAGCACCACCCCGCCACCACCTAGCTTCCTAGATGCTACCCTTCTCCAAACTCCGATCATGGTTCCGAATGATCTTCCATACTTTCCAGATGCCCCTACTTATTACAGATTTCCCAACAACCCTAGTAACTCCGGCACTCATCCTCCAACTATCTTTTCCCAAAAGCGTCCTCTTGTAACATCCATTCTCCCCAATAATGAATACCTACCCGAAGCTCATGATATCCAATACTATCCCGCAGAGGTGGCCCACTAGGTTCCTGACTCCTACAAGCAGAGCCTACATAATGAGCCTCATGTTGAGAATGAAAAGTTCACAGGAAAAGAAGGGCGGAATAGAATACCCCAGATGATGGAAGTTATTAGACAGTCCTTGAAGAACAAGCAAGTAACGCGACACAATGGTAATATGGCTTGCGAAGAACTGTTTATATCCCATGACGTTTGCCTAACCACAGGGTTCAAAGCGCCAAAATTTAACTTGTACGTTGGGTGTGGAGATCCAGTAGCCCACCGGAGGGTTTACTGTAGTTAAATGAGAGGCGTTGGAGAGAAAGATGACCTATTGATAGCATATCTCAGCACGATCCTGAATGGGGCAGCTTTGGACTGGTATACTCGTCAAGATATCGGTAAATGGCCTACATTGGGTGACATGGCTCAAGATTTTGTTCGATACTTTCAATGCAAATCCAGCGTTACCCTAGACCGCACTTCGTTATCTAAAATGAAAAAGAAGCCGCTGAAAGCTGTAGGGAGTTTGGGCTCAGATGGAAGGAGCAAGCTACTCGAGTCAGTACCCCGATTGGTGAAGAAGAAATGGTTGAGCTTTTCTTACATGCTCAGGAGCTCACCTACTTCAGTCATTTGATCCCGGCTTTGGAAAAACCTTTTAATGATGTGTTAAAAATGGGGGATCAAGTAGAAGAGGGAATCAAGTCAGGCAAAATCATGAGTGGTTTGAAAGATATGCAGAACATCCAAGTAAGCTTCGGAGGAAGAAGGAGAAATGGAAAAGATGATCGACATTTTCAGCCTCAGCATCGTCCTCGTGGTTATCCTTGCGTACCAGATGATCCTCCCCAACGTTGCTTCTCCCCACCGAACTCAAAAATTCGTACATCACTTTCCCTATACCTAGCTCCAGAGAATGCTTATCCGCCCCTACGAGCCTACGGAAAACCTCCTGAATCAGGTTTCCAGCCTAGCCAATGATGTAAGAATGAGAGGCTACTGAAAAAGAAAAGGCTTTCACCTCTATTGGAGTATCATATGCCAGTTTGTTCCAAAGGTTGAAGAAATTGGATGTGTTGAAGCCAATTCAGATTAAAAATGCAAAACCCTCAGTCAAAGAAGTTTTATGTTTCTCAAAGGTGCGGATATTGCTCAAATGCCCCAGGGCATGACACAGAGAAGTGTTGGAGTCTAAAGAAAGAACTTCAGAAGCTTATTGATGCAGGTGACATTGTCGTGCAAAATCCGGATGCAACGGACACCAGCCAAAGCCCATCGCATGTGGATAATGAGATGCACATATCAGGATGTGAGAGTTATTTAGGGAGCCTCGGAGGCACGGGTGCTGCTAAGATTTCAGTGCTACCACAGGTTTATCCTCAAAGCGAGCCGGTGAAAGGAACCCAAAAACAATCTGTTAAGAACAATGTCACGAAGGCTCGTGAAATGTCTAGTGTTTTTGATATGGAACCCAATGGCTAACATGTCGTGATACGTAACTGGGAAGACGCTCCATTTCTTGGTCGGCCAGAGAGGAGTTTTGGTGGTTTATTTTGTTGTCATTTCTGTTGTCCGGGTTATTTTCAGGGTTTTATTCCGCATATTTTCTTATGATTCAAACCCTTCTATCCTTTCATTTTTCCTATTTTTGTTTAGTGTCGTCCAGCTTCATTCCAGGGTATTAACCACAGTCTTTTACTTGTTTTGTTGTCCAAGCTCTTTACCATCTATCTAATGTAATTTTCTACTTTTCGTTATTTTTAGTCAATTGGTTTAGTTTTATTTTCTTTTTAGAATTCTTCTCATTGTTGGCTTTAATGAAATGACATGCATGAATAAATCCAGGTCTGGTCATAATATATTACTCGTAAGGCAATAGAGATACTTGAGGGAAATAAGAACAAATTTGGACCCTTTGATATCTTTTAAAACCCGAACCACGTGAAACACGGGCGGACAGAACATGAAGAAATCCTGCAAGAAAGTATATCAAACTGGTAGGGACTATTTGTTATAGCTGGAGTGTTGTCCAATGGTGCATTATATTTGATAGATGAGGAAGAGAAAGGTGTAGAAATGGCTATCAATTCTGACGCAGTCATGAGATACTATGTATGATTCTGTTGACTGATTGTATTTGTTTGTCTTGGCATATTTTGAAAATTAGAATGTCGAAGGTATTTTATTCTGCTATCTAAACACTTTATCCTTTTCTAACCCTTTTGAGCATTAATTATTTTATTTCATACCCCTCATTCGGAATTAGCAACAAAAGTCAGGAACGCAAGTGTGAGAAGGCAATGAAAGGAAAAGAATGAAAACAAAAGAAAAGAAAAAGAAAAGAAAAACAAGAAAATAAAAGAGAAAAGAGAAAAGGAAAAAGGAAAAAGATAACAGAAAGAAAACAAAACAAAGAAAAGAAAAACAGAAAGAGAAAAAAAGGGGGAAGAAAAACAACAACAAAAACAAGGAATCGTTATGAACTATGTTTGACCTGATTCCTTTTAAGGATACGTAGGCAGCCTCACGATTCGGTCTTATCAAAATAAAAAAAAGCCCCCAAGCAAGAAACTGGGGCAGAAATTGTGGTTGTTGTAAGAATTTGGTTCCGAAAGTTTTAATTCTGAACCCATTTAAATTGTTTTGAGCCTTTGATACCCTTTATTTCTAACCCTATCCAGAAGCCCACGTTACGATTCAACGAAAGACCTTCTGATCAATGTTCAAGAGATGCCAATTTGAGCAAGTAGAGGTGATTCATGGCAGGGGAAACACTCCGGTCCAAGCAGGAAAAATAATCAAAATGAGAGAGTCTTATTGGTGAAAACCCTCACGGGCACCATAAGGCGACGGGAGCTGAGAGAAATAAAAAGGAGAGAGTCTTATTGGTGAAAACCCTCACGGGCACCTTGAGGCGACTATAAATTGAGAGAAATAACAAAGTAAGAAAGCTTGATGGTGAAAACCTTTTGAGCACTATAGGTCAAAAAAGGATTGAGAATCAGATTGGGTAATCAGAGCATCGAAGCCCAGCGTCACGGTCTGGGGGGTATAACAAGAGTTGAACATCAGATTTTTTTAACAGAATAGGCCGCGAGTGCATGTCATGGTCATTAGAGTTGGTACCTGCATTTTATAAGCTTCTACCTTTTAGGTTTTTTATTAGGAATCATCTCATTTCTTTGTCCTCTACTCTGTTCCTTTTGTCTTGTTTATTCCCTCTTCTGAGTCTATCTGGTCAGAACGTATGAGAAATGACTTCAAAATCTGCATCCAGCTTTCCAATTGCACAAAATGGGGCATGTTTTGTCACATCAAAGCAGCATAAGTCAGGAAAGAAATAGGCACACTGAGCTGGTAACAATCAACATGCTTCGGGATTCGTTTGAAATACAAAGGCTCGGCATCAATCAAATCATGGACAATGCAGCAGAATGATGGCTAGGGTGAACGAATAAAAGGCGTTTTTTGTGATAAGATTGACAAGAAGAGGGGTAAACTAGTGACAAGCAAGGTTTTCCACGAAGAAATCGAAGTTCTCAGAGCTAGCGATGGAGCAGTAGACCATAAGGCCAGAGCCAGTGGTTTGAGTCAAGAAAGAACATCATACACAGTGTGGTTGGTAAATATTAATATGCTTTGGGGATCAGGTGAAGCACAAGGGTTTGGAAGATGTCGGTTCTGGAGCAATCCATTAGACCGAAAGGTATTGGGTTCGAATGAGAAGAGGTATTTTCTGGGTCAAGGTTTACAAAGGAAGCGGTTAGTTAAGGGGCAAACAGGGTCTTCAAATGAAAATCAAGCATCATGACAAGTGAGGGATCAACACACCTCATGGTTAAGGCCAGTGGTTTAAGTCAATAGAAACATCATACACAAAGAGTGGGAGTGATGAACGTGCTTAAGGATTTATGTGGGACACAAAGGTTGGGAACATGTCTGTTTATCGGCAATGTAACAAATAGAGGATAATGGGTTTGAACGGAGAAGAGGTATTTTCAGTGATAAGGGTGGCAGAGAAGCTGTTTAGCCAATAAGAAAGCCATGTCTTTCAAGGTGAAATCAAACCTGCCATGGCAAGTGAGGAGCGCAACACAAAGATGAGAAAGGCCGAAAAGGTTAGCCAAACATAGTAAATTGACTCAGCAATCTTAGGAAAGATGTAAGAGTTTTGGTAAAGAGTCGAAAATGCAACACAAAAATGAGGATCAGAGTGAAGGTACAGGGGTCATAGGGTCAGCCAAGCATAAAACATTGACTTAGCAATCTCGAGAAAGGTGCAAGGATTCTGGCAAAAGGGCTAGAAATGTAACACAATTATGGCGAGCAAAGTAAATCGATAAAGGTCGGGGGTTAGCCAACCAACTCAGGAAACTCATCATCAACATGGAAATTTGAATACAATGCAACATGATAGTGAGGAGGCCGCTTCCAACAAGAATGCCGCAATCTAACAACCACTTTTCAAACTAACAAGTTTTTTTATCGACATAGGGGCAGAAAATTCCGGAAGATCTTAAGGGAGGCCATCCATAGGGGAAGGAAGGCACATGGCAGATATGATGAAAATCTTAGGGCCCACCTGGAAGTGGGACTCAGATAAAACTCAAAAGGGACATAGTCCGTCATAAACACCCTCCTCAACAAAGAGCATATGGGGACAAAGTTTAACTAGCAAACCCCAAGAAACAACTGAGGGTTAAAAGAGGCATAGAAGTTGAGATGGAATGCAGTTTAAAACTCAAACAGGTGCGGGTAACATGGGCAAGCACCAACACCTTCCCCAGTAAGAGTTGCAAAAACCCTCCTGGACAATAATCACTTGCAGAAACAACCAGAAGATAGAACTGGCATTTAAGTCAGAACCTTCAGAACCCTCCTGGGGAATGGGACTAATTTTAAGGTTAGGAGAAATAATGGATAACAAATGGCATAAAATGACTTGCACGTCGAAGTAGGATTCAGTTAGAGTCATTAGGACCTTCCTGGAAAATGGGACTCATTTTAAGGGTAAAGGTAATCATGGATAACAAATGACATAAAATGACTTGCATGTCGAAGTAGGATTCAGTTAGAGTTGTCAGGACCCTCCTGGAAAATGAGACTTAGCTTAGAACACAAACAGTCGGGGGCATGGTCACCTAAATATTTCCCCAACCCGAGTCAATAAGAGTCATCAGGACCCTCCTGAAAAATGAAACTTAGATTAGGTACTTCCCCAACCCGAGTCAATAAGAGTCATCAGGACCCTCCTAAAAAATGGGTCTTAGATTAGATACTTCCCCAACCAGAGTCAATAAGAGTCATCAGGACCCTCCTGAAAAATGGAACTTAGATTAAATATTTCCCCAACCAGAGTCAACAAGAGTCACCAGGACCCCCTGAAAAATGGGACTTAAATTAGATATTTCCCCAGCAAGAGTCAACAAAAGTTGTCAGGACCCCGAATAATGGGACATAGCCCTAAATACTAACCCCCAGCAGACACATCTCGTCATCTAATTAAGAGTTTTCAGGACCCGCATGGATAATGGGAAGTTTTCAATCATCAGTCACTAACAGATCCCCATTAGATATAACTCTTAACAAGACAGTGGAAAATAACACCTTTTGAGAAGCTTAACATAATCTTAAGGTTGTCATCAGTTAATAATTTCAAGGACCCTCATGGATAATGGGACTTAGCTTAAATTTAGAGATATTTGGTAAAGGGATGCGATTAAGACTCACGGATCCGCCCAGCACCAAATTGGGGCAAGAAGAATTCTTTGTGTTTTGTTTGTTTTGGTGTGAGCAGATACACAGGCAGCAGTCTCACGAAATATCTTTCAAAATTTAAAGTATTAGTAATCAAGCGCCCACCTGTAGAACAAGGGAATATTTTTCATAATTTCAAGTTTTAGTAATCAGGCGCCCACCTGTAGAACAAGGGAATATTTTTCAAAATTTCAAGTTTTGGAATTAGGCGCCCACCTATAAAACAAGGGAATACTTTTCAAAATTTTAAGTTGTTGCAATCTAGTGCCCATCTGTAGAACAAGGGAATACTTTTCAAATTTGAAGTTTTTGTAATCAGGCGCCCACTTGGAGAACAAGAGAATATTTTAAAAAATTTCAAGTTTTGGTAATCAGGCGTTTACCTGTAGAACAAGGGAATATTTTTAAAAATTTCAAGTTTTAGTAATCAGGCGCCCACCTATAGAACAAGGAAATATTTTTCAAATTCCAAGTTTTTGTAATCAGGCGCCCACCTGAACAAGGTAATATTTTTCAAAATTCAAGTTTTAGTAATCAGGCGCCCACCTGTAGAACAAGGGAATATTTTTCAAATTTAAAGTTTTAGTAATCAGGCTCCCACCTGTAGAACAAGAAATATTTTTTCAAAATTTAAAGTATTAGTAATCAGGAACCCACCTGTAGAACAAGGGAATAATTTTCCAAATTTCAAGTATTAGTAATCAGGCGCCCACCTGTAGAACAAGAGAATATTTTTTAAAATTTCAACTTTTGTAATCAGGCGCCCACCTGTAGAACAAGGGAATAGTTTTCAAAATTCAAGTTTTTGCAATTAGGCGCCCACCAGGAGAACAAGGGAATATTTTTCAAAATTTAAAGTTTTTGTACTCAGGCGCCCACCTGGAGAATAAGGGAATATTTTTCAAAATTCAAGTTTTAGTAATCAGGCGCCCACCGGTAGAACAAGGGAATATTTTTCAAAATGTCAAGTTTTAGTAATTAGGCGCCCACCTATAGAACAAGGGAATATTTTTCAAAATTTCAAGATTTGTAATCAGGCGCCCACCTATAGAACAAGGGAATATTACTCAAAATTTTAAGTTGTTGCAATCAGGCACCCACCTGTAGAACAAGGTAATATTTTTCAAATTCCAAGTTTTTGTAATCAGGTGTCCACCTGGAGAACAAGGGAATATTTTTCAAAATTTCAAGTTTTGGTAATCAGACGCCGACTGGTAGCACAAGGGAATATTTTTCAAAATTTCAAGTTTTAGTAATTAAGCGTCCACCTGTAGAACAAGGGAATATTTTTCAAATTCCAAGTTTTTGCAATCAGGCGTCCATCTGGAGAGCAAGGGAATAATTTTCAAAATTCAAGTTTTAGTAATCAGGCGTCCACATGTAGAACAAGGGAATATTTTGCAAATTTAAAGTTTTAGTAATCAGGCGCCCACCTGTAGAACAAGGAAATATTTTTCAAAATTTCAAGTTTTAGTAATTAGGCACCCACCTGTAGAACAAGGGAATATTTTTCAAAATTTTAAGTTTTAGTAATCAGGCGCCCACCTGTAGAACAAGGGAATATTTTTTAAAAGTTCAAATTTTGTAGTCAGGCGCCCACCTGTAGAACAAGGGAATATTTTTGAAAATTCAAGTTTTAGCAATCAGGCGTCCACCTGGAGAACAAGGGAATATTTTTCAAAATTTAAAGTTTTTGTAATCAGGCGTCCACCTAGAGAACAAAGGAACAATTTTCAAAATATAAATTTTAGTTATCTGGCGCCCACTTGTATAACAAGGGAATATTTTTCAAAATTTCAAGTTTTTGTAATCAGGCGTTTACCTGTAGAACAAGGGAATATCTTTCAAAATTTCAAGTTTTAGTTATCAGGCGTCCACCTATTGAACAAGGGAATATTTTTCAAAGTTTTATGTTTTAGTAATCAGGCGCCCACCTGTAGAACAAGGGAATATTTTTCAAAATTTCAAGTTTTATTAATAAGGCGTCCACCTGTCGAACAAGGGAATATTTTTCAAAATTTCAAGTTTTAGTAATAAAGCGGCCACCTGGAGAACAATGGAATATTTTTCAAAATTTCAAGTTTTGGGAATCAGGCGCCCACCTGTAGAACAAGGGAATATTTTTTAAAATTCAAGTTTTAGCATTCAGGCGCCCACGTGGAGAACAAGAGAATATTTTTCAATATTTAAAGTTTTTGTAATAAGGCGCCCACCTGGTGAACAAGGGAACATTTATCAAAATTCAAGTTTTAGCAATCAGGCGCCCAACTGGAGAACAAGAGAATATTTTTCAAGATGCAATTTTGATAATCAGGCGCCCACCTGTAGAACAAGGGTATGTTTTTCAAGTGTTAAGTTTTGATAATCAGGTACCCATCTGGAGAACAAGGGAACACAATTCGAGTTCAGCAATCAGGCATCCACCCGGAGAAAGGGAAAACACCTCAGATTACAATTCAAATCAGCAACAAGAAAAGCTCATGGCAAGAATGCAATGTCAACACTCCGAGGTAATCAACAAAAGTTAGTCAAAATAAAGAAAAAGAAGAAAAAAGGAAGGCAAGCAGCAGTTAATCCAAATAACATCAGATGAAAGATGTGAATTTCTCAAGGCATGGTTGAGGTCGCAAGCGATACATGTCCAGTCTTAATTCAGAAAAGCTGAAGAAGAACGAGCTAGTACCTACACATAACAAGCGTCAAGGTTGAAATCTAAAGTCTGAAGAAAGAACCACTCAAGACTCAAGATCAAGCTTCAGAAGAATTATAGATAGGAACTTTGTAACTCGTAGTTGACAGGTTTAGCTAGTCTTTTTCATTCTTTTTCTTTTGATGTAATAACAGGACCGTAGACCGGAACCTCGGCGGAACGACACCTCGACCGGATCTTCGTCTCGACATACTCCTTCATCTCGCTCACTCCTGAACTACACCAACTAGATTAGTCTTTAGCGAGGATATATAGGCAACCTCAGAAGCAGAATTCAGCCAAATCTTTTCAAAATGCTTCCCATGGAGTATTCAAATGGGCAAAAATCACTTGTATTTGCTCACTTATCTTTGCACGAAAACTCTTCGTATTTTCGCGCAAAGAGGGGCAGCTGTGAGCACGTGATTTTTACCTAACATAAAAATAACTCCTATAAATAGACCAAAATAATTTTTATTAATTTTAGGAATTTTTCTTATTTAGTTGTATTTTATACATTTTTAATATTTTTAAAATCATTGAAAAGCCATAAAAAGTGTCACATTTTAATTCTATGCCACCTTAGGTTCAATTTCTATTAAGAAATTAATTACATTGAGTTAATTGTGTTTTAAAAAAAGAGGAAAAGAATCATAAAAATGATTAATTTTGCACTTTTAATTTTAGTCTTTTAATTTCTGTAATTTTCCAGTTAATTTGGTTTTAATTAGTTGCAGTAAATATTAGTTGTAGTAAATAGTTTAATTTGAAAATAATTTGACTAGGAATTAATTTAGGTGTTATTTTTAGTTTTAATTTAAAAAAAATTAGAAAAATATGAAAACAAAAGAGTTGAACCATATTTTTGGGGTGATATTTACTTCCATTTTTTAAGCCCAATGTAATTTTTAAACCCAACCTAAATAAGTCCCTACCCAACCCAAACCGGGTCGACCTGCCTAACCTAATACCCTAATCCATTTGCCCCACCTAAAATCTAATACACGGATAGATACACAGAATCCACGATAGATGCCTGGAAAATTCTTCAGCGAGGCTGCGTAGCTTTGCTTTCTTCTGAACAATACACACACACAATATACAATACAAAATCATTAGAGATACACACTACAGAAGAAGAGGTCGGCGGCAGACCCAAAATTCCAAAACACCCCACACTCCCACCGTTCGTCTCCTTCAGCAAGGCAACGACCACCCTGAACTTAATCTTGACTAGACCATTCGAACACACAGACATACACAAAAAAAAAATGGGGCTGGGAGGACGACCAAAATTATTGATTCGACTTCAAATTGACTTAATAGGTTGAAAGTCTCACATTCTCATCTAAGCACGTGTCAGATTCTTCAACGAAGCTCTAAGAGCCATGTGAAAACCGAGAGAAAATCTAAGGTTTGAGGAGGTTCCTTTTTGTCTGAGCTTCCGGTTGCAATTAGTTCTATTCTGTTCTAGATTTTTGTGTTCATTTCCGGGTAAGCACTCTAAATCAGAAGTTTGCTTTAAGATGATACCGTATGTATGATTCAATTTGTTTTGCTCTGTTAATCTTTACTATTGGAAGTCGTAGTATACTGGCGCATCGTTTATGCGTTCAGGTGGTGATTCGTTCCTTGTTTGAGACTTGGTGGGCGCTCATGTTTGGCTTCTTTTGTTCGCTTTGTAACTACAGTTTAGTGGTGATAATGGTGGCTTAGAGTTCATTCGTATATGCATAATTAGTTATGTCCCCTGATTTGTTCATGTGAAAATTGCACAGATCTTGCAAGTTTATGCCTTTAGCTCTTTTGTCTAATGCTCCTATGTGTTTAGTTCAATCTGGTTAACTGGACAATTACTTACTGTGCGTATACTAGTATGATAGAAAATTTCTACATTGCATACTAGGTTTACGTGCACCAAGAACGGGAAACGATTCATTGAAGTGGGAAACTATTTCTGGGCAAATTTTGGTGGTAAATAGAGGATAATAATCTTAATACTGATAGATGAAATTCTCTCATTTGTTGTTGTTGTTAGCATAAAATTAAGGGTTACTTATTATTCACTTTGGAGGTCGACATCATCAATAAGTTTTCTTTGTGGTCATTAAAATCTTTTGACATCATTCAATGAAATGCATAACTTGAGTAGGAATTTGAACGCTATATACTGCCAATGTTCTGAAATTACTTCGATTGTTGGGTCGTGAAGTGTTGGCGCATACTGGTCCAAGTTATATTCGAAATGAGTTGAGTAGTTTTTCCATTGCAATCCGCTGATTTCCAATTATGCTTAGGCATTTGCTTTAGATAAATACAAATTTTCCTTTAGCTCTTTAATTAACTAGGCTCTTTATTTAGAAATTGAGGTGTGCCATTAGCGAATTTTCATAGCCCTCGCAAATCTGAGACGCGTAACTGCCTTAGGAACGATAGTTAAAAGTTTACTTTCCTAAACTCGGGTGAGTATTTATGTGATCCAAATCCAAATCCCAACGATGTTAAAACACGTCAAGGGCCACAGGTGCATTTATGTGACGTGGTTCAAAGCGTGTTTTAACGACGGTGCAATTTTTTTAATAAATAATAATAAAAGTGGTTAAAAGACTTAAAATGCACATAGGTTGATAAATGTATAAAATCAGATAATTTAAGACAAATATAACAATTGAGCGAACGTGCTAGAACCACGAAACTCAGGAATGCCTAACACCTTCTCCCAGGTTAATAGAATTCCTTACTCAGATTTCTGATTCGCGGATTGTTAAATAGAGTAATTCTTTCCTCGATTCAGGATTCTAAACGGTGACTTGCGACACCATAATCTCCCAAGTGGCGACTTTGAAATTCTCTTAAATAATTGAATCTCGTTTCGATTGTCCTTTAATTGGAAAAACTCCTTTATCTACACCCTTCGCCCGGTTGTAATAGCCAAAAGGATGTGTAACTATATACACATATATAATTCTATCTAGTCATGGGCCAATGTACATGTATAAATGCATGAAATGGACAAGTAATTCATTAATAAGATTTTCTCGGAATGCCATACAAATCAATATGCCTTTTGGGTAAACTTTATCAAATACGTATTTTTCGAGACAGATGAAAAGAAGATATAATAATAATTCACATGGGGAATCAAGATTTAGATACCTCTAGTATTTCTATGAATAGAGTCATTTATGAAAGTTTCTTATTTGTCTCGTTTTATTTGTACTATTTGGATCATGCGAAAAAGAAAAAAGGGATAGTCTTAACATAGCTAAGCTAATTCTCTTGAAAATGCTTTCAACACACGTCAATTACGACAACATATAACAGCGGACCAAAGTAGAGGAAAATTCGTATGATATCATAAGAAAAAATTGTACCATGCTCTATTAAAATTTCAAATCCCGTAGATATAACGCAATGTAACTTTGTATGAAATTTTTGAGCTTCACCCCAGCTTTATCAAGTTTATGAATCAGGATATGTATATGTAATATTTCTCGTCTCTAGATCATAGTCACGTATATCTGGTGCTCTACAAGCATTTCACAAGCCAAATCATTTTAATTGTAACCTTGGCTTCTAGATAACACTCAGTAAGATAAGGTAGGATTCAAATGTTGTCACCTTTCTTTGTGACTTTAAGAGTCACTGCCATGTTGGGCTTTTAAGGCTTATCCATTCATCTTAATTAATTTAATTAGGTAATATTTTACTATATGGTAATTAACTAATTATCTTCATAATTAATAATATCTCAAACTACTTAAAATTTTAATTATTTTTTATAATATTTTATATATTTTATTATTATGGTAATATGGTAACTTGTATAGTGTTAGTATACAAATAAAACATCGGATATTAACGCTCGACCCATATTTTATCCCAACATGTCAAATTTGGACAAAAAATTTATTTTCTTTTACTTGCGTCCCCTCTCATCTTCATAAATTTACTCATCATTTGTTTATAATAGCATAATCCTTATAATCTCCAAATAATATTTTTTTTCTTGGACTAGTTTCAATTACCTTATGACAAAATCAACATGCAATACTATAGGGTGCAACATCGGTGTTATTTAATATTGTGAAGCGTAACATCATTGTAATGTAGTACTACAAGGCGTAACATAATCATAATATAACATTGCGGAATGAAATATCGACGTAATATTGTGGGGCATAATAATTAACTCAATTTTAAGTCTCAAAATACATACACTTTCATAGCAAACTTGGAACAAGCGATTAAAATATACCATGGCAATTTGACTTTCCCAATACCAATACACAACCCACCCTTTATCTACAGAGTCTCTAACAAATACAACAGAGAATAATAATAGTGCCGACAACAAGGCTCTGGCTATACCTCAAATTCAATACATGAGGAAAAAAAATATACCTTACCCCGAAATGAAGTGTGTCTCAGCAAGTCAGCTGGGAGGAGAGTGTATCGCTATCATTGATCAATGTCGCCTGAGGTGGAACCACCTGCATCCATGAAATATGCAGCGCCTCCGACAAAAGAGACGTTAATACTCTTGAATAGCACTAGTATGTATAAATAAATATCCTCTTTGTAAATAGAATGTCAATGTAAGAAAGGGACAACCATGTAAACAACAAGAAACAATCAATGATATCCAAATGTCACGTTAAAACGTAATAATTTTTCAAAATACAAAAATAAGGCGGTGAAGATGATAATCGAAATATGAAAATAATAGTATTTTTTGTTAGAAAATCTTTTGTACCGATTCACCACAGTTCACATTACCACTATTCATAATACCATTGTTCACAATCTACACACCATAACCAACCTCATAATACCAATGCGAATTTAGGACGGAGTTCGATCATGACCCGATTATCTCGGTCATCTTATTTGAAGAAATCAATCACAATCACAATCTCAAGCACAATAACTATCTCTATACAAATATACCACCATGAATCTACCAAAAAGTACGATCACGACCTGATCAGCTTAGCCGTCTTATTTAAAGACATCAACCACAATAAAAGTTTCAATTATAATTTCCAGCACAATTACCACCATGTGTGTGGAATGACATCCGATCACGACCCGATCAGCTAGGCCGTCTTATGTGAGACATAAACCATAATCATAATTTCAATTATAATTTCCAATATAGTTACCATCATGTGTGCGGCATAGCATCCGATCACGTCCCTATTGGCTAGGCCATCTCATGTGAGGCATCATCCTTTTGTATCATCAATCTCATCCCAAATAAGGGGAATACTTTATCACATCAATCTCATCCCAAATAAGGGGGAGAATACTTTTGATTTGTATACAAAGGAAACATAAATGCAGATTTCATCTACCCAGCCTCAACTAAGTTCATTCGTCTTCGATCAAGAAACACTGCCTAAGAATTTTGAAATAGCCAAGTCGGTGGTCGTGGTGATTAAAGCCGATGCTGGCAAGATGGTAGCCCAATATAAAGTTGGCGCCGAGGTGGCTCAGGATCAAGTGAAGGATATCATCGATCATGCGAAGAGGCAATCCCGAATGGAGGCCTCAAGAAAATTTATGCTCGGGGTTTCAACTTGTTGGATGAAACTGAGAGTGCCAAGGGGCTCAAAATCGAGGCCAAGAAGTTGGCTTATCCCAAGGATGATGAATAACATGAGTGTTTGAGCAGATTTGAGGGTTGAGGAGTCCCCGAAGTTTATGGTGATGAGGTGGCCCCCGAATGAGGACTAGGCCACTTAGGTGCTTCACAAATGTTTTTGCTTTTATTTTCTTTTTTTCTGTATTACGTTCCTTTTTTTGATCCCATTTCACCATTCCAAAAATTTGTATCGAGATTGTTTGGCCCTTGTAAAAAAACTTTTTATATGTATATAAAGCTTTTTCCTTTCAGCAATTTCTGAATTTTTCCTTTTGCTTTATTATTTGTACTTACAAAGATTAATATGTCTTAGCATGAAATAGTTATGTTATGTACGAAAATTTGAACGGGCCTTTCCAATAATAGTATTTTATTTAAGGCATTGTCGGGGTTCGGTATGACCAGAAAGTTTTCCCCAAAGTACTTAAAATTTTTTAGATTATATTTTGCCGAGGATATCCTTTAGAACCGATTAAGAAATTTTGAAGGTCTTGTTTTTTTCTACGTGTCTTCGCACATCTTTGAGCCGTTTTAATATGGTCGTAACTTATTTAGTTTGGGATATGCCCAGTGGGCTTGTTACCTCGAGTTATCCGGTCTTGCCTAAGATAACAGTCCCTGAATGGGGATGGCCGTAGCCTGTAAAATTCGGGCATTGCTGAATAGGTCTTGTGACCCCGAGCTATAATAGCCCGGACCATCTGAGTTTGTTTTCGGATGGTAGCCCGTGAGTGGGAGTGATTGTTTGAACTTAGATTAAGGAGGCCTTTGGTATCGATACCTTTAGGGTATGATATAGGAAATTCCTTACAAAATGCAAAAAGAAAAATTTTAAGGGACAAGATATTTATCCGCAAGGTAGATACTTATTTTTATATGCGTGCATAATGGCTACACATGTGTACAAGCTTTGTGACAGGGCTCGAGCAGGTTGGCATGATTCATTTGACCGTTTGGATCTTAAAACAAATCCCATTAATTAAGCCGAGACCAGTTGATCACATAGTCTCTTTCCTTGCTAGAGTCATTATCCGAGGATCAGATTTTGATTCTAAGTTAGCATGATCCATTGTTGTCTCGTTAAAAACCTTTCCGGAAAACTCATTTGGTACAAAATGGTCCAAGGGAAATAGAGTGCGACGCATGCTTTCCGACAAAGTATTTGTATCTTTCCTTTATGGTTACCTGCAAATGGTAGTTCATAATGTAAATAAAAGAAATGAGTGTAGTCGTACCTTATCAGTAATAGCGTTTAAAGTGAGTTATATTCCAGTTGCATAGTAGTTTCTCATTATTCATCCTACGAAGTTTATTGGATAATTTTCTGGTGATCTCTATAATTTGATATGATCCTTCCCAGTTCGGCCCCAACTTTCCTTCATTTTCGGTGTTTATTGTGACCTTCCTTAACACTAAGTCCCTAACATTGGAGTGTCGAAAGTTAGCCTTTCAGTTGAAATATCTCTTAATCCTCTATTTCTGGGTAGCCAACCGGACACGGGCGGCTTCATGCCTTTTGTCTAATAGCTCAAGAATCGTATTCCTAGCCTTGTCGTTTGATTCCTTATTTGTGTACCGGAACTTAAGACTTGGTTCTCCGACTACGACCGGTATTAGATCTTCAGCACCGTAGAACAGTGAGAACACAGTGGCCCTATACTGGACTTTGAGGTCATACGGTATGCCCATAGGACTTCGATAAAGATTTCCTTTACTTTTTCTTTGGCATCGGTTAACCTCTTTTTAAGGCTTTGGAGTACGGTTTTGTTAGCTGATTCGTCTTATCCATTCCCACTAAGGTGATAGGGTGTTGACATGATCCTTTTGATCTTGTGGTCTTTGATAAACTTGCTTACTTTGATGCAGATAAATTGTTTCCTGCATACGATCTCCGCTGGTTTTCCGAATTGGCATATGATGTGGTCCCAAATTAAATTGATGACTTCCTCTCCCTAACCTTTTCGTACGCCTGAGCTTCCAACCACTTAGAAAAATAGTTAGCCATAAATAATATAAATTGAGCTTTACCGGGTGCCCATAGAAGGGGTCCAATGATGTCCATTCCCTACTTTATGAATGGCCACAAGATCCTTTTGATCTTGTGGTCTATGTTAAACTTGCTTACTTTGTTGCAGATGAATTGTTTCCTATTGTCGCAAACGCTCTACACTGGTATTCCGAACCGGCATATGATATGGTCCCAAATGAAATTTATGACTTCCTTCTCCCTAACCTTCTCGTATAACTGGGGTTACACCCACTTAGAAAAATAGTGAGTCATAAATAATATAAATTGAGCTTTACCGAGTGCCCATAGAAGTGCTCCAATAATGTCCATTCCCTACATCATGAATGGCCATGGTGACAGAATCGAATGTATCAACTTCTTGGGTTGATAAATCATCGAAGCATGTCTTTGACACTCATCACATTTTCGTATGAGCTCTTTCATGTCCTTTTCCATATCTATCCAATAGTAGCCGGCTCTAATTATTTTTCGAACCAATGATTCGTCACTTGAATGATTTTTGCAGGTGCCTTCATGGATTTCCCTCAGGATGTAATCTGTATCTCTTAGCCCTATACATATTGAGAGCGGCCCATTGATTGTTCTTTTTAATAGGGTTCTGTCTTCGATAAACTAATCTAGGCTGCTTTCAAACGAAAGGCCCTCAATTATTTTAGATCCTAGGACGGCTTCCCTATCTTCAAATATTCTATGTACTTCTTTCTCCAATCCTATGTTAGACTTGTTGAATTTATCTCGGCATGGTCTTTTTCCACTGCCAATCTCATTAGGTGTACAACTGCCCATAAGGTGAACTCGTCGTCCTTGACCGAAGATCCTAAGTTAGCAAAGGAATCAGCCTCACTATTTGATTACCGAGGTATATATTGCAAAGTACACTCCTTAAACCAATGTAATGTAACCTGCAACTTATCCAGGTACCTTCACATCCACTCTTCTCTGACCTCGAATGTCTGGTTTACTTGGTTCACCATGAGAAGAGAGTCGCACTTAGCTTCGATTATCTCTTCCCCCAAGCTTGTGGCTAGTTCGAGACCTACAATTATGGACTCATGTTCGGCCTCGTTGTTAGTCAATTTCATAGTCCTGATAGATTTTCTAATTACATTGCCTTTTTTTGGTTTCAATACAATGTCAAGTCTAGACCCTTTTTGCATTCGAGGCACCGTCCATAAAGAGGGTCCATATCCCTAAATATTTCCTTGAGTTTACCAACAACTCTCTTTTGACTTTGAGTATTAGGGCCAGCGTAAAGTCAGCCATGAAATCTGCCAAAATGAGATTGGTTGTCCGAGGTCGATATCCAATATCGTACCCACTAATTTCCACGGCTCATTAGGCCAAGCTCCCTGAGAGCTCGGGTTTATGCATTATATTTGGCAATCGGTAAGTAGTCACAACAAATGAAGTATGGCACTAAAAATATTGTTCAAGCTTCCTGGAGGCACTTAGCAAAGCGAGCTCTAATTTTTCTAAGTCAGGGTACCTAGTTTCGGCCTCCCCTAGAGTCTTGCTAACATAGTAAATTTGAAATTGCATCCACTTACCACTATCTCTGATACTACCAAGTATAGGTATAGTTGTTCGTCTATTTTCGATGTGTTGAGCAGCGTGGGCTCGATAAGTAATGTTTGAGCTCCTCAAAAGCCCATTGGCATTCCAGGGTCCATGAGAAGCTATTCTTCTTTAGTACTATGAAGAATCAGTGGCTCTTATTGGAGGACTCAAGTTGAATTGCCTTAGGGCAGCTATTTTTCTGGTTAATCTTTGCACGGCCTTCACATTGTCCATAGCCGTGATATCTTTGATAGCTTTGATTTTGTAAGGGTTGATATTGGTTCCCCAGTTGTATACCATGAATCCAAGTAATTTTCCTGATTTGAATCGAAATCCACATTTCTTTGGGTTTAGCTACATATTGTACTTATTCAATAAGTTGAAAGTTTCCTGAAAATGTCTTAAATGGTCCTCTGCTTGCAGGGAATTAACCAACATATTGTCAATGTAAACCTCCATAGATTTTCCTATTTGTTCCTCAAATATCTGGTTTACTAGGCTTTGATAAGTGTCACTATCATTTTATAGTCCGAATGGCATCACGTCATAATAATATGTGTTATATTTAGTGATGAAGGAGGTTTTTTCTTGATCATATGGGTTCATACATATTTGATTGTACCCAGAGTAGGCTTTGAGAAAACTGAGGGTCTGGTGGCCGGTCATTACATCGATCAAGCGATCGATGTTGGGCAAAGGGAAAGAGTCCTTGGGGCATTCCTTATTTAAGTCCTTATAGTTTACACACATTCTTAACTTATTCTTTTTTTAGCGACTACCACTATATTTGGTAACCAATCTGAGTGTTTAACCTCTCGAATAGATCCTATTTTAAGGAGTTTAGATACGTCGTCCTTGATGAAAACATGTTTGAACTGTAACTGGGGTCTCCTCTTCTGCTTGATCGGGTGGATTTTGGGTCCAGGCTTAGCTTGTGCATGGTTATTTCCGGCGAGATCCCTATCATATTAAGAGAAACAATCTATGTTACCTATAAGAAGTTGAATAATATTTCTCATGAAATTGGGATTTAACCATGTGCCCAAGTATACAATTCAACCGGGAAGGTGCTCGATCAATATGACATGTTCCATCTCCTTGATCACCGATTTAGTGGCGTCAAAGCCATCAGGGCTTATATATCGGTAATTGCTATTTATCTCCTTGCTTTTAAGGCTGAAATAGGCCCTTTTTCATTGTAAGTGTGGATGTTAGATAGCTTCTTCAACAACAAACATTTCCTTTGCAGCTGGCGGCTCTCTGTAGATTGTTTTAATCCTTCTCGATGATGTGAATTTTAACACTTGCTGCAAAGCCGAGGGCACTGCCCTCTTGTTCTGGATCCATGGCCTCCCGAACAGAGCGTTGTACCTCATGTCTCCTTCGATCGCATAAAACTTGGTTTCCTAGATGGTCTCAGCGACATTCACTGGTAATGTTATCTCTCCCTTAGTGGTTTCACATGGCATGTTGAATCCATTTAGAACTCGAATTACGGACATGATGGGATCTTGTAGGCCGAGCTGTTCTACGACCCTTGATTGGATAATTTTGGATGAGCTACCTGGATAAATAAATGCATGCTTAACACGAGATATATTAAAGAGTACAAATATTACCAGTCCATCATTTTGGGTAGCATGATCCCTTCTGCATCCTCGTTGTTAAAGACAAGGTTTCTTTCTAATCTCGAGTACATTTACTCTTGTGATGGATACTCAGCTGCGCTTCCAACATTGGTCCTTGAAGGACATTGACCCCACCGATGATGATGTTAATGAAATGTTGAGGTTCTTCTAGTTCAATCTGTTTATTATAGTTCATATTCTTGAAATGGTTCTTGGATCGGTCGTTCAGGAATACTCAAAGGTGCCTATTGTTGAATAACTAGGTTACCTCCTCCCTCAACTATCGACAATCCTATGTTCTATGGCCTTGAGTGCCATGATATTTGCACATATGGTTAGGATCACACTGGCTTGGAATGGATTCTAGTGGCCGAGGCTATTCTGTGCCTTTGATGCATTTGATAGTTGATATAATAGTGGTAGCATCGATATTAAAGTTATATTTGGATAAAATTGTGCCTCCTTAGGCCTAATAGGCATGTCGAAACCATTCTTTCTCATGAGTCCCCATTTGTCCTGACCTAGATTATTTCTCCTTTCATTTCGCATAGAATTATGCCCCGACCCACTACTTCTTCGAACTCCATTGTAAGGCTGAATAAAAGCGATCATTGTTTGACCTCAGTTCACGGTTGATATCTCTCTTGACATCTTCGATGGTTCTGATGGGATAAACGTACACCGAAGAGGCCCAAGTGGATCATCTTCGACTATGATCTTTGATTGATAATGGTTATGCACGTCGGCCCAGGGGACAGCCAGATATTCTATCAGATTTTGTTTGAACTGTTGTGAAGCCACCGAGCTTCGAACATTGATTACCTAGGTGAAAGATTTAACGGCCCCATTATCAGCGACCGGTGGCAGATCCATCTGTTCTATTAGAAACTGGTACCAGAACTCCCTGAGCATATCATTATCCTTCTATCTTACTTTGAACATGTCCGACTTCCTGGTTTCGACCTTGACAACCCCAGTGTGTGCTTTCACAAAAGAGTTTGCAAGCATAGCAAATGACTCAATAAAATTAGAAGGTAAATTGTGATACCATATCATAGCTCCCTTTGATAGGGTTTCTCCGAATGTTTTCAACAAGATAGACTAGATCCTGTTATCCTCCAAGTCGTTCCCTTTGATGGCGCATGTGTAGGAGGTAACATGCTCGTTTGGTTTAGTCGTTCCATTGTACTTAGGAATCTGGGGCATGCGATATTTTTTAGAGATCAGCTTTCGAGCCGTATTCGGAGGGAAAGGTTTTTGCATGAACTTCTTGGAATCCAGGCCTTTAAGTATTGGTGGCGCTCCCGAGATTTTATCGACCCTGGAAATGTAGGTTTCTACCTTTTTGTCATTTGCATTGATTTTCTTCTCTCCTAATTTTATCCGTTTTTCTAGCCCCTCGAGCATTTTGTTGATCTCGGGGTTAATCCCCGATTCATTTTCATCCGACCTATGATCGATTTGTCCCAGCATGTGACTTCCAGGTGCAGATTGGATTCAATTCTGGTTAGTGCGCATTTTTAGTTTTGCAACTGAGCTATCGCCGCCCATTAAGCCTGTAACATTTCAAAGATCATTCGTAAATTGATCCTGTCTCCTCCATTATTTTGAGTATTTTATGCTGCCGAGCAAGCTCCACCACAGATGCTATTATCGGGATCGGTAGGCAGATTTATGTTGATAACCACATGCGAGTTACTATCCAACGGGTCCGCGACTAGATTCCAAATGGGATCAATGGGCGGGTGATGTATTGTTATTTTCACCGTAATGACCAAACTTATTATCAACAGGTCGGGGGATAATTACGACTTTGATATTTTGATTTTTAACCTGAAATTAAAGGCACTTCAAAGAGCAAGTGTAGTTTAGTATGTGTTATGGAAATTTATGTCAAATAACCAATATTATCCTTACCCCACAGTAGGCGCCAAACTGTTTACTCTCAAAATCATATAATAATTGAAGCGATAAATTAAATTGCAATTAAAATAAATAATGATAAAATAAATTCAAACAGCACAAATTGAAACGTTACAGCCTTGGGAAATTAGCCAGCCTTGAACATGGATGCACTTCGATCGGTATCAAGACACAGTTGAATAAGAGCTTAAAGAGAAAAATAACAGTGTATTGCTTCCGAGTGCGTGTTACAATGTTTCTAAATGAAGTATCATACCCATTTGTATAGTAGAGGAGTCCTACTTTAGGTAGAATTCTATAAAAGGTAAAGAATCTCTTGATTTAGTGATTGCTAGTCCCTTGTTGATACGTGCCGATATTCTCGTCCGCCGACCGAACATGGCTATTTCCATCTTCTGTTGGTTATGCTAAAAATGTTTCTTTAGGCTCGTTTGGGTCAGGGTCAATTTCAGGATTACAGACTCAATATTCCCGAATACAGACATTCTGACTTCGGACTCTGCTCTGGTGGAACTTGTGGTCGATCTTTAGTCCCCCGTGTTCCGAGCACGACCTACCATGTTATAGACGAACCCGATTTTAACAGTATACAAAGTCAAACCAAATTTTTTTCTGTTGAATAAGTAAAATTTTGTTTGAAGGAAACTTTTTTTTTTAATAAGCCACAACTTGCTATGTTATTGGACCTATTTTACTTTCTTCTGACTTACCGTCTGAAAACACCTAAACAGTTGATGTACTTGTAAATGTAATTCAGATTGATCTTTCGCCGCAAGTGTCGGAATACCACAATATTAAAGAGACGAGAAGTTTTATTTTGTATTTATATAATTAATATTAATTATATAAGATTCTTTTTAATCTCATAAATTTATAAATTTCAATCTTATATTTTTAAATTCAAAAAAATTTGAATTTCACAAAATTATAGGACACAAAGATTATCTTATACTACTAATACGGTATAAGAAATAAAATAAAATTTTCCTAAAGAGAAAGTTTTGAGCTACTTTGAAATGTCAAAAAGAGACTTGCTTTTCCAAGCCCCGAACAACAACAACAACAACAAGAACAACTATCTAGTATAGTCCGACAAAGTGAGGTCTGGGGAGGGTAATATGTAGACGAGCCTTACCCTTTCCCAGAAGGACAGAGAAGCAGCTTCTCTGCCCTTCGGGGTATGGATAAGGCTCGTCTACATATTATTCTCCCCAGACCCCACTTTGTGCAACTATACTGGATAGTTGTTGTTCGGGGCTTGGAAAAGCAAGTCTCTTTTTGACATTTCAAAGTAGCTCAAAACCCCCGAAGAAGTCGTGATTCCTTTTTTTTTTTAAAAACAGTCTTCTAAAAGGACAAGCAGAGCAACCCCCACAAAACCACCCATCATTAAACGAATATCAATGCAAATGTCTCCAACGTAGACATACTATAATCAGTGCGCAAGTATGTTACATA
This sequence comes from Nicotiana benthamiana, assembly GCA_034376525.1. Lineage (NCBI taxonomy): Eukaryota > Viridiplantae > Streptophyta > Magnoliopsida > Solanales > Solanaceae > Nicotiana > Nicotiana benthamiana. The sequence goes on along the minus strand of CM067337.1, from coordinate 89,207,074 downwards.
ACAGCACTTGATTAACAAGATTACTCAATCTACATACAACAAACAATTACTGATAATTTCAAGTGCTTTCTGATAATAGTTGCAGGAATGAGCCAACTACACACCCATTTCATTGCGAAAGCCAAAAGAACAACTATGAAATATTTGGATCCAGAAAAATAGCGAGCAACAAACAGGTTGATTAACTTGTATGTTAAGCTAACAAATCAAAAGCTATTTAATTGGGTGAGCATGGAAACGAGCTCATCACTGGAAGGGCGATCAGCAGGCATGTCTGATAAGCATACCACTGCTATTTTAACTGCCATTAGCATCTCATCTTCCTCAATCTCTTCCCCGAGAATACTCTTATCTAATGCTTCTCGAGAATCGCCTGCTTCCTGCAAACGCTGAAGCCACCGCCCTAAACTTGTATCCCCGAAGAAGGGATCCGTTGGGTACCTTCCAGTTAATAGAACACCCAATATGACCCCAAAGCTGAATACATCACTCTTATCAGTATACCTGCTGCACAACAAAATATAGGTTCAATAAAATCAGAATTGAAAAGCCGCCCTACACTGTCATGTTTAATCAAGTCTAATGTCAATAATTGGATACCTGCAGCTCTCAGGAGGACCATAGCTTGATGGTGCAACTGGGAGATCCACAATTTTGGCCAAACCGCAATCTGCTAACCTAGGCTCAAACTCAGCATCCAACATTACATTTGTGGGCTTCAGATTGCGATGCAGGATTCTAGGGTTACAAGAAAAGTGAAGATACTCAAGACCCTTGACAATCCCAACAGCAATTCGGAGTCTTACTTCCCAGCTAAGCTGCAGCTGGTTTCCCCTAACTTTGTTCATTGCATCTTCAAGACTCCCATTAGGCACATAATCATACACTAAAAAATACCTATTGGATTCCCGGATGTAAGCCCTTAAACTCATCAAGTTTCTGTGCCTCAAACTAGCAATCACTTCAACTTCCTGCTGTATTCTTCTCTTCAAAGACTTGCTCTGTAACTCAAAGGGTTCCAGCCTCTTGACTGCAACAGTAAGCCCATTGTCAAGAACAGTCCTGTAGTATCTACTTGACCCAAGCAACTGGGTGTCATTAGCCATTAGAGCTGATTGCAGAGTCTTGGCTGGAATTTTAGGAGAGAATACAACAGGGCCTTTGAGAATTGGGGGTTTGTTTATGCAACGAACAAAGCTCCGAACAAGCCAACCAAAGACAAGTGCACAAATCAATCCAGTTAACATCCCAAATAGAATACTCAGAAAAACCCTTTGAGACTGGGGTGGGGCTGTGGAGATTATCATCCTTCTCTCGCACTCTACACACCTCAGCTGCACCCACAAAAACCCCACTTTGAAACCTGTATAGTAGATAAGCTTTGTCTTCCCCATGGAAAAAATTTATGATGTCAAGGTAGAGAGGAAATTAATTAGAATTTGGTGTACTGGAAATTAAGCACCACAAAAAGACTTTCTTTTCCCTCTCACTAGCACAGGAAGAGAGATTATGACTGCGCAGATAACAAAGAACTAAAGCAGTTAGGGTTCCAGATAGAAAGCACTAAGAAACATTCAACTGACGAGAGAACAATGGCAGAGCAATTTCTTCTTTTTTTCTCTTTCCGAAGAAACACGCATTGCCTTCTAACTTTACTGAAATGGCTAAGTTTTTTAGATTAAAAATAATGAATAAAAGTGAACAGGGAAGATGTACCAGCAAGGCGTTAGGTTTCAACATGCGGGATATATACCGGATAAGGCTGTTAGTGTCGCGGTTCCGAACCGAAACCGGACCGGAACCGTGGCCCTGCCGGTTCTGTCGGTTCCGGCGGCTCTGGTTCCAGGGAACCGTGGCGGGGCAGTTCTACCCGTTGGAACCGCTAGAACCGGAACAGGCTCGCGGTTCTGGACCGGTTCTGGCGGTTCCAAACGGTTCTGCCGGTACCCAACAGGCATTTTTCAAAAAAAAAAATTTTTTATTATAAATTATTTCAGCAACGGCTCTTTGCAAAAAGTAGCCGTTTGGAAGTTTAAAAAATTGTCATTTGGCCTCCAAACTTTAATTTAACCCCAAACTTTATATAATTACACTATTTCCCATTTCTCAACTATAAATACCCCCTCATTCTTTCATTTTTATTCACCAATTCATCAATATCTCTCAATCTCTCTCAAGCTCTCTTTCAATCTTTCCAGTGCAAGTGCTTAATTTATTGTTGCAAATTCGTGAAAAATTGTGAAGTTGTTGAATTGAAGTTTTCAAGTGTTCAAGTTCAACGATTTTCAATTTTCAAGAAGTTGTTCGTCAACCCGGTAAACTCGTTTCAACTCTTACGTGCTAATAGTAATTTTTTGGGTTTTTAGTTTGCTTAATTTCAATTATTATGGCATTTTCGTTGAAAAAAATGTTCGGTAAAGGAAAAGCTAAAACCGGTGAAAGTAGTGGCCAAAATACTACCCCTCCTCCGGCTCCCCGACCTAGAAAAGATAAGCAAGTTGAAAGTAGTAGCCAACCTAGATGTCCTAATAAACCCTTCGGAATCCTTGATAGTGATCACCCTTGTTTTCAATTTAGCGATATTGATTTTGTACATGATGTAGCAGTAGGTGATAGAATAGACGATGATATTATGAATGCTCTTTATCCTAATGCACCTATCTTAGAGGGAAATGAGGATGATGATGATGATGATGAAACCCAAGCTCCAGTAGATTTAGATGATACACCTACTAGTCCTGCTCATAACTTAGGAGATGAACCGGCACACCCACCTGTACAAACTCCCACTTTTAGTAGACAACCTCCTAAACGTACAGAAACATCATTAGTTTGGAAATTTTTTATTCAACTAAGAGAACAAAATAAGGCTAAGTGTAAATCTTGTGGGAAATTACTTATTCATAGGTATACTGGAGATCGTAGCGGCACGGGTAGTTTAGTTAAGCATATAAAATTACACCCTAGCGATAAGGCTAGATATTTGCAATTGAAAGCGCAACAAGAGGGGAGGACAAGTGTTGATTCTACAGTTAACCCAAGTACTGGTTCTAATCTAGTTCAACCAAGAATAAACAGAGTCACCGGAGAATCCAGACGGCTCTTTCGACCTTTTGGAATGGTGGAAGACAAGGGAAAAGTATTTTCCCGTACTTCCAAGGATGGCTCGGGATGTTCTGTCGATTCAAGCGTCAACTGTTACATCGGAGAGCGCATTTAGTCAAGCAAGACTACAAATAGGTGATCACAGAGCGTCGATGCGGGACAACTTGAAAAAATCAGTGCTTTTTCGAGATTGAATCCGCGCAGAAAGAAGGAACTTTGGCCTAGCAGAATCACAACCAGAAATAGATGAGGCGTATGAAGAAATGATAGCAGAACTTGCTCAAGAAGCAACTTCACCCGGAAGTGGCGATGAACACGCTTCATTTCCACCACCGCCAACACAACCACCTCCCAACCTTGAAGGTTTTATGAGATTTGTTAGAAATAATGCATAAATTATGATGTAACTTGTACATTGGCACGTCTTCTTTTAGTGTTTTTTCCTTTTAATGGTGGTATTAGTACCATGTTGTGCTCATTCCATTGGGGGAAGGAAGACTAAGAAAGATATGCCATTTTGGTCAATAAATATGCTCTTTATCATATCCTTAAATATCTTTTGTCTCAATATTTCTTTGTCTTTACTTCTATATCAATCCTTGAATATTTATATAACATACAATTTATAACATACAACACAATATACTAATTACAACATTCTTTTATCAATATATACTACTTATATATAATTTATACTAATTACTAACTACAATACAATATACACTACTTATATAAAATACATACTACTTAAATACAATATATACTACTTATATACAAAATATACACTACTTATACACAATATATACTAATACCAAACACAATATATACTATACTAATAACATAGTACACCATATAAAATATATTTTACAATATACTAATGACTACTATACAAGATATTGATTTTAAAAAAATAAAAGAAAATTTAAGAACCGCCGGAACCGGAACCGCCAGAACCGGAACCGCATGGTACCTAGAACCGTCACGGGCCGGTTTCACCTTCAGAACCGGAACCGCCAGAATCAAAATTGCAAACCCAAAATAAACCCAAAACCGGAATTGAATACAGCCTTTTACCGGATAGGAGCGGCAGACTGATGTCACGAAATCTTCACATTGAAGAATAGAATCATTTTCAAAGTCCAAATTCCAAATAACACCTTTGCATTAGAAACTTTCATTACATTAGTTGGAGCAACTTCATATTGTCTCAAGCCCATTCTTGTAATATTCCCGATAATGTTATAGTATTAGAAAAAAAGAAAAAGAAATTATGATATTCACACAATTGTTAGATCAAAATTGACTTTACAAATAATGGAAACAATTACTTATACCACAAGATTAGTATACAACATTGATAAAAAATAAATAAATGAAACTCCCAATAGAGTAAGAAAAAGGAATTTATGCAAGAAAAAGGAATTTATGCCCATAACTAAATAACTGCAAAATTGAATGACGTAACTGAATTTTTCAATAAAAGTAAGTGTAGATCTTTTCCATAATATGAAAAGCTTCAGAGATGCATTTTTATGATTGACGAAGAGCACTCTCAAGTCTCACAGTATGACGAAGAGCACTTTCAAGTCTCACAGAGGAAAACAAAAAATTTTAAAGTGAGAGGGTAAAATATTCTAGAAATTTTGAAACCTACAAAGTAACTCTTGAAGTTTTCCTTTAATTCCTTCAACTCTGCTGGTATCATGCGATACGGTGGAATAGAATTAGGTTGAGTGTCCGACACAGAGTCAATACCAAAATTGATATCCCTATCGTGCAGCATACCCGGTAAGTCTGGTAGAAACACGTCTGTCATATCCTTCACTACCCAAACTGACTCGGCGGTAGGAATATTAGCAATTACATCCCCCACAAAGGCTAAATATGGTTCGTACCCTTTCTCAACCATTCTTTGTGCCTTCAGAAACGGCGCCACCCTGCTAGGAATGTAATCTAATGTACCTCTCCACACCAATTGCGAAAACGTTGGCATAGCCAATGTCATGATCTTGGCGTGATAGTCAAGAATAGCGTGATAGGGCGACAACCAATCCATGTCCAATATCATGTTAAAGTCCACCACACTGAGTAGTAGAAGGCCAACTCTAGTCTCATAACCACAGATTGTGACCAAACACGACCGATAAATACGGTCTACAACAGTAGAATCTGCCACATGCGTAGACACATATATTGGGCCGTAAAAAAATAACAAGATATTTCCAAATATGGAGAAAATTAAAATGACAAATACGAATAAGGGGAACCTAGATCAAATAAAAGTGATGCATCTATATGACATACCAGAACAATACATGTGATGATAGTATCGACCACCTCCACCCTACAATGAAAGCACATAAATGGGCCTTGCCTCCCTCTATGACACGACCTCAACCCGCCTGACCTGCATCCCTAATTAGCAGTGTAGATGGAGCAGCAACCATGGCATGTGAACCCTGTGGTATCCATGGAACTGTGGAGCCTGTAGAGACGCACCCCTCCTAAGTCTAGGATAGTACCTTATCATATGCATGTATCACCATATTCGAAACAACCTCTCGTCGGACGTTGCTATAGAAACTGAATCTGACTCGACTGCCTAGACTGATTGCTCAAGGCACCTCGTGCAAGAGGTGCATTGGAAAATGGTTGTGCATAATAGAAGATCTAAGGCATCGAATGGCTGGAGCACTGCGAGTAGCTGGAAGCACATAATGAATTGTTCAACCCATATAACCTGTACGATGACGAGCTAACACCACGGAGGGGGAACCCCTGAGTCCTCTAAAATATTGAGGCCTCTTGGCCTCCCTATTCTCCATTTCCCGGCCGTGCATACGCTCCATCCCGCGTGCAATCTCCACAACCTGCTGAAATAGAATATTCGTATCCAACTCTCGAACCATGCTAAATCTAAGACCATAACTGAGCCCCTTGATAAATCTGCAAACTCGGTCTCTAATTGTAGAAATAAAACTGGGTGCATCACATGACAGCTTGCTGAACCTGATGGAATACTCCAACAGTGTCATAGTCCCATGAAGCAGCTTCTCTAACTCTATGCGTCATGCATTCCGGGGGCTCTGTGGGACAAACTCTCTCAAAAACATATCTGAAAACTAAGCCCAAGTAAGTAGCACTACATTAGCTGGCCTACCATCCTAATAAGCCTGCCACCACCTATATGCTACCCCTGACTGCTAAAATTTAGTAAAGGCAACTCCTCTCACTCCCGTAATTCCCATGGTGTGAAGAATACGATGGTACATGTCTAGAAAACCATGTTCATCCTCAATAACTACACCAATATAAGTTGGAGGAGCATAGTTCTCGAGCCTCTCAAGCCTCCTCTACTCCTCCTCTGATGCCTCTAGCTTGACCTCAAGCCAAACCTGAATAAATTGATGACGAGAAAACACTCGGAATCTGATTAACATGGACTCGCTGATCTAGAGTATGGGCCAATGAGTTTATGAGCTTCTCCCCTAGTATGAGATGTAGCTGGTGCAACTGGTATCAATCTCGCCTGAGCTAAACTTTCAAACGTGCTCAAGAAGTGTGCTAGGGTCTCCTAGAGTCCAGGGATAACAACGGGTACTCGAGTGCCTATCCCCTAACTGGAGCTACTAGTGTCTCCTCAATCGCTGCTAGGGCAGGTGATCTAGCTCCAGTATGTACCCCTTATCGGCCTCTACCTCGGCCTTGACCTCTCCCCGCTCTAGCAAGAGGCGCGAGTGTCTGCTCGTATGATCCAACATTCTGTGCCCTCATCATCTGTGAGAGAGTAGAACAACAAAGGCTCATATTTCGAAACAAACAATTCATATGATAAGGAATAAAAAAAGTGGAATTTCCTAATAGGTTTGTAGCCTCTCGAAGACAAGTACAGATGTCCTCGTACCAATCTGCAAGACTCTACTAAACTTGGTAATAACTCATAGCACCTATAAAACTAGGGCTCTGATACCTACTTATCATGACCCCAAAAACCTACCTTACTAATCGTGATGATACCTAGTCCCTAAGACTAGGTAAGCCTTGCACATGATGAGAATTTAGTATAAATAATGATTAAGCTATAAATTTAAACTGAAAAATAATATAATAAGACCAAAATGGAGCAACAGTCATATAAGTTCCAAAATCAGCGGTACAGCATCATAAGCTATATTGAAATACATTAAGAATCTCTAATACAATATTGTTCGAAAACAAAAGAAATGGTAGCGTAAGATCACTAGAAGGTGACTCCAAGGCCTATGAGCATCAAGCAGGTATACCTTGAAGTCTTCGATATGCTTAAGACCCTGTTTGGATAGACTTATTTTAAGTTTTTTAAGCCAAAATACCTTCTAAGCCATTTTGTATTGTTTGGATAAAATAAAAAGTTTTTAAAGCACTTGTTTTTAAGCTAAAATAAAAAAAAAGCCAAAATTTAGAATTCCTAACTTATGTCTTTGGCTTAAAAGTCACTTGCAACAAGCCCATCCAAACAGTCTCTAAATCAACTCACTGCCATCTGGAACAGGAAGAAGTACCTGGAGCACACCAAAATGTACAAAAGCATGGAATAAGTACACCCCAACAGTACACAATAAGTATCAAGCTTAACCTTTGTGGAGTAGTGACTAGGTCAGGTCAAGACACTTATTAGACATAGAAACCTGAGTAAAATATTAATTTAATCTAATGACGGAAAGTAAAGGGAGTAAATGAAAATAAAATACGATAAAATAAGGATAGCAACATAAGTAAAATGAATCAATAACAACGAAGAGTGAACATATAATAAAAACAAAAAATTTTCAAATATAGTCTAGATACATGTTAAATCAATTTAAGGAAAAGCAATAACCGTTCAAATCAACAAGCCGCTCAATCATAGAATGCACAACAAGAATCACACCGAGGTACCATACATTATACCCATATTTTACTAGTCATAATCAAAATCATAATTTTCCTTATATCTCCACGTGAGTGTTACATTTATTTTAAAAATATTTCTCTCGAAATACCTTCACGTGCTTTAGCCCCTTTATCTCGCCGTATGGCTTCAATTAATTTCCTTAATAGCAACACACATATAAATTTTACCTTATCTTGCCGCATGCGCATTAATATACCATCCTTATACCAACACATGCTCATCAAATATGACAACACAATAATCAACCCGCACCACATGTGCCCAAATGCCATAACATTTCCAGAATTACCAATACCAATGTCATCCCACAAATCATAATCCATGGCTCAACCACAATGTGCAAAATAATCTCAATAACAACAAAATCAACCCTAAAATAATTTATAAATGAAGTATATCCCACAAAACAACAGCTTCAATTAAACATATTAATAGCTCTCAATGACAACAACTTCGATTCAATGCATAAAAATGAACTCAACAATTAAAGGTATGACATGTACAACAACCTCTAATAAATGCATATAAGAGCAAACCCGACAATGAAAGGTAGAACATGTGTTAACAACTTCAATTAAGACATATAAGAGTAAACTCGACAATAAAAGACATAACATGTTATAACAACTACAATTAAAGCAAATAATATTAAACCCGACAATGAAAAATAGAACATGTAATATCATAAAGCATATAAGACTGAACTCAACAATGAAAGATATAACAAGTAATAACTACTTTAATTACATGCATATAGGCAACCTAAGAGTCAAAATCGGTCAATTTCAACATATAAGGCAGTGTACACGCTCGTCACCTCCTGTACACGTCTTCCACAAAATTCAAATAGTGCAATTTAACTATATCCTAAGGGGTAGTTTCCCCCACAAAAAGCCAGGCAAGACACTTATCTCAACTATGCCAAATTAACACTCAAAATGGACTTCTCCTTAAAATTTACCTCCACACTTCTCCAATCTAATAAAAAACAACTTAATATCATCAAACAATGCAAGAGAAATTAATTTTGATTAATATATCTAAGATCTTTACACAATTCTCCAACTGTCAACTAAAGTCAACTCCGAGCCCACCTGGTCAAAACCCAATTTCAAGGGTAGATCTCGACTACCCATATTCCTATGAGTTCGTACATATGTTTTGTTTTCAAATGCGACTCTAAAGCGAATCTCAAATCTAAAATTTTATTTTTTTAAAGCATAGACAAAATTTCCCAAACCTTCTCTTAGATTCTCATGATTTTGATGTAAAATTTCATACATAATCATGTAATATAATTGAAAATTGATCAAAATTACTTAAACAATAATTGTATGTGAAAATCCCTCCTCCAAATTTCCTCCTACTGAGTCTAGGGTTTAAAAATATGAAAATGATAATAAGTCCCATTTTTCCAGCCCTTATGTTTAGGTGCGGACGTCACTAGTGCAACCACGAGTTAGAAATTGTGAACCCTTGCAAATGCAAACATTCCATTGCAGATTCAGCACTATAAAAGCCCACGGAAAGTCACAAATACGACATTGACCTCACATTTGTGAAGTCATATTATACCCCATGTTTTCGTATGTGAGAGTATGTCTTAAGTCTATTGATGTAAGATAAAAATGAGACCATATTTGAAAGTGCATAAAGTAGGTTAATCATTTTAAATTAGAGGTAACAAATCTTTAAGATCATGAATAATTAGTACCTAGAGAGTTGAAAGGCTTAGAAGCTAAAACAATTGAAAAAATAAGTTTCGTCGAATGTCGACAAGTTGGTAATATTATAACATTTACTTTTCGGGTGCGTTTAGGGTGATTAAAATAATAAGGAGCTTATTTTATGAGTTATTTTAGTCGTATAATAGTCGTGTGTTATGTTTTAAAATCAAGTGACTTCTGGAATAAAAGTTGGCAAAGGTCATCACAAGTTACATTCATAAATGTGTTATAGTGGAGATTTTCTCCCAATATAATTTGAATTATGGGATGATGCACATATAAAATTGAAGACATACGAGTCTAATTTCTAACACATTAAACTTTTCATCTATACAACATCTGAACAGAGAGATATTTACAGTTTCACAGCATTGCGCAGACTAAATACGTGACAAGAAGGTATATCACTGAAGCATTTTAAGCAATACATTTCATGTGTTATATGAGGTCTTTTTGGGACATATCATATACCAAATTTAAGTTCTTGGAATGAATTTTCCAATTCTTTCAATTGTTTGTTCGTAGAATATCTATATAAAAAGATATAAAAATCAGAAGAAGGGTTAATGCTAGAGTCCCAAGCTAGCACCTCTTTTACTTTTCAAAAGTTGACATATATAGGTTTTAAATTGTCCTTCTCTTCATTTTTCGTAGAAAACGACCATAGAACCCCCATAAAATTACCCTTAAACTCTCTACAAGGGTTTCAAAGAATATTAACATCCCAAGTACGAAATCAAGAAGCGATACCATTATAACGATCACTACGACATAAGATTCGCTATATTACCTCTCTTTTTCTTTGTAGTTTGAGTTTTTGAAGGTATTTTATAGTTAAGAAAATTCATAATTTCTGTATTTAAGCTTTTAGCTATCAATGAAGGTTGATAAATTTGTTTCCTAATAGTTAGAAATCACATGATGATGATCGGAAGTCGTGAGGTCAATTTATTTCACATTTAGTGGATTGTTTTGAAGTACACTTGTGTTGGCCTATTATGCTGCTGATTTATGGAGTTTGAAAGGATAAAGGGTGTGGAGAAATGCCACATGTGGTAGGGTAGTGGTCTATTTGATCGTCGTTGCAGTTTCAAGCTACTTGATGGCTTGTGAGTTTGGTGTGTTATGATATATTTGGGGTTTTTGTTATGTTAAAGGTCATGAATTGTAGTTAGGTTGTTTTTGAATTGTTGATTGTGTTGCTCTGATCGTTGTTATTGGAATATGGTATTGGAGGACTCCCTTGTTATTTGGGGAGATACTGCCCAAATTTTCATAAACGAGCTGCTAGTTTAAGTTGCAGACTTAGCCTTTACTCGGTCCTGGTTTTGAATCTCCTTACAGTATGGTAGATTGGGTCGAGTTTTTTAAAGAATGGACTAGAATATATTAAGGAATCAATTGAGTTAAGATATGTTAAGGCTATCACTTACATAAAAGAGCTACTAGTTTAAGTTGCGAACTTAGCCTTTACCCGTCACTGATTTTGAATCTCCTTACAATATGGTAGCTTGAGTTGAGTTTTTTAAAGAATGGACTGAAATGTATTAAGGATTCAATGGAGTTAAGGTATGTCAAGGCTATCCCTTGTTTTCTTTTATCATGATCTACATACAAACGAAACGAGCAAACATACGACTTTCATAAATGACTTTATCCATATAAGTACTAGAGATGCATATGTTCTTGATTCCCCATGTGTCTTGTTATTATATGGTCTGTCATGGGTCTCAGATAATACATAAGGTGATAAAGTTTTCATCATATTAACTAATGGAATATTGATCTTATGATTCCAAGAGATCTTATCGGGTTACTGCTTATACATTGCATTCATTTATATATGTACATTAAGCCATGACTAGAAAGAGTTATATACGTGTATATTATATGTATAAGGGCTATGGAAAAATGTTATGGCTCTATATACGCACCACCACCTGATTAGCTGATATATGTTGATGATTTCACCCATAGAGGCTGAGATGATATGACGGGTTGGCCTCAGAAGCTTGATGATGTTATGTACGCATATATCTAAGCATGATATTATAAATGTTTCATGATTTACAGAGCTATTCAGACGTACAGGTTGAGTCCTTTACTCCATGTTTCTTTCATGTCTTATATATATTGTTTTTCATGCCTTACATACTCGGTACTTGTACTAATGTCCCAATTTACTAGGAATGTTGTGTTTCATGCTGCAAGTCCCAATTTTTTGAATTGTTGATTGTGTTGCTCTGATCGTTGTTATTGGAATATGGTATTGGAGGACTCCCTTGTTATTTGGGGAGATACTGCCCAAATTTTCATAAACGAGCTGCTAGTTTAAGTTGCAGACTTAGCCTTTACTCGGTCCTGGTTTTGAATCTCCTTACAGTATGGTAGATTGGGTCGAGTTTTTTAAAAATGGACTAGAATATATTAAGGAATCAATTGAGTTAAGATATGTTAAGGCTATCACTTACAAAAAAGAGCTACTAGTTTAAGTTGCGAACTTAGCCTTTACCCGTCACTGATTTTGAATCTCCTTACAATATGGTAGCTTGAGTTGAGTTTTTTAAAGAATGGACTGAAATGTATTAAGGATTCAATGGAGTTAAGGTATGTCAAGGCTATCCCTTGTTTTCTTTTATCATGATCTACATACAAACGAAACGAGCAAACATACGACTTTCATAAATGACTTTATCCATATAAGTACTAGAGATGCATATGTTCTTGATTCCCCATGTGTCTTGTTATTATATGGTCTGTCATGGGTCTCAGATAATACATAAGGTGATAAAGTTTTCATCATATTAACTAATGGAATATTGATCTTATGATTCCAAGAGATCTTATCGGGTTACTGCTTATACATTGCATTCATTTATATATGTACATTAAGCCATGACTAGAAAGAGTTATATACGTGTATATTATATGTATAAGGGCTATGGAAAAATGTTATGGCTCTATATACGCACCACCACCTGATTAGCTGGTATATGTTGATGATTTCACCCATAGAGGCTGAGATGATATGACGGGTTGGCCTCAGAAGCTTGATGATGTTATGTACGCATATATCTAAGCATGATATTATAAATGTTTCATGATTTACAGAGCTATTCAGACGTACAGGTTGAGTCCTTTACTCCATGTTTCTTTCATGTCTTATATATACTGTTTTTCATGCCTTACATACTCGATACTTGTACTAATGTCCCAATTTACTAGGAATGTTGTGTTTCATGCTGCAAGTCCCGATAGATAGCTTGACAGTCCTCCTAATAGGCTATCAGATTAGCGGAAGGTGTTGTTGCTCTTCGGTTGCTTCAGAGTTGCCTATTTGGTTGGTATGCTTTTGACATGTGTTGATTGGTATGGGGGGGGGGTTGTCCCGATCTATCTGATATTTATGTACTCTTAGAGGCTTGTAGACAGATATCATGTATATGGATACTTGTATGGACATGTTTTCCTATATTTTGAGTATACAAATAATAATATCGGCCTTATAAGTTTGTATGGCACAAGTATAAGTTTGTATATTATGTTGGGTCGTCCAATGACAAGTATTTCCTTATATTGTATTCTGGTTATGATGTTATACCACATATCCGTACGTGGATAAGTAAGTGCCATGAAGGATAAAATGTATATGAATTAAAGAAAATAAATAAATTCGTAAAGGTGCAAGGGGAAGCAAGTCAAGAAAAATAATTTTCGTCGAAGTTTGGCATGTTAGGATAAAATATGGGCCGAGCAATAATATTTGGTATCTATGGACTAGTAACATACAAGGTAGCATATGGCCATACTAGTAAGGTGTATAATATATGTTTAAAGTGAGTAGTATTCTAAGTAGTTTGAGATAATTTAGTTATATAAATAATTAATTAATTATTGAGTAACGAGTCATTACCTAGTTAATTAACAAGTTCGAGGATAAGATTAAACCCCTCTCCCCCAACCAAAATGTGGCAGCGAATAGCATTGTCAAACTATGACTCTTAGTCATAGTGAAATGTGGCAATTTTAGAGCATTAAGATTCCTAGTCATATTATTGTGTGGGGCCACCTAAAAAATTGGATAACTTTTCTAATCTTATAACAAAGCATTTCAACCAAGCTTCCACACATTGAAGTAACGCTAAATGTAGAGCTTTAGCAATGCTTCCTTTTGTAGTAGTAAGACATCTTCCAAAATATTCTTACATAGCACTGTTACTACTATGTGCTTAAGGAAAAGCATTGGCTAAGCTTTTCGTCTCATAGCAACGTGATTGTTTCAAGCTCTTCATACAATTGTTCCATGTTTTATCACAATTAAGGTGTGTTTAGATGATTGTCAAGAGAATCAGTTCAGGTATACTCAACTTTCATAAATGACGCTATTCATATAAATACTAGGGATGTCTATATTCTTGATTCCCTATGTGAATTATAATTATATCTTTTATTCACGGGTGTCAGAAAAATACATATTTGATAAAGTGTATCTGAAAAGCATATTGAGTTTTATGGCATTACGAGAAAATCTTATTAGCATATCTTATGCATTTCATGCATTTATACATGTACATTGATCCATGACCAGATGACTCTATATATACATATTTTGTATATATATATATGGGATATGGGAAAAGGTTACAATATTATATATATGAACCACCACCTGATCATCTGGTATACGTTGATGATTTTACCCAAAGTGGCCGAGATGATATAATGGATGCCCTCAGAGGCATGATGATATTATGAATCCACGTACTTATGCATGACATGATATTTATATGCATATGCATAACACTGTAAATATTTCATGTTTACAGAGTTGTCCATACTTATAGGTTGATTCATGTACTCTATATTTCTTCCCTGTCTTTTATGCACTTATTTATGTGCCTTACATACTAGGTACATTATTCGTACTGACGTCCTTTTTTCCCGGGGATGCCGCATTTCATACCGCAGGTCCCGAAACACAGGTGGAGAGCCCTATAAGTAGGCTATCAACTCAGCGGAAGATGTTTGTGTGCTTCATTTGCTTTAGAGTTGCTTGTTTGGTTAGTATGATTTAGACGTTTATTTCTTGGTATGGTGGGACTCTATCCCGACCTTTATGAAAATTATGTATTCTTAGAGGTTTGTAGAAAGATGTCATGAATGTAAAAGATTGTATGGCTTTCTTGGCCTATGTTAAGTGTACGAGTTCTTATTTTGATCTTATAGGCTGTATGTCTTATGTATAAATTGATATTACGTGTTGTATTATAATTAATTCACAGCAGTCTTACTGCTCAGTTATCTATGATATTATGACATGAAAAGATACGTTATATTGGTATTCGATTGAGTAAGGTACTGTGTGCCCGTCACGGCCCATCGGTTTGGGTCGTGACAAAAGTGGTATCAAAGAACTTCTGTCCTAGGTAGTCTACAAGCCATGTCTAGTAGAGTCTTGTTTATGGGTATGTCGTGTACCACACTTATAAGCAGGAGGCTACATGACGTTTCGGACTGTCACTCTTTCTTTTTACTCTAGATCGTATAGTAGAGCTCACTTATAACAATTCAAATCTCGAACTTCTATTCGTAATAAAACGATTCCTGTATTTAGAAAGACGATTGATAAGAGATATAGCAATGGAAGTTTTAAGTTAGAGGAATTCGATTTTGCATCATGCTTGTCACACCTCCTTTTTCACATCCACACCCACGAAGGGCGTAGAAGGGAGTTTTTCCAATTAAAGAACAATCGAAACGAGATTTAATGGTGTCCCAAGTCACCGATTTAGATCCCGAATCGAGGAAGGTTTGACTCTGTAATATAGTCTGCGAGCTAGAAATCCAGGTAAGCAATTCTATTAACCCGGGAGAAGGTGTCAGGCACTCTCGAATTCTGTGGTTCTAGTGCAGTCGCTCAGCTGTTGTATTCGGCTTGATTATCTGATTTAAAAGCATGTTTTGTACCTATGTGCAAATTCTAGTTTCAACCGCTTTTATTCAGTTTTAAGAATATTGCAATATTATCAAAATACATCTTGAGCCACATCACATAAATGCACCCGTGACTTTTGAAATATTTTAACATTGTCAGGATTTGGATTTGGGTCACATAAATGCACACCCGTAATTAAGAACATATATTATTTAACTACCGCGCCTAAAGCAATTTCGTATGTTTAAGTTTGCAAGGACCACGAATATTCGCTAAGTGGTGCACCTCAATTCATAAGGATCAAAACAAAATTAACTACACGAGTGCTATGCAATTGCCATTTTTTTTGTTTGGCACATTGCGCCTTAATTCTTTTCAATTCCAAGATAACACAGCTAAACGGGTTTATGTCGATATAATCAATAATATCCCCTTTAATATGATCTGATACCCATATTCCAATTAAATGAATAATAGCCACTTGATTTCCAATTAACGAGTTATATGCAAAAAACAGATGATTATGTCCAAATGTGCTTTTTTTAAAAATAAATAAGGACACCTTACGTAACGGAGAACATATAACTACCATTGACTATTCTTCAGAAAGGTATGGGACAAAATCGTTTGCAAATTGTGAAAATTACAATTAAAGACTCATGCGCAGGATAAAACACAGTGACTTTCTTAAATCTATCAAAATTTATTGGAACACTTGTTAAAATTTGCATAAAACTACTACTGATCCTGATCTCATCTACTTTAGCATATTTTATGCAATAGTATACAAAGCTAGACATCGAGACCCACTTTCAAAATTAATACTTGCTGTGAGAAAATTGAATAAATAAGACAAATACCTAAGCAAATTTTCCCATAACTATTTGTACACAAATAAATCACTGTTCCATTACACAAGTTGTTTTTCAACTACAACCAATCCATAAAATTCTAAAGTAGTAAAATATAAATCCAAACATTTAGATCATGTCATTAGCGACAGTCATGGCCAACATTTAACCAATAAGAGCCATAGATTAACTCATATAAGCTACTGGTAGACTAAATTTGACAGTACATAACCTAACCCCCAAAAGTGGAATAACAATGAGCACATAAACTTAGGTCTAACACTACAGCCAGCAACATATGTGAAACTATAATAAACCATACAAACTTCACAAAAATGTAAAAAATCACTTACAACCCATCCTTAGTAAGTGCATACAAATCATGAATTGAAAAGAAAAGGCGAACAATGTATTACACAATATGGTATCAAACTTCACTTCATTAGAATTTGTATTTCGAGTTACACGTCAAGTGATGTCTATGGAGTTTTGGAGTATACCTGGTACAACAAATGAACAAAGAAAACTGAGGTTAAGAGGGATTGAACAGTAGTGACCCGGCTACAGCAGTTCGCAGCAATCAAACCGAAGGAAATTGACTCAAGACCCAAAGAAGGAAGAAAACAATTCAAGCAAAATCGAATCTCAATCCAGCAGTCGTAATTCGAACCAAAAACAAATAGAATACTTAAGCACCATCTGATTCAAACCATTTTCACCTTCAATTGCTCAAGACTAGCTCATGATCAATATCACAAGAATTCCCAAGGACTTTCCAATGTAACCGTGATTTTTATGTATTTTAGCCGTATGATTTTAGTATATCTTTTTCTCTTTTCCCAAATATTCATAAGCCGGTCAACATGCAAAATCCAAAATAAATGCATAAGTAGCACGTAAAATGCATCAGGATGGTCCATTATTTTGGGTGCACCTGTCCTAGACGGACCCAACCCCTCTGTTGAGTCCCCTAAATCTAATGCATGATGCAAATAAGCGCTCCTATTAGGGCTCCGGCATGTGGTTAAGTTATTCTAGATTTAAAACCTTGGTATAGAGTCTAGACTGTGTACCCGAGAGGACAACTCGAGTCAGGGAGGGGGATACGTACCGGGAACAAAAAGGCCATCCGACTTTGTAACTTATCCGAGCCTCTTCTTATTTAAAGGTACACTAACAGAATAGGGAGTTCCGACCAGCGAGCACATCCCCGAAGATGAGAAGAGAAGGGTTTTTGCGGCAATTTATATACAATCCATATATTATTAATGCGATAAAACAACATTTAACACATTGGGCACAATTATGCAATAAAATCAGATAATGATAAAGCCAGATACAACAATTATTTAAAGCTCAAATTCTTGAACCTGAACCGAAGATTCTGGGTCTGATTCCCAGCAGAGTCGCCAGAGCTGTCACACCTCCTTTTTAATACTACAATCCCGGCGAAGGTACGGGTAAGGGAGTTTTTTCAAATTAAATGACAATCAAAACGAGATTTATTTATTTAAGAGATTTCAGAGTCGCCACATGGGATAATTGATGATGTCCCAAGTCACCAGTTTAAATCTCGAATCGAGGAAGGTTTGACTCTATATACAATCTGCGAGCCAGAAATTCGGGTAAGGAACTTTGTTAACTTGGGAGAAGGTGTTAGGCACTCCTCCGTGGTTCTAGCACGGTCGTTCAACTATTATATTTGGCTTGATTATATGATATTAATATAATTATGAACCTATGTGCAGTTTTAAATTAGTTACTACTTTTATTCAGTTTTAAGAAGATTGCAACATTATCAAAACACGTTTTGAGCCGCGTCACATAAATGAACTCGTGGCTTTCGACATATTTTAACATCGTCGAGATTTGGATTTGGGTGACATAAATGTGCACCCGTAATTAGGAAGATACATTATTTAACTACCACGCCTGAAGCAATTTCGTACGTTTAAGTTTGTGAGGGCCACGAAAATTCACTAAGTGGTAAACCTCAATTTATAATGATCAAAACAAAATTAACTACACTAGAGCTATGGAATTGCCATGTTTTCCTGGCACGGCGTGCCTTAATTCTTTTCAATCCCAATCGTGTCTTTCATGAAATCCATCGGAATTTATTTGAACACTTGTTAAAACTTGCATATAACTACGTTTGATCCCGATCTCATCTACTTCAGCATATTTCATGCAATAGTATACAAAGCTAGATATCAAGACCCACTCTCAAAATTAATACTTGTTGTGAGCAAATCGAATAAATTAGACAAATACCCAAGAAAATTTTCCCATATCTAATTATACACAAATAAATCACTATTTCATTACACAAATTGTTTTTCAACTACAACCATTCCATAAGAAATACACCTAAAATTCTAATGTAGTAAAATTTAAATCCAAACATTCAGATCATGTCATCAACGATTACATTAAAATTCATGGCCAACATTCAACCAATAACAGGCCATAGATTAACTCATATAAGCTGCAAGTAGACTAAATTTGACAGTACAGGACCTAACCCTCAAAAGTGGAATAAAAATGAGCACATAAGCTTAGGTCTAACACTACTGCTAGCAACAGTTGTGAAACCATAAAAACCATACAAACTTCACAAAAATGTAAACAATCACTTGTAGCCGATCCTTAGTAATTACATACAAATCATGAATTGAAAAGAAAAGACGAACAATGGATTACACAATATGGTATCAAACTTCACTTCATCAGAATTTGTATTTCGAGCTACACATCAAGTAATGCCCATGGAGTTTTGGAGCATACCTGGTACAACAAATAAATAAATAAATCTGAGGTTAAAAGGGATTGAACAGCAGTGACCCAACAACAGCAGTTCGCAGCAATCAAACCCGAGGAAATCGACTAAAGACCCAAAGAAACATATCAAGCAAAATCACAATTTGAACCAAAACAAACCAGAATACTTAAGAACCTTCTGATTCAAACCATTTTCACCTTCAATTGCTCAAGACTAGCTCATGATCAATATCATAAGAACTCCCAAAGTCTTCCTAATGAAAAGTGATTTTTATATTTTTTAGCCGTCTGATTTTAGTATTTCCTTTTCTCTTTTCCCACTTGACTTGCCAGGAAAGTGCACAATGCCTTTATAGGCAAGTAATTAGGGCAAGCTTCAGATTTTAGTTTAACCCTTTTCTCCTTTACGAATTTTTATTTTAGCTTAGGTGGCCCTGAATTATTGACTTGCTGGTCAAGTAATACTACCAAGTTCCTGAAATTTTAATTAAAACACCAATCTAGAAGGTTCTAGGGGGGGGGGGGGGTGTTCCAATTCAGTTACTGCAAGATTTCTTTTATTAGTCTACCTAATATACACCTGTCCTTAGTTCCGAAATTACCAAACTATGTTAACTAACCCGGACCCTTTTTAACTAAACCATGGTTACCTACCTAATGAGCAGGAAATGGTCTGCTATAACCAAACAGTTCAATTATAACGAAATTTTCTAAACCTGAACTAATAATCTCATAGCATATTTTGAAATTGAATTAAATCTAATTAATATGTATCCTAATCTAATTTTAGTATTGAGCTAATAAAAATAATAAACAAACAATTTAAAACAAATAGTTCAAACTGAAATTGTAATGTAGAAATCAGTAAATAAACGAAAACTAATTATCATATAGAAACAACAATCAACATGGAGTTATTAAAATCAGAATCAAAAAAATAAAAATAAGAAAAAAAATTAAACAACAAGATTATAATCAGAACCCTAAGTTAAACACAAAAAATGAAAAATAAAATGATAGAAGAAACAAAGATAGAAGAAAAGAAAAATAGAAGGGAACGTAAAAATGAAATACCTGTAAATTTAGACTTGAACTTGAACACTGTCATGTTTCTTTGAATTGTTTGGGCTATAATCATCCTTAATCATGTGTTTTTTTATGAGAAAATACATAATTAAGGGCTATTATAGCCCAGAACTCGTTAATCCCCAAGTTTGCAAAATTAGGGTTCTGGATTGATTTTTCGATCTGAAATTCGAACCACTTGGGGAAGATTTAAAGGCTATGGATTGTGGATTTGGGATGAGAGGGTCATGGTGGTTAAGGGGTGTGAATTTGGTGTCGATTGGAGGCGGCGCCGGACATGGAGAAGCCGGCGGTTACTGCTTTGAATATTCGACAAGTTTGAGATGGATTCGAAGGAAAACATGGATGGATCCGGAATGGAGAGGTAAAGAGGAACACATGGTGTAAATTTGTGGTTGATTAGAGAATCGCTGCCGGCGGACGCGATTTTCGGCCAGCGACGGGTGGCGAAGGACGGTGGTATTGGAGTCTCTATGTTAGGGCGTGAGAGAGACGAGGGTTGAGGGGGTCTGGGGGGGGATAACGTTTGGACATATTTATCTTAAGTAAGTCAGGCTTCTCAACCGTTGGATCAAGCCAACCTCGACGACCCAGATTGAATTGCAATGGAAGGTCATCGTTTATCTAGAAGAAGGGGCTAGACCAGGTTGGTCATTTGGGCTTGGTGATCCGGTTTAAGAGAGAAAAGGTTTGGGCTGGATGTTTAATTCAAAACTAGCCCAATTCTTTGTTCTATTTATTTTAGGAATTTTTACCTATACATCCAATATAGCAAACATTATTACCATTATTCTGCCTTGTTTGGTTATTACCCTCATATCCCATGTTTTTGTTACAAAATATATACCAAACAAATTATTTGCCGATGTTGCATCCTAAAATAACGCCATTTATTAAGGCTCAAATCTATGTTAAATAAATTGTAGCCTAAAATAACGCCTACATTTATGGCTCATAATTAATCTTTGATTTTGTACCAACTAAATGCTAAATCAGTTAAGGTAAAATCTTAAATGCTCCTAATCAAATCTCTCCTCTAAACTGAACCGAAATCATACTCTCATTCCTCCATTGAAAACCAGAAATAGCAGCAATGAGCTTTGGCTGCCAAGCCATATGATTATTATAGACCAAGAAGAAAGTTGCTGCAAAAGCCACGAGCATGTCAACTATCGAGGCAAAGAGTGTCGTGAGTCCAAAGATTAATTTCTTAGGCAATGACGCAAGAAAGTTGTCTTCATTGTAGCGAGACGTCAGTATGGACAAGAACATAATGATGGAAACAATTGAGTAGAACATTGCCACTGCATCTGATATGACAAAAACCGTAAATCCTTTCAATTTTAGCATTATGGGGGTACCTTCAGTGTCGTTATTACCGCCTGGTACAGTGAAGGCTGCAGCAAACATCACTGTGGCAATCAAAGTTGCAACAATCATACAATAATTTGCAGTATCTCTCATCCACCTTTCACCTTCTTTCAACAATATCTTGTGCTCCTCTGAAAATAATTGCCTCGGGGTTTTTTCATCATTGTTTTTCATCATGAGAAATGAAGGTGGTACAATTTTCTCCACCTCCTACCAAACAATTACTGCAATCAGATGATAACTAGCAACCGAAAAGGTTACGAACTCTTCTTTAAAATAAATGCTAAATTAAACATACATGTTCGTTGTTCTTCCGTGATCATACTCTCATTCCTCCAGATTCTCTCAGATTTTCTCATATTTTGTAGTTCTTCCGTGATTGCCAGTTTCGAAAAACTTTCATTTTTGTACATCAAATACTGAAAATCATAATTGACACCGTGATAGTCAATCAGTACGGAGATTATACAATGTCAAAAATTCCGATAATGCTTAAATGTAATGGTTATTGGGATAACTATGGCAGATTCCGATAATGCTCCAGTCTACAATTGCAGAATAATTATCGATTGATACATCGGATAAAATTGTAGAAATAAAATACATTGTGAATGATAATTGTCCTCCGTTGCAGATTAGGAACGATATGGGCGTTCGTGTATATATGAAAACGAAAAAAGAGAATAAAAACTTAGGTTCGTATCCTGTGTTTCCAGTGTGTTTTTAAACTGTAGTCAAATGTGGGTAAATGTAGTTAAGGTTATATGCAGTGTTTCCAGTGTGTTTTTAAAATGTAGTCAAATGTAGGTAAATATAGTTAAGGTTATATGCAGTGTTTCCAGTGTGTTTTTAAAATATAGTCAAATGTGGGTAAATGTAGTAAGGTTATATGCAGTGTTTCCAGTGTGTTTTTAAAATGTAGTCAAATGTAGGTAAATGTAGTTAAGGTTATATGCAGTGTTTCCAGTGTGTTTCTAAAATGTAGTCAAATATAGGTAAATGTAGTTAAGGTTATATGCCGTGTTTCCAGTGTGTTTTTAAAATGTAGTCAAATGTAGGTAAATGTAGTTAAGGTTTATATGCAGTTTGTTTGTAGCTGATTTGTAGTTAACTGATTGTTGCTAACATAGTTAACTTAGTGACACCTTATTATTTTCTTTTTGGTCTTGAATTGTAGGTGAGTGCTTCAATAGATCATATACACACTGAGTTAGATGGTGTGAAGCGGCACATTGTATGTTTAGAAAACAAGAAATGTAGCGGTGGACAATTCCAACTTGATGAACTTCCATGTGCATTTGTGGCAGATTGTATGAAACTACATTTTAACTACAAATTATAGTTTTAAAAGCATAACTAGAATTTACTTTACAAATTACAAATCAAATAAACTGTAACTACATATATACCCTGACTTATAATCACAGATCCAAATAACACTATAAAATTGCAGACCACATATCAACTACACTGTGACAGACAACAGTAAACTACATTATAACTACAAGGAACTATACTGTAACTATAAATATATTGAGCATGTACAATGTAACTATTTTTATATACTGTATTTTTATTACAGTTCCAAATAAAAAGTACAGTAAACTACAAAAACTATAATTAACTACAAAATTGAAGACAGTTCCAAATAAAAATTACATGAAACTACATTCAACTACAAAACACTACAATTAACTATAAATTTGATTCAACAGTATAATTTGCCAATCAAATTTGAGTCAACAGTGACAGTTCCAAATAAAAATTACATGAAACTACATTAAACTACAAAAAACTACAATTAACTACAAATTTGATTCAACAGTATAACTTGCCAATCAAATTTGAGTCAACTGTGATCATAAACTCTAAAAGAAATTACTTTTCTTAGAATGGGAAGAGTATATGGTAACTTCTTAAAAGGTCGATAACCTCAATCCAACTAAGAATTTCTACATAGAATTATAAAATAAATCACGGTAAACAATCGGCCTTAAATATAAAGAACTTTTAAGCCTTCAGTATTACAGTATATATATATATATAGTAATAATTGTGCCTCATCCCGAACAAGTAAATTCGTTATATAAATTATCACTTCTTTTGTTAAGCTCAAACTTATATCTAAGTTATATGTATAATATTATAATATATTATTTGCATTTTTTCCGAATAAACAAATTACACTTACTAAGCACAATTATTTATTGTTGCAGGTTCCTTTAACTTGATATTGTACAAAATTTTAACTCTCGGCGTATACCAATTAAAGGATCAGGACTACAAGAGAGATTATATATATATATATATATATATATATATATATATATATATATATATAAGTTTATGTAATACTGTTTTCTTGTTACAAAAAAAGTATTATATTAAAAATAATCTAATTTAAATATTTTCCGGGCACACGAATATATTTATAAATTATATCGAAATAAGAAAAGATCCCAAAAAGGTACAATATTATGCTAGTAATTATAGAATCTAAAGAGATATATAGCATCCAATGGTTAATATATCATGGGTTAAAAGGGATGGAAATTGTTCTCATTTTATATATAATAATATAGACAGCTCGATAAAACTTCCAAATATAGATCAATCCTAGCCGTTAGATTAACTCAATCAAGAGTCCTATAAGATTTTGTTCCACAAATCAAGCCTCTAATTAATAGTTGATCCTTAAAGCTTAAAGATAAGTTTTGGTACATAAATTGAAAAGTGGTATACTTAAATGTAATAAACACTAACCTTAAACATGAGTGGTTATAAGGTTTGCTATATGGGATGTATATGTAAAAATCCCTTTATTTTATTTCCTTTTCGTCTTCTTTTCCTTTTCAACTTTCTTTTAATTTCTTTAAATTTTAAAACTAAACATAAATCTAAATTAATTCCTAAAAATAAATTAACTAAAAAACCTAATTAAAACCAAAATAAAAATTAACACAATTAACTAAAACAAATTAACACAAAACTACTCAAAAATCAAGACTAAAATTAAAAGTGCAAATTACACTATATTTTGTGATTTTTCGTTTTATAAAACAATTGACATTCAAATTAATCTTAAATTGCAAAGTTAAATCCTAAATGCACGTGCCAAGTATTTTTGTATTTTTATTAATCAAAATGCACAAACAAAAATGCGTAAAATTCCAGAAAATCCAAAATATCGTAAATACTAAAAATAATTATTTTGGTTTGAATTTATGAGAATGATTCATATAGGCAAAAATCACATACTCACAATGCTTATGATGAGTAAATGAGAGGTCTTCAATAGTTCATGCATGTTCTAAAATGTGTACGGTTCTTGATAAGGAGCTTTTAGGAAAGAATACGTATCCACTCTTACGGTACAAAGGAATAATGTAATTGGAAGTTAGACACGAGTTGCAGCAAGTAAAAGAAGCAAGGTGAAGAAGGGTACGAGGTACCTAGTTAATAAAGATTATCCTTATTTACCGTTCATGAAGAGAGATATAAGCATTTTTAGTGACCTTCAACAGTAACAAAGGTATGTATAATTGGCCACATCGATCTAAGTTATGCTCTATTGGAGCTAAAAAATATAGTTAAGAAAAGGACATAATATCACGACCCAGCTGGGGTTAGAGTGACCCAAAATGGTGAATGAATTATTTGTGTTACTTGACATTTCAAAAGGATATTGCAAATGTGCTAATAAATCTCCTTGTGTGACACCCAAATGTTGCACACTAAAATAGTACAGCTAGATACGAGTACTACAAAGATAGGAACTGGAAACCTTGAAGAGATAAATATTTACTTAATATGGCTCCGTCCTTAGTATAGGGAGATCTTTAGGCAGCCCGAAGAGATAGTAGATTGTGCAAGGGAAGGTAAAAGCGAAAGAATGTCTTGGTAATGTTTTCAGTATAAAGTTATAAATAAAAATAATAGCAGGGAAGTAGGAAGAGGGATAATGAAGCATTATAAGTGAGATATGATACATGGATGGGAAAGTAGAGTGTTAAAGAATCTATAGTCAAATTAAGAAAGAGATGTGAGGCGATGGGCCTTAAGATAACAAAAAGAGAATAGGCCATACAGTCACATTCTCATTTTGAGAAATATTTTCACGACTTTAACATGATTACAGAAGGAAACGTTAGACCCCAGAGTAATAGAAATGAGTATGGACTGGTGAATAAGGTAAACTAAAATGTAGTAGGGACAGAGTGATTTGATAATAGTCGATATCGTGAGAATTTTAGATTTTGTTCCAATGATAATACACTGGACAATAGAAGAAGATCCATGATAAATTTAGAGAATGGTCATTCAGGGAGAAGTTTCCCTACAACAAGAAATATGAGCAAAACTAAGCTTAAGAGACAGTATGTGCCAGTTACACTAAGTGTCACAATAGCGAGTAAGGGAATTTGTTACCCTTGGTACATAAGGATTGACACAAAGCGAGTAAAGATCATTAATGTTGTGAAATGACGCCAAAGATGAAGAGGTAAAACATCTATAGGTAGATCCTTATGTCTTCAACTCCTAGTATTCCCCTAAAAGGGGGAATAAGGAGTGTTAATGTCATTTATATCAGAGCTAAACGGTTATAGTAATTATGGAATGGTAAAAGAAGAATGCGATAAAAATGAGAAAGCTAGGAGGTTGTACTTATTCAAACCCTACAGATATGCCGCGATTTTGGACATTATGCAAACACAATGTCAAGGAAAGGAAGTAAGGATTCCTGCCTTGGATGTTATTAATAAATTAGGAGCCATTGCAAAAGGTAAGTTAAAACAAAAGAAATAAACCAAGAAAGATTAAATGGAAAATTGATATGAGAATGGGCCAATGAGTAGCTGGTAGTTGATTAAGGAAGAGCCTAGTTATGTCTAAATAGGAGGTTTAAGATGAGTCAGCAGATCGTGCAAGATAAACATGGTAAAACTTAATATATTTAATTCAGCCTCGCAGTAATGTCATTGTAATACTTGAGAAATATTCAAATAGGAGTTAGAGGTAGTTGAAGGTATCCTATGAATATTATGGAAATAAAAAAGAGTGCCACTGGAAAGAAAGTCAAAATATCAGTTCAGAAGAAACCTTACAAGCACAAGGCCGTGGAGGTAAGGACTACGAATAATTATAGGTGAGTATGAACATCAAGGATTTCATCGGGTATGCGATGTAATAAGCTCACAGCTTTACAAGAGTCAGAAGGTCTTCCCTAAGTACTACAATAAAATACTAACTAAGGAAATAAGGAAGAAGGCTTCAACCTAAACATGGTAACTTGAAGTATAAAAAAATGGTCATGTAAAGATAGTCCACTATAACATCGTATGAACGCTATGAAAGAAATTTGCACCTACTGTGGCTAACGAATGTGAAGTAATGTCAAAAGTAATATTCAAGATCACATGAGTTGCACGAAAATTACGGTATTCATGGGAACTAAGATACGCTAAGTATGGACAAAACAAGGAGGCAGAAGACCAGGAAAAGTAATAGCTTACATTGAAAGAAAGTTGAGAAAGAATGAAAGGAACTATTTGACCAATGGTCTAGAGTTAGTTACATTATGAACGCACTTAAGATTCCAGAGTATTATGCATGTAGAATATATGTTGACAATCATACAGTAATAAAAGATCTCAATATAAGTTAAAAGAAAGTATTGAGCCTAGATCATAAATAAATGATTGAATTGTTAGAAGATTGTATCCTGGATATTCCATAGCACCCATGGAAGGCTAAAGTAATGAATAATAGTGGGAGCTACAGATCAGAAGATAACTTAAACCTACATAAAGGCCGACCAGAATAAAGAGGAAACTAAATAGCTACAACAACGAAGTAAATCAGGAGTCAGATTATTAGACCCAGAAAATTATAAAAATCATGATTGAGAACATTGCAGGATCACTCTTAATATCAAAAGTACAAGAGAAATAGTACAATAGTCATATTCTATAATAGTGTATGACAAAGTCAGTTAGAAGAGTACCCATCTCATAGGAAATCAGTATGAAGCTCCCACCAAATTGTGTATACACAAGAGGTGTAAGTATCGTAATATAGCTTCAAGTTATGGACGTGAATTATACTTATATGGGAGGAAGGTCATGAAAGAGATAGAAGATACGATGTAAGATTTCAGAAAAGCATAAGGAAATCGGTCGCAAGGTAAACTATGATAGAATGACAATGTTTTAAAAAGACATGAGTAAGGATAAGAAAATGGCAGGTTAAAAGGTGACAAAAATGGACGAGTCCTTGGGATTAAGCCCGTGAAAACAAGGAAGTTCATGGTTTCTCTAAATTATAGAAAGCTTACTATAGCATGAATGAACTCAAAGGAGTCTAAAACTAGTAATATTTAGAAGAAAGATGTAATTATGAAAGGTAAAGGATCATGTTTGGACCTTCAATTGGGTAATGATTTCAATAATATTTCATGAATTTTACGGGATTAAAATACACATGTAAGGTGAATACATTGGGATTTTATAAAATACGATTTTGGAAGTATAGTAACGCTCCTAAGTGGATCAGTCTAATTAGTTAAGGTGTCCTCAATAATACATGGGCCCTAACGACAATGTGTTACGTAAGAAGTTACAAGTCTTCAAATGGTAGATAATAGAACAACATTGAGGTGAATCGACAATAGATTGGTAAAAGTTGCAAAGTACGAGATGAAATTTGGCAATCAGTCTTAAGATGAATAGTAATGATGAAGCGTTAAAGGATTTAACTTTATGAATATTAGATAAACAACAAGAGTATCCTGGAGTTCGGTAGCGGACCTCAGTAACGATAAATCAAAGTTAGAATTAAGGTATAGAGTGGACTACTTAGATATAGTAAAGCTAATGATGCCCAGAGGGATAACTTGACATAATTTTATATATGTTCATAAAGTGAAGCCTAGAGATTGGCTAAAAGCTAGAGGAAAGAGAAGAGAAGAGTTGCATAGGTGCATATACTAAGTTAGAGTCGTATAAGCTGCATGATAAAAGTAGAAACAGTTACGAGATCAGAAGGATTCCGACTACAAGTCGTGGTGTGAGAAAGAGGGTTAAAGGGGGGGGGGGGATGCCCTGGCCTTTGGGATTCATTTACAAAGCAATCTCTTAGATGACAAAAGGAATACTGAAGTATTTGCAAGGCCTATGGGTTATGAGAATGATAAGTGCATCAGTCAACATTCGAGGATGAATGCTCCAAAGGAGGAATGATGTTACACCCCATGTTTTCGTACGTGGAAGTACGTCACAAGTAAATTGATATAATATCAGAAATAAGATGTTACATGTTGCATCTCGCATTTTTGTACGTTAAAAGTTTCTTCTTCAGTTAATCGACGTAGACTTGGAGATGACTTTATCTCGAGGCTAACATATTTATGCTATTTATAACAAGTGATAAGTAAGTGCCATGAAGGATAAAGAATACACAAATTAAAGAAAATAAGTAAATTCATGAAGGTGAGAGGAGAAGAAAGCCAAGAAAATAAATTTTTGACCAAGTTTGGTAAGTTGGAATAAAATAAGGGCCGAGCAATAATACTTGACATTTGTGGGCTAGTACCATACAAGGTACTACATGACCATAATAGTAATGTGTATAAGATATGTTAAAAGTGAATAGTATTCTAGTAATTTTAGATAATTTTAAATTGTATAAGTAATTTATTAATTATCGGGTAACGAGTCATTACCTAATTAATTAACAAGTTGAGGATAAGATTAACCCCCACCAAAACGTGGCAGCCAATAACATTGTCAAAATATGACTAATAAGTCACAATGAAATGTGGTAATATTTGAGCATTAAGAGTCCTAGTCATATTATTGTGTGGGGTCACCTAAAAATTTGGATAACTTTTATAATCTTATAACAAAGCATTTCAACTAACCTTCCATACATTTAAGTAATGTTAATTATAAAGCTTCAGGAAAGCTTCCTTATGTAGTAGTAGGACATCTTCCAAAATATCCTTAGATAGCAATGTTACAATTACATGCTTAAGGAAAATCTTCGGCTAGGATTTTCTTTTCATAGCAACGTTACCGTTTCAAGCTTTTCATGCGACTTATTCCATATTTTGTCGTAACTCACATGCGTTAGATGATTTTCTAGAGAATCAATTCAGGTATGTTAAGGCTATCTTTTATTTCTGTTAGCATGATCCATACAGTAACAATGAAATGATTGAAATACGTAACTTTCATAAATAACTTTATTCATAGAAATACTAAGGATGTCTATATTCTTTATTTTTCATGTGAATTATTATTATAGCTTTTTTTCATGGGTTTCAGAGAATACGTATTTGATAAAGTTTATCCGAAAGACATATTGATTTTTATAGCATTCCTAGAAAATCTTATTAACATATTTCTTATACATTTCATGTATTTATACATGCACATTGACCTATAACCAAATTTTATTATATGTGCATAGTTATATATGTGTGTGTGTGTGTGTATATATATATATATGGGAAAATGTTACGGCATTATATATGCACCACCACCTGATAAGCTGGTGTACATTTATGATTTTACCCACAGTGGCCGAGATGATACGATAGGATGCCCTCAGAGGCATGATGATATTATGAATCCACGTACTTATGCATGACATGATATTCATACTATAAGTATTTCATGATTAATAGAGTTGTCTATACTTATAGGTTTAGTCATGTACTCCATATTTCTTCCATTTATTTTATGCACTTATTTATGTGCCTTACATACTCAGTAAATTATTCTTACTGATGTCTCTTTTGCCCGGGGACATTGCGTTTCATGCCCTCAGGTCTCGAAAGATTGGTCGATATCCCTACAAGTAGGTTATCAGCTCATCGGAAGATGTTGGTGCGCTCCATTTCCTTCGGAGTAGCTTGTTTGATTAGTACGATTAAGACGTATATTCTTTGGTATGACAGGGCTCTGTCCCAACCTTCGTGAAAATTATGTATTCTTAGAGGCTTATATATGTATGTCATGAAAGTAAAAGATTGTATGACCTTGTTAGCCTATGTTCAACGTACGAGTAGTTATTTTGATTTATAGGCTCGTATGTCCTATGTATAAGTTGGCATTGTATGTTGTATTCTACTTAGCTTGCAGCAGCCTTCCGATTCACTTATCTATTATAGTATGATACAAAAAGATATGTTATGTTAGTACTCGGTTGAGTAAAGCACTGGGTTCTCGCCGAGACCCATCAGTTTGGGTCGTAACATTATCTCACAACGGCCCTTATAGCCCACTTACCCATGATTGTATGATAAAAAAGATACGTTGCGTTGGTACTCGGTTGAGTAAGGAACTAGGTGCCCATCGCCGACCATCAGTTTGGGTTGTGACAAAAGTTGAATTAGAGCAGTTATATCCCAGGGAATCTACAAGCCGTGTCTAGTAGAGTCTTGTTTTTATGTGTGTTGTGCACTACACTTATAAGCAGGAGGATACATGGCATTTAGGATTCTCACATGTCTTTTTTACTCTAGATTGTGTGATATAACTCATTGTAAGAATTCAAACTCCTATATTCTACTTTATTTGTAATACGACGATACCTACATCCACAAGATATTTGGTAAGAGATTGAATGTGGATATGAAAGAGTTTAGTTAGAGAAACTTGATTTGGCATCATGATTATGATGAGCAAATGTGAAGTCTTTAATAGATCATGTATGTACTAAAAAATGTAAGCTTCTTGATAAGGATCCCTAAGGCATGAATATATCAATCCACCAATATGGTAAAAAGCAAGAAGAAAATAGAAATGTGGATAAAAGTTTCAACATGTAACAAGCAAAGTGAAGAAGGGTATGAGGTACTCAGTTAGTGAAGATTATGAGTTCTTACAATTCAAGCTTAGAAATATAAGTATTACGAGTTACCTTCAACAACAACAAAGGTAGGTACAATTGGACACACCCATCTTTAATTATGTCCTATGGGAGCTAACAGATATAGTTTAAGAGAAAGATGAGCTATCATGTCCAGCTGGGGTTAGAGTAACCCAAAATTTTAGATGGATCGTTAACATTAGCTAACTTTCCGAAGGATAGGACAAACGTGGTAGTAGATCTTCTTGTGAGACACCCAGATGGGTGCACTCTAAAATAGTATAGTTAGATATAAATACTAGAATGTCCAGAAATTTTAGAAGATAGGTAGTGAAATCTTAGAAGGGATAAATATTTACCTTTGTATGACTCCCGCCTCTAGTAAAAAGAGAGAAAGAGTTAGGCGTCCCCAAGAGCCAGTGAGATGAAGAAAGGGGCGCTAAAAATTATAGAACGTTTTGTTGTAGTTTACAGAATAGAGCGATAGAAAGAAATATTAGTCAGAGAAATAAAAAGATAATTTGTTCCTTTGAAACGATTGACCTGACCGGCTTGAAACTTGATTTGATTATCTAAGGAAGCCGCGCCACTTGAAAACTATATTTTTTCAAACTCCAGCCGTAATGCTTTCATTAACTCTTGGCAGCTTTCTGATCCACCTATTTAGTAGGTGGCTGGAACATTCGACCACCAGATCCCGTGCTTCCTCGTTTTTATCTTGGATTTCAATAGCGCGCCTTTTTCCAATAATTTTAGTTCATAATGGGTTGGGACACTATTGCTGAGATAATAACTTATATACGAAATGCTGATTTGTATCGAAAAAGGGTGGTTCGAATAACATCTACTAATATTACCGAAAATATTGTTCCAATACTTTTGTGAGAAGGTTAAATGAAGCATTATGATTAAGATGTGATGAAGGAGAGGTAACGGTAAATTAAAAATATGACATGATATAGTCAAGTGAAGAAAACGACAAGAGATGACATGCCTTGAGACAATAAATTGTATAAGCCATAACATATCCTTACTTCGAGAAATGAGTTGGTGACTCAAATATGATTACCGAAAGGAAAAGTTAAACCCCCTAAGTAATAGAAATCATCATGGTCTAGTGAACAAGATACATGAATTAGGGATTGGAAGATTTTATAACAATCGACATCGTGCAAATTTTAGAGATCGCATTCCAACAATAATAGAATAGAAAACAGAAGAATGTCCTTTAAAGGTCATTCAGGAAGACGATTCCTTACAGCAAACACTATGAGGAAAATTAAGCTTAAAGGACTAAGTGTGCCAGTTACACTAGGTGTCACCCTTGTGCATAAGGAATTCAATTATCTCTGGTACAGAATGGTTATCCTAAGGGGAGTAAGGCTCATTGATGATGTGAAAATACACCAGTGATGAAAAGGTAAAACATGTATAGATGTTTTCATAGCACTAAATCTTGGCAGTCCCTTAAAGGGGGGAAGATGGTATGATGCGATATTAATTCAGAGTTAATTGGTTCAGGTAACTATGGAATGGTAAGGGAAGAATGTGGTAAAAAAAAGGTGAAAACAATGAGGTTGCATTTATTCAGATTCTACATATATGTCGCCTCTAGAACATTATGCAAGCACGATGCCAGGGAGAGGCAGTGAGAGTTCCTGTCGAGGATGTTATTAATAAATAAGTGAAAATGGACACTTGATACATCAGGGGTCAGTGCGAGAGACAAGTTAATACATATATTATGCATATACATATGAGAATGGACCAACAAGCAGCAAGTACTTGATACAAGAAGAGCCTAGTAAGTGCTAGACAAGAGGACACAGACAAATCAATGGATCCTGCAAGATAAACATAGTGAAACTCAACATAACGAATTTGATCTCGCAGATATGACATTGTAATCCTTGAGAAATATTAAAATAGGAGTTGGGATAGTTAAAGGTACCGTATGAGTGTTACAAACATAAAAGGGAGTGCCACTGGGAAGATAGTAAAACTTTTAGTTCAGAAATAACCCTTCGAGCATAAGGGTGCAGAGTTTAAGAACTAAGGATAATTATAGGCAAATAAGAACATTGAAAATTTCCTTTGAGTGTACGATGTAATAAGATCGTAGCTTTATAGGAGTTAGAGAGTTTCCCCTAAGTACTACAGTGAAAGATTAGCAGAGGAAATAAGAAAAAAGTCTTCAACCTAAGCATAGTAACTTGAAGAAGAAATGATCTTGTAACAACAACCTCACTAAAATATTTTATGAACTCCATAAGAAAATGGCACCTATCATAACTAATGAACAGAAAGTCAAAAGTGATATTTGAGATCATATGAGTTACATGGAATTCTAGTATTCGTGGGCACTAAGATAATCCATGTATCCATGCAGAAAGTTGCAAAACGACCAAGAAAAGTAATTTCTTACATTTAAAGACAACTGAGAAGGCACAATAGAAATCTATGGTGCTAGCAAGTTAAAGAAAGTTGCGAATAGTATGAATAGATATCTGTAGGTCGAAAGCTAGAGTATTGTAGAGTGACAAGGTTCTAGGTAAATAAGAGTAAGGATAAGAAAAGGAGAGATAAAGTTACAAGAATGGGAAGTTCTCGGGATTAAACCCATCAAAACAGTAGAGATGATAGGTTCCATAAGTTATATAAAGCTTGATACATCTTGAATAAACTCAGAGGTAGAAGAGATGAAATGCTGTCCTGGTAGTAGAATAAGGGTTTAATTGCGATAGATAATAGGATGACACTTAGGCCATTGATTGAGTAATGATTTATGGAAAAGGTATTTAATAAATTGCACGAGATTAGTATACCCCATAAGATGAATCATACTGGGATGCTATGAAATACATTGAAGTATAGTATTGTCCGTAGGTGGATCAAGCAGATAACTTTTGATGTACTGCAATGAGACTTGAGCCCTAGAGACAATGTGTTACGTAAGAGGTTTTGAGTTATCAATGGTAGATTATAGATCAACATTAAGGTGATTAAGAGTAGAAGGATAAAAATTCCAAAAGTATGAGAGGAGATTATGATGCCATTCTTTAGATGAATGATAATAAGGAAGCATTAAGGTGTAAGATTTATACATATAGGATAAGCGGTGAGAGAAAAAGTTGAAGTTAGGTGGAAAACCCCTATAGTTATAAAACAACGTAAGAGATATGGTATAGCATGACATACCTAGTTGTAGTAAAGCTATAAACATTGATAACTGAGGCTATTAAACAAATTATATCAATAGTCGTAAGTTCGATAAACTACCGAGCGAAGAACTTCAAAGTGATGCCTAGATATTGGGTAAAAGCTGGAGGAAAAAGGATAGAAGAGTCACATAGGTGAACTTACAAGGTAAGAGTCGTACATGCTACATGATAGAGGGTAGCAATAGTTACGTGATTGGAAGGATTCTTACCACAAGTCGTGGTGTGAGAATTAGGCCTAAAGGAGGGAATGCCCCGGCGTTTCGATTTATTCACAGAATAGTTTCCTAGATGGCAAGGACAGTATTAAAGTATTCATATGAGCTATAAGTTATGATACTGATAAGTACATCACTCAACATTCGCGGAAGAATATTCCAAATGGAGGAATGATGTTATACCATATATTTTCGTATGTGTCATACGTCGTACGTCATTGATGTAAGCTCAAAAATGATATCATATTTGAAAGTACATAAAGTAACTTAATCATGTTAGCTTGGAGGTTAAAAATATTTAATATTATGGATAACAAGTAGCAAGAGGGTTGAGAAATCGAATAAAATAAGTTTCATCGAATGTCGACAAGTTGAGAATGTTATAACATGTATTAATGGGGTGAGGCTAGGGTGTTTATATTACACCCCATGTTTTTGTCCATGAAAGTATGTCTCAATTAATGTAAGATCGAAAATGATATATTCTTTGAAGGTATATACAGTGATTTAATGTTGTTACACCCCGTACTTCAGACGACACTGTCATTATAGAATTATCTAATGTAAACTCAAAAAAAAAGACAAAATCCTTCTACAAGGATAAGAAAGGTTTATTGAAGTCCTAATTAAGTTAAGATAAATATGAGACTTGTTAATCATGATTTGAATGAGTTTAAAGTTATCATATGACTATATATTATATTGGGATATGAAATATAAAGCTTGGGAAAAATCGGATTCATGTTGCGGAAAAACCCACTAAGGATTTTCCTTGTAATGAAACGTTTTGAGCAATACATTATACGTGTGATATGAAGTCTTTTTGGGATATATTATATTCTAAAATGAAGGTATTTTAACCTGGTTTCCAATGGTCCTACCACATGTTCTTACAATTATTTGATATAGAAATATGAATTTGTAAAGTAGGTCTCCACGTCATGCCACCGCACTTCGGAGAAACTAGAAGTTTTATAAGCTAGGTTGCGATGCAGTTTTCTCCAAATCTATTGAGATTTAAATGGAGATATTCATATGGAATTAAACCCCTATGTGTCTAGTTTCCATCTCTACAAACCGTTTGTCAATACATTATCATATTAGAAAGATACAAGTGTTCGAAATTGCACCGCTCAAGCTGTCAAGTAGGAAACTTACCCACCTATTTGGAGAATTGAGGTGGCGGGCTTATAAGTTATCTTATCCCTCATACATCTAGTCATTATACAAGGGAAACTTACACGAAAACACTCTCAGTACTCTCTAAGAGCTGGTACAAGATCATAAGAACCAAACTAAAGGGAGATCAACTCAAATCATCATCAAAGGTGTTAAGACTACAAAAGAATGTTTCTATGATGTTGTGGTGTGATTGAGGGCTATTGTGAGCTAATTTGAGATAGGGTTTCCAGTTTTAGATGCTATCCAAGGTATGAATAGCATATTCTTGATTGTGCCTAAGGCTAATATTGTATTGGTTATGTTGTATGAGTGAAAACCAAAAGATAGCACTTGAAAGAACATGAGATATGGTTGTCTCTTTGGTTGGTCTATTTTGTGGCTAAATATACGGTTTGTGGTTGCTAGAAATTCTGAGAAATAATTTTATTATATTGTGGCTTCGCTTTTAAAGCTTTTCTTGGTGTTAATTAAGTTGATTGAAGAAGAAAAGGTTAAAAAGAAGTGATTGGCGGTAAAAATTAAGGTGCTAGATGTATGGGCTGGTTTTAGAAGGCATTTTTGAATGTTTCAAACTAGAAATAATATGGTACATGTAAGTATGATGTTCTAAAGGTTTTAAACTAATTTCTGAATTAAGATTAGTATTCAATTCATACCTTGTTATGAGGAAAAAAGATCTTTCTCTCAATATGATTGTTAAGATAATTGGAGAAACTCATATTGGATTACATTGTTGTTGTTGCAATTGTTGGTTAGAGTTGTTATTGTTAGGCTGTTGATGAACCTTAGTGTTCTTTGGGATGTATTAAAAATAGGGGAGATTCTATCCAATTTTTCTTAAGCCATACGACTAGCCAAATACGATGGTACAACATTATATGTTAACGATAATATCATTTCACTTGTTATAGAAGCAAGACGTTGTGTCAAGCTTGGTTGAGTAATAAGGAAGATATCATACAGGTATGTTACAACTATCCTTTCTTTTCTTTTGGCATGATCCATATGATACAACAAAACGAGCAAGCAGATAAGCTTCACAAATTATTCTATTCTTAGAAGTAGTAGGTTGCCTATGTTCTTGATTTCCCATATATCCTACTATCATATCGTTTGTCCATGGGTTTCATGACATTTTGAGAGATTTTATTGATTTAATTCATTATGCATTGCATTCATATTAATTATGTTGACCCATGATCAGATGGCGTTATATAATAATATATGTATATAGGATATGGAAAATGTTATGGCGTTATATACGCACCACCACCTGATCAGATGGTATACATTGATAATTTTACCCACAGAGGCTGATATGATATGATGGATGCCCTTAGAGGCTTAATGATGATATGTAAGCATATACTTATTCATGATATGACATTTACATGAACGTGCATGGCATTATAAATGTTTTATGATTCACAGAGCTACTCAGACTTACAGGTTGAGAACTAACTCCATATTTTGTTTTATGTCTTTTATGTACTAATTTTAATTCCCTAAATACTTGCTACATTATTTATATTTATGGCCTTTTGCCGGGGATGCTGCATTTCACGCCCGCATGTCTTGAAAGACAGGTTGACATTTCTCCTTATCGGCTCAGCTCAGTGAAAGGTGTTAGTGCACTCCACTGTCTCTAGAGTTGACTATTTGATCAGTATGATTTGGACATGTATTGACTGGAATGGTAGGACCCTGTCCCAGCCTTTTTGATGTTTGTGTACTCTTAGAGGCCAGTAGGTAGATGTCAAGTATATAGATACTTGTATGGCCTTGTCGGCCTATGTTTTGAGTATACAAATTATCATGTCAGCCTTATAGGCTCGTATGTCACATGTATAAGTTTTTATATCAGGTTGGGTCATCCTATCTCTAGTATTCCCATATGTTTTATTCTCATTATCTCATGATGGCCTTTTTGGTCCATTTACCAGTGATAGTATAATAAGAAAGATATGTTACATTGGTACTGAGTTGAGTAAGTTACCAGGGGCCCATCGTGTCCCTTCAGTTTGTTTTATGACAGTTTAACATGATAAGGAAGTTATTTTATCAGTTATTCTAATCATGTGATAGTCATGTGTTATCTTTTATAATCAAGCAATTTGTGGAAGAAAAGTTAACAAAAGTCATCCCAAGTTACATTCATAAATGCACTGAAAATTCGGTCAAATGTAGTTGAGCTTTTCTACCAATATACTTGGAAATACGGTATGATTCACATATAAATTTGTAGATCTATGAATCTAGTTTCTAATAAATTAAACCATATATCGATACAACATTGTAGTAAATAGATATTTGCAATTTCAAGAGATTGCGCGTACTGCATAAATGACAAGTTGGTGTTTCACTGAAGCTCTTTGAGAAAAACATTTCTGTGTGTTATATGAGGTATTTTTGGGAAGTATTATATACCAATTTGAATGTATTGGGATTTAATTTCCAATTTTCTTAGCCTTTCATTCATACAACATATGGATAAAAAGATATAGGAATCGGAAGAAGGGCCAGTGCTAGGGTGCCAAGCTAGCACCTCTTTGACTTATCAAAAGTTGATATTTGTAGGTTTTAGATCGTCTTTCTCTAAATTTCTCATATAAAACGACCAGATAACCCCATAAACTTACCCTTAATCTTTCAACTAGGTTTCAAATAATATTAACATCCCAGATATGAAATCAAGAAGCGATACCATTAGAACAATCCGTATGACATATATATTGCTATATCGCCTCTCTTTTTCTTTGTTGTTTGAATTTTTGAAGGTACTGTCACACCTTTTCACGCCTATCCCGAGGGGTAAATATATAAGGGAGTTTTTCCACTTTAAGTGACATTATTCGAATTTGAATTATTTATTTATTTTAGAGTCGCAACTTCGGATATGTTTGGATTTTGGTGTCCCAAGTCACCAGTTTTCATGAATCCAAAATCGAGGGAATTTTCGACTTTTCAAATGAAGTTTGCGAACTAAAAATTTTGAAAAAGAAATTTTGTTGACCCAGGGGAAGGTGTTAGGCACCACGAGTCTCGTGGTTCAAGCATGGTCGCTCAAACTATTGTAAATGGCTAAATATCTGATCATAAAACATGTTCATCCTACACTACAATTTTAAAAATTATTTACTGCTTTTAATTGAGTTTTAAGAAAGGTTGAACATCGTTTAAAACATGTTTTTGGACCACGTCACAAGAAATGCACCCGCAATATGAAACATATTTTATTCAACGTTTTGAGATTTGAATTCAGGTCACATGAAATGCACACCCGAATTTAGGAAGGTAAAATTATTAAAGAACACACCTAAAGCGACTAACGCGTTATTAACTTTGCAGGAGTCCATAAAAAATTGCTAAATGGCGCGTCCCGAGTTCTAAGTATTTTAAAGAAATAATTAAAGAGGGCCACACAATTTGTGAATTTTGTTTGGCGCGGCGCGCCTCATTTTATTTAAAGGCCATAATAAAGGAACTATTATTCTCTACTAAGGATTGTCTCTAAAAGGTCTAATTAATTAGCATTATTAATGAACTATTATTTAAAGCATTCAAGCGGATTCGAGCCTCAAGATCAAGTCCAAACCCAAATAAAAAGATCTCCATCATTGAAAACCCCCTTAATTCGAGCTTGCTACTTAACTTGAAGGGCCCAAACTTGCATTACAAAATTAAAATACAACTTCTAAAAGAATTCAGGCCTTCAACATATAGGACTTTGAGACTAGCCCAAGAAGGAGAAAATTGTGGGCAGCCTTTATGAGAAGCCGTCTCAAATATGCTTCCGAATAGATCAAACATGAGGGTAACAAAATTGGGATTTAGGACCAAATCGAACAGGCCTTTGACTTAATGAAATTAATTGATTTAAAAGGGGGGAGG
The DNA here is from genome assembly GCA_034376525.1 of Nicotiana benthamiana. NCBI lineage: Eukaryota > Viridiplantae > Streptophyta > Magnoliopsida > Solanales > Solanaceae > Nicotiana > Nicotiana benthamiana. The sequence continues at coordinate 89,166,903 of CM067337.1, read as the reverse complement.
GGGGGGGGGGGGGCTGGTGATATTCTGGCAGTTTATTGTGCAACCGGGCCAAATTAAACCCAATTCTTTATTGCCTAACGGGCCAGACATTAATCAAACTAGTATTGACTACGAATTTGCTTACTAATTTAACAAACTTTCAACATCTATTAACAGTGCTTCAATTGGATCTTAACATCTATTAACAAGCTGACATCTATTACAAGCTAACAGGCCATGATTGCAAGTGGATCTTAATTTGACAAACAAATCATAACTCATGAATCTACTTATTTTTGAATGAGAAAATAGATCATCTATAACATGTAATTTAAGGGGGTACTAAATTCCTAAGCTTAAACGAGTTACAAATTCCTAACCTGTTCAAATGACTTCAAACATTAAAATCACAGACTGGACCATACCAAACTTCTAATTATCAACTAATGTTGAATTTGTTTTTAAACTTCAAAATTTTATGGTAACAGAACACCAGACTTAACAAAGTCAAATCTAACACTACTGGATATCATATTCATATGATCATGAAGGAAAGCTAGCAGTTCGATAGTCCTATTATATTATATATATGAGAATACTCTATAGGAGTCCTTTGTACACATAGTTTCAAAACGGAAGAGCCTAATCATTACCTATGATTCCATAGCTAAGTGTAAGACACATGAAAACAGTAAAATAACAGGGAGATCAGACTTGAATGTATCCTTCAAAAGACTTCAAGTCTATTACATGTTCGGGTTGATCCTCCGCTATGAGCCAAAAAAAATACCTGGAAATGGAAATGAGGGAGAAGTAAGAGGAAGCAAGTTCAGCAGCAATAATGTAACAGGAACCATCAACTTATGATCAATTTTAAACCTAGAAATTGTATCAAGCAGCCCAGGAAACAGTTTTCATGCAAACAACACCAGTAAATAAACAATCTAAGCTTGAATGACTCCAAATTAAGCTTGAATTAACTCAAGAGACCTCTCAATCTTAACACTGAAATTGCAGAACATTTTTATGCCTAGAAATCTAAGATCTAAAACTCTAAATGTTCAAAACTCTCAGACTCTGCAGAAATTTTGTTGGTTTTCAATATTATCTCCCAACTTTCAGTTTTTAGGATTTCTTTTTGTTTTTGTTTTTGAATTTTGAATTTTAAAATCTCTGGATCTAAAATTTTTGAGTTTTTGAATTTATTATTGTTCATACTTCTGGAACTCCGAACCTCTCCAACTTTTCAGATCTCTCCTCCCCATATTTTGCAAGGCAAGGGGCTACCCTTTTTATAGGCCAAGGCAAGATAATTTTCAGATTGTTTACTTTACACCCTTAGTCCCTCATTCAATTTCAATTTTTGCTTATAAATCCCTTACTTATTGGCTTGTTACTCAAGTTAGACTATCTAAATCCTAAAATTCAAATTAGAACCCCATCTAGAAGGTTCTAGGGCGTTCCAATTCAGTTGCTGCAAGATTCTATTATTGGAGAATTCCTATACTACCCCTAAATTCACCCCTGAATTACTAACCCAAACCATACTAACCTTAACCCCTCTTATACTTGGTCAACATGACCATGGTTAACTAATAGGGCCTGGAAATGTTTAGCAACAAACAAACAACACCAAAAATTCCAAAATTGGACTAAACTTACTTTTAATCCTAAATTAATTACTAACGGTCCGACTTATACAAAGAATGGGTAATTATCAATCAAACATGAATTTAAGACAACAAACTAACAATCAAACAACAATACTGAATCATGAATCTAAAAATAAAAAATAAAAAATATGAATCAAAACTGAATCAGAGGAAACAAACTAAAACTTAACAAATGAAATCTAAAAAAATTAACAAAAAAATACTAAGAAAAGACAGGAAAAAATAAAAGATGAAAGAGAAAGGGATTATCGGAATAAAGACTTGGCCTGGGAAAATTAACTCGAAATTGCTTGACAAAACTAGTGTTAAATCGTGTGTTTTCATAAGAAAACACACGACTGAACCCTATAATGGTCCACCCACAAGAAAACCCCCAATTTATGAAACTATGGTTCTAAGGCAAACTTCGATTTAAAATTCGAGCCACTGAAGGGTGATTCGAGGGAGAACGAATGGGGATTTGGGATGAGAGGGCCATGGTGGTCATGGGGTCTAAATTTGGTGTCGATTCGAGGCGACGCCTCCGTACAAGGCGTAGGCGGCGCTAGGCTTCACTTATTCGATCGAATCAAGTGGGATTTGAGGGAAAATGGGTTCAGATTTGGAAAGGGGAAGGGGAAAGGAGGTTGTGGTGTATTTTTGGTGGCATTTGGACCATCGCCGTCGGCGAAGGCGATTTTTGGCCCGCGAAGGATTGTGGGGGATAGTGGTGAACGGTGGTATTTATTACGGGGGTTAGAGACAACGGTTTAGGGGGGGGGGGTAGGGGCTCTCCGACATTTATATAACCTAGAACCTCTTTAGTTCTAGACCGGTGGATTGTGAGATCCAACAGTCGTGATTAAAATAAGGGAAACGATGTCGTTTGGGTATAAAAAAGGTTGGACCGAGTTGGATCTTGGGTTGGATCAAGGTTGAGACTGGGTTGGCTTCAATTGGGCTACTGATTTCTGTAAAAAACACTGGCCCAAAACTGGGTCTTTCATTAAGACATCTATTTTCTTTTAATTTTCTTTATTTTCGCTTCTTTTTCCATTTTTTATTTTTGTTAAATAAAAAAACTAAAAATAACAAAGACCTGATTTAACTATAAATTAAACTAATTAATTTTCAAAAGTTAAGTAAATCCTAATGCAAAAAGAAGACTATTTTTGGTTATTTTCTTCCATTTTTTGTAATATTAATTAACTAATAGAACCAAAAATATTAAAATGCTGTCCTAAATGCAAATGCACTTTGTTTTTTGTATTTTTAATGACTTTTTCAACTAAAAATGCACACAAAAAAGCAAACAAACACAAAATCATGAAATTAATACTCTAAAATTAATTAATTAATAGAAAAATCCTAATTTTATGAATTCTACAGGAATAATTCAAGCGAGGCAATAATCACATGTGCACAGCCGCCTCTCTTTGCTCGGAGACACGAAGGGTTTTCGGGCAAAGATAAAAGAGCAAACATGAGAGATTTTTGCCTGCTTGGAACTCCATGAGAACCATTGTTGAAAAACATCTGACCGCACCTTGCTTCAAAGGTTGCCTACATATCCTTGGTTATAAAGTAATCAGGTTAGTGTAGTTTTGGATGTTTGGTAGCTGGGACTACCAGGAGCTATGATTTCACTACTGTTGCTGCTGGTACTTCTTGCTAACCTCATTATTACACTTAAAGTAAAATCAACGCTAAGCTAGATATGCCTATCAACTATGAGCTATAAGATTCCTATTAATAAATCTCTTGAAGCTTGATCTTGAGTCTTAGTTGATTTTGCTGTGGACTCCGATCTGAATATTTATGCTCGCAAGCTGTAGGTGTTAGTTCTTTCTTCAACATTGGACAAGAGCGGGACTGGCAGAACTTGTGACTTCAGTTAGGTTTTGAGCAGTCCGCATCTCTATTCGCTTCGACATTTTGAATTTCACTTCTTTTGTTCTTTTTCTTCTTCTCTTTATTCTGGATTAAGACTCACTCTTTTGGTCATATCGAACCATGTGCATTAAGGTCAAACCTGCTCAGGCACCAAGACAAACAAGCAAACAAAATTTTTCTACCCCAGTTTTCACTAGGAAAATTTCATAAGTTATTTGCGACAAAAATATGAACTCATTATCTTTTTTGTTTTATTTTTTATTTTCAAGGATTCTATTTGTCTATGATAGAACATATTGGGGAGTGGAAACCTTATTGCTAAAATGTCAACTAAGAGATTGGAGACCTAATGTTTGTGCGAAAATGACTAGGGAATGGAGGCCCTAAATTTAAAAGGCGCAACTTAGTGATTGGAATCCTAATGCTGACTAAAAGGTAAAACAAACTCAACTCAGGGGTTGGAGCCCTAATGTTGGCTAAAGGGAAAAACGCTCAACTCAGAGATTGGAGCCCTAATGTTGGCTAAAGGAAAAAATGCTCAACTCAGGGATTGGAGCCCTAATATTGGCTAAAGGAAAGAACGCTCAACTCAGGGATTGGAGCCCTAATGTTGGCTAAAGGGAAACACGCTCAACTCAGGGATTGGAGACCTAGTGTTGGCTAAAAGGAAAAATGCTCAACTCGGAGATTCGATCCCTAATGTTGGCTAAAGGGAAAAATGCTCAACTCAGGGATTGAAGCCCTAATGTTTGCTAATGGGAAAAACGCTCAACTCAGGGATTGGAGCCCTAATGTTGGCTAAACGAAAAATTGCTCAACTCAAGGATTGGAGCCCTAATGTTGGCTAAAGAGAAAAATGATCAACTCATAGATTGGAGCCCCAATATTGACAAAATGTAACTAGGGAATGGAGGCCCTTATGTCTAAACGGCGCAACTCAGGGATTGGGGCTATAATGTTGGCTAAAAGGTAAAAATCTCAATTCAGGGATCGGAGTCTAATATTGGCTAAACACGACTAAGGAATGGAGGCCTTATGTCCAAAAGGTACAACTCAAGGATTGGGACCCTAATATTGGCTAAAAGTTAAAAAGCTCAATTTAGGGATTGAAGCCCTAATATTGGCTAAGGTGACTAGGGAATGAATGACCTATTTCTAAAAGGCACAACTCAGGCATTGGAGCCCTAATGGCTGCTAAAAGGTAAAAAGCTCAATTCAGGGATTGGAGCCCTAATATTAGCAGAAGGCGACTAGGGAATGGAGTCCTTATGTCTAAAAGGCGCAACTAGGGTATTGGAACCCTAATGTTGGCTAAAAGGTGAGAAGCTGAATTCCGGAATTGGAGCCCTAATATTGGCAGAAGGTGACTAGGGAATGGAGACCATTTGTCTAAAAGGCACAACTCGGGGATTGGAGCCCTAATGTTGGAGAAAGTTAAAAAGCTAAATTCAGGTATTGAAGCCCTAATATTGGCTAATGGCGACTAGGGAATGGAGCCTTATGTCTAAAAGGCACAACTCTGTGAATGGAGGCCTAATGTTGGCTAAACAGTAAAAAGAATTCAGGAACTGGATCCCTAATGTTGGCTAAAGGCGACTAGGAATGGAGGCCCTATGTCTATAAAGCACAACTCAGGGATTGGAGCCCTAATGTTGGCTAAAAGGTAAAAATCCCAATTCATGGAATTGGAGCCCTAATATTGGCAAAAGGCGACTAGGGAATGAAGGCCCGATGTCTATAAGGCGCAACTCAGGGATTGGAGCCCTAATGTTAGCTTAAAGTACCAGGTTGGTATTGGGATTTTTCTAAACTATCCTCTTTTTGAATTTTCTTCTTTTGTTATCTCTTTTCCATTTTTTGACAAGGTGCAGGAAAGAACGTCGAGGAAACTTCACTTTTGCATTGATTATTTGCTGCAAAGTTGCTTCGACACTTGAGCGTTTTTCTTTTGGCTGAACCTGGCTTATGCACGGTTGTTTGGATCACACATGCCTCAATTTTCAAACAAAGAACAATTGTTAGTTTGAAACGGTTGTTGGTCTTGTGGCCTTGGTTGCTTGATCTCAGCCCAACTTCTGTTGAGAATCTCGGCTGCTTTCTAGATTTAATGATCATTTCCTCTTTTAAACCAAGGGCCTTAACCTTCAATACTTCATGACAACTCGCCCATGTGGGGCTCATGCCTTTCACTTTATTATGTTCTTAGGACCTTTGAATTTGGACATTCTTTTCTTTTTAATATCTTTACTTCGAAAGCATCAATTATCGCCATTTGAGATTGGCTTAGTTCACCCGCTGAGGCTGTGTACTCTCTTTTAACTCTTGCTAGGAAGAGCCTAGTAAAACCAGTCCTGCCACCTTTTCTTTGTAATAGTTTCGGAATTAAAGTTAGACCGAAAGGGATTCAAAGAGAAATTAAACAAAGAGAAAAAGGATGAAATTAGAAGCGTCCCTTTTGGAGGGAAAAAGAAAGACTTATCGGGGGATGCATTCAAGCTTCAAATGGCCATGACATACTTCTTGGATGGGATGCCCGACGCACGCAAATTTTCCCAACTTCTCGTATGCTCATTAACCCGTATTTTAAAACTAGGGAACCTTGCCCGGATTCTTTTGAAGGTGTGAGGTATCTTCTTTTTGGCTGACGGCGCCCTTTACGAGTTTTCACCAATCAACCTCTCTGATTTCTCTTCTCACCATCCCCCGATAGTGCTCATTACGAGTTTTCACCAAACGAACTCTTTCATTATCAATTTCTCTATGCACCGTCGCCTTATGGTGCCCGTAGGTTTTTACTGATAAGACTCTCACCTTTTATTACTCTTAATTTGGACTGCATCAGATTCTAACAATGATGATTTTCAACTACCACGCGTTTTCCAATTGATCGGACGGACTTGGATAAGGTTTTTGGGTAAAGAGAATTCTGGACGGAATTACAACTTTGGAACCATTTGGTGGGCTCATGGCCGAGCCAATATTTCATCTACCCCAGTTTCGCTTTTTAGGGGAATTGGGATTTTATTTTGGTGTGATTGAACCCCAGAAAGAGGATGCCTACGTATCCTTTCGGAATCAGGTCAGTCGTAGTTCATGAATTATTTGATTTTGTTGTTTTTGTTTTGTTTTCTTTTGTTTTGTCTTCTTTTCATTTTTTTAAATGGCACTTCCGGGTTCCAAAGAGGGTAATCAAGGAAGAGTAACTAGCTCAAAGGGTTTGAGAAGGATTGACAGTGCTTGGACAACGGGAAAGAAAGCCTTCCTCATCTTATTTGCAAAGAGACATCATCGCAGAAAGCCTAGACATAGTACCTTTATACCGCATCTGCATTGACTGCTGCTCCAGGATCATTTCCTTCGATGTCTCCCAGATACAATGCTCCCCTTGGAAATATGTTCCTGATGATGTATGGAATTTTCTAATTCGGAGAAAAATTTTCTTTTGCTTCTTGATAATGTGGAAGAATGCGCCTTAGCACAAGTTGTCTTCCGGGGTCGTATTTTCTTGTTATAAGCGTGGGCAATTCTTTGTTGATACAAATGCTCGTGACAGACCGTTACCATCCATTTTCATCAATTAAAGACAACTGTTCCAAACGAGTCTTGACCCACTCAGTGTCTTCAATCTCACTTCAACGATGATCCAGAGAGACGGGATTTCCACCTCCGCAAGTATTACTGCCTCAGTTCCCTAGACCAAAAGGTAGGGGGTTGCTCCTATTGATGTGTGCACTGTGGTGCAATACCCCAATAATGTGAAAGGTAACTTTCATGCCATTGCCTGCAGCTTTGAATCATCCTTCTCAAAATCTTCTTAATATTTTTTGTTTGCTGCTTCAACGACACCATTGGCTTTGGGCCGGTAGGGTGTAGCATTCCTATGTGTTATTTTGAATTTTTCGCATATCTCTCCCATCAATCGACTGTTCAAATTTGCAGCGTTATCCGTTATGATAGTTCTTGGGAGGCCAAACAGCAAATGCGATTGGAATGCACAAAATTCACACGACTTTCTTGGTAACTGATTTAAGAGTGATGGCTTCAACCGATTTTGTAAAGTAATAAATGGAAACCAGTATGAATTTATGTACACTTGAGGCTTTCGGATCGATTAGCCCAATAACATCTATGCCCCAAGCTACGAATGACCAAGGTACTGACAGGGGATGTAGTTCTGTGGGAGGTGCATGAATATAATCACCGTGCACCTAACACAGATGGCATTTCCGGACAAAGCTAAAATTGTCTTTTTCCATGGTTATCCAATAAATGCCTGCTTAGATGATTTTCTTTGCTAGCACATACCTATTCATGTGCGGTCCGCATACTCCAGTGTTACTTCATGCATGATCCTTCCAGCCTCTTCAGGGTTGACACATCCTAACAAATTGAGGTCCAGAGTCCTTTTACAAAATACCTCACTGCTTAAAATGAAACCACTTGCTTGCCGTCTGATGATTCGTTTTTGGTCTCGAGTGGCTTGCCCATGATATTCTTGGTTTTTAAAAACATCTTTATATCATGGTACCATGGCTAGATGTTTGGTTATGCCTCAGCCGCATTACAATATCCATGACTTTCCCTGATTTAGATTTCCAATGGATCAATGTGGGCATTTCCTGGGTAGGGCAACATCCAGGCAAAGGTGGCAAGTGCGTCAGCTAGTTCATTATGACAGCGAGGGATGTACCTGAACTCTATGGTCATGAACTGCTTGCTAAGATCTTCCACATGTTGCCAGTAAGGGATAAGTTTGGCATCTCGAGTTTCCTATTCTCCTTGGGCTTGCCGGATGATTAAATCTGAATCTCCCAAAATCAATAACTCTTTGACATTTCGGTCGACTGCCATATTCATACCCATGATACAAGCTCCGTACTTAGATGTATTTCTTGTGTAGCAGATCCAAAGTTGAGCGGTGGCTGGATAATGCTAAACGGTAGGTGAAATTAAGATATTTCCTCCACCGAGTTCACCTCTTAATCTGGAAAATAAGTGTTCAAGGGTTGGTACTCATCATCAACCGAGTTTTTGACTAAATGTTCCGCTAATTCCTAGGCCTTCATTGCTGTACAAGTGACAAAGTCTATGCCAAAATCGGTGAGCAGGATCTGCCATTTTGCTAACCTCCCAGTGGCATTGGATTTTGAAATATGAGCTTCAGAGAGTCCAATATGGTTATGAGGTAAGTGGTGTAGTCCTGTAGGTAATGCCTCAGTTTTTGAGCGACCCAAGTTAATGCACAATAGGTTCTTTCCAGCAAAGTGTACTTGGCCGCATAGCTAGTGAATTTCTTGCTCAGGTAGTATATTGCATGCTCTTTCTTTTCAGTGATGTCGTGTTGCCCCAGAATGCAAGCGAGGAACTTTCCAAGACTGTCAGGTACAAAAATAGTGGCCTACCTGTCTTAGGTGGAACCAAAACCGGTGTGTTGGGCAAGTAGTCTTTAATCTTATCGAAAGCCTTTAGACAGTCATCCATCCAATTGAATGCTGTATCTTTCTTTAGCAATTTGAATATGGGCTCACATGTGGAAGTCAACTGAGCGATGAACCGACTAATATAATATAATCTTCCCAACAAGCTTATTACGTCCTTTTTGGTCTTCAGAGGAGGTAAATGTCATATAGACTTTATCTTAGTTGGATCTAACTCAATACCTCTCCGGCTGACTATAAATCCCAAAAGTTTTCCTGACGTAACTCCGAACGCACATTTGGCTGGGTTCAATTTCAAATCATATATGTGAAGTCGTTCGAAGAATTCCTTAGATCCCCCACATGGTTATCCTGAGATTTGGACTTGATGATCACGTCGTCCATATACACATCTATTTTCTGATGCATCATATCATGGTAGATGGTAGTCATGGCTCTTATATAGGTTGTCCCGACGTTCTTCAATACGAAAGGCATGACCCTGTAGCAGTAGGTTCCCTAAGGTGTGGTGAAGGCTGTTTTCTCTACGTCCTCTTCATTCACCAACAATTGGTGATATCCTGTGTAACAGTCCATAAAAGACTGTATCTCATGTTTGGCACAGTTATCAACAAAGATGTGGATATTGGGCAAGGGGAAGTTGTCTTTGGGGCTTGCTTAATTCAAATCTCTATAGTCCATGCATACTCGAGTTTTTCCATCCTTCTTTGGCAGTGGAACTACATTGGCTAGCCATATGGTGTACCAGACCACTCGGATCACTCCTACTCCTAACTGTTTCAAGAACACTTCTTTGATTTTATCACTCACATCAATTTTAAATTCTCTATTTTTGTTGGATTGGGGGCACTGAGGATAAGTTGGCAATTTGTGCACCATGAGATCAAAGCTTAGTCGTGGCATGTTGTCATACGACCAGGCAAACACATCTTTAAACTCAAACAGAAGTTGGATTATGGCGTCCCCGGTTTTCTCGTCTGTGTGGATGTTGATCTTGGTTTCCCGAATTTCTTCAAAGGTTCCTAAGTTAACCAGCTTAGTATCATTTAAGATTGGCTTAGATTTATTCTAAAATTGTTCTAATTCTCGATTTATTTCCCTAAAATCCTCTTCATATTCCGGGACATGGTTCATTTTTTCGCAATTGGACAGCGTGTTCGGATCTGGGCGTGAAGTCCGCAAGCATGTCATGTTATCTAAAGCCGCATTATTAGAAACAAAAAGAAATGAAAGAGAAAAACAGAAAAATCAGAAAGAATAAATAAAAATGAACGATGAAATATTAATTTCATTTCATGGAATTTTGAAGATAACAAGGTTTACATTTGGAAATTTAAAGGCAAAAAAACAAAAGAAAATATCCAAGTTACACCCTGGAATAACTTGGGATGCAGAAAAAGTCACAGGACAAGTCTACCAGGACTCCCCCCTGATCAGAAATAGCATAGCCTTCCAATTTTGGAGCGTAGCGCAAGGTCCTATGTACAACACCTCAGTGGTGCTTGTGCCCTCTCCCGGCTGAACCATGTGGGTTTCATATAGCATCTCTCTCATCGCCCCACATATTTCTTCAAATTCTTTGGTCGTAAAGGCCTCATCTTCTTCTTCTTCACTGTGCTTAGGCCTTATAAATGTCTCATCCAAATGCGGCAGTGGTTGAGGTAGTACCCACCCATCACGCTTCCTATCATTTTCCCAGGTTATATCATCTAGCATTGGGTTGAAACCCAACTCAAAGGACTTTTCAGCGGTAGGCAAGATGATTGGCTCAACTACCCCTTGTAGAGTCTTTCCCAACCCTTTTCCTAGATTATATCCATGTCGTATCATCTTCTTATCAACCATAAGTGATGTGTTGGAAAGGAACGGTTGGGGTCATGGTTTTCCCTCTTCATACTGGTCGACCACCACAACTTCAAATGCCTGATAAACTATGTGCTCACTGCTTTCCCTTTCTTCAAGGCATGGGACAAACAGATCTCGATAGATTTATTATTCATCCTCTTCATGGACTATGATCTCCTGATCTTCATGCTCAAATTTTACCATTTGATGGAGAGTAGAGGGTACAACTCCTGCTGCATGGATCTAAGGCATCCTTCGAAGGTAGTTGTAAGATGTGTCCATGTTCAACACCTAGAAGGTTACCTCAAAGTCCACTGGGCCAATGGTCAAAATCAGATTGATTTCTCCAATTGTGTCTCTCTTAATACCGTAGAAAGCTCGCACACAGACATTGTTGGGACGAATCCTTCCAGTCCCAATTTCCTTCCACTGGAGTGTAGAGAGTGGGAAAATATCTAGCCCCGAACCTCCATCTACCATGACCCTCTTCACATAGTACCCCTCATATTTGACAGCAAAGTGCAAAGCTTTGTTGTGAGCAGCCCCTTCCAGGGGCAAGACATTTTTGCTGAAGAAATTTTGTTGATTGCGAAGAATCTTTTCACCATTCTTTCTAACTGCTCCACCGAAGTTTACACTGGCATATAGGCTTCATTCAAGGTCTTTATTAGAACCTTCTGGTGTTCGGGAGACTTCATCAACAATGACAGCAAGGACACTTGTTTAGGATACTATCGCAAGTGATCAACCACTTCATAGTCCGCCATTTTTATTTTCTGAAAGAAAGCTTCTGCCTCTTCAGGACTTACAGGTTTCTTAGTCGGGAAATGCTTTCTAGTGGCATTTTTTACTTCTTCCACGTTGGAGTACTTCTTAACATGAGGGTTTTCTTGAAGCTCCCCAAAAATCTCTTTGGCCTTTTACATAACCATTGTTTTATGATAATTCCATGGCACTGCAGTAGGTCCATCATGGGCTTCTGTGGCACGCAGACAACAAGCATGGGCTAAGTCAGCCTTGGTGGATTAGTTGGCCCCAGCACCACATAAGCTCCCATGGGCAAATACATTTGGGTTGCCTTTTTCATTTCAAGACTCTTTAGAGGACTACAAGTCTACTACTTTTCTTTACGGCTTCGTGAGACATAGAGAATCCCATCTTTGGGAGGCATTACCTCTGTTCTTATTTCAACTTTCTTTTCTGGTTCTGTTTTAGTGACTTTGTTCTTCTTTTCCTATTTATCTTGCTTCGAGGCACTTTTTGGATTTTTCTCTGCATCCGCGATGGCAATTATGGCCTTTAGTGCCAGATCAAATTCTTTATCTTCACAAATCATCCAATCACTGGCCCATTTTTGTGGGTTGGCAATGGATTATTAGTCATGTTGAGGACATCCTTATTCCTTATCACTATTTTGCCTTACTCTATCAGGTTCCCCACTGCTTTTTTCAGGGTCCAACAGTCATCTGTATCATGCCCCTCTGCTCCTAAATGATAGGCACATCTGACACAGGCTCTGTAAGCGGGCGATGCTGGGTTTTGCCTCATTTGAGGAACTGGTGTCAACAGGCCCATCTGGACAAGTTTTTGAAATATATTGGAGTAAGACTCACCAATTGGAGTAAAAGTTTTCCTCCTAGGTGGTTCATGAAGAGGAAAAGTATTCTGCGGAGGATGGGGATTATATTGATTTTTTGAAGGAGGCTGATTTCTTAGAAATAAGGCTTGGTTTCTATTGTCATGTTGTTGCGGTCGTACAAAAGGTTGAGCATTCATGACACTATATCGTTGAGGAGCATAGGTTATGTCTTGATGAGGGTAACAATGCTGAGGGGATCTTTTTGAGAAAATGGGTCTAGGAGCACGGTGTCTCCTTGCACCTGAGCCCACCATGGCTATTTCTTCTTTCTTCTTACCTTTGGCCACTCCTCCAGACCCACCTCAGATGGCTAGGGAGGTTGCTCTAATAGCTGATTGGCTCAGAATTCAGCCTGTTTTCAATCCATTCTCTACCATTTAACCAATTTTAATTTCCTTCACGAATGGTTTGCCCATAGATGACATTATATTCTGGAAATAATCAGCCTCCTGAGCTAGAAAAAATACAGTGACCATTTCTACTTCATCCATTGGAGGTTTTACCCTTGATGCATGTTCACGCCATTTGATTACATACTCCCAAAAACTTTCTGAGGGCTTTTTCCTTAGATTTGCCAGCGAGTTCCGGTCTGGAGCGATGTCTATGTTGTACTGGAACTGTCGAACAAAGTCTATTGCAAGATCGTCCCAGATATGCCATCGAGAAATATCCTGATCCATGTACCACTCGGAGGCGATACCCACCAAGCTTTCCCCAAAATAAGCCATGATCAATTCTTTTATCCTCCAGCTCCGCACAACTGATTGCAGTATTTCTTAAGGTGGGAAATAGGATCACCATGCCCATCGTACCTTTCAAACTTCAGTGTTTTAAATCCTCTAGGCAAATGCACGTGAGGGAACATGCACAAATCAGTATATGACACACTTTTCTGTCCACTTAGCCTCTACATGTTTTTGAGGATTTTCTCCAGGCTTCTCATCCTCTTTTCCATTTCTTCCTATTCCTGAGTTTTGGGAGTTTTTTCCTATCCCGTTGTGAACTCAAATGGATACGGATGCGAATAAGTATTGGTGGGATAATGAAGCGGATCTATTTGAGGGGAGAGTGTTTGGAATGTAAAAGTTGAAGGATCAAAGGCAGGCCTTGGCAATGTGGACTGTGTTGTAGCTGCTCATGTTGGAGCAGTAAAGATGTTTAGGACTGCGTTGGATGTGGCCATCTGGGGGCGAACTTCTGAAGGTGTTCCTACAAAATGAGCTGAGATGGTTGGGTGTCCTAGTGGGATACTGGGATGACTGATTGGGACAATGGAAGTTCCCCCCATTCTAGGAAAAAGCTCGAAAAATTCAGAAATTGCACTAGGCGGCACTTTTCCATTTGACCAAGCGTCCCACATCTCCATCATGCAGAGACGCAATAGCCGATTTTCCTTGGTGATTGCAGACCTAATGTTACGATGCCCGAGATTGGGCTCTCGTCTGTGATAGGAATTGCTGGCAGCGTGATTTTTGAAGACATTCCGACGCTTCCTTTCGATATGGTGAAGTATGGATATGAAGACAGGTTACTACAAAAACCAACCCCCGTTTATAAAAACCATAGACTGGATGTTACAAGCAGCAAATGGTTAGTTTGAGACAAATAACAGACAGGTGACCGCACATTGGTGTATGATGCACCTATGTTGTAACGGGTATCTACATGTCTTGCAGCAGTTGCATGGTTCATCCTGGCTTCTTTCTGGTCCTTCCTATTTCCTTCTTTTATTTTCCTTTTTTTTATCTTTTTCTATTCCCTCACTCTTTTCTTTTCTTACCTTTGCTTTTGCCATGTTTATCTCTTGGTTTTCTCATTTTTCCCTCTCTTTGTTCCTATTCCTTTCTCTTCTTTTTGTGTTTTATTAAGGATATGGTCCAATCTTATGGAGATTGCCTACATATCACTACCCCACATGAATCTAACCAGGCGTAGTTCTTTCAAAACTAATACAAAAATAAAGATCATTTTTTTGAGAATTTTCAAATTTCATGAATAAAACTTCTATTACAAAGATGTTGAATTAATCAGTTTCTTGGAAATAAAATACATACTCAAAATGAAAAAAAATACAGACTCAATGTTTGAAAAATCAAGAATACATTAAAGCTTCTATTATCGGGTCCCGCAGGGCATCATTCGGCCTCATCGCGTGCTTGTGTGCGAGACCCCCTTGCAATCGCTCCAAATTAGTCATTACTTGATGGACGAAGATCATCATTGCAACAAAGAAGGTGGTTAAATCATATCCTTGTGTGCTTGGTATTTCATGGTGTTGTAATTAGCGTTGGCTGTGATCCTCTCTCTGGTTCTGCCCTTTTCCTGAAGTAATCACCCTATCTACTGGTTTCAGGCCCCCAACACTTGGGAATCAAAGTGCTGATTTTGCAATTACTGCATATCTTTCTCAATTTGGGCCATCAGCTTATACGATTTTCCCTATTAGCCTTAAAATCTTTAGCCCGTTTGGCTGCTTCATCCTTAAGGTTAATCATTTTTTTCTGAGGCTGGTGATAGTCCCCTCATAGTTTCTTTTCATTTGTTACACAAACTGTGCCCGCTGTTCTACTTTCTTTGTCCACTGTTCCTATAGCTTTGCCTGACTGGCTTTGGACTTTTCCATGTCTTCATGGTATTCGAGGACTTTCTTTCTTAGACCACTTATAAGCCTTTCATCGGCCCGACTTCTTTGTGGGGTTTTGACGGCTTTTTTCATCTTTTGGATCTGAGCTTTGAGTGCTTCATTTTCTTGGGCAAGTTTCTTCTTTTCTACTTCATCTGTGGCGGCTTAAACACCATTTTCAAACCAAAGCTCCATGACTTGCCTCTTCAATTTATTGATTTTGGCCTTGTATCCATTTTCTTTAGTCAGCCAGTCCCATTGTGGTTGGGCCTCAATACTGAATTGTTGGACATCTGGTCTTTTCATGGGTCTTTCAGAAATTGATATCTCTTGCTGAAGAATTCAACATATTTGGGGTCTACTTCACCTCTGGCTCGATCTCGCACTACGGTCTTGGGTTCCAGAAATCTACATTCATTCCATATTTGGAAAATTTTCCTTCGGGAAACGGAGCTTTGGGCCCCAACTCAATGGAATGCTTGCTCAGATCTTCGTCATTGTGGACAGTTTAAAATCTTTCTAGTTGACGTAGCACCCTGTAGAGAGCATATGGTTGGATGCTCCGAACGCCCATTAAGAGGATGTGAGACGCTTCAGTTGTTGTGTATATTGCTTCAGTGGTAGGGAGCCATCCAAATGCCCATTCAATTTTATCAGCAGTCAGGGCCCTCAGATGTGCAAGCCAAGCTTCCATACCTGTAGGGAGTTCAAAGTTCGCTACCCAGTTTCCAAATTCTTCAATATTGTTTATACCGGTCAAACCATAGTTCATGTATCCAACTCGGTGACAAAGATGTTCTTGCATCCATAACTAGATTAACAAATGGCAACCTTGGAAAAAATTTCCACCTTCTTGAAAAATGGTCAAGGCTCGATGGATTTCATACAAAATTAAAGGAACCACAGTGCTATTAGCCTTTTGATTGCCACATCGATCATTCGCACCAGATCTATCTCTATGTTTCCGTCCTTCCATTGGCAGGCCACAACACCCATAAAGGCTACCATGAATGCTATATTGGAAACACGTTCTCAAGGCATTATACTAAACGTGTGTTCATATTTGTAGGTTTTGATGAATGACAAACTATGCGCAAATTGACATATGACGAGGTCCAAGCACAAGTGCAAAATTGATATATAACGAGATTCAAGCACAAGACAAAGATCGAGATTAAGTTTTATATGAGTCGGTATTTGATTGTGATCTTGATCCGACAACTTAAACTCAAGACTTGGCTTCTCTCGTAAAAATATTTTTAACAAATCATGCATATTTAATTTAGAGCAAAATGATTTTAAATAATGCATATTTACTTTAGTCAAAATGATTTTTAAACATGCCTCTAAAATCTGGACTAAGATAGTCGATTATGTACTTATGATAATCGATTATGTTTAAGTCAGCTGCTTGACAATCGATTGTGAACTTATGACAATCGATTGTGTTAAGGCAGTGAGCATCAGATTTTTCAAATCTGCATGACAATCGATTGTGAACCTTATGACAATCGATTGTGATGAGGCAGTGTCTATCAAAGTTTTTCAAAGCTCAAAATAATCGATTGTGAAGCTAATGACAATCGATTGTGAAGAGATAGTGTCCATCAGATTTTTCAAAGTCACAAAATAATCTATTGTGAACTTATGACAATCAATTGTGTTGAGGCAGTGTCTTCCAGACTTTTTCAAAGTTATTAAATAATCGATTGTGAACTTATGACAATCGATTGTCAAGAGGCAGTGTCTAAATTGATTTTTCAAGACTGATATATAATCGATTGTTAACTTAGTATAATCGATTGTATAACTGACCGTTGCCAATATGTTTTCAAATACCGTCAGGTAATCGATTATTGATTTCCTATAATCGATTGTTTTAATTAAAATCTGGAAAGGATTTTTTGAACGTTGCTGAGTAATCGATTATTGATTTCCTATAATCGATTGTTTTAAGTAAAATCCGGAAATGATTTTTTGAGCGTTGCTGAGTAATCGATTGTAGATTTCTGACAATCGATTGTTTTACGTAAAATCTGGAAATGATTTTTTGAACGTTGCCAGTAATCGATTATTGATCTTAGATAATCGATTGTTAAGCGTAAAATCTGTCATTGATTTTTGGAAGAACTGGCAAACAATTGATTGTGGTAGTTTGACAATCGATTGTCACAGAGTAAAATCAGCAACTCTTAATTGGCAATTAGGCAACGGTAATACAAAGTTTTTCAACTATAAATACAGCTTCAATTCAATCTTTTAAGAACAACAACACAGAACAACTGATCATACAATTGCTAAAGCTTGCATACTTTATTGCTTATCATTTTATATTCATTACATAAGCTTTTGAGAGCCAAATTCTTGTGGAAAGTTGTTGCGATCTTGAGCGTATTCTTTTTACTCATATCTACTCTTAAAGGAGTGTCTTGTTTGAGTGCTAAGTGTTTTTGTACACTTGAAGGAAAGTATTAGTCCCTTGTGTTGTAAGAAGGAACTTGTGTTTCCTTGGTTGAAGTCTTGGAGTGTTGTATCTCCGAGCAAAGGTTGTTGAGGCTTGTGTCCTCAAGTTGTAATGGTTTGTTGGGCACCCGTAAGCTTAACAAGTTAGTGGAAATCTCGAGAGAGTCTCTCGGGGACTGGACTAGCCACGGGTTGTGGTGAACCAGGATATATCGGTGCGTTTGTTCTAATTTATTTACTTATCGCACTTATTTATTTCCTGCAATTTTTAAATTCCGCAAGTTTACGCTAATTTTTATTATAACGCTATTCACCCCCCCCCCCCTCTAGCGTTAAGCGTATTATCTAACAATTGGTATCAGAGCCCAACTCTCTGAAGACTTAACCGTTTGAGAGAATCATCCATGGCTTCTACTCGTGATTCTTTTGCAGGAATAGGTGAAGGACAATGCTCCACCCGACCACCACTATTCGATGGTACAAATTATACATACTGGAAGGAGAGGATGAGAATATTTGTACAATCAAATAGTTTTCATCTTTGGAAGGTCATAATGAATGGAGAACAAATTCCAACCAAGAAGGTTGAAAATGAATGGGTCCCAAACTCCGAAGATGAATACGATGCGGATGATATCTGAAAGGTGCAAAATAATGCTAAAGTTATTATTTATTATATTGTGCTATAAATGCTGATGATTACAGGAAGATATCTTGTTGCACAACGGCGAAGCAAATGTGCGACAAGCTGGAAATTACGTACGAAGGTACGGACCAGGTAAGGGAAGCCAAAATTGATTTCCTAACCCATGCATATGAATTGTTTTACATGAAGGAAGGCGAAAAGGTCGATGAAATGTTTGAATGATTTTCAAAAATCATAAATGATTTACATGCTCTTAAGAAGACCTTCACGGATAAGGAACTTGTCCGAAAAATTCTCCGAAGTCTCACTCCGGAATGGCGATCCAAGGCCGGCGCGATTCAAGAATCCATTGGCATTTCAAATGTCACCATCGACGTATTGAGAGGTAATCTTAAAACTTATGAATCTACTATACTTAACCCTCTTGTTGATGATCAAAGGAAGCAAAGAATCGCTCTCAAGGCAAGCACAAGCCAACCTCAAAATGATGAGGACGGAGACAACGAGTTCGGACTCGTTATCAAGAGATTTCAAAAGTTCATGCGAAAAGAGTATGAACGAAAAAAGCAAGGAGATCAAATAAAGTGCTATGAGTGCGGAAAAACCGGGCACATTAAATCAAATTGCCCAAATGCTAAAAAGGAGAAGAAACCCTTCAAGAAGCAACGAGCATACATATCTTGGGGAGGCGACTCCGGTGACGAGTCAAGTGAGGAAGAAGAAGACGAAGCCGCAAATTTTTGTCTTATGGCACAAGAAGACAACAAAGAAGAGGTATGTCAAATTTCTTCCAAAAATTTATTTTCCCTTGAAGAAATGCAAAATGCTTTTGATGAGTTGTATAGCGAATTTATTAAAGCTTCAAAAACTGTTAAGAGTATAAAAGAAAATGCTTCTTTAAAAGAAAAAGATTTTCAAAAACAACTCTCTTTTAAAGAAAAGGAATTGGAAAAACTGATTTTAGAAAATGAGAAGTTGAAAGAGGAAAACAAATTTTTTGGCAAGAGAAGCGCCGACAAGCCCGAGAGTTCTAGAAATTGTACTTCTTGCATGCATCTCAAAAATGAAGTAGAAAGGCTTAAGGGCACCTTAGATAAGTTTAACTCTTCTCATAAAAATTTGAATGAAGTGCTTGTTAATTTGAAGTCGACCAAGCATGGCATAGGTTTTAGAAACGAGCCTAAAGAGAAGTTGAAGCCAACCCCCAACCACCTAAGGCTCAACCTAGGATAAATAAAACAAATGTTCATGCTAGATACAACAAACCTAGAAATGGTTTTCATCAATCGCAACCTAGAAATAATCATGCTAGAAATAATGCACATTATAGGCCAAACACTAGAAGGAATTTTGAACCTTTTAGAACACCTAGAAATGACTTCCAACCTAGAAACAACCATTCTAGAAATGATGCATATCCTAGAACAAATGGTAGGAGAAATGCTTTTCATGATTTGCGCAATAGTTATATTGTCAAGAATAGAGTAAATGAATTTCGTCCGTCCAATTACTATCATTATTGTAGACGAATTGGACATATTGCTCCTGCTTGTTTTACACGACATAGACATAACACTCAATCACATCACTATGATTTGCCTAACCCCCAAGGACCCAAAATGGCATGGATACCTAAAACTCATTAATCTGTTTTGCAGGTATGTTTGAAGGGATCAAGTGTACTATGGTACCTTGATAGTGGATGCTCCAAGCACATGACGGGAGATGAATCCAAATTCCTTCAACTAGAACACAAGGAAGGGGGAAGTGTTATTTTTGGTGATAACAACAAAGGAAAGATTATCGGCATCGGATCGATCGGTAAGGATGAAATTTCTTCCATTAAGCATATATTACTTGTGAAAGGTTTAAACCATAATCTCTTGAGCATAAGTCAATTATATGACAAGGGAAATCTTGTTTTATTTGATTCGGATGAATGCTTAGTTTTTAGACGTAGTGATTTTAAAATTATCCTTCGTGGTTTTAGAATGGATAACATTTATATGGTTGATCTTGCAAATTCTTCACCCGAATATGTGAATTGTTTAATGAGCAAAGAGGATGATTCTTGGTTATGGCATCGTAGAGTAGCTCACATCAACATGCATCTTTTGAACAAATTGGTTTCACAAAATTTAGTTGTTGGTCTTCCAAATGTGAAATTTGAAAATGACTCTATTTGTGATTCTTGTCAAAAAGGGAAGCAAACAAAAGCATCTTTTAAATCGAAAAATATTGTTTCAACTACTAGACCATTGCAATTGCTTCACATGGATTTGTTTGGACCATCTCGCATTGAAAGTCTTGGTAGAAATCGTTATGCTTTTGTTATCGTTGATGTTATTCCAGATTTACTTGGACTTTATTTCTTGCCCATAAAAGTGATGCTTTTCAGAATTTTAAATATTTTCTTAAACGTGTTCAAAACGAAAAGGAAACAACCGTCACTTCAATTAGAAGTGATCATGGGGGAGAGTTTGATCACAATCTCTTTGCGGACTTTTGTGACGAACTCGGTATCGAGCATACCTTTTCCGCTCCACGAACACCACAACAAAATGGGGTGGTGGAAAGGAAAAATAGCTTTCTCGAAGAGATGGCTAGAACCATGCTCGAAGAGGCTAAGATTCCCAAACATTTTTGGGCGGATGCCGTGAGTACCGCATGCTACGTTTTAAATAGAGTAGTCATAAGGCCAATACTCATGAAAACCCTTTATGAACTCTACAAGGGAAGGAAACCAAATATCTCCCATTTTAGAGTATTCGGTTGTAAATGTTTTATTCATAACAATGGAAAAGATCAATTGGGAAAATTTGATGCCAAATCCGATGAGGGAATTTTTATTGGGTATTCTTCACGTAGCAAAGCATATAGGGTATTTAATAATAGAACCCAAACTGTGGAGGAATCCCCTCATATTGTGTTTTCCGAAAATAATGCTCGCTTGGCGAGAAAGGATTCTTGTTCTGATCTTGCAGGTATTTTAAATAGTTTAAAAGACAAAGTGCAAGAGGAAACTCCTAAGGAAATTCAAGATGAAATCTTGGAACAATCGACGGAGGAAACGCCACAATTGGAGAAAGAAACGAAAATGCCTAATGAGTGGAGGACAATCAAAGATCACCCTCTCGAACAGGTAATTGGCGACGTCGGAGAAAAGGTAAGTACCCGAAACTCTCTTAAGAACACCTTAGAACACACTTCTTAAGAGATCACGCTCTCATTGCATTATTTCGTTACAAATTACTAACTTGAGCGTCGGAGACGTCTAATTCTCTTTTGCAGGTATCGCCCTAAAGGCAGGGGGAATTATAAAGAAATGGCATAGAACAATCGATTGTTACAGCAAATAATGGATTATTTTACTGTGCGGACACTCGATTAGCAAGTATCACTAATCGATTACTTATGTTTGATTCTTATTATGCATTTGTGTTTAATAATCAAATTTTTAACTGTATAATCGATTACCGTCTCAGCCATTCAGTACTGCTTTCCTAAAACAATCGATTGTTTCATAAATATAATCGATCATATTCCGAGTCTGAAAATCACCGTGCTCACTGTATCACAACAATCGATTATCATAATTCAACAATCAATTATTTTTTGTCAGAAATTCAAATATTTGTTACCGTTTGGGCCCTGCAATCGATTTTGTGTCTGTTCCGAGTTCAAGTCAAAATCTGCTCAACAATCGATTATTTCGTTTCAACAATCGATTGTCTAACGGTCAGTACAATTTATTTTTACCGTTTCTGACTGTTTTGGCTCATAAATTTCTGCAGATTTTCATCATAAATGAAATGCCATTCTTCCCATTATAAATAGGCATCATAAGTCTTCAATTTTATTCACTCAAGCATCAATCCTTGCTCCCAAACCTTCAAAATCTTCCAAGTTTCTTACAAAGTTCATTACTACTTTTTGAAAATGTCGGGCAGACACTCTAAACGTTCCCGTTCAGGTAGACAAGGTGCATCTTCTTCTGCTCCTCTACCTCCAAGTTTCCCTACAATTTAATACTGAAACCGAGCTTACTAGATTTTTGACAAAATTCGAGAAGCGTGACATTCTTCCTCCTCGCTTTTCAACAAGCAAGTATCTTGAATCATATGCCCCCGCTGCAAACATGCTTAAGGAATGTCAACTTCTTGACTTCTTATATCTTACCTATCCTTATATTAATCCTCCATTGATTCAAGCGTTTTACTCAAACCTTCATGAGGATGACGATGGTGAGCTTGTGTCAAATATTAATGGTGTTCAAATTCTTTTGTCCAATGAAAACTTGTATTCCATTGCCCATCTTCCTCGAAATGGCGAAAATATTACTCGCTTCATTAGAGAGGCCGGCGCCTTATTGATGAGAAAACTCTCCTAAACCAAATAGGACTTGGAGCTTATGATCCTAATCTATCTACTCGACGTCCTACCATCACGGGAATGCTCCCCGAATATCATTTGATTTTCTATTTCATCACCCGAGTCCTCAAGCCTCGAAAGCATAATCATACCACTCTTTCCCAAGAGGACGCTAAGCTCATGCATGCCATTATAACCGGAGCTCACATCTATTGGTGTAAGTTCGTCAAAATTCACATGCGTGATGCCATCAGAGATGATAGACCTCTTCCCTATGCCCTCCTTATTATGAATTTTCTTGAAGCTTCCGGGTTCAACACTTCCATCGGTCCTCTCAAAAAGAGAACCAAGAAGTGGGAAATTTTCGAATCCTCCTTTCCCCATGACGGCGATCATGTAGCTCCTGCTCCTCCTCCAAATCGTCGATCGCGTCAGCCTCAAGAACCTACTCTTCAATCCATTTCCGACCAAATTGCTTCATTGACCACCTCTGTCGGTTAATTGACACATGAGATCCATGGATATTTTGACCATGTTCATTATCCATATGCCGGTCTTGTTCCCTATGAAGCAGTGCCGGATAATGAGGCGGGAAATGATGATGAATAATTTCTTTATTTGTTTTTCTATTTTATTGTTCTATGTTTTTATTGTTCCCGTTATGTAACCGTTTTTATTAATAAATAAACAAGTTTTTAATTATTCTATATTTTTTTGCTAATGGCAAAAGGGGGAAGATAACGGGTATGCACTCTCAATACTTATCGGCATAAATTGAGGGGGAATTCATATATTGAGGGGGAACAAATTGCATATCTATATACTTGTTGCATATCTTTACTTGTCTTGAATCGTCATTATGAATTGCCTAATATGCATATCCCGCTTAAAGTTTGCCATTATCAAAAAGGGGGGAAATTGTTGGAAACACGTTCTCAAGGCATTATACTAAACGTGTGTTCATATTTGTAGGTTTTAATGAATGACAAACTATGCGCAAATTGAAATATGACGAGGTCCAAGCACAAGTGTAAAATTGATATATAACGAGATTCAAGCACAAGACAAAGATCGAGATTAAGTTTTATATGAGTCGGTATTTAATTGTGATCTTGATTCGACAACTTAAACTCAAGACTTGGCTCCTCTCGTAAAAATATTTTTAACAAATCATGCATATTTAATTTAGAGCAAAATGATTTTGAATAATGCATATTTACTTTAGTCAAAATGATTTTTAAACATGCCTCTAAAATCTGGACTAAGATAGTCGATTATGTACTTATGATAATCGATTATGTTTAAGTCAGCTGCTTGACAATCGATTGTGAACTTATGACAATCGATTGTGTTAAGGCAGTGAGCATCAGATTTTCAAATCTGCATGACAATCGATTGTGAACCTTATGAAAATCGATTGTGATGAGGCAGTGTCTATCAAAGTTTTTCAAAGCTCAAAATAATCGATTGTGAAGCTAATGACAATCGATTATGAAGAGACAGTGTCCATCAGATTTTTCAAAGTCACAAAATAATCGATTGTGAACTTATGACAATCGATTGTGTTGAGGCAGTGTCTTCCAGACTTTTTCAAAGTTATTAAATAATCGATTGTGAACTTATGACAATCGATTGTCAAGAGGCAGTGTCTAAATTGATTTTTCAAGACTGATATATAATCGATTGTTAACTTAGTATAATCGATTGTATAACTAACAGTTGCTAATATGTTTTCAAATACCGTCAGGTAATCGATTATTGATTTCCTATAATCGATTGTTTTAATTAAAATCTGGAAAGGATTTTTTGAACGTTGCTGAGTAATCGATTATTGATTTCCTATAATCGATTGTTTTAAGTAAAATTCGGAAATGATTTTTTGAACGTTGCTGAGTAATCGATTATAGATTTCTGACAATCGATTGTTTTACGTAAAATCTGGAAATGATTTTTTGAACTATTCCAGTAATCGATTATTGATCTTAGATAATCGATTGTTAAGCGTAAAATCTGATTGATTTTTGGAAGAACTGGCAAACAATCGATTGTGGTAGTTTGACAATCGATTGTCACAGAGTAAAATCAGCAACTCTTAACTGGCAATTAGGCAACAGTAATACAAAGTTTTTCAACAATAAATACAGCTTCAATTCAGTCTTTTAAGAACAACAAAACACAACAACTGATCATACAATTGCTAAAGCTTGCATACTTTATTGCTTATCATTTTATATTCATTACATAAGCTTTTGAGAGCCAAATTCTTGTGGAAAGTTGTTGCGATCTTGAGCATATTCTTTTTACTCATATCTACTCTTAAAGGAGTGTCTTGTTTGAGTGCTAAGTGTTTTTGTACACTTGAAGGGAAGTATTAGTCCCTTGTGTTGTAAGAAGGAACTTGTGTTTCCTTGGTTGAAGTCTTGGAGTGTTGTATCTACGAGCAAAGGTTGTTGAGGCTTGTGCCCTCAAGTTGTAACGGTTTGTTGAGCACCCGTAAGCTTAACAAGTTAGTGGAAATCTCGAGAGAGTCTCTTGGGGACTGGACTAGCCACGGGTTGTGGTGAACCAGGATATATCGGTGCGTTTGTTCTAATTTATTTACTTATCGCACTTATTTATTTCCTGCAATTTTTAAATTCCGCAAGTTTACGCTAATTTTTATTATAACGCTATTCATCCCCCCTCTAGCGTTAAGTGTATTATCTAACAAGCTAGACTTTGCCTTGCCTCCCACTTATCATTGTTTCCAGCGTGGGTTAGATCGGTGTTTGGTTCTTCAAAACCTCGAGGGTTACGATATCGAAAATACAGAAACTGAAGTGTGCAGTACCCTTCCTCTAGATTTCTATCTTGGACATCCCAACTAATTCTTAGATAATCTAGGAATCTGTGAGGGGACACTGGTCTCGGGGATAGAGGATATCGGCTTCAGAGATTTCTATTTTTACCCATATAAACCGCTATTTCTTCCAATGTTGGTATGAGCTCCAAGTTAGAGAAACAAAACACATTGCAAGTGGGGTCCCAAAATGGTATTAAGGCTTCAATTTTGTCCAACCTTGGCTTGATGTTTAATTATTCGACGAGGCCTCCTAAAACTCTCGTTATTAATTCCCTGCTACCTTTTCCGAGATTATCCCACCACATATGGAGCTTCAAGGGGATTTCATTAAGGAGTGTGAAGGGTTCAATTTCATCCGTGCTCATCATGCACATTTATTAGGTGATTCAATAACTTTAATTTATTCTAAACAAAAAACAATAATGCTTTTTTTTGTTGAAAATTTTTCAGTTTAAAAGACAAATATCCTAGCTTTGGAGATACGACCTTTTAGCACTGCGGGAGAGAAGATTTTAAGGCTGTGCCCACTAACTGTTGGACATGAACCGAGGTAGATGTTCTTGCAAAACACACCTTCCAACGCCCTTTTGGGGGCATTCGGCTTATTTTAAACAAGAATGGCATCACCCTATCTATTTGTGACTAAAATCAAAATTTTTGTTTTTGGTTAGTTTTGCAAAAGGTAAGTTGGACCGGATGGGGGTTGCCTACGTATCTCACATTCGGTGAGAATCAAACTAGCGTAGTTCGAGCAAATTTGTCAAAACCAAAATTTGAAAAACAAACTTTTCCTTTTATATTTTTCATGAATCCGGCAGAGTTTCGGCACTATTTTGAGTATTGATTTTTCAAAACAAGTGATTACCCTCATTTACCCTGACATTGCTAGTTTCTTTTCAACTCTTTCCCATTAGTTACAAGCCAGTCAACATGTAAATCTGAAGCAAATAAATGCACAAGTAGTGCATAGGATGCATCAGAATGGCCTTTTCAATTTAGCTAGACCTCTCCTAGACGGACCCAACCCCTGTGTTGAGTCCCCTAAGTCAAATGCACGTGTTGCAAACAAAGTTTCCTACCAGGGATCCGGCATAAGGTTTTGTTATACTAGGTTTAAAACCTGGGTTTATTGTTCTAGACCTAGCTTACCTGAGCGGACAACTCGAGACAGGGGGGGAGGGGGGAGGGAGTCAGCGTACTGGGGATACAGAAGCTCCGTCGGCATAGCAGCTTGTCCAAGCCTCATTCTAAATGGAGAAAAGACTCTACACAGAAGAAAAGTCACACGAATTGCACCCTTCTCCATGATGTAGAAGACTCAGAGAGAGGAAAGGTTTCACAGCAGTTTATATATACATACCACTAAATATCAAAGCGGTAAAGCATTTAGCATATTAGGCATGAAGTATGTAAGAGATTCAGATAAGTCCAAATATAATAGCTATTCTAAGCTCGAATTCTTAAACCCTGAACCGAAGTTCTGGGTTCAGTTCCCCAGCAGAGTCGCTAGAGCTGTCACACCTTCGTTTTTACATGCCTATCCCCAGTGATAAATGTATAAGGGAGTTTTTCCAATATAAGTGACATTATTCGAATTGGGATTATTTATTTATTCTAGCGTCGCCACTTGGGATTGGTTTGGCTTTTGGTGTCCCAATTCACCGATATGCGTGAATCCCAAATCGAGAAAATTTTCAACTTTTCAAATAAAGTCTGCGAACCAGAAACTCTGAATAAGGAATTCTGTTGACCCGGGGGAAGATTCTACGCATCCTCAGGTCCCGTGGTTCTAGCACGGTCGCTCAAACTATTATAAATGACTTACTATCTAATTTTAAAACATGTTCATCCTACATTGCAATTTTAAAAATTATTTGCCACTTTTAATTGAGCTTTAAGGAAGGTTGAACGTCGCTTAAAACATGTCTTTAGATCGCATCACATGAAATGTACCCGCAATCAAAAACACATTTTATTTAACGTTTTGAGATTTTGATTTAGGTCATATGAAATGCACACCCGAATTTGGGAAGGGAAAATTATAAAAGAACGCGCCTAAAGCGACTAACGCATTATTAACTTTGCGAGAGGCCATAAAAATTTGCTAAATGGCGCGTCCTGAGTTCTAAGTATTTTAAAAAAATAAGTAATTAGAGCCATGCAATTTATGGATTTTGTTTGGCATGACGCGCCTGATTTTATTTAATGGCCATCCTAAAGGAACTATTATTCTCTACTAAGGATTGTCTCTAAAAGACCTAATTAATTAGCCGTATTAATGAAATATTATTAAAAGCATTCAAGTGAATTCCGGCCTCAAGATCAAGTCCAAACTCAAACAACAAGATCCACATCATTGAAAACCCCCTTAATTTTAGCTTGCTACTTAATTTGAAGGGCCCAAACTTGCATTACAAAATTAAAATACAACTTTTATAAGAATTCAAGCCTTTTGCATATAGGACTTTGAGACTAGCCCAAGAAGGAGGAAATTGTAGTCAGTGTTTATGAGAAGCCATCTCAAATGGGCCTCCGAACAGATCCATCACGAGGGTAACAAAATTGGGATATAGGCCCAAACTGCACAGGACTTTGACTTAATGAAATTAATTGATTTAATGGGTGGGCGGCTAGTGATATTTTGGCAGTCTATTGTGTAATTGGGAAATGTTAAGCCCAATTATTTATGGCCCAACATGAAAAGCATAAATCAAACCAGTATTGACTACGAATTTGCATACTAATTTAACAAACATTAGACATCTAATAACAATGCTTCAATTGGATCTTAACATCTATTAACAAGATGAAATCTATTACAAGCTAACTGGTCATGATTGTAATTGGATCTTAATATGACAAACAAATCATATACTCATGAATCTATTGATTTTTGAATGAAATAACAGATCACCTATAACATGTAATTCAAGCGGGTCTATTAAATTTCTAAGCTTAAATGAGTTACAAATATCCAACCCGTTTAAATTACTTCAAACATTCAAATCACAGGCCGTACCGTAGCAAACTTCTAATTAACAACTAATCCTGAATTTGTTTTGAAACTTCAAATTGTTATGGTCATAGGAACACCAAACTTAACAAAGTCAAATATAACACTATTAAATATCATATTCGTATGATCATAATACGAAAGCTAGCAGTTCGACAGTCCTGTTATATGACACATATGAGAATACTCTATAGGAGTCCTTTGTACACATAGTTTCAGAAAAGAAAAGCCTAATAATTACATATGATTCTATGGCTAAGTATAAGACACATAAAATTAATAAAATAACAGGGAGATCAGACTTGAATGTATCCTTAAAATTACTTCAAATCTATTATATATCGGCAGTTGATCCTCTGTTATGAGCCAAAGGAAATACCTAAAAATGAAAATAAGGAAAAGTAAGAGGCAACAAGTTGAGCAACAGTAAGTAACAGGAACCAACAACTTAAGATCAATTTTAAACCCAGAAATTGTATCAAGCAACCCAGGAAATAATTTCAATGCAAACAACAACAGTAAATAAACAAAGCTTGAATGACTCCAAATTAAGCTTGAAATAACCCAAGGGACCTCTTAATCTTAACACTGAAGTTGCAGAACTTTTTATGCTTAGAAATCTAAGATCTAAAACTCTAAATGCTCAAAACTCTCAGATTATGCAGAAATTTTGTTGGTGTTCAATATTATCTCTCAACCTTTAGTTTATAAGATTTGTTTTTGGTTTTTGTATTTGAATTTTGAATTTTAAGATCTCTGGATCTAAAATTTTTTGAGTCTTTGATTTTTTTTTTCCAGACTTCCAGAACTCCGAACCTCTCCAACTTTTCAGATCTCTCCTCCCCTTCTTTTGAAAGGCAAAGGACTACCCTTTCTATAGGCCAAGCTAGGGCAATTTTCAGCTTGTTTACTTTACACCCTTAGTCCCTCATTTAATTTAAATTTTAGCTTAGAAGTCCCTTACTTATTTGATTGTTACTTAATTTATACTATTTAAATCCTAAAATGCAAATTAAAATACAATCTAGAAGGTTCTAGGGGGTTCCAATTCAGTTACTGGAAGATTCTATTATTGGGAAACGCCTATACTACCCCTGAATTCACCCCTGAATTACTAACCTAGACCATACTAGCCCTAACCCCTCTTAAGCTTGGTCAACATGACCATGGTTAACTAATAGGGCTTGGAAATGTTCAACAACAAACAAACAACACCCAAAATTTCAAAATTGGACTAAACTTACTTTTCATCCTAAATTAATTAAGTCCGACTTAAATACACTATGGGTAATTATCAATCAAACATGAATTTAAGAGAACAAACTAACAATCAAAAAACAATACTGAATCGTGTATTGAAAAATTAAAAATCAAATATATGAACCAAACCGGAATCAATGGAAAGAAACTAAAACTTAACAAAAGAATCTAAGAAAATTAACAAACAAATACTAAAAAAAGACAGAAAAAACAAAAGATGAAAGAGAAAAGGATTATCAGAATAGAGACTTGGCTTGGGCAAATCAACTCGAATTTGCTTGACCAAACTAGTGTTAAATCGTGTGTTTTCATGAGATAACACACGGCCCCTATAATTGTCAAGCCACCAGAAAACCCCCAAATTTATGAAACTAGGGTTCGAAGCCGAACTTCGATCTAAAATTCGAGCCACTATAGGGTAATTCAAGGGAGAACGAATGGGGATTTAAGATGAGAGGGTCATGGTGGTCAGAGGGTGTAAATTTGGTGTCGATTGGAGGTGGCTCTATCACACCTCCTTTTTACACGACTATCACGAAGGGTTACACGTATAAGTAGTTTTTTTAATTAAAGTGACATTATTAAAAATGGGATTAATTGTTTATTTAAGGGTCACCACTTGGGATTGGTTTGGCTTTTGGTGTCCCAAGTCACTGGTTTATTTTTGAATGCTAAATCGAGGAATTTTTTTTAGACTGCCAATTGGAGTCTGGGAACCATAAATTCTTGAGTAAGGAATTCTGTTGACCCGAGGGAATGTGTTAGGCACCCCTGGATCCCATAGTTCTAGCACGGTCACTTAAACTATTAGAAATGGCTTAATATATGATTTTAATACATGTTTCATCCAATAGTGAAATTTTTAAAAATTATTAACCACTTTATTCACTTTAGAGATATTTGCAACGTTATGAAAACATGTCTCGAACCATGTCACATAAATGCACCCGGGTTCTCGACACATTTTAATATAGTTGAGATTTTGATTCGGGTCACATAAATGCGCACCCGAATTTAGGAAGATATCTTATTAAATATCGTGCCTATAGCAACTACGCATCGGAAAATTCGTGGAAGGCCGTGAATTTCACTAAACAACACCTCCAAATTTATATGCATTTTTTATTAAGTCAAAGAGCCCATGTAGTGCATGATTATGTTAGTGCGGCACAATTTATTTTATAAAGGCAACCTAAAGCGGCTATAGTTTTCTATTATGCTTGTCTCTAAAATGTCCTAATAATTTCATACACGAGTAATGCATTTAAAGAGGGGAAAAAGGTCAGAACTGCCCCTAACGTATTGACTCCAGGTTAAAAATGCCCTCCGTTAACCTATTTTGAAGAAAATGCCCCTACCGTTAAAACTGTGGCATATTTGTGCCCCTAAGCCTAACAACTGACTGTAATTATATTTAAAAGGGTAGGGGCATATTTTTCAAAATAGGTTAACGGTAGGGGCTTTTTTTGAACTGGATTCAATACGTTAGGGGCACAAATATGCCAGAATTTTAACGGTAGGCGCATTTTTTTCAAAATAGGTTAAAGGAGGGCATTTTAGAACTGGCGTGAATACGTTAGGGGCAGTTCTGACCCTTTTCCGTTTAAAGAGACTTAGCACCTAAATTTTCAGCCTCGTTCATGGCTTGTTATGTGACTAGGGCTTCATTTTATAGCAAGCCCAGGAAATGTAAATTCTTTATGTCACAACTGACAGTAGTTGGGCCTTCCAAGTGAGCCCAAAAACATTGGACTATAAGTCCATCATAAGAAATGATAGCAACCCTTTGATTCATTATATCACAGTCATTAACATTATGCAAATGATCTTTTTTGAAGTATACTGAAGATATTCAAAAAAAAGATGCTGAGAATGATTTTATCAACAAATTGATAAGATATGACTCGGATTTCTACTTTGGTATTTAAGTAAAGAATCTGAAGTACTCATTGTTCGGATTATCTGCATATACAATTGTCGAGTTTCTTCTACAGCATGAATCATGACCACTAAGTAAATCATAGACTAAATTATTTTTATCCTACCGAATCTTAAATAAATTTAGAGTTATAATCCAAATATAGTCTAGCATTATTACAAGTTTATGTTTATTACAACACCAGAAATGCTATTAAAACATAACAACTCAATATAATATTGAAACATAAAGTGGAATTATATTCATTTGTCAACATTGATCTTGAACATGCACAATTGTGCTTCCCAAATTTGAGTGAGAATGATACCTGGAATTAAAGTAGAAAAGAACATCCTATGAGCAAAATTAAGCGAGCAGCAAGCAAACACAGCAGCCAAATAACAAGTAAAACCCAGGAACTCAGGAAATTTTGAGAAGCAAATAGTGAAAATAGATCTCTACAGCAGCTCAAAATGCACATTCAATCAGCCCATCTTCAAATTGTATTGATTATTAAAGAAATTTTAATCAGAAGAAACAACTTGAAAAGGATTTTCTGAATAATGTATGAAAGTGTAATGTGTATTTATATCTAAAAGTTGTATTCTAACTTTCTTGTAAAAAAGCCTGAAGAAGATCCCCTTTAAAATGATCAGATGTTTCTTTTATAATTAAAGCCTTAGGGCAACATAAATCTCTTTGTTTTCCTTTTAGTCCTTTATCCATTTTTCAGTTTTGCCTAAATGGTCCTTGGTTTTCTGACTTGTGCCTCAAGTTTTGAGGCAGAAATTGCAGTTTGGACCTTCAATAGAATGTTCCAGAAGTTTGTTACAAGATTCCCTATGTTCAAATGTCTTTAATACCCCTGTCCCTTTTCCTAATTACTGGCCTTAGTGTTTTAAACCCTGGTTCCTATCCATTTGGTTAGAAACTGACCCTAGTAAACTATTTTAAATTCATACACTAAGATTATTATCATCAACTAGGATCAAACTATGAAAGGGTGGCCCTGGCAAATTTATTTAATTGTAGATTTATGCAAGACAAACGTCTAAAGGTCAGGATTACAACGTTTATACTCAGGCAAATACCACTAAAAACAATACAAAGCTGAACAACATAAATATTAAAAATGCCGGGCACTAATCAATTTCAAACCAAATATGTCCAATTCTAAGCTCAACACAATAATCCCAACAATGTCATCAAGAATAGGCTACAACTTCAAATGTTGAGCACACCATTCAAGACAAGTTATCCGGACTTAAACACAAACAAGAAAGGAGGCAAATACTCAGGACATTTTGGGTTGATTCTGGGTTGATGTTGCCGTAGACGGCGGTGCCGATGACTTTTCTGTTGAATATTCGAGGAGCTAGGGAGGTGTTTCAGGGAAGCTACTGGTGGGAGGGGAAAAAGGAGGTTGAGAGGATCCGGTGGTGTATATTTGGTGCGGTTTGGTGGCCGTCCACCACCGTGAGGCAATTTCTTATAGCGACGTTAGGGTAGTTGAGGGGTGGTAGACGGTTGGTTTATGGTTGCACCGGGGTGGTGATGTACCGACGTATAGATATGAGGAAGATGAGTGTTTTTATCTGAATATACAAGGGCGTTTGGACATATATATGGGATTTGGGAATGGGCTTCAGGACCGTTGGATTGTTTATGATCAATGGCTGAGATGGACTGCCCCCAAAATGACGTCGTTTAGGGGCATCTCTTAGACGGACTGGGTTAGAGATGGGTTACTAGGTTGGGTATAGGGTATTTGGACGAGTATAATGCTTTGTTCCACCCAAGTTTGGCCCGATTATGGGAAGTTTGGGTCAATTATTAAAAATCCCATTTTTTGTTATGTTTTCTTATTAATTTTATTTCCTAATTTTATTTTAAAAATCCTAATTAGGCTAAATCAAACTAATAACTACATATTGTGCAAAATTAATAAAAAATGCAACAATGAAAATTAACCATAAAATGCTAAACAATTAAAATGCCAGAATAACTACTTGATTTTTTGTGATTTTATATTTTGCGAAAATAAACCTTAATTACCAATTAATTTAACAAAACTATGTGAAATTAAACCCTAAATGCTTGTGCAATTTTATATTTTTTTTATTTTTACGCGTGCATTAATGAAAACACACTGATATGCATATTTAAATCCTAAAAATAAATATTAAAGAGGAAAAATCCTAAACTTGAGAATGCTGTAGGAGTAATTTCAACGGGGTAAAATTCACATGCTCACAGCTGCCCCTCTTTGCTCGGAAACACGAAAGGTTTTCGTGCAAAGATAAGTGAGCAGACACGAGGGATTTTCATCCAATGGAATACTCCATTTGAATCTCTTTGAAAAATTATTAGCCGAATATCGCTTCAAAGGTTGCCTACATATCCCCGCCGATAAAGGAATCAGGTTAGTGTAGTTCTGAAAGTTTTGGTAGCTGGGACTACCATGAGCTGTGATTTCACTGTTGCTGCTGCTGTTACCGCTTACCGACTCTTTATTGCACAAAAAAACAACAGCTAAGCTAACAGGGTCAATCATCTATGGGCTACAAAATTCCTATCCATGAGTCTCTTAAAATTTGATCTCGAGTCTTGGATAGCTCTCGTAGCTGATTTCGATCTGAATCACGATGCTCGTTAGCTACAGCTACTTGCTCATTCCTCAATTTTGAAACAAAACAGGACAGGCGGGTCTTGAGATTTTAATCAATTTTGGGCAATCTGTGTCTTGGTCCGCTTCATCATTTGAATTCATTTCTTTTTGTCATTTTCTTCCTTTCCTTATTTTGGATTGCGATTCCCACTTCCGGTCAACTCGAATTCTGTGCCTTGAGGTGAAACATGCTCGTACATCAAAACAAGCAAATGAACAAAAATTTTCTGCCCCAGATTTCACTGGGAAAATTTCGTGAAATATTTGCATCATAAATCTAAGATTTTTCTTTATTGAAAATAAAGAAATTCAGGATTGCGTATCATTTGGTCTGATCTGCCAGGTTATGCTGGGCAGGAGAAAAGGTCCCTGCGAAGGATAGGAGGAGGATCAACGGGTTATGTCGGGATAAGAATGGAAAATTCCCTGCTGGGGGTAAGAGAAAAGATCTGCGGGTTATGCCGGGATGGGAATGAAAAGTCCCTGCTGGGGATGGAAGGAAAGCCATGGGTTATGAAGAAATTCATAGGTTATGCCAGGGAATCTGCAGGTTATGCCGGGATTGAATGGAGAATTCCTGGGTTATGCCGGGATTGAAAGGAGACTCCAAGTTTATGCTATGGAGATCCACGGGTTGTGCAGGGATTGAATAGGGAATTCCTAGGTTATGCCAGGAGAATCTGCGGGTTATGCTAGGATTGAAAGGAGACTCCTAGGTTATTCTAGGGAGACCCACGGGTTATGCCAATATTGAATGGGGAATTCCTGGGTTATGCCAGGGGAATCCGCGGGTTATGTCGGGATTGAGAGAAAACTCCTAGGTTATGATAGGGGGATCCACGGGTTATGCCGCGATGAATGAAAAATTCTTGGATAATGCCAGGGAATCCATGGGTTATTTCGGATTGAGAGAAAACTCCTAGGTTATGCTAGGGAGATCCACGAGTTATGCCGGGGTGAATGAAAAATTCTTGGGTTATGCCAGGGGAATTCACGGGTTATGCCGGGATTGAGAGAAAACTCCTAGGTTATGCTAGGGAGATCCACGGGTTATGCCGAGATGAATGAAAAATTCCTGGGTTATGCCAGGGGAATCCGTGGGTTATGCCGGAATTGAGAGAAAACTCCTAGGTTATTCTAGGGAGATCCACTGGTTATGCAGGGATGAATGGAAAATTCCAAGGTTATGCTAGGTAATTACGAGGAAGTGAAGGGCCAAAAAGATCCTTTTGACTATGCTGGGGATAGAGAAGGGAAGAAAAACCCTTATATTGTACTAAGGACAGAAGAGCTCTAAATCTCGAACTACGCTGGGGAGTGAAAGGTGGGAAAAAAGGGTCCTCAGGTTATGCTGGGGATATAAAGAGAAATTTCCCGGGTTATGCCAGGTAGCGAAGGAAGGAAATTCCTTGGTCTATGATGGAGGGGGTGGAAAGCAATCCTTGGGTTATGCCGAGGAAATCCACAAGCCGCACGAGGGGAAACTAGGATTGGGATCCCATGCTATCATGTTTATTTATGAGTTTGCAAAACAAGAATGTAAAGAAAAACTTCTCTTTTGTTATTGATGCAACACCATTCTTGGTTCTCGCATCGTTCCTTTGGTTGTGTTTACCCCGTGTTCCTTTTGTTTTTCTAGATTACACCTGCATCTACTTTAATACAAAAATATAATAAACTGTTAGTTTGAACAATGATTTGGTTTGCGGCCTTGTTCTGCTTGATTTCAACCTCATTTATGTTGGAAAGGAAACCGTTTGACTTACGATCTTTGCCTCGTAGGTTGGCCAGAGGGTCCTCATTTTTTGGGTTGGTTTGTTTTTCAGGTCTTTGGTTATGATTTTTGTCCTGATTTCGATTTCAGGGCTTGCTTTTGGGATCTTTGGTAGGAACGTTTATCCCGCTTGGACTTAGCCCTTCCGATCTTGATTCACCTTTATGGACTCCTTGTATTTTCTTTTCATTCTATTTTCCTTCTTTTGAACCGTTAGACATCATGATCAGCCGGGGTTGGCTAAATGCGCTTGCCGATACTGGACATTCCTCTAGTTTTTTTCAGGAGAAAATCCGTGAGATCGACCCTGCTACGTTCTCTCGCGGAATGTTCAGGACATCAAAGTTAAAGGGGAAAGGAGTGGGAAAATAATAAATCAAAACGTGAGTTTAGAGAGGTATATCTCCTTTGGAGGAAAAGGGAGGACTTATCTCGGAGTGCGTGTCGGTTTTAAATTTAAACGGCATGCTTCTTGGACTAGACACCCGACCCAGATCCATTTCTTCTTTTCTGATTTCAAATCTTTCAAAAGCAAGGGAACTTGTTCGGGCTTGAGTGGTGATATCTCCTCTTTCCGGCCGGCGACGCCCTTTCCGGGTTTTCGCCAATCAGCCTCTCTCATTTCTCTTCTCCCATCGTCGCGCTCTTTGCGAGTTTTCGCTAAGAGGACTATCTCTTTTTGTTTCTTATCTGCTCACTGTCGCCTTATGGTGCCCGAAGGTTTTCACCGATAAGACTCTCTCATTTTATTTCTCTCAAAATTGAGTTGTGCTGAATCCCAACAAAGGTGTTTTTTCACATCCCTGTTTTGACCGATTGATCGGAAGGACTTGGACTAGGCTTCTTGATGGAACGTTACAACTTTGGAACCGTTTGGGCGGATTTGTGACCGAAACAATACATTTCTGCCCCAGTTTTATTTCTTGGGGAATTGGGGTTTTATTTTGATATGACAGAACCTCAGGGAGAGGTTGCCTACGTATCCTTTCGGAATCAAGTCTAACGTAGATCAGGAAGTGTTTCCTAAACTAATTTGTTAGTTTATTATTATTATTATTATTATTTTTTAACTTTTTCTTCTCCGTTTTTTCTTTTTTTTCTTTTCTTCTTTCTCTTTTTTTTTTCATTCTTCGTTTTCTTTTTTTCTTTTTTTTTCATCATCATTTTTTGTTTTTCTTTTGAATAAAACTTCCGGGCTCCAAAGAGGGTGGCCAAAGAAACGTAGCCGGCTCCAAGGGGTTGCGAAGGATTGATAGTTTTTATGGTAGCGGGAAAGAAAAGCCTTCGTCATTTCAATCAAACAGAGCCATTGTTGCAGGGAGTTCAGACGTAATATCTTTTTACTGCATCTGCATTTACTGCTGCCTCAGGCCCATCTCCTTCAACGTCGCCCGGGTACAGTGCTCCTTTAGGTAGTACCTTTCCAGTTTGGAGCGAACATTCCTTCGGCTTCCTGATAGTGAGGAAGTATACGCCTCAATACCAGCTGCCCGACTTAGAAATTTCTAGGGCGCACTTTCTTGTTGTATGCGCGGGCCATTCTTTGTTGGCATAACTGCCTATGACACACCGCAGCCATTCGTTTTTCATCAATTAATGACAACCGCTTTAAATGAGTTTTAACCCCACTCGCTATCCTCAATTTCTGCTTCGACAATTACTCAAAGCGAAGGGATTTCTACCTCTGCAGGTATGACAACTTAAGTCCCGTTGACCAGTAAATATGGAGTTGCTCTTGCCGATGTACGCACTGTGGTGTGATATCCTAGCACTGCAAAGGGCAACTTTTCATGCCATTGCCTCGAGCTTTGAACCATATTCCTCAACATCTTCTTAATGTTCTTGTTAGTTGGTTCGACGGAACCATTAGCTTTGGCCCAGTAAGGGGTGGAGTTTCTATGTGTTATCTTGAATTGTTCACATATTTCCCCCATCAAACGACTGTTTAGATTAGCTGCGTTGTCTCTAATGATGGTTGCGGGAATCCCAAAATGACAAATGATGTTGGAATGCACAAAATCCACCACAGCTTTCTTGGTAACATATTTAAGTGTGATGGCTTCGACCCATTTTGTGAAGTAATCAATAGCAACCAGTATGAATCTATGTCCATTTGAGGCTTTTGGCTCAATCGGCCCAATAGCATCCATGCTCCTGGCAGTAAATGGCCAGGGTTTTGACATAGGATGCAATTCAGTTGGCGGTGCATGAATCAAATCACCGTGCACCTGGCATTGATGACATTTCTGAACGAAGCTGAAACCGTCTTTCTCCATCGTCATCCAGTAGTACCCGGCTCGAAGTATTTTCTTTTCCTGTACATATCCGTACATATGAGGCCCACACACTCTCGCGTGTACTTCGTGCATAATTTTCCCAGATTCCTCGGTGTCAACATGACTCAGTAGATTGAGATCCGGAGTCCTTTTATAAAAAGTATCACCACTTAAGAAGAAATTGCTTGCATGTCGTCGGATGGTTTTCTTTTTCTCCCCGGTGGCTTGCTCGGGATACTCATGTGTTTCCGGAATCTCTTAATGTCATAATACCATGGCTGTATGCTGGGCTCTGCTTCGGTCACATTACAATACCCATGCCTTTCTTTGATTTGGATTCTTAAAGGATCAACGTAGGCGTTTCCGGGGTAAGGCAACATGGAGGCCAAGGTTTCGAATGCGTCCGCTAGCTCAATGTGGCAACAGGGTATGTACCTAAATTGTACCGACTTGAACCATTTGCTTAGGTCCTCTACATGCTGTCTATACGGGATAAGTTTAACGTCTCTTGTTTCCCACTCTCCTTGAGTCTGTCGAATGATCAAATCTAAATCCCCCATGATTATCAAATCCTCGACATCTTGGTCAATGGCCAATT
Organism: Nicotiana benthamiana; assembly: GCA_034376525.1. Classification (NCBI taxonomy): domain Eukaryota; kingdom Viridiplantae; phylum Streptophyta; class Magnoliopsida; order Solanales; family Solanaceae; genus Nicotiana; species Nicotiana benthamiana. The sequence continues at coordinate 89,128,005 of CM067337.1, read as the reverse complement.
TCATGCCCATGATGTAGGCCTCGTATTCAGTTGTATTATTGGTGCAGAAAATCGGGGTCTGGCTGTAGCCGCATAATGCTGACCCGTGGGTGAAATTAAAATTGCCCCAATCCCTACGGCCTTTGCGATTGCTGCTCCGTCTAAGAACATTTTTCAAGCGGGGATGTCTTTAGATGTTACCTCCACCAAATTTACTTCTTCATCAGGGAAATAGGTATTCAAAGGCTGATATTCATTATCAACGGGATTTTTGGCCAAATGATCTATCAATGCTTGAGCCTTCATTACAGTGCGAGTGACATAAACTATGACGAACTCGGTGATCAGGATTTGCCATTTTTCCAATCGCCATGTGGGCATCATTTTTTGGAATATATACCTCAATTGATCTAACCTGGTTATGAGGTAGGTGGTATGAGCTTGCAGATAATGCATTAACTTCTGAGCCACCCATGTTAAGGCGCAACAGGTTCTTTCTAGCATCGTGTATTTGGCCTCGTAACTGGTAAACTTCTTGCTCAAATAATATATGGCTTGCTATTTCTTTCCCATGGCGTCATGCTACCCGAGAATACAACCAAAAGAGCTTTCCAGGACTGTCAGATAGAGAAATAGTAGCTTTCCTAGTTCCGGCGGAACCAAGATTGGAGGGTTGGACAAGTAGTGTTTGATTCTGTCAAAAGCCTCTTGACACTCGACAGTCCATTTTGACTGCCGCATCCTTTTTCAATAGCTTGAATATGGGCTCATATGTGGAAGTCAACTGGGCGATGAATCTGCTAATGTAATTCACTCTTCCCAATAAGCTCATTACATCCTTTTTTGACTTTGGAGGAGGTAGCTCTCTAAAGGATTTTATCTTGGTCGGATCGAACTCGATACCTCTACGGCTGACAATGAATCCTAGAAGTTTTCTTGACGGGACCCCAAATGCACACTTGGCTGGATTCAATTTCAGATCATACTTGAGAAGCCTTTCGAAGAACTTCCATAAGTACCTTACATGATCACCCTGAGTCTTGGACTTGATAATCACATCATCCATATATACTTATATTTCTTGATGCATCATGTCATGGAAAATGGGGGTCATGTCCCTCATGTATGTTGCCCCGGTGTTTTTCAATCAGAAACGCATAACTCTGTATCAATAAGTTCCCCAAGGTGTGGTGAAGGAGGTTTTCTCAGCGTTTTCCTCATCCATCAACATTTGGTGGTATCCTGTGTAGCAATCTACAAAGGATTGTATCTCGTGTTTGGCACAATTGTCAACAAGGATGTGAATGTTAGGTAGAGGGAAGTTGTCTTCGGGACTAGCCTTGTTTAAATCTCTGTAATCTATACACACTCGAGTTTTTTCTGTCTTTCTTCGGTACCGGACCACATTGGCCAGCCATGTGGTGTACCGAACCACTCGAATTACCCCCGCCTCTAGCCGTTTTGTGATCTTTTCTTTGATCTTATCGCTGACATCAGGTTTGAACTTTCCTTGTTTTTGTTGGGCCGGAGGGCATTCAGGATACGTGGGCAACTTATGAACCACCAGGTTAACACTCAACCCAGGCATATCCTTGTAAGACCACGAAAATACATCTTTGAATTCCAAGAGAAGTTGAACCAACGAATCTCATATTTCTTTATTCACATGAATGCTTATTTTAGTTTCCTTGATTTCACTGGGATCGCCCAAGTTAATCGGTTCAGTATCATTTAAGTTCGTCTTAGGTTTATTTTCAAAGTGTTCCAACTCTCGGTTGATTTCCCTAAAACCCTCTTCTTTATCATATTCCGGTACTTGGTTTATTATTTCACAAATGGGAAGTATGTTTGGGTCGTGGCATGAAGTCCGCGAGAATGTCCTTTTATTTAAAGCCACATTATTGGGACTAAAAGAAGAAAAACTGAAAAATAAAAGAAAAACAAAAATCACAAATAGAGAAGTGCAAATGATGAAATATTGATTTCATTTCTTTGAAATTGTATGATAACAGGGTTTACATCTGGAATTAAAGAAAAAAATATGAAATAAAAAACCGAGCTACACCCTGAAATAGCTCGTGATGCAAGAAAAGGTAGCAAGGCGGGACTACCGGGCCTCCTGCCTGACTGGGAAAGGCATGGCCTTCCAGTTTTGCAACTTGGCATCCGGTCCCATATAGAGCACTTGAATAGTGCTTGAGCCTTCTCCCAGCTGGACCATGTTAGCTTCATACAATAATTCCCTCATGGCTCCACATATTTCCGGAATTTCTTTCACTGTGAAGGTCTTGTCATCCTCTTCCTCACTGTACTTTGGTGTTACAAATGTTTTGTACAAGTAGGGTAGGGGTTGTGGTAGAGCCCATCTGTGACGTTTCCTACGGTTGGCCCAGGTGATGTCTTCTGGTGTTGGATGGAAGCCTAGCCCATTAAACTTCTCTTTGGTAGGCAAAACGACCGGATCAGTTATGCCTTGTAGAGAACTTCCAAGATCCTCGCCTGGAGTAAACCCTTGGCGTGCCATCTCTCTTGCCACCATGATTGAAGCATTAGAGAGTAAAGGTTGGGGGAGTGGTTTGCCTTATTCGTGTTGATTGGATACAACAATTTCAAAAGCTTGGTAAACTATATGCTCACTTCCCTCTTTGGTTTCGAGGAAAGGAACATAGGGGTCCTGGCAAATTGACTCTTCGTCTTCTCTGTTGACTACTATCTCCTGGTTTTCATGTTCGAACTTCGGAATTTGGTGCAGGGTAGAAGGCACCGCTCCTACCGCGTGAATCTACGGTCTTCCTAGGAGATAGTTATAGGATGTGTCCATGTCCAATACTTGAAATGGGTCACTTCAAAATCGATTGAATCAATGGTCAATATTAAGTCAATTTCCCTTATGGTTTCTCTCTTGATTACATCAAAAGCTCGGACACACACATTGTTGGGACGGATCATCTCTGTTCCAATATCCATTCTTTGCAATGTTGACAGTGGGCATATATCCAGCCCAGAACCTCCGTCTATCATCACTCTTTTGACATAATAGCCCTCGCATTTGACAGTGAGGTGCAAGGCATTTTTATGGGCAGCTCGCTCCAGAGGTAAGTCATTCTTGCTGAACGTAACCTGATTAGTGGCAAAGAATCTTTCCGCAATTTTCTCTAGTCGCTCCCCGGAGGTTCCAGCCTATTCATAAGCTTCATTCAGGGTTTTGGCCAACAATTTATGGTGCTCTAGAGATTTCATCAGCAGTGACAATAAAGAGACCTGCTCGGGAGACTTTCGGAGCTGGTCCACCACCTCATATGCTGGCATTTTCATCTATTGAAAGAAGGCTTCTCCCTCTCAGAATTCACTGGCCTCTTAGGTGGAAATCGCCATTTAGTAGCAGCGTTCACTTCTTCATATCTGAATATTTCTTTGTGAGATGGCCTTTTTGAGTTTTCTCGACAATCTCTTTTCCCTTGTATGTGACTATGGTTTCTTGGTAATTCCACGGGACTGCGGAAGGGTTTGTAATTGGCTTCTGAGGTGCGCGACTGATTACCATGGGCTCATTAAGTCTTGGTGGTTTAACCGGTCCCCGTACCACATAAGATCCCTTGGGTATGTACATCTTTCTACTCAACTCGAACCTTTTTGGGGGACTCAAAGTAGGCTGTTTTTCTTGACACCCTCGTGGGATGTAAAATATTGTTTCCTTGGTAGGGGTCGTCTCAGTTTTGATTTCAGACTCCTTCTCTGCTTCTGGATACTTGGCTGTACTCATTTCTTTTCTTCATCCTTCTTAGGGGTAACCTTTGGTTTTCTGTCCATGTCAGCAATGACAATTATGGCTTGTAGGGCAGGGTCAAATTCTTTGTATCACAAATCATTCCGATGACTGGCCCATTGTTGTGAGCCGGCAACGGGTTATTGGTTACATTCGGGACCTCTTCATCTCTCGACACTATTTCTTTTGTTCTATTAAATCCTCCACCGCCCGTTTCTGAGTCCAGTAGTTTTCGGTGTCATGTCCTTCTGCCCCGAAATGATATGCACAACGTACTCCCCGTTGATAGGAAGGTGACTCGGGGTTCTGCCTGTTCGGGGGCACAGGTTGCAGGATACCCATATGGACCAATTTTGGGAATAAGCTGGCATAAAATTCCTCTATTGGAGTAAAGTTTTGTCTCCTAGGTGGTTCCCTGGTACGGTAATTATTTGCGGAGGGCGAAGATAATAGTGATTCTGAGGAGGCTGATTTCTCGGGGCTTGATTTCTGTTTCCCTGTTGTTGTGGTCGAGCAAACGGCTGGGCATTCATGACTGCATAAGGTTGAGGAACATAATGCATGTCTTGGTGGGGATAGTAATGCTGAGAGGCCCTTTATGAGAATACAGGTTTGTGAGCATGATGTCTTCTCATTCCGGAGGCTGCCATTGACACTTCCTCTTTCGTTTTGTTTCTTGCGACCCCTCCTGCCCTACTTTGGATGGCCTAGGAGGTTTCTCTTATGGCGGACTGGCTCAGAATCCTTCATGTTTTCAGCCCATTGTTGACCATCTCGCCGATCTTAATCGCTTCCGCAAAAGGTTTTCCTATTGCAGACATCATATTTTGAAATAATCTGCCTCTTGTGCTTGTAGGAAAATAGTGACCATCTCCGTCTAGTCCATGGGTGGCGTTACTATTGACGCTTGTTCGCGCCATTTGACAGCATATTCTCTAAAGCTTTCTGAATGTTTCTTTTTCAAGTTGGCTAAAGAATTTTTATCAGGGGCGATGTCAATCTTATACTGGAACTGCCTTATAAAATCCCGGGCGAGGTCATCCTAGATATGCCATCAGGTGATATCCTGGTCCATGTACCATTCAGAAGCGATGCCTACAGACTTTCCGCGAAATATGCCATCAGGAGTTCTTCTTTTCCACATGCCCGATACAGTTGATTGCAGTAATTTTTCAAGTGAGCGATGGGGTCGCCGTGGCCATCGTACTTTTCAAACATCAGCGTTTGGAATCCCAGGGGAAGATCTACGTTTGGGAACATGCACAAGTCCGAATAAGACACGGTCTTCTACCCACTTAATCCTTGCATGTTCTTCAAACTCTATTCAAGGCTTTTCATCCTTCTAGTTATTTCATCTTGTTCAGGTGTCTTAGGGGTTTTGTCCTGCACTAGTGTGAGTTCCTAAGCTGGTTGAGGATAGTTGTATGTGGGGTATGAGGGAGGTTTGGTTTGGTAGTTGGGAGTTTGAAATGTGAAAGCTATAGGGTCAAACATGGGCTTCGGCACCGCAGGCTATGTGGTGGCTGCACACGGAGGGGCCGTAAAAATATTAGGCACTGGGACTGATGTAAACATCGGAGGACGAGCTTCGCAAGGTGCTCCGACAGTAGGCTACCACAAGAGGATATTTGGATGGCTGATGGGGATGGTGGAGGTACCCTCCGACCTCGGGAAAAGCTCAGGAAATCCAGGGATAGTTTTGGAGGTTCTTTTCCATTTTTCCAAGCGTCCCACATCTCCATAACTCGGAGTCAAAGGATCCTATTCTCTTCAGCCGCCACAGATTATGAGGCTGGTATCCCCACAATTGGGTTGTCCTCTGGGATAGGAACTGCTGGTAGAGTCATTTCGGATGACATCTCAGCGCTTCCTTTTGATCTAGTAATGTATCTGTGCGAGGCCAGCTTAGCATAAACCAATAACTGTTCTTTAAAACCTGGATTGGAAACTGGAATTTCAAACTGTTAGGTTGGAATAGATAACAAACAAGAAATCGCATATTGGGTGTGCTACACCTACGCACTTAACGAGTTTCTATATGTTCGCAATGGTCGCATGCGTCATCCCGACATTTATTCTGAACTTCATTTTGTTTTCTGCTTCTTATTTCCTATTAGCTTTCCTCTTATAAAGAATACAATCAGATCCTATAAATATTTCCTACGTATCATGACAACGCATGAATCAACCAAGCATAGTTCATGGAGGAAATGTTATGTAAATAACAGGATATTTTGGGATTTTCAATTTTATAAAGACAAAAACTTTGATTACAAAAGCTAAAGAAATGAAAGGCAACTACCAAATTCGGACACCATAAAGTTACAGACTTGAATGGTGCGTAGAAGAACATATAGACAAACTCTTCTTAAGGGAAATACAAATTTATGAGTACATTAGGACTTCAATTAGTTTTGGAGCTTGCGGGGCATCATCCGGCCTTGCCGTAGGCTTGCGTGCTAAACTCTATCGGAGGTAGTGGAGATCATCAATTACTTGATGAATAAATTTCATGGCGGTAACAAAAAACATAGATTTCGTCATGTCCACTCAATGGTTGCACTTTGTAGTAATGTATTCTGCGATTGCCCGCACCCTCTCCTTGATGACACCTTTTTCATTTTTTCTGGATTTTGTATCATAGGGCTTCATTTTCTTTGGTCAACATCTTCTTTTCTCTCTCACCGGCTGCAGCTTGCAAACTGTTTTCAAATTGCAGCTCTTGGATTTGCTTTTCCAGCCTTCCTATAGTAGCCCTATACTCATTTTCTTTGGCTACCAATCCCAGTTCTCTTGTGACGTCTAAGCAAATTCTTGGAGAAGTGGTCTCTTAGCCGGCCTCCCAGGCTCTATGTCTCTTTTGTACCAAGCAACATACCCCGGTGCAACCTCACCTTTAGATACGTCACGCACTCGAGTATCGACTGTCAAGTATTGACATTCACTCAAGATTTGGCATACAACGGCTTCAGGGAACTCACCATTTGAGCTTATCTCAACCGCATGACGACTAATATCCTCATCCCTGCGGATCATTTGGCATATACCCGATCTTAGCACTCTATATGGCGTATATGGCTGGATGCTTCGGAGGCCCATCAGAAGGAAATGAGGTCCGGTGGCTGGCATATACACAACTTCATCCACAGGGAGCCAACCGAATGTCCACTCTATCTGATTTGCAATGATGACCCGGAGATGCGACAACCATTCCATGACACCCTCAGGTACTTTAAACCCATCAAACCTGTTGTAAAATTCTCTATGCAACTCTTTGTTGGCGACCGATAATTCATTAACCGAGGTCGGTGGCATATATGCTCGATCATCCATATTTGAAGCAGCAAGTTACGTCCCTCGAAGACATCTCCTCCCGCTTTGAAGACGGTGAGAGCACAGAAGATGTCGGACCAGATCATTGGAGCGAGGGTACTTTTAGCCTGGGTCATTAAAGTGCTAACAACTTCTGCTATCCATATGTCGATGTTACCATCATTGCACGGGAATACTAGAAGACCTAAGAAAGATACTATGAACGCAAAACATCGATGCTCCTCCTAATTGAGACGATTTCTTTTGCGAAAAATAAGACTTTTGGGGTAGTTGAATCCTTCGATGTGGCCATACCTCTGATATATAAATTGTGCGGTGCAAAAGCCAGCTGGGAAGTCGGAGTTGTGAACTTTTCTGTTGATTTTCAAGGAATTCAGGAATTTGTGCACTGCAAGGGCTTTTGGTGCAATCAGGTATTGGTGTCTTAAAGGGATTGTATGGGTCCCGATATATCCGGTCATTTTCTCTAATGTCGGGGTGAGTTCAATGTCCGAGAAATGGAAGCGATTATGGGCCGGGTCCTTGAATGTGATTCAGGCCTTTGTGATGTCTCCTCTTGGGCTAATTTTCAACAAACCAGTGAGGCCTCCCAGATGTGTATTGACCCTTTTGTGCCCTGCCTCCCTGAGATCATTCCACCATAGTCACAATTCTAAGGAATTTTGTTCATTATGGTGCTCATTATGCACATTTATGAAGGCGAATTAGTATTCTCAAAAATATTAAAACCGGCATTTTATGAAATTTATTTCTTAAAGTCAAGGACCGACTTTGCAAATACGACCTTGCAACACTTCAGAAAGAAGGTTTTTCAGGCTGTTCTTGCTTACCAGTCAAAATAAAACTTAGAGGTAGCCATTTGTACAAGATCAGCCTTCTGGCGTCCCTTACGCTAACATTCGGCTATTTCTGGCAGTAATGGCACCACCTGATTTATTTCGAAACAAGTGAATAAAAATTTGTTTTTTTGGTTTGGCATTTTGCAAAAGAATGGTTAGACCCGGCAAAACAGTTTATCAAAACCCAAGAATATTATTGAAAAAATTTTCCAATTCCTTTTCCCTTTGTTTTTTGTTTTTTTTTTGTTTTGAAACATCCGGCAGCATTTCGGCGCTATTTTGAGCATTGGTGTTTTTTTGCAAACGACTTATATCGGCAAATCACAAATTTCCTTTTATTCAACAAGCTGGTCAACATGCGAATCCAAAGCAAATGAATGCACATGTAGCACAGAACATGCATCATGATGGTCTTTCAGTTCGGGTCACTTGTCCTAGACGGACCCAACCCCTGCGTTGAGTCCCCTAAGTCAAACGCACATGATGCAAACAAACATTCCTACAAAGGATCCATCATGAGGTCACGTTATTCTAAGTTAAAGCCTTGGTATAGGGTCTAGACTATGCACCCGAGCGGACAACTCGAGTCGAGGAGGGGGCTATGTACCGGGAACCAAAAGGCCATCCGACATAGTAACTTGTCCAGCCTCTTTCATTTTTCAGGGTATGACTCTAACATAATAGGGAGTCTCAACCAGTAAGAACATTCCCGGAGGTGAGAAGTGAAGGGTTTCGTAGCAGTTCATACATACAGTTCAGATAATATCAAGGCGGTAAAAGTATTTAGCACTTAGCACAGACCATGTAATGAAATCAGAAAAGCCAAATATAACAGTTATTCTAAGCTCGAATTCTTGAACCTTGAACCAGAGATTCTGGGTTCTTTCCCCAGCAGAGTCGCCAGCGCTATCACACCTCCTTTTTACATGGCTATCCCGAAGGGCGACATGTATAAGGGAGTTTTTTCAATTAAAGTGACATTATTCGAAATGGGATTGATTATTTATTTAAGAGTCGCCACTTGGGATAGGTTTGGCTTTTGGTGTCTCAAGTCACCAGTTTATTTTTGAATTCCACATTGAGGAAACATTTTTATCGACTGCCCAATTGGAGTATGCGAACCAGAAATTCTTGAGTATGGAATTCTGATTACCCGAGGGAAGATGTTAGGCACGCCCAGATCCTGTGGTTCTAGGACGGTAGCTTAAACTATTAAAAATGGCTTAATATCTAATTGTAATACATGTTTCATCCTATTGTGAAATTTTTAAAAATTATTAACCGCTTTATTCACTTTAGAGATATTTGCAACATTATTAAAACATATGTCAAACCACGTCACATAAATGAACTCGAGTTCTCAACACAGTTTAATATCGTTGAGACTTGGATTTAGGTCACATAAATGCGCACCCAAATTTATGAATTTATCTTATTAAATATCGCGCCTATAGCAACTATGCATTGGAAAATTGTGGAAGGACGTGAATTTCACTAAACAGCAGCTCCAAATTTCTAAGCATTTTATTAAGTCAGGGAGCCCACGTAGTGCATGATTATGTTAGCGCGGCTCACTTTTTTTTATAAAGGCAACCTAAAGCGGCTATAGTTTTCTATTATGCTTTTCTGTAAAATATCCTAATAATTTCATACATGAGTAATGCATTTAAAGAGACTTAGCATTAACATTTCCAGCCTCGTTCATGGCTGGTTATGTGACTTGGGCTTTATTTGATAGCAAGCCCAGGAAATGTATATTCTTCATGTCACAACTGACAGCAGTTTGGCCTTCCATGTGAGCCCAGAAACATTGAAGTACAAGCCCATCGTAGGAAATGATAGCAACCCTTTGATTGATTATATCACAGTCATTAACGTTATGCAAATGATCATTTTTGAAGTATACTGAAGGTATTAAAAGAATGATGCTGAGAATGATTTTACAACACATTGGTAAGTTATGATGCGTATTTCTACTCTTGTATTTGAGGAAAGAATCTGAAGTACTCATCGTTCGGAGTATATGCATATACAATTGTCGAGTTTCTCCTACACCATGAATCATGACCACACAGTAAATCATAGACTAAATTATTTTTATCCTACCGAAATCTTAAATAAATTTAAAGTTATAATCAAAATAAAGTCCAGCATTATTACAAGTTTATATTTATTAAAACACCATAAATGCCACTGAAACTTAGCAACACAATATAACATCGAAACATAAAATGGAATTATATTCATTTGTCAACATTGATGTTGAACAAGCATAGTTGTGCTTCCAAAATTTGAGTGTGAATAATAATTGTAATTACAGTAGAAAAGAAGATCCTATGAGCAAAATTAAGTGAGTAGCAAGCAAGCAAAACAGCCAAATAACCAGTAAAACCCAGAAACTTAGGAAATTTTGAGAAGGAAATAGTGAAAATAGATCTCTACAGCAACTCAAAATGCACATTCATCAGTCCATCTTCAACTTGTATTGATTATTAAAGAAAAATCAATCAGAAGAAACAGCTTGAAAAGGATTTTCTGAATAATGTATGAAAGTGTAATGTGTATTTATATCTAAAAGTTGTATTCAAACTTTCTCGGAAAAAAGCCTGAAGAAGATCCCCGTTGATAATGATCAGATGTTCATTTTAAAATTGAATCCTTGGGGCAACATAAATCTCTTAGTTTTCCTTTTAGTCCTTTATCTATTTTTCAGTTTTGCCTAAATGGTCCTTGATTTTCTGACCTGTGCCTCAAGTTATGAGGCAGAAATTGCATTTTGGACCTTCAATTGAATGTTCCAGAGTTTGCTATAAGATTCCCTATGTTCAAATGCCTTTAATACCCCATTCTATTTTCATAATTACTGGCCTAAGTGTTTTAAACCCTGGTTCCTATCCATTTGGTCATAAACTGAACCTAGTTAACTATTTTCAGTTCATACACTAAGATTATTATCATCAACTAGGATCAAACTCTGAAAGGGTGGCCATAGACAATTTATTTAATTGCAGATTTATGCAAGACAAATGTCTAAAGGTCAGGATTGCAACATTTATACTCAGGCAAATATCACTAGAACCAACACAAAGCTGAACAACATAAATTTCAGAAATTCAGGGCGCTAATCAATTTCAAACCAAAATATGACCAATTCTAATCTCAGCACAATAATCACAACAATGTCATCAAGAATAGGCTACGACTTCAAATGTAAGCAGACCATTCAAGACAAGTTATTCAGACTTAATCACAAACAATAAAGGAGGCGAATACTCATAGCATTTCAAAGATGAGCAGATGTAACTTAATGTATTTAAACAAATAAAAATAAGGAAAATAAAAAATCAAATAGAAAATAGAAGCAGGATGAGTATATGACTCTAGATGGAAATACCTAACCAAGATTTTTCACACAAAATAAAAATAGAGAAGATTAAAACAAAAGAGAACAAGGACAAGCATATAACAGCTATTGAAAAATCAGGAATATAAAAGCACTTAGAAAAGAAAAGAAGGATGAACATGTAACTCTGGTGGAAACAACTATTCAGGACACCTCGGAGATGAAAAGATGAAACCTAATGAACTTGAACATCTAACAATAAAAGAAAAATAGGGCAAGGATGAACACACGATTAATCAGAACAAATAAACTTAGAAAACTGAAAATCAAAGCAAACAAAAGCAAATAAAACAGAAAACAAAGATTACAGCAATAAAAACGAATAAAAAGGAACTTAGCTTTATTTTCTCTGTAACCCTAAATTGGGACTCTTCCAATTTCCATGTCCTATGTCCTCTTTTGATAGATCTTTTGGCCTTCTAAGGCGTTTGCCTTACGTATTGGAGAGGGGAAAAGGGTTTCAGGGGAGGGTCAATTGGTTTTGAGATAGAGTGAGGTTTTAGATTTGATTTTTAGCCATGTCTGGTTGTATTCGAGGGTCGTGGGTGGCAGGGTTGTGGATGGGTACATGAGATGGTCACCTGGGACAAATTTCATGAGGTTCTGGAGAGTTTAGGGTTTGAGGTTAAAATTCAATTTGATATTAGACACAATCTATATTATTAGAAGGAGTGGATTTAGATGGTTGAGAAGAGGGAAGAGAGGTGGTCCAACGGAGTTATTTTGGGTCGATTAGGGGTTGCTGTCGCCGGAGACGATGGAGACGACGACTTTTATGTTGAATATTCAAGGAGTTGGGGAGGTGTCTGAGGGGAGATAATGGTGGGAGGGGAAAGAGGAAGTTGAGAGGATCCGGTGGTGTAATTTTGGGGCTATTTGGTGGCCGACCGCCGCCCGTGAGGCGATTTACGGCTGCGACGTTAGGGTGGTTGAGAGGTGGTAGTCGGTTGGTTTGTGGTGGCACCGGGGTGGTGATATACCGGCGTATATATACTAGGAAGATGAATGTTTGTCTCTGAATATACAAGGGCGTTCGGACATATATATGAGATTTGGGAAAGGGCTTCCGGACGTCGGATTGTTTATGATCAATGCCCCAAAACTATGTCATTTTGGGGCATCTCTTACATGGACTGGGTTAGAGATGAGTTGCTTGGCTGGGTATAGGGTATTTGGACGGGTATAATACTTTGTGCCACCCATGTTTGGCCCAATTGTGGCCAGCCTCGGTCGATTATCAAAAATCCCATTTTTTTTGTTTTGTTTTCTTATTTGTTTTATTTCCTAATTGTATTTTAAAAATCCTAATTAGGCTAAATCAAAATAATAATTACCTATTGTGCAAAATTGATAAAAAATATAAAAATGAAAATTAACCATAAAATTGTAAGCAATTAAAATGTCAGAATAACTACTTGATTTTTTATGATTTTATATTTTTCAAAAATAAACCGTAATTATCAATTAATTTAACAAAACTATGTGAAATTAAATCCTAAATGCTTGTGCATTTTTGTATTGTTTTATGATTTTTATGCATACATTAGTGAAAACAAACCGATATGCGCAATTAATCCTAAAAATAAATATTAAAGAGGAAAAATCCTAAACTTGAGAATCCTGTAAGAGTAATTTCAACGGGGTAAAAATTACATGCTCACAGGCGCCGCTGTACACGACGGAGGCGGATCTAGGGTTTCACTTATTCGTACGAATCAAGTGGGATTTGAGGGAAAAATGGTTTAGATTTGGAAAGGGGAAGAGGATAGGAGGTTGTGGTGTATTTTTGGTGGCGTTTGGACCATCGTCACCGGCGGAGGTGATTTTCGGCCGATGGCGGATTGTGGGGGGTGGTGATGAACAGTGGTAAATAGTAGGGATGTGAGAGAAGACGGTTTGGAGGGGAGGGGTAGCGGCTCTCCGACATTTATATACCCTAGAACCTCGTTAGTTCTGGACCGCTGGATTGATGAGATCCAACAGTCGTGATTAAAATAGGGGAAACGATGTTGTTTGAGCATAAAAAAGGCTGGACTGAGTTGGATCTTGGGTTGGATCAAGGTTGAGATTGGGTTGGCTTCAATTGGACTATTGATTTCTCTAAAAAACTGTCCCAAAACCGGGTCTTTCATTATGACATCTATTTTCTTTTATTTATTGTCTATTTTTTTCCATTTTTCTTGATTTTTGTTAAATACAAACTTAAAAATAAAAAACACTAGATTTAACTCTAAATTAAACTAATTAACTTTTAAAAATTAACTAAATCCAAATGCCAAAAAAGACTTTTTTTTTTATTTTCTTCCATTTCTTGTAATGTTAATTAACTAATAGAACCAAAAATGATAAAATGGGGTCCTAAAGGCAAATGCACTTTTTCGTATTTTTTTCTGAATTATGTCAATTGAAAATGCACACAAAAGGCAAGCAAATACAAAATCATGCAATTAATTCTCTAAAATTAAATAATTAAAAGAAAAATCCTAATTTAATAAATTCTACAGGAATAATTCAAGCGAGGCAAATATTACATGCGCACAGGTACTTCATAGTTAAGAAAATGCCTAATTTATGTAGTTAAGCTTTTAAATATTAATGAAGGTTGATAATTTTTTTTCCTAATAGTTAGATCTCAGGGGACGGTGGTCGGAAGTCGTAAGTTAAATTTATTTTACATTTAGTTGAGTATTTTGTAGTCTACTCGTGTTGGCCTATTATTCTACTAATTTATAGAGTTTGGAAGCATAAAGGGTGTGGAGAATATGGTAGGGTAGTGGGCTATTAGCTTGTTGTTGCAGTTTCATGCTACTTGATAACCTAATGATTGGGTGTGTTATGATATATTCGGGGTTTTTGTTGTATTAAAGGTCCTGAATTATAGTTAGGTTGTTTTTGAATTGGTGATTGTATTGCTCTGATTGTTGTTGTTTTTCTATGGTATTGGAGGAGATCCTTGTTACAGGGGAGATGCTGCCCAATTTTACATAAACGAGCTACTAGTTTAAGTTGCGAACTTAGGATTTTTTAGGCACTAATTTTGAATCTCCTTATGGTATGGTAGATTGAGTTGATTTGTTTGAAGAATAACATTGAAGGTATTCAGAAATCAACAGAGTTAAGGTATGTTAATGCTATCCATTCTTTCCTTTTGGCATGATCCATATGAGACAAACAAAATGAGAAACTTTCATTAATAACTCCATTCATAGAAGTACTAGGGGTGCCTATGTTCTTGTATACGCGTATATTATACGTATATGGGGTATGGGAAAAGTTTATACATTATTTACGCACCACCATTCGATCAGTATTTCACCCATAAAAGCCGAGATAATATGATGGGAAACTCTCAGAGGATTGATGATGTTATGTACACATATACCTATGCATAATATGACATTTATATGCATATGAATGTCATTATAAATATTTCATGATTTACATATCTATTCAGACTTACAGTTTGAGTCATTTACTCCATGTTTCTTCCATGTCTTATATATACTGTTTTTCATGCCTTACATATTCGGTACTCTATTTGTACTGACACCCCTTTTTCCTAAAGACACTTAGTTTCATGCTCGTAGGTCTCGACAGACAGGTTGATAGTCCTCCTAATCGGTTATCAGTTCAGCAGAAGGTGTTGTTGCACTCCACTTACTCCGGAGTTGCCTATTTAGTCAGTATGATTTGGACATGTATTGATCGCTTATCTCGACATATATGACCTTTATGTACTCTTAGAGGCTTGTAGACAGATGTCATGTATACGGATACTTGTATGGCCTTGTAGGCGTGTGGTGCTACTATACAAATGATCGTGCCAGTCTTATAAGGATGTACGTCACAAGTATATGTTTGTGTATCATGTTGGGTCGTCCAATGTCGAGTATTACCTTATGGTTTATTCTGGTAATCTCATGATGGCCCTTATGGCCCACACACCCATGATGGTATGATAAGAAAGATATGTTACGTTGGTACTCGATTGAGTAAGGCACTGGGTGCCCATCGCGGCCCATCGATTTGGGTTATGACAAGTCCGTCCCTTTCGCGAATGCTACCAAATTGTCATAATTGCGGCTTACCCATCCTTAGCCATACTTCGCAAATGCGAGTAAGGCTTGCAGTTGCTATCCTTGAGCCCTTTCTTTCTACTTCGCAATTATGATACCTGAGGCACCAGCACACCAGTAATCTAGAATGAGCTCAAACTAATCCCGAAAACGTCTGAAACTCACATGATCTCTCAGATCTCCACACCAAATATCAATACAAGTCTAAGAATATCATACGAACTAGATCGCATAATCAAAACACTAAAATAATAATCGAAGCCACAAATCAGACATCAAAATGCATGAAATTCAAAAGGAAACCTAAGAATCTCTAGAATCACAACTAATGATCTTATTCTTACCAAACCGACACGGAGTCACACCAAATTTTGGAGATAAGTTTCAAATGATAAAATGGAACTATTACAACTCACAAAACAATAATTCAAAATTGATAGCCCTAAAGTTAACCTATGGTCAAACTTAAGGAAATTCCTAAACCTCAAATTTCCAACTTTCGATAAAACAAGTCAAATCAACCGACAGACCTCCGAATTCAATTCTGGACATATGCCCAAGTCCAACATCATAATAGAACCTATCAGAGCCATAAAAATACCATTCTGTGATCATTTTTTTAAAATTCAATTCTCGATCAATATTTTAAACTTAAGCTTCTAAACCAAAAGCAAATGTGTCCATATCAACTCAAACCTCTTCGAAACAAAAGTAACTATCCCCGCAAGTCATAAAATTATAACTACACATATGAGAAACTTCAAATGGGAAAACATGGCTCAAATACACAAAATTGTTGAAAAATGTTCTCAAGGCATAATACTAAAACGTGTGTTCATATTTGTAGGTTTTGATGAATGACAAACTATGCACAATGGACATATGACGAGGTCCAAGCACAAGCGCGCAATTGATATATAACGAGATTCAAGCACAAGACCAAGATCAAGCAAAGATATAAAGATATACATGAGTCGTTCTTTAATTGTGATCTTGATCCGATAACTTGACTCAAGACTTGGCTTCTCTTGTAAAAACATTTTTGTCAAATCATGCATATTTAATTTAAAGCAAAATGATTTTAAATCATGCATATTTACTTTAGTTAAAATGATTTTTAAACATGCCTCTAAAATATGGACTAAGATAATCGATTATGTACTTATGATAATCGACTATGTTAAGTCAGCTGCATGACAATCGATTGTGAACTTATGACAATCGATTGTGTTAAGGCAGTGCATCAGATTTTTCAAATCTGCATGACAATCGATTTTGAACCTTATGACAATCGATTGTGTTGAGGCAGTGTACATCAAAGTTTTTTAAAGCTACAAAATAATCGATTGTGAACTTATGACAATCGATTGTGTTGCGGCAGTGTCTATCAGACTTTTTCAAAGTCATAAAATAATCGATTGTGTACCTTTGACAATCGAGTGCATTAAGGCAGTGTCTAATTGATTTTTCAAAGACTGATATATAATCGATTGTTCTCATAGCATAATCGATTGTGTAATTGACTGTTGCCAAAATATTTTCAAAAACCGTCAGGTAATCGATTATTGATTTCTAATAATCGATTGTTTTAAATAAAATCTGAAAAAGATTTTTTGAACATTGCCAAGTAATCGATTGTAGATTTCTGACAATCGAGTGTTTTAAGTAAAATATGGAAATGATTTTTTGAACGTTGCCAGTAATCGATTATTGATCTTAGATAATCGATTGTTAAGCGTAAAATCTGGGAATGATTTTTGGAATGATTGGCAAACAATCGATTGTGGCATTTTGACAATCGATTGTCACTGAGTAAAATCAGCAACTCTTAATTGTCAATTAGGCAACGGTAATGCATGGTTTTGCAACTATAAATACAGCTTCAAATCAGTCTTTTAAACACAACAACTGATCATATTATTGCTATAGCTTGCATACTCTATTGTTCATCACTTTCTATTCATTACATAAGTTTTGAGAGCCAAAATGCTTGACGAAAGTTGTTGCGTTCTTGAGCGTATCTGTCTACTCATACCTACTCTATTAAGAGAGTCTTGTTTAAGTGAGTGCTAAGTGTTTTATACACTTGAAGGGAAGTGTTAGTCCCTTGTATTGTAAGAAGGAACTTGTGTTTCCTTTGGTTGAAGTCTTGGAGTGCTGTATCTTCGAGCAAAGTTTGTTGAGGCTTGTGTCCTCAGTTTGTAAAGGTTTGTTGAGCACCCGTAAGCTTAACAGTGTTAGTGGAAATCTCGAGAGAGTCTCTCGGGGACTGGACTAGCCATGGGTTGTGGTGAACCAGGATACATCGGTGCGTTCGTTCTTATTTATTTACTTATCGCACTTATTTCTTTCCTGCAATTTTTAAATTCCGCAAGTTTACGCTAATTTTTATTATAACGCTATTCACCCCCCCCCCCCCTCTAGCGTTAAGCGTATTTTCTAACAATTGGTATCATAGCCCAACTCTCTGAAGACTTAACCGTTTGATAGAAACAATCCGTGGCTTCTACTCGTGATTCTTTTGCAGGAATAGGTGAAGGACAATGCTCCACCCGACCACCACTATTCGACGGTACAAACTGTACGTACTGGAAGGAGAGGATTAGAATATTTGTTCAATCAAATAGTTTTCATCTTTGGAAGGTTATAATGAAGGGAGAACAAATTCCAACCAAAAAGGTTGAAAATAAAGATGTTCCAAAGTCCGAAGATGAATACGATGCGGATGATATCCGAAAGGTGCAAAACAACGCTAAAGCCATTAATTTATTATATTGTGCAGTAAATGCTGATGATTACAGGAAAATATCATGTTGCACAACGGCGAAGCAAATGTGGGACAAGCTGGAAATTACGTACGAAGCTACGGACCAGGTAAGGGAAGCTAAAATTAATTTCCTAACCCATGCATATGAATTGTTTCACATGAAGGAAGGCGAAAAGGTCGATGAGATGTTCGAACGATTTTTAAAAATCGTTAATGATTTACATGCTCTTAAGAAGACCTTCACGGATAAGGAACTTGTCCGAAAAAAATCTCCGAAGTCTCACGCCGGCATGGCGATCCAAGGCCGACGCGATTCAAGAATCTATTGGCGTTTCAAATGTCACCATCGACGGATTAAGAGGTAATCTTAAAACTTATGAATCTACTATACTTAACCCTCTTGTTGATGATCAAAGGAAACAAAAGTGAGGACGGAGACAACGAGTTCGGACTCGTTATTAAGAGATTTCAAAAGTTCATGCGAAAAGAGTATGAACGAAAGGGCAAAAAGCAAGGAGATCAAATAAAGTGCTATGAGTGCGGAGAAACCGGGCACATTAAATCAAATTGCCCAAATGCCAAAAAGGAGAAGAAACCCTTCAAGAAACAACAAGCATACATATCTTGGGGAGGCGACTCCGGTGATGAGTCGAGTGAGGAAGAAGAAGACGAAGCCGCAAATCTTTGTCTCATGGCTCACGAAAACAATCAAGAAGAGGTATGTCAAATTTCTTCCAAAAATCTCTATTCTCTTGAGGAAATGCAAAATGCTTTTGATGAGTTGTATAGTGAATTTATTAAAGCTTCCAAAACTGTTAAAAGCATAAAAAAATGCTTCTTTAAAAGAAAAAGATTTTGAAAAACAACTCTCTTTGAAAGAAAAGGATTTGGAAAAACTGATTTTGGAAAATGAGAAGTTGAAAGAAGAAAACAAATTTTTCGGCAAGAGAAGCGCCGACAAACCCGAGAGCTCTAGTAAAAATTGTACTTCTTGCATGCATCTCAAAAATGAGGTAGAAAGACTTAAGGGCACCCTAGATAAGTTTAATTCTTCTCATAAAAATTTGAATGAAGTTCTTGTTGAAGTCGACCAAGCATGGCATAGGCTTTGAGAATGAGCCTAAAGAAAAGGTTGAAGCCAACCCCCAACAACCTAAGGCTCAACCTAGGATTAATAAAACAAACGCTCATCCTAGATATAACAAACCTAGAAATGGCTTTCAACAATCGCCAACCTAGAAATAATCATTCTAGAAATAATGCATACTCTAGGCCAAACACTAGAAGGAATTTTGAACCTTGTAGAACACCTAGAAATGGCTTTCAACCTAGAAACAACTATCCTAGAAATGCTGTATATCCTAGAACAAATAGTAGGAGAAATGATTTTCATGAATTGCGCAATAGTCATATTGTCAAGAATAGAGTAAATGAATTTCGTCCGTCCAATTACTATCAACCTAGACGAATGCATAATCCTAATGTTGTTTGTCATTATTGTAGACGAATTGGACATATTGCTCCTGCTTGTTTTACACGACATAGACATAACACTCAATCACATCACTATGATTTGCCTAACCCCCAAGGACCCAAAATGGCATGGGTACCTAAAACTCAATAATCTGTTTTGTAGGTGTGTTTGAAGGGGTCAAGTGTACTTTGGTACCTTGATAGTGGATGCTCCAAGCACATGACTGGAGACGAATCCAAGTTCCTTCAACTAGAACACAAGGAAGGAGGAAGCATTATTTTTGGTGATAACAACAAAGGAAAAATTAGCGGCATTGGATCTTTCGGTAAGGATGACTCCTCTTCCATTAAGCATATATTGCTAGTTAAGGGTCTAAAACATAATCTCTTGAGCATAAGTCAATTATGTGACAAGGGAAATCTTGTTTAATTTGATTCAAATGAATGCTTAGTTTTTCGCCGTAGCGATTTTAAAATTATTCTTCGTGGATTTAGAATGGATAATATCTTTATGGTCGATCTCAAAAATTCTTCATCTGAATATGTAGATTGTCTTATGAGCAAAGAAGATGATACGTGGTTATGGCACCGTAGAGTAGCTCACATCAACATGCATCTTTTGAACAAATCGGTTTCACAAAATTTAGTTATTGGTCTTCCAAACTTGAAATTTGAAAAAGACTCTATTTGTGATTCTTGTCAAAAAGGGAAGCAAACAAAAGCATCTTTTAAATCGAAAAATATTGTTTCAACTACTAGACCTTTGCAATTACTTCACATGGACTTATTTGGACCATCTCGCATTGAAAGTCTTGGGAGAAATTGTTATGCTTTTGTTATTGTTGATGATTATTCTAGATTTACATGGACTCTATTTCTTGCTCATAAAAGTGAAGTTTTTCATAATTTCAAATATTTTCTTAAACGTGTTCAAAACGAAAAGGACACAACCGTCACTTCAATAAGAAGTGATCATGGGGGAGAGTTTGATCACAATCTCTTTGCGGACTTTTGTGACGAACTCGGTATCGAGCACACCTTCTCCGCTCCACGAACACCACAACAAAATGGGGTGGTGGAAAGGAAAAATAGGTGTCTCGAAGAGATGGCTAGACCATGCTCGATAAGGCTAAGATTCCCAAACATTTTTGGGCGGATGCCGTGAGTACCGCATGCTACGTTTTGAATAGAGTAGTCATAAGGCCAATACTCATGAAAACCCCTTATGAACTCTACAAGGGAAGGAAACCAAATATCTCCCATTTTAGAGTATTCGGTTGTAAATGCTTTATTCATAACAATGGAAAAGATCAATTGGGAAAGTTTGATGCCAAATCCGATGAAGGAATTTTTATTGGTTATTCCTCACGTAGCAAAGCATATAGGGTATTCAATAACAGAACCAAAACTGTGGAGGAATCCCCTCATATTGTGTTTTCCGAAAATAATGCTTGCTTGGCGAGAAAGGATTCTGGTTCTGATCCTGCATGTATCTTAAACTCAATAAGTCTTCAAGACAAAGTACAAGAGGAAACTCCTAAGGAAATTCAAGATAAAATCTTGGATCAATTATCGGAGGAAGAGCCACAATTGGAAAAATAAACGAAAATGCCTAACTCATGGAGGACAATCGAAGACCATTCTCTCAAACAGGTAATTGGCGACGTCGGAGAAAAGGTAAGTACCTGAAACTCTCTTAAGAACACCTTAGGACATACTGCTTTTGTTTCTCAAATTGAACTCACAACCATCTCCGAAGCAATTGGGGATGAATTTTGGACCTTGGCAATGCAAGAGGAGCTTAACTAATTCAAATGGAATGACGTTTGGGATTTGGTGCCAAGACCCGAAAATCATACCATAATTGGTACGAAATGAGTTTTTTGAAACAAATTAGATGAAAATGGTGTAATCACTAGAAACAAAGCTAGGCTTGTAGCAAAAGGCTACAATCAAGAAGAGGGTATTGACTATGAAGAAACATATGCTCCCGTAGCAAGGTTAGAAGCTATTCGTTTATTACTTGCCTTTGCATCTTCTATGAATTTCAATTTGTATCAAATGGATGTAAAAAGTGCTTTTCTAAATGGTGTTATTCAAGAAGAATTTTATGTTGAACAACCCCCGGGTTTTGAAGATTTAAATCTCCAAATCATGTTTTCAAACTTAAAAAGGCTCTTTATGGTCTTAAACAAGCTCCCGAGCTTGGTATGAAAGATTGAGTAAATTTCTTTTGGAAAATGATTTCATTAGGGGGAAAGTTGACACCACTCTTTTCGTTAAGCATAAAAACAATGATATTTTATTAGTTCAAATCTATGTGGATGATATTATATTTGGTGCTACTAACAATGTTTTGTGCAAGGAATTTTCCGATTTAATGACAAGCGAATTTGAGATGTCTATGATGGGTGAGCTAACATTCTTTTTGGGGCTGCAAGTAAAGCAAATGAAAGAACGAACTTTCATTTGTCAAGCTAAATATTGCAAAGAATTGCTGAAACGATTTGAAATGACCAACGCAAAAGCAATGGCCACTCCCATGAGCACATCCGATCATCTAGACAAAGATGACAAAGGTAAGGAAGTCGACACCAAAAAGTATCGAGGTATGATTGGATCTCTCCTTTATCTTACTGCTAGTAGACCGGACATCATGTTTAGCGTGTACTTATGCACTCGTTATCAATCGTGTCCGAAGGAGTCTCACCTAACTGCAGTGAAACGGATATTGAAGTATCTTGTTGGTACTGTAAATGTGGGTCTATGGTACCCCAAAGGTTCTTCATGCCAACTTCTTGGCTATTCCGATTCCGATTTTGCTGGATGCAAATTGGACCGCAAGAGCACTAGTGGCACTTGCCATTTGCTCGGTAGCTCTCCCGTTTCTTGGTTTAGTAAGAAACAAGTAAGTGTTGCGTTGTCCACAACCGAGGCTGAATATGTAGCCGCGGGGAGTTGTTGCGCTCAAATCCTTTGGATGAAACAACAACTCTTGGACTATGGCCTAAGTCTTGATCATATCCCTCTTAGATGTGATAATACTAGCGCCATATGCTTGACGAAGAACCCCGTTCTTCATTCAAGAACAAAACACATTGAAATTAGGCATCATTTTATAAGAGATCACGTTCTCAAGGGTGATGTCGAAATTGAATTTGTTGAAACCAAAGATCAATTGGCCGACATCTTTACAAAACCCTTAGAGAAAGAGTCCTTCTTCCGAATTCGTAGTGAACTCGGGATTCTTGACTCCACGTTGATCTATGTCATGCATTGCATTTTCCCTTTCTCATGACTTCTAACTTGAGCGTCGGAGACGTCTAACGAATTTTTGCAGGTATCGCCCTAAAGGCAGGGGGAATTATAAATATTGATGCAGAATAATCAATTTATCCTAAGGATAACCGATTTCTCGTTAGTATATAATCGATTATCAAGTATCAATAATCGATTATGTTGGTATTATTTGCTTTATTATGTCTTCTTATGCAACTTTTGCTTAATCAATAAACAAGTTACTCACCTTTTCCATTTTTGCTAATGTCAAAAGGGGGAAGAATAAGGGATATGCACTAATTTTTTATTGGCATAAATTGAGGGGGAATTCATATGTTGAGGGGGAACTAATTGCACCTCTAGAGACTTGTTGCATATTGTTGCATATCTTTACTTGTCTTGAATCGTCATTATGAATTATCAAATATGCATATCCCGACTAAAGTTTGCCATTATCAAAAAGGGGGAAATTGTTGAAACACGTTCTCAAGGCACTATACTAAAAAGTGTGTTCATATTTGTAGGTTTTGATGAATGACAAACTATGCGCAATGGACATATGACGAGGTCCAAGCACAAGCGCGCAATTGATATATAACGAGATTCAAGCACAAGACCAAGATCAAGCAAAGATATAAAGTTATACATGATTCGTTCTTTAATTGTGATCTTGATCCGATAACTTGACTCAAGACTTGGCTTCTCTCGTAAAAACATTTTTATCAAATCATGCATATTTAATTTAAAGCAAAATGATTTTAAATCATGCATATTTACTTTAGTTAAAATGATTTTTAAACATGCCTCTAAAATCTGGACTAAGATAATCGATTATGTACATATGATAATCGATTATGTTAAGACAGCTGCATGACAATCGATTGTGAATTTATGACAATCGATTGTGTTAAGGCAGTGTGCATCAGATTTTTCAAATCTGCATGACAATCGATTGTGAACCTTATGACAATCGATTGTGTTGAGGCAGTGTACATCAAAGTTTTTCAAAGCTACAAAATAATCGATTGTGAACTTATGACAATCGATTGTGTTGAGGCAGTGTCTATCAGACTTTTTCAAAGTCATAAAATAATCGATTGTGTACCTTTGACAATCGACTGCATTAAGGCAGTGTCTAATTGATTTTTCAAAGACTGATATATAATCGATTGTTCTCATAGCATAATCGATTGTGTAATTGACCGTTGCCAAAATATTTTCACAAACCATCAGGTAATCGATTATAGATTTCTAATAATCGATTGTTTTAAATAAAATTTGAAAAAGATTTTTTGAGCGTTGCCAAGTAATCGATTGTAGATTTCTGACAATCGAGTGTTTTAAGTAAAATCTGGAAATGATTTTTTGAACGTTGCCAGTAATCGATTATTGATCTTAGATAATCGATTGTTAAGCGTAAAATCTGGGAATGACTTTTGGAACGATTGGCAAACAATCGATTGTGGCATTTTGACAATCGATTGTCACTGAGTAAAATCAGCAACTCTTAATTGTCAATTAGGCAACGGTAATGCATGGTTTTGCAACTATAAATACAGCTTCAAATCAGTCTTCTAAACACAACAACTGATCATATTATTGCTATAGCTTGCATACTCTATTGTTCATCACTTTCTATTCATTACATAAGTTTTGAGAGCCAAAATTCTTGACGAAAGTTGTTGCGTTCTTGAGCGTATCTGTCTACTCATACCTACTCTATTAAGAGAGTCTTGTTTAAGTGAGTGTTAAGTTTTTTATACACTTGAAGGGAAGTGTTAGTCCCTTGTATTGTAAGAAGGAACTTGTGTTTCCTATGGTTGAAATCTTGGAGTGTTATATCTTCGAGCAAAGGTTGTTGAGGCTTGTGTCCTCAGTTTGTAAAGGTTTGTTGAGCACCCGTAAGCTTAACAGTGTTAGTGGAAATCTCGAGAGAGTCTCTCGGGGACTGGACTAGCCACGAGTTGTGGTGAACCAGGATACATTGGTGCGTTCGTTCTTATTTATTTACTTATCGCACTTATTTCTTTCCTGCAATTTTTAAATTCCGCAAGTTTACGCTAATTTTTATTATAATGCTATTCACCCCCCCTCTAGTGTTAAGCGTATTTTCTAACAAAAATAACCGGTCGGGTCATTTCAGGTTAGTACTAAATTTTGTAAATTAGAATTATTTATCGTACTTGACCCTCTGTATCCAAAGTTATTAAGAATATCTCAAGTTTCAGAGTATTTGAGCCGGAGTAAGGATATTTTTTATAGTTTTATTAACTGGTGATTGAGCCTAAACAACACTTGTAAATCCACTCACAGAAGCTCGTAAAGCTTCATCGATATGTTGCACAATAAATTATTTCAAGTCATCTTGCAAATTTGATTATTCATTATTTTTTTGCCTAGCATTATGATTAGCTGATCTGATAGGTGAAATTTTCTATAAACGTTGTGGAGAATGTGTGGGCATGTTGTTCGGAGGAGTCCTACCTTATCCATTCTCCTACTAGATAATTTGATTAACTCCAGACATAATTTGTTCCTAAATACATGTATATAAATGGAAAGTGAAAGGATTTTTAGATATCTCGATAGCGAAATCAATTTGTTAAACCAAGAAATAATTTTCTGGTCAAAGAAACTAAAAGAATAATTCAAGTTTCCAATAACCAATTTTACTTCACTTTTCCATATATTGAAAAAGTAAAATAATGGAAAGCAAGACTAAAATAATAAGGAAATAGAAATCCTATTAATAGTCATAGCTTCCTTCCAATAGGAAAGAATAAGATCTTTCGATGGTAGAGAATAGTAATATTATAAACAATTGATAGTATGACGTTCTGCTTTCGACTATGGGGATACAAGATGGTAAGATAATTTATATAAGAGTACAATTTGTAACTACTTCGCCTATTTAATTCTTGCTCGCTACTAACAGTTATTACATTGAGTACCCGTTACACGGGTGATACGTAATGGTTAACGTCCAATCGCGGATAATCATGCATTGTGTTGATTTCTTTCCATATTTATGGGTATTAATGATCCTTCCGTTTCCATGGATTCTAGTATCCTTAGTTATCCATTCCATAATTTTTTTTGTTTTCCATCTATTAGGCTCGTTATCCTCGTAGATGATCCCGTAGGGGTGTACTTATATCACCTGTTGCCACGACCTACAAACCTAACCTATCGCGATGGTGCCTAACGTGGTACTAGGCAAGCCAATATTTCCAAAATATTCTCAAAAATTATCAAAAATGAGTCATATGTTATAAATAGAACTCTATTTAAGGTGAATGTCTATATTTAGAGAGATTTTAGGGTTTACTATTCGGTGGCTAAGTCACCACCTCCCTATAAATATAGGGGTTCTATTCTATTGTAAACCATCTCAAAGTATCAATAAGAATACTCTTCTCTCTACTTTTCTCTCTATTGTTCTTGTTCTTGTATTATTGTTCTTGTTCTTATATTATTTCATAACACGTTATCAGCACGAGTCTCTAACCAATTGAATTTAATATTCAGCAATTATCGCTCTCAGAATCTCGAGTTGCAATCAGATTCATCCACTCTAATTCGTGTTCCGTCGTTTGGATTTCTCTATTTGAGTGAAACGAGATTTGTGATATTTTGGTTTTTGAAATTCTTCAATTTTTTTTCTTTCTCGTTGTTTACTTTTGAAGGTGAATTTCCAAGCAAAAGAATGTAATAACGATTGCTACTGCTCCATATGAGAATATTTATACGGAAAAATAGAAGAGATTGTATCATCATAAAATAATGCAACGGGATGGAAACTCAAGAGGTATATTTGATATCACAACATTTATTGGTATATCTTAAAGGTAAGTAATTTACTTTTCTCTTTCAAATTCTTGAAATTCTACGATTTGATTTCATATACAAACAAAGACAACAAAGTTTGATTATAACTCTAATGGAGTTTGTAAGAAATTACACTCACATGAAGTGGTAAAATTTCTATGCCTTGCCATGATCAAATTCATGTATGATTGTGGGCAAAGAATTAAAAAAAAATCCGTCCAATTGAATTTGCTCCATTCCCTTTAGAGAATGTGGTAGCAGTATGTGATAAGTCTGAAAGAAGACAAAATTATTACCATGAAGGTATCAATGGATGTGGACGTGGCAATAGACGGAATTATAATCGTCATCATTGTGATAATGAGAATAATAAAGATTCTCAAAATAATCTTTCACTTTATGAAAGTAATATTTGACATGATATTATATATATAGAACATACAGATGTTATGATCCATTCCCTGAAGTGAATGTGATAATTGTAATAAAGCCCGTAAGTATGAACACGCTCTTGATGTAATTTTGTTTTATGTCTGACATTATGAAAAGAAAGTTCGTTGCCATTGAAATTTCGGGCAAGAACTATATGACATGGGTGTTGGATGCTGAAATCCATTTGGATGCAATGGGTCTTGGAGATGCCATTAAAGACAGAAATAATGCATCCACCCAAGACTATGCTAAGGCCTTGATTTTCTTGCGCCATCACCTTGATGAAGGTTTGAAACTGTGCTAAAGCCTTGATTTTCTTGCGCCATCACCTTGATGAAAGTTTGAAACTGTGCTAAGGCCTTGATTTTCTTGCGCCATCACCTTGATGAAGGTTTGAAAATTGAACATATCACGGTCAAAGATCCACCTATCTTGTGGAATGGCTTAAAGGAGAGATATGACAACCTGAAGTTGGTCACTCTGCCACAAGCACGATGTGATGAGAATCCAAAAGCAAACAGTTCATAAACTATATGTTATCACTGCGGTGGAAAAGGACACTAGCGAAAATTTGCCATGTACCAAGACATTTGGTTGAGCTTTATCAAGCATCTCTAAAGAGTAAAGGCCCTGAAACAAATTTTGTCTCTGACGACAATTTTGACATCACCCACTTGGATGTGGCAAACTTCTTTGAGCAACCCGAGGGGAATATAGAAGATGGAATTGTTTGATTTTATTTTACTTATTTGTATTAGTTAGTAGTCATTAGTATCAGCTCGTATTAGTTAGTTTATGATATAATGTTAGTATTAGCTCTTTAGAATGTTTCAATATGCTTAAATTTTGAAGACATTTTTACTTCCCAGTAAAGTTAGTCGATTAACTAATAAGTTAGTCGACTATCTAATATTTCGTATTAAAAACTGGATTTTTCGCAAGCTAAGTTAGTCGACTAACCGGTTTAGTTAGTCGACTAACCTGATGACTGTTTACTAAGATAGTCGAATAACTAATTAGTTATTCGACTAACCAATATTTCGCATTAAAACTGGATTTTTCCGCAAGGCTAGTTAGTCGAATATCAGGTTTAGTTATTCGAATAACCTAATGACTGCTTCCCAAGATAGTCGACTATCAACTCAGTTATTCGAATAACCTCAACAGATTTTGAAAATATTGTTTAAATATAAACAAACGGATTGAATTTGTTTATTCTCATGTTCGTAAAATTTCTTTTGTTGTCAACCATGGGAATTAAATTGATTGAAGGCTCCGGAAGAGCAACTATAACTCTGCCTAAAGGAACAATATTTATCATAGAGAATGCAATGTTCTCCTCCAAGTTTAAGAGGAACTTGTTGAGTTTTTAAGATATCATTCAAAATGGATATCATGTTGAGACAATAGATGAGAATAATCTTGAATACCTCATTTACTCATAAAAACGAGGCTGCCCACTTCGGTTTGGGGTCACGCCATTTTGCATGCAGCAATGCTAGTTCGTCTCTGACTGACGAATTATCACAAATATTCCCCGTTGCAATTAGTTTTCGGTCATGAACCTAATTATCCCATTTAAGAATTTTTGGATGTGCAGTAGATGTGCCTGTAGCACCGCCATATTGCACCAAAATGGGTCTGCAAAGAAGGTTAGGAATATATGTTGGGTTTTGAATCGCCCTCCATTATTCGCTACCTCGAAACATTGACAGGGGATTTGTACAATGCACGATTTGCAGACTGTCAATTCGATGAGAGACTTTTCCCAAAAGTAGGGGGAGAAGTTGGTGAAACCAAATGGGAAATTTTGTGGAAAAATGCATCATTATCTCATCTTGATCCACATACCTCTATTTTTGAAAAAGAGGTGCGAAATATTATCCATTTGCAAAGAATAGCAAATCAAATGCCAGACGCATTTACAGATTTGAAAAGGATAACAAAATCACATATCCCCGCAGTGAATGTGACAACATCTGATTCACGAATACATATTCATTATTGGAAGAATATGAACATGAAGTTGGTATTGAATATACCACACTCACCCCTAGAAGGAGGTTTGAGATGATATATGAAAATAATGTCACTATTATGGCATGAATGATCGTTGGTCACGTACCTATTGTACGCCAAAATATTTTGGAAATATGACTATTAAAGGACAACGATAATGCAAGAAACATATCTTGCATATAATTTTGACCATGACCATAATGGTATAACTTTCTCTTTAAAAGAGATATTCACCACATGGATGTTGATGAATCTGTGGTAGTACAAAATTAATTGAGAGCTCTAGAAGAGCCAATTATTACTATGTTGGAGAAACGCAATTGATTACCAATAAGGTATTGTATGGTAGTAAGTCTCAAAGAAACTTATTCAGTTTCCAAAGTATATGCTAAAGCGATTGATTATATTGAGACTATAAATAAAGGAAAGATTTGATATCTTCTATTACTACAACTTGTAGCGGGATAATTTGTATATGAAAAGCTACCCGCTTTATTCTCCAGTTTGTACTACACAAACAAAAGAATGCCACAATAAAGTGGATATTTATTGGTATAAAAACCCATACCATAATAAACTTGAAGTTTATTGATAATTGCACATGTCATGGTGTAAATTTGAAGTTTATCAATATTGATAATTTATTCAGTTGGCATTCGGGTTAGCCATCTCATTTTAAGTATGGTGTGCAGTAATAGAGAATTCACATGGGTAAATATTAAAGAACTAGAAAGTTATTTACGAATTCTCTTATATTACTTGTTCTCATTAATTGATTGACCAACTAAAGAGTTCGGGTTGAATCCCATAAATTCTGGAAATATCAAAGGTGAATATGGGCCCATTCACCTGCCATGTATACCACATATGATGCATCTATGATATGGTTACATGCGCGATTGTTATTAACCTGCAGCCTGGCCGGTGCTTGCGAGGTAAATTGCTCAGTAATCTAACTTCGAGCATAATTTCCAGATTTTCTATTCAAGATAGTTCATCTTGATAAGTTGGTTTATATCATAGTTGGTTTAGCAAGACAATTATTGAGTGCCTCCACTTAATAGCTAAACTGTTTCTTATGAGAACAAAGTTATATATATCAGTTTGATATACGTTGTATACGAGAGTATATTATATTCTCCCCTCACAAGTGGTTCAGGGTCAGGAACCAAATAATTTCATCTTATTATTATTAATGTGCTGTGTATATTAACATGATAATGCACAAAGATGATTTCCCAGAGTTGAGGAAACAAGTTAGCTTTCCTAACATGAGAGGGAGACATGATAAACACTTGAGAAAAGGTTACATGGGATGAATTATCATTTGTATATATAGATCCTCGAATATCATAATATGAACCTGAAGTTCATAAAAGGATAATTCAATTGCAACATATTGCAAAGCATGCTATACGCATTTGCTGACCCAAAGAAAGTAACTATATTCTCACTGCAAATGCTCATATTAAGTCCCAGAAGGACAAAGTCTTTGATACGCTTAAAGCGTATAGACAAATCGGTTTCAAAAGTAACTTCTTAATAAAGAAGATGAGCAAATGATCAAAGTGATCATAATGGGGAGGCAAGTGATCTGGAAGATCACATGACATAACACTTCATAAAATCTCATGAGAGATTCAGGTACACCTGAATATATGAATAAAGAGATCTCCATAGGCCCAAACTGGTTCACCAACCTCTCCAATCTCTCGAGACCTCAAAAATTATAAATATCAACCCAAACAAAGATGATATAATGGATTAACAAAAAGCAAGAAGAGACTTAGATATGCTAGGCAAGTAAAACTGTGACTGAGTACAAGACAATAATTAGAAAATAATTCAACAAGTACACAACCTCTACGGGTCCCAACAGTATCAATACATAGCATCAACATGATTTCTAACATGATTTGCAGTCAAATTTCTTTAACACAAGGAGAGCATATAGCTACAAGTTATTCAACTTTACAGTTCTATGGAAAGGATCAAGTCGCAATTCCTATGGTGCACACCCACGAGCCGTCACCAAGCATGCGCGTTACCTCCAAACCAATCACATAACTCATAATCCGAGGTTTCATACACTCAGGAGCAGATTAAAAACTATTACCTACCTCAATCCGAGCAAAACTCTGCTCATACACTTTTTTGCCTCGCGAATTGGCCTCCAAATTCCATGAATCTAACCACAAAAAATAAGCTACAATCAATACGTGCTAAATGAATAGATTCCACAAGAAATTACGAGATTATAAGTCAACATAAGAAATTGGCTAAAAGCAGGACCTCAGGCCCACATCTTGAAATCCAACAAAAGTCACAAAACACGAAAGCCCATTCAGCCACGAGTCTAGTCATACCAATTAATCAAAATACGACACCAAATCGCCACTCAAATCCCCAAAATCGACACTCCAATTCCCTAGCCTCAAACCCCCAAGTTACACTTCGAAAACACACCAATTAGCTGGGAAAATCAACAAGGAAACATCATTATTGAATAAATTTTACCACAAGTGACTTAATGCAAGAATCCGTTCAAAATCTCTCTAAACAATTATCAAATTTCGAATTCAAAATGTTAAAATGAAGCCAAAATTGCGAACCGTGGCATTTATATGATCTGCCCATTCAAAAAACACTAGCGGCCCAAAATCTACTTCTGCAGTCCTATTTTCGAAGTGAAATCTCCACTTCTGCGAAAGTCACTTAGTTCTCGAGCTACCACACCTATGCACACTTATTCTCTTTTGCAGAAATGCTTCTGTGTCAACATGTCTCCTCATATCGAAAATCCTTGGCCCCTCAACTCCTTCACGCTCCGCTTTTACACCCACTTCGCTGCTTCTATGGACTTGCAGCTGCTAAAGGAACCTTGCACCTGCGACCTCTACCCATTTCCTTCGTGGCCGCTTCTGCGAGACCCTTTCTCGCTTCTATGAGCTCCCATTTGCAATGCCCATCCCGTAGGTGCAATTACACCAGTAGTTTCCAAACTTCAGCATCCTTCAGTTTCGAACCTTGATCTGTTAACCACCCAAATTCAACCCGAGGCCCCGAGGCCCCGAGGGCCTCAACCGAACATACCTACAAGTATTAAAACACTATATTAACTTAGTCGAGCCTTCAAATAACCTCAAACAACATAAAAAATATATTTCGCACATAGATTCAAGCCTAATAAACTTTGAAATTTACAAGTTCTACAAATAACATCGAAACCTATCAAATCATGCCTGATTGACCTCAAATGTTTTACACAAGTCAAAAATGACATCACGGACCTATCCAACTTCTGGTATCCCAAACCGATCCTGATAACAAAATGTCCACTACCAGTCAAACTTCCCAAAAATTCAAATTTCACCATTTCAAGCCTAATTCTACTACAGACCTCCAAATCATAATCAGGACATACTCCTAAATCTAAAATCACCCATAAATCTAATGAAACCATCAAAATTCAAATACGGGGTCGTTGACAGATTTGTCAACATTCAGTCAACTTTTCCAACGTAAGCTTTCAATTATAAGTCTAAGTGTCTTAATTAATTACGAAATCTCTCTGTGGACCCAAACTAACTAACCTGATAAGTCAAATAACAGCTTTAAAGTACAAAGGAGTATAAAATAGGGGAAGGGGGCTACAAATCTCAAAACGAACGGCCGAGGCGTTACATCCTCCCCATCTTAAATAATTGTTTGTCCTTGAACAAGTCTAGAAATATATCTATGGTTACACATAGGTATGGATATCTGCTCGCATCTCCCACTCCATCTCCCAAGTAGCCTACTTAATGGGTTGACCTCTCCATTGCACCTTCGCTGAAACTATCTCCTTTGACCTAAACATTCAAACTAGACGATTAAAAATGGCCCCCAGATCCACATTATAAGTCAAATCACCATCCAATAGAATAGTGCTGCAATCCAAAACAATTGACGGATCACTGACATATTTACGGAGCGTAGAAACAAGAAATGTTAGATGCATACTTGACAAAGTAGGTGGCTAGGTAAGCTTGTAAAAAGCCTCCCCAATCCTCTAAAGTACCTCAAATAAACCAATAAATTGAGGTCTCAACCTGCCCCTTCCTCCCAAACCTCATAACAACCTTAATGGGTAAAACCTTCAGCAGAACCTTCTCCCTAACCATGTAAGACACATCACCGACCTTCCTGTTGGCTTAACTCTTATATCAAGACCGCATCACGTAAAGCCACTCCTGAATCAATTTAGCCTTATCCAATGCATCCGAGACTAAGTTAGTACCCAATAGCCTAGCTTTACCCGGCTCAAACCAACCCACTGGAGATCTACATTGTCTCCTATAAAATGCATAATACATAGCCATCTGAATACTTGACTAGTAACCATTGTTGTATGCAAACTCCGCGCACAACATGATCCCAAGTACCTCAAAATCAATGGCACATGCGCGTAACATATCCTCAAATATCAAAATAGTGTGCTCTGACTGTCTGTCCGTCTGAGAGTGAAATGCTCTACTCAACTCAACCTGAGTGCCCAACTCTTACTGCACGAATCTCCAAATCTGCAATGTAAAATGTGTGCCTCTATCTAAAATGACAGAAATTGGCAAACTGTAATAGAACACAATCTCTCGGATATCAATCTCAGCCAACCACTCTGAAGAATAAGTAGTACAAATTGAAATGAAGTTTGTGTACTTGGTTAGTCAATCTACAATCAACCAAATAGCATTGAACTTCCTCGAAGTCCGTGGGAGCGCAACTACAAAATTTATCATGATCCACTCCTGCTTCCACAATAGGATCTCTATCCTCTAAAGCAATCCACCCGGTCTCTAATGCTTATATTTTACTTGATGACAATTAAGACATCGAGCTAGGAACCTCACTATGTCCTTCTTCATTTTCTTCTACCTATAGTGCTATCTCAAGTCCTAGTACATCTTTGAGACACCCAGATGAATGGAATATCGCAAGCTGTGGGCCTTATCAAGAATTAACTCCCATAGCCGATCTACATTGGGCAACATATTCGGCCCTACATCCTTAGCACCCCATCATCTTCAATAGTCACATCTCTAGCATCACCTTGCTGAACCTTGTCCCTGGGGAAAACAAAATGAGGATCCTCATATTGGTGCTCTCTAATAGGATCAAATAAGGAAGGCTTAGTAACCACACAAGCTAGAACCCGACTGTGCTTGGATACATCTAATCTCATGAACTGTTAGCCAAGTCCTAAATATAAACTGAAAAAGGTCTCTCACAAGCAAAAATGAATGCAAGGCTACCCATACCAGTGCCTTCCTACTCAAAGCATATGCCACCATATTGACCTTCCCCGGATGATACAGAATAGTAATATCATAGTCCTTTATGTACTCCAACCATCTACACTGCCTCAAATTTAGATCCTTCTATTTGAACAAGTGTTGGAGGCTCCGATGATCTGTAAATATTTCACCTGAAACACCATACTGATAGTGCCTCTAGATCTTTATTGCATGAATAGTGGCAACCAACACCAAGTCATGAGAAATTATCCTACATATCAATCCACGAAGGACTGTATCTCATGTTTTACGCAATAATCAACAAGGATGTGGATATTTGGCAAAGGAAAGTTATCTTTGGGACTTGCCTTGTTTAGATATCTGTAATCCACACACACTTGGGTCTTCCCATCTTTCTTCTGCACCGGAACTACATTGGCTAGCCATGTGGTGTACCGGATCACTCGGATCACCCTCGTTTTCAACTGTTTCGTTACTTCTTCTTTGATCTTATCACTAACATCAGTTTTGAAATTTCTTTGCTTTTTCTAGACAGGGGATAATTGGGGTAGTTTGGCACTTTATGAGCCATCGAATCAACACTTAGTCCTGGCATGTCATCGTATAACCAAGCAAACACATCTTTGAACTCAATAGGAGTTGGATTAATGCATCACGGGATTTTTATCTGTGTGAATGCTTATCTTGGTTTCCCTGATTTCCTAACAACTACCCAAATTAACCGGCTCAGTGTCATCTAAGTTCAGCTTATGTTTATTCTCAAATTGTTCCTTTTCTCGATGTATTACCCTAAAATCCTCTTCTTCATAATATTCTGATTCTTGGATAATTATTCGCAGTTAGACAACATGTTTGGATCCGGGCATGAAGTCCGGAAGCATGTCATGTTATTTAAAACTTTATTATTAGAATTGAAAGAAGAAATAAAAATAACAAAAATTAGAAGGAATAAAGAGAGATGGACGATGAAATATTGATTTCATTTCATTGAACTGGGAAGATAACAGGGTTTACATTGGAAACCAAAAGACATGAATCTAAAGAAAATATCTGAGTTACACCCTAGAATAGCTCGTGATGAAGAATAAATGGCAGGACAAGTCTATCGGGACGCCCTCCTGATTGGGAATGGCGTAGCCTTCCAATTTTGTAGTTTGGCCTTAGGTCCCATGTATAGCACCTCAGCGGTGCTTGAGCTTTCCCCAAGCTGGACCATGTACGTTTCATACGGTATCTTCCTCATTGCCTTAGAGATCTCTTCAATTTCTTAAGTCGTAAAGACCTCATCTTGTTCTTCTTCATTGTAATTAGGCTTGAAAAATGTTCTATACAGATGTCGCACTGGCTGAGGCAAGAGCCATCCATAATTTTCCTACCATCCACTCATTCTATATCAGCTGGTGCAGGTTGGAATCCTACCTAAAGAACTTTACACCGGAAAGTAGGGTGATAGGTTCAGCTATTCCTTGTAATGATTTCCCGAGCCCCGTCCCACGTTTGAAGCCATACTTGATCATTTCCTTGGCTACCATGATTGATGCATTTGAAAGGAAGGGTTGAGAGCAAGGCTTTCCTTCTTTAAACTGGTTTGTGACTATGATCTCAAAAGCCTGATAGACTATGTGTTCACTCCCCTCTCTTACTTCAAGACATAGGACTAATGGGTCCCGATAAATTGATTGCTCATCTTCTTCATGGACCAAAATCTCTTGGTCCTCATGCTCAAATTTCACCATCTTGTGGAGTGTAGAAGGCACAACCCGTGCTGCATGAATCCACGACCTCCCTAAAAGAAAGTTGTAAGAGGTTTCCATGTCCAAAACCTGGATGGTTACTTCGAAGTTTACTGGGTCGATGGTTAAGATCAGATCAACCTCTCCTGTTGTTTCCTTTTTTATTCCTTCAAAGGCACGTATACATACTGTGTTAGGTCATATTCTCTCGGTATCGATTTGCATGCGTTGCAGAGTTGAGAGTGGGCAAATATATATCCCAGACCCGCCATCCAGCATAACCCTTTTCAAATAGTACCCTTCGCATTTGACTATCAGCTGGAGGGCTTTTTTTTGTGCGGCCTCTTTTGGGGGAAAATCATTCTTGGGATATTTGGTTGACAATAATAAATCTTTCTGCCATGCTCTCCAATTATTCTATTGTGGTTTCCACAGGCACATATGCTTCGTTAAGGGTCTTGATCAATACCTTTTGATTCTTAGTAAAGTTCATCAACAGAGATAACAGAGAGACTTGAGCGGGAGACTTTCGAAGTTGGTCGATCACCTCATAATCTGTCATTTTCATCTTAGAAAGAAATCCTCTGCTTCTTCGGCACTCACTGGCTTCTTACATAGGAAGCGCTTTCTAGTGGCATTTTCACCTCTTCCAAATTAAAATACTTTTTAGTCGGGTTATTTTCTTGAACTTCTCTTGAGATTTCTTTTCCTTTATAGGTCACTACTGATTTGTCGTAATTCTCGGGCAAAGTGGCATGATCCGTCATGGGCTTTTGTGTTGCGTGCCAATAACTACGGGCTCACTCAGTCTTGGTGGATTTATTGGCCCCTGCATCGCGTAAGCTCCCTTGGGTACATACACTTGGTTGTCTTGTTCAGCTCAAATCTCCCGGAAGGATTTAATGTCATCTTCTTTTCTTTGCGGCCTCGAGGGATATAGAGAAAAACATCTTTTGGGGGCGTTGACCCAATTTTAACTTCAATTTTCTTCTCCAAGTTTGGAGGGGTAGTTTTGTTCTTTTTCTCTCCTTTGTCTTGCTTCGGGGCAGCTTTTTGTCTATTTTCTTCATCAGTGATGGCTGATGACTTCAACACTATGTCAAACTCTATATCTTCACAAATCATTCTGATTACCTGCCCATTATTGTGGGCCGACGGTGGGTTGTTAGCACATTGGGAATATCTTCATCCATCAACACTATCTTTCTTTGTTCTATCAAGTTCTCCACGCTCTTTTCAGAGTCCAGCAATCATCCATGTCATGCCCTTCTGCCCCTGATATGCGCATCGAGCACCAACTCTATAAGCAGGTAATGTTAGGTTCTGCTTAGTTTTGGGAATAGCTTGCAACAAACCCATTTGAACCAGTTTGGGTAATATACTAGAATTGGATTCACCGATTGGTGTGAAATTTGGCCTCTTGGGTGGCTCATGGGTGTGGAAATTATTTTTTTGAGGCTGGTGTTGTAGTGAGTTTGGTAAGGAGGTTGGTTTCTAGGAAATGGAGCTTGGTTTCGATTGGCTTGTTGTTGTGGTCGGGCATAAGGTTGAGCATTCATAACCGTGAATGGCTGAGGAGCATAGGCCATAGGGGGTAATAGTGTTGCGTGGTTCTCTCAAAAAAAGGGTGTCTAGGAGTACAGTGTTTCCTTGCACTCGACGCCACCATTGATGTTTCTTTCTTTTTGTTTCTATTCGCTACTCCCTCAAACCCACTGTGGATGACTTGGGAGGTAGCCCTTATAGCGGTTTGGCTCAAAATTTGACCTGTCTTCAATCAATTTTCAATCATTTTGCCAATCTTGATGGCTTCGGCGAAAGGTTTGCCCATTGCGGACATCATATTTTTGAAGTAGTCAGCCTCTTGGGCTTGGAGGAAAACCGCGACCATTTCAATCTCATCCATCGGAGGTTTTACCCCGGAGGCCTACCCACGCCATTTAACCGCGTACTCCCGGAGGCTTTCCGAGGATTTCTTCTTCAAGTTCGTCAATGAGTTCCCATCTGCAGAAATATCAATGTTGTAGTGGAACTGCTTGACGAAATATCGAGCAAGGTTATACCAGCGGGATATATCTTGGTTTATGTACCATTCAAATGCAATGCCAACCAAGCTTTCTCAAAAATAGGCCATAGGGAGTTCTTCCTTCCCAACCACTCCCAATAGCTATTTGCAATAACTTTTAAGGTAGGCAATGGGATCACCGGGACAATCATACTTCTAAAATTTTGGAGTCTTAAACTCCAATGGCAGATGCGCATGAGGGAAAATGCATAAATCAGCATAAGATTCATTTTTTTGCCCACTCAAACCTTGTATACTTTTAAGACTCTGTTCCATACTCCTCATCTTTCTCGCAATCTCTTCATGCTTAGGAGTTTTGGTTGCCTTATCTTTCACCACAGTGAACTCATTGCAAGGTGCTTAAGATTAAGTATAAATGAGAAATTGAGGAGGTTTCGTTGGGAAGGAGGGTGTTTGGAAGGTGAAAGCTGATGGGTGAAAACTAGGCCTGGGTAGTGTAGGTTGTGTCGTGGCTGAGCAAAGTGGGGCGGTGAAGATATTCGAAGCTGCACTGGACAACAGTACCTGGGGGCGACCCTCACAAGGTGTTCCCACTAAATGAGCTGCGATGGTAGGGTGGCTTAGCGGTGTATTCGGGTGACTGGTCGGGACAATAGAGGTACCGCTTGCTTTAGGAAAGAGTTCAAGGAATCCTAGGATTGCGCTGGTTGGTTCTCTTCCATTTGACCAAGTATCCCACGTTTCCATAACCCGGAGACACATGATTCTGTTTTCTTTGGTAGCTGCCGATTCTGAGGTCGGGATGCCTAAGATTGGACTATCATCCATGAAGGGAATTGTTTGAAGAGTCATTTCTAAAGACATCTCAATGCTTCCTTTCGATCACGTAAAGTATGGGTGCGAAGCCAGATTACCATGAAACCAATCACTGTTCTATAAAAACCTAGACTAGATATCACAGTAACAAAACAATTAGTTTGAAACAAATAATGCCTAGGTAATCGAATGTTTGGGGTGTGACGCACCTATATAGTTAAACGTGTTTCTACATGTTTGGCAGCAGTTGCATGTTTCATCCCAGCTTTACCCATACTTCTTTCCACTTTCAAACTCTAACCTCTTTCCGTTTCATCTCTCTTTTCTCTTTCTTTTTTCTTTTGCTTTTCTTCTCTCATTTTCTTTTGATCTTCCTTCTCTTTTTTTCTTCTCTTTTCTTTCTTATTGGAATTATTCACAAAAATTATGATCGGATCCGATGAGGATTGTCTATGTATAGCGATGTTGCTTAAATTGTATCATTACGTAGTTCAAGAAAAAATAAAAAGTAAATGCAAAAAATGGAGAAATAGTTTTTGGGAATTTTCGATTTTCATTAATAAAAACTCGTAATCTTCCATTACAAAGACTTCAAACTACTCGCTTTTTGGAATATAAAACTAAGAATAGAATTATAATAAACTAAAATGCAGACTCGATAAATAAATGATGAGGAATACATTAAAGCATCAACTCCTGGGGCCCGCGACGCATCATTCGGCTTCGCCACGTGCCTACGTGCGAGATCCCCTTGTAGCCGCTCCAAATCACTCATTACCTGGTGGACGAATGTCATCACTGCAGCATAGAAGGTCGCTTGAGTCATATCCTCACATACTTGTCACTTTGCGACGATGTAGTCAATAATAGCTCTAATCCTCTCTCGGATCCTACCCTTTTCTTGAAGTAGCTGCCCGATTTGCTGATTTCTGGCATCTAACACCTGAATGTCATGATGGTTTTTGTTTCACAGCTATTGCATTTCCTCTTCCATTCGAGCTATCAGAGCATAACAATGTTCCCTATCAACTTTGAAATCTTCAGCTCGCTTAGCCGCCTCATTCTCAAGAGTGGTTAACTTTCTCCTCAGATTGGTGATTGTCCCTTCATACTTTCTCTTTATATGTTGCACAAATTGTGTCCTCCCTTCTATGTTCTTAGACAATTGGTCCCGGACTTTTGCTAGATTAACTTCAACAACAACAACAACAACAACTACCCAGTATAGTCACACAAAGTGGGGCCTGGGGAGGGTAATATGTAGACGGGACTTACCCCTACCCAAAAGGGCAGAGAGGTTGTTTCCAATCGACTCTCGGCTCAGTGAAGGAAAGGTAAAAAAAAATACAAAACAAAAGAGCATTAGTAACTCCAGCAGAAATAGCGTAAATAATTATCTAAACATAAGAATCATAAATAAAATAGCATGCAATAATATCAGACAGTAACTACCATAAATAACTACCGTAAGGGAGACACAATTCAATACACAAATCATCTATGGATAGCCCTGTCAAGCCTCACCCAACCCCGGGTGAGGAGTACGAAAAACTCTAGGAGCCCCTATCCTACAACCCTGATACTAGACCTCCAGACTT
Organism: Nicotiana benthamiana; assembly: GCA_034376525.1. Lineage (NCBI taxonomy): Eukaryota > Viridiplantae > Streptophyta > Magnoliopsida > Solanales > Solanaceae > Nicotiana > Nicotiana benthamiana. The sequence continues at coordinate 89,087,344 of CM067337.1, read as the reverse complement.
TCTTATCAAGGGTCATGTCCTCGGAAGCCTGCATTCTAGCCATGTCATGTCTAATCAACTCTCCCCAATACCTCTTTGGCCTCCCTCTGCCTCGCTGTGCGCCGACCATCGCCAGCCGCTCACAACTCCTCACCGAGGCATCAGAACTTCTCCTCCGCACATGCCCGAACCACCTCAGCCTCGCTTCTCGCATCTTCTCATCCACCGGGGCCACCCCCACCTTCTCCCGAATAACTTCATTCTTAATCTTATCTAACCTGGTGAGCCCGCACATCCCCCTGAGCATCATCATCTCCGCAACCTTCATTCTCTGAACATGAGAGTTCTTCACTGGCCAGCACTCTGCCCCTTACAACATGGCAGGTTTAACCACAGCTCTATAAAATTTCCCCTTGAGTTTCTGTGGAACTTTCTTGTCACACAGAACTCATGATGCAAGCCTCCACTTTGACCACCCCGCTCCTATACGATGAGTGGCGTCCCCGTCAATCTCTCCATCCCCCTGAATCACCGACCCAAGATATCTGACATTGTCCCTCTTGGCGATGACATGAGATCCAATCATCACGTCCTTGCCTACTTCTCTCGGCTCGGCGCGAATCTTGCACTCCATGTATTCTGTCTTAGATCTGCTTATTTTGAAACCCTTAGACTCAAGAGTCTGTCTCCATACCTCTAATCTCTCAATAACACCGACCCTCGTCTCGTCTATCAAGACTAGGTCATCACCAAATAGCATACACCAAGGTACATCCCCTTGAATATGTCGGGTCAGAGCATCCATTACCAAGGCAAACAAGAGAGGGTGAAGCGCCGATCCTTGATGGAGCCCCATAACCATTGGAAAATGGTGTGAGTCGCCACCCACCGTCCTAACCCTAGTCTTAGCTCCATCGTACATGTCCTCGATTACTCTGATGTAGGCTTCCGGCACGCTCTTCGCCTCCAGGCACCTCCATAGCACCTCCCTTGGGACTTTGTCATACGCCTTCTCTAAGTCGATAAGCACCATGTGCAGGTCCTTTTTCTTATCTCTGAACTGCTCCACCAGCCTCCTGACAAGGTGGATAGCTTCTGTAGTGGAGCGACCTGGCATGAAACCGAACTGGTTCACAGGTATAAATGTCATCTCCCTCACCCTCGCCTCGATCACCCGCTCCCAAACCTTCTTGGTGTGACTTATTAATTTGATACCCCTATAGTTGTTGCAGCACTGGATGTCCCCTTTGTTCTTGTACAAGGGCACCACCATGCTCCACCTCCACTCCTACGGCATCCTTTTGGTCCTGAAGATCGCACTAAACAACCTGGAGAGCCACTGCACTCCTGACCTACCCATGCATTTCAAGAACTCCACCGGGATCTCGTCTGGCCCGGTCGCTCGACCCCTACTCATCCTACGCAAAGCCCCCATGACCTCGTCCGCCCTAATGCGCTTGCAATACCCAAGGTCTCTATGTTGCTCTGAATGCCCCAACTCCCCTAACTCTATGTTACAATCCCCCTCCTCGTTTAGTAAATCTCGAAAGTACGCCTGCCACCTCTGCTTGACTTGAGACTCCCCCATCAAAACTCTACCATCCTCGCCCTTGATGCACCTAACTTGGTCAAGATCACGCGCCTTCTTTTCCCTAGCTTTAGCTAACCGAAATAACTTCCTTTCCCCACCTTTCTCCCCTAGTTCCTCGTACATGCGACCAAACGCCGCATTTTTAGCTTCCGTAACCGCCAGCTTTGCTTCTTTCCTCGCCACCTTGTAGATCTCCCTCTTCGCTCTCCGTTCTTCCTCGCTTGTGCTCCCTGCCAACTTAGAAAACGCCGTTTTCTTCACCTCCACTTTTCCTTCGACTACATCGTTCCATCACCAGTCACCCTGATATCTGCTTGAATAGCCGTTGGCTACCCCAAGCACAGCCCGTGCTACCTCCCTAACCAATTTCGCCGTCTCTGACCACATAGCGTCCGCTTCCCCAGAACTTCTCCAAGCTCCGTCCTCAGCTAACCTCCTATCCAAATCCTGAGCTTTCTCCTTAGTCAAAACACCCCATCTAATCCGCGGTTGACCCCGAGCACCCCTCCTCTTCCTCTTCACCCAGAGACCAACATCCATCACTAGGAGTACATGCACATGCCCTTATCGCTCCTTCTGAGGATGAGGTAATCAATCTGAGTCCTCGCCGTCGAACTCTTGAAGGTGACCAAATGCTCCTCCCTCTTTTGAAATGTCGAGTTCGTAATCAGAAGCTCGGAAGCCCTGGCGAAATCAAGTAGTGACGTGCCTCCTCCATTCCTAACCCCAAAGTCGAAGCCACCGTGCACCTCACCATAACCACCAACATCATCCCTAATATGCCCGTTATAGTCCCCTCCAATAACTAACTTCTCAGATTGGGGAATACTATGCACCAGATCATCGAAGCCCTCCCAAAAGCGCTTCTTAACCTCCTCGTCTAAGCCCGCTTGCGGTGCATAAGCGCTGATGACGTTGAGGACGAAACCCCCAACAACCAAGTTAATAGACATTAACCTATCATTCAGTTGCCTAACCTCGACCACGGACTCTCTTAGATCCCTATCTACCAAGATGCCCACTCTATTCTTACCTCTCACGACCCCAGAATACCACAGCTTAAACCCGTCTGTATTCCTCGCCTTCGACCCTTTCCACCTAGTCTCCTGGACACAGGCTATGTTAACCCTCCTCTTCTGAAGAACCTTCGCCAACTCAATGGACTTACCCGTCAGAGTGCCTATGTTCCACGACCCAATCCTTAATCTGTGAGCGTCCGCTACCCTTTTCCCACCCTTACCTCCTGCCCTACCCGCAGGACCACTCCATGCCCCCCTACTCACCCCCGCCACCGCCCCCACCCCCCGAGGACATGACCTTACACTATCATCCCCCACTGCGGCCACTATCTCTCCGACCGATTATGAAGAATAGCGACGCACCCACGCACTATAGCGGAATACGCAAAAGGATGCAAACTAGATAGCAACAGAGTAAACTTCACACGGAATGCTAGCTAGAATACGTAAAAAGGTGTAGATAGTAAACAAGAGAGCGGGAGGTACCAAATCCCGGTGGAAGCTAGATTAACTTCAGATTTTTCTAAAGTATCTTGTCTCTCAAGTGCTTTCTTTCTCTGACTCCTTATAAGACTTCCATCTACTCAGCTTCTTCCCTGGTTTCTGGCTGCTACTCTCATTTTCTGGAGTTGAGCTTTAAGGGCTTCGTTTTCCTAAGTTATCTTTTTCTTTTCTCCTTCATTTGTGGCATCTTGGATACTTTTGGAATATCGATATCCCTGATTTATCCTTCTAACTTACCTATTTTGGCTTTGTATCTCTCTTCTGTTGCTAACCTGCCCCACTACTCTTGCGAGTCGTTAGTGACTGGTTGAGCATGGACTCTCTAGCAGGTCTTTCAAGAATCTGAAACCTTTTACCGAACAAAAAATTGTAGTTGGGGTCTACCTTACCTCTAACTAGATCTCGCACCATAGTCTTAGGTTCAAGAAACCTGCATTCATTCCACACCTGGCAAATTCTTCCCTCCGAAAATACGATTTTTGGGCCTAATTCCATAATATGTCTACTCAAATCCTCGTCTTGGGGAACAGTTTCAAACCTGTCCAATTGGCTCATCAACCTGTGAGGAGCATATGGCTAGATGCTCCGGATGCCCATTAGGAGGAGATAACACACTTCAGCTAACATGTATACTACTTCGGTGACAGGAGGCCATCCGAACGCCCACTCAATTTTATCGGCAGTCAAAGAGCTCAAGTATGCAAACCAAGCCTCTATACCCTCTGGGAATTCAACACTCGCAAATCAGTTTTCAAATTCTTCAACACAAATCAAATCGGTCATACCGTAATTCATATACCCAACTGGGTGGAAGAGATGCTCCTGTATCCACAACTGTAGTAACAGATTGCAGTCTTGGAAGAATTTACCCCCTTCTTGATAAATAGTTAAGGCTCAGTAAATTTTAGATAAAATCAGGGGAACCAAAGTGCCATTAGCTTTCTTAATTGCGACATCAGCCATTACTACAAGACCCGTTTCTATATTACCATCTTCATGCAGACAGATTACAATACCCAAGAATGCTGCTACAAAAGCCAAAACCTTCCTTGCCTCCCATTTATCTTTTATTCCTGGCATAGGTCAAACCAGTATTCGGTGCTTCAAAGCCTCGAGGATTACCATATCGTTGATACAAGATAAATTTCATTCCTAAATGTCCAGACTAATACTCAGCAGGTCCATAAATTTTTGGGGAGATACTGGTCTTGGTGACACTGGGTACCGACCTCTAAGGCTTCCGTTAAGGCCAGCATAACCCGTAACTTCCTCTAGTTTAGGTGTGAGCTCAAAGTCAAAAAAATAGAACACATTGCAAGTTGGATCCCAAAAAGGTATTAAGGCTTCAATCACGTCCAACCTTGGCTTGATGTTCAAAAGTTCCATGAGGCCACCCAGAACCTTTCCCACAGTTTCTCTACTGCCTTTTTCTAAATCAATTCGCCACATGTGGAGCTATAAGGGGATCTCTTTCAAAGCTATGAAGGGTTCATTTTCTTTTGTGCACATCCTGCACATTTAAGGTGATTTTATAACTTACTTTGACTCAAAACAAAGAGTTTTAACACAATTTGTTTTCAAAATTCAATTTTAAAAATAAAATTCAGTTTTGCAAATACGTCCTTTCAGCACTTTCGAAAAAAATATTATAAGGCTGTGCCAAATAACCAGCTAAAAAGTAATAATGAGAAATGGTGGATATTCTTGCAACAATCGCATTCTGGCACTCTTTTAGGGACATTCGGCTTATGTTGGACAAGAAAGGCATCACCCTGATTATCTGGAATAAAAATAAAATTTTTGTTCTTTTGGGCTATTTTTGCAAAAGGAAGTTGGACCCGATGATGGTTGCCTACAAATCCCACATCCGGTGAGAATCAAATTGGTGTAGTTCGGGCAAAAGTTTTAATAAAAACAACTATTTTTAAAGAAAAAATTTATCTTTATTTTCATTTCTATTCTTTTTCAAAAATCCGGCGAAGTTTCGGTACCTTTTGGACATTGGATTTTTCAAAAACGGATAATTATCTCTCCTAGCCCTCACATTGCTATTTTCTTTTTCCAATTTTCTATTATTCAGAAGCCGGTCAACCTGAAAATTTGAAGTAATAGATGCCTAAGTAGCAAGTAGGATGCATCAGGATGGTCTTTTCATTTCGGGTACATTTGTCCTAGATAGACCCAACCCATTTGTTGAGTCTCCTAAGTCAAGTGTACATGATGCAAACAAACGTTCCTACTAGGGATCCGGCATGAGGTTTTGTTTTACTAGGATTAAAACATGGATTTATTGTTGTAGACCTAGCTTACCCAAGCGGGCAGCTCGAGCCGGAAGAGGGGGAGGGGGAGGGAGAGACAGCGTACCGGGAATACAAAAGCTTCATCGGCTTTGCAACTTGTCCGTTACTCGTTCTAAAACTGGGATAAGCCTATAACAGAAAAGAAGTTACATGAAGTGCACACTTCCCAGATGATTTAGAAGACTCAGAGAGAATAAGGGATTCGTAGCAGTTTATATACGGTTCACATAATATCAAAGCGGTAAAGCATTTAGCACATTAGGCTCAAACATGTCGAAAAATCAGTTAATAAATAAAGCCAATCACAATAGCTAGTCTAAGCTCGAATTCTTAAACCCTGAACCTAAGTTCTGGGTTGGGATCCCCAGCAGAGTCATCAGAGCTATCCCACCTCCTTTTTTCACTACACCACCGCCGGAGAGTTAGTGTATAAGGGAGTGTTTCCAGTTTAAGTGACATTATTCGAAATGTGATATTTATTCAATTTTTTTCTCTGATTCGCCACTTGGGATATGTTTTTTTTCTGATGTTCCAAGTTACCGGTTTATATTAAATCTAAAATCAAGGAAAATTTGACTTTCTTGTGAAGTCTGCAAACCAGAAATTCCAAATAAGGAATTGCGTTAACCCGAGGGAAGGTGTTAGGACCCCCGGATTCCGTGGTTCTAGCACGGTCGCCTAAACTATCACAATTGGCCTATTATCTTATTTGAAAATATGTTTTATCCTATGGTATATTTTTACTTATTAATTGCTTTTAATTAGTTTTAATAAGATTTCAACATCATCTAAAATGCGTCTTTGGACCACGCCACATAAAATGCACCCGCAGTCTGAGATACATTTTGTATAAGATTGTTGAGCTTTTGATTTGGGTCACATGAAATGCACACCCAAGTTTAGAAAGGTAAATCATTAAAATAACGAGCCGAAAGTGACTATGCATTTTTAACATTGCGAGGGCCATGAAAAATTTACAAAATGGCACGCCTCGATTTCTAAGAATATTAAAAGAATTAATTAATAGGGCCACACATTTTATTTTTTGTTCAGAGCGGAAAATACGTATTCCGATTTTTAAAAGGGAATCCAAACTAAATTTTGGGTGGCCATGAACTATTTGAGTTATTTAATGCAGCTTATCTCCGTTAATTAAACCAACTAAATAAGGCTTAAAGGAATTATAGCTACTTCTAAAATAATGCTCAAAACAAGATTATTAATCACAACTCTATCTATACTTCATTTTTCAGAGCTTGGGCCTCATGGATGAGCTTATCATAAGAGCCCAAATTGAGATCTCATATATTCTGGGTTGATAATGAAATTAATGCTACTGCAATTTGAGGCGACAGAAACTCAACCATACAACTCCTAACTTTGAAACAATACTGACATTCATGGCGCATATGTCATTCACATTAGAGGTCAAAACATGCACTATGAATCCCAATTACGCATATACGCCATTGTACAAATTGCACACCCTTCTGAATAATACTACACGACATTATATTATGAGAAAAACCAAGTGTAAGCGTGAAATCCTTATACCAAACTCAGGGTTTTCAAATCTGATTTTAAACATAGATTCTCCTCAAAACCATTAGACATTAGGAGTTTATGCATGAATATGGACAACACTAAGTAATGAAATCCCTGTAATCAGTAAATCGAGTTCCAAACTTATGCATAAATGAATTTGAATATATGAGGTATGAAAACTAGGCCTAATTCAAACTTAAGAACCCTATTCCTTGATCAATAACACACATAAAAAAAGTCCAAACAGTCTTGCACCATTATATTCAAACAAGTTCTAATCAAAACAAATACAACGTTAATGATATAAATGACTACACAAGATGGTTAAACTGAAGAACACATAAAGGGATTATAATGGCATCTAGTAATCATTCATGAAAGAGCACGTAGCAGTTATCATTTCTTCTCAAGCTTGGTTACATGACTTCATCTTTGTATTTCACATGCTACTCAAAAGTCAGTACATACCCGAATACATCAAAACAAAATCAGAAAACCCAAGTGGAGGTCTAGGAGGAAACAACAACAGCCATAAACAACAGGAGCACTGATTCAGCAGGGGAAATAGCAGCAGAAATCGACTCAACCAGCAGCATAGCACTGTTTCCCAAATATTAAACTTGAACCAACTTTAAGATATGAAGATTTCAACTCATTTCAACCCTAAATGACTCAGAAATTGTTTCAGAGATTGAGAACATAAAAAATCACCTAAAGGACTCAATAGAACAGTACCCAACTAGAAAACTTGAACCAGCCTTTTCAAAAATACCAACTTAATCTATATTCAGCCTCAAAGAGAATCAGATATTGTTTACAAACTTGAAAGCTTCAGAAATCAAAGAAAGAAGACCAATGGAACAGTAATTTTTCTGAAATTTCCTAGCTATTTTTGATTTTTTAGAGTTTTTTTCTGTATTTTTCTCCTAAAATGCCTATATTCATTTGCTAAAATCTTATTTGAGATTCACTTAATAAAATTATTTGAAGAAACAGAAAGATAAATAAGAAAATTAATAGTTATTCTACCAAAAGAAAATGATCAAAATCTTGTAAACTAAACGTGATGCAATAGAAAACATTCAAAGACAGAAGAAACAAACACAATAAGAAAAAAAAAGAAAGAAAGATGATTTAGAGAAGATGAGGACTGGAAATAACAAAATGAAGGCGAAGACAGAATTGAAATACCTAATAACAGGCGAAAAAAATGGCTTGAACGAAACTCTGACATTCTGATTTTGAGTCAAAATTGGTATGCATCGTGCGTTCTTGTTAATAACCGACAAGAAACCACGATTATGGCACTAACTAGTCATCAAAGCTTGAAAATTTTGAAAGATTTTGTAATTTATTTTGCTTTTCTGCCTTTTTAGACTGAAATTGGCTTTGTTTAGTGATGATTCAAGAGATATTAGTAATGGATTGGGGGTCAGGGGGGCCTGAGAGTCTTGGGGTGTTAATTTGGAGATATTAGAGGTGGTGCCGCCACGGAAAACGTTGAGGATTTTGAGGCGGCGTTAGGATTTCGATCTTTGATCAGATATTCGAAAGGTTATGGGTGGATTTGAGGAGAAGCGTTTGGAGATTTGGTAAGAGGTGGCCGAGGAGAATCAATTGTGTTAATTTTGTGGCATTTGGCCGCCAGCCGCCGTCGGCGATTTCCGGCAGTCTATAGGCGGTGGTTTAAGGAAGAGTTTGGTTGGAGCCTCCGAAAGGTGCAGATATGGCGATGAAGGGGGGGAAGGTAGGGGTCACGTTTGGACATAGAAATATTTAAGACATCCCCCGTTTCGGTCTGTCGGATCTCTTGAACATGCACAAAACATGGTAGTTTGAATGATAAGAGGGATAGACCGGGTTTAAATGTGGGTTTGAGCCGGTTTTGAAGGGTTTGGTTATTATTTAATTGGGTATTAGCCCAAAATGGTTTTCTTTTATTATTTAAAAAACTTCTCTTCTTTTTTTTCAATTTTATATTTCTTATTAATTTTCAGATTAAAATAAAACTAAATTAAGTTTAAAAACAAAAATTAATCTACCAAAATAAACTTATTGCTCTTCATGGTAATTTCAAAAATTAATTTAGTCCTAAATTTGGAGAAAACTATAACAATTCAAAAATTAAAGAGTTAAAAATGCAAGAAATGAATTACTATTTTTTTGTAACATTAATTAACTAATTAGTCTAAAATATAAAACTAGACCCTAAATGCAAATGCTACATTTTTTTATGAATTACATAAAAACATGCACACAAATACAAACAAACAAGAAAATTATGAAGTAATTCCTTAGAAAACCATAAATTAAAGAAAAATTCTCATTTTTGGGAATTCTGTAGGAGTAATTCGTGCGAGGCAAAGATCACGTGCTCACAACCTATATAACCTAGGCTCTGATACCAACTTGTCATGACCTATAACCCTAACCTATTGTAATGTCGCCTAACATGGTATTAGGCAAGCCGACATTTTAAAAATATTCTCAACAGTTAACAAACATGAGTCATAGTAGTTTTAAATGTCAAACATTCTCATAAACGGGGAAAAGAACCAAAACACAAAGACTAAAAACTCCCAAATCGAGGTGTCACTGAGCTCATGGGCATCTATACATCACCATTATATAAGTGTAAATATCTAAGAAAGTCTAAATTTAAATACAATAAGAGAAAAAATAAGTAAGGAGAAACAAGGACTGTGAATACTGGACATCTACCTTGAAGTCTCCAGCGATTAGTCGTGCAAAATATAAACACCCACCGTGCCCATAAATACCCGGATCTGCACAGAAAGTGTAGGGTGTAGCATGAGTATAAGCAACTCCGTGAGTACAACTGAAAATAACGAACTAAAAGCAGTGACGATCTTCGCGAGTTTAGCTCAACTTTAGAAATCTCATCACATGAAAATAGGCATGCTTTCACGTTCCACAATTTAGGCCTAATCAATTCTTTCATATCAGTTCAAGTAAAAAAGAAGATAACATCTTTCAGAAAACTTCCAAACAGAGGTATGATGCTGCTAAGTTCAACAATAATGAAGTCAAGATCACTCTCACAGAGCAACAGTCACTCAATCTTTCTTAATATCTCAAACTCAACACTCGAACTCAATAGGTACATGCGCTCACTGAGGGCGTACAAACTCCGGAAGGGATCCTTCAGCCAAGCGCCACATTGATGTAGCGTGCTATCTGATCCCATAATATGTATATATATAAATATATATATATATATATATATAAATATATATATATATATATATATATATATATAGCCTAAGGCCTATTGCGGTGTGCAATCTGATCCATATGTATACATCCATAAGGCTCGTTGCAACCTATAACTCGATCCATATATATACATATCACTCATAGCTCGGCATTGAGGCCCTAACTCAGTCACCAACCTTTCTAGTCTCTCGAGCTATCAAAAATCATAAAAATCAGCCCAGACAGAGAAGATATAATGTATCAACAAGAAACAAGAAGAGACAGAGATATGATATGATATGCAAGTAAAACTGTGACTGAGTACAGACATCAATTAGCAAAAATTCAACAAGTACACACCTCTTTGGGTCCAACAGTATCAACACATAGCCTAAACATAATTTCTAATAGGATTTGCAGTCAAAGTTCTATAACACAGGGAGAATATATAGCTAACAACAAGTTATTCAACTTTATAGTTCCATGGAATGGACCAAGTCACAATTTCTACGGTGCACGCCCACATGCCCGTCACCGAGAATGTGCATCACCTAAAAAAAATCACATAACTCATAATCTGGGGTTTCAAAACCTCATAACCAAATCTAGAACTGTTACTTACCTCAATTCGAGCAAAACTCTACTCTAACACGCCTTTGCCTCACAAATCGACCTCAAAATGCCATGCATATAACCACAAACAATACTATTCAATCAACACAGGGTAAAGGAACCAGTTCCATGAGAAATTACGTGATTATAAGTTAAAATCCAAAATCGGCTAAAAGTCGGCCCCCAACCCACATAAAAAAATGCAACAAAAGTCGTAAAACCCGAAAGTTCATTTGACCACGAGTCTAGCATACAAAATTCATCAAAATCTGACACGTAACTCCCTGTCAAATCCCCCAAATTAACTCTCCAAACCCATAGCCTCAAACCCCTAATTAACACCTCCAAAACACACCAGATAGTTGGAAAACTCAATTGGGAATCATTATTATTGAACAAATTTAACCACAAGTGACTTACCTCTAGAATCCCTTTGAAATCTCTCTCTCAAAAATCGCCAAATTTCAAGTTCAAAATATTAAAACGAACTCAAAATCGCGAACCCTAACATTTATATATTCTGCCAAGTCAAACCGCACCTGTGGTCCAAAATCTACTACTGCGGTCCCGCTTTTGCGGAAGTCACTTGACTCACCAGCTACCGCACCTACGTACACATATCCGCTTTTGCGACAACATGTTCGCTTTTGCGGAAAATCCTTGGCCCCTCAATCCTTCATGCTCCGCTTCTATGCCCACATCGCTGCATCTGCGGCCTTGTAGGTACGGATGGAACCTCGCACTTGTGACCTCTGCCCATTTACTTCCTAGCCACTTCTGCGGCCCCTTTATCGTTTCTACGTGCTCGCACATGCGATTACACCAGTAGTTGCCAAACTCCAGCAATCATTCTACTTTAAACCTTGATATGTTAACAACCTGAATTCAACCCCGAAGCCATCGTGGACTCAATCGAACATATCCACAAGTCTTAAAACACTGTGCGAACATAGTCCAGCCTTCAAATCACGTCAAACAATATCAAAAACACGATTCACACATAGATTCAAGCCTAATAAATTTTGAAATTTCCAAATTCTACAAACGACGTCTAATCTTATCAATTCACATCCGATTGACCTCAAATTTTGCACACAAGTAAAAAATGACAAGACTTACTTCAACTTCCGGAATTCCAAATCGACCCCGATATCAAAATGTTGACCCATGGTCAAACTTCCCTAAAATTAAACTTTCGCCATTTAAAGCCTAATTCCAATACAGATTTCCAAATCACAATCCAGGCACGTTCCTAAGTCCAATATCACCAAGGAGCTAACAGAACCATTAAAATTCAAACCCTCGGTTGTTTACACATAAGATAATATCCGATTAATTTTTTCAACTTAAGCTTTCAATTATAAAACTAAGTGTCTCAATTCATTCCGAAATATCTCCGGACCCCAACCAACTAACTTGGTAAGTCATATAACACCTATAAAGCACACAAGAAATTAAGGAGTAGAAAATGGGGAATAAGGCTACAATCTCGAAATAGTCGGTCAGGTCGTTACACTTCTCAAATATGTTATTGGTCCACATGGTAAGTTTATTTTCCACCAATTCAAGTTTGTTGTAATTTGAATATTATATTTTCTAATGAACTTGGTAAAACATTGATCTAGTTTAGATTGACCATTGGATAAAAAATATTCTGGACTTAAGAGGTGGAAAAGGAAAAGGAAAATGAAAATGAAAAAGAAAAAGAAAAGGTGATTAAAGCGATATTCATAATCTGATACGCTAAGAAAAGAAAAGATAATAAAGCTATATATTATTAGTATATTGTACTAGCTAGCTTCTCTGTTTCGATATCCTTGTGTAGTCTAACATGTTACATGTGGGAAAAGCAGAAGAAAGCAAATAGACAAAGAGAAGGGTTGGGGTGGGGTCCAGTTACACGTAACTGGATTAGGGAACTTAGCTTAGCTGGTGTCGCTGTTTCGAGACCGAAAGCGAAACACAAACATAGAAAGATGTGTTTCAAAGGAAGGACCGCCACAGGGATATGATTCTAAAAATTGCTTTTACTTTTATTGTGTTGTGTACTGGGATTAGTGAAGTTTCCTGCTTTTCCTTATTATTTTTCTTTTTTCCTTTTCCAATGGAATAATTCCGTCCTCTTTCCTGCTACTGATTTGACCTGTTAACCTCTCTTCAAATCCAAACAAATACTAAAGGTAATATTTATTTATCCTAAAAATTAGAAAATAATTAGATTTATAGATAATTTTAAGAATATATAATTTCATTTGGAAAAATTAATATATATAAGGATTAATGTTAAAAATTAACAGTGAAATAAAAGCAAACTGATGTGGTGAATAACATTGACCCTCGTGCTAGATTGGCCTCAAATTACAAAGTATGCTAAAAAGTATAAACTGAACAATATAATTGGAGAGAGCTTAAGAGAAAAAATATGGTAAATTGCTTGATTGTGCGTGAATGTGATGCTTACAAAATGATTAGGTCTCTCTTTATATAGTAGGTGAAGCCTATTTAAGGTATAATTCTAATTACAGAAGGAAAAAAAAATTCCAGTCTTGACTCGATACGTTCCAAGATTTTTTCCACGATCCTTGCCCCATTACAGATATCTCAACTTTTTATTATTCGACCTAAAAGGCTTCTTTCGATCTCGCTCGATCCCTTTCTCGCTTTGGTCTGGATCATGGTTGGTCTCGATCATGGTTGGTCTCGATCTTGATCAGTCATTGATCCACAAACTTATCGACCCATCTCTGTACCATTGTCCGATATAATCGAGGTCGATCCTTAGTTTTCCACCGCGATTTTGGTTAGTCATACAAATTAGGCAAGCTCCATTTTAACCGTATATAGATAGTCCCCTCATTTTTTGGAGTGCAACGACAAAAAACGAATTGAGTCTTCCAACATTCCCTTAGTTGATCATGACATAGGCATAATGACATAAGGAGTAGAATAGACTGGAACGTCTTGTCGATACAGTTCTCTAGGAAGTTAATGCTTGTCAGTCGATAGTCGGCCACAACCGGCACTGAACTGTCGCCTTCAACCTATAAATGCATCTTTGATCTTTCAAACTTACTTACAAATTTACTTCCCTCTAATTTCCAAAATATTTTCCTTCTTTGGAACTCTGAATTTCCTTACTTATTCCATCGCAAAACACCAAGATTCCAAATTCTATTCTCCCTTTATTATAGAAATGATCAAAACATCTAAAACTGTTTCGTAGAAAGAAAACGCTTCTTCATCTCAACCGGCCACCGAGCAACCGGCGGCAGATCCTCCCCTAGAGGGCTTCGTTCCTAGAAAGTGTGCCATTGTTGTTGATTTTAAGGTGGAGATACACCTTCGACGCCGGTTCTATGTGAACCGATATCATGGTATATATCAACAAATATAGAATATCTCCTCAAGAAGGTAAAGGAGGAGTGCAACTGGGTAGGTAAATGTGTAGTAGTTCCTACTCCCGAAGAATCCATCACAACTCAAGTAGAGGGGTATCTAAGTGTCTACATTTACCCCTTAAAGATAGGTCCCTTAGACCCTGTCATCGTTGCCTTTTGAAAGAGGTATGATGTCACTCTTGGTCAAATTCATCTGTCATTCTAGAGGATCGTGATCCTCCTCCGATTCTTTGCAAGCAAGATCGAGGGGCACCATTTTACCCTCGATCACCTTATGTGTCTCTATAGCCCCTGGCTTTATCGTGGGGATATGATCAAGCTTTACTGCCAAGCCACTAAACCCCCATTCTCGAGTATACACGAGGCCTGAGACCGAGGTTGGATTGGCAGATTTGTTCGAGTATATACTTCTGACCTAATCCCTTCCAAAGACATATATTTCCATGTTAAATGGACATGAATCGTAAATATTGCTTCACATTGAATGTCTAACTTTTCCTTTTTTGCTTCGTATCTTTCTTCCTCATCTAAGACTTTATGTTGCAGTTGTGGCCGTCATTCCGGAGATGATCCATGATCTCGAGCATTGGGTCAAAGACATGGTGTCACAACGGTCGTACTCTGAGCATTACTGGACGGAAATATGGAAGGGCCAATGGGAGGTCGATAACGATACTAATTTTTTCTTCATATAACGGTATTCATTTGGACTTTGCATTATATTAATTCATCTTTTTTTCTTTTTGCAGCGCTAGGGAAGGATATAGCAATGAGGCCCCTCTCTGTAGAAGAAAGCTTTTTCTCCTTCTCCTCTCCGAAATATACCAAGGATAAGAAACGTAAAGGTGCTCCGAGTTCTCCAAGCTCTTAGAGCCGGAAAAAGAAAAAACCGATGAGGAGACCCTGTAAACCCAAAGGGGCTCATTCGCTAAACCATGGAGTCAGTAAAACAGCTGAAGGACGAGTCCGAAGAGGAAGAAGGATATGACTCCGGGCTGGTGACTCATGCGCTAACTAATACCGATGAGGAGAAGAAAAGTAGAGGTGCTCCGAGTTCTCCAAGCTCTCCGAGCCAAAAAAAGAAAAAAACCAATGAGGAGATCCTGTAAACCCAAATGGTCTCATTCGCTTAACCATGGAGTCAGTAAAGCAGCTGAAGGACGAGTCCGAAGACGAAGAATAAGAAGAAGAAGAATATGACTCCGGGCTAGTGACTCATGCGTTAACTAATACCGAATTTCAAATTATTGCTAGGTTGGCATGATCTGAAATAACTTTTCTTTATCTTTATAAATCCCCTAAGTCAGAAAAAGTGGAAGGTCCTTCATATCGAGGTGGGAAGCCTACCGATGAAGCAGCCGAGGCTGGTGTAGAAATCATGCTTGATGCTTCCCGTGACAAAGACAGAGCCCTAAAAGATTCTCTTGGGATAATGGTGATTGGAGATGCCCTTTTTTGCCTCTGATAAGTCGATCAAGGATGCTCAGTAGATGGAGATTCGTCACAACGAAGAGGTTCATGAAGAAGAAGATCTTTTTGGTGGCTATTTTCTTGAAGTGGAAGATATCACTGGTCTACGCGACTTGGACGTAACGAGTAAGAGCTCGAGTAAGGCTTCCTCTAGCTTTATACTCACTAACTAGATCTAGGCTCCCAATATTGATCCCGAGCATAAACGACCATTTTATCATCTTGATCCAGAAGGACGCTCAAGTTTTCTCTGCCCCCGTAGGGGTGGCTAGCAATCTATAATGCTGGGAACTTCAGAAATTGATGAATCGTTAAGGGTACTACCATTATGTAATGGATCCAAGGCCTTCTGAGCAGTGCGTTGTACCTCATGTCACCCTCAATCACATAGAACTTTGTTTTTTGGATAATCCCGAGCACATTTATTGAAATAATAATTTCTCCTTTGGTTGTTTCACTTACCATGTTGAAATTGTTAAGTACTCGAGTTATGGGCACAACTTGATCTTGTAGGCCGAGCTGCTCTATGACCCTTGATCGAATAGTGTTGGACGAGCTACCTAGATTAATCAAAACATGTTTAACCTAAATTTTAGCTAAACGGACAGATATTACTAATGCATTATTGTGAGGTTGTTCGATCCCTTCTGAATCCTCATCATTGAAAGACAAAGTCTCTTCTGGTAATAGTCCTGGATCCATTTTTCTCTTGTGATTCTCACATTGGTGCTTTTTAAAACTAGTCCTTGAGGAATATCCACCCCGCCAACGATTATCTGAATCACGTACTGTGGCTCTTTTTCTTGTTCTGACTATTTGAATCTCTGTTTTAAGTGGTTTTTGGCCCTATCACTTAAGAATTCCAGAAGGTGCTCTTCATTGAACAATCATGCTACCTTTTCCCTTAGTTTTCAGAAATATTCTATTTTATGGACGTGGGTGTCATGATACTCGCATATTTGATTTGGGTTTACCTAGGCCGAATCAGTTTGCAAGGGTTGAGGCCACCTAGTATATTTCATATGCCCAATGGACGATACTATGGCTGAATCGTCTATGCTGATGTTTCATTCTGACAATCGAGGTGCTTCTTTGGACCCAACATCTCCATCAAAACTACTCTTGCTCGTGAGCCCTCTAGAGCTCTATCCCCGATCATTCCTTCTATCATTTTAATTATGTTGCGTCCATGCCTGCTATTTCTCCAATCTTCATCGTATGGCTGATATCAGTCTCTCATCGATCGTGATTCCTTGTCGAAGTTTCTTTTAACTTTGTCCATAGGCTTGTTTAGATAAACCAAATGGGTTTGAGCCCCTAGTTGATCATCCTTGACCCTGATCTTTGACTGATACCGATTATGTATATCGGCCCAAGTGATAGCTAGATATTCGATCGAATTCCGCTTCAACTTTTGTAAAGGTACAGAACGACGAGTGTTGAGACCATAAGTAAAATTTTGAAAACTCAACCGTCAGTGACTGACGGCAAATCCATTCGTTCCATTTGGAATCGAGAGATGAATTCACTGAGCATTTTGTTGTCTTTCTGTCTTATCTTGAAGTGGTTTGGCTTTCTGGTAGCAACTAATGACTCCGGCGTGTTCTTTCACAAAAGAATCTGCAAGCATGGAAAATAAATCAATAGAATTAGGTGGTAAATTATAGTACCAAATCATAGTACCTTTCATTAGAGTCTCCCTAACTTCTTCAATAATATAGACTCAATCTCATCATCTTTCAAGTCATTTCCCTTTATGACGCACGTGTATAAGGTGACGTCCTCATTTGGATCTATTATCTCGTTATACTTCAGGATCTTAGGGAAACAAAAATTCTTGGGTATTGGCTTCATAGCCGTATTCGGGGGAAAGGTTTTTGTACAAACCTTTTGGAGTCTAGTCAATTCAATATCGGTGGTTCCCCTGAGATTTGGTCGTCCCTGGAGATATAAGTTTCCACTTTCTTATCATTTTCCTCAATCTTCTTTTTCCATGACTCGATTTGCTTTGTCAGTTCTTGGAGCATCTTTATGATTGCAATATTAGTCTTCGATTCTCCCCCATTCAATCTCTTTGCCGTTGATTTGGCTCTACTCAATCCTGCTTATTGCTCGATTCTGATTTTTATGTTTTGCTAATGTAGCTTGTTGAGTCTGTAACATTTCAAATATCATTCGAAAGCTAATCCCACCTTCTTCACTGCTCTATGCATTCTAATCGGTTGTTCGAGCATCTCTGTGGGTGCTATTTTAATGATTGACGCCCAAATTCCCATTAATGTAAATATGGGAGCTGACCTCAATTGGGTCCACGACCAGAGCTCTATCGGGGTTGACCGGAGGTACTTCGTTTCCTTGAGCGGCTATGTTTTTGTTCTCTTTGTTAAGACCAAGGCCATTGTCTATTTGTGTGGGTGTTATTTGGGATTTTGACATATTGATCCCGAAATCAAATACACTTTAAAGAACAAGCATAAAATAGCGTGTGTTATGAAATTGTAACAGGCAACCACTATTAACCTTGTCCCCACCTGGGCATCGAATTGTTTACCCTTAAAATTGGATAATAACTAAACTTATAAGTGGCATTGAGGATATGTGATTTCACTTGGCACAAGCTGATAACTATGAGAATTAATGTTAGAAATTAACAGCAAAATAAAGCAAACCAATGGGATTAGCAATTGTGGCCCTCGAGCTAGATCACCCTCGACAATAAAGTATGATAAAAAGTATGAACTAAACAGTAGAACTTCAGAGATCTTAAGAGAAAAATGTAGTATATTGCTTGATTGTGCGTGAATGTGATGCTTACAATATGATTAGGGCACTCTTTATATAGTAGTAGAATCCTATTTATGGTATAATTCTAATTACAGAATGAAATCGCATGATTGGATAAATGTCCAGTATTGAGTCGATACGTGCCGAGATTTCTGCCATGATCCTTTCCCGATTAAGAATATCTCAACTATGTGCTATTCGACCTAGCAAGTTTCGTTCAATCTTGCTCGATCTCTTTCTCACTTCGGTTTTGATCACGGTAGTCTCGATCTTGATCGGCCATTGATCCACGAACTTACCAATCTATCTCCGTACCATGGTCAAATTTAACCGAAGCCGATCCTTTGTCTGCCACCCCAATTTCGGTTAGTCATACAAAATTAAGAAAGCTCGATTTTGTCTATATACAATCTGTCAATATTATTTTTCTTGCCTTGTTTATTTTATTAGTTAGCAATATAAATTGTATTTGAAGATATAAAACACAATGCATAGACATTCCCTTTTATATTCTTTTTGAATTTCGAATAGTTTGATAATTGATTTTGTTCATTCTGCGGTAGATTGTTACGGTCTTCTACTGTAAGATGTACAAGTTTGCTATCATCTTATTATTTTGTACACTGTGAGGGATTTGATGGGTAATTATGCCTTTAATCATGCTTATATTTTATAAAAAACCCTTGCATTTCTAATATCATAGTTTACTATGTATTATTTTTACATAAGATAATACTAAGTGAAATGTATAACTAATATAACTGATGTTTTGCTAAAGATTCTTGTTTTTTCATGTAAATTGCCTTGTATTATCCTCGACCTTATTAAATTTAGTGCAAATATTTGTTACTCGAGCTTAATAAGGATGTTTTTATGTGTAGGGGTCAATTAGAGGTGATATGGAATGATTGTTGTTATGAGCCGACCGGTTGCTTCGAGCATTTGCATTTGGTTCAGTGATTTTGAGATCATGAGTAGTTTCATATGTTGTATTATGAGTTGAGTGTATGGTCAGTTTGGGTTTTAAAGGGGTTCAGGATTGAATTAAAGGAATGATTCTAAATTTAGATGTTTCTAGAAGGTTTTGTCTCCAATGGGCGAAAGTTGATAATTTGAAGGTTTAGAATGTTCAAACGTTTGACGGGGAGTTGACTTTGATAATATCAAATTTTGATTGTTGTTTCAAGAGTTGGAATATATTACTTATATTGTTAGGATTTTGTGTGCAATCTTTGAGGTGATTCCGAGCTGTTTGGATGCATTCGATGTAAGTTTGAAGCTAGGAAATTCAAAATAGTTCATTAAATTTGAATTGAGATGCGATTCATGGTGTAATGTTATTTTGCGGGATTTGAGGCCTTGAATATTTTGTATTATGTTTTGGGACTAGTTGATATGCTCTTATGGGTTTGAGGGGCTCGAGTGAGTTTTAAATCATTTCCTTGTTCTTCGGTCAACCTGGTTCTGGTATCTTGTTCCGTGCATGTTGGAGCCTATATGCAGATTCGCTTTTGCGAGATGTTGGCATGGTCAGTCTTTTCGCTTCATCGGTGAGGGGTCGTAGGTGTGTGGACGTATCTGAGTTTATTTGATCGCAGATGTGGATTTGACGCTCAAGTTGGTTGTTCGCTTTTAATGGTTTGCGGTTCCGCGCTGTTGCAGATGCCAGATTTTGCGCACAGATGCAGGCTTGCAGGTGAAAGATATGGTTCTCAAATGTAGAGATGCTTGGGAAGTTTTATAAAGCACTCTATTTTCGTACTTTGAGTTATTTTATCACATATTGAGCTGGGGAGCTAGGATTTGAGCAATTTTGGAGTGGATTGTCACCACATGGAGTAAGTATTTTTTTTACTCGGATTTGATTATTTTACATAATTCCATAGTTTATTTTGGCATTTAATTTGATGAATCAAAAAGAGAAATTGAGGGTTTTTGTCAAAATATTTCTAAAGTTATTTGAGATTAACGTCGATCTGGAATCGAATTTGCGCGAAAGTAGTATGATTGGAGTAGTAATAGAAATATGTGAGTTTTGTTGGGTTTCGAGGTGTGGTCCTGGGGTTGACTGAAAATATTTTATTAAAGATTTGGTTTATCGTTTGGGTTTGATTTCTTTTGGCAGTATTTGATAATTTTGAGTTGTTTTTTGTTAGTTTCGAGCTTTTTGGAGGTCGACTTGCGCATGATGGTATTTTTAGAGTATCGATTTTGCTTTCTTAAGGTAAGTATCATACCAAAACTTTCTTGAGCCACTAGTTGTGTTAGTTATTTACGATAGCTACGTGTTATGGGTGACACATAGGTGTGGATATTGAGCCCATGTGCGTACATGCGCGTGCTTTTTATGCTCGGGGTAGTAATTAGGCTATGATATGCCTTGGATTGATTGCTATGCTTTCTGTTGTGTTTCTTAAATTTTTACCCCTCCTGTGACCTATTTAAGCCATGTTTGAGATTACATAGAAGTTAATCTCATGATTTAAATTGATAGTTGCTATTTTATGATGTATTTATCTAATTTGAGCTATGAAATCACACATGCACATGCATACACCTTTACCACATCACTTATACCAGTGCAGGAGTATGAAATGATATTCATTGATTGTATACATATGTTATTCTATTTTTGTTTTCTATATGATATGGTTTGATTGGTAGCCTGTGACCATGTTGGGCTGATAGTGATATTATGTATGTGGCCACGTGGGGTGAACTGTGATATTATTCATGTGACAACGCCGGACGGATCGTGATATTATGCATGTGACCATGCCAATCAGATTATATAGCATGTGAATACGCTGGGTGGATCATGATATACCCTATTCCTATGCCGGACAGATTATGATGTTGAGCATGTGACCGCGCTTGGCTGATAGCACGTGAGTTATGCGTGCTACATGTGGATATGGATCCATCCTCCTAGGGTCACTCTTTCATGTGACTTCTTGACGGTGTACACACAAATTGTGAGAAGTCGAGAAATTTTTAGTTGATGTGGGCTCTGGGAGAGTTGGTCATTTACTTGGTTTGGTTACGAAGATTCTGATGTGGGCCTTAGAGCCGTGATGTGAATTATATTTGGACCAAGTTGTGCACTGCAACAGAGCGGTATTTGATATTGCATTTCATTTTTACTTGCAATTTCTTGGTTGTTTACTTGATTTATTTGCATATCTTTCTTATATGATGGATTGTTTACTGAACATAATATGTGAAGAGATTGTTGAGAACCAAGATGGTTTTATCTATGATTTCATGATTAGATCATAGTTCTGTTGTATTCTAGTTGGAATTTATGAACTTGTATAGGAGATTGGCGAGTATCATTTATCGTTCTTGTTTCTAATACCTCGGCGAGGTTAGTTATTATACTTGCTAAGTACATGAGGCAGTTGTACGCATACTGTACTTCTGCAGCTTTTATGCATATCTATGAGCCGAGATGATGTGCATGATAGGAGCTGGCACTGAGGATGTACTTACTTTCTACATAAAGCAACCACTTATCCTTAGGAGATTTAGATTCAAATTTTGTTATGTACATTCCAAACAGATATTGTTTTTCTTTTCTTACTAGTTTTGTTAATGCAAGTCATTGTAATCATGACTTGTACTACCAATCCTAAAATTATTGTATAGAAACTCAATTATTTCATTTATGGATTCTTATTGTTCTCATTTGAGTTGTGTTGACATTTGTTGTCTTACCTAAAGGGTTAGGTTAGGTTCCATCTCGGCTAGGTGAATTTTAGGGTCGTGACAATTATGCATAAATTGAAGCTATTATAGAAGAATTTAGAGGAGTATGATTTTTTTGCATCTAGGTTTGAGCCAGACATAGTTCAAAATGCAAAAGACAATACTACATAGAGATAGGCGCTCAACTTTGCACCGGGCACGATTCAAAATGCGGAAGCAGGAAACTTTTCCTATTTCGGCTAGGACTTGATAGTTTCGAACCCACACACACCACAATATGTATAAAAGGGATTATAAACCTAACTTGGAGGGGATCAAACATATTTGGGAGGAGAGGATGCCATTTTGGAGGTAGAGAACACAGACCACTCTTGGAGGAGGCTTCTAACTAGTTTTTTTACATGCTCAAAACTCGGGGAGCATGACCGGTTCTCAACCGAGTGATCTTGGCCGAAAAAACATGTTATTTATCCTTCTACTCCATACTCATCCATGAAAAAAGAGTGGAGATGTACTCCATTAATTAAATATTGAAAGGGTTTCATAAACAACACCCATTTCGTTACCATTAACATCTTAATACATAATTTCCATAATACTTTACAAAATCATAGTTTGATGTGAAACATCTGATACAAACCCAACATTCTAGTATGACTTCCCAACTCCAAAAAATATAACACACACTATGTCTACGAAGGCTCTACTAAATAGGAGAGATATGCTAGTTTAGGAGACAATACCCTGGCTATACAACAAACATACACACATGAAGCCAAAAGGAACAAGAACCCGAAATGAAGTGGTACTTACGAAGTCAGTTGAGAGAATTATTTACCGCTATCACTAATTTATGCCGCCTACTATGGAACCACTGCATCTTTTAATGGATACAGCGCCCCTAAAAAAGGAACGTGAGTAATATGGAATAGTAATCATATGTAAGGTAGACATAACAACATATGGGAATATGGTAAGTCAAATAAGCGACAAATACAACACATCATAAAACTACGAATGACCTAAAGAGTCACATTTCAATTCTTATTATACTTATTTCATTCTGAAAATTCTTTTGGGATCAAGTGTGCATATGAACTATGTATGGGATACAGAATATAATTTAAGTGTAACATGTACAAATAAGAACAATGAAAATGGCACCTATTATTCGTGTTGGCTATGCATCTCACTAGACCGTCCATGGCACCTAGTCATTTACATCATACATATGATACACCTATGCATTTCATAGACTCTCCATAGTGTTTATTCACATTATGCACCTATGTGTTTCATAGACCGTCCATAGCATTCAGATATTACACATATACGCATTTCATAGACCTTCCATAGTGTTTACATATTACACATCTATGTGTTTCATAGACCGTCTGTAGTGTTTATATATTACACATTTATTCGTTTCATAGACCGTCCATAGTATTTAATATTACACACATATGCGTTTCATAGATTGTCCATAGGATTCCATGTACAATACACATATGCATTTCATAGAGCGTATATTGGGTCACATAATGGTACATGCATGGTGAATCAATAATTCGACTTCAATGGCACATGAACCCAATTTCATATCTTAAGTTCTTCATCATTTGGCATAGAACATCTGCCTTTCTCTTCTCGTTATTCACTTACTCACTATCTTGAGGTTATTAGCTTTGTTCATGATTCTTAGAGACTTAACATCAAAGTAATTTGCATTTATGATTCTAGAAGAATAACTACTATGATTGAAACATATTTGAATATACCATGCCTCATATTTCTCGTTTTGGCAATGTAGCAACATTTCATATTCATACTACTACTTGCATTTTCCATGGGTGATCATAGGATAGTAATAATATATATCATATAAAGGAGTCAAATCTCATTTTTTAATCCTTCACACATCGTTTCATTTCATTGGCGCCTTTGGCCACAATTTTAATTCTCACTCTTGGCACGATAGCCACATTTATATCTTCAACCCACTCTTTCCACTTTCAAGCATCTTTAATGATTTTCAGCAATAAGTCATTTCAAGTCAAGACTTTAGGTACACATATGAGCAATTAAGAGTCTTAAAAACGTTAAGCTTTCTTACACAATTTGGCATATTAGCAAAACCTTCATTTGAACTCGAATTGAAGTCGTAACATTTTTAATATGTTACCCATACTTTGAACACATTCTCAATTGATAACATAACATTCATGAGAATTTTGTATACATATTGAACATGTATCTTTCAACAAAAACTTATTCAAAATAGACAATTTATAATTAACAACCCGGTACTTACAAGAACATCGTGGGATTCAATTTTAAGATAAGAGTTAAGCCAAAACACCTCATTTTGTGATTTCCTTAAGTTACTACAATGTTCTGAAAATTCTAGCAACTTTATTATATTTAGAGACATAGCAAAAGCTGAACCATAATTAGGACGATATTTATGGTTTCAACTTATTTGAGCATTTTATCTAACACTAAGTGTACATTTTGATACCAAGGTTCTTCTTTGGTGGATTCTTTCATCCCACAAAAGTGAAGCGATTTTAGAGTAGGAGCATATTGGACCTTATTCTAGCCAGTTTTCACCATTGTGTTTGGTTGGTGACATGAGAATTCTATCTGAGCTTATAAAAAGTCAACAGGTAAGGAATGAAGTGCATATATTCTAAAATTGCGATGTCAAGGAGACAAAATGACATCCCAACTTAAAAGTTGAGAATTACAAAATGCAATATTGTTTACTCGGTTCTTTTGTATTTCACCACCACCCCAGACCATAACCGAAAGCTTGAATCAAATTTGGGGATATAATTTATATTATAGGAGGAGATAAAATTGGTAAAGATGATATAAGTCATTCCACGACTATAAATAAGGTGCTTCCAGTTCTATTCTTTTGTTTTATTTTTATTTTTTATTGTATTATCATTGTAGCATTGTCTTTGTATTTTATAGGAGGATGAGTATAGAGTCAAAGCTAATAGGCATGTTAAAATAGAACAAGTGGTCGGAACTAAGTGTGGGATGCCCACACAAAGGACCATACCTGGCAGAAGTTTGAGTATCCTGTCAGCTGCAAATACTTCGGCCTTTTGGCCTAACAGGGAGTCTCTCTGTATCGCGTGACCGGTCATTTTGTGTATTTGTGCTCTACTTCCCTTTTTGATGATTCACACATGTGTAATTTTGGCTTTATGATGTACAAGGTTGATTAATTTTGTTCCGAGAATATTTTAGCTTGATTTGGAATGTTTGTTTCTTGGCTTAGAAGCCTCTGTTGACTATGTTGTCCAGTGGTTAACTTTTGTGAAAAATGCCCCAAAAATTTTTTTGAATTGCTTTGATAGGTTCATCTTGGGCGTATTCTAAGGTCTACTTGTTGATTTGTGTTGTCTTGTCAAAAGTTGGCAATTTGAGGTTTAGAAGAATTTTCAAGTTTGACTGTAGGTTGAATTTTGGCTATCGGGTTCAGAATTTGGTTTTGGACTTTGAATAGGTTTGTTATGCTATTTAGAACTTGTTTGCAAAGTTTGGTGTTATTTGGAATTGATTTAATAGGGTTCAGACGCATGGTTGCAATTATAGAGGTTCTTGAATGTTTCTTTGAAATTCATGCGCTTTAATGTCTGATTTGTATCCCTAGATTTTATTTTTGTATTTTCATCGTGCGAGCAAGTTCATATGATATTTTTATATTTGTATGGATATTTAGTTTGGAGATCTAAGGGCTCGGATGAGTTTGAGACGCATTTCGAGAAGGTTTGGACTGAAATTGGACTTGTTGATGTACTAGTGCTCTGATGTTGCAATTGCGAGCACCAGCTTCATGATTGAGAACATGGAAAGGGAGGCTAAAGTATTGCAATTTTGATACCTTGTACGCATTTGCGAAGTATGAGCCTAGGTAGGACAGTTCGCATTTGCGATGCAATTGTTGCATTTGTGATGGGAACTTGGTTCGTATTTGCAAACCCATTGCTATATTTGTGAAATTTCCCTTATGTATGTCAATTCGTATATGTGAGCGTTTCTTCTCAATTTCTAAGATTTACCAATTGTGAAGACAGTGTTGCAATTGAAACATCTGAAAATAAAAAAAATTATGAATGTCGAGATTTTAGTCTCATTTTCATATGTTAGACTTGGTGTGAGGCAACTTAGAGAGGGGTTTCTCATCTACAAACATTGGATAAGTGATTCTAATCAATTTCTAACTATATTTCATGATTATATCTTAGATTAAACATCAAATTTATGCGAATCAAAGAGCAAAATTGGAGATTTTGTCAAGTTTCGAAAAAAATAAAGATTTGAGTTTTGAGAGTCCATTTTGACTCGGATGAGAAAAGTAAACACATATATGATCTCATGGTGTTATGGGTAGTCATAATCTACCCTTGAACCGGGTTTTGACCTGGCGGGCTCGGTGTTGACTTTTGTTGCCTTTTTTGAATTATCTAAAGATCAAATCTTTGTCTACTGTGATTAGTTTGCCTTGCATTGTTTTGTGATAATAAGTCAATTTGATTAGATTTGATCTGTGTGGAGGATTAATTTATGGGAAAAGCTATATTCAAGGGTTGTTTTGGCCTATTTGACGTAAGTGTCTTGCCTAACTTTGTGTGAGGAAACTATCGCTTAGGATTTGGGTTGTTTGTGCTAATTGTGCTATGTGAAAATCGTGTACACAAGGTGACGAGTGTGTGCACGAATAATACGTGGTATTTTGACTATTTAGAATTTTGGACTTATTCTATGCATATACTTGAACTTGATGTAACATGTTGCATCTTTTTATTGTCAAA
Organism: Nicotiana benthamiana; assembly: GCA_034376525.1. Classification (NCBI taxonomy): domain Eukaryota; kingdom Viridiplantae; phylum Streptophyta; class Magnoliopsida; order Solanales; family Solanaceae; genus Nicotiana; species Nicotiana benthamiana. Next base: position 89,060,389 of record CM067337.1, on the reverse strand, counting down.
TTTATTTCTTACATGCTCTAATTGTCGTTGCTAGCATTTGTTACACTTTTTATTGTTGTAATTGATCATATATGCTTAGTTGAAGTTACTACCTCTCTTATTGTCTTATTACTCCCTTATTATTAAATTACTGTTACTTGAAGTTGTTATTTCATGGAATATCTTGTTGTTTAGTTATTGATGCTGAAATTGTGGAATCCATTATCACATTGAGATTAAAGTTGTTAATAGTTGATTATTCCACATTCATTTTATTGTTATTGAGATAGTTGTACATATTGGGATTGAGCCATGGGCTATTGTAACTTCCCATTTTTCTAAGGCGAAATCGGGTTTATGACATTTTTGGAAGACAACTCTTTCCCTTTTGTTAATTGGAATTGTGAATTTGAAGAGTCACCACCTAATGATTAAGTGCATTAGGATACTAAGAAGGGTTTGAGTTTGAAGAACCAGAGTTCGGGTAAGGGCTAGAAATTATCTCGGTGGGAAGGTGTTAGGCACCCCTCAAGATCTACTTGTATAGTTCCTAGCCATGTTATAATTGTGACTTCACATAATCAAGTAAGTAATTAAGGGCTCAAATAGAAAGAGTGTTAATGCAATATTGCAAATAAGTTTAAACTTATGGAAAGATAAAGAGGGCAGAAATTTTGTGAAAGATTTAGACAATGCTAAAAGTAGACGAAGCATGTAAAAGGGAGGGGGTTCCTAGGCTTATGATTAATATAGATCACGCCACTGTAATACGTAGTAATCACTCCTCAGGATAGGGACTACAAGAGGTATTAGCACATTGGTCATCGTATCCATATCTACCTTTCCCACCCCGTTAAGGGATTAAAGCGCAGAATTGTATCGTTACCTACTGCATGCTATTACCCGTCACGATCCTATAAGTCCCGAAGGCGCTAGGACTACTAATCCTAAAAGTGTAGGGAGTTGGGCCCTTTTTAAAGTTTAAAAGGATAAAAGTCTAAGGCAACAAGCAAGAAGACATAGCAGTTAGGGGGAAAGCAAATAGCAGTTAAGGCTCAAATAGGCCTCTTCACTTAAGGAGCAAATTATATAGCATGACTTCAAGTACTAGTTATGGTCTATTTAACTTTAAAGAATAGGATAGGATGATTCATGACATATTTCTCAGATGAGGAGTCCGAGTTAGCCTTGTCTAGATGTAGATATAAAAAATGACACAGTTAACTAATTGCCTAATAGTTTTCCTAAGTGAGGACCTATAGGCGTGACATCTAATAGAGCTTACTGATTTTCAGAAAGAAATAAAGGGTTGCTGGTCATATAAACAAAAGATCTACAGATTTTTACGACCTTATGACATATTTTAGACTCGTAGATGAAATAGATGGATTTGGTTCAATTGATTACTTATATAGGCATGATTTCTAAGCGTCGTTTATTTTAAATTGCATAAAAGCAAGAGTCCCATAGGCATGGTATCTAGAATGAAGTTGATTATTATTAAACCTTTGATTGTTTTCCTAATGACATGTATATGCAGAAGTGTAGAGAACCTAAGATCATGATTTCTATATGCAAAACTTATAGGCATAATTTCTAAAATGAAGAAGTGCAGAAAACTTATGGGCATAACTTCTAAAATGCAGAAGTGAAGAACTTATTGGCATATTTTCTACGATGCAGAAATGCAAAAGTGCAGAAAACTTATAGGCATGAGTTCTAAAAGCAGAAATGCATAAATGATAAATAACCTATAGGCAAGTTTTCAGCCCTTTGCATGCATTCATCCCCATCCCTTTCCACTAGCCATTCCCAATAGTTACTACAAATTATTATAGACCCAAATGAATCGGAAAAGTAAAATTACATCAGAAGTTCCACCTATATCCAAACAGCCTAATTCAGGCTCAAAGTCCAACAATATTTGATAAACCAACTTCCACGATCAGATTTCCAAAAGCCTTTCTCATATTTGGGATTTTCCAAAGTTCCCAAGAGTCTTAAAGGAGCTCTGGGCAGTGCTTACACCCCAAACACATTGCATATTTAAGATCATAGTGCAGTGTGAAAATGCCAGCCCTTAGATATCCAAGTTCACAGGGAACTCGAGGTCCAAAACCAAGGCTCATAAGAGGGAGGGGGGGGGGGGGGAGAAACTTAAGAGTCTAAGAACAAGTGTAAGTGCATAGAGGGGAATCAGGGAGAGTCATAGCAGGCTAGTGGTCATGCCCATCAATTGAGATGCTGACACACCCCTGACCGGCCTGTTAGCTAAACTTAGGAGTTATGATCCATTGTAGATCAGGTTATGGCCTTGTCAGTAATTAGGATACTTCCAGGCCAAGAATCTAAACTCAAACATATAGAAGGGAATAAGGGTAGGGATTCACAATAGAAACAGATACAAGGAAGAACATAATTAGCCTAGATCATTTAACATTAGCAGTAAAACAAATAAGAGTGCTGGAACTGTAATGTAAACACATAGGGATGATGCAGAAAACTAAGTGAAAAACATACCATTTTTAAAGGAAAACAAGAAAGAAAATAGTAGTCTTGAGAGAGCCAAGTTACAAACAAAGTGATTCCAAAAGATCTCAAGCAAAGCAGACTGTTGAATTCAAAACAGTATTGCAATTACTGAATTTGAAGACTAGTAGTAAAGGTGGTGTAAAGATGAAAATCATAAAGTGTAAGTTTGTAGTTCTAAGGTGTCCTGATCTCGAAGTGTGGATGTGAAAGTATTGAATTGCAAGTGTGTTAAATGTGCAGATGGGCAGTCCATGTTATAATACAAAGAAAACCAAGGTAAGGAAATATCGTTGAAATCAGTCTTCCTTTGGTAGAGGATTTCTGATCCAACGGGTAAAAACCAATTAAAGAAAGAAAATTTGATTAAAACCTTTCAGAGCAGTACAAAAGGGATAAATACACAGAACTTATTTACGGAAAGCAATCAATAGTACATGGTTTGTGCCAAATATGGCAAGGGAATCAATCAAACAACCATGAAACCAAATTTAGAAGTTCAATTTGATTGAACCAAGTCAAGAAATGTAAAGGAGGTTCAATCAGAAAAAAAATTAATGACAAATCATTAGTCTTATTAAGTGAATTTCATAATCAATCACTTAGTTGGTTAAAACCTTTTTGGAAGAGGAATTTTCTCATATATAAAGCACAAATATCGAAGAAAAAGTTAGGTTAGTTACAAAAAGAGTTTAACATTGAAAGCCTCAGAGTCACAAGCAAAAAATGCCACAAGTAAAAGAGATTGCAAATTCAATTACAGACTCATAGTGAGTCTGAAAGCCTAGGGTCCCAAAGTGGAACCCTAATACCATTTACCCAAAGAAAAACCCCCAAATACTAGGGTTTCAAATTGAGTCAGATAGTATAGGTGAAAAAACAAGTCACTGAAAGAGGCTTAGAAGTCTATTTCAGAGACAAACATACACAAACAAGTTTAGTAGAAAGAGATGATACGAGTTTTTAATCAACAATAGAGAAAAAGATGCTTAGCAGGAACACGAACAAAGTTCAGTAAAGTGATCAAAAATCGTTGAATTCACCAATAAACACATATAGCAAAGAGTAAGGAAAAGAACACAAATTTATATGGGAGCTTAAGAATAACAACAAAAGATAGAAAAGTCTTGCATAATAGAAAAGAAACAAGAGAGAAAACTCATATGTAATAAGAGGAAAACATATGAGCACATAACACACGTGAAGAAAGAACGGGAAGAATCAAAAAAATATTTGAGGAAAACTTTCTAGAAACCCTAAAATCGAAATTGAACGGTTTTTATAAATGAAATTTGGGGAAAACCTTTAAAAAGTCAAGTAAAGCCCAAGCATGGAGTAGATCTAAGAAAAATATGCAAGTACATAACCTCAGATAGCGCAGAATTGTAGCGAAAATCCTAGAATGAGAAAGGTCTTGAAGAAAGTCGGATCCTGAGTCGAAAAGACTCATATTGCTTGAACATGCCGGAATAACGGCCAGGGAGGCCATAGATCTATAGATCTGAGAAAGATCTTAAGAGAACTATTGATGTCGGGCTTCAAAACCTTGAGTAGCATATGTTTAATGGCGAGAGAGAGTGATTACAGGCCATCCATGGCCTGGAATACCATGGATTCTGATGGAATCATAGTTGAATAAGGTGGGAATTGATTAGGGTTTTGGAGAGGCTAGAGAGAGTTTGAGAGACAAGAGGCTTAAAAGGCGGCGTCTCTGATAGAATAAATTAGGTTTAGATATGTTTGGAAATTAAAAAGGAAAGAAAGAATCACGGCCATTGATAAAATTGATCAACGACTATGATCAAAGGGGAGCTGGGTAGGTTTTAAAATCGGGTCGTAGGTTGGGTTAAAACCAAACCAATTCTAATTTTAACCGAACCAATTTAATATAAAAATAATAATAATGATTTTAAAAGTGAAGTAAAAACACTGAGACAACTAACATTATATAAACATTAATCTAAAAATACTGGAAATAGTTTTATAATTGTAAAATGATGTTAATCATAAAATAGGCTATAATTGTATGCAATTTAGCTTTAAAAATACCACGTGAATTTGTAAAAATATAAAAAAAACACATTAATCAAATTTTGGTGTAAATATGAGAATAGAAATAAATTTTTCACCAAAATAATAATTTTGGGAATAATTATTGGATTTGTTCTACTAAAAATTTCAATAAATTGATTTTAAAATCCTTAAAAATCAGGGAAACATACAAACATTCTTGGGCATGCTTATATATGCATGCACATGCTATTTTAAAAGTATTATTTATATAAAATACATAGGAAAAAAGTGGGTATCAACTGCTACATGTGGTGATAACATCGGTATTATTGATTTTGGCAAGTGTTTTCGCATATGGGCTAATGTGGTGCAAGTTGAAAAGTGTGTTGTGATTTTGATATGCATGCAGTGATATTCGTATAGAGGTTGATATACCAATAGTGAGATAAGGTTGGAATTTATACGTGTGTGCTAGTATGGAAATTACTTGAAGTCACTTGGTGAGATTACAGTACTAAAACGCGTGTAGCTATTTTAAATAAATATATTAGAAATAAACGCAAGTCTTATGCTGTGATATAAGGAAGGATTGTGAACGAAATTGTGAATTATGGATATGATGCGGTACCACGGTTGTGATTCTTATTGTACCTCTTATGTAATAAGATTTGTTGGCTAAGCAGTTCTTAATATTTCTTCATGGTTTTACGTGTAATTTCCCGTGTTTGTCTACTTGTTGTTTCCGGCATGTGTTATTTCCTCGTTGTTTTTACCGCTTAAATTTTTGTGGTTAGCCTACATTATTGAACTGATTACCTTATATTTTGTCACGATCTGAATCGGAGCGCCGCGACGGGCACCCAGTGCCTTACTCAACCGAGTACCAATATAACATATCTTTCTTATCATACTATATGAGTAAATGTGCCAGAAAAATAGTCATGAGATAACAAGAATAAAACATATGGGAATATGTCGCACCTCCTTTTTACCGCTTACACGTGGTTACCGCGAAGGCGACACATGTATATGAGTTTTCCAATTAAAATGACATTATTCGATATGGGATTATTTATTTCAAGAGTCGTCACTTGGGATAGGCTTGGCTTTTGGTGTCCCAAATCACCAGTTTATTTAAAAATCCCAAATCGAGGAAATTTCGAATACCCAATTGGAGTCTGCGAACAAAAAATTCATGACCCGAGGGAAGGTGTTAGGAACCCTCAAATCCCGTGGTTGTAGCATGGTCGCTTAAACTCATTACAAGTGGCTAAAATATGGTTTGTTGTACCTGTTAACTCGTAATTTTTGATTATTAACCGCTTTTTACATCTGTTTTAGGGAAATTTGCAATGTCATTAGAACATGTCATGGATCGTGTCACATAAATGCACCCGCAATCTTAGACATATTATAATTCTATTGAGAATAAGATTTGGGTCACATAAATGCGCACCTGAATATTAGGAAGGTATTTTATTAAACACGCGCCTACAGCAACTACGCCTTTGCCATTTTTGGGAAGGCCGTGAAATTTACTAAACGGAACTTTCTATTTTTTCTATGTGTGTTAAATGAATTAAGGAGCCGTCGCGTAGTATTTGCTTGAATTAACACAGTTTACTTTATTTTTATAAGGGCATCCTAATCGATGCTAAATTTTCTACTCTTGCGAGTGCTTAAATACACTAATTATTTTATATACAAACTATGTGTTTTGGAAACACCACATGAGCTTAGCCTCGTTTATGGCCAAGTTACACATAATAAATCAAATTTGGACCAGCCTAGGAGCACATATTGCTCAGGTTGTGACTGGTTTGGTTTTTTAATCACCCAGCCCAAAAGACAAGTTGGAATACAACACTTGGTGATTACTGGGCCTCACGAATGAGATGGGAAAAAAGAGTCCAATTCTTAGTAACCATTTTGGTTCAAAATTATATACAAAATTGAATCTCTACACATTCACGAAGGAAATACTAACAACCATTTTTATATCAATTTCTAACATTAGAGTTGAATCGGATGATTTGTATACTCATCGGTCACAGTATATGAATCCAATTCTAATATTCAAGTGTGATTCAAGTTACACTACAGGGGAAAAATTCGAAAACAAATTGTTAATAAGCATGCTGAGATTTAAATGAACTGAAATACTTCACAACATTTTTTTGATTTATTTTACATGATTACCAAAACCGCTGCTTCGTAAGTCCAGTAGCTCTAAGTGCACAAGATCAGCACTTGAACCCAACTAGACTTAAATTGGAACTGACTGTTAATTAAACACATACAGGAAAAATTGAGTCGAATGTTCAATTATTACGCATTGAAACATTCCCAAATATCCAAATTATTACAAAGATGGATCAGTCTAACATTTTAGCTACAACATGATGATCATTCTATTACTACACCTATATTCAGAATTAAATAGGGAAAACGGGGGGAGGTAAATTTCAAAATACAAGTAGCAGCTAGAGATCTTCATATTTGGGAATATACGTCTCACTTGATCTTCATATATATATGAACAGGGAATGTACCTGTAATACAGCAGGAGGAGTTATCCTATGAGTAAAATAGAAGAGACCAGCTAAGCAACCAATAGCCAATCAAACAGCGTATCCAAACTTCAACAGGATTATTAGAGAGTTAAATCTTCAGAAAAAATGATTCAAAATAGCACTAGTAGTATTTTCAGATATAGGAGTAAGTATTTCAGCGCTAGTATTCAAAGAGAAGTATTTTGGGATCCTTTTTCAAAGCCCCAAATTGTTCATTTTATAGTAACTGTTAGGGCATAAGATTTTACCTTGTTTTTCTTTTTATTCCTTAACTCAAATTGCAATTTGCCTAAGTAGTCCTTCAAGTTTTCACTTGTGACTCAAGTTTGAGGCAAGAATTATGTTTAAGTCCTTGCTAGAAAGTTCTATAGGATTCCTATCAGATTTTAAAAGACTCCAATTCCTCTTACATCCTCACTTCATTTCCTATATTACCCACCCGTGAATTTTGACCTTGGTCAGTTATTGACCCTAGTTCATTTACAATTGACCCTGGTCAATTAAACGTGGTTCACCCTTTAGACTAATAGGCTCATGACAGTCAGACTTAACCAAAATTAATCATGGCATAACACTGATGCCTTAATACAGACTTCCACAAAAATTATACACAATTTAACAAATAAAACTTAAAATGACTAGACAAATGAATACATCTATCAACACTGAGGACCAAAACTATTATGAAATATAGATCAGGCACTCAGTAGCACAAACAAACAATCACACCAATTAGAACATAAGTGAATCAATCAAATTATGAGAATCATATCGCTCAAAAGCTAATTTTAACAGGATGTTTGAACTATTTCAGAGACGAGAAGGTTTCCTGACTAGCGACAAACAAACAAAACATATGAACATTGAAACCTAATCTTAGATGAACTTGGGGATAAACAGACAAAAAACCAAAATCAAAATAAAAGAAATTCAAACTTTTAAACATGTAATAACTGAACCTAATCAGTCATTAAAAAAAATCAAGCATCCAAAGTTAAAGAAATGGAAAATATGCAGGAAAAACTAAGATCTTATTCTTGTTCTCATTTAAATCAATTCAACCAGACCTTGACCTTTCCACAGGGTTCTGAACCTCCTCGGACAGTATACAACCGGTTCTAAGGGTTCACGAGGGGTTTTCACAGTTTTGAGACTTCAATAGAGTCTCAGATTTGTATTTTTCAGCGGTTGGGGTTGTTTTGGGACTCATGGGTGGTGTGGTTGGTGTCAAGGGGTATCAGGGATTTTCTAGGAGGGTTTTGAGGTTTTCCCGGCGTGTTTTGTGACTTAGGGTTGAACTTTGGATTGAAATTCTAGGGGATTCAGGATGATTTGAGAGGGGTGACATGCATGATTGGAAAGAGGGGGTTGAGGTGTCTTAAGGGTGTAAATTTGGGGGGCTTTGGAATATGGTCACTGGAGGTAGGGTTTCCGGCAACCTTTCAGAGAATATTCGAGACGGATGAGTTGTATTCAATAGAAGATAATTACATGGTGGGATAGGGGAGGTCGTGATGGTTAAGTGGTGTAATTTTGGAGCAGTTTGGTTGCCGGCCGCCGCCTTGAGGCGATTTCCGGCGGCGGCAGTAGGGTGGTAAGCCGGTGGTCAAAGGGTGGTGACAGGGTGGTCAATGGGTGTTTGTTAGTCGGAGTAGAATGGTACGAGAAGGGTAACGTTTGGTCTTGTATGTATTGAAGGCATTTGGACATACATATACAAAATGGGGGAAGCTTCCAAGACCATTTGATGAACGCAGATCGACGGCTTAGATGAGCTCTTTGAAACGGCGTCATTCTGTTTATTGTTACATGGACTGGGCTTGTCGCTTGGACTACATTGTATACACATTTAGAGGAGGAAACAGGTTGGGCCACTCAGGTCTGGCCCAATTGTGGCCAGCCTGAGTGGCTTCCTATATATTTGTATGTATTGTATTTTTTGTCTTTTCTTTTAATATATTAATAACTAAGATATTAATGAGAAAAACCAACAAATTCCTAATTTATCCCAAATAAAATAAGCCAAGTCAAAATCAACAAGAATAATTTCCAAAAGCCAGACATATGTGTATATATATATATACACAAATATATATATATATATATATATATATATATATATATATATATATATATATATATATATATATATATTTGTATTTTTTAATTTGTAAAACAAATTTATTTAACAATTTAAATCTTAAACCATTTTAATCATGCCGTAATGAACATGCACATGCAATTAAATCCTAACAATAAAAATCCTAGCATTTAAGAGAAAAATTCTAAACATTAAGAGTCCTATTGGAGCTTATTTAGACCGCTCAAAAATCATATGCTCACAGCTGCCCCTCTTTGTGCGGGAACACGAAGACTTTTCGTGCAAAGTCAAGTGAGCAAATATGAGCGATTTTCATCCGGTTAATACTCCATGTGAAGAATTTTGTAAAATTTCTGACCGAACACTGCTTCAAAGGTTGCCTACATATCCTTGGCAATAAAGGAATCAGGTCAATGTAGTTCTGGAAGTTTTGGTAGCTGGGACTACCGAGAGACTGTGATTGGCTACAGTTGCTGCTGTTTCTACTCACTTAGCTCCTTATTACACCAAAATAAAATCAAAACTAAGCTTGCTGAACCTATCAACTACAAGTTACAAGATTCCTATCTATGAGTCTCGTCTATCTTCGTGGCAGACCCCGATCTGAATCTTGATGCTCGTTAATTGCAGCTGCTAGCTCAATCTTCAATCTTGAAACAAAACAGGGCATGCTGAGCTTGTGACTTCAATTATATTTTGAGGAGTCCGCGTCTTTGTCCGCCTCATCACTTGAGTTCACCTTTTGTCTCTTTTTTTTCCTTCTGTCCTGAATTGACACTTATGCTTTCAATCATGCCTGATCTTCTGCCTTAAGGTGATACCTTCTTGAACAGCAAAACACACAAACGAATGATATTTTCTGCCCCAGTTTTCGCTGGAAAATTTCGTGAGTTATTTGTAACATACATCTATGGTGCTCTTTATTAAAACAAACGAGACTGGAAAGGCCGTGGAAAGGTCGCCAGGTTATGCTGGGGAGTAGAAATGGTTCTTGCTGGGGAAAAAGATGAGAATCCTCAGGTTATGCGGGGATAAGCATGAAAAGTTCTTTATGGGGATGTAAAGAAAAGATTCACGGGTTATGCGATAGGAAAGATCTGCTTAGGATGGGTTATGAAGAAATTCCTAGGTTATGCTTGGGGGTCCGCAGGTTATGCCGGGACGAATGACAGATCCTAGGTTATGCTAGGGGAATCCATGGGTTATGCCGGGATGAAAGAGCAATCCTAGGTTATGCTAGGGAAATCCACGGGTTATGCCGGGATAAGAATGAAGGGTCCCTGATGAGGATGAAAGGAGATATCCACGGGTAATACCAGGATGAAAAGTGATCCTGAGTTATGTCAGGAGAATCCACGGGTTATGTCGGGATGAATGAAGATCCTAGGTTATGCTAGGGGGATCCACCGGTTATGCCGGGATGAAGGAAAAATGCTAGGTTATGCTAGGGGAATCCACGGGTTATGCTGGGATGAAAGGAGATCCTGAGTTATGTCAGGGGAATCCACGGGTTATGCCGCCATGAAAAGAGATCGTGAGTTATGTCGGGGGAATCCACGGGTTATGCCAGGATTAGAAGGAACGGTCCCTGCTAGGGATGAAAGAAAAAATCCACGGGTTATGCCGGGATGAATAAAAATGATTCATGGGTTATGCTAGGGAAATATGCAGGGCAGTAAAGAACCTTAGAGATCTTTTTGACTGTGCTGGGGATAGGGGAGGAAAGGAATAACTCTTAGGTTATGGTAATAGTAGGGTAACACTAACTCCTAGGCTATACTAGGGAGTAGGAAGTGTGGGGAGAAGATCCTCAGGTTATGCTGCGGATATGGAAGGAAGCTTCCTAGGTCTATGCTGGAGAGGGTGGAATGCAATCCTTAGGTAATGCCTAGGAGGTCTACAAACTGTGCAAAAGAAACATAAAAAAAAAATTCCCTCTAGTCATTGACGCAACACCTTTGGCTCATGTGCCTATCCTTGGTTGTTTTTGTCTCATGTTCCTTTTGTTTTCCTAAGTTGCGACTGCACCTATTTTAGATTAGAAAAAATAACTAAAGTGTTAATTAGAACAGTGATTTGTTGTGCGGCCTTTTGATGCTTGATTTTGACTTCCTTTTATTCAAATGTGAACCCTCGGCTTTCCGTCCTTGGTCAATTGACCAGGGGGTCCTCATTTCGAATTGGGTTTTGCTTCTCGGGCCTTGGGTTATGAGTTTTGTCCCCCCCTTTGGTTTTTGGCTTGCTTTTTGGGACTTTTGATTGTAATCAACATCCTGCGGCTTAAAACCCCGATTTTGTTTCAACTTCACATCTTTTGGCTTTGAATTTCCTTTCTATTATTTCCTTACTTTAGGCCATTGACTGTCATGATTAATCGGAATTGGCCAAACATACTTGACGATGTCGGTCATTTCCCTAATTCTTGCCAGGAGAACACCGCGAACCGGCCCTGCTACCTTTCTTTACGGAATGGCGAGGGAGTTAAAATGGAAAAGAGTTAAGTATGAATTTAGATAGGTATGCACTTTAAAGGAAAATGGGAAACTTATCTAAAAATACGAGCCGGCTTTAAATGGTGACGACATGCTTCTTGGACTGGATACTGGCCCAAATCTATTTCCGCTTTCTTACTTCAGCTTTTGAAAACCAAGGAAACTTTCTCAGACCTAGGTTGCAATATTCCCTCTTTTCGGCCAACGGTTCCTGTTGCAGGTTTTCGCTAATCGACCTCTCTCATTTCTCTGCTCCCGTCACCCGATAGCGCTCTTTGCGAGTTTTCACTAAGCGGACTCTCTCATTTTGCTTTTCTCTGCTCACCGTCGCCTTATGGTGCCCCGGGGGTTTTCACCAATAAGACTCTCTTATTTATTTTCTCTCACCATTTTGATTGGTGCTGAACCCCAACAAATGGTATTTTCTTCCCCAGAGATCTATAACTTTGCAACCATTTGTACGGATTTGTAACCGAACCTATATATTTCTGCCCCAGTTTTGATTTTCTTGGGTAAATGGAGTTTTTATTTTGATGTGACTCAACCTCAGGTAGAGGCTGCCTATGTATCCATTCGGAATCAAGTCAGACGTAGTTCAGGAAGTGTTTCCTAAACTAATTTTGTTTTGTACTCTCTTTTTTTAATTTTCTCTTCTTTTCTTTTTTTGTTTGAATTCTCTTTCCTTTTTTTTTGAGTTTCAAAAGGACGGGGATCCACCGGGGTAATTGCTACAGGGGATTTAAACATAATACCTTTTTATTGCGTCGACGTTTACCGCTGCCTCAGGCTCATCTCCTTCAACGTCGCCGAAGTACAATGCTCCTCTAGGCAATATCTTCCTGATGATGTATGTGCCTTTCCAATTTGGGGCGAATTTTCCTTTGGCCTCCTGATAATGGGGAAGTATCCGTCTCAAAACCAACTGCCCGACTTCAAAATTCCTAGGGCACACTTTCTTGTTATAGGCGCGGGCCATTCTTTGTTGGTACAACTGCCCGTGGCACACTGCGACCATTCATTTTTGATCAATTAATGCCAAATGCTCCAACCAGGTTTTGACCCAGTCGCTATCTTCGATTTCTGCCTTGACAATCACTCGGAGCGGGGGTATTTCCACCTCGGCAGGTATAACAGCCTCAGTTCCATAGAGCAGCAAGTAGGGAGTGGCTCCTACATATTTACGTACTGTGGTATGGTATCCCATCAATTCGAAAGGCAGCTTTTCATGCCATTGCCTCGAGCTTTGAATAATTTTCCTCAAGATCTTCTTGATGTTCTTGTTGGCTGCTTCGACCGCACCATTTGCCTTAGGTCTATTGGGAGTGGAGTTTCTATGTGTTATTTTGAATTGTTCATATATCTCTCCCATCAACCGACTATTTGTATTAGCTGCATTTCAGTAATAATGACAGCGAGAATCCCAAAGCGACAAATGATGTTGGAATGCACGAAGTCCACTACCGCTTTCTTGGTAATAGACTTAAGGGTGATGGCCTCAACCCATTTTGTGAAATATTCAATGGCGAACCAATGCAAATTTGTGCTCGTTTGAGGCATTTGGCTCGATCGGCCCAATACGACCATTTCCCAGACAGCAAATGGCCAGGGAGCTGACATAAGATGCAACTCATTTGGTGGTGCATGAATCAGATCACCGTGCACCTGGAATTGATGACATTTTCGCACAAAGCTGAAGCAGTCTTTCTCCATGGTCATCCAATAATAACCAGCTCGAAGTATCTTCTTTTCCAATACATAACCATTCATATAGGGTCCACAAATGCCCGCATGTAATTCGTGCATAATTTTCCCAGCTTCCTCGGCATCAACACATCTCAACAAATTAAGATCTGGAGTCTTTTTGTACAACGTGTCACCACTTAAGAAGAAATTGCTCGCATGCCGTCGGATGGTCTTCTTTTGTTCTCTGGTGGCTTGCCCAGGGTACTCCTGTCTTTTTAGGAATCTCAAGATGTCATAATACCAAGGCTGCGGGCTAGGCTCTGCATCGGTTTCATTACAATATCCATGTCTTTCTTTGATTTGGATTTGTAAAGGATCAACATAGGCATTCCCGGGGTACGGTAGCATGGAGGCTAAGGTTGTAATTGCATCCGCTAACTCATTGTGGCACCAGGGAATGAACCTGAACAGTACCGACCTGAACCGTTCGCTGAGGTCTTTGACATGCTGTCTATACGGGAGGAGCTTAATGTCCCTTATCTCCCATTCTACTTGAACTTGTCGGATGATTAGATTGGAATCCCCCATGATTAACAGCACTTCGACATCTTGGTCAATGGCCACGTTCATGCCCATAGTGCAAGCCTCATATTCACCTGTATTGTTAGTACAAAAGAAATGCAGTCTGGCTGTGGCTGGATAATGCTGGCCTGTGGGTGAGATTATGATTGCCCCGATCCCTACGCCCTTCGCGTTTGCTGCTCCGTCGAAGAACATTTACCAGATGGGGGTGTCCGCAGCTGCTATTTCAAATGAATTCACTTCTTTTTCAGGGTAGTAAGTGCTTAAAGGCTGATACTCATCATCGAGGGGGTTTTTTTCTAGGTGATCTGCCAGTGCCTGAGATTTCATCACCGTACGGTGACATAGACGATGTCAAACTCGGTAAGCAGGATCTTCCATATAGGCAATTGCCCTATGGGCATTGGTTTTTGGAATATGTACCTTAATGGATCCAGCCTGGTTATGAGGTACGTGGTATGAGCTTGCAGATAGTGCCTTAGCTTTTGAGCTACCCATGTCAAGGGGCAATACGTTCTCTCCAAGAATGTGCACTTGGCCTCGTAGAAGGTAAACTTTTTGCTCAGATAGTAAATGGCCTGCTCTTTCTTTCCCGTGCAATCATGTTTCCCGAGAATACAACCGAAATAGCCTTCCAAGACTGTCAGGTAGAGAAACAATGGTCTTCTTGGTTCTGGCGGAACTAAAACTGGTGGATTGGACAAGTATTGTTTTATTTTGTCTAAAGCTTCCTGACACTCGACCGTCCACTTAATTGTCGCATCCTTCTTCAGGAGTTTGAACATAGACTCACATGTTGAGGTCAATCGGGCGATGTACCGGCTGATGTAATTTAATATCCCCAATAGACTCATCATATACTTTTTGGTCCTTGGTGGGGGCAATTCCCGGTAGATTTGATCTTGGTTGGATCTAATTCAATGCCTCTTCGACTAACGATGAACCCCAGAAGCTTGCCCAACGGAACTCCAAAAGCGCATTTTGCCGGATTCAATTTCCAATTCTATTTGCGGAGCCTTTCAAAGAATTTCCTCAAATCCTTTACATGATCACCCTGAGATTTAGATTTGATAATCATGTCATCCACGTACACCTGTATTTCTTTATGCATCATGTCGTAGAAGATGGTGGTCATGGCCCTAATGTAGGTTGCCCCAGCCTTTTTCAATCCAAAAGGTATAACTCTATAACAATATGTTCCCCAGGGTGTGGTGAAGGCAGTTTTCTCCGCATCTTCTCATCCATCAGCACTTGGTGATACCCTGCATAACAGTCTACAAAGGATTGAATCTCATGGTTGGCACAATTATCGACGAGGATGTGGATGTTGGGTAGAGGGAAGTTATCCTTGGGACTCGCCTTGTTCAGATCTCTATAATCCACACACACTCGGGTTTTCCCATCCTTCTCCGGCACTGGGACCATATTAGCCAGCCAGGTGGTGTACCGCACTACCCGAATTACCCCTGCTTCAAGCTGTTTTGTGATTTCCTCTTTGATTTTATCACTAACATCGGGCTTGAACTTTTTTTGCTTTTTATATAGTTGAGGGTATTCGAGGTATGTAGGCAACTTATGAACCACCAAATCCATACTCAGACCAGGCATGTCGTCATAGGACCATGCAAATACGTCTTTGAGTTCCAACAAGAATTGAACCAATGAATCCCATATTTCTTTATTACGTGGATGCTTATTTTAGTCTCTTTGATTTCATCAACATCGCCCAGGTTAACCGGTTCAATATCATTTAAGTTAGGTTTGTCCTCAAAGTGTTCAGATTCTCGAGTGATTTCCCTAATAGCCTCTTCTTCATTCTATTCCGATTCCTGGTTCATTATTTCATAGACAGGCTGTGGATTTGGTTCGTGGCAAGAAGTCCGCGAGCATGTTGTTTTACTTAAAGCCTCATTATTGGGACTGAAAGAGAAAAAATAAAATAAAGAAAGATAAAAATCAGAGAAAGGCAGGGAAATGAAAGATATTGATCTTATTTCTTTGAACTTGAAAGATAAATAGGGTTTACAATTTGAGATTTAAAGTGCTAAAGGAAAACAAAAAACCGACCTACAGCCTGAAATAGCTCGTGATGTGGGAATAGGTAGCAAGGCGAGACTAGCGGGTTTCCCGCCTGACCGGAAAGGGTGTGGCCTTCCAATTTTGAAGTTTGGCATCTGGCCCCATATACAGCACTTCAGCGGCGCTTGAACCTTCTCCCGGTTGGACCATGTTTACATCATAGAGCAGTTCTCTCATAGCTCCGCAGATTTCATCAATTTCTTCTTACGTGAAGGTTTTTTATTCCTCCTCTTCACTGAACTTTGGTTTTAAAAAGGTTTTGTTCAAGTGAGGTAGGGTCGTGGTAAGGTCCATCCTTGGCGCATTCTGCGAGTAGCCCCGGTGATATCTTATGAGGTTGGATGAAATCCCAGTCCAAAGAACTTTTCTGTGGCAGGAAAGGCGACCGACTCGATTATGCCTTGTAGGGAGCTTTCGAGTCCCTTGCTTGGCTTTAAGCCTTGGCGCGTCATTTCCTTTGTGACTATAATTGAAGCATTTGACAGGAAAGGCTGAGGAAGCGGCCTGCCCTCTTCATGCTGATCAGCTACTACGACTTTGAAAGCTTGATAGACTATGTGTTCACTGCCTTCCTTGGCCTCTAGACAGGGGACAGAGGGGTCCCGGTAAATTGATTGTTCGTCCTCTCCATGAACTACAATCTCTTGATTTTCATACTCAATTTTAGCATTTGGTGCAAGGTTGAAGGCACTGCCCCTGTTGCATGAATCCACGGCCTTCCCAGGAGGTAGTTGTATGAGATGTCCATATCCAACACCTTGAATGTTACTTCGAAGCTGACTAGACCAATATTGAGCACCAAATCGATTTCACCTATGGTATCCCTTTTTATTCAATCAAAGGCTCGTACACAGACGTTGCTAGGACGAATCCTTTGTTTCCCAATCTCCATTCTCTGCAAGGTAGATAGTGGACATATGTTTACTCCGGAACCTTCGCCGACCATCACTCTCTTGACCTAATACCCCTCACATTTGAGAGTTAGGTGCAAAGCCTTGTTATGAGAAGCTCCCTTCGGGGGTAGGTCATTCTTACTAAACGATATTTGATTGATATCAAAGAATCTCTCCGCCATTTTCTCAAACTGTTCTAGTCTCAGCTGGCACATAAGCTTCGTTTAATGTCTTGGCCAACACCTGTTGATTCTTGGGAGATTTATCAAGAGTGACAGTAGAGAAATATGCTCAGGAATTTTTGGAGTTGATCTACCACTTCATACTCCGGCATTTTCATTTTTCTGGAAGAAAGCTTCGCCTTCATCAGCATTCGTTGGACTATTTGGCGGAAATCTCTGTTTGGTAGCGGCGTTGACCTCTTCCATGTCTAGGTATTTCTTGGAGGGGCATCCCTTTTGGGCTTCTCTGAGAACTTCTTTGCCCTTATATGTTACAATGGATTCCTGATTATTTGAAGGGACAGCTGAAGAGTTGGTTATGGGATTTTGTGGAACGCGACCAATAACCACGGGCTCATTCAGCACCAGTGGCTTATTTGATCCCCGTACCACATAGGCCTTCTTGGGCACATTCAGGGCTTTGTTCAGCTCAAACCTTTTGTAAGGGCTTAAAGTGGGCTGCTTTTCTTTGCTTCCCCGGGGAATATAGAGTATTGTTTCTTTGGCGGGGTTGTCTCAGCTTTGACCTCACCCTTCTTCTCTTCTTCAGGGCTTTTGGCTTCATTTTTTTCTTTTCATCCATCTTCTTTGGGGTGACTTTAGGCTTCCTATCGGTCTCGGCGATGGCTATGATGGCTTTGAGAGCGGGATCAAATTCTTTGTCCTCGCAAATCATCCCGATGATTGGCCCATTTTCGTGGGCCGGTAGCGGGTTGTCAAATACATTTGGGACTTCATAATCCCTTAGAACTATTTTATTTAAATCAATCAAGTCTTCCACCACTCGCATTAAGGTCCAACAATTTTCAGTATCGTGGCCCTATGCCCCTGAGTGGTAGGCACATCGTACGCCCCTTTGGTAGGATGGTGATTCCCGATTCTTTCTATTTGGGGGCTCAGGTTGGAGGAGACCTAGGTGAACTAGCTTTGGGAACAAGCTGGCATAGGATTCTCCAATTGGGGTGAAGTTCAGTCTCCAGGGTGCCTCCCGGGGACGATCGTTATTTTGTTGATGGAGAGGATTGTAATAATTATGAGGGAGTTGATTCCTCGGAGCTTGATTTCTGTTATCTGCTGTTGAGGACGAGGAAAGGGTTGTGTATTCATAACTGTGTAGGGTTGAGGGGCATAATGCATGTCTATGTGAGGATAGTAATGTTGAGGCGCTTTGTCAGGGAATGCATGTCTGTGGGTATGTTGTTTCTTTGCCCCGGAGGCTGCCATGGATGCCTCTTCTTTTTTCCTGTTCCTGGGAATTCATCCCGCCCTCCTTGTATGGCTTGGGAGGTGGATCTGATAGCAGATTGGCTTAGAATCCATCCTGTTTTGAGGTCAGTTTCCACCATTTCTCTAATTCTTTATTGCTTCACTGAATGGTTTGCCCATTGCGGACATCATTTTCTGAAAATATTCTGCCTCCTGTGCCTGCAAAAAGACGGTGACCATTTCTGGTTCATCCATAGGAG
This sequence comes from Nicotiana benthamiana, assembly GCA_034376525.1. Lineage (NCBI taxonomy): Eukaryota > Viridiplantae > Streptophyta > Magnoliopsida > Solanales > Solanaceae > Nicotiana > Nicotiana benthamiana. The sequence continues at coordinate 89,041,778 of CM067337.1, read as the reverse complement.
GCTTCACCCTTGATGCTTGCTCTCTCCATTTGATAGCGTATTCCCTGAAGCTTTCAGCAGGTTTCTTCTTCAGGTTGGCTAGGGAGTTCCTATCCGGGGCGATGTCGACATTGTACTGGAATTGTTTCACAAAGCCCTAGGCAAGGTCATCCCATATGTGCCACCGGGTGATGTCTTGGTCAATATGCCATTCGGAAGCAATCCCTACAAAACTTTCCCTAATGTATGCCATCAAGATCTCTTCCTTTCCGCCTACTCCACGTAATGAATTACAATATTTTTTCAGATAGGCGATAGGGTCTCCATGGCCATCATGTTTCTCCAATTTTGCTACTTTAAACCCCAAAGGTAGATGGACATGGGGGAACATGCACAGGCTTGAATAGGCTACACTTTTCTGTCCGCACAGTCCTTGCATATTCTTCATGCTTTGCTCAAGACTCCTCATTCTCCTTGTGATCTCATCCTGCTCGGGTGCTTTGGAAGTTTTATCCGGCATAGGAGTAAGTTCATATGTTGGTTGAGGATAGCTATATGTAGGATACGGGGGAGGTTCATTTTGGTAATTTGGAGTTTGGAAGGTAAAGGCTGCGGGGTCGAACACAGGCTTTGGTACTGCACGATGTGTTGTAGCTGCACACGGAGGGGCTGTACAGATATTGGGAACTAGCCCGGATGCAAACATTGGAGGGTGGGCTTTAGAGGTTGCCCCAACAAAATTGGTAGAAATGGTGGGCTGCCCAAAGAGAATACTCGGGTGACTGATAGGAATATTAGAGGTACCATTTGACTGTGGAAATAGCTCGGGAAATCCAGGGATGGGGCTGAGAGGTTCCTTTCCATTTGTCCATGCGTCCCACATCTCCATGACCTAGAGGTGCAGGATCCTGTTTTCTTCGGCTGCTGCAGATTCAGAGGCTGACACTCCTGTGATTGGACTGTCTTCTGGAATAGGGATGGTGGGTAGAGCCATTTCAGTAGACATCTCTGTATTTCCCTTTGAACGAGTGAAGTATCCGTGTGAAGCCAGTTTACCACAAAACCAACCACTGTTCTAAATTCTAAAAACCTGTAACTGTAATGCTAGGAAACATAGTTAGTTTGAGTTAATGACAAACAGAAAATCACACATTGAGCATGATGCACCTATGCAGATAATGGGTTTCGATATGCTTGCCACAGCTGCATGTGTCATCCCGACGCTTTTATTTCAATTTCCTTTTGCTTATTGCCTTTTATTTCCTCTCTCTTCTCTTTATTTCGTTTTTATTTTATTTTAAATAATACGGTTGAATCCTATATAGATTTCCTACGTATCATGACCTTTCATGAATCAGACCGAGCGTAGTTCATGAAATAAAAGGTTAAGTACATAGTAAAAAATTTTGGGATTTTTGATTTGATAACAACTACAAACTTTGATTAGAATGGCTAAAATCAACTACCAGATAGTGACTTAATACCCTTACAAATTATCATGCTCATTCTGCACATTTATTAGGTTGAGTTAGCATTCTCAAAACGTTAAAAGAGACATTTTATGAAATTTATTGTGAAAACAGGGATCGGCTTTGCAAATACGGCCTCTCAACACTCCGGCCAAAAGGTTTTTCAGGCTTTACCAGCCTGAATAAAATCCAGAGGCAGCCATTTGCGTAAGATCAGCCTTCTGGCGTCCCCTGTAGCGTTATTCAGCTAATATCGCAATAATGGCACCATCCGACTCATTTTAAAGTAAGCAAAATAAGCTCGGGTTTTTCTTGATATTTTTTGAAAAAGGTGTTGGACCCGGCCAAAAAAATTTATCAAAACCCGCGGACATTATTGAAAATTCCAAAATTTGGTCCCTTTATGTTTTTGTGCTTTGTTTTTTTTTTTTGAAAAATCCAGCAGCATTTCAGCGCTGTTTGAGCATTGGATTATAAAAGCGACTAACCTACCACTGCTTATTTTCTCTCAATTGCCGGTCAACATGCGAATCCAAGGAAAGTAAATGCGCAAGTAGCACGTAAAAATGCATCAGGGTGGTCTTTTATTTCAGGGCACCTATCCTAGACGGACCCAACCCCTGTGTTGAGTACCCTAAGTCAAAACTAATGATGCAAATAAACGTTCCTACTAGGGATCCGGCATGAAATTTTTTTGTACCAAGTTGAGAACCTTGTCATAAGGTCTAGACTGTGTACCCGAGCGGACAACTCGAGTCGAGGAGGGGGCTACGTACTGGGGAACCATGAGATCGTCCGGCTTTGTAACTTGTCCGAGCCTCTTTCTTATTTCAGGGTAAGAAACTAACAGAATAGGGATTCTCAACCAGTAAGCACATCCCCGGAGGTGAGAAGTTAAGGGTTTCGTAACAGTTTATATATGTACAGTTCAGATAATATCAAAGCGGTAAAACATGTGGCATTTAGCACAGAACAGGTAACCAAATCAGAAGAAGCCAAATATGTAAGTTTAGTCTAAGCTCGAATTCTTGAACCCTGAACTAGAGATTCTGGGTCCATGTCCCCAGCAGAGTCGCCAGAGCTGTCACACCTCCTTTTTATCGCTTACACGTGGTTACCCCGAAGGCGACACGTGTATAGGAGTTTTTCCAATTAAAGTGACATTATTCGAGATTGGATTATTTATTTCAAGAGTCTCCACTTGGGATAGGCTTGGCTTTTGGTGTCCCAAGTCACCGGTTAATTTAAAACTCCCAAATCGAGGATACGACTACCCAATTGAAGTCTGCGAACCAAAAATTCATGAGTAATGAATTCTATTGACCCGAGGGAAGGTGTTAGGCACGCTCGGATCCCGTGGTTCTAGCACAGTCGCTTAAATTCATTGCAAGTGGCTAAAATATGATTTGTTGTACACATTAACTCATAATTTTAGATTATTAACCGCTTTTTACATTTGTTTTAGGGAAATTTTCAATGTCATTAAAACATGTTCTGGATCGCGTCAAATAAATGCACCCGCAATCTTAGACATATTATAATTCCATTGAGAATAAGATTTGGGTCACATAAATACGCACCCGAATTTTAGGAAGGTATTTTATTAAACACGCGCCTACAGCAACTACGTCTTTGCCATTTATGGGAAGGCTATGAAATTTGCTAAGGAACACTTCCTATTTTTTCTATGTGTTTTAAATGAATTAAGGAGCCGTCACGTATTATTATCTTGAATTAACGCGGATCACTTTATTATTAAAAGTGAATCCTAATCCATGCTAAATTTTCTACTCTTGTGAGTGCTTAAATACACTAATTGTTTTATATAAAAACTATGTATTTGGGAAACACCACATGATCTTAGCCTCGTTTATGACCAAGTTACACATAATAAATCAAGTTTGGGCCAGCCTAGGAGCACATATTGCTCAGGCTTTGATTGGTTTGGTTTTTTAATCACCCAGCCCAAAAGACACGTTGTATTACAACATTTGGTGCTAATTGGGCCTCACGAATGAGCCCAGTGTTGGTTTGGACAAAAGAGTCCAATTCTTAGTAACAATTTTGGTTCAAAATTATATACAAAATCGAATCTCTACACATTCACGAAGGAAATACAAACAACAATTTTTATATCAATTTCTAACATTAGAGTTGAACCGAATGATTCGTATACTCATCAGTCAGAGTATATGAATCCAATTCTAAAATTCAAGTGTGATTCAAGCTACACTACAGGGGACAAATTCGAAAACAAATTGTTACTAAGCATGATGAGATTTAAATGAACTGAAAGACTTCACATCATTTTTTTTATTTTTACATGATTATCAAAACCACTGCTTCCTAAGTCTAGTAGCTCTAAGTGCACAGGATCAGCACTTGATCCCAACTAGACTAAAATTGGAACTCATTGTTAATTAAACACATACAGGAAAAATTGAGTCGAATGTTCAATTATTACATATTGAAATAGTCCCAAATGTCCAAATTTTTACAAACATGGATCAGTCTAACATTATAACTACAACATGATGATCATTCTATTAGTACACCAATATTTAGAATTAAATAGGGGAAATAGGGGAAGGTAAACTTCAAAATACAAGTAGCAGCTAGAGATCTGCACATTTGGGAATATACGTCTCACTTAATCTTCATACATATATGAACAGTGAATGTACCTGTAATACAGCAGGAGGAGTAATCCTATGAGTAAAATAGAAGAGACCAGCTAAGCAACCAACAGCCAATCAAACAGTGTATCCAGATTTCAACAGGATTTTTAGAGAGTTAAATCTTCAGAAAAATCCAAAACAGCACTAGTAATATTTTCAGATATAGGAGTATGTATTTCAGCTCTAGTATTCAAAGAGAAGGTTTTCAGATCCTTTTCCAATGCCCCAAATGGTTCATTTTATAGTAAAACTGTTAGGGCATCAGATTTTACCTTGTTTTTCTTTTTAGTCCTTAACTCAAAATGCAATTTGCCTAAGTAGTCCTTCAATTTTTGACTTGTGCCTCAAGTTTGAGGCAAGAATTATGTATAAGACCGCTCAAAAGCTTATTTTAACAGGATGTTTGAACTATTTCAGAGACGAGAAGGTTTCCAGACTAGCGACAAACAAACAAAACATATGAACATTGAAACCTCATCTTAGATGAACTTGTGGATAAACAGAAAAACAACCAAAATCAAAATCGAAGAAATTTAAACTTTTAAACATGTAATTACTAAACCTAATCAGTTATTAGAAGAAATCATTCAAAGCTTAAGAAATGGAAAATATGCAGGAAAAACATAATTCTTACTCTTGTACTCATTTAAATCAATTCAACCGCACCTTGACCCTTTCCACAGGGTTCTGAACCTCCTCGGATAGTATACAACCATTTCTAAGGGTTCACAAGGGGTTTTCACAGTTCTGAGACTTCAATAGAGTCTCAGATTTGGATTTTTCAGTGGTTGGGGTTGTTTTGGGACTCATGGGTGGTGTGGTTGGTGTCAAGGGGTATCAGGGATTTTCTAGGAGGGTTTTGAGGTTTTTCCGGCGTGTTTTGTGACAGGGTTGACCTTTGGATTGAAATTCTAGGGGTTTCAGGATGATTTGAGAGGGGTGACATGCATGATTGGAAAGAGGGGGTTGAGGTGTCTTAAGGGTGTAAATTTGGGGGGGCTTTGGAATAGGGTCACTGGAGGTAGGGTTTTCGGCAACCTTTCAGAGAATATTAGAGACAGAGGAGTTGTATTCAACGGAAGATAATTACATGGTGGGATAGGGGAGGTCGTGATGGTTAAGTGGTGTAATTTTGGGGTAGTTTGGTTTCCAGCGGCCGCCGTGAGGCGATTTCCGGCGACGGCAGTAGGGTGGTAAGCCGGTGGTCAAAGGGTGGTGACAGGGTGGTCAATGGGTGTTTGTTAGTCGGTGCAGAATGGTACGAGGAGGGTAACGTTTGGTTGTGTATATATTGAAGGCATTTGGAAATATGTATAAAAAATGGGAGAAGCTTCCATGACCATTGGATGAACACAGATCAACGGCTAAGATGAGCCCTTTGAAACGTCGTCGTTCGATTTATTGTTACATGGACAAGGCTTGTCGTTTGGACTGGATTAGATATAGATCTAGAGGAGGAAACAGGTTGGGCCACTCAGGTCTGGCCCAAATATGGCTTCTTATATGTATACGTGTATTGTAGTTTTTGTCGTTTCTTTTAATTTATTAATTACTTACTTTATTAAAGAGAAAAACCAACAAATTAATAATTTATACCAAATAAACTAAGCTAAGTCAAAAATAACAAGAATAATTTCAAAAATTCGGACATATGTATATATATATATATATATATATATATTGTATTGTATTTTTTAACTTGTAAAGCCAATTTGTTTAGGGGCTACAAGCAAGTCTAAAAGAGCTTTGGTGGCTTGGGACAAAGTGTGCTCACCTCTTAATGCTGGTGGATTGAATATAATGAACCTTTTTCTGTGGAATAAAGCAGCAGTAGCAAAGCTCCTTTGGGATATAGCAAGGAAGAAAGATTGTTTATGGGTGAAATGGGTGCACTGCTATTACATAAAGAAGAAGGATACTGAGGCAGCTACTACTCCTAAACAAGCTGCCTGGGTCACCAGAAAAGTTATTCAATGTAAAGATAGCATAATGGAAACCAATCAGTTGGTGGGATCCTTATCTGAAAGGTTTGATGCTGTATGCCACAAAGGTAAGTTCCAAATTCACAAACTTTATGTAGCCATGATGCCTAGTTATGCTAGAGTAAGCTGGAGGAACCTGATGCTTGTTCAAAATACACTTCCTCGACATAAAATTACTGCATGGTTGGCAGCACAACAAAGGTTAAATACTGTGGATCGTTTGGAAAAAATAGGAATTCAAATTCCTGATGAATGTGTGTTCTGCAAACAACAGAATGAGACCTTCCACCATTTGTTTTTTGAATGCTGTATCACACAAAGATTGTGGGCTCGTATATGTTGCTGGTTGGGATTACATCGACACATTCATAGCTGGGAGGAGGAACTGCAGTGGATCTGCACACTGGCTCGTAGCAACACATGGAAAAAGCTATAACTGCTATAGCTTTTATCCATGTTGTAGCTCTAATATGGAAGGCAAGGAACTATAGTAGATTTCAGAATATGGCATACAATGAGGATGCAACTGCTAAAGAGATTGCAATGTTGATCCATATCAAAGGTAGAAGCAATAGAAAGTGGCAGCAGGGACTTAAACAATTGGACAGTTTTCCTTAATTGCTTATCTTCATTCAAACTGTTAGATTAGTGTAAAGGTAACAAGGAGCATTCACTTCTTATGGCTAGGAGATTTATGTAATTAGTCTATAACTGGATGTCCAACCAGTTATTATATAGGATTCTGTATATGGTTTGATCATGAATACAATTACACAGTTCATTTAAAAAAAAAAATGATCAGTTGTAGTAAAAAAAAAAAAAAAAGCCAATTTGTTTAAAAATTTAAATAATAAACCATTTTAAATATGTCGTAATGAACATGCACATACAGTTAAATCCTAACAATTAAAATCCTAGCCTTTAAGAGAAAAATTCTAAACTTTAAGAGCCCTATAGGAGCTTATTTTGACCGGTCAAAAATCATATGCTCACAGAATACTCAACATATGATGACCCAACATGGTATACAAAATTATAAGTATGACATATAGGCCTATAAAGACGACATGACCATTTGTAATCTCAAAATATTGGCCGATAAGGCCATACATCTGACATCTATCTGCAAGCCTATAAGAGTACATAAATTCATAAAGGTCAGGACATGATCCCCCCATACCAATCAATAGCTATCTAAAGAATACTGACCAAATAGGAAACTCCGGAGCAAATGGATGCGCCAACACCTTTGCTGAGCTAATAGCCTAACAGAAGGACTGTCAACCTATCAATCCAGACCTGCGGGCATAAAAAACAGCATCCCCAAGCAAAAAAGGACGTCAGTATGAATAAAGTACCGAGTATGTAAAGCAGGAAAGCATAAACAAGAACAATAATGTAAAGAGTGATAGAGAAGATACAACCTGTAACATCTGAGTGCATCTAGGGGCTACTAACATGAAATGCATAATACATATATATACATAAACTTTTGAAAACATACGCCTCTGTGGATATCATCATCATATTGTACCCGACCTCAAAGAGGACTCGATAAAAATGAACCCAGCCATCGTAATGCTTGATAGAATCATACTCGGCCACGTGGATCTCGGTAAACCCAACTTATCAGTGATTGCACAATAGGTGCCATACCCGACCGACTATAGCACGACTCGGTAGAGTAAATTATATATATATATATATATATATATATATATATATATATATAAATTTAGGCTTGACTCATGGAATCACATTCTAAACATTATGGTCATCATACCATCAATATGAACTTCACTAGGATGCAAGGATAATACATACTTTCTTAGAATAAATTTGTACAGAAAGAACAACATGTAAAACCTTAGTTGTTAAGAGTAGATTCATTATGAAATAGCACATTCATTTGACATTAGATCATGGAAACAAAAGAAGGGTGTGCCTTAATATGCCTTTGAAGTCTTCTATCCAATCGTCAAGCAAGCTCAATATGATTTTCTTACCTCTACAAGAGTAAACTGACGTCGTTGTCATCATATAAGCGTTGTATCTCTCATGCTTGAAAACCAATATTCTTTAAGAAAATAGACAGCACCTCCCCTATTTGTACTACATCCCATACGTTAGCAAAAGTCACCAAACAACCAGAACAACAATAGTATAATTGACAATAAGCTCTCAAACTTGTTCAACAGCCATTTTGAGCGGCAAGATCAATTTATGATTAAAAAAATATGGTTTGAATCCATTTCTTTTTCCATAAACATACATACAACATATATAACATCATACTTATGCTTACCATATCATTTTCAACCCAAAACATCATAAGCGTAATCTTCAAATATAGTCCACACACCTAGCACCTTAACCTTTATCATCAACATCTTATTTTTCATGTTATCTTCTTCAATCCACTGAATTAGGATATAGATAAGCTTAACTACAACAACCATAATAAAACTATTTATAACAATTTTCAGCCACAAAAAACCATATATATAGCCACAATACAAGCTATACAAAAATGATTACGATTCCATATGCTATATAATTTACTATCTCGTAGATTTTCACTCAAACAACTTAAACAACAGACGATTGATCTTAAGAACAACCAAGAACATGATTTACTTACCTTATGCAGTAGATACAAGTTGAAATCCCTAGTTGGTGTAGTTCACAACAACCCTCAATCACACCAAAACACTCTAGAAATTGTATTCTCTTCCTGAATCAACTTTTGTGTTCAAATTGGTGTTTAATCACCTGTATTTTGCCTTGAAACTCTAATATACATGAAGGAGGTACTGCTGCTTAGAGTAATCATAAAGAAAAACACGATATCTAAGGTTACTTACCATTTAAGAACCCTTTAAAATAGCCACAAGATGAAGAACTATGATCTAACAAATACCAAGATTTCTAGCATTATATTCATGTTTTGATCTAAGGTTTTCACCTTAGAATCATGGGGGAACCCTTGGAGAAAATTAAGTAGGGTTTGGCAACTGTTGTGGTTGTGAAAAATCTGAGTTAAAACGACATATAAATGACTTAAATAAAGTCAGAAGTTTAAATTGACTTTGTGGGTCCCATAGGAGCTGCTTGTGCAGTCTCGCAAAAACTCAAATACATCTCTAGTCTGATATCACATCTACAAACGATTTAATCATTTGAAACTAGACTCGTATATATTCAATTTTGAATATAGATCATCTTTCGATTCTAAGTGTCTTGGGAGAAAATTTGCAGCTACATTTGACCTAAACTTCAACATATTTATTAATGTAACTTGTGATGACTTTTGCCAACTTTTGTTCCACAACATTCTTGCACTCAAAACATAGAAAATGAATATCATACGACTAAAATAACTCATATCGTAACCTCCTTATCATGTTAAGAAACCTAATCTCACCTCAAAGTACATGTTATAGCATTCCAAACTTGTCGACTTTCGACAAATTTTATTTTCTTCAATGCGTTTAGCTTCTAAGCCTTCAAGCCATCTTGCTACTTGATATTAATGATCTTAAATATTTGTAACCTCCAAGTTAACATTATGAACTAACTTTGTAAACTTTTCAAAGATGATTCCCTCTTTGAGCTTACATTAGTTGACTTATGATGTACTGTTTACGTACGAAAACTTGGGGTGTAACATCATTCCCCCCCTTTGGAGCATTTGTCTTCAAATGTTGACTAATGTGTTTATCACACTCATAAGCTATTGCTTCTAAGAATACATTAATATTGTTGTTGACATCCAGGAAGCTATTCTGTAAATAAATCCAGGGTATTCCCCCCTTTAAGCCTCTTTCTCATACCACGACCTGTGGTCGGAATTTTTCAAATATCGTAACTATTTTTACCTTTTGACATGCATCATGTACAGTTGTTTACTTGTATTTGTGCCTATGTGACTCATCTCTCATTTTTCCTCCAACTTTTAACCAATATCTAGGCATCACTTTATGAACATATATAGAACTATGATAAGATGTCCCTCAAGGCATGTATAGGTGTACTAAAGTTATTCTCAAACTTACGACTATTACTATATCTTGTTTCAAAGCATTGCATATCTACCCTTATTGTTTTACTACATCCAGGTAGTTCATACTATATCCTAACTCTTACTTCGGTTGATTATTATCGAGGTATGCCACCTGGCTCCGAGTTATTCTTTCATTGCTTATCCTATATGTATAAATCTAAGTCCTTTAATGCTTTCTCATTACTGTTCATCTTAATAATGACGATCTAATATCATATCATACTTTGCAAATTTCATCCATCCATTGACGATTCACCTTATTTTGATCCATAATCTACCATTGATGACTTGAAACCTCTTACGTAATACATTGTCACTAGGGCTCACGTCTCCTTGGGGAATATCTGAAGTAATTTGTCGGGTCCACCTAGGGACGATACTATACTTCCATAAGCGTATTTAATAGTATCCTAACTTGATTCATCTTATGGGGTATTCTAATCCCATGCAATTCATAAAAACCTTTTTCTTTAAAATATTCCTCAATCAAAGACCTAAATGCCATCCTCTTATCTATCCAAAATTACACCCTTATTCTACTACGAGGGAAGCATTTCATATCTTTTAACTTCTCCTAGTCTTAGACTCATCTATGTTTATTCTGGCTTTATGGAGCTTTTTAGTACATATGGAAATCATCAGCTCCCTTGTTTTGATGGGTTTAATCCCAAGGACATACATACTCTTTCTCACTCAACTTTTCATATCCTTACTCCTATCTACCTAAAACCTTGTTGCTCTACAATAATTTACCTTACGACCTATATATATCTATTTGTACTACTCACATCCTTCCTTTAAGTTGCTTGCACCACAGATTTCCTTTTGTGCCTTCTTAGTTGTCCTTAAATGTGAGCAATTACTTTTCTTGGTCATTCTATTACTTGTTGCATGAGTACTTGGTTTGTCTTATTGCCCACGAATACTGCAATTTCCTGTACGTCATATGATCTCAAACATCACCTTTGATGACTTTTTTCCATTCATTAGATATGAAAGGTGCCACTTTCTTATGGAACGTATACAATATTGTAGTGAGACTGTTGTTATGAGATCATTTACTCTTTAGCTCACTATGTTTAGGTGGAAATCCATTTTCTTATTTCCTAAGCTAGTCTTTCATTGTAGTACTTAGGGAGACCATCTGGATTTTATAAAGTTGCGAGCTTGTGATATCGTAAATCCTGAGGAAATTTTCTTCATTCTTACTTGCCTATAAAAATCTAGTTACATAACTTTGTGCCTTTGTGCTCGTAGGGTTACTTATTAGCTCAAATTTTTATTGTCTCCTTAGTGGCATTCTCTCTTCTTTTCATAAACCTTAAAAGCAGTACCTTTGACTGCCTCAACTCCTATTTGTGTTTTTTTTCAAATGATTTTGATCTCGTACCTGGGAGACTGAATTCACTATGTTGCGATTCACTACAACTATCTTGCATGATCTATTGATTTATCTGTGACCTCTTGTCTAGCCATTACCGGGCTCTTCTTTAATCAACTACTAATTACTCATTGGTCCATTATCATATATATATATCTATATATATATATATATATATATATATATATATATATATATATATATATATAAGAAACTTTTAATGCCCCTCCCCAGAGTCATGCTTGTATAATGTTCTGGAGTTGCAACATATATGTAGGAATTGAATAAATGTAAAATCATCCCTTTGTCCTTTTTACCACATTCTTCCATTACCATTCCATAGTTAACTGAACTGCTTAACTCCAACTTTATACCATATCACACCATTCCTCTTTAGCAGAGTACTAAGATTTTGTACTACGACGATCTACCTATAGTTGTTTTACCTCTTGATATTTGGCGTCTTTTCACATTATCAATGAATCTTATTCGCCTTATGGAAACCTTCTATGCCAGGGATAACTAAATTGCTTATGCACGAAGGTGACACCAATTGTAACTGGCACTCTTAGTACCTTATGATTAACTCTGCTCACAGTGTTTGCTCTAGGGAAGCATCTTACTAAATGAACTTTAAAGGTTATTCTTCTGTTGTCCATTCTATTATCGCCAGAACGCATTCCTTAAATTCCCATGATGGAAACTATTATCAAGTCATTCAATTCCCAATTCATGATTAGTTTATCTTGTTCACTAGCCCATACTTCTTTCAATTACTCCGGGGACTACATTTTCTTTATGGTAATCACGGTAGAGTCACCAACTCATTTCTTGAAGTAGGGATATGGCTTTATGTCTCATACACTTTTTTTGGTCGGGGCATGCCACCTTTTATCTTTCTCTTTACTTTACAGTAGACTCTATCATCTTGTCAAATTATGATTTACTATTAGCACCATTTATCACACTTACTCATAATATTTCATTTTCTCTCTTCTTATTTTCTGACTAATATTTCTATCTATCACTTTATTCTGAAAACTTCATCAAAATATTCTTACACTTTTAGCTCTTGATTCTTCATCTCATTGGCTCTTTGGGAAGCCTAAAATTCTCTCTCTCTAGGGGAGGGAGTCATACTAAGGTAAATAATTATCCCTTTTAGGATTCCGTTGCCAATCTTCTGAAATTTCTGAATATTCTAGTATTCATATCTGATTTCACTATTCTAGAGTTCACCATCTGGGTGTCTCACAAGGAGATCTATTACCATATTTGCACTACCCTTTGAAAATGTTAGTTAATGATAACAATTCATCCACAATTTTTGGTTATTCTAACCCCATCTCGATCCAGATATTACATCGTTCTCTAAAACTATATTTGTCAGTTCCCATAGGGCATAATTGAGATGGGTCTGGTAAAGTGTATATAACTTTCTTACTGTTGAAAGTGTCTCAAAACGCTTATATTTATCTACTTCAATTGCAAATACTGATAATATTCATTATCTGGGTACCTCGTACATCTTTTTTTTCATGTTATTTCTTTCACTTATTCAAACTTGTATCCACCTGCTATGTCTCGCGTTGCTCCATACCAGGGTGGATATATAGTCATCCCTTGGGGCTCCTTATCCAGAGGCTCATATATCTTAGTACACACATGATCTGCTGAAGACCTGACATTTATGCATTATAAGCATGATGCAAAACCGAGTTCCTCTGATAAACTCTTCCACATCTACATTCAATCACTTACCAACTGTCTTTCTGGATGTCGGTATCACCGTATTCATGAATAAGATAGAGTTCTGGAAATTGAGTTCTTCCAATTGAGCTCTACCACATGATATAGAATAAGAAGAAAGAGTGACAGTCTTATAAGTGTGGTGCACTACGCACCCATAAACAAGACTCTACTAGGCACAACTTCTAGATTGCCTAGGGCAGAACTGCTCTAATACCACTTTAGTACCCCAATCAGAGGGTCGCGACGGGCACCCGGTGCCTTACTCAACCGAGTACTAACATATCTTTATTATAATAATATCATGAGTATATGAACCGGAAAATCAGTCATGAGATAAAAATAATAAAAAATAAGGGATACTCAACATATGATGACCCAACATGATATACAAACATATACATATGATATACGGTCAATAAGGACTACATGACTATTTGTGAACTCAAAACATTGGACGACAAGGTCATACAAGTATCCACACATCTAACATCTTTCTACAAGCCTCTAAGAGTACATAAAATCATAAAGGTGGGGACAAGACCGCGCTATACCAATCAAACCTATCCAAAACATACTGACCAAAGAGGCAACTCCGAAACAAGTGGAGTGCGCCAACACCTTTATTGAGCTGATAGCCTAACAGGAGGACTGTCAGACTATCAATCGGGACCTGCGGTCATGAAACGCAGCATCCTCAAGAAAAAAAAGGACGTCAGTACGAATAAAGTACCGAGTATGTAAGCCAGGAAAGCATAAACAAGAACAATAATGTATAGAGTGATAGAGAAGATACTACATGTAACATCTAAGTGCTTAGGGGCTACTAACATGAAATGCATGCATATATATATATATATATATATATATATATATATATATATATATATATATATATATATATATATATATATATACACATAAACTTTTAAAAACATACGCCGCTATGGGAATTATCATCACCATATCGTACCCGGCCTCAAAGAAGACTCAATAAAAATGTACCCAGCCATCATAAGGCTCAGTAGAAATCGTACTCGGCAACATGGAGATCGGTAAACCCAACTGATCAGTGGTTGCACAATAGGTGTCGTACCCGATCGAATATACCGCCGCTCGATAGAGTAAAATAAATACATATATAATGCATGCTCGAATCATAGAATCACGTTCTAAACCTTTCAATGTGACTTAAGGTCGCTACACCTTCGATTAACATTATGGATATCATACCATCAATATGAACTTCACTAGGACTCAAGGATCATACATACTTGATTAGAATAAATTTGTTCAGAAAGAACAACATGGACAAACTTAGTTGCTAGGAGTAGATTCACTATGAAATAGCATATTCATTTTACATTAGATTATGCCAAAAGAAAGAAGGACGTTCCTTAACATACCTTTGAATTCTTCTATCCAATTGTCAAGCAATCTCAATATGATCTTCTTATGTCTACAATGAGTAAACCGACTTCGTCTTCATCATATAAGCGTTGTAACTCTCACACTTGGAAACCAATATTCTACAAGAAAACGGACAACAACCCCATTATTTGTACTACGTCCCATATGTTACAAAAAGTCGCCAATCAACCCAAACAACAATAGTATAACTGACAATAAGCTCTCCAATTTGTTCAACGACCATTTTGAGTAGTAAGATCGATTTATGATAAAAAAAATATGGTTTGAATCCAATTTCTTGTACATGAATATTCCTACAACATATATAACTCATAATTATTCTTACCATATCATTTTTCAACCCGAAACATCGTAAGCGTAATCTTCAAATATAGTCCACACACCTAGAACCTTAACCTTTTATCGTAAACTTCTTATTTTTCATGTTATCTTCTTCAGTCCACTCAATTAGCATATAGATAAACTTAACAACAAAAGACACTAGATAATAAAACTATATATAACAATTTCCAGCCACAACAAACCATATATATATCTCCTAAATATAGCCCACAAAAATGATAACGACTCCTTATGCCATGTCAATTACTATCTTGTAGATTTTCACTCAAACAACTCAAACAACACATGATTGACCTTAAGAACAACCAAGAACATGATTTAATTACCTTATTAAGTAGATACAACTTGAAATCCTAGCTGATGTAGTCCACAATAACCATCAATCACGCCACAACACTCTAGAAATTGTATTCTCTTCTTGAATAAATTTTTTTGTTCATGTTGGAGTGTAAACACTTGTATTTTTCCTTGAAACTCTAATATACATGAAGGAGGTACTGATTAATAGATTAATCAAAAATAAAAACACGAAACCTAAGGTTACTTACCTTTGAAGATTCTTGCAAAACATCCACAACACTAAGAACTACGATCTAACAAACACCACAGGATATCTAGCGTTATATTCATGTTTTTATCTTAGATTTTCACCATAGACTCATGGAGGAACCCTTAGATCATTTAGGAGGGTTTATTAAATTTTTTGGATGTGAAAAAACGAGTTAAAATGACATATAAATGACTTAAATACAAGAAGAAGTTTAAACCGACTTTGTGGGTCCCATGGGAGCTACTTGCATAGTCTCATGAAAACGCAAATATCTCTCTTGTCCGATATTGTATCGACAAACGGTTGAATGCATTAGTAACTAGATTCGTATATCTTCATTTTTATATATAGATTATCCTTTGATTCCAAGTATATTGGGAGAAAAGTGAAGCTACATTTGACCTAAATTTCAGCATATTTATGAATGTAACTTGTGATGACCTTTGTCAACTTTTGTTCCACAATTTTCTTGCCCTCAAAACATAGCAAATGACTATCATACAACTAAAATAACTCATATCATAACCTACTTATCATGTTAAGATCCCTAGTCTCACCTCAAAGTACATGTTATAACATTCCAAACTTGTCGACTTTCGACGAAACTTATTTTCTTCAATTCGTTTAGCTTCTAAGCCTTCAAACCATCTTGCTACTTGGTATTAATGATTTTCAATATTTGTAACCTCTATGTTAATATTATGAACTAACTTTGTAAACTTTTCAAAGATGATTCCCTTTTTGCGCTTACATTAATTGACTTATGATGTACTATCACGTACGAAAACATGGGGTGTAACATCATTCCCCCTTTTGGAACATTCGTCATCGAATGTTGAATAATGCGCTTATCAGTCTTATAACCTAGCATAAGAATACTTTAATATTGTCATTGACTTCCTCATTTTTCATTATTAGACTTTGTCATACTTTGTTATTTTATTTTATCGTAGTAGGTGTCTTGACCCGGCCTCGTCACCACTCTACCAAGGTTAGGGTTGATACTTACTGAGTACCGTTACTGTATACTCATATTATGCTTCTGCTTGTTCAGATCTACGTACATACGCTCGTGTTGAATACAAGTGATTAATTTGCTCATCTAGGAATCTTCAAGCTAGACCTGCCTAACAATCAAAGTCACCTTCTATTTTTAGATGTTCTATTGTTTATTTATTGTTCAAGATAGTATTGTATTTCGAGAGCTTTGGTGCAATCGTTGTAGATCTTATGACTAAATTTCACAAGATATTGTGAGTTAATTGTCAATTGTACTGTTTGGGGTTTCATTATGATATTTGAACAGTTTAAATTTGATGTTTGAGTTATTATTTCTACTATTTCTTAATGCATAATTAGTCTTACCTAGTCTTATATACTAGGTGCTACCACGACATCCTAATGTTAGAATATACGCTTAACGCTAGAGGGGGGGTGAATAGCGTTTTAATAAAAATCAAGATAAATTTGCGGAATTAAAATTGCAGGAGTAAAATAAGTGCGGTAAATAAAGTAGTAAGAGAGAACACACCGAACTTATACTGGTTCACCACAACGTGTGGTTAGTCCAGTTTCCCGAGAGACTCTCTCGAGTTTCAACTAACTCCGTTAAGCTTGCGGGTGCTTAACAAACCGTTACAAACTGAGAACACAAGTCTCAACAATTGCTTGCTCGAAGATACCACACTTCAAGACTTCACGTGAAGGAACTAACCTTTCCATCTTACAACCACAAGGGATTAGAACTTCCCTTCAAGTGTATACAAACACTTAGTACTCAAGACAAGACTCTCTTACAGAGTAGATATGAGTAAAATTGATACGCTCAAGAACACAACAACTTCGTCATGAATTTGGCTCTCAAAAACTATGAAATGAATATGATATGATTGATATGAAAGTATGTAAGCTTAAGCAAGAATGGTAATCAGTTGTTGTGCTTAAAAAAGTGGTTTTGAGGTGTATTTATAGTCCTCAAAGACCTAAAGACCGTTGCTTAATTGCCAATCACTAATTGCTGATTTTGTGCTAGAATAATCGATTATCTGATTTGCATAATCGATTATCTGCAAATCGTTCAAAAATCATATGCAGATTTTAAGCTAGAATAATCGATTATTCAAATTGCATAGTCGGTTACCTGATAACGTTCAAAAATCAGACGCTGATTTTATGCTAGCATAATCGATTATTGCCTTGTGCATAATCGATTGTCTTTCAGCGTCTAAAAATACTTTGGCAACGGTCAGTGAATAATCGATTATGCTATATAGGATAATCGATTATGCAGAATTTTTAACATAATTCGAATAAAGAGGATAATCGATTATCATATTACATAATCGATTAGTTTACTGTGAGTAATCATATTACTCTGAGCGTCATACATGTGAGTCATGACGAACTGGCACCAATTGATGCGAGCCCCGGCGATAATTGCGTGCATGAGTTTTGAATCCTCATGAGAGAGAGTCGTATAATTGAATTTGCGCGGTTTTAGAATGCGGGTTATGAAATAAAAGATTAGACGATATTCCGGGAGCATGTGCGTAATGGTTGGGCGACGATGCTCCGGACTTGCAATAAATTCGCCAATGCCAATTTGGTTGAAAAGGAGTTGTTCATCAAATAAAGCACCTTCTTCCCTAGTGTAAAGTGAAATGTCTTCCCCATGTCATGGAAGTGTAGTGAGGACTTGCATGTTTTCCTCATTTAACAGAATTGGAACTCCATTGATGCTCGAGACAAGTTCACCATCTTCGTCCTTCTCGAGATTGGAATAGAAGGCACGAATTAGAGAAGGGTGAATGTAAGGGGATTGAAGATATATGAATTCAAGAAGTTGACTTTGCATGAGGATATTTGCTGTGGATGGAGGGGCGATGTGGCTAAGGAATCGATCAGTGGAGAATCGAGGAGGAAGGATTTCTCGATTTTCAAATTTTTCGACGAAAAGAATAAGTTCGGCTTCACTGTCGAACCGTAAATAAGATCCGTCTTTATAGCGGTGAACGGGTGGAGGAGCAATGGAAGAGGAGGCAATATGTTTGCTGGAACGAGGTCGTTTAGAATTCTTGCCCGTCATTTAAAAAGAAATTTGAGAGCCTTTGCAGAAATTTTTGAAGACTTTGGAAGAATATAGGAGCTAGGAGTGATGTTGGAGTGAAGAATTTGAAGGGTGGAAGCACCTATTTACAGATTTGAGGAATTGAGGGCATTTATTGAACAAAAGCTGCAGATTTGTAGTGCCAAACGGTCAAAAACGGTAACATTTTTGAAGAACTGACCGTTGATAATCGATTACTGGAATTTGATAATCGATTATTGTTACACAGTGTACAGTATTTTACGGACTCGGGGAATAATCGATTTTATTTTGGAGACAATCGATTATTTCAGGAAGTGCAGTAACGAAAAACCGAGACGGTAAGAGGAAATCGATTACGCAGTTTTCAATAACCGATTATTGTTACACAGTGGCTTAACACCTGTCAAACTTAACCTCAATATAATCGATTAGTAACATTGATAATCGATTTTTATATATGATCGCCAAATTCCTGCAAAGCCGAGATTGTTAGATAGCCGATTCTAGTATTTGTATAATCGATTATTTTATTTTTCCAGTAGAATAATCGGAAAACATAAAGAAGTAATAATCGATTATTGACTAAGAAAAATCGATTATTTATCACCAGTGCCCGAAAATTCCCCCTGTCTTTAGGGCAATACCTAAAAGAGTTAGGCGCCTCCGACGCTCAAGTTAGTAATCGTTAAAAGAAAAAATGCAATGCATGTATTAGATCAACGTGGAGTCAAGTATTCCGAGTTCACTACAAATTCGGAAAAAGGACTCTTTCTCTAAAGGCTTTGTGAAGATGTCGGCCAATTGATATTTGGTTTCAACAAACTCAATTTCGACATCACCTTTGAGAACGTGATCTCTTATGTAGTGGTGCCAAATTTCTATGTGTTTCGTTCTTGAGTGAAGAACAGGGTTCCTCGTCAAGCTTATGGCGCTAGTATTATCACATCAAAGAGGGATATGATTGATACTAAGACCATAATCCGAGAGTTGCTGTTTCATCCAAAGGATTTGAGCACAACAACTCCTCGCGGCTATATATTCAGCCTCGGTTGTGGATAACGCAACACTTACTTGTTACTTGCTAAACCAAGAAACTAGAGAGCTACCGAGCAAATGGCAAGTGCCACTAGTGCTCTTGCGGTCCAATTTGCAACCCGCAAAATCAGAATCGGAATACCCAACAAGTTGGTATGAAGAACCTTTGGGATACCATAGTCCCACATTTATAGTTCCAACAAGATACTTCATTATCCGTTTTACCGCAGTTAGGTGAGACTCCTTCGGACATGATTGATATCGAGCGCATAAACACACGCTAAACATGATGTCTGGTCTACTTGCAGTAAGATAAAGAAGGGATCTGATCATACCTCGATACTTTTTTGTGTCTACTTCCTTACCTTTCTCATCTTTGTCAAGATGGTCGGATGTACTCATTGGAGTGGCCATTGCTTTGGCGTTGCTCATTTCAAAATGATTTAGCAACTCCTTGCAAATTTAGGTTGGCAAATGAAAGTTCCCTCTTTCATTTGTTTCACTTGCAACCCCAAGAAGAAGTTTAGCTCACCCATCATTGACATTTCAAATTCACTTGTCATTAATTCAGAGAATTCCTTGCACAAAGAATTGTTTGTAGCACCAAAAATAATATCGTCTACATATATTTGAACTAATAAGATGTCATTGTTTTTGCTCTAAATAAAGAGTGTAGTGTCAACTTTCCCCCTAATGAACTCATTGTCCAAAAGAAATTTGCTTAAGCGTTCACTAAGCTCGGGGAGCTTGTTTAAGACCATATAGGGCTTTCTTAAGTTTGAAGACATGATCGGGAGATATAAAGTCTTCAAAACCCAGGGGTTGTTCAATATATACTTCCTCTTGAATAAACCCATTTAGGAAGGCACTCTTTACATCCATTTGATATAAATTAAAATTCATAGAAGAGGCAAAAGCAAGTAATAGACGAATAGCTTCTAGCGTGCTACGGGTGCATAAGTTTCTTCATAATCAATTCCTTCTTCTTGATTATATCCTTTAGCTACAAGCCTAGCTTTGTTTCTAGTGATTATACCGTTTTCATCTAATTTATTTCGAAAAACCCATTTCGTACCAATTATGGTGTGATTATCGGGTCTTGGCACCAATTCCCAAACGTCATTTCGCTTGAATTGGTTAAGCTCCTCTTGCGTTGCCAAGGTCCAATGCTCATCCTCAATTGCTTCGGAAATAATTTAGGGTTCTATTTGAGAAACGAAAGCAGTGTGTCCTATAGTGTTCTTAAGAGTGTTTCGAGTGCTTACCCCTTGTTCGATGTTACCAATTACCTTGTCGAGAGGATGGTCTTTGAATGTCCTCCAAGTGTTGGGCAGCACCGTTTCTTCCTCCTGTGGTGGTGCTTCCTCCGATGGTTTTCCACAATTTCATCTTGAATTTCATTTGGATTTTCCTCTTGTACCTTGTCTTGAAGACTTATTTTGTTTAAAGAATCTGCAAGATCAACACAAGAATCCTTTCTCGCCAAGCGAGCATCATTTTCGGAAAATACAACATGAGGAGACTCCTCGACAGTTGAAGTGCGGTTGTTGTAAACTCTATATGCTTTACTATGCAATGAGTAACCAATAAATATGCCTTCATCAGATTTTGCATCAAACTTCCTAAGCTATCTTTTCCGTTATTATGAATGAAACATTTATAGCCAAAAACTCATGGGAGAGGTTAGGCTTCCTTCCCTTGTATAGTTCATAGGGAGATTTCATGAGTATTGGTCTTATGATAGCTCTGTTCAACACATAGCTTGCGGTACTCACGGTATCCGCCCAAAAAAGTTTGGGAATCGTTGCCTCATCGAGCATGGTTCTAGCCATCTCTTCGAGACACCGATTTTTCCGTTCCACCACTCCATTTTGTTGTGGTGTACGTGGAGCAGAGAAAGTATGCTCAATGCCGAGTTCGTCACAAAAATCCGCGAAGAGATTATGATCGAACTCTCCCCCATGATCACTTCTTATGGAAGTGACAGTTGTGTTCTTTTCATTTTGAACACGTTTAAGAAAACTTTTAGACCTTTGAAAGGCCTCACTTTTTTGAGCAAGAAATAGCATCCATGTGAATCTAGAGTAGTCATCAACAATTACAAAAGTATAGCGATTTCTACCAAGACTTTCAATACGAGATGGTCCAACAAGATCCATGTGAAGAAGTTGTAAAGGTCTAGAGGTTGAAACAACATTTTTAGATTTAAAAGAGGCTTTTATTTGTTTCCCTTTTTGACAAGAATCACAAATAGTATCTTTTTCAAATTTTAGATTTGGAAGACCAATTACTAAATTTTGTGAAACTAATTTGTTTAAAAGATTCATGTTGACATGAGCTAATCTACGATGCCATAACCACATGTCGTCATTTTTACTCATAAGGCATTTCACATAATCTAATGAAGAATTTTCAAGGTCAACCATATAGATATTATCAATTCTAATACCACGAAGAATGACTTTAAAATCACTGCGGCGTATAACTAAGCATTCTTCCAAATCAACCAATAAAAGATTTCCCTTGTCACATAATTGACTTATGCTCAAGAGATTGTTTTTAAGCCCTTTTACTAATAAGATTTTCTTAATAGAGGAGGATTCGGTCTTACCTACGGAGCCGATGCCGATTATTTTTCCTTTATTGTTGTCTCCAAATACAACGCTTCCTCCTTCCGTGGGTTTTAATTGAAGGAATTTTGATGCATCTCCAGTCATATGTTTAGAGCATCCGCTGTCAAGGTACCAAAGTACACTTGATCCCTTCAAACACACCTACAAGACAAATTAATGAGTTTTTGGTACCCAAGCTGTTTTGGGTCCTTGTGTGTTAGATGCAAAATGGTGGTGTGATTGACATGCAGTGAAGTGTCTGTGTCTAGTAAAACAAGCAGGAGCAATATGTCCTATTCGATTGCAATAATGGCAAATGACGTTAGGATTATGCATTCTTCTAGGATGATAATAGTTGGAGGGTCTAAGCTCATTAACTCTATTTGTAGAGGTATAATTTTGATCCACTTTTTGAAAATCTTTTCTAGGTGTTCTAAATTGCCCAACATTTCTTCTAGAGTTTATTCTAGGATGTATAGTGATCCTAGGATTGTTATTTCTAGGTTGAATATTTCTAGGTTGCAATTTTTGAAAATCTTTTCTATGTGTTCTAATCTGCTCTACATTTCTTCTAGTGCTCATTCTAGGATGTATAGTGATCCTAGGATTATTATTTCTAGGTTGTTTAGGATTGGTCTCAACTTTTTCGTTAGACTCAATTTTGAAACCTATACCATGTTTAGTAGATTTCAAATTTACAAGAACATCATTTAGATTTTTGTGAGAGGAATTGAATTTATTCAAGGTGCCCATAAGTTTTTCTACTTCATCTTTTAGAGTTTTGCAAGAAGTACAACCATTGTTTGAACTTTCGGGTTTATCGGCGCTTCTTTCGCCATAAAATATATTTTCCTCTTTTAGCTTCTCATTATCAAGCGTCAATTTTTCAAAAACTTTTTCTTTCAAAGAAAGTTGTTTTTCAAAATCTTTTTCTTTCAAAGAAAGTTTTTTTTCAAAATCTTTTTCTTTCAAAGAAAATTGTTTCTTCAATTCTTTTATGGTTTTGGAAGCTCTAATAAATTCACCATACAATTCATCAAAGGCATTTTGCATTTCTTCAAGGGAGAAAAAATTCTTAGAAGAAGTTTCACATACCTCTTCTTGAGTTTCCTCATGTGCCATGAGACATAGATTTGCAGTTTCATCTTTTTCTCCGTCACTTGATTCATCCCCGGAGTCACCTCCCCAAGAGATGTAGGCTCTTTGTTTCTTGGCGAATTTCTTTTCTGTTTTGATATTTGGACAGTTTGATTTGATATGCCCAGCTTCTCCACATCCATAGCATTTGAGTGGTCCACCTGGCCGCTTTCCTTTAAACTCTTTCCGCATGAATTTTTGGAATTTCTTGATCACGAGTCCGAACTCGATATCCTCATCACTTGAATCCTCATCGTTTTGAGATTGAGTCGTAGACGCTTTGAGTGCAATCCTTCTTTTCCTTTGATCATCCAAAGGAGGGTTAAGAATAGTAGATTCATAAGTTTTGAGATTACCTCGAAGTCCGTCTATGGTGACATTTGTGATGCCGATCGATTCTTGAATAGCGTCGGCTTTGGAACGCCATTCCGGAGTAAGGCTTCGTAGAATTTTTCAGACAAGCTCCTTATCCGTAAATGTCTTTTTGAGAGCATGAAAGTCATTTACGATTTTTGAAAATCGCTCAAACATATCATCTATTTTCTCATTCTCCTTCACATGAAACAATTCATATTCATGGGTTAGAAAATCAATTTTTGCTTCTCGAACTTGATCGGTACCTTCGTAAGTGATCTCTAGTTTGTCCCACATTTGTTTGGCCGTGGTGCAACATGAGATTTTCCGATAGTCATCGGGATTTACAGCACAATACATTATGTTGATGGCCTTTGCATTATTTTTCACCTTTTTGATATCGTCCATATCGTATTCGTCTTCCGACTTTGGGACGAGTTCATCGCCAACCTTTTTAGTGGGAAGTTGTTCTTCATTCTTTATAATTTTCCACAATTGGAAGTTGTTTGATTAAATGAAAATCCTCATACTCTCCTTCCAATAAGTGTAATTGGTGCCATCAAAGAGTGGTGGCCTTGTGAAGCATTGTCCTTCACCTAGTCCTGCATTAACGTTACGAGTAGAAGCCATGGATTGTTTCTCTCAAACTGTTAAGTCTTTCAGAGAGATAGGCTCTGATACCAATTGTTAGAATATATGCTTAACGGTAGAGGGGGGGTGAATAGCGTTTTAATAAAAATCAAGATAAATTTGCGGAATTAAAATTGCAGGAGTAAAATAAGTGCGGTAAATAAAGTAGTAAGGAGAGAACACACCGAACTTATACTGGTTCACCACAACATGTGGTTAGTCCAGTTTCCCGAGAGACTCTCTCGAGTTTCAACTAACTCCGTTAAGCTTGCGGGTGCTTAACAAACCGTTACAAACTGAGAACACAAGTCTCAACAATTGCTTGCTCGAAGACACCACACTTCAAGACTTCACGTGAAGGAACTAACCTTTCCTTCTTACAACCACAAGGGATTAGAACTTCCCTTCAAATGTATACAAACACTTAGTACTCAAGACAAGACTCTCTTACAGAGTAGATATGAGTAAAATTGATACGCTCAAGAACACAACAACTTCGTCAAGAATTTGGCTCTCAAAAACTATGAAATGAATATGAAATGATTGATATGAAAGTATGTAAGCTTAAGAAAGAATTGTAGTCAGTTGTTGTGCTTAAAAGAGTGGTTTTTAGGTGTATTTATAGTCCTCAAAGACCCAAAGACCGTTGCTTAATTGCCAATCACTAATTGCTGATTTTGTGCTAGAATAATCGATTATCTGATTTGCATAATCGATTATCTGCAAATCATTCAAAAATCATATGTAGATTTTAAGCTATAATAATCGATTATTCAAATTGCATAATCGATTACCTGATAACGTTCAAAAATCAGACGCTGATTTTATGCTAGCATAATCGATTATTGCCTTGTGCATAATCGATTATCTTTCAGCGTTTAAAAATACTTTGGCAACGGTCAGTGAATAATCGATTATGCTATATAGGATAATCGATTATGCGGAATTTTTAATATAATTCGAATAAAGAGGATAATCGATTATCACATTACATTCGATTATTTTGCTAATTTGTAAATTCTGGTTTGCACTGTCTTAACATAATCAATTATCAAAAAGACATAATCGATTATTTTGCTGTTTTGTAAATTCCGGTTTACACTGTCTTAACGTAATCGATTATCAAAAAAACATAATCGATTATTTCTGTCCAGATTTGAAAGACATGTTTAAAATTCATTTTGGCTAAAATGAAAATGTTTGAAAATCATTTCGTTTTAAAACAAAGATGCATGGTTTGATGAAAATGATTTTACGAGAGAAGCCAAGACTTGAATCTATTGTTGGATCAAGATCACAATATAAAACGACTCATGTATATCTTCGTTGCTTTACTTGATCTTGTTCTTTGTTTCTCTTGTGCTTGGACTTCGGCATATGTCAATGTTCCATGCGCGTCGGTTTGTCATTTATTAAGACCTACAAAGATGAACACACGTTTAGTTTTAGTGATTTGAGAATGTGTTTCAACACCTAAGGTGCAAAATTGAGGTCGTGACAAGTTGGTATCGGAGCCCTAGGTTCATAGGAGCTACGAGTCATCAGTAAGTTTACTAGAGTCTTGTAGAATGGCACAGAGACATATGAACTTATCTTCGAGAGGCTACAAGCCTGTTAGAAAAATTCCACTTCTTTGATTTTTTATCATGCAAATTTGTTGATATCAAAATCTCAACTTTATCTTTCTATTCTCTAACAAATGGTAAGGATACATATGCCTGGATCTGATGATCAAACACTCGTGCCCCCTGCTAGAGCCGCATAAGGTTGGGATCTTTGTAGAGGCTAATGAGCGGTATGTGTGACAGCCAGAGCATTTGCCCGAGCAGCGAATAAGGATTCACCAGTAGCCTTGGTAGGGGGACACGCACCCGAGATGCATGTTGATGCCCCTGGACCACTAACAGCTTCTAACACTACTCCGTGTATTTCGAGTATGTAGGTTTCCCATTTTTCTTAGCCACTATCAAGTGAACCATCTGCACAGAGTACCTTTAGCGGTCAATCTATTCGGCCAGGACATGGTCAGTTTTAGCAACCACGTCCACTCGAGAGCTTGTTTTGAGTGTAGTGATACTAGAAATATGGTGAGGGACTATCCTAGACTCAAGCGGGATGCACCTCCACTGACTACACATGCTCCAGATTCCACATGATTCGTAGAACATAGTTGCTACTCCAAATGCCACTCAACCTGACACACCAATTAGGGGTGGAGATCAGGCAGGTAAAGGTTGCCCCAAAGGGGGGGGGGGACAGATTCATTTCTATGCTTTTCCAAGTAGGAATGAGGTAGTTGCATCAGATGCTGTCATCACAGGCATGGTTCCATTTTGTCATAGGGATGCATCAGTCTTATTTAATCCGAGATCCGCTTATTCATATGTGTCATCTTACTTTGCTACATATTTGGAGATATCTTGTGATTACTTGAGTTCCTTTGTATATGTGTCCATGTATGTGGGGGATTCTATTATTTTGGGACGTGTTTATCGGTTATGTTGAATTTTTGTTTGAGGTTTTGAGACTAAAGTTGACCTATTATTACTAAATATGGTAGACGTTTATGTTCTTGGACATGGATTGATTGTCGCCCTAACATTTTATTCTTGATTGTCATGCGAAGACTGTTACAATGGTTATGCCAGGTTTTCCATGGATAGAGTTGGGGGTATTTTATTATATTCCTAGAAAAGTTGTGTCCTTCCTTTAGGCACATCGAATGGTTTAGAAGGGGTTGGAAGCATATCTAGCCTTTCCAAGGGATGCTAGTGCTGATACTCCTACCTCTGAGTCAGTTCCAATAGTGAAGGATTCCCCAAATGTGTTCTTAGCAGACATTCTGGGCATGCCGCCCGATAGAGGTATCGATTTTTGTATTGACCTAGTGTTAGGAACTCGGCCCATTTCTATTCAACCATATCATATTGTGAAGTTAAAGGAGTTAAAGGAACAACTACAAGAGTCGCTTGATGAGGTTTTCATCCCGCCTGGTGTTTCAACTTGGGGTGATCTGGTTCTGTTTGTGAAGAAGGAGAAGGAGGATACAATGTAGATATGCATTAAGTATAGGTAGTTAAACAAGGTTGTAGTAAAGAACGTGTATCCAATGTCGCGAATTCATGATTTGTTTAACTAGCTTCAGGGTGTTAGAGTGTTCTCAAAGATTGATTTGCGATTAGGGTATTATCAGCTGAAGATTCAGGATCCGGATTTTTTGAAAACTGCTTTCAAGACTTATTATGCTAACAATGAGTTCCTCATGATGTATTTAGTGCTGACCAATTCCCCAGACAACATTTGTACACCTAATGAACAATGTATTTAATCCATATCTCATCTCATTCGTCATTGTATTTAATAATGACATCTTGGAAATTCTCGCAGTCGGGAGGATCTTGTGCAATATTTAAGAATTGTGCTACAGACCCCAAGAGAGAAGAAGTTATATGCAAAATTCTCCATGTATGAATTCTAGCTCGATTTAATGGCATTTTTGTGTCATGTAGGGTATAGTGAGGGTATCAAGGTAGATCCAAAGAAGATTGAGGTAGTTTAGAGTTTGCCAGACCATTTTCAACTACTGGGATTTGGAGTTTCCTTGGTGTGGCCAGATATTGTAACAGTTTCGTAGAGGGTTTCTTGTCTATAACTACATATTTGATTAGATTTACTTAGAATGGTGCTCCTTTTAGATGGTTTGAGGAGTGTGAGGAAAGCTTTCAAATGCTCATGACTGCTTTGACAAGTGCCCCAATATTGGTGTTTCCTACGGGCTTTGGATCCTACACTATGCTATAATGCATCGCGTGTTGGGCTTGGCGCGGTGTTGATGCAACACGGTAGGGTAATTCCCTACGGGTCTCAGCAGCTCAAGGTTCATGAGAAGAATTACCCAGTCCTCAACTTGGATGTGACAGCTATTTTTCATACATTAAAGATTTGAAGGCATTATCTGTATGGTCTCCCATGTGAGGTGTATACTGACCACAGTCTCCAGCATCTGTTCAAGTAGAAAGATTTTAATTTGCGGGTACATAGTTTGTTAGAGATGCAGAAAGAATATAATATAACAATTTCGTATCATCCTAGGAAGGCCAATGTAGTGGCCAAAGCCTTGCGTAGAAAGGCAGAGAGTATGGGTAGTTTGGAATATCTACTGGCAGCAGAGATGCCACTAACCATGGATGTTCAGGCTTTGACTAATCAGTTTTTAGATTGGATGTTTTGGAGCCCTCTTGGATTCGACCGGTCGTTATAAGTACTGTAGCCTTGTTTCCCCATTTATTGCTTATTCTATTTTTAGCTGTTTCTATGTGATTTTTCAGGATTGCTGGATTAGTTGAAGAGATGTCTTAGAATCAATTGGGACACTTAGTCCTACGGTTGGAAGCATAAGTTGAAAGCGTTGACCGGATATGGAGATATGAGTAAATGACCTCGGAATGGAGTTTTGATGATTCTGTTAGCTTTGTATGGGGATTTTGGACGTAGGAGTATGTCCAGATATTGATTTAAAGGTATGTAGGTCATTTTGGCTTGAATTGGCAAAAGCTTAAATGTTGAAGGTTTGGAGAATTGAGAAGTTTGGCCGAGAGTTGACTTTGTTGATACCGAACTCTGATTTTGGTTTCGGAAATTGGAATAGGTTCGTTGTGACATTTATTACTCATGCATAAAATAAGAGGTCAATCTGAATTGGTTTGGTGTGTTTCGACATTAGTTTTAGAAGTTGGAAGTTTAATAATTCATTAGGCTTAAAATGGGGTGTGATTCGCGTTGTTGATGTTATTTATATGATTTGAGGTTTCAACTAAGTTCTTATGGTATTTATGTTTGGATGGGGTCCGGGGGCCTCGATTGTGATTCGGATCATGTTCGTATCATTTTGGACATGTTGGACTGTTATAGCTGCTTAATTTGGTTTCCTTATATGTGCTCGGGAAGGAGGGGACGCGATCACAAAGAGCATTTTGGCGACCAACGAAAATTGT
Source organism: Nicotiana benthamiana (assembly GCA_034376525.1). Lineage (NCBI taxonomy): Eukaryota > Viridiplantae > Streptophyta > Magnoliopsida > Solanales > Solanaceae > Nicotiana > Nicotiana benthamiana. The sequence continues at coordinate 89,012,304 of CM067337.1, read as the reverse complement.
TCTATATGTTTGCGAGAACTGGGATGCATTTGCGAAGGTTCTGAGAGTTTTGCATCACGAGCGCATGTAGAAGGCCACATTTGCAAACAAAGGAGGTCAGGACCAGAGTGGCAGTTCATTTTCCAATGCAATTGCATGGCCAGTACTGCAATCATGAAGCTTTGTGTTCTAGTCATCGCGTTCACGACTGGTGTGTCTCGTTCACATAAGAGGAATTTGGAAGCTTATAATTTTGTGCTTCGCAAATGCATGGAGATTTTTTTGTTTGCAAAAAAAGGGAAACTGGATAGACTATTAAAGTTAGAAAATGAGGGTTAGAATATAATTTCATATTTTGACTTGGGGAGCCTGGCTAGTGGCAATTTTTGTGAGATATTACACTAAAAATCAATAGGTAAGCTATTTCTAATCACTTTTACCCAATAATATTGAGAACCCATTGATTCTACACCTATATTATGTGTTTTAAGCTTAAATTTTGGGGAATTTGCACAAGTGATTTGAGAGTAATATTTGGGGGTTTGAGAGTCGATTTGTGTTCGGCTGTTCTGCTTGTAGTTGCATAATTGTTTTGGTATCTTCTTGAGATACCCATTCCCTCATTCATTAAAAAGAACTTCTGCATATTCGATTATGCTACTATAGTGTCGAGCCTTTTATAGAGATTATGCTCATGATGTTGATGAGTTTTCCATAGGTAACATATTCCCGTTAGTTATTGAGCATTCCAGATTTCCTCAGAATAAATGTAGTACATCTTTAAGGGATGTCTAGCTGAATATATTGTACGGAAAACATGTTTCATAATATGGTGGTCCTAATGAGCCTCATATGCAAAATGACTTAAAACGTTATGTAAAAATGATACATTTTCATTGAATGTTGATAGTAGGTTATGTTCTTATGTTCTTGTGGTCCATTGATGTCATATGAGGAATGAGATGCTTGTGGTCATGTTATCTTAATGATTTGGTATCCATATAAACCATTGATGTTGTGCGAGGACCGAGGCCCTTGTGGTCGTGGTACATGCACCATTTTTCATCCTTATAGCCGACTTAGGTCGTGTGAGGCACGATGGTCTTGATATTGTGTTATTGTACACCATGCGGCAACAATCCTTGAGATTTCTAGGAATAAGTTAAATATATCCAGATCCAAATTATATTAATGAACAATGATCCCAGAAAATTTCTATATGGCCTAAAGAAATAATGAGAATAATTCAAACAAAATTAAGCATATTTCCTCTGTGATATTCTCAGTTTAAGATGTTATCATGTTCCTCTCTTATTTGAGCTTCAATTGTTATCATATGTTACTCAATATGCCTTATCATAGGGGCACTATCTCACAATACTGACGTCCCCTTCGGGGACACTGTATTTCACGATGGAGGTTCGAACGCACGGAGCAGTAGACCTCTCTACTATGCAGTTGCAACACTTTATCCACAGTTGGTGAGACCCACTAACTATTAGAATATATTGTGTGCATCTTTTTATTATTTGTAGAATATTCTTTCATTACTGTACAGTCCTATAGTTGGTAGGATTTGATTTCCTTCATTATTGTACAGTCCAATAGTTGGTAGGATTTGATACCTCTCTGTACTCTATATATACTTTGGTGAGCAATACGAAAAAATTAATTCTCCCAAAACTCTCTACATGGTATCATACGCCAGTGACTTATCGCCAAAGAAACGCTAATTCTACCCTACCCGCTCCGCTGCCGCCGCTGCACTAATCGGCAGCCCGCCGCCGCCGACCTTCTCGGTCCACTGCCTCTCTCCGGCGTCTTGCCCCGCTGCCGCTGCACTAACCGGCAGCCCTCTCTCTCTCTCGACGTCGTTCAGCGCCTCCTCTACTTTGCCTCACGCTTCATGGCCACTACAACTTCAAGCAATCTTCTCCAGCCGATTGCTATCAATGCATCGGCTCATATTCCAATCAAATTGGATTCCACTAATTACCTGGCGTGGAAATTCCAATTCCAAACCCTTCTTACGGGTTACGACCTCCTCGGCTTCTTGGACGGATCGAAGCCGTGCCCACCAGCCACTATCGTCGACAAGGAGGTAACTTCCCGCAATCCAGCATACCCTTACTGGATTTGCCAGGACAATCGTATTCTCAGTGCCATCATCTCGTCGATCACACCGATGATCATCTCCTTTATTACCGCTGCGGAAACCTCTAAAGAGGCATGCGACATCCTCTCGCGCACATACGGCACTGCTTCTCGTGGTCGTATCATAGCTCTCAAATAGCAGCTCCATAATCCGGTAAAAGGTTCTAAGTTTGTTACTGATTTTATGCACGGTATTCCCGTGATTGTGGATGAATTATCTCTCCTAGGTGTTACTGTTGATTCTGAGGATCTTGTCATTAACGTTCTCAATGGTCTTGATGATCTGTATATGGAGCTCTCTCATGCTATCCAAGCCCGTGAATCTCCAATCTCTTTTGCTGAATTACATGACAAGTTGTTAACCATGGAGGCTCAGATTACTGCTCGTGCGCCGGCCTCCTCCGCCGCATTTAATTTTGGCTCTGTCGGCTGCCTTTGTTGCCGGACAGCAGTCCGGCCGTAACCGCTTCGGTGGCCGCGGGAGCGGCCGTGGCAGCCGTGGTTCATCCTCTGGTCACGGTGGTTACTCCAACAATGGCCAATCTCGCGGGTACAATGGGAAGTGCCATATCTGCAGTGAATTTGGCTAGTCCGCGCGCCGCTGTCCGTCCTATCCTATTTCCGGTGCCAATCAGCCCCCTTACAGTGGATCACTGCCGTGGCCAGCATACGCTCCGTCATCTTATCCGGCTGCTCACACAGCCCATCACTCTCCAACAATTCCCTCTACATCTGATTGGATCATGGACTCTGGTGCCTCTCATCACATAACCAATGATCTTGCCAACATGTCTCTTCACAGTCCTAACAGTGGTTTCGATGATGTGGTTATTGGTAACGGTGAAGGTTGAACAATTACGCATACTGGACAACTTTTCAGTTATTCCTCTCTTTTATTGCCTGGGGCTCTCTGTGTTCCACATATTTGTAAAAATTTGATCTTTGTTGCTCAATTTTGTCGTCACAATAATGTTAATGTTGTTTTTTCTGATACTGATTTTCAGGTGAAGGATCATCGCACGAGGGCAACCCTCGTTAGCGGCCCACGTAGGGACGACACCTACTACTGGACGGCAGCTTCCCGTCTACCGTCCGCCCTCACGGCACAAAATCTCCATGCGTCATTGTGGCATTCTCGGTTTGGTCATACGTCAGCTAAAATCCTGCTTCATTCTAGTCGTATAGCGTCTGGTAGTGTGTCTGATTTTTCCTGTGTCTCTTGCAAGCTTCATAAGTGTCATAAGTTACCTTTTTCTGAGTCAAGTTTATCTTCTACTGCTCCGCTGGAGCTTATTTTTTCTGATGTATGGACCTCTCCAATTATTTCTAATAAAGGATTTAAATATTATGTCATTTTTGTTGATATTTTTTCTAAGTACGTTTGGTTTTTCCCTTTATGCCGCAAATCTGATGTCTTACAAACCTTCACCACTTTTAAGTCCATTGTAGAAAAATATTTCTCTGCTAAAATCATTACTCTGTATACTGATAATGGGGGTGAATTCCTAGCCTTACGCTATTTTCTTGCCTCCCATGGCATCTCACATCTCACTTCACCTCCTCATACACCTCAACACAATGGCTATGCTGAACGCCGTCACCATCTTATTATCGATATTGGTCTCACACTCCTTCATTATGCCTCTGTCCCTCTCATTTACTGGCCTTATGCCTTTTCCACAGTAGTCTATCTCATTAATCGTCTTCCCAAGACAAATCTCTCGATGCTCTCCTCCTTTGAGTCTCTTTTCCATATGAGCCCCAACCTTGCCAAACTGCGTGCCTTCGGCTGTCAATGCTTCCCTTGGCTTCGGCCCTACACCTCACACAAAATGGAACCCAGATCTCGTGCATGTTTCCTCTTCATCTACTCATCTACTCAAAGCACATATCTATGATTTGATCCTTCAACGTCTAAAGTCTTCGTCTCGCGTCATGTCACCTTCCATGAAGATATCTTCCCGTTCTCCAAATTGTCAAACCCCGAGTCTCTACCCGTACCCATTCCGGTCACCCTAGAAGTCCTTCCGCTGCCTCCGCCAGTACCTGCCGTCGCTCCCTCTAGCGATCCTTCACCGGACGCACCGCCGCCACCAACGCCCGAGCCATCAGCGTCTCTGACGGCACTGCCAGCGGCCCCCGCCGCCGCTACACCCACTATGCCGCCACCTTCATCCTCTGAGGGTGGTAATCACATGCAAACTCGCAGCAAAAATAACATCTTTACGCCCAACAAGAAGTTTGGTATGTCTGCTGTAACCTCTCCAGCTGTTACAGAACCTCAGACTCTTTCTAGTGCTATGTCTGATGAGCGCTGGCGTGCTGCTATGTCATTGGAGTTTGATGCTCTGCTACGGAATGGCACCTGGGATCTTGTTCCACCTGATTCTTCACAGATTCTTGTGGGCTGCAAGTGGGTTTATCGTATCAAGCGAAAGCCTGACGGTACTGTGGATAAGTTCAAAGCTCGACTTGTTGAGAAAGGCTTTCATCAGCGACCAGGTGTCGACTTCCAGGAGACTTTTAGTCCGGTTATTAAGCCGGCAACTGTGCGTTTGGTTCTCAGTCTAGCTGTATCCAAGGGCTGGCCACTTCATTAAATGGATGTGAACAATGCCTTTCTTCACGGGAGGCTTACAGAAGATGTCTATATGGCACAACCACCGGGTTTTGTTGACAAAGCCTATCCATCTTATATCTGTAAGTTACAGAAAGCTATTTATGGTCTCAAACAGGCACCCCGGGCATGGTACAGTGAGCTCCGCCAATGTCTTTTGGCCATGGGTTTCGTCAACACTACCTCTGACACTTTGCTCTTCGTCTTTCAGCATTCTGGTATTACAGCCTATTTTTTGGTATATGTTGATGATCTCATATTGACTGGTAATGACTCTGCCTTCTTAAACCATGTGATTGACTCTCTTGGGACTAAATTTTCTCTTAACCACATGGGTGATCTAAGCTACTTTCTTGGTGTTGAGGTTCTGCGCAGCTCCAAGGGAAGTTTTCTTTCTCAGCGTAAGTATGTTGTTGATATTTTGACTCGTCATAATATGCTGGAATCCAACCCTGTTCAGACGCCAACAGCAGCGTCTACCCGCCTTCATCTGGCCGACGGCTTGGCTCCTGCCGACGCATCCACCTATCGACAGGCCCTTGGGGCCTCCAGTATCTCTCCTTCACTCGTCCTGATATCTCCTTTGCTGTGAATAAACTCTCACAGTGCATGCACGCTCCTACTGTCACTCATTGGGGTGCAGTTAAGCGTCTCTTCCGGTATCTGAATGGGACGCGTGACTTCGGAGTCTGGCTGCGTCCTTCATCTGCTATACCTCTGCATTGTTTTTATGATGCTGATTGGGGTGGAAAGTGTGACGACCGCTCCTCAACTGGTGCATATGTTGTCTTTCTAGGGCCTAATCCTATTTCATGGAGCTCCAAAAAGCAGCGTTCCGTTGCACGGTCTTCCACTGAGGCTAAATATCGTGCCATTGCTTCTGCTGCCGCTGAAGTTCGTTGGCTTCATTCCCTGCTGCGCGAGCTTCATGTCCCTCTTCCGGGTGCTCCTGTCATTTACAGCGACAACATTGGCGCCACTTACCTCTGTGTCAACCTTGTGTTTCATTCGCGCATGAAACACATTTCCATTGAATATCATTTTGTTCGTCAATCGGTTCAGAATGGGTCTCTTCGTGTTGCTCACGTATCCTCTGTTGATCAGCTTGCTGATGCTCTCACCAAGCACTTATCTCATCCTCGGCTTCTTCTGCTGATGTCCAAGATTGGCATGTCCTCCGGCCCTCCATCTTGAGGGGACGTATTAGAATATATTGTGTGTATGTTTTTATTATTGGTAGAATATTCTTTCATTATTGTACAGTCCTATAGTTGGTAGGATTTGATACCTCTCTGTACTCTATATATACTTTGGTGAGCAATACGAGAAAATTAATTCTCCCAAAACTCTCTACACTAACTACTTGTGGTAGAGTCTCGATTTTTGTCATTAATATAGATGTTTTAGGTAGGTTGGGGACTTGTCCCAACACTTCTATGGTTTTAGACTATCCTAAAGGCTTCATAGACATATTTTGCGCGTTCAAATATTTAAAGATGCTATGACTTAGTTTTTCTATGAGTTATGTTTCAGTCTTTTGTATGTAGTCCCTCTATTTCTTTGATATACAAGTATTTCTTTATTGAAGCATTTGTTGTCTCCTCTTTATAGACGTTTTACATTTATATGATTGTTATAAGAGATATGATAGGTTGGTACACTAGGTCAAGTTAAGAAACTTGTTTCCGGTTCACCTCATCAAAATTTGGGGCGTATCAAACTTGGTAACAAATTAGGTATGTTTCCTTCGGAGTCCATGAAGCCGTGTCTATTGGATTCCTACTTATGGGTGTGTTGCACACCACCCTTATAATTAGGAGTCTACATGCATTTCAGAACACGACCCTTCTTTCATAGTCTAGATGTGTAATAGAGCTGAGTCTTCAACACTTAATTCTCAGTCGTGCCTTGTTATATGTTCGACGAAATATGCCTACAAAAAGAAAGACAAAAGCCAGCCATAGCTCTTTTACGAATAAAGAAGTAGATACTAGTGGGTTGCCACCTATAGATGCAGACAAAACTGACGTTCTGGATGGTCCACCTTATCAGGAATCCCCGGTCCCATAACCACCAAGGATAGAATAGACCAGAGAAGTTCCTTTGCTCATATTCCATTTCCTAGTTCTAATGATCTGAAAATCAGAAACATTGTTCGGTTCCTTAGTTTGTAGATATTCAGTCACAGTAATAGGCTAAAGCATCTTCAAGTGTTGGTCTGTCAGAGAGGTAAGCTTGTCCCAGAGCTAGAGATTTTTTTCATATGGGTCCTCGAGAATTGTAGGATCCAATTTGGATGAATACCCATAGATTTTACTATTGAAACTCATAGAACACTTAGAGTTATGACTGCTACCGCGATAGAGGCTTTTGAATTTGCTTCCTATCAATTGAAAGATGCTGCAGTGACTTAGTATGAGACATGGGAAGATTCTAGAGGGTCACCTCCGGTGTGGATAGAGCTTATTGAAGCCTTCTTTGAATATTTTCTACTGCTGAAGATCAGGGAGGCTAGGGCCAGCGAGTTTTCAGCTCTTAGCCAGGTTTGCCACGGAGTTGGTTGCTACTAGACAAGCAAGGATTCATATGTTTGTGATTGGACTTAGGCCCCATCTGTTCGGTGACACTCTACCACTTCATTAAACAAAGATATGGATATCTCTAGGATGATGACCTTTCCATAGTACACAAAGAAGCACAAGAAGAAGATTCGGGCTAATAGAGAAAGAGACTAGAGTACGAGGGCTAGGTCAGCTTGAAGTTATGGGAGAGCTAAGGGTAGTAGTGGAGCATTCTCAGTAGGAGACCGATAGAGCCTTCATAGTCAATAGTTTATTCAACCTCTAGTGCACCGTCTTAGTTTCTGAAACATAGGTACGATTACGGCGACCAGTCCCAATTACTACAAGGCTAGAATTCTAGTGTGTCAGGCCCACAGATTTGGGGTAGTATGAGTCAGGGGAGACCGCCTAGGCTCGTTGCAGTTAGTGTAGGAAAGCACACCTATTGCCATATCAGTACGGATCGAATAAATGTTATTAGTATGCGGTTGCTGGGTATATTTTGAGAAATTGTCAAAGGCCTATCAGTGGTTGAATGGTAGTAGAGTGCAACATACAGGGTCATTAGTACCTTTCCCATCTGTTGGCCCTTGGGCACCTACATGCTGAGGAAGATGTAAGGGTGGAGCGTCCATATGCATGCTCTAGTTGGGTGGCAGGAATCAAAGACACCATATGATGTGGTTATAGGTATATTATCTGTTTCCTCTCATGATGTATAGAAACTAATAGCTCTGATGGGGTAGTTCTAGATCAGTTAGGTAAGATGTTTTCTCCATCTACTCCGGTTAATGAGCTAGTTATAGCCAAACAAGTTTTTCGGGGTTGTACTATTTTGATATATCACCATGATACGATAGCAAACATTAATGTGTTAGAAACGGTTGCTTTTGATGCAATTATTGTTATGAAGTTATTATTATCTTGTTATGCTACACCCGATTATCAGGATAAGATCATGAAAATTAATTTTTGGGGCGAGCCAGTCCTAGATTTAAGGGTGTTGTTGTGACACATAAAGGTAAGTTTACTTCCTATTTTAATTCGAGGAAGTATATTTCTTAAGGGTATTTATATCACCTAGTCCGAGTAAAGGACATTGATGCTTATGAAAAGACATCTACTCTTCAATATGTGCAAGTGTTGAATGAATATCCTAAAGTGTTCCCAAAGGAACTTCCTAGTATCCCTCCGGATAAAGAGATGGATTTTGTTATCAATGATTCCAAGAATCCATCCAATATCTGTTCCTCAAAATAGAATGGTGCATAGACAAGAGGGGTTGCTCTGATGGTAAGCAAGCCCCACTTCCAACCGAGAGGTTGTGAGTTCGGGGCTCCCAAAGAGCAAGGTGGGAAGTTGTTGGAGGGAAGGATGCCGAGGGTCTATTTGGAAACAACCTCTTTACCCAAAGGCAGGGGTAAGGTCTACGTACACACTACCCTCCCCAGACCCCACTAAGTGGGATTATACCTGGTTGTTGTTGTTGTTGTAAAATAGAATGGGGCATGCGCAACCGAAAGAATTGAAAGAGTAGTTTAAAGATCTTCATGACAAAGGTTTCATCAAACTCAACATATTACCTTAGGGTGCAAAAGTCTATTTGCTTGAAATGAAGATAATCATCTAAGTACGATCATATATTACCTCTAGATGAACAAGGTCAATATAAAGAATAAGTATCCAATCCGAAAACTAATGATATTTGCTCAGTTATAGGGTGTCAAGTTTCTCTACAAGGTCGAATTGTGATCCAGTTATCACTAAGTAAATGTTAAGAGATGGATATCCCAAAGATAGCTTTCTGAATGCGAAATGGTCACAATCAGTTCCTTGTTAAATGAATCGACTTCACTAATGGCGCCATCAATTATCATGGACCTTATGAATAGGGTGTTCACGAATTTCTTCGATATATTCATTGTTGTGTTTATTGACGACATCCTGACATATTCGCGGAGTGAGGAAGAATATGAAGGTCATCTGAAATTGGTTATGTAGATACTACAAGATCATAAGTTATACGTCATATTCCACAAGTGTGGGTTCTAGTTAAACTTCATAGCATTTCTTGGATATGTGGTCTCCGGTGAGGGCATTAAAGTGGATTTCCAGAAGATTATGGCCATTGCGAACCTATAACTCCTATTGAGATTCAAAGTTTCTTAGGTCTGGTAATTAATTATCGAAGATTTATAGAGGGCTTTTCCTCTATATTTCCCTATTAATCAACTTAACTCAAAAGGTGATCAAGTTCCAGTGGTTGGACGCGTATGAAAAAGTTTCTAAGAATTGAAAGACATATTGACAACGACACCTGTCTTGGGCTTGTATAAGGTACATAGGAGTATGCCATTTATTGTAATGCTTTAGGTGTTGGTTGGGCTGTGTTTTGATGGAGCATAGTAAGGTAATTGCATATGCTTTGATGCAGCTTAAGAAACATGAGAAGAACTAACCAATAAATAACTTAGAATTTCCATTAGTGGCTTTTGCATGAAAGATATGGCGTCATTATATCTATGGAGTTCATATTGATATATTTACGGATCACCATGTCTTCTGTGTATCTTCAAGCAAAATAGAGTTAAACCTGATGTCACGCCCCAAACCTGGTGAGGTATAGCTGCTATCCCGGTGTCGTACTGGCCCGAGTAAACCACCCTATAACTCTTTTTTTTTTCTGCAACTATCCTGGGCCAACATGTTCACCACTCATAATTTGTAACTATACGCGGAAAACACTGTACCAATGAACATTTCTTAAAATATGAATACATATGGGTCGTCAAGACCTCTAACATACTGTACAAATTGAATCTTTGTCTACAAACCGTCTAAGATTATTTGACATCAAATGGGACAGGGTACCGACCTACCCATAAGTCTTTAGCAAATGTAACACGATGCATTATAGACTCGGCTGCACTCCGAATGAGGTGGCGTCTTACCGATCCTTCACTGAATGACAACCATCCCGACAAAAGGACATGTGTATAAATAATATACTGGGTATGTATGGCAGAACTGAAATATAACAATAAGTCAACATTATTTAAAGAACATAAGAATCAACCATTTTATATGCATAAATACTATAATTATATATATTTGCTTCTCTTTCATATTATTTTCAATATTTTATGATGCATGACTGCCCTACTGATGGTAAATAATTATACATAACTGCCCAACAAGTGGTAACTGTCCGACCGGTCATAGCCTGGTGGTAAATGAAGATGCACGTCTGCCCAACCGGTAATAGCATAGCGGTAAATGAAGATGCATGTAATATCATTATGAAAAATAATATCTTTATCAAATACCTCAATAGAGAACTAGATACATACTTAGACATGCTTGAATATAATTTTACGGGAATGAATAACATAGACATCCTTAACTGCTAAGAGTAGAATCACTTATGGAATATCATTTCATTTACGTATCGTTACTTGGATCATGCCAAAATGAACGAAGGGATAGCCTTAACATACTGGAACCGATTCTCTTGACAATCCCTCTAACACACATTAATCACGACAAAATACGTGACATCACGATCTAAGTAGGGGAAAATTCGTATGATATTCTTGAGAAAGATTGCACCGTACTCCCTTAGAATTGAAAAATCATGTTGTTTTATAATATGAAGTCTCATATGAATTTCCAAATTCCCTCACCTTATGTATGCGGTGAAGTCGGAGGGTCTAATTTCTCGTCATTAAGGCATCTCAGACGATCATCTCGAAGCCTCGAGGCTACAAGGCTAGGTCACACCTCTTTTTTCCTACCCACGGAAGGGTGGGTAAGGGAGTTTTTTCCAACTTAATGTGACAATCGAAACGGGATTGTTTTTATTAAATTCAGAGTCGCCACGTGGGATAATTTATGGTGTCCCAAGTCATTGGTTCAAATCCCAAATCTAGGAAAAGATTGACTCTGTTTTACAGTCCACGAACACAGAAATTCGGGTAAGGAGTTCTATTAACCGGGAAGAAGGTGTTAGGCATTCTCAAGTTCCGTGGTTCTAACACGGTCGCTCAACTGTTATTACTGGCGTACTTATCTGATTTTAAAACACTTTAAACCTATGTGCATTTTAACTTTAAAATTGCTTTTAATTATTTTAAGGAATATTTCAATGTCATCTAAAATACGTCTTTGGACCAAGCCACATGAAAAACACTCGCAGTCCGAAACATATTTTATTTGACATTGTTAAAATTTGGATTTGTGTCATATGAAATGCACACTCAGTTAAGGAAAGTAATTTTTTTAAATAGCGCGCCTAAAACAACTACGTACTTTCAGCTTTGCGAGAGCTATTAAAATTTGATTAAATGGCATGCCTCGATTTCTAAGGATTTAGATATTCAAGTGAGGGCCATTACTATATTTACTGAATATGTCGCGTCCCAACTAATTAAAGAACCTAATCAATAAAAAAAGTCTGAAGGAGTTTCAGATTTATCCCAAATTAAGGTTTGGTCTAAGCCTAATAATTAATAAACTTGTGCTATAGAAGGCCACGTGTTTGATTACTCAAGGGCCAAGGTGGACAAGAGGCCCAAATGTTACTTGAAAGTTCTCATGACAAACGCAATAGGCGACTGAACTCAACATGCAGCCCAGAATGCAATATATTTGGCAAAAGGGTATTTAGCACAACTGGGCTAGCGACAAAGGCCCAGCTGTATAGTTCATATTACTTGAAGCCGATCACATTTTATAAGAATCTGAAGATTAAACAAACAATTATTGTAAAGTTTGGAACAAATGGCAAAGTTATTTCAAGGCAAAAATTACGTTGCCATAGTGATGAAGCAGTATCCAAAGTTAAAGCTTACACAGTTTGTCTCACCATTTGAAATGTAGAAGAATTCCCGACTCTTAGCCAAACTTCTCATGAATTCAAAAGTATAGTCATTAAAATAGACTCAACTTGGTTCAATCCTACAACATTGGACCCCAAAGCAATAATAGATTGATTCTATGAATCCTTTAACACTAATTTCACAGATTTCATTTCACCAACATTCATACATCTAAAAGATAACCAAAGGTTAACCATTAGCTCTACATCACAGTCACGGAAGAACCAAACAAACTCTTAAAAAAATGCTAGGGCATCAAATATAGGTCAAATTTAACTTTTTAATCCAGTAGGAGAAACTAGACAAACAAGCTAATTTTTTTCATGACATCAAACTTTACTATGACACAACACATCTAAAGCATGAATCATTAAGTATTTGTCATAGATAATCCAATAGGTGAAGGGTTAACACATCAAATTTATACATGATAGAAAAAGAAATGAGAGGGACAGAGCAAAGATAGAAGAATGAACAGTTCAAAAGCAATATGCAAGCTGAAATCTGAAAGAGTCATTCTTCATTAACTCCTGCACTTCAGTAGTCATTATAGCTGAGGAAATACTTGATTACAGTAAAGATAAACAGAGAACTTTGGGAGTCAGCTTAAAGCACCACCAAGCTAACAGGTACTGTAGACATCGGTTGTAAAACTAAGTCGAACAGCCTCTAACTAGTCCAGCAATTCTAGTTTTTTAAACCATCTTCACCCAGATAACACAAGAGTTTTATGAAACTTGTTGAATTCCAGTTGAAACTCAAAATTGTGGAACAAATTAAGAACTAGTTCTCACCCCAAAAGATGCAGAAATCTAAATGTGTTTTTTAGAATAACCTCCCTCAATCGTTTTGCCTTCAGTATTTTTGATCTCTTCCCTTTTTTTTCTCCCTTTCTAGTGTAGTAAAATGCCTTGGCAAGGTATTAGGCTGCAGAAATACATCTACTTTTGCACTTAGAACCTTTTATAATTTTTATTTTTTGCTTAATTATCCTTAGTGTAAAAATCAAATTTTCAGTGAGGTCCCCACCCCAGCTTCCCCCCAGCTTCAAGGAAGCTTTCTCAATCAGTTATTCAGAGACTCCCTTATTATAAATTCCTAAACTACCCTTCAGGACCCTATTATTTACCTTTTGAAATCGGACATGGGTCAAATTGACCCAATTCAGAGTATTATAGATATGTAAATCCAAGTTTAATCCCTTTTGGGCTTTTGATTTTCAGAGCCAAATCCAAACCGTTCAGAAATTTAAAATTTTAAAGATTGACCAGAATTTTCTAAAAGAAAAACCCGGAAACCTTTTAAAACGAAATCATGAATAGAAGAGAAATTGAAATGAACAAATTAAAAAACAAGTGAACTAAACTTTCTATTAAACTAAATATGCAAAATAGAAAAACAAACAAATGAACATATAATGAAGAGAATAAAAGAGGATGCATTAAAGAGATAAAAAGATTAAATCAAATGAAGAGAAGGAAAACGTGCAAGAAAAGGAAATATAAAATACCTTAAGCCGGACAGCCAAATCTTGAAAGTAACTCTCAATCTTTCGATTTCGACTGAAACCGTCTTTAATCATGTGTTCTCAAATGAAAACACATCAATAAAAGCGGTTTCGACTTCAACTCTTCCAAAGGCTCACTTATTTAGTTTTGGAAAGTTAGGGTTGCCTTCGATTTAAAATTCGAGGAATTTAGGGAGGATTCAAAGAAAAATGGTTATGGATTTGTTATAAGGGGGTTCCAGAGATTGTGTGGTGTTAATTTATAGTCATTTGGGACCGGCGCCGCCACCAGCGAATGGGGAAATTAAGGACGGTGCTCTAGAGTTTCTTATGTGGTCTCTAAGAGTGGAGAAATGAGATAAACGAGATGGGGGGGGGGGGGGTTTGGGCACTTTTGTACGGGGAGGGGGTCGAGTTCCGGTCTATTGGATCTTGTTAATCTAACGGTTGAGATGAGAAAGCTCAAAACGGTGTCGCTTGCTTAGAAAGTGGGGCTGGACCGGATTTTCGGCCGGGTCGTGGGCTGGTTTTGGACGGGTATTGGAGGGAAAATGAGAATTAAATTGGGCTTGGGGAATTCAAATCAAAATGGCCCAAAACCTGATCTCATTAACTTCTTTCTATTTTTCTTTTCTTTTTCAATTTATTCAAAATTCTTTTCTTCTTCTAAAATTAAAACTTAAAACCTAAATAAATCCTAATACAAATTATCACAACTAATTAAATACCAAATTAAAGGAAAACTAATAAAATTCCACGCTAAAAATTAAACAATGCAAAATAAATTATTTTTGTGATTGAAATTTTTATATTTTGTAAAATATATCAATTTACTAATTAATCTAAAAATATATAATTAAACCTTAAATACTGATGCAACATATTTTTGTATTTTTCATGAATTAAACAAAATTAAACATGCGCAGACAATTGCAAGCAATTAACGAAAACATACTAGAAAAATCCACAAAATTGCAAACACTGGGAAAAAATTATTTGTTTGAATTTATGGGAGTAATTCATACACGGCAAAAATCACGTGTTCATGGCTTCCTTTCTTTGCTCGGAAACACAGAGATTTTTCGTGCAAAGATAAAGTGAGCGGATACGAGCGGTTTTTTCCCGTTTGAATATTCCGGCGGAAGCATTCTTGAAAAATTTGACCGCACCCTGCTTCTGAGACTGCCTACATATCCTTGGCTATAAAGGAATCAGTTTAGTATAGTTCGGGAGTTTCGGTAGCTGGCACTACCATGAAGCTGTGATTATACTATTTCTGCTGTTGCTACTGCTTATTGTACTCCTTATAACACCATGACAGAATAAAAGAAGCTAGACTAAATTATTACGTATGCCTTAAAAAAATTCTATCTATATCCTCAAACCTGATCTTGTGGTTCCTGTTGCTTTGTTGACTTATATTCTCTAGGTGGAACTATTTTGTTGCTAAGTTGAGTTGTAATCTGAGATGTTTTACCTTTTCTCCAGGTGGTCGCCTATTGCTGTACATGATCGTCTTCCTTTGAATATTGGTGATTCCCTATGTTCTTGAGGTGGGATCTTGATTACCGACACTTGAATTACTTTGTTCTCCAGGTGGGCTCCTGATTACCAACACTTGAATTGCTTTGTTCTTCAGGTGGGCTACTTATTACCGACAGTTGAATTTCTTTGTTCTCAAGGTGGGCTCTTGATTACCAACACTTGAATTTCTTTGTTCTTCAGGTGGGCTCCTAATTACCGACACTTGAATTGGTTTTTAGGTGTGCTCCAGATTACCAACACTTTAATTTCTTTGTTCTCCAAGTGGGCTCCTGATTACCAAGACTTGAATTACTTTGTTCTCCAGGTAGGCTCCAGATTACCAACAATTGAATTGCTTTGTTCTCTAGGTGGGCTCCTCATTACCAACACTTGAATTGCTTTGTTTTTCAGGTGGGCTCCAAATTACCGCTACTTGAATTGCCTTGTTCTCCATGTGGGCTCGTGATTACCAACACTTGAATTTCTTTGTTCTCCAGGTGGGCTCCTGATTATCAACACTTGAATTGTTTTGTTCTTCAGGTGCGCTCGTGAACCAACTCTTGAATTTCTTTGTTCTTTAGGTGGTCTCCTGATTACCAACGCTTGAATTGCTTTGTTCTCCAGGTGGGATCCTGTTTACCAACATTTGAATTGCTTTGTTTTTCAGGTGAGCTCCTGATTACCGACACTTGAATTATTTTGTTCTCCAGGTGGGCTCCTGGTTACCAAAACATGAATTGCTTTGTTCTCCAAGTGTGCTCATGATTACCAATACTTGAATTGCTTTGTTCTCTAGGTGGGCTCCTTATTACCAATACTTGAATTGCTTTGTTCTCCAGATGGGCTCTTGATCACCGACACTTGAATTGCATTATTATCTAGGCGGGATCCTGATTACCAACACTTGAATTGGTTTGTTCTCCAGTTGGGCTCCTGATTACTGACACTTGAATTGCTTTGTTTTCCAGGTGGGCTCTTGATTACCAACACTTGAATTTCTTTGTACTTTAGGTGGGCTCCTGATCACCGACTCCTGAATTAATTTGTTCTCCAGGTGAGCTATTGATTACAGACACTTGAATTGTTTGTTCTTCAGGTTGGCTCCTGATTGCCGACACTTAAATTGCTTTGTTCTCTGGGTGGGCTCCTGATTACCCACGCTTGAATTGTTTTGTTCTTCAGGTGGGCTCCTGATTACCAGCACTTAAATTGCTTTATGCTCCAGGTGGGCTCCGGATTACCAACACTTGAATTGTTTTGTTCTTCAGGTGGGCTACTGATTACAGACACTTGAATTGCTTAGTTCTTTAGGTAGGCTCCTGATTACTGATATTTGAATTGCTTTATTCTTCAGGTGGGCTCTTGATTACCGACACTTTAATTGCTTTGTTCTCTTAGTGGGTTCCTAATTACCAACACTTGATTTGCTTTGTTCTTCAAGTGGGCTTCTGATTACTAACACTTGAATTGCTTTGTTCACTAGGTGGGCTCCTGATTACCAACACTTGAATTTCTTTGTTCTCCAAGTGGTCTCCTAATATCAACAAAATATAAAAAACAAAGAATTTTTCCCACTCAATTTGGTAGCTGGGCACATTTGTGAGTATTAACTTATCATGTTACCAAATACCACTAAGAATTTGAAAGCTAGATCCTGTTATCCAGGAGGGTCCTGAAAACTCCTAATTGAATCCTATCTCAAGCATGAAAACTTTGAAGCAAACTTATATTTCTTTTGAGGTACATTTATGCTAGATTTTGCTACTCATGGTTTCTTTGTATTTTAAACTAGGTCCCATTTTTCATGAGGGTCATAAGAATTTACGGTTAAACATGTCTGGTGCTTGCTTTTCCTTACGGAGGTTTCTAAAAAAAACAAAATTTACTGTCCCTGTTCCAATCAAAGAAAACTTGTGAATTTAAACATGGTGGATGGTTTGTGGCCTCCAACTTTAAGGGCGATTGCTCCTTCACTTCCTATGGTAACTATGGTTTCAGCTTGAAACACATTGCATGTTTATTAACTGGCTGGTTTTTTTCTATCACCTTTATCATGGAGAATACCTCTAATCTGTTCAAACCCAATACTGGTAATCTGTTGCATTGTGCTCTTGAACTAACATGCACTGAACCTTTGTGTTTCTCATGAATCTAAAAGCACATCAATTGCCATCCACTCAGTGTGCATGTTGTTCCTTCATGACATAAATCACTGGCCTTAGCCTTGAGGTCTATTAATACATCACTTGCCATGATAACTTTAATTTCTTCTTGGAAGACCTTGCTTGTCACTGGTTAACCACTTTCCTTGTCAATCATAACACAATACATCCCTTTGATCCGTTCACCCTAACCCTCCATTTGTTGCATTGTTCATGAATTGATATATACTAAACCTTTGTATTTCACATGAACCCTAAAGCATGCTGATTGTTACCAATTTAGTGCGCACGTGGTTCGTTCTTGACATATGTCACTTTGATGTGCTAGGCAGATCCCATTTTGTGCCATTGGAAAGCTGGAGGCAAATTTCGAAGTCATTTCTCACTTGTTCTGACCAAATATACTCAAGATGAAGTAAATAAGATAAAAGGAACAGAGTAAAGGACAATGGAAAGAGATTATTCCTAATAATAAAATCACAAACTATAAACCTATAAAATGTGAATACCAACTCTAATGACCATGGCATGCACATGTGGATTGTCGAATCTCCTTTTCTCGTGAAATCGAGTTTTTGACATTTGGAAGGACAACGCGTTCCTTTTTGCGAATTGGGTTTAAGAGAATTGAAGAGTCGCTACCTAATGATTTAAGTACATTAGAACACTAAGAAGGGCTTTGTTTAGGATAACCAAAGATTGGGTAAGGGCTTGAAATTTTACTGAGGGGAAGGTGTTAGGCCCCCATCAGGATCCACTAGTGTGGTTCCCGGCCAAGCTATTGTGTGACTTATGGTAAAAATAACACATAGGCAAGTAGAATTCTACATAAAAGGGGATTTTCATGTTATGATCACAAATAAACAAAATCAGCAAGAACGAAAGAGAGTTGGTTTTTATTTCTTAGAAGAAATGGTTTTGAAAGATTTAATAGAAACATAGAACAAAAGGAAAGGGTCCTAGGTTTATCAATAATATGGATCACGTCAATGCAATACCCGGTAATCACTCCTCAGAGAGGGGCTACACGTGGTATTAACGTATCGGTCATTATATACATATCTATCCTTTCCCACCACGTTCAAGTTATTAAAGCGCGGAATGGTTCGTTTACTTATTGCATTCTATTACCCCCCCCCCCCCCCTCTTAATCCTATCAGTCCCGGAGGTGCTTGGGACTACTAATACTAAAAGAGGTAAGAGAGGTTGGGCATATTTGTGGTTTTAAAGGTAAAATACTAAGGTTACAAGCAAGAACAACAGATATAACAAGTTGGAGGGGAAGCATATAATAAATAACAAAGGCTCAGTTAGACCTCCTTTAAATTAGAGAAAGCACATAGTTTAGCATGTCTTGCACGTGCTATTTAGGGTTTGATTTAATACTGAACATGGAAGAACTTAAAGGTTGGGGCAGACTAATTTACTATGTAATTTAGATAAAAAGCCTCAGTTAGGCCTGCCTACTGGTTTATAGCTTATCATAGGGCTTGCCTAAGTTAGATGGAAACCTATAGGCATGATATCTACTGATTTCAGAAACAAAGAAGAAAACTAATTGCAGATTGATTTAGAAAAAAAAAGTTGCCAGGTTAAAGAGGGTTTTAGCAGAAGAACACGGGTTCTGTAATTGGTAAAGCATTACTAGTGATACTTTAAACTTACCAACGAGTGAGGCGATTCAGATTTGGTTAGAACCCTTATAGGCATGCTTTCTATGTATTTGCTAACTTAAAACATCGTTATAGACATAGAAGAGTACAAATATTTTACAACATGATATCTAGGCGTTGCGTGATATCTAGTTACATTTTATTATTATCAGGACCTATATACAACTTTTCCTAGTGAAACGTGTGTATGCAAGAATCAGAAAGGACTTATAGGCATATTTTCTATGCGCATGTACAGAATCTATAGACATAAAATCTATATGAAAGTTCAAGTTACTATAGTCATGGCATCTAAATGAGAATGCTGAGGTTCTTATAGGCATTGAAACTAAATGAGAATGCAGAAATACTTATAGGCATGGTAGCTATGAAAAATGCAGAAATCTTATAGGCATGGTAACTACATGAAAAATGCAGAAATCCTATAGGCATAGTAACTACATAAAAATGCAGAAATCTTATAGGCATGGTAACTACATGAGAAATGCAGAAATCTTATAGGCATGATAGTTATGTGAGAAAATACTGAAATTGGAGATTCCTATAAACAGGTTATCTACCCTTGTACATGCATGGTTACCCCTCCCTTTTCACTAGCCATCCCTAAAAGTTTTATTACAAGTTATTACAGTCAAAAGATAAGAAAATACATCAGAAATTGAAAATCGCAACCAAGGAGGGCCCGATTCAGACTTCCTGTCTGATTTATGAAATAAACCAACTCCAAAGATCATGTTTCAAAGCATTTCTCTCATCTGGGTGTGTCAAAGTTCCCTAAGAGTTTCATAATAACTCTGGGCAATGCTTAAACCCAAATGTATTACAATATTAAGCCATAGTGCAGTGTGAAAAGGTCAGTCCTCAGGTGTCCAAGTTTAGAGGGAACTCAAGGTCCCAAGGCAAGGCTGACAAGAAGGGGGCAGAACATAGGAAATAAGAGAGATAGTGCAAGTCCAGAATTCTGAAGGGAAAAAGGAGAAAGGAAACAATGCACATAGGGATATTGGGAATGCGGAGTTTGCAAGATCACAAAAAAGGCAGGCTAATGGGCATACTCAACAGTGGGACATGCTGGCACAGTCTCCAGCCTGTTTAGAGGTTAATACCACATTGGTTCAAAACTCAATTCATGGAAAACAACTCATATTGCCATGCCCTACTTCACCCCTTACAAACATATAAGGTTAATGGGATAGAGAGCCAATGTTCACAACAGAAACATACAATAGAAATTAGGCACACTAAGCTGAATGTTGAAATCTAAAGAAAATAATACTATAGACATGGATACAAAGACTGCAACTAATCATATTAGGGTGATGCTGAAACTTAAATTAGGACATAACAGTATCAAAGAAATAAGTAGAAAAAGCAGTAATCTTTTAAAAGCCAAAGTTAAAACAGGGAGACAGAATACTATAAGTGTGAGTTCAAAAGAGATTGTGAAATTGTGAAGTATGAAGTCATGGAGTGTTAAAATCGTGTTTTTGTGAAAAAAAGGTCATGTATTTATAGTGTAGAAAGCACGAAGACATAAGGTAACAAAATATTTAAAGAACTGATTGTCAATCAATTACACAAAACTCCTTTAATTAAGGGATTCATGTTAAGATGGGTATAAGCCAATTAAGGAAAGAAATTAAAAAACCCTTCGTATAAATCATGCAATTGTAGGAAAATACATAAAGGTTATTTAAGGATATGGTTTTGACAATACACAATTTGTGAAAATAAGTCAAGGGAATCAATCAACAGCCAATAAATCACAAGGTCTGAGATTTGGTATGAATGAACCAAGTCATACAAGATGAAGAAGGGTTTTCCCTAAGTCGAGTCACATATAGAATTAGTAAAATATGAAAAGAAATCAATCAAGCTATATTCAGAAGGAAGTTTACACCTAATTGCAAATTTGAAAACCATTTAGAGGAAATTCATCATTTATAAGGAGCATGTGAGCATGAAAGAAGACTATCGTATAAATTAGTAAAAAATTCTTGTGTAGGAGAGCTTAGCAAAAAGTTAAGCATTGTATGAAAACAAATGTCCAAACTCAGCTTAGAGACTCAAAGTCAGTCTAACAGAGTTAAGGGTTCTAAAATAAAACCCTAGTTCAAGCAAACCATAAAGCAAAGATGAGAGGGCAGGCAATTGAATCGAAATCATATTTAGAAGTTTCATCAAAGAACATGGTTCTTCAGCAGTAGAACTTACGAGAAAACGTGATAGCAAGGTAACAGGAAATCACAGTAGAACAAATACTAATAAGAATAGTAGAAGAAGCACGCTTAAGAGGTTTTCTAGAGGAAACTTAAACAGGGATCAGTCGAAGGCAAACAAAGAAACTTAAGTATGTAGTAGGAAAATATAGTAGAAGAACACAAGAACAACGGAAAAGTATAGCAGAAAAGCATATAGGAAAACATAGTAAGATAAATATATAACGACATGGTAAAAAAAGATACAGTAGAGAAGTCTACGAGACCATAGTAAGAGAAGCATACAAAAGATGATACAAGAACAAAATAGAGGCAAACACATGAATAAAAAAAGAAAGATCATAAAAACACTTGAATCATTTTCAGAAACCCCTAGATCGAAAAAGAAGGGTTTTTGAATGTAATTTTTTGAAAGAAAAGTAAGGGAAATCGTTTGAAAAACTCAAGGAGAGCATAGATACACAACATATCTAAAAAAATATGAGAAAAACTCAGAGAGTTAGGGTTTCGGAAGAACCCTAGAGATGAGGAAGTCTTTGAACGTTCAACAATACGAGTCAGAAAGGTCAAAACAAGGCTTAAACAACCATGGTACGATGGATTAAGGCCGGAGATGACCAGACAACCTTGAATCGACAAAGGTCTGAGCGCAAAACTTTGAGGCTTGGCCTCTAATCCTCAGTTTTTAGGTGTGTTAGAGCAAGGGGAGGTGAGTATAAGACTCCCACAGCCTAAGAAGCCATGGATTCCAGTGAGTTTCACTATAGAAGTGGTATGAGGTGATTAGTGTTTAGAGAAGGTTCGAGAGAGTTTGGGGGGGGGGGGGGTCAGAGTCGATGGGTGAATGAAAAATGGTTTTAGGGTTGGGGTATTGGTGGATTAAAAAAAGGAAGGGTGGAATTGTGGCCGTTGATCATTTTGATCAATGGCCTGGATAAAAGGGAGTCGGGCGGGTAAAAATGAACGGGTCAAGGGTTGGGTAATTTAGAAATAGGGTCGCATAAATGAGTTTTGAAATTGGGTTAATTGGGGTGGTCAATTTCGGCTAAAAATTGAAATAAATAGGTCTAGATTTTAAATAGCCACTTTTTTCCTTTATTTATTTTATAAAAATAGTAAAATAATTCCTGAAAATAAATTAAAGGTTCTAATTTAATTAATAATATATAAATAATAAACTAAAAATACTGAAATCAAATTTTAATTATAAACGTAATTAGTTTTAAAATAGGTTAATATTGCAATTATATGCAATTTAGCTTTAGAAATACTAAATAAATTTGTAAAAATATATAAAAATTACCTTAGCTATATTTGGGGATAAATATAAGAATAAAATAAATTAATCACCCAAATGATAATTTGAGGAATAATTATTGGTTTTTATATTGCTGAAATAAAGCAATACATTGATTTTAAAATCTTTTAAAATTAGGAAAATAACGAATTTCTTTAATACTCTTATAGATGCATACATATGCTATTTTGAAAGTATTTTCCATAAAAAAAATATACAGAGAATAATTGGGTATCAACATATGCCCCTCTTTACCCTGGAAAGATGAAAGAGTTGTTGGGTAAAGATATTATGGCCAATTCGGCAGAACAAGATGGATTGAAGAATTTGACCGTGCTCTAATTTGTGAGCTGCCTACATATCTCTGGTTTTACATGAATCATGCCATATGTAATTCAGAATCCGTTGGCGGGGTATGCCGATGGAGATTTTTTCAAGAACATACGCAATATTCAGGTCGGGATGAATTGTCAAGGTTTAGTAGCGCTGCAGGAACTAGGGTTGAATGCTCCTACCGAGATGGTTGTTTCTTGCCGGTTTACCTGCAAATGAGAAATATAAACGTATATTGTGCATAAATTTAAACATGTTGCAATTTTTCGTTGGACCATGAATGTTGTGTTTGGATGGTTAGGATGACGTCCTTAGACCATGATGTCCTGGGCAATGAAGCTTTAGGAATGCTCTCGGGCTATGAAGATGATGCATCCAAGCTATGATGCCTTTGAATAATGATATGCAAAAGATAAAAGGGGTCCTCAGTCCATGGCATAGCGTTCTCGGGCTATGAATATGGTGCCTCCGAACAATACCGCCTTTCGACAGCTTGGTGATATTTCAGCCCATGCGATGCAGAAGGTGACGATCTTTCAGCCAATGCAAAATGTAAATGAGGGGGTGATCTTTCAGTCAACGCAAAATGCAATAAATGGCGATCTTTCAGCCATGCAAGAAGTAATAAAACAGTTATATTTTTGCCGGTGCAGGAACAAATAAAGTGGCGATATTTTAGTATATGTGAGATGTAAATAAAGGTTGCGGTATTTTAGCCAATGCAGGGAGAAATAATGTTGCTATATTTCAGCCGATGCAAGACATAAATGAAGTGGCGATATTTTAGCCATGCAGATGAGACAGTGCTTAGTCTCGGAAGGCAAAATGGAAGTCTTATGCAATATAGAATGCGGATGGAGATAGTGCTTAGTCTAGAAAGGCAGAATGGTAGCCTTATGCAATGCAAGAATGTAGATGGAGACAGTTCTTAGTCCCGAAAGATAGATTGGTAACCTTATGCATTGCAAAATGCAGATGGAGGTAGAGATAAACCCCGAAAGGCATAATGGTAGCCGTATGCAATGTAGAAAATGAAGATAGAGGTAGATCTTAGTATCGAAAGGCAGAATGGTAGCCCTATGCAAGAGATAAAAGTTGTATAGTAGTAAAATTTCTTAGCTGATAGATGATATATAATTGTAATAATGCGGTTGCTGAGGATATTTTATGCGAATAACAACAGTGAATAGGTGCGACAGTTCTGAAAATTGTATTCCTAAACAGTAAGAGCGTATAATGTATGATTTTGCGACTTGGGTGCATGCATCCACAGAAAATTCATGAGTTTTGTAAAGGGGAAAGGTTAGTTCGTGTCCCTGTTGACGTTGATTGACCTGTTTGGCCGTGTTCTGATGATACGGTATGTATCATTAGGGTAGCGTTGCTAAATAGAGCAGACATACATGAGATTGTAAAGAAAAATATGATATGAGTATATATTTAAGAAATAGTTTCTGGATAAGTCGATGATTGTGACGTGGTTCAAGACATTGTAACTTCTCTCACTTCGAAATTTTGAGATTTCTCCTAAAAATTCTACTCTAGTATAACAGGTTGCCTCTCCAGATGGTTGCTTGGGATGATCGGATGGAACTACTTTGGAGTTTTGAGGGTCCTCCTCAAAATTCTACCCCAGTTTCCAACTGCGGGGGAAAATGAAACTTTTATTGAATTATGACCGAACCCATAAGGTTGCCTATGTATTCCTTCTTAAACGGGAATCAAGTCAGGCGTAGTTCAAATTAAATCATATATAAAAGCATAAAGTTTACACATCATGTCGTTTGACTACACCTGAATTGATCGTCTTTGGCCAAGCTTCTCCATCCATTTCTGCAAGTATAAGGGCTCCCCTTGTTAGAACCCGATGAACCATATATGGACCTTGCAAATTGGGTGAGAATTTCCATTTGGCTTTATCCTGATACGGGAAAATTTTCTTTAATGCCAACTGCCCCGGTGTGAGCCATCTTAGTTTGACTATCTTTTTTAAGGCTCTGGATATTCTGTTATGATAAAGTTGTCCATGGCAAATTGCATTCAATATATTTCCATCTATAAGAGCCAGCTGCTCGTAACGATTCTTTACCCACTCTTTGTCATTGAGCTCGACTTCTAGTATGATTCTCAAATAAGGAATTTCTACTTCGGCAGGAATGCCTGCTTCTGTACTATATACCAACATGTAGAGGGTTGCCCCTATTGGTGTGCAGACTGTGGTGCGGTACCCCAATAAAGCAAATAATAGTTTCTCGTTCCACTTTTTATGCCTTTCTATCATTTTTCTCAATATCTTCTTGATGTTTTTGTTTGCAGCTTCTACATCTCTGTTCATCAGAGGCTTGTAGGCTGTAGAATTCTTGTGTCTAAACTTGAAAGTCTCACACATTGATTTCATCAAGTCACTGTCTAGGTTGGAGCAGTTATCAGTAATTATTGATTCTAGAGTCTCGGACTGACAGATGATTCAGTCATGGACAAACTCTGCCACTACTTTCTTCATCACTACTTTGCAAGATGCTACCTCAACCCACTTAGTGATATAGTCGATTGTTACTAGGGTGAAATATGCCCGTTGGAAGCAGTATTATCCAATAACATCCATTACTCATACGCCAAACGACCATGGTGAGCTTGTAGCATTAAGCTTAATTAAAGGTACCTATATCATGTCTGCATGTATCGGAATGCGGTGGCATTTTTGGACATATTGGATACAGTCTGTTTCCATGGTCATCAAAAAGTAACCAGCACGGAGGATCTTCTTTGCTAGGACAAAACTGTTCATATGTGGACCGCAAGTCCCAGCATAGATTTCTTGTATCAGTTTAGATGCTTCCTTGGCATCGATTCATCATTAAAAACCCCAAATCAGGAGTTCTCCTACATAGAATTCCTCCATTGTGAAAGAAATTGTTGGAAAATCTTAGAAGGGTGCGCTTTTGGGTAGCATTTGCAAGCTTTGGGTACTCTCCTTTTGCCAAATATTCCTTGATGTCATGAAACCAAGGCTTTCTATCCACTTCTTCTTTGACACGAGCACAATAAGCTGGTTGATTATCGATCTTTACCGGAACGGGATCAATGAAATTCTTGTATGGATGTTGTATCATGGATGATTGCATAGCCAATGCATTGGTGAATTCATTCTGGACACTGGGATCATGCTGGAACTCTTTCTTGGTGAACCTCTTTCTCAAATCATATACATGGTGCAGATAAGGGAGTATCTTGGAATTCTTGGTCGCCCATTCTCCTATACCTGATATACAAGAATATCTTAGTATCTTATTATTAGCAACTCTTGGATGTTCATGTCAATGGACATCTTAGGCACTAAGATGCAGGCTTCGTACTCGGCCATATTGTTGGTGGACGGAAACCTGAGTTTGGTGGACACCGGGTAATGCTGATTGATTTCTGATACTAGGTCCGCTCCTATGACAACTCATTTGAAATTTTTTGCTCCATCAAAAAATATTCTCAATTGATCATAGGATTCTACAATTTCTTCTCCGAAGAATCATACCTCTTCATCTGGAAAATACATTTTCAGGGGTTCGTATTCTCCGTCCATAGGGTTTTCAGCAAGGTGATCTGCCAATGCCTGTTCTTTAATTCATTTCTAAGTCACATAGACAATGTCGAATTCACTCAAGAGGATTTGCAACTTGGCTAGCTTTCCAGTGGGCATGGGCTTCTGAAAGATGTACTTTAAAGGATCCATCCTTAATATGAGATGCGTAGTATAGGCAAAGAAGTAGTACCTCAGCTTCTGGGATACCCAAGTTAGAGCACAACAAGTGCGTTTTAATAGAGAATATTGGGCCTCGTACGGAGTGAAATTCTTCTTGAGGTAGTAAATCGCCTATTCTTTCTTTCCTGCCTCGTCATGATGCCCTAGGATGCACCCGAATGCACCATCTAACATTGTGATGTAGAGTAGCAAAGGTCTACCTGGGGACTAGGATTGGCGGTTTTCACTAGTATTCCTTGATTCTGTCGAAAGATTTTTGACATTCATCGGTCCGCTTGGTGGCGACATCCTTTTCAACATCTTGAAGATTGACACACAAATAATTGTACATTGTGCTATGAACCGGCTGATGTAGTTAAGTCTCCCCAAGAAACTCATTACGTCTTTCTTGGTCCTCGGTGGTGGTAATTGTTGAATGGATTTTATCTTTGATGAATCTAATTCTATTCCCTGGCAACCCACAATAAACCCAAGCAATTTTCCAGCTAGAACCCCGAACACACACTTTACGAGATTCAGTTTCAGGTTGTATCTTCTCAGTCTGTTGAAAAACTTCCTCAGATCTTCCATGTGATCAGTGGCTTTCTTGGACTTGATAATGACATCATCCACATATACTTCGATCTCCTTATGTATCATATAATGGAAAATAGTAGTCATGGCCCTCATGTAGGTGGCACTGCATTCTTTAACCTGAACGGAATTATCTTGTAAGAATACATCCCCCATGGTATAATGAAAGTCATTTTCTCAGCATCTTCTTCATCCATCCAGATGTGATGATACCCCGCGAAACAATCTATAAATGATTGCAACTCGTGCTTGGTGCAATTGTCAATCAGGATGTGTATGTTTGGCAAGAGGAAGTTGTCCTTTTGACTGACCTAGTTGAGATTTCGGTAGTTGACACAGACTTTTTTCCTTCTCAAGGGTAAGGGTTGGAGTTTGTATTGGTCTAGGACTCAAATTCGATTAAGGATTAGAAATTGAGTCTCCATCAAACTCTGATTACTAACTTAATAAATAACTAAGTTTGTTCTCTTTTACAGGTATGCACATTTCCTGTAAAAGGAAATCTGGATGAACCAAGTCCATCACCCAGGTGCATAAAAACGGGCAGATTCTAGCATGTGGGTTGCACGTAAAGGAGATAAGATTAACTTGGTGTATTTAATATCTCCTAATAAAAAAGGTTGCATAATTGATAAGGGGGAGGAGTCCCTAATCAAAGAGAACACTATCCAAGATAGGGAAGGAGTTAGAAGTTGAAATCAACTAGAACTCTTCCACCAAGGAAGAGTTGCATCAGAACTCTAGTTATTTCTTCATCAAGTAACTCTATAAATTGCAGGATGTTCTCACATTAAATGTGTTGCACAAAAACGCAGAAATTAAACATGAATTGAGGGTAAAATAGCAAAGCTTTTTGCAAGCAGTTTGTGTGTGATTCAAGTGTGCAAACCTGAAACTACATGAACCAGATTGAAGAACCAGCTCCATAAAGAGTTTTATGTGTCTTTCTTTATTTCTAGTTCAATTGTAGTAGGTGTTTTTATTTATGCCTTTCAGCTTTAATAAAAGCAAGTATAATAGGTACTTTGAGTATTCAAGTTAGAGTTAACGTGAAGTTGTCGCAACAGTTAGAGGCTGGTATCTACAACGGGATTAGAGTTAATCCTTTGGTTTACAAATAGTTTTTGTACATGCTGTTTTTGCTCAGTGATTTTAGTGGAAGTTTGGGAAAATCCTACTGAGTAGTAGGTCATGATTTTTTCACCTTTTGAGCTAGGTGTTTTCCATGTAAAATCTATGTGTTCTTTATTTTCGGTATTTATTATTCTGCAACAGTAGTAGTTGAAACATATAGAAGAACCATGTCCTTCATAAGCAGTTTAAGCGAAAAATTGGGTACCACACAAATCATACCCCCCTCTTGTATGGTATTGGCCTATAAAATATCAAACGGGATACTAGAGGCTATATTATTGACAATGATGGGAATATTGTTTTTGAGACAACACAAGAGAAGGGCACAAATGGGAATGGGACAGAAGCCGCTACAAGAAATCAACAACAATCAAACGAGCCACTGAAAGCTAGAATTAAGTTTGCATTGCTGGAGAATGGTGATATTTAAGAGGAGAAACAAATAAAGAAAATGTTTTAGGGAAAGTATTGAGCAGGGAGAAGAATGAGGTTAATATGGAAACAAATCCTAATCATATCTCTTATGGGAAGACTACTCATAAAAAGAATGGGACTCCAACTGCAGTTAAGAAAAATTCAACTAATCATAATGCAACTGGAATTAATGAGGCCAGTGAGAAGGAGTCAACAATAGAATGGGTTCACATGAGATTTAGTACAAGCAAGAAAGAGTTGAGGGAACTGAATGTCACAATTAATCATTCATATTACCATATTCCATTACAAAACTGTAAGGACTATGCAGAAAATGGTGTTATTAAAGAAGATAATTCTAGTTAAGTCCTATCTAGTGATGAAGTAGAGAATATAGAGGGTAAAACTAATACCATAAACAAGGAGGAAGGGGATCGTGTATAGGAGAAACTGGAAGCTAACTTGAGCCCTAGTG
This sequence comes from Nicotiana benthamiana, assembly GCA_034376525.1. Lineage (NCBI taxonomy): Eukaryota > Viridiplantae > Streptophyta > Magnoliopsida > Solanales > Solanaceae > Nicotiana > Nicotiana benthamiana. The sequence continues at coordinate 88,983,048 of CM067337.1, read as the reverse complement.
CTACAGGAAACCCTAGGGTTCTATGGACTAGGGTTGAAACTAGCCAAGGCTCTACCAAGAGACAAGCAAAGAAATAACTTGGAGATGATCAAGGAACAAAAAAATAAGGAATTATCATTGGTGATACAGTAGTTGAAGCTTCAACTTAGCAGAAAACCAATAGAACAATACACCCTAAGGATATTGCTCAGGTTTTAGCCAAAGTTAGAGGTGATCGAATGGAGTTTTTTGGATGATGATCAAGAATGAGGTGATAATATTAAGGTATTTAAGGATATAGTGGGGTCAAAACATCAAACAGTTGAAGACAACAAGGCAAAACTCAATGGAACAGTAATTTCTACAGTGCCAACTACAGTTTACCCTAGCTTAGGTGATGTTTATGAGCTTCAATTCAATGGGATCTAGGAGGAATTTGAAGGTATTGAGCAGAGTTCTATGGTGTTGAAACTACTAGACAGTCATATGGGCCTAGTATTCCTGAAACTGGCTATGCTATTTAAACTGTGACTAATGCAGTTGATGATCTTGGAATCTTGTTGGAAAAAATTGTGGCTTTATATGTCGAATACCGGCTAAGGGAATTCTCATTAATAATAGGGGCCAAAAGGAGTTGATAATTATAGTCAAAAATCATAAACCAAATCTTTTGGCTCTGTAGGTGGTGGATGATGGAAGGGGTGAATAGGAAGACCTATTTAAGATACTGAGGAAGAATCAACGACTGCCAAAAGTTTAACATGTATCTAGGGATGGAGACATCTCACCCAAAAGTGTTGACACTAAAAAATCAACAGGGAAACATGCAAGAAAACTAAAGGAAAAGACAGTACCTGTAATGGTGCAACCAAAGAGAAATGTGATCTCTATGACCAAATAATCCTATGGATAATTCTTTAATTTAGAATGTGAAGTTGACAAACACCAAAAAGCTTTCAATAGGTTACATAACCTCATAGAAATTACAACTTTTATTTGATTGGATTGATAGAGCCTTGGCAAGATATAAACAAGCTTGAAGAGTATAGAAGATAGTTGGGATTCATTATGCGTATGCAAACATGAATGGAGAGATACGGGCTTTTGTTGATGAGGATATTGATGTAGATATTTTAATGAATATGGAACAACGGCTAACTCTAAATTTGTTTCATAGAAGTCTATGGAAGTAATTGACTGTTACACTTCTATATGTTATATGGGATGCACTGGAGAGAACTGAACTTTGGGATTCTATGTATCATTTAGCTTCCAATATGGAATATCCTTGGCTTGTATGAGGTGATTTCAGCATCATCTTATTGGAGGAAGAAAAGTATAGTTGCCTTCTAGTCTAACTGAGTTAAGTTGAGGACTTTTCTCATTGTGCAAATACATGTGCATTGTACTATCTTGGATTTAAAGGAAGTCTTCACACATGATAGAATAGGAGGTCGGATGTTGAGTGCATATTCAAGAGGCTAGATAGCTTCTTGGCTAATCCACAATTCCAAGATTTATTCCCAACCCTAGAGGTTGAACATTTGATCAAGTATGGGTCATACCATGCTCCTCTCTTATTATTCTGCAATGTTAATATTGTACAAGTTAGGAAATCATTTAAGTTTCTTAACTTCTAGACAAAGAATGATTCTTTCTTGAAGGTAGTTAAGGAGAATTGGCACTCTGATTGTATGGGCAATCCATTCATTGTATTTCAAAATAAGATGAAGAAAGTGAAGATAGCATTGGCAGCTTGGAGCAAAGTAACATTTAGTGATATTTTCAAACAAATTATTGCCTTAGAGGATATGATTAAAGTTCATGAGATTAAGTTTGAGCTCCATCCAACAACTCAAAATAGATCCAAGTTGCATAATGTGGAAGCTGATCTTACCAGGTACTACCCCTTAGAAGAGGAATTTTGGAGGTATAAAGCAGACATGTAGTGGTTAAAAGATTGAGATAGGAATACTAAGTTCTTTCATGATCATGACAAAGGAAAGAGGAAGAGGTTGCAGGTGTCCAGAATTCTTGATAATAATGATGATTGGATTGAGTCACATGAAGAGATGGCTAAGGTGGCAGTGAATTTCTTTCAAGCTCAATTCATTGAGTAGAGGATTCCAATAGATTTTGGAATAGTGAACCATGTTCCCAAGATGGTTACTGATGAACAAAAGTCTAGACTATGAGGAGAACCAACACTAGAGGAAGTCAAGCTTGCAGTGTTTGTCTTGAATGGAGATGGTCACAATGCTCCTGATGCATTCACTAGCGATTTTATCAATCTAGCTGGGATATCATTGGTGATAATGTTATTTTAGAAAATTATACTACTATGTGGGCTTCCTAGTAGCTATTTTATTAATAGTTGACGGTTTATACATTAATACCACACAAGAGGGGGAGTTATTTGTCTGGTGCCGAATTTTTATTTAATTGAATTATAGAAGGACCTGGTTCCTCTAAGTATTCCAAATACTATTGTTTGAGGGATAAGAAGTAAAGAAAATAAAGAACAAAGAGATTTTTATGTGGAAAGCACCTGGCTCGAAAGGTGAAAAAATCGCGACCTACTACTCAGTAGGATTTTCCAAAACTTCCACTAAAATAACTTATCCAAAGAAGTATTTACAAAACTCTTTATAAACCTATGGATTAACTCTAGTCCTATTGCGGCACACAACCTCAACTGTTGCAACAACTTCAAGTTGACTCTAACTTGAACACTAAGTATCTAATACAATTGCTTCTCTAAAAGCTGAAAGGTACAATGTAAAATCATCGACTATAATTGTACTAGAATAAAAAATAGACACTTGGAACTTTTTCTTCTATCTTGTTCAAGTAGCTTCAAGATTGCACGCTTGAATAACACATATATTGCTTGCAAAATTGCCTTTCTCTTTTGCCCTCTAATTCAGTTTAACTTCTGATTATGTGTATGCATGCAAAAAGAAAACAAAGCTGATATTTTATGGGTTAGTAATTAGAGATGACTAGGTTACAGATGCTTCTCTTCTATAGTAGAAGAGTTCAAGTTGATCTTAAACTCTAACACTATCCTCTTCCTAAACTGTGTGTCACACCTCCTGTTTACCACTACAACCCCGCGAAGGGCGTAGATAAGGGAGTTTTTCCAACAAAAGGACAATCCAAACGAGATTCATTTATTTAATAATTTCAGAGTCGCGACTTCGGATAATTTATGGTGTCCCAAGTTACCGGTTTGAAATCCCGGAAGCAAGGAAGGTTTGACTCTGTTATACAGTCTGCGAGCCAGAAATCCAGGTAAGGAATTTTGTTAAACCGGGAGAAGGTGTTAGCCATTCTCGAGTTATGTGGTTCCACGATCGCTCAATTGTTATGTTCGGCTTAGTTATCTAAATTTTTACAATTATGAAGCTATACGCAAATTTTGTCTTTTCAATCGCTTGTTTTTAATTTTTAAGAAGATTGCAACGCTATTAAAACATGTCTTGAACCACGTCACATAAATGCACCCGTAGCTCGCAACACATTTTACCTAACGTTGAGATTTTGATTTGGGTTACATAAATGCACAACCGAATTTAGGAAGGTCAATTATTTAACTAGCGCGCCTAAGGCAATTGCATGTTTTCATATTTGCGGGAGCCATACAAATGTGAAAAATGGCGCGCCTCGAATTCGAAGGATCAAATGAAATTAGGGGATATCTATGCAATTATCAATTACATTTGGCATTGGCACACCTGAATTCTGAATTAAAGGATTAATTATACTAAATTCGTAAGGTTATAATCGTTTGTGTTACTAATACAACTTACCTTAACTAATTTTAAAAGATGCACTTGGTTTGAAGCAAACTATAAGGTTCAAGGATTATTTGTCTCCTAACTTTGAGATTACTAATTGTTTGCGATGAAGAAGTGTTAGAAAATACGCTTAACGCTAGAGGGGGGGGGGGGGTGAATAGCGTTATAATAAAATTTAGCGTAAACTTGCGGAAATTAAAATTTGCAGGAAATAAATAAGTGCGTTAAATAAACAAAAAGGAAAGAACGCACCGATATATTCTGGTTCACCACAACACGTGGCTAGTCCAGTCCCCGAGAGACTCTCTCGAGATTTTCCACTAACTTGTTAAGCTTACGGGTGCTCAACAAACCTTTATAACTTAAGGACACAAGCCTTAACACCTTTGCTCGGAGATACAACACTCCAAGACTTCAACCAAGGAAACACAAGTTCCTTACAACAAGAGAATTACAATTCTCTTACAAGTGTATAAAACACTAAAACACTCAAACAATATACTCCTTTATGAGTAGGTATGAGTAAAAGAAATAAGCTCTAGATCACAACAACTTTGGACAAGAATATGGCTCTCAAAAGCTTTATGAAATTGAATATAAATTGATAAACAAAAGTATGCAAGCTTATTGCAATGTAATGATCAGTTGTAGTATGTTGTTGTGTTTAAAACACTGAAATGAAGCTGTATTTATAGTTGAAAAACTTGGCATTACCGTTGCCTAATTGCCAATTAAGAGTTGCTGATTTTACTCACTGACAATCGATTGTCAAACCCCAACAATCGATTGTCTGCCAGTCAGAACAAAATTCAATCCCATATTTTACGCTTGATAATCGATTACTTTCAATCCATAATCGATTACTGGCAACGTTCAAAAAATCCTTTCCAGATTTTACCACAAACAATCGATTGTCCAGAATCAACAATCGATTACTCAGCAACGTTCAAAAAATCTTTTTCGGATTTTAATCAAAACAATCGATTATACAGAATCAATAATCGATTACCCAGTAACGTTCAAAAAATCTTTTCCGGATTTTAATCAAAACAATCGATTATACAGAATCAATAATCGATTACCTGACGGTATTTGAAAACTTTACGACAACGGTCAGCTTCACAATCGATTACTTATCAGTTTTTGAAAAACATTTTAGACACTGTCTCTTTGACAATCGATTGTCCAATGTAACAATCGATTATTTAATAAATTTGAAAATCACTGGAAGACACTGTCTCAACATAATCGATTACCATTAGTTCATGATCGATTATTTTGAGTTTTGAAAAACTTTGATGGACACTGCCTCAGTCACAATCGATTGTCATTAGTTCACAATCTATTGTCATGCAGGTTTGAAAAACCTGATGCTCACTGTCTTACTCACAATCGATTGTCATTAGTTCACAATCGATTGTCATGCAGTCTTGGCTTAAAACAATCGATTATCATAAGTACATAATCGATTATCTTAGTCCAGATTTTTAAGGCATGTCTAAAAATTAGTTTGACTACTGTAAATATGCATGATTTAAAATCATTTGACATTAAATTAGATATGCATGATTTTGGAAAATAGTTTTATGAGAGAAGCCATGTTACGAGTCAAGTTGTAGGATCAAGATCACAATTAAGAATGACCCAATTAAACTATAAAACTTTGTCTTGAGCTTGAATCTCGTTGTATATCAATTGTGCACTTGTTTCTTGAACTTCGTCATATATCAGTTTTCGCTTCGTTTGTCATTCATCAAAACCTATAATAAAGAACACACGTTTTAGTATATTGCATTGAGAACGTGTTTCCAACAATTTCCCCCTTTTTGATAATGGCAAACATTAAGCGGGATATGCAAGACAAGCAATTTATATAATGACGATTCAAGACATGTATATACATGCAACAAGTATGCAATTTGTTCCCCCTCAATTTGAGAATTCCCCCTCAATTTAAGCTTATAACTTGAGAGTGCATCATAACCGTTATCTTCCCCCTTTTGCCATTAGCAAAAATAATAATAAGATGCCAAAGATGAAATAAACCTTGTTTATTTATTGGAAAGAAGGTGTGATTATTTAAAGAGAGTATAATACCTCAAATGATAGCATTACAATCGATTATTGATACGAGATAATCGATTATTAGATGAGGGAAACAGATTTTTCTGAAGAAGACTCGATTCTTGCGCGTCATGCTTTAAAATTCCCCCTACTTTTAGGGCGATACCTGCAAAAAAGAATTAGACGTCTCCGACGCTCAAGTTAGAAATCATGTAAAAAAAATGCAATGCATGACTTAGATCAACGTGGAGTCAAGGATCCCGAGTTCACTGCGAATTCGGAAGAAGGACTCTTTCTCTAAAGGCTTTGTAAAGATGTCTGCCAATTGGTTTTTGGTTTCAACAAATTCAATTTCGACATCGCCTTTGAGAACGTGATCTCTAATAAAATGATGTATAATTTCAATGTGTTTCGTTCGCGAATGAAGAACGGGGTTCTTCGTCAAGCATATGGCACTAGTATTATCACATCTAAGAGGGATATGATTAAGAGCAAATGGCAAGTGCCACTAGTGCTCTTGCGGTCCAATTTGCATCCAGCAAAATCGGAATCGGAGTAACCAACAAGTTGGCATAAAGAGCCTTTGGGGTACCATAGACCCACATTTGTAGTACCAACAAGATACCTTAAAATCCGTTTTACCGCAGTAAGGTGAGACTCCTTCGGACACGGTTGATAACGAGCGCATAAGCACACGCTAAACATGATGTCCGGACGACTAGCAGTAAGATAAAGAAGAGAGCCAATCATACCTCGATACTTTTTGGAGTCGACTTCCTTACCTTTCTCATCTTTGTCTAGATGATCGGATGTGCTCATGGGAGTAGCCATTTCTTTTGCATTGTTCATCTCAAATCGTTTCAGCAATTCTTTGCAATATTTGGCTTGACAAATGAATGTACCTTCTTTCATTTGCTTTACTTGTAATCCCAAAAAGAATGTTAACTCACCCATCATAGACATCTCAAATTCGCTTGTCATTAAATCGGAAAATTCCTTGCATAAAACATTGTTAGTAGCACCAAATATAATATCATCTACATATATTTGAACTAACAAAATATCATTATTTTTATGCTTAACAAAGAGAGTTGTGTCAACTTTCCCCCTAATGAAATCATTTTCCAAAAGAAACTTACTTAATCTTTCATACCAAGCTCGGGGAGCTTGTTTTAAACCATAAAGAGTCTTTTTGAGCTTGAAAACATGATCGGGAGATTGAAAGTTTTCAAAACCGGGGGGTCGTTCAACATAAACTTCTTCTTGAATAAAACCGTTTAGAAAAGCACTTTTCACATCCATTTGATATAAATTGAAATTCATAGAAGAGGCAAATGCAAGCAATAAGCGAATAGCTTCTAATCTAGCTACGGGAGCATATGTTTCCTTATAGTCAATACCTTCTTCTTGATTATAGCCTTTTGCTACAAGCCTAGCTTTGTTTCTAGTGATTATACCATTTTCATCTAGTTTATTGCGAAAAACCCATTTCGTACCAATTATGGTATGACCTTCGGGTCTTGGCACCAAATCCCAAACGTCATTGCGTTCGAATTGGTTAAGCTCTTCTTGTATTGCCAAGGTCCAAAATTCATCCCCAATTGCTTCTGAGATGGTTTTGGGTTCAATTTGAGAAACAAAAGCAGTATGTTCTAAGGTATTTTTGAGAGAGTTTCGGGTACATACCTTGTCTCCAATGTTGCCAATTACCTGTTCGAGAGGGTGATCTTTGATTGTCCTCCACTCGTTAGGCATATTCATTTCTTTTTCCAATTGTGGCGCTTCTTCCGTTGGTTGTTCCTCAGTTTCATCTTTATTTTCCTTGGTTGGTTCCTCTGGTATTTTGTCTTTCAAGCTATCTAAGATACCTGCAAGATCAAAACCGGAATCCTTTCTCGCCAAGCAAGCATTATTTTCAGAAAATACAACATGAGGGGATTCCTCCACAATTTGGGTTCTTTTATTAAAGACCCTATATGCTTTACTACGTGAGGAATATCCAATGAAAATACCTTCATCCGACTTAGCATCAAATTTACCCAATTGGTCTTTGCCATTGTTATGAACAAAACATTTGCAACCAAAAACTCTAAAATGGGAAATATTTGGTTTTCTACCCTTATAAAGTTCATAGGGGGTTTTCATGAGTATCGGCCGAATTGCTACTCTATTTAGAACATAGCAAGCGGTAATCACGGCGTCCGCCCAAAAAAGTTTGGGTATCTTAGCTTCGTCGAGCATGGTTCTAGCCATCTCTTCGAGACACCTATTTTTCCTTTCCACCACCCTATTTTGTTGTGGTGTACGTGGAGCGGAAAAGGTATGCTCGATTCCGAGTTCGTCACAAAAGTCCGCAAAGAGATTGTGATCAAACTCTCCCCCATGATCACTTCTAATTGAAGTGACGGTTGTTTCTTTCTCATTTTGAACACGCTTAAGAAAATATTTAAAATTTTGAAAAGCATCACTTTTATTGGCAAGAAATAAAGTCCAAGTAAATCTCGAGTAATCATCAACAATCAAAAAAGCATATTTATTTCTTCCTAGACTTTCAATGCGAGAGGGACCAAATAAATCCATATGAAGCAATTGCAATGGTCTAGAAGTTGAAACAATGTTTTTAGATTTGAAAGATGTTTTTGTTTGCTTCCCCTTTTGACACGAGTCACAAATAGAGTCATTTTCAAATTTTAAATTGGGAAGACCAACAACTAAGTTTTGAGAAATCAATTTGTTCAAAAGATGCATATTGATATGTGCTACTCTACGATGCCATAGCCAAGTATCATCCTCTTTACTCATTAGACAATCAACATAATCGGGTGAGGAATTAGCAAGATCAACCATATAAATATTATCCACTCTAAAGCCACGGAGGATAATTTTGAAATCACTACGTCTGAACACTAAGCATTCATCCGAATCAAATAAAGCAAGATTTCCCTTGTCACACAATTGGCTTATGCTCAAGAGATTATGCTTTAATCCTTTAACAAGTAATATATGCTTAATAGAGGAATTTTCATCCTTACCGACCGAGCCGATGCCGATGATCTTTCCTTTATTGTTATCACCGAAGATAACACTTCCTCCTTCTTTGTGCTCTAATTGAAGGAATTTGGATTCATCTCCCGTCATATGCTTGGAGCATCCACTATCAAGGTACCATAGTACACTTGATCCCTTCAAGCACACCTACAAAACAAATTAATGTTCTTTAGGTACCCATGCCATCTTGGGTCCTTGGGGGTTAGGAATATTATAATGATGCGATTGAGTAATATGTCTATGACGTGTAAAGCATGCAGGAGCAATATGACCAATACGTCCACAATAATGACAAGTCACATTTGGGTTATGTATCCTTCTAGGTTCATAGTAACTAGACGGATGAAAATTTCTTACTCTATTTTGAACACTATGACTATTTCGCATTTCATGAGAATTATTTCTCCTACTATGAGCTCTAGGATGGGCAGCATTCCTAGAGTGATTGTTTCTCGGTTGAAGGCCATTTCTAGGTCTTCTCAAAGGTTCAACATTTGGCCTAAAATATGCATCATTTCTAGGGTAACTATTTCTAGGTGGTAAGTCATTTCTAGGTCTCCTAAAATGTTCAACATTTTGTCTAGCATGCATATTGGTTCTAGGATTGCTATTTCTAGGATAAGCATTTGTTTTATTAGTCCTAGGTTGAGCCTTAGGTGGTTGGCGTTTGGCTTCAACCTTTTCTTTAACCTCATTCTTAAATCCTATGCCATGCTTGGTTGATTTCAAATTTACAAGGACCTCATTCAAATTCTTGTGGGAAGAATTAAACTTATCTAAGGTACCTTTGAGTCTATCTACCTCATTTTTGAGATGCAAGCAAGAAGAACAATTTTTAGTAGAACTTTCGGGCTTATCGGCGCTTCTTTTTCCAAAAAACTTGTTTTCCTCTTTCAGCTTTTCATTTTCTAAAACCAGTTTTTCTAAATCCTTTTCTTTCAAAGAAAGCTGTTTTTGAAAATCCTTTTCTTTTAATGAAGCATTTTCTTTTATGCCCTTAACAGTTTTTGAAGCCTTAATAAATTCAGCATATAATTCATCAAAAGCAGTTCGCATTTCTTCAAGAGTAAAGAAGTTTTTAGACGAAATTTGACATACCTCATCTTTGTTGTCTTCATGTGCCATAAGGCAAAGATTTGCTGCTTCGTCTTCTTCTCCTTCGCTTGACTCATCTCCGGAGTCGCCTCCCCAAGAAATGTATGCACGTTGCTTTTTAAAAGGTTTCTTCTCCTTTTTGATGTTTGGGCAATTTGATTTGATGTGCCCGGTTTCACCATATTCATAGCACTTGATTTGTTCGCCTTGCTTTTTGCCCTTGCGTTCATACTCCTTGCGCATGAACTTTTGAAATCTTTTGATAACGAGTCCAAACTCGTTATCTCCTTCCTCATCAATTTACGGTTGGCTTGTGCTCGCCTTTAGAGCTATTCTTTGCCTCCTTTGATCATCAACAAAAGGGTTAAGAATAGTAGATTCATAGGTCTTAAGGTTACCTCTTAGTGCGTCGATGGTGACGTTTGAAACGCCAATGGATTCTTGAATTGCATCGGCCTTTGATCTCCATGCCGGTGTGAGACTTCTAAGAATTTTTCGCACGAGCTCTCTATCCGTGAATGTTTTCCTGAGAGCATGTAGGTCATTTACGATTATTGAAAATCGCTCATACATTTCGTCCACCTTTTCACCTTCCTTCATGTGAAATAATTCATAAGAATGGGTTAGGAAATCAAATTTTGCTTCCCTTACCTGGTCCGTACCTTCGTACGTAACTTCTAGCTTGTCCCACATCTCCTTTGCCATTGTGCACCACGATATTTTCTTGTAATCGTCAGCATTAACAGCACAATATAATAAATTAATTGCTTTAGCATTATTTTGAACCTTTCGGATGTCATCCGCGTCATACTCATCCTCGGACTTGGGAACCCATTCGTTTTCCACCTTCTTTGTTGGAATTTGGTTTCCCTTCATTATCACCTTCCAAAGGTGAAAGCTGTTGGACTGAATGAAGATCTTCATCCTCTCCTTCCAGTACGTGTAATTTGTACCGTTGATTAGAGGTGGTCGTGTGGAGCACTGTCCTTCATCAATTCCTGCAAAAGAATCACGAGTAGAAGCCATAGATGGTTCTCTCAAACTGTTAAGTTTTAAGAGAGTTGGGCTCTGATACCAATTGTTAAAAAATACGCTTAACGCTAGAGGGGGGGTGAATAGCGTTATAATAAAATTTAGCGTAAACTTGCGGAAATTAAAATTTGCAGGAAATAAATAAGTGCGTTAAATAAACAAAAAGGAAAGAACGCACTGATATATTCTGGTTCACCACAACACGTGGCTAGTCCAGTCCCCGAGAGACTCTCTCGATATTTTCCACTAACTTGTTAAGCTTACGGGTGCTCAACAAACCTTTACAACTTAAGGACACAAGCCTTAACACCTTTGCTCGGAGATACAACACTCCAAGACTTCAACCAAGGAAACACAAGTTCCTTACAACAAGAGAATTACAATTCTCTTACAAGTGTATAAAACACTAAAACACTCAAACAATATACTCCTTTATGAGTAGGTATGAGTAAAAGAAATAAGCTCTAGATCACAACAACTTTGGACAAGAATATGGCTCTCAAAAGCTTTATGAAATTGAATATAAAATGATAAACAAAAGTATGCAAGCTTATAGCAATGTAATGATCAGTTGTAGTATGTTGTGTTTAAAACACTGAAATGAAGCTGTATTTATAGTTGAAAAACTTGGCATTCCGTTGCCTAATTGCCAATTAAGAGTTGCTGATTTTACTCACTGACAATCGATTGTCAAACCCCAACAATCGATTGTCTGCCAGTCAGATCAAAATTCAATCCCAGATTTTACGCTTGATAATCGATTACTTTCAATCCATAATCGATTACTGGCAACGTTCAAAAAATCCTTTCCCGATTTTACCACAAACAATCGATTGTCCAGAATCAACGATCGATTACTCAGCAACGTTCAAAAAATCTTTTCCGGATTTTAATCAAAACAATCGATTATACAGAATCAATAATCGATTACCCAATAACGTTCAAAAAATCTTTTCCGGATTTTAATCAAAACAATCAATTATACAGAATCAATAATCGATTACCTGACGGTATTTGAAAACTTTACGACAACGGTCAGCTTCACAATCGATTGCATAAAGTCAAAAATCGATTACTTATCAGTTTTTGAAAAACATTTTAGACACTGTCTCTTTGACAATCGATTGTCCAATGTAAAAATCGATTATTTAATAAATTTGAAAATCACTGGAAGACACTGTCTCAACATAATCGATTACCATTAGTTCATGATCGATTATTCTGAGTTTTGAAAAACTTTGATGGACACTGCCTCAGTCACAATCGATTGTCATTAGTTCATAATCGATTGTCATGCAGGTTTGAAAAACCTGATGCTCACTGTCTTACTCACAATCGATTGTCATTAGTTCACAATCGATTGTCATTCAGTCTTGGCTTAAAACAATCGATTATCATAAGTACATAATCGATTATCTTAGTCCAGATTTTTAAGGCATGTCTAAAAATTAGTTTGACTACTGTAAATATGCATGATTTAAAATCATTTGACATTAAATTAAATATGCATGATTTTGGAAAATAGTTTTATGAGAGAAGCCATGTTACGAGTCAAGTTGTAGGATCAAGATCACAATTAAGAATGACCCAATTAAACTATAAAACTTTGTCTTGAGCTTGAATCTCGTTGTATATCAATTGTGCACTTGTTTCTTGAACTTCGTCATATATCAGTTTTCGCTTCGTTTGTCATTCATCAAAACCTATACAAAAGAACACACGTTTTAGTATATTGCATTGAGAACGTGTTTCCAACAAGAAGAACCTATTCCTTCTTAAACTGCACCAAGTCATTCGAAGAAAATCATCAAGTTTAGGCCTCGGAAGTGAGCCCAAATTAAAAAATCTACTGCATGAGTGAGGGGCCCAATATTGAGCTCCTACAGACCAACGACCAACAAGTTTCACTCAAGACTAATATATGGGAGGCCAATACGTGCATAAATAATCTCTGAACTCATTTCACTTAATAGTGAGTTATTAAAATTATAGTTTTAACAATTCACTATATGCCAGCTCTGACTTGCAAATCTCAAAACATATTTGGAATAAAGACTCAAGTGTGTAAATCTCCGATAAACCTCAAATGAGCAGAATCTTATTCAATGACTAACAACTTACTGCTTCTACGACCAATTTAAACATACAACTTGCATTAGGACTCCTACTGGTTGCAACCAAACTCATTTGTCAATTATCATGAACAACTTAATAAATATGGCATTCTCATCAGACCATGATACTCAAGATTACTGGATCTAAAAGGAAAATTAAAATCAGAACACTCAAGTCTATATTGCACCAAGCTTAGAGAAAAACCTAAACTAAGGCATATTTGGCAACTAATAAACCTTAAACCAGCTACTTAGCAAGGTTTAGACCTAGATCTTAAAGCAAAAAAAAAAAAAAACAAATAAGCATACGGGTACATTTAACTTACACCTAAGGAAACGATGTTCTTAAACTATTATGTAACTTCAATTTTCAGAATACCAATTGCTTGTTTACATGTTCAGGGGTAGGGGAGATAAGAAGCACAACTTCCTAACATAATAAGAACAATCTAATAAACTACACACAGTCACAACCAAGACTTGAAACTCCATATCTTCATTTTTTATTCCATGCCAAAAGCTTACATTGGATGAAAATAGGAGTGTGTACCTAATTACGACATAAACAATGAAAATTATGATCTTAGAAGACAACAACAATAGGAAATCAAAGCAATAATCTCAACAGCAGCAAGGAAAACACTAGATTCAACCAAATGCCTAGTAAAATCAGTTTGAACACCGATAAAACAATGCCCTTGACCCTGAATTCAATACTCAGACTTCAAGAGAAACAATTTTAAACCATTTCACACAATTACTAAAGCTAAGGTTATCAGGACAAATTGAAACTCGAAATTAGAGGCCCAAATCGATGAAATAATAATTTTCTTATTTATGTTTTAATCATTCTATTTTTTTTGGTTTTTTAGCCCTCAAATCTTCTTGCAATAGTAAACATTCAGCCTTTTGTATTTTTTGGGTTTTCAGCTCTTCAAGTGTTGCCTTAAAAGGAAAGAATAAATTCCTTTATAGGCAAGGCAAGTAGGGCAACCCTTAAAATTTAGTTTTGCATTTTAGTCCCTAATCTTATGACTAGTTAACCAAGTCACAGTTCCAATATTAAACCCAACCCCTGCTAGAAGCTTCTAGGAAAATTCTTAGGCAGTTAAGGAAAGATTCTCCAATTGAACTACCCCTAATACCCCTTTAAACCTCTGAAATTAACTTTGACAAACCATCCTGGGTCAAATTGACCCACAAGCCTTTAACCAAATTGGATTAACCCCTTTCTTTGGGATTTCCACACGAGTCTAAATTTCCAAACTCAAAACCAAACAATTTTGGTAGAATTTTACCACAAACCCATTAAAATGACCAAAAGTACTTTGAAACCAAAGAAAACTCTAAATCAAAAGGCCCTTTTTAGACCAAAATTAAAAGGAAACTAATCAAACTTAATAAAATTAAAGGCAAATTAACGATTAACCTAGATAGTAGAACATAGGTAGAGGTAATTTGACAAAGAGATGAAGAGATGGTAAATATATACAGCAAAACAAATTAAAAATAAACAAAGAGAAACGTGCAAGACCAGATAAATGAGCACAATACCTAAAAAGGGAAAAGCCATCGTTGAATTTCTTCTTGATAATCACGATTCTAAGTAAACAAGGTCTCAACCCTGTGTTCTCAGACAAAAACACATGACCAAGGTCCACTTTGGTCCAAACCTGCCGACTTCAGGACTTGACCCTTTAGTTCCCGAACATCAAATTAAAATTCGACAAACTCGTTGGACATTCGAGAGAAGAAGATGATGAATTTGGGGTGAAGGAGGCTTGGTGGTCCATTTTTGTTAGTTAGGGGTTGATTGGTAGTGGCGTTGCCACTAGAGAAAATAAGGTTGGCGCTAGGGTTTATACTTTTAATTTGCTATTCGAGGGATTCTGGGTGGATTTGAGGTAAAAGGATTAGAGATATGTGATGTGGGGGTGAAGAGGAACATTTGGTGTGGATTTGGCGACGATTTGTGGTGGTGCCACCACCAATGACTCTAATAACTCAAGACGGCTCAAGGGTTTCAGACAGATATCTAAGAGAGATGGAGAGATGAGAGAGACGGGCTTTGGGGAGGGGGGTAGGAATCATAGGACGGTCTTATACTTAGACTTCCCCACTAGTGTACCGTCAGATCAGAAACCTTTACTGTCGATATCTAAATGAGGGGGCAACCGGGTTGTTTTGACTTGGGTGGGAGACAGATCGGGTTGGGGTGTGGATTAGAGTCGGTTCGGCAAAATTGGGGCGCTTTTGTTTGGCTGGGAGATGGGAATTTAAACATAACCCAAAATCTTTGATCCAAATGCTTTCCATCTTGTTTTCTTCTTCTTTTTTTAATTTTTCTAATTTCTTTTAATTCATTCTTTTTCTTGTTGTTCTCTTTTTTCAAAAAATAAAAGTAGAAGGAAGAAAAAGAAAATCTTAATTACTTACTAGAACCCAGTTATCCTAAAAAAACACTAATTAGGCTAAATGATATTTAATAAAACTAAAAAAATTAAAACGAAAAACAAAAAATTAAAGTTAAAAGTTCAAATTAAACTATTCTATGATTTTTCCTTTTTATAAAATAAATTTATTACTTAATAATTCAAAAAATATAAAATTAACTCCTAAATGCACACGCAACATATTTTCTGTATCTCCATTACTTAAAATAAAATAAACACGCACAAACAAAATGCAAACAATTAACCGAAAATGCTACGAAAATACAGAAAATTTCAAATAGTAAAAAGAAATTATTTTGTTTTGAAACTGCGGGAGTAATTCATGTAGGGAAAAAATCACATGCTCACAGCTGCCCCCTCTTAGCTCGGAAACAGGAAGAGTTTTCGCGCAAAGATAACTTATTGAATACGAGCGATTTTTGCCCATTTGAATACTCCGCAGGAAACATTTTTGAAAAGCTTGACCGCACCCTGCTTCGGGGGTTGCCTACATATCTTTGGCTAAAAATGAATCAGGTCAGTGTAGTTCGGGAGTGTTTGGCAGCTGGGACTACTGAAGTTGTGCTGTTGCTGCTGCTGTTACTGCTTGCTAGATCCCTTTACTATACCGAGTCAAAATAAGAAGAAGCTAGACTAGGGAATGACCTATGGATTACAAAAGAACCTATCTATGTCTTCAAGCTTGTTCTCGATCCTTGTTGCCTTGTTGACTTGTATTTCTTCTTGTCAAACTCCTTGTTTTCTGGTTGCTATATTTCCCTTTCACCAGGTTGATTCCTGATTGCTGAACTCGAATTGTATTCCCTTGTTCTCCAGGTGGGCACCTGATTGCCAAAAACATGAATTGTATTACCTTGTTCTCCAGGTGGGCGCCTGATTACCATTAACTTAAAGTGTGTTCCCTTGTTCCCCAGGTGGGTGCTTGTTTACCAAAACTTGAAATGTATTCCCCAGTTATCCAGGTCAGCGCCTGATTGCCAAAACTTGAAATGTATTCTCTTATTATCCAGGTGGAAGCCTGATTACCAAAACTTGAAATGTGTTCCTTTGTTATCCAGGTAGGCAGCTGATTACCAAAAACTTGAAATGTATTCCCTTTTAATCTACGTGGGCGCCTGATTACCAAAGCTTGAATGAATACCCTTGTGATCCAGGTGGGTGACTGATTACCCAAAACATGAAATAATTTCCTTGTTATCCAGGGGGGTGCCTGATTACCAAAACTTGAATTGAATTCCTTTTTTCTCTAGGTGGGCGCTTGATTACCAAAAGCTTGAATGTATTGCCGAAACATGAATTGTATTCCCTTTTTATCCAGATGGGCACCTGATCGCCAAAAACTTTGAAATGTATTCCCTTGTTATCCAGGTGGATGACTGATTACCAAAACTTGAAAAGCATTCCCTTGTTATCCAGGTGGCCGCCTGATTACCAAAACATTAATTATTTTCCCTTGTTCTCCAGGTGGACGTCTGGTTACAAAATCTTGAATTATATTCCCTTATTATCCAGATAGGTGCCCGATTTTAAAAACTTGAAATGTATTCCCTTGTTATACAGGTGGGCGCTTAATTACCAAAAACTTTAAATATATTACCTTGTTATCCAGGTGGGCGTCTTATTACCAAAAACATGAATCGTATTCCCTTGTTCTCCGGGTGGGCGCATGATCACCAAAACATGAAATGTATTCCCTTGTTATCCAAGTGGGCACCTGATTACCAAAAACTTGAATTATATTGCCTTGTTCTCTAGGTAGGAGCCTGATTACCAAAACTTGAAATGCTTCCTTTATTATCCAGGTGGGCGTCTGATTTCCAAAACTTGAAATGTATTCCTTTGTTATCAAGGTGGGTGCCTGATTACCAAAAATTGAATTGTATTCCCTTGTTTCCAAGTGGACGCCTGATTACCAAAAGCTTGAATTTATTGCCAAAACTTGAAATGTATTCCCTTGTTATTCAGGTGGGTGCATGATTTCCAATCTTGAAATGTATTCTCTTGTTATCCAGGTACGCGCCTGATTACCAACAGTTGAAATGTATTCCCTTGTTCTCCATGTGGGCGCCTAATTAACAAAGCTTGAATGTATTCCTTTGTTATCTAGGTGGGTGCCTGATTACCTAAACTTGAATTATATTCCTTTGTTCTCCAGGTGGGCGCCTGATTACCAAATCTTGAATTGTATTACCTTGTTCTCCAGGTGGTTGCCTGATTACCAAAAGCTTGAATCTATTGCCAAAACTTGAAATGTATTCTCTTGTTATCCAGGTGGGTGCCTGATTACCAAAACTTGAAATTTATTCCCTTGTTATCCAAGTGGGGGCCTGATACCAAAAACTTGAAATGTATTCCCTGAAACGGCTTCCTTTCAACCTGATTACAACAAAACTAACAAAATAAGAGAAACCTTTTCTACCCTAGTTTGGTGTTTAACGTATTTGTGAGTGCTAAGTAAATCCCGTTACCCAATACCTCAAAAAATATGAGAGCTAAATCCCAATATCCAAGAGGGTCCTGACAATTCGTTAGTTCAATGCCAATTTCAAAGCTGAATATCTGCTTATCTAAGAAGACAATAAAGTTGCATCCTATTATCCAGGAGGGTCCTGACAATTCTTAACTAACTACAACTCTAAACTGGGCTACGTTCTCTAAAGGTATTACTTCCATTATGTCTTGTTACCTAAGAAAATATTAAGGTTGCGTCACATTATCCAGTAGGGTCCTAAAAAATCACAGTCAAATCTTACATGCTTTCCTATGATAGACCTTACGCTAAACCTTACGTTATACTGAGGACCAGTAATTAAAGCTACATCCAATTTTCTAGGAGGGTCCTGAAAACTTTTAAAATAACATCCCATTATCCATGAGGGTCCTGGGAATTTCAAATTAAATACCATTATCTAGGAGGGTCCTGAAAACTTTTAAAATTAAATCTCATTATCCAGGAGGGTCTGGAGAATTTCAATTTAAATGCCAATTTTAACTCTCGGCTGCCTCTGCTGCGGATTAACGATTAAAGTTACATCCCTTTATCCAGGAGAGTCCTGACGACTCCTATGTGATCTCTTGCATTAACTAGGGAAATATTTATACCAGATTATGTTACACGTGATTGGTTTGAGTTTTAAACTGAGTCCCATTATACAGTAGGGTCTTGAAGACTCCTAGCAAAATCCTATTTCAACATGCAAACTAGGTCCCATTTTCCAGGGGGTCCTGAAGTTCACAGTCATACCTGCTAGGTGCTTGCTTGTCTCATGAGGACTTCCCCGAGACATCCGATATTTTCTTCCCCTACTTCAATCAAAGAAAATCTTTTTAGTTTGAAATATTGTGGTTAGATCACAACATTCTTGCTTAAAATGGCCTCTCCACTGTCATGCTCTGTTGTGACCAACTTTCTCGAACTGACTATGAGCCGCCTGATTTGTTGGCTGACCCCTGAACCTTATGGCTATAGATGAACCGATTGCTCTGTATGCCAACACTGTGTTGCATTCCTGACCCTCTTACAAGAATCTTTGCATCCTTCCTGAGACTACATATCCATTACTGACGAAACTTTCAGTGATTCTTCATGTCCCCTTTTAACTTCCGCTGCTTTTATTATGTTTAGCTGCAATGTGCTTTGCCATTTGGGAGCTGGTAGTAAGCTTTGAAATTTCTCTGCTACTTGCTTACACAATATTGACCTTGAGAACATCTTAAAGGAATGAAGACCCGAAGGTAAATGAAATGCAATGACTCTAAGTTATTTTTTTTTTTGAACAAAAGAATTGAGAATTGGGTGACTATTGAAGGGGAAAGAGGAGACTTATATATGGGGGAACATATGGTTTCGATTATCATGACATACACTTCGGCTTAGTCAACCCAGTCTATCCAAACGATCGGCTTTTAGTCGCCATGCTTTGTTGTTGTGATCTTCCTTAACCCAATTTCTTTAACCAAACCCTGACCTTGCTCATCCTGCAGTGTTCTGAATCAATTTTCACCAACAGACCTCTTTCAATTGTTCGATTCTTTACGTGACTTTGCCTTAAGGTGCCCATGAAGGTTATTCACCAATAAGACTCTCTCATTTTTATTTCTCTCAACTCTCGTCGCCCTACTGTTTCCATGAGGGTTTTCACAAGTATAACTCTCATTTTAATCTTTACTTGCTCGAACTAGAGTGTTGCCCCAGGTGTGAATCACTTCTTCTTGCTTGACTTGGCATTTCTTAAAGACTAGTTGGAAGGTCTTTCTTTGGACCATATTGCAAGCTTGTGGATGGGGTTAGAAAGAAAGGGTATTAAAGGCTAAAAATAATTCGAATGGG
This sequence comes from Nicotiana benthamiana, assembly GCA_034376525.1. Taxonomy (NCBI): domain Eukaryota; kingdom Viridiplantae; phylum Streptophyta; class Magnoliopsida; order Solanales; family Solanaceae; genus Nicotiana; species Nicotiana benthamiana. The sequence continues at coordinate 88,963,133 of CM067337.1, read as the reverse complement.
TTCAACATTACAACTTTCATAATCAAATCTCTCACAACAACCATAACTTCTGACCCAGTTTCTTGCTTGGGCACTTTTCAATTTTTCTTAAATCCAAACCGTGAGGCTGCTTACATTTCCTTAAAAAGAATTAGGTCAAGCATAGTTCAAACCCTAGAAATTACTTTTGTTGTTGTGGTTTTCTCTTCTCTTTCTTCTTTTCCTTACTCATTCATTTTGTTTCTTCCCTTTTCCTTTGTTGTATTGCTGTTTTGTGTTTGTATTGTTGTCTTTTCTTCTTTTTTCTCTTTCTTTTCTTTCTTTTTTTTCTTTTTCGTTCTTTTTCGTTCTTTTTCTTTGTTTTTCTTTCTTTTTCTTTTTTCATTCTTTCCCCCTTTTTCTTTATTCATCTCTCACGCTTGCGTTTTTAATTTTGCTACGAATTTTGAAAGAAAGGTATAAAAGAAAATAGTTAAAGCTCAAAAGGATTAACAAAGGATAAAGTGTTCAGATTTCAGAATTAAATGCCTTCATCATTCCAATTTTCAAAATATGCCATGTATAATCAAATATGGTTTGATCAAAGAAAATCATACATAGTATCTATTAATTGCAATAGAATTGATGTCTATTTCGATGCACTTGCCTTCGACATCTATTAGATACAATGCCTTGTTAGACAACACTCTTGACACGATAAACGGCCCTAGCAAATTTTGGCAAAACTTGCCCTTTTCCTCCACCTGGTGAGGGAGAATGCGCTTCAATAATAACTAACCCATTTCAAACCTTCTTGGGTGCACCTTCTTGTTATATGTGTTGACCATTCTCTGTTGATACAACTGGCTGTGACATACTGCTGCTAATCTTTTCTCATCAATCAGACTCAACTGGTCCACCCGGGTTTCGGCCCACTCGTCATCATAAATTTTTGCCTTAGCGACAATCCGTAGGGGTGGAATTTAAATTTCTGCAGGTATCACTACTTTTGTGCATATATGGAGTTGCCCCTACTGAGTTGCGAACAATTGTGTGATAGCCTAACAATATGAAGGGTAGCTTCTCATGCCATTTCCTTGACCATTCAACCATTTTTTAAAGTATCTTCTTTATGTTATTATGGGCTGCCTAACTGCTCCATTCGCCTTGGGGCGGTATGGGGTGGAATTGCGATGTGTAATCTTAAACTGCTCATATACCTCTTTCATCAAATGACTATTGAAATTTGATCCATTGTCGGTGTTAATTATCTTCGGATCTTCGAGCGGACAAATGATATTTGTATCCACAATGTTGAGCACGGATTTCTTGGTCACTGACTTGAAAGTTTTAGCTTCGACCCATTTGATGAAATAATCAATAGCCACCAGGAAAAACTCGAGCCCATTGGTTACTGCTGGCTCGATGGGTCCGATGACATCCATTCCCTAGGAAACGAAGGGCCATCAGCCGTGGTGCGGACATTGTATGTGAGTCAGATGGCGGGGAGTGAATCAAGTCTCCATGCACCTGACATTAATGACATTTGCACACGAAATTGCTACAATCTCGCTCCATGGTGAGCCAATAATAACCTGCCCGGAGAATCTTGTTTGCAAAAAACATACCCGCTCATATGAGGTCTGCGAACTCCGGTATGTACCTCGGTCATGATGGATGTGGCCTATCTAGAATCTATGCATCTTAACTACCCAAGCCCTGGCCTTTTTTGTATAATACCCCTCCACTTAAGAAAACCCCACTTGATAAGCGAAGGATTGTTCTCTTTTGATCACATGTGGCTTGTACCAGTTACACACCCATCCTGATATATTCTTTGATGTCGTGAAACCAAGGATCACAATCGAGCTCCTCTTCTACCATGTTACAGTAAGCATGTTAATCATGGACTTGGATATGCAGTGTGTCGGCATAAGCCTTATCTTGATTATGTAACATTAACGCCAAAGTAGCTAAGGGATCAACAATATCTTTGTGAATTCTTGGGATATTCCTAAACTTTCTAACCGGAATCATTGACAAAGGTCATGCAGACATTGCTGGTATGGTATGAGCTTCAAATCTCGTGTTTCCCAATCCTCTTGAATCTGGTGTACCAGAAGGTCCGAGTCTCCCAAGATCAAGACTTCTTGAACACCCTTGTATACAGCTAACCTTAGTCCCAAAATGCATGCCTCATATTCTAGCATATTATTAGTGTAATAGAAGCAGAGCTGAGCTATAACGGGGTAGTGGTGCCCTATTTCAGAAATGAGTACTGCTCCTATTATGACGACTTTCATGTTGGCAGCCCTATCAAAGAATAATTTCCACCCTGTCTTCTCGCCCTGTTCTATTTCATCAATATGTATCACCTTCATCCGGGAAGTATGTCTTTAAATGTTTGTATTCTTCGTCCACCGGATTATCGGCCTGATGATCAGCCAATGCCTACACTTTATTTGTAGTCCTAGTCAAGTAGAGAATGCCGAACTCGGTGAGCAGGATTTTCCACTTTGCAAGCCTCCCCGTAGGCATAGGATTCTGAAAGATGTACGTCAACGGGTCTAGGCGTGAGATGAGGTAGGTAGTATACGAAGACAAATATTGTTTCAACTTTTGTGCTACTCAGGTTTGGGCATAGCAAGTCCTTTCAAAGTAAGTATACTTGACATCATAAGCTGTAGATTTCTTACTAAGCTAGTGTATAGCTTGCTCCTTCCTCTCGGTGATATCATGCTGACCCAACACACATCCGAATGAGTTGTTTAAAACTGTTAGATATAGGATCAAAGGCCTCCCTAGTTTCCGTGGGACCAATACCGGCGGGTTCGAAGTATCCTTTTATTTTATCAAAAGCCTCCTGGCACTCCTCCGTCCACTTGACCGCAACATCATTTTTAAACAGCTTAAAGATACACTCACAAGTCGTTGTGAGTTGAGAAATAAATCTACTAATTTAATTAAATCTCCCCAACAGACTCGTAATCTCCATTTTGTTCCTCGGAGGCGACAGTTCTTGTATGTTTTTATCTTTGATGGATCTAGCTCAATGCCTTGGCGGCTGAATATGAATCCTAGAAACTTCCCCGATGGCAAACCAAATGCGCATTTCGTATGATTGAGCTTGAGATTGTACTTCCAAAGCCTCTAGAAGAATTTCCTCAGATCTCTGACATGGTCAGACTGTTTCCTGGATTTCACAATTACATCATCCACATAGACCAGTCTCCTTATGTATCATATCGTGGAATATGGTTGTCATTTCACTCATATAGGTTTCCCCAGCGTTCTTCACACCGAGGGCATAACGCTGTAGCAATATGTTCCCCATGGCATGATGAATGTTGTCTTCTCTACATACTCCTTATATATAAAAATCTGGTGGTAGCCTGCTTATCAATCTACGAAAAAACCGATCACATGTTTTGCACAACTATCAATCAATATATGGATGTTCGGCAGTGCGAAGTTATCCTTTGGACTTGCTTTGTTGAAGTCACGATAATAGACACATACCCTGGTTTCACCATCCTTCTTCGGCACATGTATGATATTGGCTAACCAGGTGGGATACTGTGTGACTCAGTTGACCTTTGCTTTAAACTGCTTGGTAACTTCCTCTGTGATCTTTAAGCTCACATCAGTTTTAAATTTCCTCAACTTTTGTTTAACAGGAGGGCGGGCCGAGTCAGTGAGCAATTTGTGAACCACCAAATCAGTGCTCAACCCTGGCATATCGTCGTATGACCATGCAAAACATCTGTGTATTCAAGCAGCTTCGATTATTTCTTCCCTGAGTTGCATCTCAAGATGGACACTTATTTTAGTTTCCCTGATATTATCTGGTTCCCCTAGATTTACTGCTTCTGTATCACTCAGGTTTGGCTTAGGTTTTTCCTCAAAGTGGCTTAACTCTTTACTAATTTCTTCCAACGCCCTTTCCTCATCATATTCTGGTTTATCCTCATATTCTAACTCTTGAAATATTACTTCGGAATTAGACCGACTTTCAAGACTGGGCCGAAGAATCCTATGCATGTCATATTATTGGAGCTAGCATAAAAAATAACTATACAAGAAGGAAAAGACAAGCAAAGAAAATAAAAACTATTAGCATTGGCGAAAAAGAAATTTCATTGAAATTGAAATTGAAAGATAACAAGGTTCACACATCCAAACGGACGGAACATAGACTCTGACTTGCAACCCTAGAATAATCAAGAGAAATTTAAAGAAAAATCAAAGCAAACTACAAAAACTCCTTCATAGTCGGGAGAGGAGTAGCTTCCCAATTGTTGATCTTTGCATAGTGCGCAACAAATTGCACATCTTCCTTGCTAGATCCCTTACCAACTTCTACCACATTCACATCTTCATACAATTTCTCAAACCTTTCAAGAAATTCCTTATCAGGATCAACTACAGAACTGGATATTTTTACTGTCAGGAACTTCTTGGTGCCAGGCTTTACAAATGATTTGAAGAGATGTGGCACGGGCTTGGGGAGGACCCATGCTTTCTTCCTCATCCTTCTGTCTCTATTGATGTATCAATTGTGGGCTTGAATCTCAAACCAAAGGTGTCCATGTTTTTGGGGAGAGATACCGCTTGTACGATACCCTGAAGTGACGCCCCTAAACCCTTTCCTGGAACAAACCAATTCTTCAACATTTCAACAACCACCATGACTGACGTCATGGAACACACTTCCATTCTGAAACTTTTCTTAATGATACAACATCATGAACCATATACACCCAGGGCCCCTTGTTATCATTCTCATCGATGAGTGGCATAATAGCATCACTTTGAGCTTATAGATGGTCCTCACCCTGCACAACTATTTCTTGTCGTTCCCATTAAATGTTCACCATTTGATGCAAAGTAGAAGGGAATGCTTTGGCAGTATGTATTTAGGGTCGTCCCAATAGTAGGTTGTAAAAGACAGCCATGTCAAGCACTTGGAATTCCATGGTAAAATCAACGTCCAATTATCAGTTCGAGCACTATGTCACCGATCGAATCTTTTTCTCCGCCATTAATCCCTCGTACACAATTATTGTTCTCGTGGATTCTTTCATCATCCACCTTCAACTTTTTCAATGTGAAAAGAGGGAAAATATTTGCAATTGAACCATTATCAACCAACACTCGAGTAACCACAAAATCTTCGCACTTTACCATAAGATAGAGTGCCCTATTATGCTTAGTGCCTTCTACGGGCAATTCATCATTGGAGACGGTGACTTTGTTCACCTAAAGAATCTTGTTGGCTATCTTCTCCAAGCGATTGACTGTGATTTTATCAGGAACGCTGGGCTTGTTCAGGATTTTCATCAATGCCTGACGGTGCTCATCCGAATGAATCAGCAATGATAACAGAGAGATTTGAGCAGGCATCATTCTCAGTTGTTCTACAATAGAATAATCCTTTATTTTCTTCTTCTTTAGAAACACTTCTACTTTCTCTTCATTCACAGTTTTCTTCACCAGCACTTGGTTATCCTTGGCCGGCTTGGTTTTTCTCAATTCCTCGGGGGAAAAGCACCTCCCTGATCGGGTCAATCCATGGTTCTCACAAACTTCTTTTCTAACCTCTTTCCCATTGTAAGTCATGAATACTCGGTCACAATTCCAAGTTACGACCTTGCTGGTGATTATGGGTAGCTGAGTTACAGATTTGATAATGACAGGTTCTGTGTGAGCGCCTTCTACGACAACCACATGCTTGCTTGTCACCCCTGGTACAACCAATTTTGCGTTGTGTCATCATCTCGTCTCTCGAGGATTCCTTATTGACTACAACGAAAGGCTCACATCTTGCCTCGCTCAACTTAAGTGTCGACATCTCACTTGTTAAATTCTGAACCATCTTCCGCTCATTAGCTCGGATCATCATGATAGTTTGTGAAGGCTTTTTGGGCTCTCCCTCTTTGTGCACTATCTCAATCATATTTGTCTCTTGATAAGCAGACAATGGGGTTTGATTAATTTTGGGTGCTTCCGAAGCTTGCACCTCAATCCGATGTAAATCAATGAGTTCTTGAATAGGACATTTCAGATGCCAACATTTCTCTATGTCATGCCTCGAGCACCAGAACAATACTCACAACTGACAGAATAGTCCAGATTTCCTGGAGGAGGATTTGATTACTTTGCTTCAATCGGCCTCAACATGTCTAACTATCTCGACTTGTCAAATAAGCTGATATATGATTCTCCCAATGGAGTGAAAGTTTTCTTCTTCTGCATTCTCTCAGTTTTAATAGCTTGGTTGGCCCGAAAGGTTGATCTCGAGGTTTGCTGATAGGCTCTTGGAGGTGGATAGTTATTTTGTGGAGCTTGGTAACTATTTTGTGAGGTTGGCACATGACATTGTGTGTGGGAGGGAGGTTGAGTATATAATTATGCATGATGGACTTAAAAACGGGGGTTAGGAGGTGGGTAGTAGTGTTGTGGTGGGCTATATGAAGTGTGTGGATAGGTTTGATGATGAGATTGGGGCTGGTTGTAATGGGATGGACCTCGGGGCCCGAACCAAGTCCCTGAGTCAATTGTTGCTACCTTCTCCTTCTTCTTCTTTCTGATTGCTCCCTCGATCTCGCTTTAGATAGACTGGGTAGTTGCTTTGATTGCTGAATAACTCAAAATCTTGTTATATTTGAGTCCATCCTCTACCATGCTTCCCATTTTCACTACCTCATTAAAGGATTTACCCACTGCCGATACCAGGTGACCAAAATATGTAGGCTCTAATGCCTGTAAGAAGTAATCTGCCATTTCGTTTTCCTTCATTGGTGGGTCAACCCTTGCTGCTTGCTCCCTCCAGTGGAAGCCATACTCTCTGAAGCTCTCATTGTGCTTCTTTTCCAGTTTCATCAAAGACAAATGATCCGGGATAATTTCAAGATTATACAGAAAATGGTAGGTGAATGCTTGTGATAGATCGTCCCATGTGTACAACTGAGCATGCTCTTGTCGGGTGTACCATTCTAACGGTGAACCACTTAATCTTTGACTGAAGTATACCATTAATAATTCATCATTTCAGCCTGCCCTTCTCATCTTGCTGCAAAAGCCCCTTAGGTGTGCCACCGGATCACCATGTCTGTCATACAAGTCAAACTTGGGGCTCTTAAAGCCTGGTGGTAATTGTACATCTGGGAACAAACAGAGGTCTTTGTATGTCACACTTACTTGGCCTTCCAACCCTCGTATATCACTGAATGATTGCTCTAGAGTTTTGACTTTCCTGAGCACCTCCTTTTACACGGTATTTTTGACTTGTTTTTCAACCTCAACAAGGTATTCAAAACGGGGAGTGTAAGAGTAGGGTTCGTGGGCTTTAAAGATAGGTTCTGGTGGGTAATACTGGTTGTCATGAGCTTGGAGTAAAGGTTCACTAGATGTTTTGTGGAGTGTGGTGAGAGGAGGTGCCACAGAGATAGGAGAAACTAGTGAAGGGGGATGGTGAACAACTTCGAGTGGTGGAGCTAGGGGTGCCTGGGAAGTTGTACCCTGTATTGTTGGTAGATGGGGAAGCTTGGGGGTGGATCAGTGGAAAGGTGTTCATGTGACAGGGCTAATAGTGGAATGAAGGTTGGATTAGCGGGATAAGCTGGTGGTGGCTGTCCTCTTACCCATGCCTGATACATTTCAGCCATCTGATCTTTCAGTCTGTACATTTCTTCTTTTACTTTGTTGACATCCAACTCTTTCACCTCTTTTGAGGGATTAATGATACTTGTATCGGGTTCTTGATTATCCATAGTCAACTTGCTTTTGTACCGAGAGTAATAGGGGTGGGCTGCCAGAATGCCGCAAAACTATCCACCTTTCTGGATATGGCAAAGCGACACCAAAACTTGTTAGCGGTTTGGCTTCAACATATAGATAGCCACACATTCGGGGATGAATGCACTTAAGCAGTTACCTGTTTCTATTGTGCACATGGATTGGCTACTTCTGTCATCCAGATTTACCCTATGCCACTTTCCTTTTTCTCTCTTGTTTTCATTTTCTTCTTGCCCTTTTCTTTTGCTCAACTTGTTTTGCCTACCTTCTTGTGTTTTATTATTCTCTTCGTTATTTTACCATTGTTTTTCTCATGATTTTCTTTCTTTTCCTTCTTTACTCTTTATTTGGTTATTGGTCGAATCCTATGGATATTGCCTACATATCATGATACCACATGAATCAAACCGAGCATAGTTCTAGTAGATAAGTACATAAAATATTTTTGAAATTTTTTTAATTTCATAAGGTAAAACACTTGATTACAACTACTATTAGAAAGCAACAGATTCCAACTCAAATGAAGCCAACAGATAAAAATAATTGAATTGATAACCTACTATAGAGTCAAAGAATACAGACTTCGTAAATGGACCAACGGACTTGAGTAATAATAATAAATACATTAAAGCCTTTAATGCACTTGGGGCTTGCGGGACATCATTCGGTCCCGCTGCAGGCCTGTGTGCTAAATCCCCTAGGAGGTGGTGGTCTTCCATCACTTGATGAATGAAGGTCATTACAGTGGCAAAAAATATGTCTTTCATATCTTCGTAGTGGCTACACTTTAAGGTGATATAATCAGTGATCATTAGTGCCCTCTCTGCAGGGCCCTGGCCTCCAAAGTTTGTTCGGCTGGACACTACAGTTCTTGCAATTGTCGCAAATCTCTCTCAACCGTGCATTAGTGTGTAACTATGCTCTCTTTCAGCCTTGAAGTCGTTTTCTTGCTTAACAATTTTGTTTTCAACCACGATGACCCTGTTCGTCAACCCTGCAACATCGTTGTCATACCTTTCTTTCAGTTTTTTGATAAATAGTGCTCATTCCTCTACATATTTGGCCAATTGTTTTCGGGCCTTGGCTAGCTCACTATCTGCTTTGTTCAAGTCAAAACCATATTCTCCTATTTGCCGCCTTAGATTGTTTATGAGCTTTTCATCCTTCGCACGTCTTGTGGGATTCTCCTCGGCTATTTTCATTTTCTAAGTTTAGGCTCGCAAAGCTTCATTTTCTTTTGTTAGTCTTTTCCTTTCTCCCTCGTCTGCCGTGACTTACAAACTATTCTCGAATAGAAGGTCTTTGACTTGTTTTTCAAACCTTCATATTGTGGCCCTGTATTCGTTTTCCTAGGCCAACCAATTCCATTGTTCTTATGATGCCTCAGCGAATTCCTGAAGGTGTGGTTTTTTGGCTGGACTTCCAAACTCCACTTCCTTTCTATACCAAGCTAGATACCCCGGTGCAACCTCACAATTAGACAAGTCTCGCACTCGAGTGTTCGCCGTCAAGTGCTGACGTTCGCTCCAAAACTAGCGGACTAGTGCTTCATGAAACTGACCATTAGGACCATTATCGACCACATGGCGACTAATGTCTTCATCCCTGGGAACTATTTTGCACCTCCCTAATTGTCTCAGCACCTAGTACGGAGCATAAGGTTGGATGCTCCGGAGACCAATCAAAAGGAAATGAGGCTTGGTAGCTGGCATATATATCATTTCATCAATGGGGAGCCACCCGAACGTCCACTCTATTTGACTTTCACTTATGGTACGAAGATATGATGCCCATTTTGTGACCCCATCTGGCAATCGGAACCCATCAACTTTGTATTAAATTCCTCTATGTAGCTCTTTTCCGATGAACCATAACTCAAGAATTGAGGTCGATGGCACAGGTGTTCAACCATCCACATCTGTATGAACGAGTTGCATCCTTCAAAGAAATCTCCTCCGGCTTTAAAGACTGTGAGGGCACGGATGATTTAAGATAATATCATGGGTGCGAGGGTGCTCTTGGCCTGATTGAGAAAGGTGCTGACAACCCCTGCTATCCGTATGTCAATATTCCCGTCTTTTCGTGGAAACACCAAAAGACCCAAGAAGAATACCATAAATGCAAAACATATGTGTTCTTCCCATTTAAGTCGGTTTCCCTTGCTACAAATTTTATTTTGTCGGTCGTTGAAACCCCCTATGTTCCCATACCTTTGGTATATAAACTTTGAAGTACAAGAACCGGCTGACAGATCTCGATTGTGAACCCTCTGCTTATCTTCAGTAAATCCAGAATTTGTGTACAGTGACGGCCTTTGGCACAATCAAATACTGGTGTTTCATAGGAATTTTGGGGCCCCCAATATATTCGGCTATTTCCTCCAGGGTTGGGGTGAGTTCAAAGTCTGGGAAATGAAGTACATTGTGGGCCGGGACCCAGAACATAACCAACGCCTTTATGATATCCCCTCCAGGTATAACTTTCAACAACCTGGTGAGTCCTCCCAAATGCACACTGATCTTGTTTTTCCCTAATTCACCTATTTCATTCCACCACATGTGCAGCTCCAAAGGATCTTGTTCATGAGTGTTACTGGCAAATTTTGATTCGTGCTCATTCTGTACATTAATTAGGGTGATTAAGAAAAAAAAATGATTTATTGGCGAAGTTGCACCTTAGCGCATCCGTTTTCTTGCTCGTTAGCGCTGTTTTTTTATTGCAGCTAGCGCGCTTGACTAATAAGATAGAAAGGGCCTTTCTCGCTTGTTTGAAGCCATATAAGGCTTTCTTCAATCGGCAAGGGAAGTCTGATAGGGCTTTAAGAGAGAGGGACGTAAGCGCAGCGGTAAGAAAAAGTCACTCAGTGAATCGGTGGATCACACACTTGGAGACAGGGACAGGGGCATGCCTGACTCTTTAGAAAGTATACAAGTGTTGAAAGAGTGAAGTCTGGGGACAACGGTAAACGTGAGGAATGGCACCTCCGCCCTACTAAAGAAGTTCGCAAAAGTTAAATTTTTTCTTCAAATTTCATTTCAAAAGGAGATCTCGGATTTGTAAATACGGCCTTTCAGTACTTCCTGGGGGAGTTTTTAAGGTGTGCTTGCTACCGGCCAAAATTTGAAAAATAATACAGGGTGGTTGTTCTTGCAAAACAGCCTTCCGTCACCCTTTTGGGGACACTCGGCTAATTTTGACAATAACAGCCTTATTTATTTATGACAAACAAAATTTGGTTTTTTGAGGCATTTTTTGCAAAAATAAAGTTGGGCCCGATGGGGATTTCCTACGTATCTCACGACCTGAGAGAATCAAACTGGCGTAGTTCAGAAAATTCTGACATAATTAAAAACCAGCTTCTTATTTTTTTCTTCTCTTTTTTTATTTTGCTTTTTTTTTATTTTTTCGAAAACAAAAATCCTTTTTTTTCAAAATTTTGGCAGTATTTCAGTATTGGTTTTTGAAATAGGTGAAGTCCTCCCTCATCCCTCACACTGTTATTTGATTTGTCAGATTCTCCTCTCTTTTTTTCTCAAAGGCCGATCGGCATGCAAATCTGGAATAAATGCATAAGTAGCACGCAAGATGCATCAAGATGGTCCATCGTTTTGGGTGCACCTGTCCTAGACGAACCCAACCCATATGTTGAATCCCCTAAGTCAAATGCATTATGCAAATAAGCATTTCTACTAGGGATCCTACAGGAGGTTAACTTATTTTAGGTTCAAGACCTGTGTATATGTTCAAGACTGTGTACCCAAGCGACAACTCGAGTCGAGAAGGGGGCTACATACAGGGAACCAAAAGGCCATCCGGCTTTGTAACTTTTCCGAGCCTCTTTTTTATTCCAATGTATGATGCTAGCAGAATAGAGAGTATCGACTAGCGAGCACATCCTCAAAGATAAGAAGAGAAGGGTTTCGCGACAGTTTTTATATAGTTCAAGTAATAATAAAGTGGTAAAAAAGAAACATTTAACACAATGGGCACAATCATGTAATAAAATTATATATTAACAAAGCGAAATAAAACTATTATTCTAACCTCGAACTCTGAACCCTGAACTAGAGATTCTGGGTTCAATCCCCAACGGAGTCGCCAGAACTGTCACACCTTCTTTTTACCATTACAACCCCACGAAGGGCGTAGATAATGGAGTTGTTCCAATTGAAGGACAATCCAAATGGGATTCATTTATTTAATAATTTCAAAGTCGCCACTTGGTATAATTTATGGTGTCCCAAGTCACCAATTTAAAATCACGAATCGAGGAAGGTTTGGCTCTATTATATAGTTTGCGAGAAAGAAATCTAGGTAAGGAATTATGTTAACCTGGAAGAAGGTCTTAGGCATTCCCGAGTTCCGTGGTTCTAGCATGGTCGCTTTATTGTTATATTCGGCTTTGTTATCTGATTTTTTACAATTATGAACCTATGTGAAAAATTTAACTTTTCAACTGCTTGTATTAAATTTTTAAGAAGATTGCAATGCTATTAAAACATGTCTTGAAAAACGTCACATAAATGCACCCGTAGCTCGCAAACATTTTACCTAACGTTGAGATTTGGATTTTGGTCACATAAATGCGCACCCGAATTTAGGAAGGTCAATTATTTAACTAACGCGCCTAAGGCAATTGCGTGTTTTCAAGTTTTTAGGGGCCATGGAAATGTGCTAAATGGTGTGCCTCGAATTCTATGGATCAAAATAAATTAGGGGAGATCCATATAATTATCAATTTCATTTGGCATTGGCACACCTTAATTCTGAATTAAAGGATTCATTCTACTAAACTCGTAAGGCTATAATCGTTTCTATTACTAATACGACATACCTCAATTAATTTTAAAAGACGCACTTGGTTTGAAGCAAAGTATAAGGTTTGAGGATTATTTATCTCCTAACTTTGAGATTGCTAAAGGTTTTTGATTGAGAAGCACATAGTCTTTCCTAAACTGGCCCAATTCATTTGAAGGAAATCATCAAGTTTGGGTCCTAGAAGTGAAGCCAAATTCAAAACTCTACTTCATGATTGAGGGGCTCAATATCGAGCTCCTACACAAATACGACCATCGAGATTCACTCAAGACCAATCGATGGGAGGCCAATATGTGCGTAAATAATCTCTAAACTCATTTCACTAAATAGTGAGTTATTAAAATTACAGGTTTAACAATTCACGATGCGCCAGCTTTGACTTGCAAATCTCATAATTAATTTGAAATAGAGACTTGAGTGTGTAAATCTCTGATAGACCTCAAATGAGCAGAACCTTATCCAGTGACTAACAACTTACTACTTTTACAGCCAATTTAAATATTCAACCTGCATCAGGACTCCTACTGATTTCAACCAAACTCATTTCTCAATTATGCAGCTTATTAAATTTTGCATTCTCATCAGACCATGATCCTCTATATTTAGTATATCTAAATGGAAAATGAAGAATAAAACACTCAAGTATATATTGCACCAAGCTTAGAGCAAAACCTAAACTAAGGCATATCTGGTAACTAACAAACCTCAAACCAGCTACTTAGTAAGGTTTAGACCCAGATCTTAATGCAAAAAAAAAAAAACAAATAAGCATACGGATACATTTAACTTACACCTAAGGCAAAACGATATCCTTAAACTATTGTGTAATTTCAATATTCGGAATACCAATCGCTTAGTTAAATGTTCAGGGGTAGGGGAGATAAGAAGCACAACTTCTTAACAGAATAAGAACAATCAAATAAACTACACAATCACAGCCAAGACTTGAAACTCCATATCTTCATTTTTATTCCACGACAAAAGCTTACATTGGATGAAAATAGGAGTGTGTACCTGATTACGGCAATAACAATGAAAATTATGAGTTTGGAAGACATCAACAATAGTAAACCAAAGAAGCAAACTCAACAGCAGCAAGGAAAATCCCAAAATTCAACCAAATACCCAGTAAAATCAGTTTGAACACCGAGGAAACAGTGCCTTTGACCCATAATTCAATTCTCAGACTTCAAGGGAAATAAGTTTAAACCATTTCACACAATTACTAAAGCCAATGTTATCAGAACAAATTGAAACTCGAAATCAGAGGCCCAAATCGATGGAACAATAATTTTCTTGTTAATGTTTTAGTCGTTCTATTTTTCTGATTTTTAGCCCTCAAATCTTCTTGCAACAGTACACATAAAGCTTTTTGTATTTTTCTGGGTTTTCAGCTCTTCAAGTCTTGCCTTGAAAGGCAAGAATAAATGCTTTTATAGGCAAGACAAGTAGGGCAACCCTTACAATTTAGTTTTGCATTTTAGTCCCTAATTATATGACTTGTTATCCAAGTCATAGTGCTAATATTAAACCCAGCCCCTTTTAGAAGCTTCTAGGAAACTTCTTAGGCAGTCAAGGAAAGATTCTATGATTGAACTACCGTAAATATCCCTTTAAACCATTGAAAGTAACCTTGACAGACCATCGTAGGTCAAATTGACCCACGGGCCTTTAACCAATTTGGATTAACCCATTTCTTTTGGCTTTCCACACGATTCTAAATTTCCAAACTCAAAACCAAACAATTTTGACAGAATTTTAATATAAACCCTGCAAAATGACCAAAAGTACTTTGAAACCAAAGAAGACCTCTAAATCAAATGGCTATTTTTAGACCATAATTAAAATGAAACTAATCAAAATAAACAAAATTAAAGGCAAATTAATGGTTAACCTAGATAGCATAACACAAGAAGAGGTAATTTGACAAACGGATGAAGACAAGGTAAATATATACAGCAAAAGAAATAAAAAAATAAACAAAGAGAAACGTGCAAGACAATAGAATTGAGCATAATACATAAAAAAAGAAAATCCATCCTCGAAGTTCTTCTTGGTAATAACGATTCTAACTAAAAGGGGTCTCAACAATGTGTTCTCAGACAAAAATGTATGACCAAGCTCCACTTTTGTCAAAACCTGCCGACTTCGGGACTTGACCCTTTAATTCCCCAACTTTAAATTAAAATTTGACAAACTCGAGGGACATTCGAGGGAAGAAGATGATGGATTTGGGGTGAGGGAGGCTTTGTGGTCCATTTTTATTAGTTTGGATTCGATTGGTGGTAGCGCCGCTACCAAAGAAAACAAGGGCGCCGCCAGGGTTTGGACCTTTAATCAGATATTCGAGGGATTCTGGATGGATTTGAGATAAAAGGATTAGAGATCTTGGATGTGGGGGTGAAGAGGAATGTATTTGGTGTAAATTTGGCGATGATTTGTGGTGGCGCCACCACCAATGACAGTGGTAACTCGACGCAGCGTTAGGGTTTCGGACAGATCTCTAAGAGAGATGGAGAGATAAAAGAGACGGACA
Source organism: Nicotiana benthamiana (assembly GCA_034376525.1). Taxonomy (NCBI): domain Eukaryota; kingdom Viridiplantae; phylum Streptophyta; class Magnoliopsida; order Solanales; family Solanaceae; genus Nicotiana; species Nicotiana benthamiana. The sequence continues at coordinate 88,948,024 of CM067337.1, read as the reverse complement.
TTAGTTGGGGGGGGGTATGCAGCTTAGGACAGTCTTATACTTAGTCTTCCCTACTTGTGGGCTGTCAGCTCAAAAACCTCTACGGTCGAGATCTAAAGGAGGGGGGAAACAATGTCATTTTGACTAGGGTGTTGGTAGATTGGGGCACTTTTCTTTGGGATGGGAGATAGGAATTTAAACATAGCCCAAAATATTTGATCCAAATGATTTCCTTCCTTTTTTCTTCTTTTCTTTTTAAATTTTTCTAAATTCTTTTAATTCCTTTTTTGCTTGTTGTCCTCCTTTTTCCAAAAATAAAAATAGAAGAAAAAACCTTTAAATTACCTCCTAGAACCCAATTATCCTAAAACGCTAATTAGACCTAAATGATATATATAACACAACTAACAAATTAAAAGTAAAATCATAAATTAAAGTTAAAAGTGTAAATAAACTGTTTTATGATTTTTCCTTTTTATAAAATAAATTAATTACTAAATAATTCTAAAATACAAAATTAACTCCTATATTCACACGCCGCATATTTTTTGTGTTTTCCATTAATTAAAATAAAAGCAACATCCACAAACAAATGCAAACAATTAACCGAAAATGCCACGAAAATCTATAAAATTATAAATAATAAAAAGAAATTATTTTGTTTTGAAACTGTGGAAGTAATTCATGTAGGACAAAAATCACATGCTCACATTATGTTCTCTTCATGTAAGGAGTCTTTCCCTCCTTATCCAACATGCAACATTTTCGATCAGATCAAGAGATATTACTTCTTGATAACTTGGATTTATCTCCTTCTCTTGCATTTTACATGTTTGGGTTGATCATGACTATGCTTCACAAGATGGACCCGGTCCATGTCTGAGTTCTTTTATCAGTCTTCAAAACTTCACATGTTCTTAGGCAAACAAATTCTCCTTTTTTGATGATAATAAACTCTATGTGTTTTACTTACTTGGATCCTGTAAGAACTCAGCTTAACCGCCAATACCAAGTTTAAACAATTCACTTATCTTCAAAGACCAGATTACTTAGGTAATAAATATCACTTAGTAAGAATATGTTAAGAACAATATCTCTTACCCATTTTGGTATTATCGAAAAAATGCATACAAAGTGTGAGTCCTAGATTTTAATAAGTAAGCATGGACATTGCAGCAATTGCAAGTGCAATCATGGCATAATCATCAGTAACCAAATAAACATACTTAAACTACACATGAAATATGAACATTTAACAAGAGCAAAAGAGTAGATATCATTGATAGAAGATATGTTACTACTACAATTCACAACCAGAAAGCAAAAAAAACATTAAAAGCATGAGCAAAAATAAAAGAAAGAACAATCCCTAATCCGGGTCACTGAAGGTACCAGAGAGTTTCAGGAGATAGAGGCTAGAATTTCTAAGGCTTGGGGGTGCTAGAGGGTTGGTTTCGGGCTTGGAGAAGATTCAACATATTATGAATAACTCCATCATTCTTCTCCTTTTCCTTGACAAGCTTAGTACTAAGAGCATCCCTCTCAGATTCCACCTCTGCCACACGAGCCTTTATCCTAGCTATCTCAGCATCCCTGCCATCACATTCTTGAACAAGAGCCCTAACTTTATTGTTGATATGTGCCTTCTTGGATGAACCAGGTTCATTAGGGATAGTATTGAGTTAGTAGTCACATGCAAGCATAGTACTAATGCCAAAGTAGTCCTTGCTTGGCATATTTCCCATTTATTTAGAGGCACATCGCACCTATCCAGAACCGTAATCATAATAAAGCCATAAGGGGTAGCATGAGCCTTGGAGCCATTTATGACCCTTTCCAGCAGCTTGATGATGAATGAAGGCCAATTTATTTGCTTCTACTTTCAAGGTACTACATCGGAACTAAGTCCATATAATTGACAATATGCCTTATCTCCTGCCTGGGCAATGGTACTTGTTGAAAAATGTAAAAAGAACTTTGTGTTGTGGCTTCATTTCACTCTTGTGCACGAACTTAGCCTCATTTACTCCTTCAACATCACAGAAGTTCTTGGTAATTGAAAGGTAAAATGGAAGAGAATCCAGACTTGGCCATCTCTGTCTTGTGTAATCACCATATCTCTCAGTATGGATGTCAAGTATCTCTCCCAGTTTCTTTGTATCAAAGGTTACTTTAACACCTTTGACTTTGCTTGTAACCTTGCCATCTTTGACTTCAGAATTTTCCATGAACTCAATAATTTCATTTCTGGCCAATCTACAATCCATCTGAAGGACCATGTCCTTCTAGCCTTGAACATCCAATGTGTCAACTAAACGAACAATCACTGGTTCCAACAAATCTTTCAGCAATCTTCCCTTCAAAAATTTTCTTTTGCCAAACACGGCAAGCTTGTCTTGTTCACCATCAGACTCATCATCTTCTTCTTCACCACTCTATTCCCCATCTTTAGAAGTTTGAACTTGTTTACTTTTCACTACGGACCTTGCATTCTTGGCAAATGAAGTTTCATCAGCCTCAGAAACAGAGGAAGACTTCTTGGGATTTTTGAGCTTGGGGGTCTGAACCTCTACTATTGTAACTTTCTCTTCATGGACCAGTTCCATCTCATGAAATTCATCATCCTCTGAAGTCTGCATCCTTCCCTTTTACTTTATCCATCATTTTCTTCTTACTTTCTGCTAAGGACTTTTGTAGAACAACCTCACTCTGCTTCAGCTTGCTTTTTGTGGCTCTTCCCTTTGGCAAGTAAGTTTTAAGGTGCTGGAGAGGAAGCCTTTCTTTTCTTGGAAATTTTAGGAGTAGTGGGGGTTTCGGTGTGAATATTATTCTTTTCTTTGGATCATAACTAGCACCTACCTTTTTCAAAAGATCTACTAGGGTTTCTTCAACTGATGAACCAGGTTCAACTCCTTGACTATTGGATTCACTAACCCTTCAACAGCTTTGCCAGAACCACCTCCCCTTGACTTTTTTCCACTCTCTTCAACATTTTTTGTACCACCCTACCAATAGTAGGTACAGATAAATCAACAGCGAGTGAATGATCAACCACTCCTTTCCCTTTTCCCCTCTCTTCAACAGGGTCACCATCTCTCTTTTTTCTTTTTCATATGTCTTTTTACCTCAACTCCTTCTTATCTCAGGTGATTCCACATCCCTGATAGGTCCAACCAGAACAAACCTAGTTTCTAAATTCTCAGCCAAAGAAGAACTTATCTACGAATGGAATTCTCGAGCCTTCTTAAAGTCGGAAGAACTCATTCCCCCTTACTAGAAGACTTGTACAACTTGGAATCAGAGTTAGACTCAAAGTCTTAGACCTGACTTTCCTTTAACTTCTCATTCAATTTCTTTGAAAGATCCCCAAAAGCTACTGTTTTTCGAGAAAACATTTTTACCCTTATCATCTTGGGTTTGGGAGTTGTGCTAGGTATAGAAGAGGTAGATCAATCAGATGGAGTGGGTTGTGGAGGTGTTCCAGGTTTATCTTGTGGGTATGTCATAATAGATGATTTCTTGAGAGAATTAGTGAGTTAGAATTTCGGAAACAAGGCAATTGAGAGTGAAGAGGGTTTTTGACGGCTTTGAATAGTGAGGGTGTCATGAGGTGATAATGCGTATTTAAAGAGAAATACTCATTTAATGGATAATGATAACTTTTGCAGTGATCAACTAGAGGTCTAATGAACCTAAAATTTCACGTTGAACGAATGGTTAAGCTTCCCTATATTTTAGGCAAATTTTGTTGTTTTAATTTCTAAGGCGGATGGAACTAGTTCAAAGACAAATTGATAGAATTTTATAAGACGTTGAACAATTGTAGGATCTCTGCTCATGATTTAAATATTTATATTTCTAGTTGCGCAAAGAATAGAAAACATACCTTAGCATTTAGATGAACCAATACTGATAAACTGGGTTCTTCACTTAGAATTCACTGACCATGCCTCAATTTACCATAGTAGAGAAATTTTTTGTAGAAGACCAGTGAGTCATATTAACACATGCCACATGAGTATATTGATTATAGTATGAAGCTAGGTAAAAATTATTTTAGATATTTTATACAAGTTCAGATTTTCTAGCCAAAATGTTTTTTATTCTTTTTTCATTTTTATCAATTTTGTTTTTCATTGTGCATTCTGAGATGATCATATTATGTTATCTTATTCATCCCTAATTCTAACATATTTCATTCAAAGTTTTCTTTACTTAGTGCATTAATAAAGGTGTCAGCAATTTGTATATCTGTAGCACAAAACTTCATGGTAAACAATCATCTCTCATAGTTATCTCATAAAAATTTGTGTCTAACATCTATGTGATTAGTCCTCTTATGATGAATAAGGTTCTTTGTCACAATTATAGCACTAGTGTTATCACAGAGGATAGGAATACAACCAACTTCAATGCCAAAATCTACCAAGTATTGTTTGATTCATAGCAATTCATCACAACAAGAGGCACCAAAAACAAATTCAGCCTCAACAGTGGATAAGGCCATTGAATTCTGCATTTTAATGGCCATGATACAAGACATGAACCAAGAAAATGAGTCATATCTATGGTGCTCTTCCTATCCATAAGGAAACCCGTATAATCAGCATCAACATACCCTACCAAATTGAAATTACTAACTTTAGGGTACCAAAGACCCACATTAGTAGTGCCTTTCAAATATCTCAGTATCCTCTTGACAGCGATCAAGTGAGATTCCTTTGGATTAGACTACAATTGAGCACAAACCCCTATACTGAAAACTATGTCAGGTATGCTGGCAATAAGATAAAAAAGTGAACCAATCATACCCCTATACAACTTCTGATCAACAGATGAATCAGGTTCACTATGTCTAATTTAGTGGTCGTTGCAATGGGGTGTCCATCTCCTTTGATTCATCCATTTTAAACTTTTTGATCAACTCTTTTACATATTTTTGCTGATGGATCAAGGTTCCATTTGGGTTTTGTTTGATTTGTAAGCCTAAGAAAAAGTTAAGCTCACCCATAATACTCATTTTAAACTCACTCCCCATTAATTTTGCAAAATTTTCACTTAGATCTTCAGTGGTAGGCTAAAATATATGTCATCAACATAAACTTGTACCACAAGAAGATCCTTACATTCTTACCTCAGGAATAGAGTATTATCGATTTTACCTTTTTTATAGCCATGTTCAAGCAGGAATTTGGACAATCATTCATACCATACTCTAGGAGCCTGCTTTAGTCCATAAAGAGCCTTATCTAATTTGTACACATGTTCAGGACATTCCTTGCTCTCAAACCCTGTAGGTTGTTTAACAAATACTTCTTCCTTTAGGTAGCCATTTAGGAGGGCACTTTTGACATCCATCTGATGAAGAGTGAATTCTATGTGTGCTGCAAAGGCTATGAGGAGTCTTATGGCCTCCAATCTTGCAACTGGAGCAAAGGTCCCATCATAATCTATACCCTAATCTTGGCTATAACCTTGAACCACCAGTCTTGCCTTGTTTCTAACAAGGTTCCATCTTCATCCAGCTTGTTTCTGAAGACCCATTTTGTACTAATTACTAATTTTTACTTGGGTCATGGAACTATAAGCCAAACTTGACTTCTCTTGAACTGATTAAGTGCATCTTGCATTGCATTTGCCCAATCCGCATCCTGCAAAGCCTCAACAAATATTTTAGGTTCAATAAGAGATAGGAAAGCATCAAAGGCACAAATATTCTTTAATTGTGATCTATTTTTAACTCCAAAGGTTGATCGGTGATTATGTTATCAATGGGATGAGAACTTTGATACTTGTAAGGTTTTACAACCAACCAATTTCTGCTTGATGTTCCACATGTGTTCGATTGCTGAGGAACAGGGTCATGAACAAGTTCCTTTAGGGGATTGGTTCCAATTCCTCTTTGTTTAGTTTCCTTTGTCATGTTGCCCTAGATGGAAGAACATGTTGCATCACTTGTTCCTTCTTTTGGTGCAACTTTAGCTTGAGCTGAAACTTCACTAACATCATTTACCATCCCAATAGCTTCATCTTCATGTTCCTGTCTCTCAAGAAGAATGTTAGTTTCAACGAAAACTACATGTACACTTTCTTCTACAAACAAAGTTCTTTTATTGGACACTTTGCAAGCTTTGTTATGTGAAGAATATCCTAAGAATACTCCCTCATCACTTCTAGGATCAAACTTACGTAGGGATTCATTTCCATTATTATGCACAAACACTTGGATTCAAATGCCCTAAGATGGGATATATTTTGTTTTCTCCCTTTAAGTAACTCATAAGGAGTCTTCTCTACAAGAGCTCTAGTCATTCATCTATTAATGATACAACATGCCGTATCTACAGCCTCTACCCATAAGCTATGGGGCAGTTTACTAGAAAAAATCATAGTCCTAACCATATCTTCAAGAGTCTTATTCTTTCTTTCAACTACTCCATTTTTTTGATAAGTCATATGGGCAGAAAAATTATGATCTATACCATGCTCATCACAAAATTCAGCAAACTTAGCATTTTCCAATTCTGCTCCATGTTCACACTTGATTGATGCAAGTTGATTACCTAGTTGTTCCGAGTTTTTCTAACAAAGGTAGTAAACAAGCAAATGCTTCATCCTTAGATGTCAAGAACAGTACCTAGGTAAACCTAGAGTAATCATCAACAAGTACAATCACATATTTATTACCACTTCTCTGCAAGGTTCTCATTGGACTGCAGAGATCCATATCAAGTTCCATCGTCCTAGTTATGCTTACCATTTTCTTGCTTCTAAAGGATTATTTTACTTTCTTCCCCCTTGCACAGGCCTCACAAACTTTATCTTCCTTGAAGTTGATGTTAGGTAACCCTATCATCAGGCCCTTGGAGGCGAATTTGTTGAGTAGATTCAGAATTGCATGACCAAGTCCTTTGTGCCACAAGAGAGGATCATTGTCCAAGAAACTCAGGAAAGTGAGTTCATTTTCTAAAAGAGTGGAAAATCTACAATGTAAATATTATTAACTCTTTTTTCCTACAAATAATCTTGTTAGTGGTAAGATTAATCACAAAGCATTTGGTAGATGTAAATGCTACAAGGTAACCCCTGTCAGACAGTTGTGACACACTGATTAGGCTATATTTCAAGCCATCTATCAAATAGACATTCTCAATGGAATGCGAGTCTATCTTACCTACCTTTCCAACCCCAATAATCTTACATTACTTCCCATTTCCAAAGGAGACATTACCTCCTTTTAAGTACTCAAGTGAAAGGAACTAATTCTTGCTTCCAGTCATATGTTTTGAGCAGCCACTATCCATGTACCATATTTGGATAATTCCCTTTACTTGAACCTACAAAAAAACATAGGGGTTAATCTTTGGAACCCAAACTAGTTTGGGTCCCTCTCTATAGGCAAAGTGGTAAATTAAATTCCTTTTGGCCCATCTAGGCAACCTAATTTTCTCTTGAACAAAGGTTTTATTCTTTATGACTACACTTTTCTTTTGCATTACATTCATTTTTGTAATGACCAGTCTTGCCACAGTGTGTGCGATTTTGTTTTAGGAAGAATAATGTACTTGCTTTTAGGGTCCCACTTAGGTTCTTAGGTCCCATAGCCAAGTCCTCTCTTTTTGATACTGTGATGTTCTTGTAGCCTAGATAGTGCATCAGCATCCTTATTCCATTTGCATGTTCTTTCTAGTTCATGCTTTACCTTAACTAGGTCTTCTTCTATGATTCTTATATGCCCATATTTCTTGTACAACTCATCCTTCATTTCCCCGGGTTTTCTTCTAAGGTGAGATGTGTGTGATCAACTTTGTTCTTACCTGTTCCTAATTTCAACTTTAAATTTTCAAACCTAAGTTCTAAGATATAGGTATCGAGTTCAAGTACATGGTTCTTCAACTCAACCTTTTTACTATCACTCTTATTAGCACTAGATTCTAGATTTTTGCATTTGACTTTTAAGATCACACTCTCACTAGACAACTATTCCTTCTCATTATTAACTATGTAAGACTCATCAATAAACTCTTGTAATAGTTCAAATAACCTTTCTTTAGACAGAAATTTAATCTTATCTTTGAGATGAATCACACTTACCTCTTATACATCATCTGATTCTCTGATGGCCATAAGTGCTTGTTCATCTCCAGCTTCATCTTTTGAATCCTCATGTGGTGTTTCTCCTCAAAAAGAAACCATAGCCTTTTTTGAACCTTTGTTCCTTTTGGGTTGAACTTGTTCCTTCTTCCTGTTCCTTCATTCAGCTCTTTCCTTCTTCCATTCAATTTTCCACTGAGGACAGTTCTTGATCATATGATTAGTCTTGCCATATTTGTAGCAACCCTGGTTGGTCTGTTTCTTAGGAGCCCTTGGTTTGTTCAAGGTTGTACTTCTTAAAGAACCCTTTTCATATCATTAGGTACCTTTTGAAATCACTTGTGATCATGGCCATTTCATCATCCTTCAGATCTACACCTTCAGTTATTCTGAGAGCCAAACTTCTTTCCTTCTTCGGTGTATCTATTTTCATGGTTTGCCTTCTCAGTTCATATGCAGTGAGTAGGGATGGAAATGTTACAACCCATATCCACACGCGTTAGTTCATGCCATATGTTAGATAACATAAATCTAATAAGGAATTATCCTTGAGATGATAAGAATTTAATCTTATTGATCTTAAGTGATACAAGGGTGTATAAGGGCGATTAACAATATTACAAGTTAAACGAATCAAGGATGTTGTAACTCGTATTTTCGGGTAAACCTATAGGTTCTTAATACACTGAAGAGTTCATGTTTATGGTATTTGAATCATATAATATCATTTTCAAAGTCCTGAAGTCAAATGAGTTATGAAACAGATGTCGACAAAAGTTATCGCAACGTAGGTTCATGGTTGTACTTAAACTTTAGGTCAAATGTCGTTAAGATTTTCTCTCAATTTACTTAGAATTATGGAGTGATATTACCACAAAATTAAATATCTATGAGTCTAGTTTCTAACGCATTACACCTTATGTCGATACGATCTCGAAGTAGAGAGATATTTGCATTTTCGTGAGACACTGCCAACCACCTCTCAATGGGGCCCACTTAAGGCAATTTAAGATATTTGGATCTATATAGGACAGCTCCAACCCGTTTTAATTCGTGAACACCTTCTCAAGGTTTTCGCAAGATTCAAGACCCAAACAAAGGGCAAACAACACAAATCAAGTGTCAGGAATCCCGTGGCGCTAGTAAGTCTCTTGTGCTTCTTGTTGTTGCTAATTTTTATGTTGTTTCAGCTCGTGTGGGAGGTGGTTTTAAAGGGTTTATTTTCTTTAAATACTCCCTCAAGTTCGTAATATCAGCCGTAGGTGATCAAGCCTTCTAAAGTGATTCTAGTTCCAAAAAACACTAATTGATTGCTTGTTTCGCTTCGCTGTTGTTGTGTCAGCATTGGAGGGATATTTAGTGGAGAATTAAGGTCAAATTGGAGTTTTCCTTTTTGTATAAAGGTAAGGGACCTCTTAATCTATTTTTATTTAAGATTATCCAAGTTTCGGCTAAGTCATTGAAGCTAGAACTTGTGAAATATATATCGAAAGGCTTGGTAGTAGTGTTATCAGTTGGTGGACTGTTTTGAGAGGTTCAATCTGATTAACTTTGAATGTTGTTTGGGCTGTTTGGTGATTGTTTTCACTTGTGGGAATTCATATAAATAGGGAAGGTTCTGTCTGTTTCATCACAAAATAGGTTTTGGTCAGTACATAATTGTTACGACGCTTAAATGATAACGATAGTATCGTGTCTCTTATTGTAGACTAAGGAGTTGTGTCAATTTCATAGCTTGAGATTGGGGCAGTATATACAATGTATGTGAGGCTATCCCTTTCCTTATTTTTCACGACTCCAGTTGTACATATTGTAATGAACGAGCTTCCAAGATACTCTACTCTTAGAAGCTAGTAGTACTTACATTGTTTCCCCTCTTATGGAACGATTGATGTGATGTTGCTTCTCTTATTCTTATGTTATCAACGTTTTTGGTACTTCCTGATTCTAATAAGGTTCATAGTGAAGAGTTAGTCCTAATAACGTGTACAGAGGATACCGATCTTTCATCACTTTGAAAGGTCTAGAACATGTTTCCATAAGTCGAGCATGCATTATATATATGCATCTATTTTACTCTACCGAGACGCACTATAGTCGGCCTGGTATGACACCTATTGTGCAACCACCGATCAGTTGGGTTTTATCGAGCTTCACGTGGACGGGTACAATTCTACCGAGCGTTATGATGACCGGATATGTTTTCTTACCGAGCCTATTACAGTTGGGTACGATGTGATGATGATGATGCCCACAGAGGCGTATGTTTTAACAATTTATGTATTTATACATATGTGTCATGCATTTCATGTCACTAGCCTTCAGAGGTACTCAGATGTTACAAGTTGTATATTCTCTATCCCTGCTTACCTTACTGTTCGTATTTATTGTTCCCTGCCTTGCATACTCAGTAATTTATTTTTACTGACATCCTTTTGCTTGTGGACACTACATGTTGTGCTGCAAGTCCTGATAGATAGGCTGGTGCAGCTCCCCCACCACTGTAGGCTGTCCAATTCAGCAGTGATTGGCGAGACCCCTTCTCCGGACCTGCCGTAGTCTTGGTATGCATTTTTGTGATAGACATTATAGGTATGTTGGGGCCCTGTTCCGGCTATGTTGTAGAGCTTATGTTCCTTTAGAGGCTCATAGATAGGGGTCGACTCTTGTATAGTTTGGTATGCCTTGTCGGCTGGTTTTTGTGGTATAGTCTTTCATGGTATCGCGGTAGCTCATACCTTATATATAGTTTCTTGATTGTCTGGACAACCCATGTTATATATGTTTATGCCATCATATTTCATCGTTTGTTGTCCGTAATCCATAGATACCATTTATATTGATCTCGTTGGCCCTAGCAGATAACAAAGAAGGTTAGGTGAAATGTTTGTTGGTGTGCGGCAAGTATGGCTGGGTGCTAGTCATGGACCTCCAGCTTGGGTCGTGACAGGCAAATAGGCGGATTGTGCTGAATTTGAGCGGGTCAATATGGGTTAGCTCAATAAATGCGTCATTGCCCAACCCAGCCCAAATTATATTTGGGTTAAGATGGGTTGGGTCAATATGGGCTAAACAATCGGCCATAAACCAACCCGCCCAACTTGAACCATGTTTTTGAACCATGCTCCTCTTGCATAAAAAAAACTTTTTATCATAAAATATGTAAGTTGACAAATATTTTATGGGTGGATGGTGCAGAAAAAATAAAAAAATACAACAAAGAAAATTGAAAATACAAGAAAAAAAAGTAAAAACATTTTTTTAGGATGTTTGCACCGGGGGTGGAGGTAGGTGTAGGGGGTAGGGGTGGGTGGTGTAGAAAAATAAAATAATAGAAAATTTAAAATACAACGAAAAAGTGAATTTTTTGTAGGGGTTTTTCACGAGGAGTGGGGGATGGGGGTGGGGTGGGGGCAGAAAAATAAAAAAACAAAAAACAAAAATTAAAATAAAAATAAAAAGTAAATTTTTGGGGGGGTTTTGTGTGGGGGTGGGGTTTAGGGTGATGGGTAGGGTGGGTGGGTGGGAAAATAAAACAACAGAAAATTGAAAATACAAAAAACTAAAAAATGGGGCCAACTAATTAATTTCTAAATAAGTTAGGTTGAGATCCTTTGTTTTGGGTGAGTTTCATCGGTTGTACTTGGGCTGTTAAATTGGTCAGAATGGGCTATAAAAATAACTAATTAACTTGGGCTCAACCCAAATTAACCTATGAGCTAAATTATTTGTAGCCCAACCCATCAATCTCGGGGCTAGTTGGGCGGGTTTTATGGGTTTGGGCTCAATTTCCACCGTAGCAGTGAGAATTCCAATCAGTTCATCCATCTTGAGAGTAGTAATGTTCTTTGATTCTTGAATGACAGTGATTTTGCTTTCCCAAGTTATTGGTAAGACCCTGTCAAGTTTTTCTCAATCTTGTCTTCTTCGAGGATAATTCTCCCAAGAGATTTAAGTTCATTTGTTAGTGTGGTGAACCTTGTGTTTATATCCTGGATAGTTTCTCCTTCCTTCATAGTGAAATTATCATATTGAGAATATAACAATGTCCTTTTGATCTCTTTACTTGAGGAGTTCCTTCATGAGCCACTTGTAAATTGTCCCATGTATACTTAGCAGTGGTACATATTTGAATCTTGCTATACTTCTCTGGATCCAGTCCATACACAAGCCATTTAGCCTTGGCATTTTTTCCTCTTTCTTCAGGTGTTCGGCAGTGCAGTCAACTCTTGTCTTTGGCACATCCACTCCTTCAGCATTCTTCTTCATAGAAGCTAGAGGACCATCATTGACTATGTCCAGAGTTCATAGTCTTCTACTATGATGTGATCGCTCATCATGTTCTTCCACCAAGAATAGTACTGACAATTAAAGAGTGGAGGCCTAGTAGTGGATTGTCTTTCCCAGTTTCCAAGTGGTGCAGTCATCTTGATATTTTCCATAGGTGTTAACCTCTTCAAGGATAACCTGCTCTAATACCAATTGATGTTTTATACTTCAATACCACACAAGAGGGGAAGTAATTTTTATGGTGCCCAATTTCCGTTTAACTGAACTATAAATGGACCTGGTTCTTCTATGTGTTCTAATTATTATTGTTTACGGAATAAGAAGTAAAGAAAATAAATAACACACAGATTTTTACATGGAATACCTAGCTCAAAAGGTGAAAAAACCACAACTTACTAATCAGTAGAATTTTCCCAAACTTCCACTAAATTCATTGAGCCAAAGCAACATTTACAAAACTCTTTCTAAACCAAGGATTAACTCTAATCCCATCAAGGCATACAACCTCAACTGTTGCGACGACATTAAGTTAACTCTAACTTGAACACTTTAAGTACCGATTGCAATTGCTTCTCTAAACGCTGAAAGGTACAATGTAAAATCACCTACTATAATTGAACTAGAATAAAAGATAGTCACTTGGAACTTGTTCTTCTATATTGTTCAAGTAGCTTCAAGATTGCATGCTTGAATCACACATAAATTGCTTGCAAAATGTCCTTGCTCCTTTGCTCTCAATTTAAGTCTAACTTCTGCTTATGTGCATGCATGTAAAAGAGAACAACACTGATATTTAATGGGTTAGTAATTCGAGATTGACTGGCATACAGATTCTACTCTTCTATCGTAGAAGAGTTCAAGTTGATCTCAAACTCAACACTATCCTCTTCAGAAACTGTGTTCTCTTCATGTAAAGTGTGTGTCTCTCCTTATCCAACATGCAACCTTTTCGATTAGATCAAGAGATATTACTTCTTGATAAGTTAGATTTATCTCCTTCACTTGCATCTCACGTGTTTGGGTTGATCATGATTGTGCTTCAAAAGATGGACCTGGTCCATGTCAGAGTTCTATTGTCAGTCTTCAAAACATCACATGTTCTTGGGCAACAATAATAAAAAAAAGACCACAAATAAGAGTACAAATAAGGGAGACAAAAGCTACAGTAGTATTGCCTCTATTGTCTTGTCTATATAATCATCTATGTTCGACTCCATTGCCTAATGATGGCAGCCTCATGAAGTAGATGCCGACAAAGTCTCACAAGGGTGAATGATCTCATAGCCGTTAGGGTTATTCCCAAAGGCATAAGACATATATCAAATACTTACTGAGCTAGACCTTACCTTATAATTCCTATTGAGGCATGAACAACCTCATCTACTAGCAAGCATCTAAAAAATAAGAACTAGAGTGAACTAAGTATCATATGTTCATCAAAGAGTTTATAACATTCTCTATGATAATATTACATATGATGATGCTAAGAAAATGGTGAAATAAGAGTCTTGCCCTTTCTTCTCTAATCTTGCGAACTCTTCAACTAATAAAACATTGTCTTCTTCATCAACCCTCTTTAAATTGTGTTCAAACTTTATCATTTCTTCTTGGATCGATTTGACCCTGTGGATATGGTAGGGTAATCTCTTTTTTGCTTTTCAACCCTCATTAGGAGTTACCTAATGACAGGTCCGTGTGTCACCTTACCATCCCAACTTTCTTCTTCTTGATTTTGTTGAAACCACTTCTCAAATGTATAAGGGAGAGATCTTCATCCCTATCTAATTTGCAAAGCTTCCATCTAGAAATTCTTCCTATTCACCTTCTTCATAGAATCCTTGACCCATATCAATACAAAAATCTTCAATAGGATTGAATCTTATCATTAGAGCTCCGGCCTCATGTCTCTTATCCACAATACCAATAGTCTTGGAAGTAGTAGCTACTACCTTGCCCGGATAATCAAGAGCTTTGAAAGTCTCCATGTCATAAGAAAAAAGAGCATGCATTATACTAATAGGAATCAAATTGTATCTTACTGATCATGCCCAACTATGCCTTATTAAAAGGACTATGCGGTCGTTGCAAATATAATATGATTTACAAGTCTGGAGTCGAATCCCACAAAGAACTAAGGCTTTGCTATAGTTGTTGTCTATTATTAAGAATACAAGCTCGAACAATTCCTAAGCTATAAATATAAAGATTCTTATATATTATTAAGTAACAAACTACATTAGTAGATTAACTGCTAAAGATAGTATGGGTTGGAGAAAATATTAAGGAGGTCAAGAGTTATGATTTTCCCAATTGTCAGAATCCTTCCCGCAACATCTTCTATAATTTCGCCTAAGTATTTCATACCGATTATGAGCGCTCTAAGTGTTGTAATTCTCTCTCGAGTAACTATTATAATTTACTAGACATATTCTCCCGAATTATGCTAGTTGGAATTAAGTACCGCTCGCTCGTATCGCACCAAGATTTCGTTATCCCTAATCCCACCTTTAAGCCCTTCGTATTGACCACTTATATACGTTAGGAGTGATGTTGTTCAATAAGTACCCAAATATTCACTCTCTCTCGAGTAGTACACAATAGATAGTCACGATCGATTGGGAGCTCTTCAACCAACTACAATATAAACGTAGTTACACAAATAAAGAAAAAGCTACATCAAATATATATTATCGTAACAGGAACATCATCCTCCAATAGGTTCCATCAAAACCCTAGATAACAAATTAGTTGTTCATAATAGTATGCATAATTAATAATAGTATGCTTAACTACAATTTTAGAATTAATAACAAATAATAGAAATACGAAGAATGAAGTGAACGAATTGTAGAAGAATTCTCGTCCTGCTCCTAATGTATTCTGGCCTCCTTAGGTTTAATCTCGGATATCCTAGGTGGCTTCATGCTCTTCCTAGGTCTAATATGTGTCAAAAGTTCTCAAACTACCATTTTTCCATGTATATAGACCAAGTAGGGTCGGGCCAAAATAATTATACCTTCTCCTATGCGAAAATGGACACTTCTCCTGGACAAGACGTGCACGCATGTGCACCTGGAAGTGTGCCCGCGCACTTGCCCACGCACTTTTCACACTTTTTGTCCCATATGCACGGTCAGTGTACAGACACGCACTTTTCACCCTGTTCTGTCAGGAGTTGGAGAAAATGTAAAACATGAAAGTTGTGTCACTTTGAATTAGATTTCAAAAATTATATGTGGTGCCCAAACAGAATTCTGAGGGAAAAGCTATATGTATTTTACTAAACAGTAAGCAATATGCTTAATCAATTCTTTGTTCGTACGTAACTATCATCTGTTGATCCTTGAACACAATCTCGACTTAATTTATTGGGATTTTAGTTAGATTTCAGAGCTCTAAATCACTTGAATTCATTTCATCACATCAACATAACTCAGAATCACTCTTGTAAGACACAAAACACACATATAGTACAAAACACTAGTGATTAAAGCTCAAACTTAATTAAAGTGCAATAAATTAGAGTGTAATAAGCGACTAAAATACATAATTATAGCCTATCATCAACATCACACACTTAAATAAGTGCTCATCCCCGAGCAATCAAATTGCACTTTATATAGAGACGACCTTTTTAAACAATTCTCATAACTCATCACACCAAGAATATTTAAAATAGACTAAGCACAAAAGAGTAACATCTTCACCTTAAGATTTGACTCATAGTTACCATTTATTATTTACAACGCACCCACTTACTCTGACATAGAGGTCAGTGATATTACCATTTCTTCATGATCAAGTTCCCTCCCACAACAAAAGAGAGTAGTTCCAGACAATATAAAAGTTAAGAATAATTAGAAACTCAAGATAAAAGGAATTCACTCACTCTCAGAGATGACATTCATATGCCACAAAAGATTCCCCATAGGTTTTCCCATAGTGTACTATTCTACTAATCTAGCTCATTCAGTCTAGTATCAAGTAGGACTTAATTTGGTTGTAGTGTAGGCTGAGGGACGGGTAACACCTCCCTAAGCACTTTAATACATACATTTTAACAATTAAAACCCCACTTATCAACGTTTTATAGTCGTGGTTTGGCAAACACACAATTATGGTGCACATTCTATCCCTGCTTTAGAAGGAGTTTCATGACGCCCTCTTTTTGCAATTTGGAGAAGAAGATATAGCGAGTTCTCCATTCCTATATTTGGTGAAGAAGTAAATGACCAACACTCTCTCTTTTGAAATCCAGGAGGTGCGTTGAACTTTTCATCCATCGAGCCTTGGCGTGTATTAACTTTTTTTACGGCTTTAGCGAAAAAGTGCATAGAGCATCCTTCCCCCGGCTTTGACAAAATAACTTATGGAGCATTTCATCCTTTAAGGTTTGGCAGAGAAGTGCATGTCACAATATTCATCATCTGCATTGAAGTATAGTGTCATTGACACTAGTACTTGTTATGCTTTGTATCGTTGGCACTGATCAAAGAAACAGAACAAAAATATTCGTGCCATTGACACAGGGAAGCTCCAAAATCTTTTCTCTTTTGCAGTTCTTTTAGAGAATATTAGCAACATTGATATCCATAAGAAGATTCACTAGAGGTACATATGATTGGGAAAGAATTATTCATCTCTTTATTACAGGTTGGCTAGAGAATTTCATGGCATGTTCATACTTTTGCGGTTTAGAGAAAGGCAATGTTGGAGCGACTCCTTTTCACCTTTTGAGGGAAAGCATGTGACACATCCCATCCTTTGTGGCATGGCAAGATCGAGACTTAGAGAAATACCCTTTCATCCTTTGCGAGCAAGTATGGGAAGCTCCATCATGCAATTTTTTGAATGGAACCCCTTTTTTTTTGCAATTTGTCAGAGAAATGCATGGAATATATTAACCTTCATGCTTTTGTGCAGAACCACATATTTTTTCAATTTGCTGAGAAAGTTTGTGAAGATTCCTAACATTCAATCTTTGGAATAGAACTACTCCTTATTGCAACTTGTTGAAGTTTATGGAGTGTACTAACCTCCAAGCTTTAGCACAAAACCATGTCTTCTTGCAACTTGGTGAAGAGGTGTCTAGAACGTCCTTCTCATGACTTGATGAAAATATACATGTAGTGCTCCATATTAGAGTTATGGAGATAGAAAAGCATTTTATCCTTCAATCTTTATCGAAAGAAGCACATGAAGCATTTTTTTCATGCGGCTGTATGAAAGAAAACATGGTGCATCATCCTTTAAGCTTTGATGTGGAGTAACTTCTTCTTTAGCTTGCCCAAAGAAGCGCATGTTGCATACATGGAGCTAGCATCCTCTTTGGCTATCGTGAAAAGGAACTGATTTTTTTTTTGTTTCTTCAGTGACTGAACTTAGAATGAAATCTAAGTTGCCTACGTACCCTAGCAAAGAGGATCATGTCATTACGTAGTTTATATAAAGTATATGATTTTTTTATTTTGTATGCAGTTTATACTCGTGGGAACAAGAAGTATAGGAACTTGAAGACATTTCTCAAATTTGAAGAGCTTTACATCTTGAAGACTTGCTCAAATTTGAAGAGATTGCAACTTGAAGTATTTGCTCGATTTGAAGATCTTTTCAACTTGGGGACTTTTGCTCGAATTTGAAAAGCTTTGCAACTTGAAGACTTTTGCTCAAACTTGAAGAACTTTACATCTTAAGACTTGCTCAAATTTGAAGAGCTTTGCAACTTGAAGTCTTAGCTCGTATTTGAAGAGCTTTGCAACTTGAAGTCTTTGCTAGATTTGAAGATCTTTACAACTAGAAGACCTTTGCTTGAATTTCAAGAGCTTTGCAACTTGAAGAATTTTGCTTTAATTTCAAGAGATTTGCAATTTGAAGACTTGTTCTTGAATTTCTGGAGCTTTATAACTTAAAGATTTGGCTTGAATTTGAGAAATTTCGTGACATACATTTTAGGCTCATGTATTAAAGAGCATTGCAACATGCACATTTTGCTCATGTATTGAGGAGTATTTTGCAACTTGCAGTTGAGGCTCATGCTTGTCGAGACTTGCAGTTTAGACTCATATCTCAAGGAGCATTGCAACATGCATGGACTCTTCATTTACATCTTCGGATGAACACTTTCCTCCATTCTCAGAATGGTCTACTTCTATTTCATCACGACGTTCAAAGCTAGGAAACATTTGGTCTCCACTTGTAGTCATACTCAATTCCATATCATGTGCACTGGTATTCAGTTCTTTAAAATGTTAAGGCTTTAATCCTAGCAAGATGTAGCGAAGGCTCCAATACATACCTTGGACGCACATTTTGAATGCAGAAGTTTTGCTAAGACGAACTTTGCAGTTGACGCTTAAACTCCTCCAGTGATTGATGAATTCGATAACTGGCTCCTTCTTCCATTGGCGGGCGTTTGTAAGTTCAATCATACTCACAATGCGCCTCGTGGTATAGAAATGATTGAGGAATTTTTTCTCGAGTTGCTCCCAACTATCAATGGAACTAGTTAAAGATATGTGTACCAATCGAAAGCATTTCCTTTGAGAGATCAAAAAACTGCTTCACAAGGTGATAATCATATATTCCAGTATCATTTCATGTCTCAACGAAGTGTGCAACATACTGCTTGGGATTCCCTCTACCGTTAAATTGTTGAAGCTTTGGGGTTGATATCCATTTGGAATCTTCAGGTTATCAATCTTTTGGGTGCACAGCTTTGCGTATGTAAGGAAAGATTTAAGCTAAGGCTCAATTTTATCCTTGATGGTCCCTATGATGAAGTCCTTCAATTACTCAATATCAATCTGCCTATCGGTAGAGACTTGGAGCTATTTGGTCACCGTTGTTAGCTTTGTAGAGGACTCTCCTTTCTCTTGAATTTCTAGCAGCTTCATAGGTGCTTGGCTTGATTCTTCCTCTGTCATACTCTGTACTTTATTCATCAACTTGGAAATTTATCATCTTTGATCGTTCATGTACTTTGTCAGGACGTCAGCTGCTTTTATCAAATTTGCAAGTTGTTCTTCTATGGTAGAATGCACAGCCACCGCAGATGACAAAGAATAATATAGATCATCACTTACATAGAGAGAAGATTGTGGAGTGACACGAGGAGAGATTAGAGCAAATTTGTTGCTCAACACATCATTATCTTTCTGTATAAAAGGATTATGTGACCGATGATGATATTTTTTTTAAAGGATAAATCGCGCCAAAGTTCATTTTTCCACCTCAACGATGTTGTTCCCTTCTTCTACCATGTACGAAGAGTATCTCACTTCTTTTGAAGAAGATGAACCAAAAACATGATTTATGGAAGGCACTCAAGTACTTGTTGTCCTAGTATTTCGGCTTTGCTTCTTTTGATTTGCCGAGCAATCTTCAAGGCAACTTCCAGTCCGCTTTCAGATCTAGGTTTGTTTCTTATTGTAGCATCTTGGTTTTCTCGAACATTGAATAGAAGAGATGAGAGGTAGAGATGGTCCCATTGGGCATTCCAAAATTATTAACGACTAAATTTCACTTCTGAAAATAATAATCAAGACAAGAAATATAGCGACAAATATTATATTTGATTACATGTTATGGGGTTACAATCTCTAAAATATCTCTGAAATCTAAAGAGATGTAGTCCCCTAATTCTTCTCCTCACGGTTGATGGTTCAAGGGCATGAGAGCTTGATATTGAACCTGGTGGATTTTGGATTTGTAGTACATCACAAATAATTTGAAGGTCATCACGAACCAAGATTTGGTGTTGGTTTGTCACGAACGAAAGATTTGAAGCCACCCGCCTATGATTTGAGTTCGCCTTTGGAATTTGACTGTAAATGATGATATCAGATATGGATGGAGACCTTGATACTATTCTTTAGAGATTCTTTAGCCTTTCCTTCTTCTTACTTGCTTGTCTCTTAGCTTTCTCCTTTGACCCCTTTATATAGGTGTGGGATGGAGTAGTCTCCAAGAAACCTTAGTTGATCATTGCGTTTGAGACTTCTGGGCCAACCCATTTGATCGAAGACCAATTGACGGGCTAGACCATAAAATATTGGACCTTTCTATGAATCAATTAAATTAGATTTAAATTGACCCAATCGTACTAGCCCATAATATTTACTTTGACTAGTATGTATTTAATTTATGATAAAATCCAATTCTTGTGGATTTAAATTTGGTAAAAATTTAAAGAGTGTAGGGGGATTGTGAGATATAATGGTCTACACATGTGTTATTAAAGAGTGTAGGGGGATTGTGAGATAAAAATGATGAAGAATGGGGTGTAGGGTGATGGAATATTTCACAAAAAGGTCTTAAAAACATAATGCACACATAGTGTTTGATAATGCGCTCAAATAAACTAGAATCATGATCATACTTCTTATTTTTTATTCATCTTTTAATATTCCTAAAAAAGATTGAAGGTTCTAAGAGTTCCAGAATTATTTTAGAAATTAAGGAAAGCTTAATTGAGGTATGCATGGCTAAAACCCTTTCTTCTTGGAATTGAACCCCTTGGTGTTCATGCAATTGGTGTAAGTCCCAAATTGATCATTATAGAAATTACTTTTCTGAAATGTACTTCCTTTGAAAGGCATATGTGCAATATATGTGTCCCTATACTTTCATCATGTTATATTATCATTTTGAGATAGGTTAAAAATATAGACTATGTGCTACTAATGCCTAGACTTTAAGTCAAATTTGAATAAAGATTGTTATGCCAAATGGTGTGAAAATCCTCTATGTGCTATAGTCTTCAATTTTCTCACGTGTGTAATCAAGTCTTGAATGAATAGCCTTGTTGATGTTGACATGATAATAATGTGGAAATAGTGAAATGATCTTGAATCATGAAATGCGGCCAAGTTCCAAGTATGATATAACAATTGTGGCCATGTCACGACCCTAGTTCACCATCCGTGAACACGTCATGACGGTACCCAGTCACGTGGACTAGGTAACCCTAACAATGCAGAAATAACAACATCCACGACAATATTAACTTAAGAACTAAGTAACTCAAAGAAATGTCTATAATTTGTCGCTTGGCATATACATTTCACACCATAATTATGAAACAGAATCCCAAAACTCGAAATCTCACGTGCAGCACAGGCTATAGGAAGTAAATAGTATGGCTCTAGCTCCGGAAATGTCTACATCAATGAAAAACAAGAACAAACTAGCAAACTACAGGATAGAATAGGGAGGAGACTTTTCAACCTGCGGACATGGAAGATATACCTCAAGTCTCTGAAAATCTCTCTCCTGAATGACGGGTAGTGCGCTTGAGCGGAGGTACCTTGATCTACACATGAAAACATGCGCAGAAGAGGTATGAGTACACCACACCGGTACTCAGTAAGTGCCAAGCCGAACCTCGGTTGGGTAGTGATGACGAAGGTCAAGGCCTTACTAAGATAACATAATATATGATGAGATAAGGAAAACCAGTATAGGTAAAATCTACAGCAAGAATGTAAATAGGATAAATAAGGGAAATGGCAATAGGAAAAAACGGAATAAAAAAATACAAGGAACACTACTCACAACAGGAAATAATAACCGAGGATCTCTTGGTATCCTCATTATATCCACTAGGGATCTCTTGGTATCTTGAGGATCTCTTGGTATCCTCAGCATATTCACTAGGGATCTCTTGGTATCCCTAGGATCTCTTGGTATCCTCATTATTTCACTAGGGATATCTTGGTATCCCAAGGATCTCTTGGTATCCTCATTATTTCATTAGGGATCTCGTGGTATCCTCAATATATTCACTAGGGATCTCTTTGTATCCTAGAGATCTCTTGGTATCCTCATATCTTACAATCTCATGTGCCGAAATCTTGGTATCCCGCACCCTCAGTCAAGAACATATCAAATGCGCAACCACAATGAGAGAATATTGATAGTGAAGTACAACAATACAAGCAATAAATAACTCTAGCCTAACATGTTTCACGCAGTGCAGTTAAGGCAATTTAAGCAAGTTGGCAAGCTAAATCAACAAAACATGTCATTCTCATCTAGCACAGAGGTCATAATTGCAAGTAAGGTAAGTAGGTACAAAAGAACCTCAATCTCAATATCTAAAGTAAAACCATATTTTTCAACAATTAGCTCAATCACACGCTCGTCACCTCACGTATAAGGCACTAAATTACCAAATAACGTATCCTAGGGGAAAAATCCCCCACACAAGGTTAGACAAGCCACTTACCTCAATCGGCTCCAAAAATCTACTTGAAATCACTCTTTTGGCATGAGTATCCGACTCCAAGTGGCCAAAATCTATTCATTTAAATTACATCTCATGAATAAAATCTCAATCAACTAATTCTACTATTAAATTTACAGCTAAGAAGAAATTTTAGGTAAAATGACCAAAACACCCCTCGGGCCAACGTGGTCAGAACCCGAGGATGGAACTAAAAATCAAGTTACCCATTCCCATTAATCCAGTTATGTGAGTTGTTTTGAAATCGGACCTTGATTTGAGGTCCAACTCCATATTTTAGCAAAACCCTGGGTCCTACCCAATATACCCGAAGTTACCTATTTAAAACTTCGATTTGATGTTGAAATTATGTTAAAAATTGTCAAGGAGTAAAGAAAATGAGTTAGAAACCACTTACCAATCGTTTTGAAGAAGAAGTATTGCTTAGAAAATCGCCTCTTAGGTTTTGGTTTTTGAATGTTGAGAAATAACTGAAACATCATGTGTATATATATTCCCTGAACCTCCAGCGGGGACCGCACAAGGATGATCGCGGCCACACTGGTGTAGCTGAAGTTTTTGGTCCTTTGAAGGTGGCAGCGCGGAATGTACGAAGGTCACCACGGCCGCAAGGCTCACGTCGCAAACCACGCAAAAGCGTACGCGGCCGTGCTAGAGTAATAGAAGGCTGCATGTTCTCTGAAGGGGATCGCGCGATCACAACAACGACCGCGCTAGAACCTGCAGCTCGCACCCAACCTAAAACATCTTGTGTTTTAAGTCTAAGACCTCTTGGAACATACTCGAAACTCACTTGAGCCCTCGGGGCTCCAAACCAAATATGCACACAACCTCCAAAACACCCTACGGACTTGTCCGTGCAACAAATTGCCAAAATAACATCATGAAAATCAGATTGAGCCTCAAAACTCATAATTTCTCCCAAATTTTATTCACATGGCATAAAATTCTAATTTCGGGTCCGGAACATGTCAAACGACGTCTGTTTTCAACCTAACTTTACAGAAAGTGCCTCCATCATACGTAAGACTTCTATCGGGTACCTAAGTCAAAATACGAGCCCGATACCCTAGCCTTCTAATCAAATTTTGATTCTATTTTCTTTAAATATTTTCCGCAAAATAGTTTCACATAAAAATTTATTTCGCGGACTTGGGACCTTGGAATTCAAGAGGAATACGCTCTAGTCCTATATTTTCCTATGGACCATCCGAGACCGTCAAATCACGGGTCTAGGTCCGTTTACCCAAACATTGACCGAAGTCAAATTTGTTCAATTTAATATCAAAATTCATCATTTTTTCACACCAAATTCATATTTAAGCTTTCAAGTTCCGTGCCCGGACTGTGCATGCAGATCGAGGCAACCATCAATGAGGTTTTCAAGGCCTCGGAGACACAAAAATGAGTAAGGAAACAAGTGATGTCCCTTTGGGGTGTCCCAATGTCCACCTCTAAACAATCGTTCGTCTTCGAGCGAACAAAAGAAGAAAGTACTTGAGTTGGGAAATAGATGAGGATATAGGCTCCGCATTTCAGACTCGGACTCCCAGGTCGATGCCTCAGGAGGCTGACCTCTCGACTAAACATGCACTGAAGGAAAACTTTTCAACCTCAAATGACGAACCTATCGGTCTAGAATGGCTATCGGCTCCTCCTCATAGGACAAGTTCTTGTCTAATTGGACAGTGCTGAAATCTAACATGTTGGATGGATCGACGTAATACCTACGAAGCATGGACATGTGGAAAACGGGATGCACGACTGATAAACTAGGCTGTAATATGAGTCTATAATTCACCTCTGCCACTCTGTCAAAAATCTCGAACAAACTATTGTAACTAGCGATAAGCTTGCACTTCTTCACAAATCTCATCACATCTTTCATCGGCGATACTAGGAGCAACACCCGCTCCCTAACCATAAATGCTACATCTCGAGCCTTGCTGTCAGCATAACTCCTCTGCCTAGAGTGAGCTGAACGAAGCCTGTCTTGAATGATCTTGACCTTGTACAAGGCCTCCTGAACCAAATATGTACCAAGCAACTGAGCCTCCCCCGGCTCAAACCATCCGACTGGTGATCAATACAATCTACCATATAAAGCCTTGTAAGGAGCCATCTGGATGCTCGACTGGTAGCTATTTATCGCAAGAATTGATCCCATGACCCTCAAAAATCAATCACACATGCACAGAGCATGGCCTCAAGGATCTGGATAGTGCGCTTAAACTGCCGTCCGTCTAGGGGTGAAATATTGTACTTAACTCAACTCGAGTACCCAACTCCTGCTGCACGGCCTTCCTGAACCGCGATGTAAACTGAGTACCTCTGTCAGAAATAATAGAAACTGAAATGCCATGAAGATGGACGATATCCCAGATGTAAATCTCCGCCAACCGCTCCGATGAATAAGTCATACACACAGGATAAAATGATCGGACTTGGTCAGTTGGTCCACAATGACCCAAATGGCGTCAAACTTCTTCAGGGTCCGTGGGAGTCCCGATACAAAATCCATGATGATCTGCTCCCACTTCCACTCCGAAAACTCTATATGTTGAAGTAATCCACCTGGTCTCTGGTGCTCATACTTCACCTGGTAATAGTTGAGGCATCTAGCTACATATCCAACTATGTCCTTCTTCATCCGCCTCCACCAATAGTGCTGCCCTAAGTCCTGATACACATTCTTGGCACCCGGATGGATGGCGCACCGTGAACCATTGGCCTCCGCTAGAATCAACTCACGTAGCCCATCAACATCGGGCACCGAAACACGGCCCTACATTCTCAACACCCCGTCATCTCTGATGGTCACATATCTGGCATCGCCAAGCGTAACCTTTTCCTTAAGGGAAATCAAATGGCGTTCATCATAATATCGCGCCCTAATATAATAAAATAAGGAATACCGAGAAACCACATAAGCTAGAACCCGGCTGGGCTCCGAAAGATCCAATCTCACGAACTGTCTGGCTAAGGCCTGAACATCCATCTCCATAGGCCTCTTTAAAGCTGGTAAATATGCCAAAGTCCCCAAACTCTCCGCGCGGCGACCCAACGCATCCGCTACCACATTAGCCTTGCCCGGGTGATACAGAATAGTGATATCGTAGTCCTTTTGTAACTCTAAGCACCTCCTTTGTCGCAAATTTAGGTCCTTTTGCTTGAACAAATGCTGCAAACTCCTATGATCATTATAAATCTCGCAAGGAATACCGTACAAGTAAGAATGCCATATTTTCAAGGCATGAACAATAGTAGCTAACCCAAGGTCGTGGACATGGTAGTTCTTCACATGTATCTTCAACTATCAGGATGCGTAGGCAATCACCCTACCGTCATACATCAACACCGCACCAAGGCCAACTCTCAAGGAATGCCAACTCTCAAGGAATTACAGAAGACAGGATAAGACCCTGAACCGGTAGGCAATATCAAAATAGGGGCTGCAGTCAAAGCCGTTTTGAGTTTGCTGGAAGCTCGCCTCACACTCTTCCCTCGATTGAAATGGAGCACCCTTCTGGGTCAACCTAGCCATAGGGGCTGCAATCGATGAAACTCCCTCTACAAAGCGACGGTAATAACCCGCCAAACAAAAGAAACTGCGAATCTTTGTAGCTGAGGAGGGCTTGGGCCAACTCTGCACGGCCTCTATCTTCATCGATCTAGCCGAATGCCCTTGCTTGAAATCACGTGGCCTAAGAATGCCACTGAATCTAACCAAAACTCACATTTTGAGAATTTGGCATATAACTGCTTCTCTCTCAGGATCTGAAGCACAATCCTCAGGTGCTGCTCATGATCTTCCCAACTCCGGGAATTCACCAAGATATCATCAATAAAAACAATAACGAATGAGTCGAGAAATGGCTTGAACACACAGTGCATCGCATAAAAGTTGTTGGAGGATTGGTTTGCACAAATGACATAAAAAGAAACTCGTAATGACTATACCGAGTCTTGAAGGTAGTTTTCGGGATATCTAGCTCCCAAATCTTTAATTGATGGTACCATGAGTGCAAGTCAATACTACAAAACACTTGTGCGCCCTGAAGCTGGTCGAACAGATCATCGATATGTTGCAAATGATAACGGTTCTTCATTGTAACATTGTTCCACTGGTGGTAATCAATGCACATATGCATAGAACCATCATTCTTCTTCACAACCAAAATAGGAGCACCCCACGGTGAATCATTGGGTCGAATAAAACCCTTATCAAGCAATTCCTGCAATTGATCCTTCAACTCCTACAACTTAGGATGAGCCATTCGATACGGAGGAATGGAAATGGGCTGAGTGCCCAGCAACAAATCAATGTCTCTATCGGGCGGCATGCCCAAAAGGTCAGCGAAAGACACATCGGGATAATAATGTACTACTGGAGTTGAATCAACAGAATGGTTATCCACAGTGACATCTCTCACATAGGTTAAATACGTTGCACACCCCTTCTCATCCATACGTTGACTTTAAGAAAAGAGATAACTCTAGTGGGAATGTGATCTAAGGTACCACTCCACTCAACACCGGAAATATCTGGCATAGCCATCTTCACGGTCTTAGAGCGTGACAATCAAGAATAGCAAAATGGGGCGACAACCATTCCATGCCCAAAATAATGTCAAAATCAACCATACCGAGTAACAATAAATTTGCTCTGGTCTCAAAACCATGAATAGTAACTAAGCATGACCGATAGATGTGATCTACAACAAGAGAATCTCCCATAGGAGTAGAAACATAGACGGGGGCACTCAAGGAATCCCGAGGCACACCCAAATGCGGAGAAAAGTAAGAAGACACATAAGAATAAGTAGAGACCGGATGGAATAGAACCGATGCGTCTCTTTGACAAACCAATATAATACCTGTGATAATAGAATCGTAGGAAATAGCCTTGGCACGAGCAGAAATGGCATAATATCTGGCCTGGCCTCCCCCTCGAGGGTGACCTCTACCTTCCTACCTCCACCTCTAGCTAGCTGAGCAGGTGCGTGGCAACTGGAGCTGTGATCATGGCATGAGAACTCTGCTGAGCACGTTGTGACTGAGAAAGTTATGGGGGTGCACCCCACCCAAGTCTAGGGCAATCCCTCACTACTCTCACCCATCCTTTTGGCTACTACGACCCGGCGAAGGGCGTAGATAAGAGAATTTTTACAATTAAAGGACAATCGAAACAGGATTCAATTATTTAAGAGAATTTCAAAGTCGCAACTTGGGAGATATATGGTGTGCCAAGTCACCATTTAGAATCTCGAATCGAGGAAAGAATAACGTTGTTTAACATTCCACGAACTAGAAATCTGATTAAGGAATTCTGTTAACCGGGGAGAAGGTGTTAGGCATTCCAGAGTTCTCTGATTCTAGCACAATCGCTCAACTTTTATATATGGCATAAATTATCTGATTTTAGAGCATATTTTAACCTATGTGCTTTCTAACTTTAATCCACGTTTATTATTAATTTTAAAAAAAGATGCAACTTTGTTAAAACACGTCTCGAACCACGTCACATAAATGCACCCGTGGTTCTAGTCATAATCTAACTTTTTGGGATTTGGATTTGGGTCACATAAATGCGCACCCGAATTTAGGAAGGTAAATTATTAAACGAACATACCTAAAGCAATTACGCATTTGAAACTTTATGAGGGCAATAGAATTTACTAAATGGCACACCTCAGGAATCTATGGATCAATTCAAGAGTAAATGAAAGCGAGGGCCATGCAATATTCATTTTTGTTTGGCACGACGTGCCCCCTTTATTATTTTGAAGGCTAGTCCCGGAGTCGACTGTTTTCTTATTAGTCAAGCCTCAAAAATTAATGAGTTCTCCTTTTTACACCTGCTACTTTACTCAAAACCCAAACATATTCATGGCAAAATGAATTGATAAGATGGGTGTACAGTCAATATTCAGCGTGCTGGGCTGTTGGGCCCAAGTTAGGGATAAATCCAACCTTTGTAATCTCTTTCAGCGGATGCCAAGAGCCTGAGGAGCTACTAGATCGAATCTTGATGTCCTGGTCTTCTAATTGAGCCCAAAAGAATACTAAAAATATGATCTACTTTGGTAACAATAATCAAGCACCCTTTTCCCAAAACGCCCAAACGGAAATTCAATTACCCTACACCATGGTGATACTGAAACGATCGAATAGGTCTTATACTATAACATGAAACTAAATGGGTGAACTGTAAGAGTGTCAATTTACATTATCCAATCGAGTATCAAATGAATATAAAGTACAACTATACCTTGAACTAATATTCAGTAATAATTTATGCGAGTTATCATCAAATAATTACCACACAAAGACCCAAATTAAATACTCAATACCTACCAAAGGCACTACGGTCATTTAATAGTCCAAATATCCTATTTATATAAATAAACCACCATAATAAGCATAATAATAATAATAACAGAAATTAATAAAAGAAAAAAATAATATGCATCTTCAACTTGGGTACTCATTAAGCTTCAAACACCATACATCATTGGAGGTTTGGAAAAAATGTACCTGGAATGAGTGCAAAATGAAATTGAGGGTCAGCAATGATTAAGCAGCAGTGATATTCACAAACATCCATAGCTTAAGAGCAGCTAATGCACCAGAATATCTAACGACAAGAGAAGTTTTTTTTAAAACCCAAACTGAAGCTAGTAAGAGACCACCAAACCAAAACAATGACTCACAGGAGCCTCAAAATGAGAAATGAACCCAGGAAATCTTTAACACATAATCAATATGTCTTCTCAGGCTGTTTTTTTAATTTTCGTATAAAAATATTCCTACTACATTACTGGAACTAGGATTATTTCAGGAGATGAAATCTAATGGAACAGTAAAGTAAGGGCTGCTGGAGGTTTTCAGGAATTATTTGGAGAAATTTTAAAGCTTCAAAATTCTGAGAAGTTATAGAGATCCTTTCAGAATGTCCAACCTCCTCTTTTGAATGATTTTTAGTCCCTTTTATAGCCAAAGGCTAGGGCACTTATTTTTTGTTTTAACTAATGGCCCTCATTAGATTTCCAGATTTTACCTATCTTGGACCCTCATTTTTTGAGTTGTTTCCCAAGTTACTGCAATAAGACTACTTATTTTATATAAAAGACCCCTTCTAGGAGGGTCTAATGGCTTCTAGCATTGTCTTCCATTTATAAACTACCCATACTACCCTTATTTTGTTCTTAATATTTCCAAAGCCAAGTTAAAACTCTATATTAACCCTATTTATCCTAAAATTATCAGAATTAGGTAGAAAACCCAATACTACCCTGAAATTGCTTATTTGGTATCAAAGCCAACTCTTAAAACTAATTCTTCTAGTCTTAACAGCTATAACCAATCCTAATTCTATTAATCAAGAACAAATGCCAATCAATCCTCAGAAAACAAAACATAATTGAATCAAAAATCAAGTCCAATACTTAAATTTGACGAAGAAAATGGAAGGCTACCACTATCAAAAATTCAACTCAGAAATCAACACCCCAAATCATATGGAGCATTAATTGATACTCAAACTCAGAAAATCAGGAGATTATTGAAACAAAAGAACAAACATGGCAGTTGTTATGCCAGATTAATAAATAAAAACAAACCAAACAATCAAGACCATTTCCTAATTGCATGTGAACTCAAACTAATACTCAGATTCAGAGGACAAGAATACTACGTAAATTAAAGAAAACATGACATACTTCAAAATATAAACCTAAAGTATACATGGAAAAACATAGCAGAAATTGCTAATTTAACTTCACAAATGGACATTTTCAGGATTAACAATTAGAATAGTAATAGCAGAATAGCGAACGTAATCAAAAATCTAATAAAATGCCTTTTCAATCTAAGCTTAAAAAAAAGAAATAAAGCAAGACTCAATTGCTAAACCGGGCAAGAAAATACAAGAATAGAAACACAAATTAAAATTGAGGTGAACTTACTCATTTCTTCAATTAATATTCGTTGAAATCAATTCGAGCCTCCAAGCGGTGTCATAGGTTTGTGTTTGGGCCAAAACAAACGTGTGAGTCCGTCTCGAAACTCAAACTGTCGTTCAATGGTCAATCTCAGAATTCGGTCATGGCTAGTTTCAAATTCGAGGGGTTTGGGGTTGTTTGGAAAAGCCTGGATGTGTTTTTGGATAGAGGGGGTGGGTGGTGTTGGTTTGTCATGGCGGGGCTACCTCATTTGATAGAAAATTCAAGGGGTTGGGGTTATGTTTGAGGGTGACTGATGGTAGGGTTGGAAAGAGGAAAGCGAGGGGGTCACATGGTCTTAATTTGGGAGCCAATGGCCACAGTGCACCGGCGTGGACGACAGAGCTGTCGGGTTTTCAACAAATATTCGACACGTTTCATGGGGTTTTGAAGGGAGATCTTAAAAGGGTTGGGAAGAGGAGACAATGGGGATTCTGGGGTGTAAATTTTGAGGTTATTTGAATAATGCTGTTGCCAGCGGCGATTTCCGGCCGGCGGCGGATGGTGGTGGTACGGTGGAATGGAGGCGGCGTTACACCCGCTGGAAATGGTACGAGGAGGCTGATATTTAGTCTCTTGAAGCATTACATGTATTCAGTCAGCTACACTAAAAATGTAAGGCTCAATCTGAGTTGTTGGATCAAGGATATGGATGGTTGAGATGAACGGACGCAAAAATGGCATTGTTTTAATGAGGGGT
Source organism: Nicotiana benthamiana (assembly GCA_034376525.1). Classification (NCBI taxonomy): domain Eukaryota; kingdom Viridiplantae; phylum Streptophyta; class Magnoliopsida; order Solanales; family Solanaceae; genus Nicotiana; species Nicotiana benthamiana. The sequence goes on along the minus strand of CM067337.1, from coordinate 88,916,715 downwards.
GGGCTTGGACCGGGTTTGGGCATGGTTTTAGGTTAGGTTTGGGGGATCTGGGCTCAAGGACAAAACCTGACAATGTGACTCGGATCACCACATGTGTAGCAAGACTTCGGCTGCTGAGGAAACTGAGTTTGACCCTGTCGACCTAAATGACCACCTCGAAAACTCTGAAACGGTGGTGCACTGAAAGACTGCTGATCAGAGTACTAACCACCGGAGGACCACGACTACCTTAGGTGCCGTACGAAACCTGAAGAGTCGACTGAAAGGGCCTAGGAGGATGGCTCCTATGATAAGAATCCCTACCTCCAAAACCAAGCTGGCCTTTAAAAATAAGACCATATACAAATCCTTTTTTGTTCTTATTTGTTTTAATTTATAAATTATTTCATTGAAACCAAATTAACATTAAAATAGCGAAAACCTGATATAAATCCAAAATTGGGCTAATTAAATAAAATGCTATTTTTTTTTTTTGTGAATCAAAATGCACTCAATATGCAAACAAACACACAATTTATGCAATTAAATTTTAAATATTTGAATAAAATAAAAAAGACGCAAATAAACACTAAATTACATAATTAATAAGGAAAATGCAAATAAACACGAAATCACCCAATTAACCCCCTAAAAATTCAAATAATTAGAGAAAATGTAAATACGCGCAATTAATTCCTAATGATAAAAAAAATGCAGGTAAACACAAAATCACATAATTAATTCCTAAAAATTCAAATAATAAAATAAAAATAAATGCAAATAAACACAAAATCACATTATTATTTCTTAAAAATTCAAATAATAAATGAAAAATCCTAGTTTAACAAATTTATAGGAACATTTGAAGTGAGGCAAAAATAACATACTCACATCTGCCCGTCTTTGCTCGGAGACACGAAGGGTTTTCGGGCAAAGATAAGTGAGCAACTGAGAGATTTTTGCCTACTTTTCATTCCATGAGAAGAGTTTTTAAAACTGTCTGACCGAACCCTGCTTCAAAGGTTGCCTACATATCCTCGGCTAAAGAGGAATCACGTTAGTGTAGTTCTGGAGTGTTTGGCAGTCGGGACTACCAGAAGTTGTGATTGCACTATTGATGCTGATGTTATTACTTGCTAACCTCCTTATTACGCCTTGTGGAAAATAAAAAGAAAACTAGACTAAGCTATAAGCTACGGACTACAAAGAAAAGTCTATCAACATCTTCCATCTCGCTCTAGATCCTAGTTTCTTTATTGCCTTATATTTCTTCCAGTAAATTCCTTGTGGCCTCGCTTACTGCTTGCCTCTTTTGCCTTCATGTCTGATGCCAAATTGTTGGACTTGACATGTATTCCGCTAAAAGCATTACCCCGTTCTACAGGTGGGCGCCTGATTGCCAAAGCCTGAAATTTTGAAGAATATTCCCTTGTTCTACAGGTGGGCGCCTGATTACCAAAACTTTGAAATTCTGAGAAATATTCCCTTGTTCTACAAGTGGGCGCCTGATTGCCAAAATTTTAAATTTGAAAGATATTCCCGTGTTCTATAGTTGGGTGCCTGATCGACAAGACTTGACTTCTGAAGAATATGCCCTTGTTCTCCAACGTGGGTGCCTGATTGCCATAGCCTGAAATTTGGAAAAGTATTCCCTTGTTCTACAGGTGGGCGCCTGATTACCAAAGTTTGAATTTCGAAAAATATTCCCTTGCTCTACATGTGGGAGCCTGATTACTAAAACTTGAATTTTGAAAAATATTCCCTTATTCTACAGGTGAGCACCTGATGTTTGAGACATAGACTCTTGGAAAATATTCTCTTGTTCTACAGGTGGGAGCCTAAAACTTGAAATTTTAAAATTTTTGAAAAATATTCCCTTGTTGTACAGGTTGGCACCTGATTAGTAAAACTTGAATTTTGAAAAATATTCCATTATTCTACAAGTGAGCGCCTGATTTTCGATACTTAATATCTTGAAAAATATTCCCTAGTTCTACAGGTAGGCGCCTGAAACTTGATATTTTAAAATTTTTGAAAATTATTCCCTTGTTCTATATGTGGGCGCCTGAAAACTGAAATTTAAAAATTTTGAAAAATATTCCCTTGTTCTATAGGTGGGCGCCTGATTACCAAAACTTAAAATTTTGAAAAATGTTCCTTTGTTCTACAGGTGGGCGCCTGATTACAAAAACTTGACTTTTTGAAAAATATTCTCTTGTTCTCCACGTGGGCGCCTGATTACTAAAACTTTAAATTTTGAAAAATATTCCCTTGTTCTATAGGTGGGCACCTGATTACCAAAACATAGACTTTTGAAAAATATTCCCTTGTTCTACCGGTGGGCGCCAGACTGCCAAAACATAAATTTTTTAAAAATATTCCCTTGTTCACTAGTTGGGCGCCTGAAACTTGAAATTGAAAATTTTTAAAAATATTACCTTGTTCTACAGGTGGGCGCCTGATTACTAAAACTTGAATTTTGAAAAATATTCTCTTATTCTATAGGTGGGCGCCTGATGTTCGAAACTTAAAATCTTGAAAAACATTCCCTTATTCTATAGGTGGGCGCCAGAAACTTGAATTTTAGAATTTTGAAATTTATTCCATTGTTCTCCAGGTGGGCGCCTGATTACTAAAACTTGAAATTTTGAAAAATATTCCCTTTGTTCTACAGGTAGGCGCCTGATTACCAAAACTTTGAATTTTTGGAAAACATTCCCTTGTTCGACAGGTGGTCGCCTGATTTTCAAAACATAGAAGTTGGAAAAATATTCCCTTGTTCTACAGGTGGGCGCCTGAAACTTGAAATTTAAAAGTTTTGAAAAATATTCCCTGTTCTACAGGTGGCCGCCTAATTACTAAAACTTGCATTTTGAAAAATATTCCCTTATTCTATAGGTGGGTGCCTGATTTCAAAACTTAAAATCATGAAAAAATATTCCTTGAGACTGCGGCCTGTGTACCTAATCACAACAAAACAAACAAAACAGAAAATATTCTTCCTTCCCCAGTTTGGTACCGGGCGGATCCTTGAGTGTTAATCAAATCCCTTTACAAAGAAATCTATAAATCTAAGCTAAGCCCCATTATCCTGGAGGGTCCTGGCAATTCCTAACTGATGACATCTTTAAGACTATGTTATGTTTCTCAAAAGGTATTATTCTCCACAATGTCTTGTTATGAGTTATATCTGCTGGGGGTCTGCTGGTGACTGGTGATTAAAACTACTTCCCATTATCTAGGAGGGTCTTGACAACTCCTAATTTGATGAGAGAATGTGACTGCTGGGGTTAGTATATAGAGCTACATCCTATTATCCAGGTGGTCTTGACAACTCTTGTTCACTCTTGCTGGGGAAATATCTAATCTAAGTCCCTTTTTCAGGAAGGTCCGGATGACTTTTTTTGACTCTTGTTGGGGAAATACTTGAGTTTGACCATGCCAGCCGACCATTTGTGTTCTAAGCCATGCCCCATTTTCCAGGAGGGTCCTGACAACTCTAACTGAATCCCACTTCGACATGCAATTCATTTTATGCCATTTGTTATACATGATTACTCCTGTCATTAAAAATGAGTCCGATTCTCCAAGAGGGTCCTGACGACTCTTATCGGGAAGTATTTGGGTTTGACCATACCACCCGACTGTTTGTGTCCTAAGCTAAGTCCCTTTTTTCAGGAGGGTCCTGACAACTCTTGACTGAATCCTACTTCACATGCAAGTCATTTTGTACTATTTCTTATCCATGGCTACTCCTAACCTTAAAATGAGTCCGATTTTCCAAGAGGGTCCTGAGGGTTCCAACATAAATGTCAATTCTAATTTTTTGTTATTGCTACTAGAGATTATTGTCCAAGAGGATTTTTGCGACTCTTACGGGGGAAGGTGTTGGTGCTTGCCCATATTACCCGTACCTGTCTGAGTTCCAAACTACGTTCCATCTCAACTTCCATTCTTCTTTTTATCTCTCAAAAGTTTGTCCCCTTGTGCTCTTTGCTGGGGAAGGTGTTTATGACGGACTATGTCCTTTTTGACTTTTAACTGAGTCCCACTTCCAGGAGGGTTCTGAGATTTTGATCATACATGCCGTGTGCCTGCCTTCTCCGGTGGACGGCCTCACGTATGCTCTTTCGGAATTTTCTACCCCTTTGTCAATCAAAGAAAGCTTGTCAGTTAGGAAAGTGGTGGTTGGCTCGTAACATTCTTGTTGAAAATAGCCTCCCATTGTCGCGTTCCGTTGTGTTCCATTCCCCATATTGAAATTGAGTTGCTCGAACTGCTCAGCTAACCTCTCGAGACCTCTAGCCTTTATCCCCCCCCCCCATCATTGTGTTATATTACTAATCCCTGGTCGAAATTCTTTGTGTTCTTCCCCCATGATTGATGTGTTGATGTATCATGCTTCGCTCAACTCTCCAATTCGTGCGGCTTCGCTTTGTTCTTCATCTTTGTGGTACCTTTCCATTCCTTTGTCAAAATCCTTTCCCACTTTCTTGAAATCACCAAGTCTGATGTTTGGTTGGCCTTTACTTTTTGTGCCTTTATGTTGCTCCCTACATTGTGTTGCACTTTCGGCCCATTTCAAAAATTCTTTTACGTTTCTTTCCGCCGATTGATGGGTTGATATATCATTTTGGTTCAGGTCTCGCAGCCATTTCCACCTTTGTGTTGTGCTTTTGCCTCTTTTGCTAGAAGCCATATACCCCTCTGGGAAAATTGCCGAGTTAGGATGTTATGCTTGGCTGATCCCCTAATCCTTGTGGCTTTGTTTTGTTTCTCATTTTGGTGTTACATTTCCAAGCCTTCGCCAAAAATCCTTACCCCTTTCTTGAGGTTACCCGGTCCATTTGTGATGCTTGACTGACTCTTGATATTGCATTTTTTATGAATCCGTCCTTTTATTGTTCCGCACTTGTTATCTTTTTTATGCCTTAGGGCATCATGCGCTTTGTCCCTTTGGGAGTTAATAATCAGCTTTGAAATTCCTTTCGTTTGCTTAAACAAAAGATTTTAGACTCGAAAGAAAAAGGAAATGCAAAGACTCTGAACGGTATTTAGGGTGAAAAATTCCACACTTGCTGACTGTTGAAAAGACAAGAAAGAAGACTTTTCTGACAAGGAACTACTGGTTTTCGCGATCATGACATGCACTACGGCCTAGTCGACCCAATCCGTTTTGATGGCCGACCTTCTGTTGTCGTGCTTTTTGTTGTTGTGACCCTTCTAACCCAATTCTTTCAACCAAACTCTAACTTGGCTTGCCCTGCAGTGTTCATCTGCCAATAGCCCCTTTCTGAGTTTTACTTTTGCCTTACCTTCGCCTCATGGTGCCTGTGAAGCTTTTCACCGATAAGACTCTCTCATTTTATTTATCTCAAACTCTCGTCGCCATATGGTGCCCGTGACGGTTTTCACCAATAAGACTCTCGCATTTTATTATCTTTCCTGCATGGCTCGGAGTGATGTCCTTGACACGAATCACTTCTACTTGCTCAGCTCGGAATCTTTGGAAGACTGATAAGAAGGTCTTCCTTTTGACCGAAACGTGGCTTTTGGATAAGGTTAGAGGGAAAGGGTATCAAAGGCTCAAAACAATATAAACGGGTTCAGAATAACAACTTTTGGAATCACATTTTCACAACAACCACCACTTCTGCCCCAGTTTCCAGCTTAGGGACTATTGAATTTTTATTTCGATGAGACTGAACCGAGAGGCTGCCTACGTGTCCTTTTAAAAGGAATCGGGTCAAACGTAGTTCTTACCGATTTCTTATTTTTGTCATTGTTTTTCTACTTTTTTTTTGTTTTGTTTTGTTTTCTTTCTTTCCTTTTCCTTTTCTCTTTGTTTTGTTTTTTTTTTCTTTTCTCTTTTCTCTTTTCTTTTCTTTCCTTGTGTTTCTTCTTCTCTTTTTTCTTTTTCTCTTTCTTTCCTTTCTTTTCCGTTCTTTCTTTTTGCCTTTTCCATTCTTTTCACCATTTTTTTATTTTCCTTTTATTGCCTTCTCACGCCTTCTCACACCTGCGCTTCCAATTTTTGTTATTGATTCCGAAAGAGGGGTATGAAAAAAATAACTAAAGCTCAAAGAGGTTAGCAACGGATAAAGTATTTAGATAGCAGAAGAAAATTTCTTCGTTATTCAAATTTTCAAAATATGTCAAGTACAAACAAGTGTCGACCATAGACATGATCTAAAGAATATCATACATGATATCTTTTGACAGCGTCCGAATTGATAACCATTTCCACACACTTTCTTTCCACATATGTCAGATACAATGCTCCATTGGACAATACTCTTGATACGATAAATGGTCCTTGCAAGTTTGGAGCGAACTTGCCCTTTTCCTCGGCATGGTGAGGGTGGATGCATTTTAATTCCAATTGACCTACTTCGAAAATTTTGGGGCGTACTTTCTTATTATGTGCCTTGTCTATCCTTTGTTGATATAACTAGTCGTGGCAGAGTGCCGCAAATCATTTCTCATCAATCAGACTCAATTGTTCTAAACGAACTCTGACCCATTCTTCATCATCGATTCCTGCTTCGGCCACGATTCGAAGAGATGGGATTTCAATTTCGGTCGGGATTACTGCCTCTGTTCCATACACCAACAAGTACGGAGTGGCCCACACTGAAGTCCGGACAATGGTGTGATAGCCGAACAATGCAAAAGGCAGCTTCTCATGCCACTACCTGGATCCTTCCACCATTTTTTGTAGTATCTTCTTTATGCTCTTATTGGCCACCTCAACCGCTCCGTTCGCCATGTGGCGGTACGGGGTAGAATTTCGATGTGTGATCTTGAACTTTTGACATACCACTCTATTAATCAAGAACAAATTCCAATCAACCCTCAGAAAACAAAACATAATTGAATCAAAAATAAAGTCCAATACTCAATTTTGAAAAAGAACATGGAAGGCTACAACTATCAAAAATTAAACTCAGAAATCAACACCCCAAATCATATGGACCATTAATTGACACTCAAACTCAGAAAATCAGGAGATTATTAAAACTAAAGAACAAACATGGGAGTTGTTATGCCGGATTAATAACTAAAAACAAACCAACCAATCAAGACCATTTCCTAATTGCATGTGAACCCAAACCAATACTCAGATTCAAAGGTCAAGAATACTATGGAAATCAAAGAAAACATGCTAGCCTTCAAAATTTAAATGAAAAGCATACATGGCAAAACAAAGCAGAAATTGCTAATTTAACTCACAAATGAACATGTTCAGGATTAACAATTAGAATAGGAATAGCAGACTTGTGAACATAATCATAAACTCAAATAAAATTCCCTTTTCAATCTAAACCAAAAAAAAAAAAGAAATAAAGCCAAACTGAATTGCTAAACCAGGCAAGAAAATACAAGAATAGGCAAACAAATTAAAATTGAGGTGAATTTACTGATTTCTTCAATTAATCTTCGTTGAAATCAATTCGAGCCTCCAAGCGGAGTCACAGGTTTGTTTTTGGGCCAAAACAAATGTGTGACTCCGTCTCCAAACTCAAACAGTCCTTCAATGGTCAATCTTAAAATTAGGTCATGGCTAGTTCCAAATTGGAGTGTCTGAGGTTGCTTGAAAATGCCTGGATGTGTTTTTGGGTAGAGGAGGGCTAGAAGGGTGGGTGGTGATGGTTTGGAGGCCAATAGGAGGCTAGTCATCGCCGTGCATGGCGGGACTGCCTTATTTGAAAGAAAATTCGAGGATTTGGGGCTATGTTTGAGGGTAACTGATGATAGGGTTGGAAAGAGGAGAGTGAGGGGGTCATATGGTGTTAATTTCGGAGTCATTGGCTACAGGCGCCGCGGTGGAAGGCGGAGCTGCCGGGTTTTGAACAAATATTCGACACGTTTCATGGGGTTTCGAGGGGCGATCTTAGGAAGGTTGGGAAGAGGGGACAACGGGGATTCTGGGGTGTAAATTTGGAGGTTATTTGAATTACGTCATTGTCGTCGGTGATATTCGGCCGGCGGCGCACGGTGGTGGTATGGTCGATTGGAGTCGGCGTTACACCAGCTGGGGATGGTACGAGGAAGGTGATATTTGGTCTTTTGAATCATTACATATAATCAGACAGTTATATTGAAAATGTAAGGCTCAATCTGAGCCGTTGGATCAAGGGATATGGATGGTTGAGATGTCCGGATGCCAAAACAGCATCGTTTTAATGAGGGGTGGGCTTGGACTGGGTTTGGGAATGGTTTTGGGTCAGGTTTGGGGGTTCTGGGCTGGATAAAATTTGCAAAAATGGCCCAAGCTGGCCTTTTAAAACAAGACCATATCCAAATCTTTTTTTTCTTATTTGTTTTAATTTCTAAATTATTTCATTAAAACCAAAATAACATTAAAATAGCAAAAACCTGATTTAAATCCAAAATTGAGCTAATTAAATAAAATGCTATTTTTTGTATTTTTTGTGAATAAAAATGCACTCAACATGCAAACAAGCACAAAATTTATGCAATTACATTCTAAATATTCAAATCATAAAAGGAAGATGCAAATAAACACAAAATCACACACTTAATAAGGAAAAATACAAATAAACATGAAATCACACAATTAACCCCCTAAAAATTCAAATAATAAAAGAAAATGTAAATACGCGCAATTAATTCCTAATAATAAAAGAAATATGCAGGTAAACAAAAAATCACATAATTAATTCGTAAAAATTAAAATAATAAAAAATGCAAATAAACATAAAATCACATAATTAATTCCTAAAAATTGTAAAAATTCAAATAATAAAAGAAAAATCCTAGTTTAACAAATTTATAGGAACATTTAAAGTGAGGCAAAAATCACGTGCTCACAACCAGATGGCGGGTATCGCCACACTCAGAACAAGCTCTGGGAGGGCGCGGTGTATGTTACTGACTATGGCTAGATCTGCTGGACTAACCTCTGAAAGCACCCTCCATACGAGGTGCACTAGAAACTGGTGGTGCATAGTAAGGCTCCTGAGGTACAGGCGGAGCCGGATCACTACTGGATGCTGCAAGAGTTGAATGAACGGGGCGACCCACAAAAACCCTACCATGTCAACCTGTACGGGCACTGGAGTAATGGCCCAACTATCGAGACCTCTTGGCCTCCCTCTCCCCTCGTTCCCTGGTGAGCATACTCTCGATCCTCCTAGTAATGCTCACTACCTTCTGATAAGGGATGTCCATCTCCAACTTCCAATCTATGCTAGATCTCATGGGTGGGATAAGACCCTCGATGAACCTGCTAACTCTCTCGCGGACTGTAGCAACCAAAGCTGGTGCATGCCTGGCCAATCTAGTATAACGGATAGCATACTCCGAAACAACCATAGAACCCTGGCGCAAATGCTCAAACTCTGGGCGCCATGCTTCTCTAAGGCTCTGGGGAACAAACTCTCCCAAAATCATATCCGACAATTGGGTCCAAGTCAGTGAAGCAGCCTCGACCGGACTGTCTATCTCATAAGTGCGCCACCAATCATAGGCAGCTCCCCAAAGTTGGATCGCAATAAAGGAAACCCCGTTGGACTCTACTTTTCCTATAGTACAAAGAATACGGTGGCACTCCTCTAGAAATCCCAAGACATCATATGTCGCCATTCCACTAAAAATCGTAGGATCATACTTCTTAAACCTCTCCAACCTTCGATGTTCATTTTCAGAAGCAGCTGCCCCATCCATGGGCCGAACTGGCACTGCAGGCGGAATGGGAATGATCCCTGGGTCCTGATTAACCTACACTTGGTGCTCAGGAGTGCGGACTGCGGGAGTCTGTGCTCCTCCCCCGGCCTGGGATGTGGCTACAGCAAGGGAAAGCAACCCTGCCTGACCCAAGGTGGTGTACATGGACATGAACTGAGCAAATATCTCCTGAAGGGCTGGCGTAGTAGTGCCGGTAGTAGGTGTTCCAGGAGCTTAGGCCCCGGCTAGATCTACTAGAGGTGCCTCGGTGGCGGCTCGCGCAAGTGTTCTGACTGCAACACGTGCGCGTCCTGTACCTCTACCCCGGCCCCGACCTCAGACGGTTGCGGGGGGTGGGGTGCAGGTGCCTGATCATCGTGAGTAGCACTTGTCCTCACCATCTGATGAGAGAATAGAGGACAAAAGTTTAGATTAGACGTCAAAATATCGCACGACCAGGAAATCAATGAAGTGAAGATTTTTCCTAAACGGTTACATAGCCTATCGTAGATAAGTACAGATGTCTCCGTACCGATCAACGAGACTCTACTAAAATGGCATGTGTTCCATGAATCCTATGAACCTAGAGCTTTAATACCAACTTTTCAAGACCCTAGTTCACCATCTGTGAAGACGTTATGACGGCACCCAGTCATGGGGACTAGGTAAGCCTAACAGTGCGGAAATAACAACATTCACGACAATAATAACTTAAGAACTAAGTAACTCAAAGAAATATATATAATTTGCCGCTTGGCAGATACACTTCACACCATAATTATGAAACAGAATCCCAAAATCCGAAATCTCATGGTCACAATAGGCTATAAGAAGTATATAGTGCGGCTCTAGCTCCAGAAATGTCTACATCAATGAAAAACAGGAACAAACTAGCAACTACAGGATAGAATAGGAAGGAGACTCTTCGGTCTGTGGACATGGCAGATACACCTCAAGTCTCCGAAACTCTCTCTTCTGAATCATGGGTAGTGCGCTTGAGCGGAGGTACCTGGATCTGCACATGAAAACATGCGCAGAAGAGGCGTGAACTCAGTAAGTGCCAAGCCTAACCTCGGTTGGGTAGTTACGAGGAAGGTCAAGGCCCTACTGAGATAACATAATATATGATGAGATAAAGAAAAACAGTAAAGGTAAAATCTACTACGAGAATCTAAACAGGATAAATACGGGAAACAACAATAGGAAAAAATGGAACGAAACAAAATAAGGAACACTGCTCACAACAGGAAATAATAATCGGGGATCTCTTGGTATCCTCATTATATCCACTAGGGATCTCTTGGTATCCTGAGGATCTCTTGGTATCCTCATCATATTCACTAAGGATCTCTTGGTATCCCGAGGATCTCTTGGTATTCTCATTATTTCACTAGGGATCTCTTAGTATCTCGATGATCTTTTGGTATCCTCATTATTTCACTAGGGATCTATTGGTATCTCGAGGATCTCTTGGTATCCTCATTATATTCACTAGGGATCTCTTGGTATCCCGAGGATCTCTTGGTATACTCATATCTTCCAATCTCATGTGCCAGGGATCTCTTGGTATCCCTCACCATCAGTCCAAAACATATCAAGTGCAGGGGGATCTCCTGGGAGGCAAACCCGTAGTCCCAAAGTAAATATGTGCAACCACAATCAGAGAATATTAATAATGAAGTACAACAATACAAACAACAGATAATTCCAGCCTAACATGTTTCCTCCAGTGCAGTTAAGGCAATTTACGAAAGTAGGGAAGCTAAATCAACAAAACATATCCTTCCCATCTAGAACGGGTTATAATTACAAGTAAGGTAAGTAGGTACAAAAGAAACTCAATCTCAATATCTATATTAAAAATAAGATTTTTCAACAATTAGCTCAAGCACGCGCTTGTCACCTCACGTTCAAGGCACTCAATTACCAATTAACATATCCTAGGGGAATGGTCCCCCATACAAGGTTAGACAAGCCACTTACCTCAATCGGCTCTAAAAATCAACTTGAAATCACTCTTTTGCCACAAGTATCCGACTTCAAATGGCCAAAATCTATTCATTTAAATTACATCTCGTAAATAACATCTCAAGCAACTAATTCTACTACTAAATTTATAGCTAAGATGAAATTTTAGGTAAAATTACCAAAATGCCGCTCAGGCCAACGTGGTCAGAACCCGAGGTTCGAACTAAAATTTCAGTTAGTTATTGCCCCACGAATCCATTTATGTGATTAGTATTGAAATTGGACCTTGATTTGAGCTCCAACTCCTAATTTTAGCAAAACCCTAGGTCTACCCAATATACCCGAATTCACTCATTTAAAACTTCGATTTGATGTTGAAATTATGTTAAAAAGTGTTAAGGAGTGAAGAAATTGAGTTATTAACCACTTACTAATCGTTTTGAAGAAGAAGTATTGCTTAAAAAAATCACCTCTTAGGTTTTGGGCTTTTGAAAGGTGAGAAATAACTGAAAAATCTCGTGTCTATATATTCCCTGAACCTCCAGCGCGGACCGCGCGAGGATAACCGCGGTTGCGCTGGTGTAGCTGAAGTTGCAAGTCCTCAAAAGGTGGTAGTGTGGACCGCGCGAAGGTGACCACGGCCGCACGGCTCACACTGCAGACTACACTAGAGGAACAGAAGGATGCGGGTTCCTTGAAGAGGGCAGCGCAGACCGTGCAAGGACGACCATGGCCGTGCGGCTCACGCTGCAGACCGCGCGATCACGACCGCAGCCGTGCTGGAACCTGCAGCTCGCACCCAACCTGCAACATCTGGTGTTTTAAGTGTATGATCTCCCAGAACCTACTCCAAACTCACCCGAGCCCCTGGGGCTCTAAACCAAATATGCACATAGCCTCAAAAACACCCTACGAACTTGTCCGTGTGATCAAATCGCCAAAATAACATCATAAACATCGGATCGAGCCTCAAAAATCATGATTTCTCCCAAATTTTTTTAATAAGGCATAAAATTTTTTATTTCGGGTCTAAACGTCAAATGACCTCCATTTTCAACCAAACTTAAAAGAAAGTGCCTACATCATACATAAGACTTGTACCGAGCACCGGAACCAAAATATGAGCTTGATACCCTATCCTTCTAATCAAATTTCGTTTCCATTTCCTTTAATGATTTCCACAAAATAATTTCACATGAAAATTCATTTCTCAGACCTGAGACATCGGAATTCGATTCCAGGCACACGCTTAAGTCCCATATTTTCCTACCTACCCTTCGAGACTGTCAAATCACGGGTCCAGGTCGATTTATCCAAAACGTAGACCGAAGTCAAATCTTTTCAATTTAATATCAAAATTCATCATTTTTTTGCACTTAATTCATATTTAAGCTTTTAGGTTACGCACTCGGATTACACACGCAAATCGAGGCAACTCTCAATGAGGTCTTCAAGGCCTCGGAGACACGGAAATGAGTAAGAATATGGTGATAACCCTTTGGGCCGTCACAGGTCACTAGTGCCAATGAACTGAAAAACATGAAAGAAGTGTGAAATGAGATGATTGATAGAAAATGGTAATGTCTCAGGCGAGACGGCCTAGCCGATCGGGCCATGATCGCACACCATGCAGCACACATGGTGGTAATTATGCTGGAATATTGGAATTGGAATTTGAGAATTAAATTGTGATTATGGTTGATGTCTCAATGAGAGGACCTAGCCTATTGGGTCGTGATCGAACTCCGTGTAACAATGCAGTGGTATGGTGGATGATAGTGTAACAGTATTAAAGAAGTCCCAACCTAAAGTTACGAAAATTTACTTGAATGTTTATGTGATTTTTAACTTGATGATTATGGTGCAGTTTAAGGCTTTTATTGATTTTATGATTACTTCCTTCATGTATTATTGTTAATTTTAATGAGATGGTATTTAGTTACGCATACTAGTACTATTCGATAGTACTAAAGTCCTTTTTGTCGTGGTGCTACATCTTTAAATGGGTGTAGGTGGTTCCATAATAGACAATGTTGATTATGGCTAATGGTGCATCCCTTTCTCAGCAAACTCGATGAGCCCCACTTCATTCTGGGTCTTATACTACATCTTTTGCTTTGTTGTAGTCACTTTTGAGGTATCGTCGGGACATTATTTCCGGCCCTATCTTTACACTTTCTATTTGTATCTTTAGAGGCTCCTTAGTCATTATAAGAGTTGTGTATGGGTGTTAAAAAGGAAGACACATTATGTTGTATTATGGACTCTTGTTCCACTAAAATCGTATGGTGTATGTATTTTAAAATCTAACAATGATGTAACTAATGAAATGACGTAGTAATGTATATATGATCTCCTACAGTCTAATCAATGAAAACATCCATTCTCTTGATCATAAGCGAGTTGGTAGAAAGTGTCCAGTAGGGTTGCTCGGCAGGATTCACTCGGTTGAGCGTCGATCGTGCTCCCCAAGTTTAGGGCGCGATATTAATGGGGAGTATTGTACTATAGGATGTAATTTCCTTTGCATCCACTACTTCCTAGAGTTCATACAAGCTACTTCTAGTTGATTCTATGATAATACAAAGGATATTGATACGCGCAAGATGACTTCAATGCACAGAACGGACAAACTGGGCCATACGAGTTTGTATCCTATTGCAAGCTAGTTTATCACCATGCAAAGGAAATTCTAGGTTGTTAGTGCATCTATAGTACATGAGGAAGGTAGGTCTTACAGGTATGCAATCAGAGAGGGCAAGTACAACTGCAAATTTTTCGGGCAAAGCAACAACAACACTAATAATGCCTTCACTTGGACAACAAAGATAAACCTCCATGCGTATAAAGTGACTACAAAAATAACCTTGGCAAAATTAGATTTAACTGTTAGGTATCAATGGAGCTACCATATGTGAAGGATTCCAAAGACATATGTCCAAAATCATACGTGAAAATGTGCAGTGTATGTTATACATGCTTGGAAAGTCATGCTAACAGATGCCTATGTCCAGGTATGGCTGTATTGGGGAAAATTGTATTCATATGTATATGACGATGTATCAGAACACACAAGATGATCAATAAGTTATATTTAGCTACAGGTTGGGAATCAGGTACGAGTAAGGAGAAAGGGAGAGGTACGGGGTGAGAATATCGGTAACCGTCCCTATTTGAGCGTATTCACATTCGAGCAATGGAAAGAATGAACTTGTTAAAGAAAAGGGTGCAATTATGGCATTAAAGAGTATTAAATGTTGAATCTGTTGAGGAATATATGCATTCAATATAATGATCATGTAACGTGACATTTAATGTCATTAATTACAAATAATAGCCTCATTATAACTTAGGCATAACGTACATTCCCAATGGAGCCTATAAAAGGATAGATATGTAATCGATTGAGGGACAAGTTACTATTGGGAAAAACTTTAATATACTTGCTTTCTGATAAGATCATTCTCAAGTTTCTTTCTTTATATACTTTTTCAATTATCAGTGACCCGACACTTCTAAATTCTAGCTTTGATAAAAAATCTATTTTTTGGTTATATAAATTGGTTCTGTTACCGGGAATCAAATAATCAATTATATCTTAACTTGGTTTTCTTTGTTGAATCAACTATGTCAAACAGCAACGACAATGCTCAAGAAAATCAAATCAATCTGCAAAATCAGGGAGTTCCGCAAAATAATGACAATCATGTTCCAATTCTACAAGACTCTCATGAAGGAACTCCTGAAGGATCTCACACAGTCAGTCAAGCACAATTTGAGAATGTTGAAACTATGGATGAAGCTAGGCAAAAACTTATGACTACTCAGGTCAACAAGGCTTTACAGGCTTTTATTAGTCAATTACCTGCTGCTACACATACACCTACTCCAAATCACAATAATTTGGATAATCCTCATTCCGAGCTAGTTAATTCAGGAAGTGGTGGAACCCCTAGTGAAACACATGAGGGAGACCCTAGTAATCCGGTTAATTCTAATTTACAAAATTTAGTACTAACATTACAAAAACAGCTCAAGGAGCAAAGTGATCGTATAGAGCAAATACCCGGGGTAACTCCTGTAATCAAAGGGGTAGATATGGATAAATATTCTCAACAACCCTGGAAACCAAGTGCCGCCCCTCTCCCAATTCAAAAAAAGTTCAAGATGCCCGATATTCCAAAGTATGATGGAACAACAGACCCACAAGATCACGTTATCGCATTTACAACAGTTGTCAAGGGAGATGATTTGACCAAGCAGGAGATTGAAATTTGGTTAACAAATTTGGTGAAACACTCACTCAAGGAGCTCTAACATGGTATTCTCTTTTACCTGAGAATTCTATAAATTTAATTGCTGAGCTTGCAGATCTACTTATTAAAGCACACTCGGGAGCTCAAAAAGTTGAGAAAAGAATGTAGGATATCTTCAAAATCAAACAAGGAGATCCAGAGTTGCTTAGAGAGTTCATAGATAGATGTCAACGGGAAAGGAAGACATTTCCACATTACCTAACAATTGGGCAGCCATAGCCTTCACCGACAATTTGAATGAGAAGAGTTTAGAAGCTACTAGACGACTCAAGGAAAGCCTTCGAGAATTCCCAGCAACAACATGGAATGATGTTTACAACATATACAATATGAAGATGAGGATTGATGAAGATATCATTCTACTACATAAGAAAAAGTAAGTTCAAGGCATGAACAAAGATCTGGGAAAAATAGGTACGAGCCTTACATGGGACCTACGGGAAAGGATTCACGGTCAAGACAAGATAGTCAAAGGTACGATTATAAATCAAGAAGCAGGGAATGAGGCTCCTCATCAAGGTTTGGAGGTAATCGGAACTCACATGGACCACGAGATAATGATGGAAGTTTAAAAGCAAGGTTTGGGGGTTACAATTTTAACGTAAGCACCTCTGAACACGTAGCTATTTTATGAAGCATGGGAGATAAGACGTGATGGTTGAGGGAGATGAGATCAAATCCAAATACACTAAATCCTTCATTGATGTGAATTTCACTATGATCACGGGCATAAGAATGTAGATTGCAGATTTTTTCAAGGCGAGGTTGACCATTTGTTAAAACAAGGGTATATCACCGAGCTCTTTAGCGAGAAAGGGAAACAAGCGTATATGAAGAACAGACAGGAGCCTCCGAAACCTCCCTTGCCGAAAAAAAACCGTCAATGTTATAAGTAGGGGTGAAGTTATCTACGACATTTCCTATACCAAAGCTAATAAAACTTCCAAGATATCAATCACTCATGGGAAGTAGTTGCGACATGTACTGGAAGAAGAAAATATCAATTCACCGATGCAGATGCCGAGGGTCTCTTATCTCCAGATAACAATGTACAGGTAATATCTTTACTTGTACATGAAACTAACGTAAAAACAAGTTTTGATTGATCCAGGCAACTCTGTATATATTATTTTGATACGAGTGTTGCTTGAGATGCAAGCTGAGGATAAATTGATTCCAAAGGCACACACTTTAGCGGGATTTGACAACTCCAGTGTTGTAATGAAAGGAGAAGCAATCCTTACTACGTTCACGAAAGGCATTGTCAAAGACACCAAATTTCAAGTCGTAGACATGGAAAATGGCTTACAACTTTATTCTTGGAAGGCGATGGATCCATGACATGGATGTTATTCCATCAACATTACATCAAGTTTTTAAATTTACATCACCTTGGGGAATATGTCAAATCAGAGGCAAACATCAAACTTCCAGAAGTATCAATTCTATTACAGGTCCGTCTGATAAAGGTGAGGACAAATAGCAATTACAGAATTTAGGTGGAGGAGGCATGGTACCAACCTCAACTGAACAAGAGCGTATAGATGTGGATTCAGGACCTGATGCCATTCAAGAACCAGAGGAGAACAATAACATCAGAACAACCATAGAAGAATTAAGGGCTGTGGTTTATTTATACACTGTCTTGAGAGGAAAGTATATATAGGAACCAATCTCAGCCCACAGATAAAGCGTAAGTTCATAGAATTTTTAAAAGCTAACGCAGATTATTTTTCTTGGTCCCATTCTGACATGACAGGAATACCGCCAGAGGTCATGACTCATAAACTAAACGAAGATCCATCATACCCTCTAATCAAGCAAAAGAAAAGAAATGAACGAATTTTCAAGAATAAGTTAATTCAATAAGAAGTTGAAAAATTGCTGAAAATTGGTTCAATTTGTGAGGTATAGTATCCTGATTGGTTAGCGAACACTATTCTGGTCCTAAAAAGAATGGTAAGTGGTGAGTCTGTTTAGATTACACAGACCTAAATAAAGCATGTCCAAAAGATTCATTCCGTTACATAGATCAATTAATTGATGCTACTGCAGGGCATGAGCTATTAAGTTTTTTAGATGCATATTCAGGCTATAATTAAATCAAAGATGGATCCTGGAGATGAGGAAAAAACTTCTTTAATAACAGACAGAGGGACTTACTATTATAAGATAATGCCCTTTTCTCTAAAGAATGCATGTGCAATGTATCAGAGGTTAGTAACCCAAATGTTTCAAAAACATTTAGGTAAGACCATGCAGGTGTACATAGATGATATGCTAGTTAATTCTCAACATTTTGCAGATCATATACCCTACCTGTCTTACACGTTTAAAATTTTACGAAAGTATAATATGAAGTTGAATCCAGAAAAATGTACATTTGGTGTGGCATCAGGTAAGTTTTTAGGTTTTCTTATTTCTAACCGAGGGATTGAAGTAAATCCGACATAGATTAAGGCCGCTGAAGAAATCCTTGATATACTTTCAAACAAGAAAGAAGTATAAAGACTGAAGGAAAAAATTGCAGCTTTGGGGAGATTCATTTCTAAATCATCGGAAAAGTTTTTTTAATTTTTATCTGCCCTTATAAATCAGGATCATTTTGAGTGGGATGAGAAGTGTCAACGGGCAATTAGAGATTTGAAGATTTACTTATCAAATCCACCTTTGTTAGCAAAACCAAAGGTTGGGAGAGACTTTTTATTTACCTTGATGTTTTAGAAGTGGCGGTAAGTGCGGTTTTGGTTTGGGAAGAATAGGTAAACAATCTCATATCTATTATGTTTGTAAATCTTTGTTGGATGCAGATACACGGTATCCACAATTGGAAATGCTAGCACTTGCTTTAATTATGGAATCTAGAAAATGAAGACCATATTTACAATGGCATCCCATTGTTGTGGTAACTGCATATCCTGTACGTAGTATTTTGCATAAGCATGAATTGTCAGGAAGGTCAGCCAATAGGGCCATAGAACTAAGTCAATATTAAATCACGTACCTACCTAGAACAGCGATAAAGTCCTAGATATTAGCTGATTTCGTGGATGATTTTAACCAAGGAATGCAATTAGAAGCGCAAAAAGAAGTACAAATACTTAATGGGGCTCATCCGGGAACATGGACCTTATTCGCATATAGATCATCTAATGTAAAAGGCGCATGATTTGGAATTGTGTTAGTACCACCTACGGGTGAAACTATTAGGAAAGATATTAAGCGGAATTCCATGACTAAAAATGGAGCGGAGTATGAAGCTGTAATTGCAGGTCTAGAGTTTGCACGGGAACTTGATATAAATCAAGTAGTGATCAAAAGTGATTCGCAATTCGTGGTTAATCAAAATTTGGGGTCTTATAAATCTTGGGAAGAAAGGATGAAACAGTACTCGGAAAAGGTACGGGAGTTGATAAGGCAGTTCCAAACTTGGAAGAGCATACAAATATCGAGGATAAAATTGGAGAAGCAGATGCTTTAGCCAATCTCGCATCCGCAGCTAATGTAGCAAATGATGCAAACACCTAAGTGATATACTTGTTTCGTTTAGTTCTCGAACCTGATAAGGATGAGGTAAATATTAATAATTTAACTTGGGATTAAAGGAGAGAAATTTGTTTCTTTTTTACAGTACGGTACCATTCCTAAAGATAAGAAACAAGCACATGCACTTCGCAAAAAGGTTGTTCATTACTTTTTAAAACAAGGGAGCCTTTACCATAAAATTTTTGGTGGTCCTTAGCAAGATGCCTCGAACATTCTCAAACGGAGTATGTGGTGAGGGACATATATGAGGGGCATTGCAGGAATCACGCAGGAGGTAGATCGCTAGTGAGAACCTTGATTAGAGCAGGCTACTATTGGCCTAAAATGGAAGAAGAAGTGACAAATTTCGTGGGTAAATGCGAAAAATGCCAGAAGTATGGTAACAATATGCTCAGGCCAGCAAAATTATTACATCCAGTCATTGCACAGTGGCCGTTTATGAAAAGGGGAATGGATATAGTAGCACCTTTACCTCAAGCGAAAGGACATGTAAAATTTATTCCCGTACATACTGATTATTTCACTAAATAAGTGGAGGCATGAGCATTTAAACAGGTGCGATAAAAGGAAGTTAAAGATTTTATTTGGCGAAATATCATCTGCCAATTTGGTGTACCAAAGGAAATCGTGTGCGACAATAGCCCTCAATTTATTGGGGCTCAAGTTACAGAATTTCTTGAGAGTTGGCAAATCAAAAGGATAACATCTACACCTTATCATCTAGTGGGTAATGGGCAAGAAGAATCAAGTGAACAAAGTTATAATCAATAATTTATAAAAACGATTAGAGAAGTCAAAGGGTAATTATCCTGAAGTATTACACGGGGTTCTATGGGCATATAGCACAACAACAAAAACAAGCACAGGAGAAACACCTTTCGCTTTGGTTTATTGAGCTGAAGCACTAATCTCGGTTGAAATAGGAGAACCAAGCACAAGATTCTCACAAGCAGCCCAAGAATCTAATAATGAAGAGATGCGGATCAAATTAGACTTGTTGGAAGGCAGGAGAGAAGCTGCACTAATAAGAATGGCAGCACAAAAACAAGTGATCGAACAATATTACAACAGGAAAGCTCGTTTGAGATACTTCAAAATTTGCGACTTCGTGCTTAGAAAAGTTTTTCAATAGACAAAGGCAGTCAACGCAGGTAAACTGAGTCCAATATGGGAAGGGCCCTACAGGGTTTATGATGTTGTAGGTAAAGGAGCATATGAATTGGAAATAATATACAGGAAGATACTTCCTTCATATTAGAATGATGTTCATTTGAAGAGATACTACTTCTAAGGGAAAACCCACGGTCAAATATCACTATGTTAAACTTTTTTCTTTTGATTTGTTAAAATTTTACTAATGATTTTAGATGATAGGCAAAACGCTCATCTGTAGTATATGATGAGTCACGACATTTACGGCAAAATGGAATAAACTAAAATTCCTGGCCCAGGGTTACAATTTATCTGATAGACATATAAACTGGTCAAGAAGTCTTCATCAATAATCGCACCTCCGAGT
The DNA here is from genome assembly GCA_034376525.1 of Nicotiana benthamiana. NCBI lineage: Eukaryota > Viridiplantae > Streptophyta > Magnoliopsida > Solanales > Solanaceae > Nicotiana > Nicotiana benthamiana. The sequence goes on along the minus strand of CM067337.1, from coordinate 88,895,697 downwards.
CCCATATTTATTTCCTGTTAAAGAAAAGGACTAGGTGCAAGAAACTATCAAGTGCTCGAGGCTTCATACTTCAACACTCAAACACTTGGGCGGACTAAATAGAATATACAGTCACGTGTATATAAAAGGCAAGAAGATTGAGTAAAATCAAGCCTAAGAAGAGTCAAGTATAGAGTGGAAGCTAAAGAGTCATGGCATTCATCGTAGTGTTCTTTCCCATAAGAACAATGGAGTCACCTCTCAAATCCTTCCTAATTTTTTAAAGTTATGATGATCCAAAGTACCTCAAAACAGTTAGAGTAAAGACAATGTACTAAAATGGGTTATAAGGAAAAACTTTGTATCTATTGTTCTTATTTTGTAAATCAGTTACAAGAAAAACAGTTACGAGAAAGTTATAGTGTAAGTCAAATACATGTAAGGCATTATTCATAACTTGTCAAAGTTTAGAAATAGAAAATTATTGCAAAGAAATATGTGTGTTCCTATTTATTTTATCGCATAATAAACACCATTATAAATTTGAGATGTCCTCTTCATCGAGTGTCAAAACATAAAAGATCCCTCTTTTATAAAACTCGTGATATTTAGTCATTAGGTTAATAGAAGCATTATTTAAAGAACAAAACTGCAAACTAATCTTTAAGTCCTTGAAAATAAAATGCACGAATAGAACAGAGAGAATTTTAATGATAACTTCTAAATATTTAAAAAAAACTAAAGACTAAATATAAACTTAGTCATCGAATTGTTCAAACAAAAATCCATAACAAGACTTAGGGACTTGTATTTCTAAAAGTCAAACCTTAACTAGTAACCAAGGTCTGATTAAAAAACTAGAAAAAGATAGATACCTACAAAAAGAAACAAATGTGAAATACTTTCATTAAGAAAAAGGATCATCAGCAAGCTCAATTGGAACAACGTCGTCAACAGTTGAAGGTTGATCTTAAATGATAGCAGCAGGAGTGTCAACAGGCAAAGTCTTTGCTTGACTCGCAACAAGAGGCACGGATGGACTTGAGGAATGTGTGACATTCATGGCAATTTCAACAGTCATAGGAACTTCAACCTAGGGAGATGAGAAATCTTGTGGTTATTGTGCTCGTTCATTGGCATCATAATTTTGATTTCAAGCTAAAATTTTCTTGGATCATTTCTACCATGGTGTCACAACGAGACTTATAGAAAGTCCAGATTACCTCATCATTGTTGACTCTTCGAGAAGTTCATAATCTCTCTTCCAAGCAGCAACTTCATTCTTAAGTTCTTCGTTTTCAGCCAAGACAGAATTATAAGATGATTGAAGGGAGGTATGAGGACTCTCTAGGGCATGTACCTTGTCTGTAGAAACTTTTAGTTCTTCTTGTGCCCGTGAAAGGTTTTGTGCTAACTCCCCAGCATGTATCTCCTTCCGAGGCAGCAAAGTTTTTAGAGCCCTATTTTCTCATTGGCCTTGGACAACTATTCTAAAAAAGAAGACTCAAAGTGCTCGTTTTCCTTCTTTGTTTGGCTTGAGGAAACATTAATCATCGCCAACTCAGAGGTTAACGTTTGAATTTTCCGCTCTAAGGTATTTTTCCTCTCCTCTAAATTCTCCGTATCAATTTGTGCACTTTCAAATTGGTTTTTCCAGTTGTTTGCCTCTAATTGGGAACCACGGGCAGCCTCTTCTGCATCACAAGCAGTCTTCTCCAAGTCATGAGCAAACTTCTCCAAAAGGGATACTCTGGTCATTAGTTCAGTGCCAATAAGGTTAGCCTGCATAAACAAAAAAACGTAAGGTCAGGATTTCAAAATCAAAAAGTTTTAATAAAATAAAGGATGAGAAAATACCTTTAGAGTGGCATGTACTATATCGTTCATGAGGGTCAGATTACTATGTCTTGCAAGTTTAGCCTTCTCAATGGGGCCAATCAAAGGTTCAAGCCAAGTATCAACTTGTCCCGACTTTCTTAAAAGACTGTTGTTGGCAGGAACCTCAATGGTTACGCTCCTCATAGCGGAACCCCTACTCGAAGAGCCCACCTACGTACAACGCACAATGGGAGGAGGAGTTACTGAAGGAGGAGCGGTGGAAGGAGAAAAATAATGGGGAAGGGATTGAATTAGTAGCTGATGAAGGTAAGGAAGCAATTACGGGTACGGAATAGGTAAAAACAGACAATAGTGGTTCGTTTCGAACAGGTCCTAAAGTTCAACTGTCGAATCCACTGAAAAAGCGTTGGTTTATTAACTCATTATTATCAAAAAGAGAAACGTCATCATCAGGGATTATCACCGGGTTAATAACAGGCTTGGAAAGAGATAGGTGAGAGGAGACATCAGCATCATCTTCAGAGACGATACGTCTCTTGGCCCATGGTCTAGACACTAAAGAACCCTCATCTTCTTCCTCTGAATCATCTCTTTCAACAGATTTTCTCTTTATAGAGCCCAAGAATATATATCTTGCGCTTAAGAAGTGCGAATACCTAAGGAGCCACGGGATGCCAAAACAGCCTCTAGAGTAACTCCTCTAATGGCAAATCCTGATAAAAATAAGGATGAAACTTAGAACAACAAAAAATATTTAAATACAGACAAGGCAGAAATAAAAGTCCTTACCATGAATCTTTACTTTCCAACCATAACGGTTGGAAAGAGTTTTCCATGGTCTACCCTCTATTGGGGTAATTTTTAGTAACTTTTCTACCCAACCATGGAACTTGGGCACAGACTCCAAACACCCATGGTTGCTGGAAAAAAAGAAGTTAAATTAAAAATAAGAGAGTCTGGAAATAAAAAGGCATGAGAAGGGTTTAACACTTACGTGCAAAGTTCCATTTCTCCTGGAAGGGACTATTATTTTTTCCCACTAAACCAGCAGTGGGAGCAGCAACAAACCGAGCATACCAGCCACGGTCTTTATCATCCTCGGAACTCACTAAATCCCTCTTACTCCTGGTTACTAAACCAAATACGCCATTTCGAAAAAGCCTAGGGGAGTAAAGGTGAATTAGGTGGGGGAAAGTGAATTCAATGTAAGCCATGTTAGCAAGATGCCACAAGCAGGTGATTGCCCTCCAAACAATTGGACCAAATTGACCCAATCAAACATCAAAAAAATGATAGAAGTCTAGAACGACTGGGCCAATGACCGGTTTAAAACCTAGAGTGAAAGAGTATGTGTAAATATAAGAGAATCCTATTAAATAAGATGTGATCCTCTTATTTGAATTAGGAATGATGATTGGGAAATCAACACTCCAATAACTATCCTTACGTACTATGGGAGCTAAAATATTCGTGACTTGAGTAGGGAAAGGATCAGCACGGTCTAAAGAAGCAACTTGGGTCCTAAGAGATTCTATATCATGATAAAAGGAAATTTCAGAAGGAATTATTTATTCAACCAGAGGCTCATGAAGTGGCTCAAAAGATTCTTTGTTCTGGGGGAAGTTCCTCTAAGAATGTGAACCTTTAGTCCCAGTAGAGGGGTCATACCTAGAAGAAGGAGTTGATGTACTACCACCACGAGCAGATTCGAGGTTACGAAGTCTACCCCTTCTTGTATGTCTAATTGGAACATTAGGGAATCTATCCAGAATGGGGGTTCTCTTAGGGTTAGGATTTTTTGAAGCCATGACAAAGAAAATTGAAGTGAAGCAGAAAAAAGCAAAGAAGTCTCAAAGGGTTAGAGTGTATGATACGCTTTATGCGCAACGAGACACGAAAGAAGTTATATTTATACTAATGAGTAACCGAAAAAAAGGAAAATTATGGTAATAGAAGAACCATAATAATGATACTGACACTTCGTGAACAGTGAAGCCGAAAAGAAAGCATAAGAAAGTGCTGCAAAATTATGCAACCAATGAGAGAATGACACTCGTCTAGAGCATTAAAAGGAAGTGAAAATTGAAGCGTCAACTCTGTCAGAGCATTAATCATGACGAAAATTCTCTTTTAATGAACTCCACTTCCAAAATATTCAAACATATGAATCAATGGAAAGTGGGGGACTATCTGTAATGGGAAAAATTATATTCATATATATATGACGACGTATCAGAACACGTGGGATGATCAATAAGTTATATTTAGCTACGGGTTGGGAATCAGGTACGAGTAAGGAGAAAGGATGAGGCACAGGGCAAGAATATCGGTAACCATCCCTGTTTGAGTTTATTCACATCCGAGCAATGGAAAGAATGAATCTGGTTAAAGAAAAGGGTGTAAATACGACATTAATGGGTATTAAACGTTGAATCTGTGGAGGAATATATGCATTCAATATAATGATCATGTGACATTTAATGTCATTAATTACACATAATAGCCTCATTATAACTTAGGCAAAACGTACATTCCCAAACGGGCCTATAGAAGGAGATATATGTAATCGATTGAGGGACAAGTTACTATTGAAAAAAACTTTAATGTACTTGCTTTCTGATAAGATAATTTGCAAGTTTCTTTCTTTATATAATTTTTCGATTATCAGTAACCTGACTCTTCTAAATTCTAGCTTTAGTTAAACAATGGCTTCTCAAGGGTTATGCTCCATAGTTTCCTTTGTACTATCAAAGTTGGGTACAATACCCATTTTGATAATAAGATTTATGTATTTTCATACTTTATTCATCTATATTTTGGGAGATCTCCCGATACCCTGTATTTTGTTTTGATTATTATTAATAAAAAATACCACTAAGCAACCAACTTTTTGGTATATTTGCTTAAAAAAATACATGAATATATAAGTGATATAGAAGGAATACACCATATCCATATATGATAGACAAGCGATAAGCTTAGACGAGCTTCAATGGATTCCAGTGAAGTTTTAGCTCATATTCTTTACTTTTCAAGCAACAAAAATGTATTCTATGTACGAAATTATTCAGTTCTAACTTTCTCAAGTAACTATAGGTTATAGATTTCACCACAGAAAAGTTGAGGTCTCTAGTATGCAAATGGCAGACTTTGATTGAGGCCCGTGAGGATGTGAAGACTACATGCAACTGTACTCCGAGGACGTTTTGTATTGACTTTACGAAGGAGCATCCAAACTAGCTCAAAAGCTCAAGTTTTATCAGAAGGCACTGCAGTAAGACGAGTAAGCAAGATCGTCCAATGGTTTGGAAATTTTGTGTTGACCATAATCATGAACCTGAGCCTTTAGGGGTTTTTAATTTTTTCTTGCTCGCTGAAAGAACATATGCAAAATATGTTCGTACCCATATAAGGATTTATTGTTGTGACGGTATCACTAATTTAGAAGCGACCTATTAAAGGCATCGAAGTAGAGAAGAAAACTTAATTAGTCATTTTGAAATAAAAAGTAAGATTTTGGTGCTAAATTTGACAGCATTTTAAAAGTGGGCAATTATTTTTGCTAAAAATTGCAAAATCAGGTAGTTTTCTCAAAATAATAACACTCTAAAAATAGCAAAAATAGAATATTATAATTAGTGATATTTAACTTTTGGCCTTTGCAATAGGTCGCCTGACGAAGGGTCTGAAGTATTGCCTATTGACGGCCCCAAGGGTTAAAAGTCTCCTTCAAGGTCATTTGGGAAGGGTGAAGTATACAAATATACCTTAAAGTGCATGATTTGAATTTTTGTCCCCGCTTTCTTCTTAGGCAGAACTTCTTTAATTAGTGTTGCCCCTTCACTTGCTCCATGAGCAATTCTTTTGACTTTTAACCTTGAAACTTTATCCATAAAGTAAGTGAGTAAAAATTTCCACTTCAGAAGGTGTCATATTTCTGTAATTTTTAAATTGTGAACTTCACCCAAACGTGTTATGTAATTGAGATCTTTACGCAAATAGCAGGTCATATTCATTGTTTACTTTACATATAGATAATATATTAATTATATATACTTATACATATTTTATACTTCCACGAGTTATTTTAATTTAAGCGGTTAGATAGCCATTGGGTTAATTGTTGGGAAAAACTAAAAATAATCATATTTACAACTGGTCTTTCAAAAGTAATCAAAATTTAGCTATTTTCATGTCAAGATAAATCTGCACGAAAATATTGTTCAAAATTCAAAGAATACTTCAGCATAATATACTGGAGTTCCAGCACAAGTTTACTAGAACTCCAGCATATTATAATGGAGTTCCAGCATAAGTATACTGGAACTCCAAAAAAAACATAATATACTGGAGTTCTAGTATAATATATTGGTCCAGTATAATATGATGGAAGTTCATACACACGTGCTCCAATCTCCACTATATTATGCTAGAACTTTCCGCATGTTGGAGTTCCAACATATCGTGGCGGGTCACGTCCCGAAATTTCCCTCCCTCGGGAGTCGTGATGGCGCTTAGTAGTGAAAGCTAGGCAAGCCAACCAATTGAACTATTTACCTTATTTCCATTTTTAATCTGATAACAATAAAGAGCCAATAATTAGATAACAACAGAATTGAATAAGCGCAAGGCTGCATTGTAAAGTTTTAAAATAATAATGCTAATACCAATCCAGAACAAATCTACCCAAGACTGGTGTCACAACTTCACAAATTGTCTGGGAGTACTACAAATAAAGATTTGAAAGAAATAAATACAGCACTATCTCTGGAAATACATGAAGGAAGCATGAATAGTAGATAGAAGGAGATGTCAAGGCCTGCGGACATCTGCAGGACTACCCCAGGTAGCCTAATGAACAAGAAATAGCAAATCTCACTACGGTCTGTAGTCCACAACACTAGGATATGTACAAAATAGTACAGATTGTAGTATCAACACAACTGACCCCATGTGCTGGTACGTGCCTAGCCTAACCTCGGTGAAGTTGTGACGAGGCTAAGACCAGACTACCAAATAAATCTATGCAATATAGCGTACAAGAATAGCAGGAAGCAAATAAAAATGATGGCAACAATAATCATTTGGTGATATACAAAAATAGGAAACAAAAATAAAACACCATAAATATTGCTCAATGAATAATGTATACAAGTGCAATCAATTAATCAAGTCCTTCAATTATAAATATCTTTCAAATATATTTCCTTCAAACAAGCATATTTCCAAATCTTACTCTTTCAAGTAAATGTCACATTGTGACGGCTCATTTCATAATCATAAATAATATATATTTCCCCCGGCACCTTGTAACCACATATTTCCGTTACACATTGCGCAACAACTTTCTCAAGTTGCTTAGTTCATAGGGTCCATAACCCAATACAATTTAAGAATGTTCACCAAGCCTCATTTTTCTTAACAAGAAGTAGAGTACAACTTCTAAACCCATTTTGAAACTTATCACGAAAAGATGATGTTATTTTTAGAAATCATTTGAGTAAATAAAGTACTATGTTTCAATTAAAATACTGCATCAAATAAATTATTACTTTTACCAAAATATTTGATAAATTAACTTGGTATAAATTCCTTCTTAAGTAAAGTACAACAGCAAACGGTTTAAGAAAAATTTAGTTGAGAAATCAATTGAGCTAAAAATGTGACAATCGTTGAAATTTAAAGTATTGTATATATATATATATATATATATATATATATATATATATATATATATATATATATATATATATATATAATAAATAGGGCGAGGTATTGTCAACACTATGAATTCCCACACAAAAGATCACAGCCGTAAATGAATTTCAATCATTAAAACACTTGAATTGATAACAACAATTACACCCGAGACAAAATAATCACGGAAAGAGTACGGCTCAGCAAAGAGGTAATAACCTGGGATCTCCCAAGATACCACCTTGTAGTCCTAAAATATAAATTTCCAGTGGACCTCCCAGGTACAGTCCCATAGTCCAACTCATAATGCACGGGGATCTACCGGAATTTTGATCTGTAGTCCTAAATGTAAATACCCAGTACTGGGAGAATCTACCGGGTGCATTTTTCGTAGTTCCGTATAACTGTGCAGGGGGATCTCCCAGGAATCTAACCCGTATTCCCAAAGTAAATATGCAGGGGGATCTCCGGGGAATCTAACTCGTAGTCCCAAAGTAAATGAATAGGGGGATCTCCCGGGAATCTAAGCCGTAGTCCCAAAGCAAACAAAACAAGGGGAGCTACCGGAATCCCACATCCATAGTCCCAAAATAAATACACAACACAACCAACAAAATCAATAGTTAAATCACAACACAAGGATCAAACATCACCGCAAAACATATAACAACAACAAATGACAATTATACAAGGTAAGATAAGTAAATCAACTCATCGGCTGTAAATCACGAGAAAATGGTAGAACCAGCTCAAAGGAATAACCACATAAAAGAATACTCGCATAAAGGAAACAATTCAATAACGAGAAAACTATTACGTAACAACGATCCCATAATATACAAGTCAATAATAAGGAAATTAACACGAGTAAAGTAGTTATGAAAATATAACATGACAATAAGAGAGACAAAACTCTTAAGTTAAGTCAAATATGAGTCATATTAATAAAAGTATAAGACTCACGGGCATGCTTGACACCAATATATAGATACTTGTCACAAAAAAATAACACATAGCAATTTATGACACAACTCATAATCCCTCAATCTATGGTTAGACCAAACACTTACCTCGCTTTGCAACCAATTCAGAGTTCCAACAAGCCTTTGCCTCGCGAATTCGTCCGAAGCTTCAAATGTAGTCATAATAATTCAATATACTCAATACAAATCGTACAAATTAATTCCATATAAAAATACCAATTTTCCAAGAAAAATCCATAAACTAATACAAAATCTCTCTTGGGTCCCACGTCTCAAAATCCGACAAAACTTACAAAATCTGATAACGCATTCAACCACGAGTCTAACCATACCGATTTTATCAAAATCCGACATCAAATCAACCCTCAAATTTTCAAATTAAACCAAGAGGATTTTGCAAGATATTAAGAACTAAAATCACCAATTAAATGATAAAAACAATGATAGATTCGAGAAATCTAACCAAAGTTGAGTTAATAACACTTACCCCGATATTTTCCTTGAAAATCTCTCAAAATATCACATCACCCGAGCTCCCTTGGTCCAAAAATGGAAGAGTGAGAAGAGTTTTGACTTTATTCTGCTGCCCAATGATTTCTTCTTCGCGTTCGCGGTCCTCTCCTCGCATTCGCGAAGAACAAAATTTCAGAAAATCATTTTCTAAACTCTTTTCGGATAGCCTCAAGTATAATAAGCATAACTTTTTCTGCAGATATCCAAATAACTATTATAATACTTTTCTATAAACTAGATTGAAATAGCTACAACTTTTGTTTTTGAATCATCTCAAAATTCATTGTATATTGAGAGATATGAGCCTCAAAACTAAGACTTGGGAAACAGAATTTCTTCTTCTTCGCCAACGCAAGGCTCTCTTCGCGAACGCGAAGAACAAAGACCAAGAAGCCAAATCCTTGTTCGCAAATGCAAGAGGAACCTCGCAGACGCGAAGAACAATACCAGATACCAGCTTCAGCTATCGCAAAACAGCCCGAAATGATTCGAAACCACCCCGAAACATACCCGAGGCCCCTAGGACCTCAACCAAATATGCCAACCAATCCTAAAACATCATTCAAACATGTTTCAATCTTCAAAACACTAAAAACAATATCAAAGCATAATTTTTACATCAGATTCAAGCCTAAAAATTCCAAAAACTCTCAAATTACACTTTCGATCAAAGGTTCTATCAAACCTCGTCCGAATGACCTGAAATTTTGCACACAAGTCACATTCAACATTAAGAAGTTACTCTAGCTTCCGGAATTCCTTTTTGACCCTCAGATCAAAATCTCACTATTGAACCGGAAACTTGAAATTTCTAGTTTTCTCAAAAACGATCTGATCCAAGTCGTTTCAAGTCCGTTTCTTACCAAACTAAGAGACATATCTTTAATCACATATAAGACTTGTACCGGAAAGCGGAACCAAAATATAGGCCTGATACCATCAAGTTCTAATAACAATTTTTTTCCAAAATTCATAGAGATTTCCAAAAAATAATTTTCTTCTAATATTCATTTCTCGGGCTTGGGACCTCGGAATTTAATTTCGGGCATACGCCTGAGTCCCACATTTTTCTACGGACTTTGAGAACCGTCAAAACGGGTTCGGTTCTGTTCCGTTCACCCAAAATATTGACCGAAGTCAACTCAGTAGAATTTTAAAGCTCTAATTCATTCCATTTTTCACATAAAAACCCTCTGGAGCATTATACAGACTGCGCACACAAGTCGAGGAATGATTAATAACGCTTTTTGGGGTCTTAAAATACTGAGATAATTATTTAATTAAAAGATGACATTTTGGGTCATAACATTCTCCGCCTCTAAAACAAACGTTTGTCCTCAAACGTACTAAGAGTTATTCTTAGGTTACCAAATTGATGATTTTTCTTTTACACATATACTCGCGGTTGATCCCACATTACCACATTCGACCTGAGTTCGATAACACCATTCAATTGGGATTATTTCCTTTATCCATATTTGTAATCTTTAAAACCAAATTCTTACACTCTAATCATTTCCAGAAAGTTCATGTTTTCATATCAACTCACGATATTAGTCTCGACTGGTTATAGCAACCCGTGCCTATACACCCATCAAATGCGGGGTGTTACATTCTCCCCCACTTAGGGTCATTCATCCTCAAATAAGATGTAGAGTCCACCCTAAAACACAAAATGTAACTTATCATTTTCTTCCCAAATCTTAATGTCCCAAATTTTTCTAGCTCTCAAATTTTTTTCAAAAATTTCGGTAGAGACTCCCCTATAATTGGGCCTATCCACATGCCACAGTAACACCAAAGCAACTTCTACCAACACATCCATAACTCAAAAAATCACCATATTGTATATATTAACAACGATAACTCCACATTACAAGCACGACATTATCATAATGAAATCGAGATATGAAACACATTATATGTATGACCATGACCACTTCTCTCGTTTTCATAGTTGTTCATAAATCACAACATTGTCAAGAAACTTCATGTTAACAAAATCTCATTTCAAACCTTCACTTTATTAACAATGAGTCATGGAGTCATCATAACTACTTACATGCGTTAACGATTCACATTTAACGCCACCTAGGCACTCACCTCAATAAGCTAAAACTCAATGTTTACAACACAAAAATGGTAACATATGAACATAAATATGCAAGAAATATCAAGTAAGCCTAACAGGCATGACTCCTTATAAATATTATAGCACAAATTTAATTTTTACAAAGAGAGAATTTTAAAATCATAAATATTTCACCACAAGGACCTCTTCCTTATATAACTTCCATTGTGGCTTGTAGCCCGATTTAAATATTTCACATCTTACAAAAATGCGAGGATCTCGTCCTTAATTCCGAATCACAAGTATTTTGCTTATTGTGCCAACTAAAATTTTTCATTTCCTTCTTTCAAAATATTTTTCGTTTAACCAAATCACAAAAGATAATGATAGACATAGCTATCTCCATAGAATTTCACAAGATGAGTATTCACATAAGTGGATTTTAGAATTATGAAGCCCATTCATAAGTGGAGCACAATATGAGGATTTGCCTCTATACTCAGAAATCAATCCAATTAAGGAAATTGTTATTTTACAAAAATTCGATATTGTACTTGTAACGATACTGTTTGGTGTAGCAACCTCTACCATACCATAGAAAATATAAAAAAGGACTGGGTCTCCACAACAAGGAGTCTCACCTCTACTTCTAACATCCTGACCCCTACTTCTGGCTGGTCATGTGAGTTTTATTGTAACTGAAATAGGGCACATCGCCTGGGTGCTTTTATAAAAATATATTTTTTCAACGTCTAGGAATATTTTCTCCTGATGTTCCTAATACCAACCACCTTCATATCGATCCCTTCAAAGGTTTGGATGCTCAAACTAAGTCTATACTAGACAACTAGAATAACCATTATATAAACCCCGTGTCGATGGTGTATTAAAAAAACTTACTTGGAACACCCTCAGTAACCAGACATATTGACTGTGCTGATTGACTACCCAAGCCCTTACCATAATGATTTACAGTTGTATATTAGAATCCACTGAATCCTTTAGAACCTCAAGACCTATTGGTCTCATTAGATTCCTCTTTCCTCATCCCAAATACATTCTAACATCTTGACAATTCCTACCACTAGCCAAAATGAAGTATTAACTTGTAGCTCTCAAGTCGTGCACACTATCAAGATCATAATTGAGTCCTTTAAAGAGCCTATGGACTCGCTCTCTGGCTGTAGGAAACAAAGCAGGAGTATGATGGCTAACTAATTGAAACTTATACCATATTATGACATAACCGTTCAAATCCTATGTGCCACACAATAAACAGAATCCTGGAACCACTCTCTTTCAAAAGCAATTCAAAGAACCAAACCGAGTAGGTTGTATTGCATTGGCTAGTTTTCCTTTTCCATAGGCCTGCCACAAACACCGCAACCAATTTCTTCTTCTTGCTATATTGACTCAACACTGCTGAGCTATCCCATTTCTTCATATAATTTTTCGTTAGTCTTTTGGGTAAATTTTTTCCTTATTTATGCACAATGATCACAAAGGTGAAGCTCCATACAAATAAATCTTTGCACAAACCATGTAGTCTAGAAGGTCGGCAACCACTGTACTCCCTTCAAAGCACCGCAAAATCCGCAATCGTGACTTCGATGCCAAGTAGTCCTTCTGTAATTTAAAGTTATTTGTCTAACTCCTTTAATATTGAATTATTGGATTATTATGGAGGTAGACATACCACAAGTTTCAACCTTATCCCCTGCAAAGTCGCATGCCTTATATATGCGCGAACATTTGGGGAACATTTCAGTATCATGTATATATATTTCATGCAAAAACTGATATAACACATGACCCTATAATTCATCCATTAACAGTGGACTTCCTCACTTAGCTTGAAGTCATAGGTCACAACATCTGATAATCCACAAAATATTTACCTTTCCAACTTAAATAAATTAACTAGACGTCAAGGTCTATTACAACCTAAATGATTTGTCCGCATCTTTAGTCAGAACCATAATGAGTCCAGTAAATACATAATCATTCTATCACCTTTGGGAGGAATCTCTCATATGAATTACGGCAAAATCAAACCCATTGCTTTCATTGGGCCTCCATCTCTCGTCCAGTTGTAGATGCATTGCTTAATGTCGAGATTTGCGATAGAACAAGAATAGACGATTCCAATCACAAATAATGGAATAAATTTGCACGACGGAGTAGATTAGAAGTGAATATTTCTTTTATCCTAACACTCCATAGCCTCAGAAAGATAAGTACTGACATATGTATACCGATTCCTCAGACTCTACTGAGCTTATCCGTAAATTGTGAGACCTACGCAACCTAGAGCCCTGATACCATCTTGTCTCGACCCAAAATTTCCCGCCCTCGGGAGTCGTGATGGCGCTTACTAGTGAAAACTAGGAAAGCCAACCAACTGAACTATTTACCTTGTTTCCATTTTTAATCTGATAACAATTAAGAGCCAACACTTAGATAACAACAGAATTGAATTAGCGGAAGGCTGTATAGTAAAGTTTTATAATAATAATGCTAATACCAATCCACAACAAATCTAATCAAGACTGGTATCACAACTTCACAGACTGTCTAGGAGTACTACAAATAAAGGTCTGAAAGAAATAAATATAGCATTGTCTCTGGAAATACATCAAGGAAGTAGGAATAATAGATAGAAGGAGATGCCAAGGCTTGCAGACACTTATAGGACCTCCTTGGGTCGCCTGACGAACAAGAAATAGCAAATCTCACTACGGTCCGAAGTCCACAGCACTAGGATTTGAACAAAATTATACAGAGTATAGTATCAGCACAACCGACCCCATGTGTTAGTAAGTGCCTTGCCTAACCTCGGCGAAGTAGTGACGAGGCTAGGACCGGAATACCAAACAAACTTGTGCAATATATCGTACAAGAATAGTAGGAAGCAGATAACAATGATGGAACAATGACCATTCGGTGATATAAAAAAATAGGCAACAAAAAAACACCATAAATATTGCTCAACAAGTAATGTATACAAGTGCAATCAATTAATCAAGTCCTTCAACTATAACTATCTTTCAAATATATTTCTTTCAAATAAGCATCTTTCGAATATAACTCTTTCGAGTAAAGGTCACATTGTGACGCCTCATTTCACAATCGTAAATAATATATATTTCCTCCTGCAGCTTGTACCCACAAATTTTTGTTACACATTGTGCAGCAACGTTCTCAGGTTACTCAGCTCATAGGGTCCATAACCCAATACAATTTAAGAATGTTCAGGGAGCCTCATTTACTTAACAAGAAGTAGAGTACAACTTCTAAACCCATTTGAAACTTATCACGAAAAGATGAAGTTATTTTTAGAAATCATTTGAGTAAATAAAGTACTATGTTTCAATTAAAATACAAGATCGAATAAATTATTACTTTTACCAAAGGATTTGATAAATTAACTGGTAGAAATTCCTTCTTACGTAAAGTACAACCGCAAACGGCTTAAGAAAAAATTAGTTGAGAAATCAATTGAACTAAAAATGTAACAATTGCTGAAATTTGAAGTATTGAATATATATAAAACAAATAAGGCGAGGTATTGTCAGCACTATGAATTCCCACATAAAGGATCACAACCATAAATGAAATTAAACCATTAAAGCACTTGAATTGATAACAACAATAATAACTGAGACAAAATAATCATGGAAGGAGTACGTCTAAGCAAAGAGATAACAACCGCGGATCTCCCAGGATACCGTCCTATAGTCCCCAGATATAAATATCTATTGGATCTCTCGGGTTCAGTCCGTAGTCCAATTTATAATACTCGGGGATCTACCGGAATTCCGATCTATAGTCCTAAATGTAAATACCCAGTACTGGGCGAATCTACCCGGTGCATTTATGTAGTTCCATATAACTATGCAGGGGGAGCTCCCGTGAAAATAACCCATAGTCCCAAAGTAAATGTGCAGGGGGATCTCCTGGAAATCTAGCTCGTAGTCCCAAAGTAAATGTGCAAGGGGATCTCCCGGGAATCTAACCCCGTAGTCCCAAAGTAAACGTGTAAGGGAATCTCCCGGGAATCTAACCCAAAGTCCCAAAGTAAACAAACAAGGGGAAGCAACTGGAATCCCACATCCATAATCCCAAAATAAATACACAACACAACCAACAGAATCAACTGCTACATCACATTAGAAGGATCGAACATCACCGCAATTCATATAATAACAACAAATGATGATAATACAAGGTAAGATAAGTAAATCAGTTCATCAGCAATAAATCACGAGAAAATGGTAGAACCAACTCAAATGTGGCATAAAGGAAACACTTCAATAACAGAAAAACTAATACGTAACAATGATCCCACAATATATATGTCAATAATAAGGAAATCAACACGAGTAAAGTAATTATGAAAATTAACATGACAAATAGAGAGACAAAACTCTTCAGTTAAGTCAAATATGAGTCACATTAATCAAAGTATAAGACTCACAGGCATGTTTGACACAAACATATAGATGATCGTTAACATGCCTATACGTCGTACTCAATAAATAACACATAACAATTTATGATACATCTCCTACTCCCTCAAGCTAAGATTAGACCAAACACATACCTCGCTTTGCAACCAACTCAAAATTCCAACAAGCCTTTGCCTCGCGAGTTCGTCCAAACCTTCCAATAAAAATATGAAATTTAATTTAAAATTTCTTGTGGGGCCCACGCCTCAAAATCCGACAAAACTTACAAAATCCGACATCTCATTCAACTACGAGTCTAACCATATAAATTTTATCAAAATCTGACATCAACTCAACCCTCAAATCTTCAAATTAAACCAAGAGGATTTTCAAGATTTTACCATCTAAAATAACCAACTAAATGTTAAGAACAACGATAGATTTGAATAATCTAACAAAAATTGAGTTAAGAACACTTACCCCGATATTTTTCTTGAAAATGTCTCGAACAATCATGTCACTCGAGATCCGTTGGTGCAAAAATAAAAGAGTGAGACGAGTTTGCACTTTATTCTGCTACTCAGGGATTTTTTCTTTGTGTTCATGATCCTCCTCTCGCGTTCGCAAAGAACAAAATTTCCGAAAATTATTTTCCGAACTCTTTTCGTACAGCCTCTAGTATAATAATCATAACGTTTTCTACAGATGTCCAAATAACTATTATAATTTTTTCCTGAACACTAGATTCAAAGAGCTACAACTTGTATTTTTTAATCATCTAAAAGTTCATTGTAGATTGAGAGATATGAGCCTCTGAAATAACACCTACGCAACATAATTTATTCTTCTTCGTGAACGCAAGGCTCTCGTCGTGAACGCAGAGAAAAATCCCAGAAGCCAAATCCTTCTTCGAGAACGCAAGAGGACCCTCGCGGAGGAAAAGAACAATACCAGATACCAGCTTCGGCTATTGCAAAATAGCACAAAATGATTTGTAACCACCCCGAAACATACCCGAGGCTCCCGGGACACAAGTCACATTCAACATTACGAAGCTACTCCAACTTCCGAAATTCCATTATGTCCCTCGGATCAAAATCTCACTATCGAACAGGAAACTTTGAATTACAAATTTTCTAAAAAACGATCTGATCCAGGTCGTTTTAAGTCCGTTTCTTACCAAACTTCAGAGACATATCTTAAATCACATATAAGACATGTATCGGGCGCCAAAACCAAAATACAGGCCTGATACCATCAAGTTCTAATCACAATTCATTTCCAAAACTCATAGAGATTTCCAAAAAATAATTTTCTTTTAAAATTTATTTCTCGGGCTTGGGATCTCGGTATTCAATTGCGGGCATATGGCTAAGTCCAATATTTTTCCACGGACCCTTCGGGACCGTCAAATTACGAATTCAGATCCGGTACCGTTTACCAAAAATGTTGATCGAAGTCAACTCAGTTGAATTTTAAAGCTCTAATTCATATTTTAATCCATTTTTCACATAAAACCCCTCTGGAACCTTATACGGACTATGCGCGCAAGTTGAGGAATGATTAATAACGCTTTTCAAGGTCTTAAAATATCGAGATAATTATTTAATTTAAAGATGATATTTTGGGTCATCACATTCTCTACCTCTAAAACAAACGTTCGTCCTTAAACATACTAAGAATTATTCTTAGCGTACCAAATTGATGATTTTTATTTTACACAAATACTCGTGGTTGATCCCACATTACCACATTCTACATGAGTTCGATAACACCATTTCAATTGGGATTATTTCCTTTATCCATCTTTGTAATCTTTCAAACCAAATTTACACACTCTAATCATTTCCAGAAATTCAAATTTTCACATCAACTCACGATATTAGTCTCGACTGGTTATTGCAACCCGTGCCTACACACCCATGAAATTCTGGGTATGACATTCTCCTCCACTTAGGGTCATTCATTCTCCAATGAGAAGTAGAGTCCACCCTCAACCGCACAAAGTAACTTATCTCATTCTTCGCACATCTTAATGTCCCAAAATTTTCTAACTCCCAATTCTTTTTACAATATTTCGGTAGAGACTCCCCTGTAATTGGGCATATCCACTTGCCAGAGTAACACCAAAGCAACTTCTAACGCCACATCTACAACTCAACAATTCACCACATTGTGTATATCAACAATAGTAATCTCCACATTACGAGCATGACATTATCATAACGAAATAGGAAAATGAAACACATCATATGTATGACCATGACCACTTCCCTGCTTTTAATAGTTGTTCATAAATCACAACATTGCCAAGTAACCTCATGTTAACAAAATCTCATTTCAAACCTTCACTTTACTAACAATGAGGCATAGAGACCTTATAATTACTTACCCGCGTTAAGAATCACATTTAACACCACCTAGGCGCTAACCTCAATAGGCTAATACTCAATGTTTACAATGTAAAAATTGTTGAATATGAATAGAAATATAGAATAATTATCAAGTAAGCCTAACAGGCATGACTCCCTATTAATATTATCGTACAAATTATCTTTTACAAAGAGGGAATTTGACACTCAAAAATATTTCACCACAAGGACCATGTCGTCATATAACTCCACTATGGCTTGTAGCCCGGTTTAAATATTTCACATCATACAAAAATGCGAGGATCTCATTCTTAGTTCCGAATCACAAGTATTTTGCATATTGTGCCAACTTAAATTTTCCATTTTCTTCGTTCAAAATATTTTTCGTTCCAAATCACAATGCATAATGATAGACATTGCTATCTCCATTTAATTTCCCAACAAGAGTTTTCACATAAGTATATTTTAGAATTACTAAACCCATTCATAAGTGGAGCATAATAGGAGTACTTGCCTCGATACTCAGAACTGAATCTAATTAAGGAAATTGTTATATTACAATAATTCGATAACGTACTTTTAACGAAACCGTCTGGTGTAGCGACCTCTGCTATACCATAGAAAATATAACAACAGACTGGGTCTCCACCTCTTGAAGTCTCACCTCTACCTTTAACATCCTGACCAATACCTCTGGCAGGTCATGTAAGTGGAATAGTAACTAAAATATGGCACGTAGCCTGGCTACTTATATAAAAATATGTTTCTTCAAAGTTTAGGAAATTTTTCACATGATGTTCCTAGTACCTACCACCTTCATATCAATCCCTTTGAGGGTTCGGATGCTCAAACTAAGTCTATAATAGACAACTGGAATAACCATTATATGAACCCCGTGTCGGTGGTGTAATAAAAGAACTTACTTGGAACACCCCTAGTAACCAGATATATTGACTGAGCTGGTCGACTGCCCAAGCCCTTACCATAACAATTTTTAGTTGTATATTAGAATCCACGGAACCTTTAGAACCTCAAGACGTATTCGTCTCATTAGATTCCTCTTTCCTCATCCAAAATGCATTCTAAAATCTTGACAATTCCTAACACTAGCCGAAATGAAGTATTAACTCGTAGCTCTCAAGTCGTGTAAAATTTCAAGATTATAATTGAGTCCTTTATGGAGTCAATAGACTCGCTCTTTAGCTGTAGGAACCAAAGTAGGAGTATGATGGCTAATTTATTGAAACTAATAATATATTATGACGTAACCGCTCAAACCCTATGTGCTTCACATTACAGAGAATCCTGGAAAAATACTCTTTCAAAAGCATTTCTAAAAACTGAACCAAGTAGGTGGTGTTGTATTGACTAGTTTTCTTTTTCCATAGGCCTGTCACAAACACCGGCGGCCAATTTCTTCTTTTTATTATATGAACTCAACACTGCTGATCTACCCCATTTATTCATATAATTTTTCATTAGTCTTTTGGGTAACTCTTACACTTATTTATGCACAATGATCAAAAAGGTGAAGCTCCATACGTATAAATCTTTGCACAAACCATATAGTCCAGAAGGTCGGCAACCACTGTACTCCCTTCGAAGCACCGCAAAATCCGCAATTGTGACTTCGATGCCAGGTAGACCTTCTGTAATTTAAAGTTATTTGTCTAACCCCTTTATCATTGAATTATTGGTTTATTATAGAGGTAGACACACCAAGTTCCAAACTTATCCCTGGCAAAGTCTCATGCCTTAAATATGCGTAAACATTTGGGGAACATTTCAATATCATATATATACATTTCGTGCCAAAACTGACATAGCACATGACCCTATAATTCATCCTTTGACAGCAGACTTCCTCATTTATCTTGAAGTCATAGGTCACAACATTTGATAATCCACAATATTTACCTTTCCAACTTAAACAAACTAACTAGACGTCAAGGTCCGTTACAACCCTAAATGATCCGTCCGCATCTTTAGTCAGAACCATAATGAGTCTAGTAAATACATAATCTTTCTATCACCTCTTGGAGGAATCTGTCATCTGAATTACGGAAAAATCAAACACATTGCTTTCATTGGGGCTCCATCTCTTGTCCGATTGTAGATGCATTGCTTGATGTCGAGATTTGCGATAGAACAAGAATAGACGAGTTCAATCATCAATAATTGAATAAATTCGCACGACATTGTAGATTAGAAGTGAATATTTCTTTTTTCCTAAAAATCCATAGCCTCTGAAAGATAAGTACTGACATCTCTATACCGATCCTTCAAACTCTACTAAGCTTGTCCGTAAATTGTGAGACATACGCAACCTAGAGCTCTGATACCAATTTGTCTCGAGCCGGATTTTTTCGCCCTCGAGAGTCGTGATGGCGTTTACTAGTGAAAACTAGGAAAGCCAACCAACTGAACTATTTACCTTGTTTCCATTTTTAATCCGATAACAATTAAGAGCTAACATTTAGATAATAATAGTATTGAATAAGCGGAAGGCTGCATTATAAAGTTTTTAAATAATACTGCTAATACCAATCCATAACAAATCTACCCAAGACTGGTGTCACAACTTCACAGACTGTCTAAGAGTACTACAAATAAAGATCTGAAAGAAATAAATATATCATTGTCTCTGGAAATACATGAAGGAAGCAAGAATAATAGATAGAAGGAGATGCCAAGGCATGTGGACGCCTGCAGGACCACCTCGGGTCGCCTGATGAACAAGAAATAGCGAATCACACTACGGTACAAAGTCCACAGCACTTGGATTCAAAAAAGAGTATAATAAGTGTAGTATCAGCACAACCGACCCCATGTACTGGTAAGTGCCTGGCCTAACCTCAGCGAAGTAGAGACGAGGCTAGTAGCGGACAACCAAATAAACCTGTGTAATATAGCGTACAAGAATAGTAGGAAGCAGATAACAATGATGGCAACAATGACATCGGTGATATAAAAAAATAGGCAACAAAAAACACCATAAATATTGCTCAACGAATAATGTATGCAAGTGCAATCAATTAATCAAGTCCTTCAACTATAAATATCTTTCAAATATATTTCCTTCAAGCAAGCATCTTTCGAATATAACTCTTTAGAGTAAAGGTCACATTGTGACGCCTCATTTCATAATCAAATCATATATTTCCTTCGGCACCTTGTACCCACAAATTTCTGTTACACATTGCGCTGCAACGTTCTCAGGTTACTCAGTTCATAGGGTCCATATCCCAATACAATTTAAGAATGTTCACAGAGCCTCATTTACTTAACAAGAAGTAGAGTACAACTTCTAAACCCATTTGAAACTTATCACGAAAAGATGAAGTTATTTTTAGAAATCATTTGAGTAAATAAAGTACTATGTTTCAATTAAAATACAAGATCGAATAAATTATTATATTTACCAAAGGATTTGATAAATTAACTTGGTTGAAATTCCATCTTAAGTAAAGTGCAACCGCAAACGGTTTAAGAAAAATTTAGTTGAGAAATCAATTGAACTAAAAATGTAACAACTGGTGAAATTTGAAGTATTGAATATATACAAAACAAAAAAGGCGACGTATTGATAACACTTGAATTTATAGCAACAATTATAAATTAGACAAAATAATCACGGAAGGAGTACGTCTAGCAAAGACATAACAACCGCGGATCTCCCAGGATAACGTCCTATAGTCCCCAGATATAAATATCTATTGGATCTTCCGGGTTCAGTCCCTAGTCCAATTCATATTGCACGGGGATCCACCGAAATTCTGATCAATAGTCCTAAATGAAAATACCCAGTACTAGGGGAATCTACACGGTGCATTTCCGTAGTTCCATATATTTATGCAGGGGGATCTCCCGGGAATCTAACCCATAGTCCCAAAGTAAATGTGCAGGGGGGTCTCCTGGAAATCTAACCCGTAGTCCAAAGTAAATGTGCAGGGGGGTCTCCCCGGAATCTAACCCTATAGTCCCAAAGTAAATGTGAAGGGGGATCTCCCGGGAATCTAACCCATAGTCCCAAAGTAAACAAACAAGGGGAGCTACCGGAATCCCACATCCATAGTCCCAAAACAAAATGCACAACACAACCAACAAAATTAATAGTTACATCACAATAGAAGGATCGAACATCACAGCAATACATATAATAACAACAAATGACAATAATACAAGGTAAGATAAGTTAATCAGTTCATCAGCTATAAATCACGAGAAAATGGTAGAACTAGCTCAATGGAATAACCATAGAAAAGAATACTGGCATAAAGGAAACAGTTCAATAACGGAAAAACTAATACGTAACAATGATCCACAATATATAAGTCAATAATAAGGAAATCAACATGAGTAAAGTAGTTATGACAATATAACATGACAATTAGAGAGATAAAACTCTTCAGTTAAGTCAAATATGAGTCACATTAATCAAAGTATAAGACTCACGGGCATGTTTGACACAAACATATAGATGTTCATTAACATTCCTATACGCCGTACTCAATAAATAACACATATCAATTAATGATACATCTCCTACTCCCTCAAGCTAACGTTAGACAAAACACTTACCTCGCTTTGAAACCAATTCAAAATTCCAACAAGCATTTGCCTCGCGAATTCGTCCAAAGCTTCAAATCTAGCCATAATAAGTAAATCTACTCAATAGAAAATGTACGAATAAATTCCATATAAAAATAATAATTTTCCAACAAAAATCTGAAATTTAATTTAAAATCGCTTGTGGGGCCCACACCTCAAAATCCGAAAAAACTTACTAAATCCGACATCTCATTCAACTACGAGTCTAACCATACCAATTTTATCAAAATCCGACATCAACTCAACCCTAATATCTTCAAATTAAACCAAGAGGGTTTTCAAGATTTTACCAACTAAAATAACCAATTAAATGTTAAAAACAACGATAGATTTGAGTAATCTAACAAAATGTTAAGAACACTTACCCCGATATTTTTCTTGAAAATCTCTCGAAATATCATGTCACTCGTGCTCTGTTGGTCCCAAAATGGAAGAGTGAGACGAGTTTGGACTTTATTCTGCTGCCCAGGGATTTTTTCTTTGTGTCCGCGGTCCTCCTCTCGCGTTCGCGAAGAACAAAATTTCCAAAAATTATTTTCCCAACTCTTTTCGGGCAGTCTCTTGTATAATAATCATAACGTATTTTGTTGATGTCCAAATAACTATTATTGTATTTTTCTGAAAACTAGATTCAAAGAGCTACAACTTTTATTTTTGAATCATCTCAAAATTCATTGTAGATTGAGAGATATGAGCCTCTGAAGTAAGACCTACGCAACAGAATTTCTTCTTCTTCGCGAACGGGAGGCTCTCATCGTGAACGCAAAGAACAAAATCCAGAAGCCAAATCCTTCTTCGCGAACGCAAGAGGACCCTCGCGGAGGAAAATAACAATACCAGATACCAGCTTCGGCTATTGCAAAATTGCATGAAATGATCCGAAACCACCCTGAAACATGCCCGAGGCTCCCGGGACACAAGTCACATTCAACATTACAAAGCTACTCTAACTTCTAAAATTCCATTATGTTCCTCTGATCAATATCTCACTATCGAACCAGAAACTTTGAATTACCAATTTTCTAAAAAATGATCTGATCCAGGTCGTATTAAGTCCGTTTGTTACCAAACTTTATAGACATATCTTAAATCACATATAAGACATGTATCGGGCGCCGGAACCAAAATACGGGCCCGATACCATCAAGTTCTAATCACAATTCATTTCCAAAACTCATAGAGATTTCCAAAAAATAATGTTCTTTTAAAATTTATTTCTTGGGCTTGGGATCTCGGAATTCAATTCTAGGCATACACCTAAGTCCCATATTTTTCCACGAACCCTTCGGGACCGTCAAATTATGGATCCGGATCCGGATTCGTTTACCTAAACGTTGATCAAAGTCAACTCAGTTGAATTTTAAAGCTCTAATTCATATTTATATCCATTTTTCATATAAAACCCATATGTAACCTTATATGGACTATTCACGCAAGTAGAGGAATGATTATAATGCTTTTCAAGGTCTAACAATATCGAGATAAATATTTAATTTAAAGATGATATTTTGGGTCATCACATTCTCTACGTCTAAAACAGATGTTCGTCCTCAAACGTACTAAGAATTATTCCTCGCGCACAAAATTTATGATTTTTCTTTTACACAAATACTCGCGGTTGATCCCACATTACCACATTCGACATGAGTTCGATAACACCATTTCAATTGGGATTATTTTCTTTATCCATCTTTGTAATCTTTACAACCAAATTTCTTACACTCTAATCATTTCCAGAAAGTTCTGATTTTCACATCAACTCACGATATTAGTCTCGACTGGTTATTGCAACCCGTGCCTACACACCCATGAAATTCGGGGTATAACATTCTCCCCCACTTAGGGTCGTTCACCCTCAAATGAGAAGTAGAGTCCACCCTCAAACGCACAACGTAACTTATCTCTTTCTTTGCACATCTTACTGTCCCAAATTTTTCTAACTCCCAAATTTTTTTCAAATATTTCGGCAGAGTCTCCCATGTAATTGGGCATATCCACCTGCCAGAGTAAAACCAAAGCAGTTTCTAACAACACATCTACAACTTAACAAATCACCACATTGTATATATCAACAATGGTAATCTCCACATTACGAGCATGACATTATCATTATGAAATAGGGACATGAAACACATCATATGTATGACCATGGCCACTTCTCTGGTATTAGTAGTTGTTCATAAATCACAACATTGCCAAGTAACCTCATGTTAACAAAATCTCATTTCAAACCTTCACTTTACTAACAATGAGGCATAGAGACCTCATAATTACTTACCCACGTTAAGGAGTCACATTTAACGCCACCTAGGCGCTAACCTCAATAGGCTAAAACTCAATGTTTACAACGCAAAAATAGTTTAATACGAATATAAATATACAAGAATTATCAAGTAAGCCTAACAGGCATGACTCCCTATTAATATTATCGTACAAATTTAATTTTTACAAAGAGGGAATTTTACACTCAAAAATAATTTACCACAAGGACCTCGTCCTTATATAACCTCCACTGTGGCTTGTAGCCCAGTTTAAATATTACACATGTTACAAAAATGCGAGGATCTCAACCTTAGTTCCGAATACAAGTATTTTGCATATTGTGCCAACTGAAATTTTCCATTTCCTTCTTTCAAAATATTTTTCGTTCAACCAAATCACTACACATAATGATAGGCATAGCTATCTCTATGAATTTCCCAACATGAGTATTCACAAATGTATATATTAGAATTACGAAGCCCATTCATAAGTGGAGCATAATAGGAGTACTTGCCTCGATACTCAGAATCGAATCTAATTAAGGAAATTATTATTTTACAATAATTCGATACCGTACTTTAACGACACCGTCTGGTGTAGCGACCTCTGCCATACCATAGAAAATATAACAACGGACTGGGTCTCCCCCTCTAGGAGTCTCACCTCTACCTCTAACATCCTGACGATACCTCTGGCTGGTCATGTAAGTGGAATGGTAACTAAAATATAGCACGTAGCCTGGCTGCTTTTATAAAAATATGTTTCTTCAAAGTCTAGGAAAATTTTCACATGATGTTCCTAGTACCTACCACCTTCATATCAATCCCTTTGAGGGTTCGAATGCTCAAACTAAGTCTATACTAGACAACTAGAATAACCATTATATGAACCTCGTGTTGTTGGTGTATTAAAAGTACATACTTGGAACACCCCTAGTAACCAGATATATTGACTAAGTTGGTCGACTGCCAAAGCCCTTACCATAATGATTTATAGTTGTATATCAGAATCCACGGAATCCTTTAGAACCTTAAGACCTATTGGTCTCATTAGATTTCTCTTTCCTGATCCAAAATGCATTCTAACATCTTGACAATTCCTAACACTAGCCGAAATGAAGTATTAACTTGTAGCTTTCAAGTCGTGAAAAATTTCAAGATCATAATTGAATCCTTTAATGAGTCTATAGACTCGCCTTTTAGCTGTAGGAACCAAAGTAAGAGTATGATGGCTAATTTATTGAAACTACTAATATATTATGACATAACTGTTCAAACCCTATGTGCCTCACATTACAGAGAATCCTTGAAACATACTCTTTCAAAAGCATTTCTAAGAACTGAGCCAAGTAGGTGGTATTGCATTGGCTAGTTTTCGCTTTTCATAGGCCTGCCACAAACACCGACGGCCAATTTCTTCTTTTTGCTATATTGACTCAACACTGCCGAGCTACCCCATTTATTCATATACTTTTTTGTTAGTCTTTTGGGTAACTCTTACCCTTATTTATACACAATGATCACAAAGGTGAATCTCCATACGGATAAATCTTTGCACAAACCATATAGTCCAGAAGGTCGGCAACCACTGTACTCCCTTCGAAGCACCGCAAAATCCGCAATCGTGACTTCGACGCTAGGTAGATCTTCTGTAATTTAAAGTTATTTATCTAACTCCTTTAATATTGAATTATTGGATTATTATGGAGGCAGACATACCACAAGTTCCAACCTTATCCCTTGCAAAGTCTTATGCCCTAAATATCCGTGAACATTTGGGGAACCTTTCAGTATCCATATACACATTTCATGCAAAAATGATATAACACATGACCTATAACTCATTCATTGATAGTGGACTTCCTTACTTAGCTCGAAGTCATAGGTCACAACATCTAATAATGCACAATGTTTGTCTTTCCAACTCATACAAATCAACTAGACGTCAAGGTCCGTTACAACCCTAAATGATTCATCCTCATATTTAGTCAGAACCATAACGGGTCCAATTACAATCTTTCTATCCCTTTTTGGAGGAATCCGTCTTCTGAATTACAGCAAAATCAATCCCATTGCTTTCATTGGGGCTCTATCTCTCGTTCGGTTGTAGACGCATTGCTTGATGTAGAGATTTTCATAGAACAAGAATAGACGAGTTCAATCATCAATAATGGAATAACTTCGCACGATAGAGTAAAATAGATGTGAATATTATTTTCCTAAAACTCCATTGCCTCTAAAAGATAAGTATAGACGTTTCCTAACCGATCCTTACGACTCTACTAAGCTTGTCCGTGAATTGAGAGACCTACGCAACCTAGAGCTCTGATACCAACTTGTCATGACCCGGATTTTTCCACCCTCGGGAGTCGTGATGGAACGTACTAGTGAAAGCTAGGCAATCCAACCAATTGAATTATTTACCTTCTTTTTGTTTTTAATCCGATAACAATTAAGAACCAATAAATACATAACAATAGAATTTAATAAGAGGAAGGCTGCATTGTAAAGTTTTAAAATAATACTGCTTATATCAATCCAAAACAAATCTACCCAAGACTGGTGTCACAATTTCACAGACTGTCTAGGAGTACTACAAATAAAGGTCTGAAAGAAAGAAATACAACACTATCTCTAGAAATACATGAAGGAAACAGGAATAGTAGATAGAAAGAGATCCCAAGGCATGCAGACGCCTATAGGACTATCTCGAGGTGCGTGATGAACAAGAAATAGCAAATCTCACTGCGGTCCGAAGTCCACAGCACTTGGATTTGAACAAGAGTATACAGAGTGTAGTATTCACACAACCGACCCCATGTGCTGGTAAGTGCCTAGCCTAACTTCAACGAAGTAGTGATGAGGCTAGGACAAGACTACCAAATAAAACTGTGCAATATAGCGTGGAAGAATAATAGGAATCAAATAAATGATGGCAATAATGATCATTCGGTGATATAAAAAAAATAGGCAACAAAAAAAAACACCATAAATATTGCTCAACGAATAATGTATACAAGTGCAATCAATTAATCAAGTCCTTCAACTATAAATATCTTTCAAATATATTTCCATTAAGCAATCATCTTTCGAATAAAACTCTTTTTGAGTAAAGGTCACATTGTGATGCCTCATTTCATAATCATAAATAATATATATTTCCCCCGGCACCTTGTACCCACAGATTTCTATTTTACATTGAACAACAATGTTCTCAGGTTACTCAGTTCATAGGGTCCATAGCCCAATACAATTTAAGAATGTTTAAGGAGCCTCATTTACTTAACATGAGGTAGAGTATAAATTCTAAACCCATTTGAAACTCATCACGAAAAGATGCAGTTATTTTTAGAAATCATTTGAGTACATAAAGTACTATGTTTCAATTAAAATACAAGATCGAATAAATTATTACTTTTACCAATGGATTTGATAAATTAACTTGGTAGAAATTCAATCTTAAGTAAAGTACAACTGCAAATGGTTTAAGGAAAATTTATTTGAGAAATCAATTGAACTAAAAATGTAACATTTGCTGAAATTTGAAGAATTGAATATATACAAAACAAATAGGGCGAGGTATTGTCAACACTATGAATTCCCACATAAAGAATCACAACCATAAATGAAAATATAAAATGACAATAAGAGAGAAAAAGCTCTTCAGTTAAGTCAAATAAGAGTAACAATCAAAGTATAAGACTCACGGACATACTTCACACCAACGTATAGGTACTCGTCAACATGCCTATACGTCATACTCAAAAAATAACACATAACAATTTATGATAATCCTACTCTCTCAAGCTAAGATTAGACCAAACACTTATCTCGCTTTGCAACGAATTCAAAATTCCAACAAGCCTTTGCCACACGAATTCGTTCAAAGCTTCAAATCTAGCCATAATAATTAAATCTAGCCAAAAATTATTTTCCAAACTCTTCTCGTATACCCTCTAGTATAATAGCCATAACATTTTATGCCGATTTTCAGATGACTATTATAACATCTTTCGGAAAACTAGATTCAAAGAGATACAATTTTAGTTTTTGAAGCATCTCAAAATTCGATGTATATTGAGAGATGTGAGCCTCCGAAGTAAGACCTGCGTAACAGAATTTCTTCTTCTTTAGAACGCGAGGCTCACGTCGCGAACGCGAAGAACAAAATCCCAAAAGCCATATTCTTCTTCGTGAATGCTTGAGTACCCTCGCGTACATGGAGAACAACACCAGATACCAGCTTCAACTATTGCAAAATAGCCCGAAATGATCCGAACCATCCCGAAACATACCCGAGGCCCCTGGGACCTCAACCAAACATGCCAACCAATCGTAAAACATCACTCAAACTTGTTCCAATCTCCAGAATGCTGAAAACAATATCAAAACACAACTTTTACATCGGATCAAGCCTAAGAATTTCAAAAAGTCTCAAATTACGCTTTCGATCAAAATGTCTTTCAAAACCTCGTCCGAATGACCTGAAATTTTGCACACAAGACACATTCAACATTATAAAGCTACTTCAACTTCCGGAAATCCATTGTGTTCCTCGGATCAAAACCTCACTATCGAACCCAAAACTTCAAATTTTCTCAAAAATGATCTGATCGAAGTCGTTTCAAGTCTGTTTCTTACCAAACTTCAGAGACTTATCTTAAATCACATATATGACCTCTACCGGTCGCCGAACCAAAATACGGACCTGATACCATGAAGTTCTAATCACAATTCATTTCCAAAACTCATAGAGATTTCCAAAAAATAATTTTCTTCTAACATTCATTTCTCAGGCTTGGGACCTCGGAATTCAATTTCGGGCATACGCCCAAGTCCCATACGAATCCTTCGGGACCGTCAAATTACGGGCCCGTATCCGGTTCTGTTTACCCAAAATGTTGACCGAAGTCAACTCGGTAAAATTTTAAAGCTCTAATTCACATTTTAATCCATTGTTCACATAAAAACCCTCCAGAACATTATACGAACTGCGCATGCAAGTCGAGGAATGACTAATTACGCTTTCAAGGTCTTAAAATACTGAGATAATTGTTTAATCTAAAGATAACATTTTGGGTCATCACATGGCGAATGTAGAGTACAGTTACTGGGTTCCTGGGAACCCGGTAACTTTTGCAAAGACCCTGTGTTTTTATTAAAAAATCTGTTAAATATCAACGAATATATAATTGTGAACGCAGTTATTACTGTAAATTAATTTGAGATTACAATAGGAACCTATAAATTTTAAATTCCGGATCAGCCTCTGCTAGCATAATATGTTGGAAGTTCATACACAGGTGCACTGATCACTAGTATATTATGCTGGACCGGTCCTTGTTGCAGAAAAATAATGGTTATTTTTAATGACTTTGCAAATGCTGACTATTTTTGAATGATCAGTCCGAAAACTGGGGGCTATTTGCAGTCGTACCCTATTTTTATGCCACCTTTTAACCTATACACTTATTTTTAAAAATTATTGAATTGGTAAGAAACTAACAAAAAATTGGTAATAATATGATCATTATACCCCTTCCAAAACGTATAAATGTTGAAACAAGCATACACAAATTCCAAATCTCCTACATATCTCCTCCATCTGTCCGTCTCTCCTAAGATCGTGTCTCGCATTCAAATTCCATATTCAAATTCAAATTCAAATACACTGTAAGTATTCAAATTCATCTCCAGAATTTAAAATAGTTTTTGAATTATATATTTTCTGATTGATTGATTAAAGTTGTTTGATGAACTTCACTGATATGTTGAATTTGCATTCCAAATCTATGCGAAGATGAATTCTAACATTCTAAGCTGAAGTTATTTTGTAAATGAGCTGGCAAATAACACAACAAAGAAGAAATTATATTAAAACATTATATGATTGTTTTAAAACTTCGGCATAGTTGCTGAAGTTTCTTTGTTAATAATTAAAAGCTAAACTTTTTTCGTACACTAGGTAAAATAATAAAACATAAATTAAAATTACATATTTCACAAAAAAACTTCAGCATAGGTGTTGAAGTTTTTTAGTTACTATTTAAAACATCAGCAAGATGAGCTGAAGTTTTCCTCCTACACTGGGTCAAAAGAAATAAGCATAAATTAAAATTTCATATTGTACAAAAAAAACTTCGGCAAAAATGATGAATTTTTTTAGTTATTATATAAAAACTTCAACAGTAGGAGCTGAAGTTTTCCTCGTACATTGGATAAATTAAAAATTCATGTTGCACCAAAAAAACTTCGGCATAGATGCTGAAGTTTTTTAGTTATTACTTAAAAACTTCAGCAGGAGGAGCTGAAGTTTTCCTCCCACACTTGCTAAATTATAAATTCATATTGCACCAAAAAACTTCTGCATAGGTGCTGAAGCTTTTTAGTTATTATTTAAAAACTTCAACAGAAGAAGCTGAAGTTTTCCTCCTACACTGGGTAATTTAAAAATTCATATTGTACCAAAAAACTTTGGCATGGGTGCTAAAGATTTTTAGTTAATATTTAAAAACTTAAGTATGAAGAGATGAAGTTTTGCTCTTACATTAGGTAAAAAATAAAAAATAAATTAAACATTCATATTGAATCAAAAAACTTCGGCATATGTGCTGAAGGTTTTTAGCTATTATTTAAAAACTTCAGCAGGAGCAGCTGAAGTTTTCCTCCTACATTGGGTAAAAAATAAAAAATAAATTAAAATTTCAACTTCAGCGCTACTGCTGAAGTTTTTTAGGTAACCTGTAAAAACATTCGCTAATGGAGCTAAAGTTTGAATATAATTAATATTAAAAATATGCAGGAAAAACTTAAAACAAAAACTTAATATTTCATTAAAATAATAAAAAAGATAAATCAAATTACATAAATAACAAAAAAAATTTAATCGTCTATATCATCATCATCATTGTCACTACCAGATGGACTAGCATCTTCATCATCAAGATTATTAAATCTTGCATACATCACAAGCGTATCAAACTTGTTGTTAATTTCTTCCAGCTCCCTGTCGTATTTGTCTATGAGCTCATCCAATTTAAGGTCAAATGCCTCTATAATGTCTTGCTTGATTTCTTCCGGCATTTTCTTGATGACAGCATCCATTTTTCTCCTTTTTGTATTTTATGTCAGCTAAAATATATGTGTTTGAGTCAATAAACTCACAAGTAATAGCGTGCTTATATAGGGGAAAAAACTTCTGCATGGTATATGAAAAGGCGAAGAGGAATTTTAAAGGTTGTATAATAAAAAGCGTGCATGAATATGATAGGAATGTAATTATTGCACTAACACACACCCCCAAACACAATATAATTACTACATTAATAGTATAGGTTACTCCTATATACTATGCAATTAATGTTGAAACATGCTCAAGTTTGTTGAATTCATTTACTAAAACTTCAGCCCAATGTGCTAAAGTATTTAGTTCATTTCTAAAATCATCAACACTTAATGAGCTGATGTTTTTTTTCCTTTATTGATGAATCCTCGTCATACAATAAACTTCAGCTGATAAGCTAGAGTTATTAAGCTTATGTCTAAAAACTTCAGCACTTAATAAGTTGAAGTTTTCTGTGCAGGATTCATTAATTATTTCATACATCTTTTTCCAAAACAACTTCAGCAGAAGATGCCTAAGTGATGTAGTTCATTTGTAAAAATTTCAGCACAAACAACCTAAAAATTCTTCTGTTCACTTTCGTAATACTTGCCACTAAACATGAATCTGCAGGATGAGTTCGATTTGCATTTTTATAATTTTCAATGGGAGTTGGACTTCTGATTTCAAATACTTGGATCATGCTACAAAACTTGTTCTACTAAATAAGGACATATCATTCAATACTTTCCTGAAGAAAATTAGTGAAGTTGCAAATATTGATTCAACCAAATATGCACTAAAAGTATGGTTTGAAATCAAACTAAATACAAGCAAAGGAATGCTTGTAACTTCAAATGAAGAACTCAGTACGTGTAAAAAATTTCTTACAACAGATTCAGCCTCCAGGAATTGCCATTTCGTCATCGAAAAAATACAACCTTCAGAATCTGCAACATTCAACCAATCTCTTGCATATGCTATAGATTCAGAACCGCTTGCTGACTATCAACAGGAAGTACGACAACCAATAACGGATGTAGACAATAGGCAACAACCTTCTAATATTACAGTTGCTTCAGAATATATCGTGCTGCAACAATTATCCCTCCTCCAATAAATTTACACCAGTTTGTCGATGCCAAAGAAGAAGAAGGATAGCTAATAATGTAAATTGAAAACCAACACACAATCCAACAAAGCTTTTTCTTACCTTCTTCAATGACAAGAAACAACTATGATGAAGTAAACATTGAACTTATACCGATAACATTAGATATAATTGAATAAATTGATGGAAGTTCTTGTGCTTCTCAGTAATCAAGAAAAAGAGTGAGGAGAAAGGTGAAATAATCTCCACCATGTAAAATACTTAGGCATGATGTGTTGCTTGAGGAAATAAGAGTTGGATCAATCTTTGAAAATAAACAAAACATGACTAAATTTCTCTGCAGCTTGGAGATAAAATAAAAAGTTGAATTCACTACTGTTAAATCATGTTCCAAGAGATACGAGCTGAAATACTTTGTGGACAAATGTGGTTGGAATGTACATGCTACCAGAATAAAAAATTTCACACTGTTCAGGGTGATAAAATATCATAACATCCATGAATGCTCGGTTGATGAAGGAAAATCATATTAGAAGCATGCTACATCAAATTTTATAAGTGAACAAATTATAGAACATGTTCGAGGCAAAAAGATAGAGGTTACACTAGAGTTTGTAGAAAATGAAATAAAAAAAAATGGAATTGATATTGGTTATCACAAGGCATGGCGTGCTATTTAAAAAGTGATTGCTTGCATAAGGGGAACACCTAAAGAGAACTACTAGATTCTTCCTTCATACCTACACATAATGGTGGCCAAAAACCAAGAAACATACACAAGCATAAAAAGAGATGCGCGGAATAGATAAGCAAAACAATACTAACCATCTGACTGAAGTTTCAAATGTTACTATTTGAAAATTTTTACACCTTATGATTTGTTTTTTTTTGTATTTCAATGTACTCATTTTCTTATATGTTCTTTGCTCATGCGACATCAATAGCTAGTTAGTGCTACTGTAGACCTGTTATTGTGGTAGATGCAACATTTTTGAAGTCAAAATATCATGGTGTTCTATTTGTTACTGTATCAAAGGATGCAAACAATCAAATCTTTCCTCTATGTTTTGGTGTAGCAGATTCAGAAAATAATGAGGCATACATTTAGTTCTTCGGGAAAATGAGAAAAGCAATTCAAGTCCGTCGTGAACTGTTTTTCTTGTCATATGGAAACCAATCAATCGCAAATGGGATTAGAAAGGATTTTCCTGAAGCTCACCATGGTATATGCCTCTATCACTTTGAGAAAAATTTAAAGCAAAGACATGCAAAGGCCACGGTAATAAATCTTTTTCAAAGTGTTGCAAGGTCATACAAACATGAAGATTTTAATCAGTTAATGTCCCAACTCAAATGTATTGACAAAAAACATAAAATTACATAATGGAAGAGCCTCCCCAGAGATGGGCTCGATCGTGGTTCCTACGGCGACGTTATGATATGCAAACAACAAACATGGTAGAATCAATGAATTCTCTTTTAGTA
Source organism: Nicotiana benthamiana (assembly GCA_034376525.1). Lineage (NCBI taxonomy): Eukaryota > Viridiplantae > Streptophyta > Magnoliopsida > Solanales > Solanaceae > Nicotiana > Nicotiana benthamiana. The sequence continues at coordinate 88,861,225 of CM067337.1, read as the reverse complement.
AAAGGGAGAAAATGCCTATTTTAAGAATGTTAGATTTCATCCAAGAAAAGTTGGGAGAGTGGCTTTACGAATGGAGAAAAAAGGCAAATAAAATTTTTCATAGAGTATCAATATGGGCAGAAGAAGAGATGACTAAGAAGATGGACTTGGCTTGCAAAATTTTTGTGATTATATTTATTGACTTCAACTTTTTATATCTGTTTCATTGATTTACTGCTTACCTTAAAAAAAGTTCATACTTTTTCTTTTTGAAGCAAAAATACACTAATATAGTTTGTCTTAATTTTTTATTCCTTGTTACGTGTTCAACCTTGACTCAATGTTGTTTAGAATAAATAGTGAAGGAATTAAATTCATTGTGGATTTAAAGAAGAGAACTTGTAACTACCTGAATTCCATCTTGATGAATTGCCCTGTCCACATGGAATTGCTGCTATTAATAACAGATATTTGTAGAAATCCGATTACTATTCAAATTGGTATTCAAAGGAAACATGGTTGAAAACATATGAAGGACATGTGAATACCATGGGAGATCAAAAATCATGGGATATACCACAAAATATACAATCTGAGATCACAAAACCTCCCGGTGTAGAGATTTTACAAGGAAGAAGACAAAAGAAGAGGCATATACCTGCAACTGAATCATCAGTACCATTCAAGTCTACCAAATGCAGTCGATGTAAACAAGTCGGTAATGCAAGAACAACTTGCTTGTCTTCTTCAGCACCTCATCCATATTCCAAGATGCACATTGAAAAATACTCGAACCTTCAATAATCTTTGGTCACAATTTAGCTGTTTTTATTGTATGACATAATTGAAATGTGATTTTTTTCATAGCAGTAAAAACAAATAAGCTCTTTAAGTACTTACAGGTTTGGTTGCATTTTTCAAAAGTACACACTGACTTATGCGAGAAAAAAACTTCATGTTACAATATGTGAAATACATATCCTTAAACAAACACACACATGCACACATTCACACACATACACACATACGCGTACAACACACAAAAAGAAACACATGTACAAACAAAAGTTGCAACATCTCTAAGCTGAAGTTCTAGAAAAAGAGCTTAATAAAATCTAAGTACCACACTGCAACTAAGAAGTATAAAGCAAATACCAAAAAAAATAACAAGGATAATGCAATAGAAAGATAAGAACAAAGAGAATGACAATTACATTGATATAAAAAGAGATCAGAAAAACACACAAATTACAAACAAAACTTCAGCTCTCTAGGCTGAAGTTATACAAAATGAACCAAAAAAAATTTCAGCTCTATAGACTAAAGTAAACAAAAAAGCATAGAATTAAAACATAAAAAAAGGATTACAAACACTAACAATCATTACCACCACCTCCACCACCACCCCATCATCATCATCATCATAGTACTTCTCAACAACAACAACAACAACTACACAGTATAGTCCCACAAAGTGGGGTTTGAGGAGGGTAATATGTAGAAGAGCCTTACCCCTACCCGAAAGGGTAGAGAGGCTTTTTCCAATCGACCCTCGTCTCAGTGAAGGAAAGGGAAAAACAAAAACAAAAACAAAAGAGCATTAGTAAGTCCACCAGAAATAGCGTAAATAATTATCTAAACATAAGAACCATAAATGAAGTAGCATGCAATAATATCATACAGTAACTACCATAAGGGAGACACAATCCAAAACACAAATCATCTATGGATAGCCCTGCCAAGCCTCACCCAACCCCGGGTGAGTAGTACGAAAAACTCTAGGGGCCCCAATCCTACAACCCTGATACTAGACCTCCAGACTTTCCTATCAAGGGCCATGTCCTCGGAAACCCGCATTCTAGCCATGTCATGCCTAATCACCTCTCCCCAATACCTCTTAGGCCTCCCTCTGCCTCGCCGAACGCCGACCATCGCAAGCCGTTCACAACTCCTCACCGGGGCATCAGGACTTCTCCTCCGCACATGCCCGAACCACCTCAGCCTCGCTTTTCACATCTTTTCATCCACCGAGGCCACCCCCACCTTCTCCCGAATAACTTCATTTTTAATCTTATCTAACCTGGTGAGCCAACACATCCACCTGGGAATCCTCTTCTCCGCAACCTTCATTCTCTAAACATGATAGTCTTCACTGGCCAACACTCCGCCCCATACAACATTGCAGGTCTAACCACAGCTCTATAAAATTTACCCTTGAGTTTCTGTGGAACTTTCTTGTCACACAGGACTCCTGATGCAAGCCTCCACTTTGACCACCCATCTCTATACGATTGGTGACGTCCCCGTCAATCTCTCCGTCCCCGTGAATCACCGACCCAAGATATCTGACAGTGTCCCTCTTGGCGATGACCTGAGATCCAATCATCACGTCCCTGCCTACTTCGCTTGGCTCGGCGCTAAACTTGCACTCCATGTATTCTGTCTTAGATCTGCTTATTTTGAAACCCTTAGACTCGAGAGACTGTCTCCATACCTCTAACCTCTCAATAACACCGACCCTTGTCTCGTCTATCAAGACTATATCATCAGCAAATAGCATACACCAAGGCACATTCCCTTGAATATGTCGGGTTAGAGCATCCATCACCAAGGCAAACAAGAGAGGGCTAAGCGCCGATCCTTGATGGAGCCCCATAACCACTGGAAAATGGTCTGAGTCGCCACCCACCGTCCTAACCCTAGTCTTAGCTCTATCATACATGTCCTTGATTACACTGATGTAGGCTTCCGGCACGCTCTTCACCTCCAAGAACGTCCATAGCACCTCCCTTGGGAATTTGTCATACACCTTCTCCAAGTCGATAAGCACCATGTGCAGGTCCTTCTTCTTATCCCTGAACTGCTCCACCAGCCTCCTAACAAGGTGGATAGCTTCTGTAGTGGAGCGACCCGGCATGAAACCGAACTAGTTCGCAGATATAGATTTTATCTCCTTCATCCTCGCCTCGATCACCCACTCCCAGACCTTCATGGTGTGACTTATCAATTTGATACCCCCTATAGTTGTTGCAGCCCTGGATGTCCCCTTTGTTCTTGTACAAGGGCACCACTGTACTCCACCTCCACTCATCCGGTATCCTTTTGGTCCTAAAGATCGCATTGAACAACCTGGAGAGCCACTCCACTCCTGACCTACCCATGCACTTCCAGAACTCCACCGGGATCTTGGCAGGCCCGGTCGCTCGACCCCTACTCATCATACGCAAAGCCCCCATGACCTCCTCCGCCCTAATGCGCCTGCAGTAGCCAAGGTCTCTATGTTGCTCTGAATGCCCCAACTCCCCTAGCTCTATGTTACGATCACCCTCCTCGTTAAGTATGTCTCGAAAGCACGCCTGCCACCTCTGCTTGACTTGAGACTCCCCATCAGAACTCTACCATCCTCGCCCTTGTTGCACCTAACTTGGTCAAGTCACGCGCCTTCCTTTCCCTTGCTTTAGCTACCGGAATAACTTCCTGTCCCCACCTCTCTCCCCTAATTCCTCGTACATGCGACCAAACGCTGTGTTTTTAGCTTCCGTAACCGCCAGCTTTGCTTCTTTCCTCGCCACCTTGTAGATCTCCCTGTTCGCTCTTCGTTCTTCCTTGCTTGTGCTCCCTGCCAACTTAGCAAACGCCGCTTTCTTTACCTTCACTTTTCCTTCGACCACATCGTTCCACCACCAGTCACGCTGATGTCTGCCTGAATAGCCCTTGGCTAGCCCGAGCACGTCCCGTGCTACCTCCCTAACCAAGTTTGCCGTGTCTGACCATATAGCGTTCGCTTCCCCAGAACTTCTCCAAGTTCCGCCCTCAGCTAACCTCCTCTCCAACTCTTGTGCTTTCTCCTTAGTCAAAACACCCCATCTAATCCGCGGTTGTCCCCGAGAACCCCTCCTCTTCCTCTTCACCCAGAGACCGACATCCATCACTAGGAGTCTATGAATAGTCGAAAAGGACTCTCCCGGAATAACCTTGCAGTCCTTGCACATACCCCTATCGCTCATTTTGATGAGGAGGTAATCAATCTGAGTCCTCGCAGCCGAACTCTTGAAGGTGACCAAATGCTCCTCCCTCTTCTGAAATGACGAGTTCGCAATCAGAAGCTCAGAAGCCCTGGCGAAATCAAGTAGTGACGTGCCTCCTCCGTTCCTAACCCCAAAGCCAAAGCCACCGTGCACCTCACCATAGCCACCATCATCAGCCCCAATATGACCATTAAAGTCCCCTCCAATAACTAACTTCTCAAATTAGGGAATACTACTCACCAGATCATCCAAGCCCTCCCAAAAGTGCCTCTTAGCCTCATCGTCTAAGCCTGCTTGCGGCGCGTAGGCGCTGATGACGTTGAGGATGCAACCCCCAATTACCAACTTAATAGACATTGACCTATCATTCACTCGCCTAACCTCGACCACGGACTCCCTTTGATCCCTATCCACCAAGATGCCCACTCCATTATTACCTCTCACGACCACAGAATACAACAGCTTAAACCCGTCTACATTCCTCGCCTTCGACCCTTTCCACCTAGTCTCCTGGACACAGGCTATGTTAACCCTCCTCTTTTGAAGAAACTTCGCCAACTCAATGGACTTACCCGTCAGAGTGCTTATGTTCCACGACCCAATCCTTAATCTATGAGCGTCCGCTACCCTCTTCCCACCCTTACCTCCCGCCCTACCCGCAGGATAACTCCCTGCCCCCACACTCACCCCTGCCACCGCCCCCACCCCCCGAGGACATGAACTTACACTATCATCCCCCGCCGCAGCCACTATCCCTCCAACCGACTATGGAGAATAGTGACACACACACACACTATAGCGAAATACGCAAAAAGAGGAAAACTAGATAGCACCAGAGTAAACATCACATAGAATGCTAGGTAATATCCGTAAAAAGGTTTACAAAGTAAACAAGAGAGTGGGAGGTACCAACTTCCGGTGGAAAAACCTGAAAGTAGGCTTTGATGCGCCCAAGGTCAACTGCTACCGACTCTTGCACGTCCCGGCCGATGTTGCTTAGCTCTTCACTCCCAAACGTCGCGAACTAGCCTCGCCGCCACAACTAGTACCTGGGGTAAGTTTTCCTGAAGCTTATCGGAACGTGTTGTTCTGTTGCATCCTGCCAAAAGTCTGAACGGGAGTCGCCGGAAGTACTGTAGCTTGCCGGAAATCCTCGCCGGAAAAATAAGGTACCTGTCCAAGAAAACATAACACACCCACACACACCCACAAAAAACAGAACATCATAGTACTTCTCAATTTCTCTAAATATCTCATCACTATCAGAGATAACTATAGGGTAGTCAGGCAATAGACAACTAAATCCAAGAAGATCAATATTCAACTTGTTGAATTCATCACGCAGCTGACTTTGTTCGATGATTACTCTGTCCATAAGAGGAAATTATTAGTATGTTTTCAAAAACTTCAACGCTTGATATGCTGAAGTTTTTGTGTTCAATTTAATAATTTTTTGCATACAGCTTTTTCAAAAAACTGCGGCGTAATACGCTGAAGTTCTTTAGTGTATTTCCAAAAACTTCAGCACCTGATAAATTAAAGTTTTTGTGTTGGATTCAATAGTTTTTGTCTTAATGCTTTTCAAAAAATTTCGGCCCAATGTGCTGAAGTTATTTAGTACATTTCTAAGACATTCATCACTTGATAAGCTGAAGTTTTTGTCATGGACTTCATAGTTTTTGTCGTAAAGAATTTTTAAATAACTTACGTAGAAACTGTTGAAGTTATTTAGTGTATTTAGTGGTGAGCTAAAGTTTTTTTTCCTACATTTGACACTTTTGTTATGACTTTTAACCAAAACTTCAGCTTAAAAAGCAAAAGTTATTTACTTCATGCTCAAGTTTAGCATGCTGAATTTCAACAAAAATATACTTGAAATTCATGGAAAAAGACATAACATATTTGATTCAATCCAAGTCACATAATTCACACAAAATAATGTATATTCAATAAATCTATTTTTGTTTTCACTTACATCATTGGAAAATAAGAAAAAATTAGTTCTTTGTTTACAAGTTATTCTCTAGTCAAAAACTTCACATAGTGTCTTCATATTCTCCATATTCATGTCCTAGTTGCTCTTCTTGATTTTCTAAACCACATTCTATGAACCTTCACTATGTGTTCCACTAAAGCATTTTCTGTCAGACACAGGTTGACGAAGTTTAGTACTATAATTTTTCAGCAACTACCGTCTTCTTTCATAAGAAAAAACAAGAAAATATTGGCCAAAGACATCCTTATCGATGTGCATCTGGGAATTCGTGGGAAGTAAAGATAGTAAAGGAGAAGTCCAAAATACTTTATATATGACGAAGAGTGGCCACATCAAAAACTCGAGCCCAGGAAAATTTGCTCTTTTTCCTAAAAGTTAGATTTATCAACTAGTAAAAGAGAAAATTGTCCTAGTATGATATCGAGTTGAGAGAGGAAATGCTCTCGGCGCACGTTAGCTGTTTCAATAAAATAGTGACTGGCGCACGATAGCAAGGCAGAAATCGACGGCGAAATGGCTCGTCGCCGGCGGAACATTCCTCCCTCTGATACGCAACTAGTTACACCTGAGAATGGCACAACCAAGGAGCTGAAACCACTGACTTTTGGCAGTTTTCTGCCTCAAAAACTTCAATCGATGACCCATGCAGAGACAGTTACTCGCGAGATCCCAGTGACGGAAACTGAAGCAGTATCACCTGTTGCTGTAAAGCGATTACAATTCACTAATCTAGTTGCTGAGGAGGATTCAAAGGAGTTGCATGCGGAGAAAGCAAAGCTTGTTGCTGAGGAGGTATCAAAGGAGATGCATGTGGAAAAGCCAACAGTTGCGGATGTGGTGCGAGGCAATCGCAACAGACAAATGGGCAAACAACTCTCATTTGTTCCTCCTATTGAGCGAGAGGGGAAAAAAGTTGTTAAGATTAGTTTTGAAGATCCGCAACCACAAGTGGATTATTGGCAAAATGCATTGATTGGATTCGTAATTGGTGATCGACCTAATGAGCAATCTATGGAGAATTTTTTCATCCATGTGTGGAATTTTGTCACTAAACCCCAGGTACTCATCCATGCAGATGGCTACTGTATTTTTAGATTCAGTAGCTCTGAAGATAAGGAATATATCATGCAATCAGGACCCTATTCATTTAGAAATAGGCCAATGGTTCTCCGACCATGGGAAGTTGATTTCAATTTTCAGAGTGATGTGCTTAGTACTGTGCCTATTTGGATTCGATTTCCAGGTCTTCCTGTTGGTTATTGGTCTACTGAAGTAAACAACTGTATACAGACAAATTCACTGCATGTTATGAGAAGATTTCATTTGCTAGAGTCCTTGTTGAAGTGGATGCTGCCTACTCCCTTCCAGATCAATTGGAGATTCATACTCTTATGGCCCTAAAATACAGACAATTGAATATGATTGGAAACCTTCCTTTTGTAATCATTGTCTCAAATTTGGTCATGATGCATTTGAATGCTGGTATTATAAGGATGATCAATCTGTGCAGAGCAAGGAGGCTCAGATCAAACCTACAAGGCAAAGAGGAAAAGTGAATCAGCAGGGGAATCAGAAGGGGAAACACCTCAGAACTTAATGGATTGCTAAGCAGAATGTTGCTGAGCAGCCTAGTCTTGTGGTTCCTGCTAACAGTGTAGAGGGTCAGTTAATGCAGCATTCTCATGTGGAGATTGACATTACTACAAGTAGGCCACAGCAAACTATGCATACTGAACCTGGTCCTTTAGTCAGTTCAGAAAATGCATTCTCTATTGCTGATTCTGCTAATGGTGAACAGCAGACTGATCATGGCAATAATGGTAAGGCTATCATGAATGAGACTGGAAGTAGTAGCTACAAAATTGACCCTGGTCCCTCTTACAGGGTAGAGCCTCATTCCAAATGATCATAGTAACTTGGAATATAAGGGGGCTTAATCAGCCTCACAAGCAAAAGGAGTTGAAAAACTTCTTAGCTATTAATAAAGTAGATGTCATGGGAATTCTTGAAACCAGGGTTAAGGAGCCTAAGTCAAGGAAAATATTAGGGAAGATTGCAAAGAACTGGATGGTGCAGTGTAATTATTCAAATGCTACAAATGGGAGAATATGGTTGATTTGGAAGACTCATATCCAAATGCACATACTAGCTATGTCTGATCAGCTTATCCATTGTCGATTGGAAGATATTAGAGGTCAGACCAGTATTCATTTAAGTGTAGTATATGGCCATAACACTGCTTCACTTAGGAAACATCTTTGGAGTGACCTTAGATCATTCCAGATCCCTAACCAAGTTGCTTGGCTGATTAGTGGAGTTAATGTACTCAATTCTGATGACAGGATTGGATCTATTGTGACTGATGCTGAAGTGAAGGATTTCAAAGAAGTTATTTCTGACCTCCAGCTGACTGCCATCAGAGCTAAAAGTTGGCATTTTGCCTGGTCTAATAAGCAAGTATATAGTAAGATTGATTGGGCACTGGGTAACTATCAGTGATTGCAGCAGTTTGGACACTTAGAAGCAGATTACTTAAACCCTTCAATATCTAACCACTCCCCTATTCTTGTTAAATTTGGAATGCAGAAACCTTTGCATCCTAAACCTTTTCGATTATATAATGTTGTCATGGAGCATCCTCAATTTCCTAACATAGTCCAGCAGGTATGGATACAAGAATATGTGGGCAATCCTATCCAGCAGATTTGGCAGAAATTGAAGAGTCTAAAACAACAATTAAAGGAGATCAATTCATACATGGCAGCTTACCAGCAGAATATTATTCAGGCCAGGGAACAACTTGATACCATCCAAACTCAGATGCAAAACAGCCCTTGCACACAGGAGCTCATCCATAAGGAAAAGAAGGCACTTGAGGAGCTTGAAAAATGGAGTAATATTGAAGAAAGAGTATTGAGGCAGAAGTCAAAAGCTACATGGATTGAATGTGGAGACTCAAATACAAAATACTTCCATGCTCAATGGAAGATTAGAACAGGGCAAAACATCATTACATCCATCTATACTGAAGCTGGAATAAAACTAACTGATCCTTTATTTGTTGAACAGGAATTCTTGAAGGTATTTCACTCTTTAATGGGAGAATGTGCATCTGAACTTCCTTGTGTGAATTCTCAGATTATGAAGGAAGGGAACTGTCTTACTCTTGATCAACAAAGATTTCTCATTAGAGAGGTAACAATGGAGGAAGTTACTGCAGCAATTAAGGATATGCCTTCAGATAAGGCCCCAGGGGTTGATGGTTTTCCAGTAGAGTTCTTCACTAAAAACTGGGAACTGGTTAAGGATGACATTCTTTCTGCTACTAAAGATTTCTTCTCTTCATGTGAACTGCCCTATATGATCAATACAACAGCCATAGCTCTTGTTCCAAAGGTCAGATCACCTTCCACTGTCAAAGACTACAGACCAATTGCCTGTTGCACTACAATATACAAGATTATATCCAAGGTACTTACTAGAAGAATGAAAGGGGTCATTGGTGATTTAGTAGGACCTGCATAATCAGCCTTTATTGAGGGGAGAAGTATTATTGATAACATATTGTTAAGTCATGAATTTTTTAAGGGGTATTCTAGGAAAGGTATATCACCTAGATGTGCTCTCAAAGTTGATTTGAGGAAGGCTTATGATACCTTAGAATGGTCATTCTTGCAACAAGTTCTCATTGATATGGGATTTCCAGCAAAGTTCACACATTGGATTATGGCTTGTGTCTCTTCTGTATCTTATTCCTTAGTGATGAATGGTGGCTTCACCAAACCATTCAAAGCTAAGAGGGGTATTCGATAAGGGGATCCTATGTCACCTTATCTCTTTGTATTGGCCATGGAGTACTTAAATAGACTACTGCAGCAACTACATAAGGATGGAAACTTCAATTTCCATCCTAGGTGTAGGAAGCTTAATATTTCATATGTATGCTTTGCAGATGATTTGCTTATGTTCTGTAGAGCTGATGAAATGTCTATTCAAATCTTGCATAACACTTTTGCTCAATTCTCATCAGCCTCTAGTCTTCAGGCTAATATTAGCAAGAGTGCTATTTACTTAGCTGGGATACAACAGCATACTAGAGAGCAGTTAATTAGGGTCCTGGGATTCACTGAAGGACACCTTCCATTTAGATACTTAGGAATCCCTCTGGATTCTAAGAAACTGGCCATTAGACATTACTTGCCTCTTATTGAGAGGATAACAGAAAAAATCACTTGTTGGTCAGCCAAATTCCTTTCTTATGCTGGTAGAAGCCAATTGATAAAGGCAGTGGTGTTTGGCATTCAATCTTATTGGGCTCAAATTTTTATTCTGCCTATAAAAGTTCTAAAAATCATTGAAGCTATGTGTAGAACATTTCTTTGGACTGGTAAGGCATTTATTTCAAGAAGAGCATTGGTGGCTTGGGATAAGGTATGCAAGCCAGTATCTGCTGGTGGGCTTAATCTCCTGGACTTGTCTATGTGGAATAAGGCTGCCATATCAAAGCTGCTATGGGATTTGGCTAACAAAAAAGACTGCTTATGGGTTCGATGGGTTCGTGCTTATTACATTAAGCAAGGCAATATCTCTTCTGTTAACATCCCTAAAATAGCATCTTGGGTGATCAGGAAAATATTGGAATGCAGAAATTTTATCTTGGAATGTCCTCAGTTGCATGGTGATCTCACTGTTCGATTGAATAGTGTATGCAAGCTTAACAAGTTTAGCATACAGAAGCTTTATACATCACTGCTTCCCAGCTTTACAAAGGTTACATGGAAGAATTTGTTATTAATTGGTAATGTCCTTCCTAGGCACAAGTTCACTGCCTGGCTTGCAGCTCATCATAGCCTTCCTACAGTGGATAGACTGTTGGTAATGGGTGTTCAAATTCCAATGGACTGTGTTTTTTGCAAGATTCATGTGGAAGACTTTAACCATCTGTTCTTTGGTTGTCCTTGCACAAACAGTTTATGGAAAAGAATTTGCAATTGGTTGGGATATTCTCGAACTATAGGTTGCTGGGAGTCTGAACTCAACTGGATATGTAGTATAGCCATATGGCACAAGGTGATAACAGCTGCTGCATTCATAACCACAATTGCACTCATCTGGAAAGTGAGGAACCAAATGCGATTTGATGGTGTCACATATGTGGAGGATTTGGTATGCCGAGAGATTGCCCTATTGATACACATACGAGGCAGTAAACATAAGAAATGGCAAATTGGTCTTAGCCAGCTCAACGATTTCCCTTAGCCTATGATTTTACATACTATAGCACAGATTGTATATACATAGCAAATAGAGCAATGAGATTCTTGTATTAGTATAGTAGTTAGTCCAAAACTACTATCATGATCTTTGATGTACATATACTTTGTTATCAATGAAAGCTTAATTTTACTGTAAAAAAAAAAATTGTCCTAGTGTTCGAGTGTTTGATCTCGCCGCTCTCTTTCACATATGAAGTATTTCGAATTCTCCTTCACTATCTTTGCTTCCCACGGACTCTCTCTTATACCCAAAAAGCATGTCTTAGCCAACATTTTCTTATTTTTCTTTGAATACAAATTTAAAGAAATATGATAGAAGTCTATCGGTTACTATAAAATTTTCAAGTGAAGAGATTGTTAATATAGCCAAAGAGTGCACCTAATCAATTTAATATCTATAAATGCTGAAGAGATTGTTAACTATTTTTAATTTAGATAAATTAAATGTAACAAGATAAGTATTTGGCAAAATAAGTAAGTAGTAAATGCAATAATAAAAATAGAAAAAATAAGGCCACAAAAGTAGGTGATATAGGTGATAAATGACAAAAAGTGGCCAGAAAATGCGAAAAGATAAGAACCAAGTTTTAAAAATACTAAAACATGCTAAAGCTTTTATCTTAAAACTTTTTCAAAAAACTTCAGCCCCATGTGCTGAAGTTATTTAGTTCATTTCTAAAAACTTCAGCACATCATAAGCTGAAGTTTTTCATCGTGAATTAAATAGTTTTGTCGTAAAGCTTTTTCAAAAACTTCAGCCCCATGTGCTGAAGTTATTTAGTTTATTGCTAAAAATTTCAAAACATCATAAGCTGAAGTTCTTCATCGTGAATTAAATAGTTTAGTCGTAAATTTTTTTTTAAAAATCTTCGGCCTATTGTGATGAAGTTTTCTAGTATATTTCTTAAAACTTCGGCAACTGATGAGCTGAAGTTTTTGTGTTGGATTCAATAGTTTTGTCACGACCAAAATTTTCCCACCCTCGGGAGTCGTGATAGCGCCTACTAATGGGAGCTAGGTGAGCCAAATTCAATCACTTTTCGTACCCCACATAATCCTTTTTAATAATTGTCAATAATAAGATAAAAGCAGCGAATTTAACTAAACAAGCGAAAGACTTAATATAAATGCAAGATGAATAACAACGAGAAAGTTCTTCATAGCCTCTATTAAAAATCTGGTGTCTCATAACTCACAAACTATTAAGATTTGCTAAATACAACGTCTGAAAGATAAACTGTTTGTCTCGAAATACATGAGATACAGGATAAAATAAGGATAAAGGAGATGTTGGGCCTGTGGACGCCTGCAGGGCTACCTCGGTGTCTCACTGGACTGAAGGCTCGCTCCCAAGCTACTGCTGCTGCTCAAAGCTTCTTCGGTATCTGCAAATAAGTGTAGAGCATAGCATCAGCACAACCGACCCCATGTGCTAGTAAGTGTTTGGCCTAACCGTGGCAAAGTAGTGACGGCGCTAGAACCATACTCCAGATAAACTTGTGCAATTACATAATATATGGCGAAAGAAACAGCAGGAAATAAACAACTAAAACTAGGGAGGGGAAACATGCTCTGGGGATAGCAAAAATGAACAAAACTCTCAGAACTGACAAAGAAACCAACTATAAAGCTGCTAACACGAATCAGAATAGATAAAACAAATTTCACTTTAAATGCTTATCTCGTTGCAGGCATGCAACTCGATCCCATTTCTCGATCTCTTGCGGTAGGTATACCACCTGCTCCCGTTTCATCATAACTCGTGGTAGGCGTACCACCCGTTCCCATTTCAATCAATATCTCGTGGTAGGCATACCACCCGATCCCATTTCAATCAATATCTTATGGTAAGCGTACCACCCCCCATTTCAATCAATATCTTCTGCTAGGCGTACCACTCGATCCCATATCAATCAATATCTTGTGGTAGGCGAACCACCTGACCCCATTTCAATCAATATATTGTGGTAGGCGTATCCCATTTCATCAATATCTTGTGGTAGGCGTATCCCATTTCATCAATTTCTTGTAGTAGCGTACCACCCAATCCCATTTCATCAATATCTTATGGTAGGCATACCACTCGATCCCATTACTTCAAACACAATACACAATATAATCCTGGCAAGGGAACAAGGGAAAGTAATAACTTCCTGGCAAGAGAAAAACAATAACAACAATTCAAATGTCGTGGCAAGGGAGAGTCAGCTATAACCAATTCTATTCAATTTCTACTCAGAACAGTTAAAACCAATACTCAGTATCAAGGATCATCAATCAAGGCTTTTATAAGATCAATTAAGAATTCACAACTATCAATTTAAGACCCGCGGTCACGCTCGACACCAATATATGGATACTCGTCACCATGCCCATATGTCGTACACAACACAAACATGTAACAAATATGACTCAATTCCTAATCCCTCAAGCTAGGGTTAAATCGAACACTTACTCGGTGTTTTGAACTCAGCTCTAGCCTCAATTATAGCTTTACCTCTCAGTTCTACTACAAAATTGCTCGAATCAATCCTTTTGAAGAAGGAGAATCGTTTGGAAAATTGCCTCTTATGTTTTGGGTTTTTGCAAAGTGAAAAATAACTGAGTTTCCTGTTTATTTATACCCCTCTAAAGTCCCCAGAGCAGAATGCGCATGAAGTCCCCAGCGCGGACCATGCAAAAAGGACTGCGGCCGCGCCGACCTGCCTGAAGATCTACAGGTTCTAGCCTGGCGGACCATACAAAGCCGACCGTGGCTGCATAGCATCTACCGCGGACCGTGCAAAGGCGACCGCAGTTGTGCTGGCCCCTCCGCGGCCGCACGCGATTTCTCGCAGACCGGCTGGAGGGTTCAGAGTTTGCAACATTTTCCTGAACCTGCAACAGTGATATTTAAATCCAAAGCATTATGGAACCTACTCAAAATTCACCCGAACTCTCAGGGCTCCAAACAAAACATATACACAACTTCATCCTACGGACTTATCCGTGCCATCAAATTGCCAAAATAACATCATAAATGTCGAATCAAGCCTCAAAACTCGTGATTTCTTCCAAATTTTCATAAAACATCGAATTCCCATTTTAAGTCCGAAACACGTCAAACGACGTCCGTTTTCAACTCAACTTTACATAAAGTGCTTTAACCATATATAAGACTTGTACCGGCCACCGAAATTAAAATACGGGCACGATACTATAATCTTTTAATCAAATTTCACATCTAATTTCCTCAATTATTTCCAGAAAATAATTTCACACAAAAATTTATTTCTCGGGTTTGGGACCTCGAAATTCTATTCCCCCAAGTCCCATATTTTCTTGCTGACCCTCCGGGACCATTAAATCATGGGTCCAGGTCCGTTTACCCCAAATATTGACTGAAGTCAAATGTATTCAATTTAATATCAAAATTTAATATTTTTCTCACAGAATTTATATTTAAGTTTTCCGGCTATGCGCCCAGACTACGCACGCAAATCGAGGAAACCCTAAATGAGGTTTCAAGGCCTTAGAGACACAGAATGAATAGAAACATGTGATGACCCTTTGGATCGTCACATTCTCCACCTCTAAAACAATTATTCGTCCTCGAACGGACAAAATAAAAAGTACCTGAGTCGGGAAAAAGATGGGGATAACGGCTCCGCATATCAGACACGGACTCCCAGGTCGATGCCTCAGGAGGCTGACCTCTCCACTGAACACGCACAGAAGGAAAACTCTTCAACCTCAACTGTCGAACCTGCCAGCCTCGAATAGCCACCGGCTCCTTCTCATAGGACAGGTCCTTGTCCAACTGGACAGTGCTGAAATCTAACATGTGGGATGGATCGCCGTGATACCTCCGAAGCATGGACACATGAAAAACTAGATGCACGGCTGATAAGCTAGGTGGAAATGCAAGTATATAAGCCACTTCTCCCACTCGATCAAGAATCTCAAACTGACCAATGAACCTAGGGCTAAGCATGCCCTTCTTTCCAAATCTCATCACGTCTTTCATAGGCCACACACGGAGCAATACCCGCTCACCAACCATAAAAGCCACATCTCGAACCTTGCGGTCTGCATAACTCTAGGATCTGAATAGTATGTTCGGACTGACCGTCCATCTAGAAATATAATATTTTACCCAACTCTTTCTAAACTGCTTTCCAAAAATGCAAGGTAAACTGTGTACCCCTGTCCAAAATGATAGATACTGGCACACTATGAAGGCGGACAATCTCCCAGATATAAATTTCAGCTGGTCTCTCGAATGAATAGGAGGCTGCCACAGGAATGAAATGCGCTGACTTGGTCAATCTGTCAACAATGACCCAAACTGCATCGAACCTTTTCCGGGTCACCGGAAGTCCAGTAAAAAAATCCATGGTAATCCTCTCCCGCTTCTACTAGGGAAGCTCAATCCTCTGGAACAATCCTCCAGGCCTCAGATGCTCATACTTAACCTACTGACAGTTCAAGCATCGATCCGTATACGCTACAATATCTTTCTTCATTCTACGCCACCAATAATGCTGCCTTAGATCCTGATAAATCTTCGCGGCGCACGGATTAATAGAATACCGGGAACTATGGGGCTCCGCTAAGATCAAATCTCGAGTTCCATCAACATTAGGCATGCAAACTTACCCCTGCAACCTCAAAATACCATCATCACCTAAGATCACCTGCTTAGAACCTTCACGATGCACCGTGTCTCTAAGGACACACAAATCGGGATCATCAAACTGCATATCACGGATACGCAATAATAACGAAGAACGAGCGACCTTGCAAACTAACACTCGGGTGGGCTCAGAAATATCCAACCTCATGAGTCGATTGGCAAAGTCCTGAACATCCAAAGCAAGTGGTCTCTAGCAGACCGGAATATAACCAAGACTGCCCATACTGGCCGACTTCCTACTTAACGCATCGGCCACCACATTAGCCTTCCTTGGGTGATATAAAATGGTGATATCGTAGTCCTTCAAGAGCTCCAACCACCTCCTCTGCCTCAAATTAAACTTCTTTTTCTTGAACAAGTACTGAAGACTCATGTGGTCTGTGAACAGCTCACATGCTACGCCATACAAATAGTGACTCCAAATCTTCAAGCCGTAAACAATAGCTGCCAACTCTAGATCATAAACCGAATAGTTCTTCTCGTGAATCTTCAACTGCCTCAAAGCAGATGCAATGACCTTGCCATCATGCATGAACACGACACCAAGCCCAACTCGAGAAGTATCACAATATACTATGTAAGGCCCTGATCATGTGGTCAAAACCAACACCAGTGTCGTAGTCAGAGCTGTCTTGAGCTTCTAAAAGCTCATCTCACACTTGTTCGACCACCTAAATTGGGCACACTTCTGGGTCAACCTGATCATCGGGGCTCCAATAGATGAAAACCCTTTCACAAACCGATGGTAATAGCCCACCAATCCCAAGAGACTCTGAATCTTTGCAGCTGATGTTGGTCTAGGCTAGTTCTTGACTGCCTCAATCTTCTTCGGGTCCACCTAGATACCCTCTGGTGGTACAACGTGACGTAGATATGCTACAGAACTCAGCCAGAAATCACACTTGGAGAACTTGGCATATAACTAACTATCCCTTAGAGTCTGAAGAACCACTCTAAGGTGCTGCTCGTGCTCGTCCTGGCTGCGAGAGTATACCAAAATATCATCAATAAAGTCTATCACGAACATGTACAAATAAGGCCTAAACACTCGGTTCATCAACTCTATGAAAGCTTATAGGCATTGGTCAAGCGAATGACATAACCAAGAACTCATAATGCCTGTACCGAGTGTGGAATGCTATCTTAGGGACATCGGATGCCCTAATCGTCAACTGATGGTAGCCAGACCACAAGTCAATCTTGGAAAATACCCAGGCACCCTGAAGCTGATCGAACGAATCATCAATCCTCAGTAGTAGATACTTATTCTTGATTGATACCTTGTTCAAGTCTGTAATCAATACATATTCTCATGAACCCATCCTTCTTCTTGACGAACAACACCAGCGCACCCCAAGGAGATACACTAGGCCCAATGAAGCCCTTCTCCAACAAGTGCTGCAACTAATCTTTTATCTCTTTCAACTTAGGCGGGGCCATACGATATGGCGGGATAGAAATGGGCTAAGTACCCGGAGCCATATCAATGCAAAAATCAATATCCCTGTTGGGCGGCATACATTGTAGGTCTAAAGGGACCACATCAGGGAACTCTCAAACAATAGGAGCAGAATCAATAGAGGGGACCTCAGTGCTGGAATCGCGGATATAGGCCAAATAAGCTAAACACCCCTTTTCGACCATACGTCGAGCCATCACATATGAGATAACATTGGGAGTGGAATGACCAGGAGTCCTCTCCACTAAAAGAAAGGCAAATCTGGTAATGCTAAGGTCACGGTATGGGCTTGGAAATCCAAGATAGCATGATATGGGGACAACCAATCCATCCCTAATATGACATCAAAGTCGACCATGTCTAAAAACAACAAATCAACACGGGTCTTAAGACCCCCAATCACCACAACACAGGAATGATGAACTCAATTGACCACGATAGAATCACCCAACAATGTAGACACATAAACAGGAATACGCAATACCTCACTAGGTATGACTAGGTACAATGCAAAATAAAATGACACATACAAATACGTAGAACCTGGATCAAATAGCACTGAAGCACATCTATCACAAACCAAAATAGTACCTGTAATGACTGCATCTGAAGACTCAGCCTATGGTCTGGCTAGAAGAGCATAACAACGGGGCTGGGACCCAACTCCCTGAACCACATCTCTAGGACGGCCGGCTGCTGGCCGGCCTCCACTCTTTGGCGGCCTGAGCTCCACCTCTATGACCTTTACCTCCTCCTCTAGCACCTCTACCCACACCTCTAACTGGCTGGGCAGGCTGTGGAGCATCTGATGCCTGTACCATGGCACGGGAACCCTGCTGTGAAGAACTGCTCGAAGCTCAAGGACAATACCTAGCAATATGCCTTATGTCGCGCCAAGTAAAACAAGCTCTCGACTGTTGGGACTGGCGACCCTAGAAACTCTGAAACGGTGGTGCACTGATAGGTGCTGATAGTGTACTGTAAGGCTGCTAATCAAAATAATGCGGCTGAGAACAAAAAGCACCTAAAGTACCATGAGAAACCTGGAGCGCTGATTAGAAGGGCCTAGGAGGATGACCTCTATCGTATGAATCCCTGCCTCCAGATGAGGCACCACCGAACCGGCCTGACTGACGGGATCTCTTGTTTGCTCTATGACCACCCCCTTTGGCAATACTATCTATATCCTCCAGGACACATTGGCCGCATCCTGAAAAGTGATATCACTCTCCGCCTCTCTGGCCATCTGGAGACGAATAGGCTAGATGGGTCCATCCATAAATCGTCTCACTCTCTCCCTCTAAATGGGGAGTATGATAATAGCATGGCGAGCCAACTCAATAAACCCGGTCCCATATTGGGTGACTGACATGGACCCCTGATGGTGACGCTCGAACTGCCTCTAATAGGCCTCACGCTGTGTGACAGGGAGAAACTTCTCTAAAAATATATTCGTGAACTGCTCCTAGATCAAGGTTGGTGACCTTGGTGATCTAGCTAAATAGAAATCCCTCTACCAAGTCTTGGCGGATCCACATAGGCGAAATGCAGCGAAATCAACTTCATTGGATTCAACAATACCCATGTTCTAAAGAACCTCGTGGCAACTATCCAAATAATCCCGAGGTTCCTCGTTGGGCGCACCGCTAAAGGTAGTAGTGAAGAGCTTGGTAAACCTATCCAACCTCCACAAAGCCACTGTGTATATAGCCGCTCCTCCGGCGGTCTAAACAACCACTCCCAGTTGAACTACTGGAATCTGAACCTGAGGAGCTACCTGTTCTGGAGTACGAGTAGTAGGAGTCTGGGCCCCTCCTCCAGCCTAAGAGACACCTGGTGCTACCGGAAGCAAACCCGCTCGGGTAACACTATCAATAAAACCTGCCAATCAGACCAAAGAGTCTTGAAAATTTGGGGTAGCAATAAACCCCTTTGGGACCTGAGTTGGGCCCACTGGAAGTGCTGGGGCTGGGGCCGGAACCTCCTTGTCGAACTCCAACCTGAGGCTCCGCCACTAGTGCTGCTACTCGGGGCTGAGCCATGCCCCTACCTCGGCCTCTAGCACGTCCACACACTCGCCCTATGACCCTAGTGGGGGCTACCTGGGGCTCGGACTGCTGATCAGAAGATGAGGAAGCATGTGTTCTCGCCATCTGTGAAAGAATAGAGTAGATAGACAATCAGTATTTGAGAAAGAAAACCGCACGACAAGAAAGAACAAACATGAAGTTTTCCTAACTCTGTAGCCTCTAGGGGATAAATACAGACATCTCCGTACCGATCCCTCAGACTCTACTAAGTTTGTCCGTGAGTTGTGAGACCTATGTAACCTAGTGCTCTAATACCAACTTGTCACGACCCGGATTTTCCTACCCTTGGGAGTCGTGATGGAACTTACTAATGGGATCTAGGCAAGAAAAATTCAATCACTTTTCCTCAGCCGCATAATCTTTTTTTAATATTTATCAATAATAAGATAAAAGCAACTGATTTAACTAATTAAGCAAAAGATTTAATATTAATGCAAGCTGAATAACAATGCGGAAGTTGATCATAGTCTCTACCCAAAATCTGGTGTGACATAACTCACGAACTACTTAGATTTGCTAAATACAACGTCTGAAACAAAGTGTAAATTATTTGTCTCGAAATAAATGAGATACAGGATGAAATAAGGATAGAGGAGATGTCGGGCCTGCGGATACCGGCAAGGCTACCTTGGTATCTTACTGGACTGAAGGCTCACTCCAAAGCTACTGCCGCTGCTCAAAAGCTGCCCTGGTATCTGCACAGCATCAGTACAACCGACCCCATGTGTTGGTAAGTGTCTGGCCTAACCCCTGCAAAATAGTAACGAGGCTAAAACTAGACTCCAGATAAGCCTGAGCAATTACATAATATATGGCGAAAGAAATAGCAGGAAATGAACAAGTAAAACTGGGGAGGGGAAACATGCTCTACGGATAGCAAAAATGAAAAAAATTCTCAGAACTGACAAAGAAACCAAATACGAAGCTTCTAACAAGAATCATAATAAATAAAACAACTTTCACTTTAACTGCTCATCTCGTTGCAGGCGTGCAACCTGATCCCATTTCTCAATTTCTCATTGTAGGCGTACCACCTGCTCCTATTTCATCATAACTCATGGTAGGCATACCACCCCCTCCCGTTTCAATCAATATCTTACGGTAGGTGTACCAACCGATCCTATTTCAATCAATATCTCGTGGTAGGTGTACCACCCACTCCCATTTCAATCAATATCTCGTGGTAGGCGTACCACCCAATCCCATTTCAATCAATATCTCGTGCTAGGCGTACTACCTGATCCCATTTCAATCAATATTTTGTGCTACACGTACCACCCGATCCCATTTCATCAATATCTTGTGGTAGACGTACCACCCAATCCCATTTCATCAATATCTTGTGGTAGGCGTACCACGCGATCCCATTTCATCAATATCTTGTTGTGGGCGTACCACCCGATCTCATTACTTCCAACACAATACACAATATAATCCCGGTATGGGAACAAGACAATGTAATAACTTCCCGGCAAAAGAAAAACAATAACAACAATTCAAATGTCCCGTCAAGGGAGAGTCAGCTATAACCAATTCTATTCAATTTATACTGGGAACAGCTAAAACAATACTCAGTATCAAGGATCATCAATCAAGGCTTTTATATGATCAATTAAGGACTCACAAATATCAATTTAAGACCCGCGGTCATACTCGACACCAGCATATGGATATCGTCACCATGCCCATATGTCATACGCAACACAAACAAGTAGCAAATACGACTCAGCTCCTAATCCCTCAAGCTAGGATTAAATCGAACACTTACCTCAATGTTTTGAACTCAACTCAAGCCTCAATTATATCTTTACACCTCAGTTCCACCACAAAATCGCTCAAATCAATTGTTTTGAAGAAGGAGAATCGTTTGGAAAATCCCCTCTTATGTTTTGGGTTTTTGAAAAGTGAAAACAAACTGAGTTTCCTGTTTATTGATACACATCTGAAGTCCCAAGTATGGATCGCACAAAGAGGAGCGCGGCTGCGCCGACCTGCCTGAAGACCTGCAGATTCTAGCCCTGTGCGGATCGCGTAAAGCCAACAGCGGCCGCACAGCACCCACCACGGACTGCACAAAGGCGACCGCGGTCGCGCTGGCCCCTCTATGGCCGCACACGATTTCTTGTGGACCATGCTAGATGGTTCAGAGTCTGCAACATTTTCCTGAACCTGGAACTACTGATATTTTAAATCAAAGCATTCCGGAACCTACTCAAAACTCACCCGAGCCCTCGGTGCTCCGAACCAAACATACACAAAACCTCAGAAAAAATGCTACAGACTTATCCGTGTGATCAAATCACCAAAATAACATCACAAACATCGAATCAAGCCTCAAAACTTGTGATTTCTTCCAACTTTTCATAAAATATCGAATTCCTATTTTAAGTCTGAAACACGTCAAGCAGCGTCCGTTTTCAACCAAACTTTAAAAAAAGCACTTAAAACATATATAAGACTTGTACCGGGCACCGAAACCAAAATACGGGCTCCATACCATAATATTTTAATCAAATTTCAGTTCCAATTTCCTCAAGTATTTCCAGAAAACTATTTCACACAAAAATTTGTTTCTCGGGCTTGGGACCTCAGAATTCGGTTCCGGGCATATGCCCAACTCCCATATTTTCCTGCAAAGCCTCAGGGACCGTCAAATCACGGGTCTGGTTCAATTTACCCAAAATGTTGGCCATTGTCAAATGTATTCTATTTAATAAAAAAAATTTAAAATTTTTCTCATAGAATTCATAGTTAAGCTTTCCGGCTACCACCCGGACTATGCAGGCAAATCAAGGCAACCCTAAATGAGGTTTTCAAGGCCTCGGAGATAGAACGAATAAAGAAACAGGTGATGACCCTTTGGGTCGTCACAAGTTTTTGTCGTAGTGCTTTTTCAAAAATCTTTGACCCAATGTGCAGAAGTTATTTAGTATATTTCAAAAAACTTCAGCACTTGATATGCTGAAGTTTTTATGTTGGATTTAATAGTTTTTGTCTTAAATCTTTTTCAAGAAACTTCGGCCCAATGTGCTGAAGATTTTTAGTATATTTCTAAAAAAACATCAGCACCTGATAAGCTGAAGTTTTTGTGTGTCAATCCAATAGTTTTCTTACCACTTTTAAACAAAACTTCAGCTTAAAAAGCCGAAGTCATGCATATGTTTTTTCAGACAAAAAATAACTTAAAATTCATGACAAAAGATACAAACATATTTGTAAGACAAAAAAGTGAACTAAAAAAATAATTAATGTATATTCACAAAATCGAAATTATGTTCAACCAATCTTCTAATCCAAAAATTCACATAGAGTCTCTTCAAAATCTCCATAGTCATCTCCTTCTCGTTCTTCTGGAGATTCATGGCCACTATCTTTTTTCCACTTTCCATGAGCCCAAAGATTGGCAGCCAATTCTCTCCTGAATGTCAGTGTCTGACTTTCATTGAAATTGAAGACATATTTCCTCTTTAATCGCAAATCAATAAACGTAAGAGCAAATATACCACAATCAACACTGCAAAAACACATGAAAAAGAAATTAAAGAATAGTTAACACAAGGGAAAAAATTAATAAACATAAGATACATGGTAAAACATGTGAAATACTTACTTTTTAGTCTGTTCCGGTGTGTTTATCCACCTAATTTTAAATTTTTCCACAAGACTGTCTCCATAAAATTTATTATGTTCCCAAAAATTAAAGCATTTGAGACAGTGTGGGATCAACCAGGTATAAATTCTAACATGTTCGATCGTATGTTGCACTGCCCATAGAATCATACACATATATAGATTTTTCTTCAAAGTCCAGAATTCCAAAAACGTAGTGCGTAGATTTTTGGCCCTCCCTTGGCTTAGTCGAAATGGAAAGAATAATTTTTTGGCAGATGGACATGAGATACCACATGAAAGGTCAAGGCCTTTTACGTAGTTGGCCACCTTTTCATCCGTTGATTCTTCCTCATACCAACTAAAGTCTGTAAGTGGCTTAATAACCGTTTCTTTTTCTTCTTTAAGCTGTTGTTTGGATATCCTCTTTCTCTTTGACTTACATTTTTTTGATCCTCCATTCTCTTTTGCTTCCATTTGATAATTATCTTCATCTTTTTTCTAATGGATGAATACTATCCAGGATAGTCATATACTGGTCGAAAAGTAAATCTGTTACTGCACATCTTGAATTTAGATAACGTGGAAGGTGATAGCAATATTTTTTGCGCAAGTAATATATGCCCATATCAATATGCTGCAAATCAACAACGAGAAATGATAACATGTGAAATTACCACTATGAAATTTAGAAAAAACACATTACACAACTACAAACAGCATGACAAAAACATAAGCATACCCAATTTGAAGTGTTAGGCTGAAGTTTTAGCAAATAAGCTAAAAATCATCAGCAGTTTACTATGAATAAAGCCGAAGCTATCAAAATTACAGTGCAAAAACAATACTCTAAAAAATAAGCTGAACTTTTGGGAAATACAGTTGAAAATCAATTTAAAAACAAACTTAATAACTAACTTCATCCGCAAGATCAGAGTCGGGATCCATAAGCTCGGTAAAGAATGATTTTGGAATATCAGTCCAGCTAATCTGAATCGATTGGAATCATATTCACAGGCATTTATCTCCAACCACACTTTAAATCTTTCCATCAATCCACTATCTTGATTAACATAACAGAAGGGGCACATTCTTGCATTCTTTCCTACTTTCCATTTTTTACCCTTTTGCTTTTTTTTATGAACTACTGTGACGACCCGAAGGGGTCATCACATATTTTCTTACCCATTTTGTACCTTTGAGGCCTTGAAAACCTCATCTATGGTTGCCTCGATTTACGTGCACAGTCCGGGCACTTAGCCGAAAAAGCTTAAATATGAACTCTGTGGGAAAAGTGCTAAATTTTGATATTAAGTTGAATAAATTTGACTTCGACCAAAATTTTGGGTAAACAGACCCGGATCCATGATTTGACGGTCTCAGAGGGTCCGTAGGAAAATATGAGACTTGGTCGTATACCCGGAATCGAATTCCGAGGTCTCCAAGCCCGAGAAATGAATTTCTGTGTGAAATTATTTTATGGAAATAATTAAGGAAATTGGAATTGAAATTTGATTAACAGACTATGAATCGGGCCTATATTTTGGTTCCCGCAGCCGGTACAAGTCTTAGATATGGTTTAAGCGCTTTTTACAAAGTTTGGTTGAAAACGGACGTCATTTGACGTGTTTCGGACTTAAAATGGAAATTTAATGTTTTATGAAAACTTGAAAGAAATTATGAATTTTGAGGTTTAATTCGATGTATATGATTTTATTTTGGTGATTTGATCACAAAAGTAAATCCTTAGGATATTTTTATGGTTGTGTGAATATTTGGTTTGGAGCCCCGAGGGCTCAGGTGAGTTTTGGATAGGTGTTAGATTGCATTTTTGAATTTTGGAAAATCTGGTATGAACAGGCCTGCAGGCCTCGCATTTACGAATTCTGATTTGCAAATGCGACCTCACAAATGCGAAAGTTGGATCGCAAATATGAAGGCTGGATCGCAAATGCAAAACCAGCCTAGGCCTGCTTAGCTAGCAAATGCGAAGCTTTCCTTTCCAAAGTGCGAAGGTTAAGCTTTTGCAAATGCAAATCATATTTTGCAAATGCGAAGTGCTTCTGTTGAGCCTGAGTTCTCAAATGCAAATTATTTTTTGCAATTCCAATAATTGGTCGGGGTCCGCAATTCCCATATCTGTATCCTGCATTTTCCATATGTAGTCGAATTTT
The DNA here is from genome assembly GCA_034376525.1 of Nicotiana benthamiana. Taxonomy (NCBI): domain Eukaryota; kingdom Viridiplantae; phylum Streptophyta; class Magnoliopsida; order Solanales; family Solanaceae; genus Nicotiana; species Nicotiana benthamiana. The sequence goes on along the minus strand of CM067337.1, from coordinate 88,835,939 downwards.
GGACCATTTTTCACCCCACTTTCAAAACACAACTTCTTAGACAATTTTCCAAGAACAAGACTTCTTCCAAATCATTTGTAAGCTAAATGTTACTCAATTCTTTCCATCATTAGCATCGTTTAAAATGTTTTCCACTCAAAATCAATGATTTTCATGGGTGACATTTGAGGTTTTGGCTAGAATTTAGGTTTTTATAAATTGGGGAATTGGACCTCAATTTGAGGTCCGATTTCAAAACAAATCATATATTTCGGTTCGTGGGGGAATGGGTAACTGGGTTTTGGTTCAAACCCGAGTTTTGACCATGTTGGCCCGAAGGGCATTTTGGTCATTATACCTAAATTCGCGTCTTAGCTTTGAATTAAATAGTAGAATTAGTTGCATGTGATGTTATTTACATTGTGTGATTGAATTGAATAGATTTGGGCCATTTGGAGTCGGGTACTCGTGGCAAGAATGGGGTTGCTAGTTGATTTTAGCCGGTTCGAGGTAAGTATGTTGCCTAACCTTGTGGGAGGGACTTCCCTTTAGGATTTAAGTCTTCTTTGTTGCTTTTATTCCTTGCACGCGAGGTGAGGAGTGCTTGCATGAATTTATTTGTGAACAATTTGTCCCTTTTAAGGTCTTAGATCCTTGTAATTACCGAATACGAAGTTGTTCTTTATACGATTGAGTTCCCTGTTATTAGTTTCACCTCTACATGTCTTACTTGGAATTTATTTTCCTTTTTTGGTTTGTTCTTGTTGCCTAATCAACTTTTAGTTGATTAATTGTAGATGTTTACCCTTCTATAGTCACATTATCATTTATAAATGCTTGTCTTTATTTGGAAACCAATATTTCTATCTCTTGTGTAATTAATTGGTCTTAATTAGAAAGAAGTTAGATATCCTATATTGAGTTGATATTTCCTTAATTGTAATTATTTGATTCATGTAGCTTCCTTGTTTTTGAAATGAGTATTATGGAATCGTTGTTTCTTATTATTTATTCTTTATTGAGTTGTCCTTGTTGCGCTTAGTACTTCTACAGTTATTCCTTGTTAGTTAGTTGTATCGCCTTTTGGTGAATGGAAACAGCTGAGTTGATTCTCTTGCTGGTTCCTGTATATATTGTAATTGTTGCTATTAGACTTGATATTGTGATGCATGAGGTTTTGGTCGTGCTACTGTTGATATTATGGTGCACGAGGTTTCTACCGTGCAGTTATTGATATTATGATACATGAGGTTTCTGCCATGCTGCTATTGATATTGTATTGCGCGAGGTTTCTGCCGTGCTACTATTGATATTGTGACGCACGAGTTTTCTATCGTCTACTGTTGATATTGGGGTGCACGAGGTTTCTCCCGTGCTAGTGTTGATATTGTGGTGCATGAGGTTTCTTTCGTTCTACTATTGATATTTTGGTGCACGAGGTTTCTGCCGTGCGGTTGTTGATATTATAACGCATGAGGTTTCTGTCGTGCTATTTTTATTGAGGGTTTTCACGAGGTCTTTGCCGTGCCACTGCTGCTATTGATATATTGCACATGCGGCATAATAAGGTGGCATATGTTCATATGCTTATATGTGGGTTGCGCATACAGCGAGATAAGGTGGGAAATACTACGATTCACGTGTGGCAAAATAAGGCCGTACTTATTTCGTTATTAATTGCACACGTGGTGAAATAAGGTGGGCTATGTCAGTGGTTGATTATAAAGGGTAGTGACGGCCTATGAAGGCATTCCTATTCGTTTAATATTGTGACGGTGGGTTGCTTACCTGTATGAGATTTACCGCTTGGAAGTTGTGAGGAAAACATCGTATGTGCTGTCTGTTCTCTTTTCTTTGTTTACTAAATGACAGAATTGTTGTTAAAAACCACTTACACAAGCATACACATAGTTGGACACCCCATTAGAGGTGAACTCTTTCCGATTTTACTAAGGGTGGAGATGCGCCATAGTTTACCCATCATATATGTGAGAGTGGCCCTAGTTAGCCAGTTAGTTGTCAGTATGACTATGAGATTGACGGAGCACAGGATGCCAAATGTTAGATTTCAGATGCTGGGTTTTCATGATTTGTGGTTGTCCGAGATTTTAGAAAATTTGTGGAAAGAGTTGAATAAGACCCTATCTGATCTTCATTTTAGGATATGAGTTATTGACTTGTTTTCCCTTTGCTGTGTTGTGAACTTAGGATTTGGATTATGATTCTGCCATCGTTTCGTATCGTCATTGTTACATTCGTGTTACTTGCTATCCCTTTTCACTTACTGTGAATTGTAGCATTTTTGGTCATTCATGCAGTTTTTACATGTATATACATCATTTCTATTATTCGTATGATTATACTTTTTATTTGACCTGTAGATGTCTTGATTGTTCCTCACCACTACTCTACCGAGGTTAATCTTGATACTTACTGGGCACCGCAGTGGTGTGATCATGCTACTCTTCTGCACATTTTTGTTGTGCGGATACAAGTATCCCGCTCAGTTTCTTCGGCCTTGGAAGGAGGCGTATCGGTAGGGACTTTGAGGTATGTCTGCTATATCCGCAGACCGAGGAGTCCCTTTCCAGCTTTCTGTAATAAGTATAGCTCTTTCAGTATTTTTCCTTTGTATAGATATTCTTTAGTCAAAGCTTCTTATGTATCCCTTGGCTTGTGATTTGTGAGATTTTGGGTTTTGGAAACCTTTTTTATCTTCGAGAGTTGTTATTGTATGTTCCAAGCAGCACCTTAAACACATGGTTATTTTACTAAATCGGTTTTAATTATTTTTCCACACTTATATAGTTTATTTTACGCATTGTTAGGCTTATATAGTCATAGGGACTAGGTGCCGCCACGACATGTTCATGGAGGGAAAACTGGGGTCGTGACAAGTTGGTATCAAAGCTCTAGGTTCATAGGAGTTACAGATCACAAGCCGATTTATTAGAGTCTCGTGGATCGATATGGAGACGTCTGCACCTGCGAGAGTCTATGTAGCCCTTAGGAAAACTCCACTTCAATTGATCTCCCTGTCGTGCGAGATTTTTGACATTCACAATCCTAAATCTCTGTCTTCTACTCTCTCATAAATGGTGAGGACGCGTACTCCCTGAGATGATCAGGCAGCCGCGCCCCTTTCTGCAGAAATTGGAGGTCGGGGCCGGGGTAGATTTCGAGGATGTGCGCATGGTGCAGCGAGAGCACCCGTGCGAGCGACCATCGAGGTACCATCAACAGATCCAGCCGAAGTCCAGGAACCTGACACACCTACTGCTACTGCTACTCCAGTCCTTCAAGAGACTTTGGCACGGTTCATGAGTGTTTACACCACTTTAGCTCAAGCAGGATTGCTTCCCCTTACTACTGCCACACCCTAGGCTGGGGAGGAGCACAGACTCCAGCCACCCGCACTCCGAAGCAGCGAGTGCATGTTGAGCAGGTCCCTCAGATTATTCCTGTGCCGCTTGTAGCACCAATTCAGCCTGAGGGCATGGCAGCGGCTTTCGAGAAGGAGCGGATGAAACTAGAGAGGTTCAAGAAGTATGATCCTCCGGTATTTAGTGGATTAGCATCGGACGATGCCTTGGGGTTTCTTGATGAGCGTTACCACATTGTTCGTACTATGGGTATCTCTAGATCGAGCGAGGTTTCTTTCACTACTTTCTAGCTTCGAGGAGCCGCCTATAATTGGTGGTGCACCTATGAGTTAGACAGCCCAGACGAGGTAGCTTCATTAACTTGGGCCTAGTTTTCAAATATGTTTCTGAGAGAATTTGTTTCTCAGAGCCTTAAGGATGTATGGCAAGCAGAGTTTGAGCATTTGTGCTAGGGTGCTATGACCGTCTCGGAGTATACTTTCTGTTACACCAGTTTAGCTAGACATTCCCCAGCCTTGGTTTCTACTGTTCGCGAGAAGGTTCACCGGTTCATTGAGGGGTTTATTCCCAACATAAGGTCCAGTATGGCTCGTAATTTGGAGATAGATATCCCATATCAGCAGGTGGTGAACATCGCTAGGAGGATATAGGGTATGCATGCTAGAGAGAGGAAGAGTAGGCATGGTCATTAGAGGGAGAGCAGGAGAGAGAGTTTGAGGAGGCGAGGAGGCCTCGTAGACCGGGGAGATATACTAGTCCTTATTTTGGAGGCAGGTTGCGTCATGATAAAGGTTTTGCGGGTCAGCCAGTTTAGTTTGTGCTTCAAGCTTTGCATGGTGACTCAGGTGTTCATGGGTCTTGGAGTACCCATACCTCATAGTTCCCACCGCCTCATCAGTAGAGAGGGTGCTGCCAGTGTGGAGATACTAGCCATGTGGTGAGAGATTGTCCCAAACTTCGGACTGACGTGTCATGGTGAGGTATTCAGGCAGGTAGAGGGATCCCAAGAGAGGGAGGCCCGACTTGTTGATGTGTTTCATATATTAGGGTTGAGGTCGGTGCGCCAAATAATTTCATTCAGGTATGAATTCGGTTTATTATAGAGGGCACTATTTGTAGTTCATCACAGTTCTACTTATCGGGGTGAGTTCCCTTATCTGTTGTTCCATTGTGGGTGCATTTCATGATTGTAATCTGTTTGCGTGATTAATCTGTTTGGAGGTTCTATGAGTGATAGTTGTGTCTATCATTTGTTTCTAGCTGTTTCCGAGAGTTATAAGACTAGTAGTAAATTCCTGTTGTCTGTTTCGATAGGTTTGATGTGATTTCAGAATATCCTTGGCTAGGAGCTGTGATTTCAATGCTCTACCGGTGTGGGAGCCAGTCTGTGTTGTAAGGGGTAGACAGAATTGATCTAGTGAGAGTCTCCAGATGGGTTGATGTGTACCCTACTCATGATTCAGTGTTGAGGGCGCAACCCTCGTGATTTCAGGTGATTTGATATGCTGAGACCTGGTTGTGTATCATGGTGAGGGTTATATCAGCATAAGATCCTTGTGAGTCTTTTATATGTTTCATTCCTTCTTGTTAGATGTTTGTAGATTAGTGTTTTAGAAAATTTGTGCTAGTTTGACGTGTTTGATAGTTCCCATATGTGTTTTTCCATTCCCATATTCATTCATCTACGTTGCATGCTTCTTGAGTTATAGTTTGTAGGGTGCGTGACCATTAATATTAGCTGGGATTTGGTTATTTGGATGATTTGAGATGGGAGAGGCTCGGTTTTTGGGTACAGATTTTGTTCAGGATGCCTTGGACAGGTCAATATCATTCTGTTGAAACACGTTCTCAAGTCGCTAAACAAAAAGTGTGTTCATATTTGTAGGTTTTGATTAATGACAAACCATCGTGAACGGAACATTGACATATGCCGAAGTCCAAGCACAAGAGAAACAAAGATCAAGATTAAGTAAAGCAACAAAGTTATACATGAGTCATTCTATAATTGTGATCTTGATCCGACAATTGATTCAAGACTTGGCTTCTCTCGTAAAATCATTTTTATCAAATCATGCATCTTTAATTTAAAGCAAAATGATTTTCAAACATTTCATTTTAACCAAAATGAAATCTAAACATGTCTTTCGAATCTGGACAAACAAAATCGATTATGCACTTTATGATAATCGATTATGTTAAAGCAGTGTACACCAGATTTTACAAAGCTGTAAGATAATCGATTATGTACCTTATGATAATCGATTATGTTAAAGCAGTGTACACCAAATTTTACAAAGCTGTAAGATAATCGATTATGTACCTTATGATTATCGATTATGTTAAGGCAGTGTACACCAGATTTTACAAAACTGCAAGATAATCGATTATGTACCTTGTGATAATCGATTATGTTAAGGCAGTGTTCACCAGATTTTTCAAAGCTACAAGATAATCGATTATGTGCCTTAGACTAATCGATTATGTTGGGGCAGTGAGCATCAGATTTTACAAAGTAGCAAAATAATCGATTATGGCTTTTCTGGTAATCGATTATATTAAAGACCGTTGCCAAAGTATTTTCAAAAACTGAAAGATAATCGATTATGTACAATCAGACAATCGATTATGTTAAGCATAAAATCGGGGATTGATTTTTGAACGTTGTCAGGTAATCGATTATACGATTTGGATAATCGATTATTCTGCTTAAAATCTGGGAATGATTTTCAAACGAGTGGCAGATAATCGATTATGCAGAATCAGATAATCGATTATCCTAGCACAAAATCAGCAATTTGTGATTGGCAACTAAGCAACGGTTTTGGGTGTTTTTACTATAAATACAACTCAAATTCACTCTTCTAAGTACAACAACTGATTACATTCTTGCTAAAGCTTACATACTCTCTTTGCAATCATTTTATATTCATTTCATAAGTTTTTGAGAGCCAAACTCTTGACGAAGTTGTTGCGTTCTTGAGCATATTGTTTTTACTCATATCTACTCTATAAAGAGAGTCTTGTCTTGAGTGCTAAGTGTTTGTACACACTTGAAGGGATATTCTAATCCCTTGTTGTAAGAAGGAAAAGTAGTTCCTTGGTTTGAAGTCTTGAGGTGCGGTATCCTCGAGCAGGTTGAAGTCTTGTAGAGTGTATATCTACGAGCAAGTGTAACGGTTTGTTAGGCACCCGTAAGCTTAACGAAGTTAGTGTAAAACTCGAGAGAGTCTCTCGGGGACTGGACTAACCACACGTTGTGGTGAACCAGGATAAAATTCGGTGTGTTCTCTCCTTATCTTTTTAATTACTGCACTTACGTTATTCCTGCAATTTTTAATTCCGCAAATTTACATTGTTTTTTATTATAACGCTATTCACCCTCCCCCCCTAGCGTTAAGCGTATGTTCTAACACATTCATGATAGGCTTCGTTCAGCTCAGTCTAGGCAAAATATTTCTGCACATCGCAAGGTTCGAGATGTGGCATTTATGGCTGGTGAACGGTATTGCTCCGAGTGTCGCCTATGACAGGCGTGACGAGATTTTGGAAGAAGGGAAAGCTTAGCCCTAGGTTCATTGGTCCTTTTGAGATTATTGATCAAGTGGGAGAGGTAGCTTATAGACTTGTATTGCCGCCCAGCTTATCAGCCCTGCATCCTGTTTTTCATGTATCCATCACCGGAGGTATAACGACGACCTATCCCACAAGTTAGATTTCAGCACTGTCCAGTTGTACAAAGACTTGTCTTATGAGGAGGAGCCGATAGCTATTCTAGACCGACAGGTTTGTCAGTTGAGGTCCCAAAGTATTCCTTCTGTTCATCTCTAGTGGAGAGGTCAGCCTCCTAAGGCATTGACCTGGGAGTTCGAGTCCGATATGCGAGCCGTTATCTTCTTCTTTTCCCGACTCAGGTACTTCCTTCTTTTGTCCGTTCGAGGATGAACGGTTGCTTTCATGGTGGAGGATGTGACAATCCGAAGAGGTCATCACTTGTTTTCTTACCCATTCTGTACTTTCGAGACCTTGAAAACCTCATCTAGCATTGCCTCGATTTGCGCGCACAGTCCTGGCGTGTAGTCGGAAAAGCTTAAATATGAATTCTGTGGGAAAATGCTAAATTTTGATATTAAGTCTAATAAATTTGACTTCAGTCAATATTTTGGGTAAACGTACCCGGACCAATAATTTGACGGTCTTGGAGGCTCCGTAAGAAAATATGGGACTTATGCATATGCCCGGAATCGAATTCCGAGGTCCCAAACCTGAGAAATGAATTTTTGTGTTAAATTATTTTCTGGAAATAATTAAGGAAATTGGACTTGAAATTTGATTAAAAGACTATGGTATCAGGCCCTGTATTTTGGTTTTGGCGCTCGGTACAAGTCATAGATATGGTTTAAGCACTTTCTGTAAAGTTTGGTTGAAAACAGATGTAATTTGACGTGTTTCGGACTTAAAATGGAAAATTGATGTTTTATGAAAACTTGGAATAAATTATGAATTTTGAGGCTTAATTCGATGTATGTGATGGTATTTTGGCAATTTGATCGTGCGAGTAAGTCTGTAGGATAATTTTGCGGTTGTGTGCATATTTTGTTTGGAGCCCTGAGGGCTGGGGTGAGTTTTGGATAGGTGTCAGATTGCATTTTGAATTTTGGAATATCTAGTATGAACAGGCCCGCAGGCTTCACATTTGCAAAGTCTGATTCGCAAATACGAAGGTTGGATCGCATATGCGAAACCAGCCTAGGTTTGCTTGGCTCGCAAATGTGAATCTTTACTTCGCAAATGCGAAGGTTAAGCTTTCGCAAATCCGAAGCATATTTTGCAAATGCGAAGTGCTTCTAATGGGCCTGAGTTTGCAAATGCAAACTAATTTTCGCAATTCACATAATTGGTCGGGGTCCGAAATTGCGAACCCCAGTTCGCAATTCCCATATTTGCAACCTGCATTTTCTATACTTAGTCGAATTTTGGACAATTTTCACCCCACTTTCAAAACACAACTCCTTAGACGATTTTCCAAGAACACGACTTATTCCAAATCATTTGTAAGTTGACTTTGACTCAATTCTTTCAATCATTAGCATCATTTAACATGTTTTCCACTTAAAATCAATGATTTTCATGAGTGAATTTGGAGGTTTTAGGTAGAATCTAGGCTTTTTTAAAATTGGGGATTTGGACCTCAATTTGAGGTCTGATTTCAAAACAAATCATATGTTCGGGTTCGTGGGGGAATGGGTAACCGAATTTTGGTTCGAACCTCGGGTTTTGACCACGTTGGCTTGAGGGGTGTTTTGGTCATTGTACCTAAATTTGCGTCTTAGCTTTGAATTAAATAGTAGAATCAGTTACTTGAGATGTTATTTACATTGTGTGATTGAATTGAATAGATTTGGGTAATTTAGAGTCGAGTACTCGTGGCAAGAACGGGGTTGCTTGTTGATTTTAGCCGGTTCGAGGTAAGTATATTGCCTAATCTTGTGTAGAAGACTTCCCCTTAGGGTTTGAGTCTTCTTTGTTGCTTGTATTCCTTGTACGCGAGGTGATGAGTGTGTGCTCGGATTTATTTGTGAACAATTTGTCCCTTCTAGGCTCTTAATCATCGAATATGAAGTTGTTCTTAATACGATTGAGTTCCCTGTTATTAGTTTCACATCTACATGTCTTATTTGGAATTAATTTCCCCTTTTGGTTTGTTCTTGTTGGCTAAACGACTTTTATTTGATTAACTGTAGATGTTTACCCTTCTATAGTCACATTATCATACCTAACTGCTTGTTTTTATTTGGAAAGCATTATTTCTATCTCTTCTGTAGTTAATTGATCTTAATTAGAAAGAAGTTAGATATCCTATGTTGAGTTGATATTTCCTTAATTGTAATTATTTGATTCATGTAACTTCCTTGTTGTTGAACTGAGTATTATGGAATAGTTGTTTCTTATTATTTATTCTTTGTTGAGTTGTCCTTGTTGTGCTTAGTATTTCTCTGTTACAGTTATTTCTTGTCAGTTAGTTATACCGCCTTTTGGTGAAAGGAAATACCTGATTTGATTCTCTTGCTGGTTCTTGTATGTATATTGCAATTGTTGCTATTGTACTTGATATTGTGATGCACGAGGTTTCTGTCGTGCTACTGTTGATATTATGGTGCACGAGGTTTCTGCCATATGGTTATTAATATTGTGATACATAAGGTTTCTGTCGTGCTGCTGTTGATATTGTGATGCACGAGGTTTCTGCCGTGATACTGTTGATATTGTGATGCACGAGGTTTCGGCCATGCTATTGTTGATATTGTGGTGCACGAGGTTTCTACCATTCTACTATTAATATTGTGGTGCACGAGGTTTCTGCCATGCGGTTTTTGATATTGTGATGCACGAGGTTTTCGCCGTGCGATTTTTGTTGAGGGTTTTGACGAGGTCTTTGCTGTTCCATTGTTGCTATTGATATATTGCACATGCAGCATAATAAGGCGGGATATGTTCATATGCATATATGTGGGTTGCGCATGTAGCGAGATAAGGTGGGAAATACTATGATGCATATGTGGCAAAATAAGGTGTTACTTATTACTCTGTAGGATAGAATTGGTTCAATGGTTACTGATGCTGAAATTAGGAGTTTTAAGCAACTCATTTATGATCTGCAGCTTACACCTTTAAAAAGAATTGGATGGAATTTTACTTGGACAAATAAACATGTTTATAGTAAAATTGATTGGGCCTTAGGTAATTTCCAATGGATGCAGCAATTTGGGCATATTGAAGCAGATTTCCTCAATCCTTCAATCTCTGACCACACCCCTATCTGTGTGAAGTTTGGCACTCAAAAGCTCCTTCATCCAAAACCCTTTAGATTCTACATTGGTGTAATGGAATTCCCACAGTTCCATACTATTGTTGAGGATGTTTGGCAACAGAAGCTTATAGGGGACAACATGAAGCAGATATGGTCTAAATTGAAGATGTTGAAGAACAGGTTAAAGGAGACAAACAGGTACATGGCAACTTATGAGCAGAGGATTATACAGGCTAGGGAGCAGCTTGACATTATTCAATCCCAAATGCAAATTAATCCCCAACAACAGGAGTTAATAAATGAGAAGAGGAAAGCACTAGCAGACATTGAAAAATGGAGTAACATTGAGGAGCAAGTTATGAGGCAAAAATCAAGGGCTACTTGGATTGAGTGTGGTGATGCAAATACTAAATACTTCCATGCTCAATGGAAGATTAGGAACAGCCAGAACACTATCTCTTCAGTTTATTCAGAAGCTGGTGACCATATTACTGATCCTGCTGCAGTGGAGCTTGAGTTCATATCTGTCTTCCAAGATTTATTGGGAGGAAGTGCTGAAGAACTAACTAGTGTTGATATTGCCATAGTAAAGGAAGGGAAATGTCTTAGCTTAGAACAACAAAGAAGGCTCATCAAAGAGGTTACTATGGAAGAGGTGACTGAAGCAATGCATGATATGCCAAGGGATAAAGCCCCAGGGGTTGATGGGTATCCTGTAGAGTTCTTCACAAAGAATTGGGAGCTTATTAAGGATGATATCCTTGCAGCCACTAAGGATTTCTTCAGGACAAACAGCATGCCTAGCTACATTAATACAACAGCCATTGCCTTGGTACCAAAAACAAACTCCCCTGCTACTGTGAAAGATTATAGGCCAATAGCTTGCTGCACCACTTTATACAAGCTGATTTCAAAGATAATCACAAGAAGATTAAAGGAGGTGGTCACTGATATTGTGGGAATGGCTCAGTTTGCTTTCATTGAGGGAAGAAGTATAGTTGATAACATTTTATTGAGTCATGAAATTTTCAAAGTTTATGCTAGAAAGGGTGTCTCACCTAGATGTGTTTTGAAGATGGATTTGAGGAAAGCATACGACTCCTTGGAATGGTCTTTTCTTAAACAACTACTGGTGGCTTATGGATTCCCAGCAAAATTCATAGAATGGATCATGGCATGCACTACTACTGTATCCTTTTCTCTTATTATGAATGGAGGTCTTACCAAACCATTCAAGGCTAAAAGAGGAATAAGGCAGGGGGATCCAATGTCCCCTTACCTTTTTGTGATGGCAATGGAGTACTTGAGTAGAATTTTGGGACAGTTGAGTAGGAATGGAAACTTTAACTTCCATCCTAAATGCAGGAAATTGAATTGCACACATGTGTGTTTTGCTGATGATTTACTTTTGTTCTGTAGAGCTGACTCTATTTCTATCCAGCTATTACACCAAGCTTTCTTACAGTTCTCAAAGGCATCAGGTTTGGAAGCTAATCCCAACAAAAGCTCAATATACCTAGCAGGAGTTAATCAAGATTTCAAGGCAGATATTATTAGTAGACTGGGAGTCAGTGAAGGGATGCTCCCTTTCAGATATTTGGGCATCCCTCTGGACTCTAAAAAGCTAGCCATTCAACATTATCTACCTCTCATTGAGAAGATTACTGCAAGGGTGAGATGCTGGTCTGCAAAATTGTTATCATATGCTGGCAGGAGCTAGCTTATTAAAGCAGTTATCTTTGGCATCCAATCCTACTGGTCTCAGCTATTCATCCTGCCAAAGAAAGTTCTAAAAGCCATTGATGTTATCTGTCGTACCTTCCTTTGGACTGGCTCAACTAGCTATTCTAGGAGAGCATTAGTTGCTTGGGATAAGGTGTGTACACCTTTAAATGCAGGAGGACTAAACATTATGAATTTGTCAATTTGGAATAAAGCTGCAGTGTCCAAATTGCTGTGGGACTTGACCAGAAAAAAGGACTGTTTATGGGTGAAATGGATACATAGCTACTATATAAAGAAAGGTGAAGTTGAAACAACAAATGTTCCAAAACAGGCTGCTTGGGTAATCAGGAAAATCCTACAGTGTAGAGAAAGTATAATGGGAAACATGAAGATGGTAGGCAACCTATATGACAGACTTGGTGCAGTGTGCAGCATGAGAAAATATCAAATACACAAGTGCTATATTGCTATGTTGCCTTGCTATGAAAGAGTTAGCTGGAGAAACTTGATGCTAGTTCAAAATGTGATCCCTCGACACAAATTCACGGCTTGGTTGGCTGCACACCAAAGACTCCCCACTGTGGATAGACTAGCCAAAGTTGGGATCCAACTTCCATCCTTGTGTATATTCTGTAAGCAATATGAGGAAACCTTCCACCACTTATACTTCGAATGCTGCATTACTAGGCAACTGTGGTATCGTGTTTGCTGCTGGCTGGGGTGTGAAAGACAAATACTCACATGGGAGGAGGAATTGACATTGATATGTAAAGGAGCTAGAAGTGCTGCATGGAGGAAGTCAGTGTTAGCTACTGCATTTGTCAATGTGGTTGCTATAATTTGGAAATCCAGGAACAATATGAGATTTCAAAACTTGGCTTTTCAAAACTTGGCTTTTACTCGTGGTAGGCAATGTAAAAGATGGTCTAAGGGTCTACAATTGCTAAATAGTTTTCCATAGAGATAGCTTGAAATATATATAGCATACACAGTTAGTTTACAATTAGGAAAATAGGTTGTAATGGTAGTTGATGAGGGTAGTAAGTAGTAGAGTCCATACTGCTACTTTAGGTTTGCATTGTATATTCTTTTTTTGGTATTAATACAACGATGACAGTTAAACTAAAAAAAAGGTGTTACTTATTATGTTATTAATTGCACACGTAGCGAAATAAGGTGAGCTATGTCGCGGATTGATTGTAAAGGGTTGTGACGGCCGTTGAAGGCATTCCTATTTGTTTAATATTGTGATTGTGGGTTGCTTACCTGGATGAGCTTTACCGCTTGGAAGTTATAAGGAAAATATCGTGCGTGCGGTGCGTTCTCTTTCTTTGTTTATTAGACGATAGAATTCTTGTTAAAAATCACTTGCATAAGTATAAACGTAGTTGGACACCACATTAGAGGCGAGTTCAATCCGATTTTGCTAAGGGTGGAGATGCACCTTCGTTTACATTTTATATATGTGCGAGTGGCCCTAGTTAGCCATTTAGTTGTCTGTATGACCGTGAGATTGATGGGGCACAGGATGCTATGTGTTAGATTTCATATGCTGGGTTTTTGTGAGTAGTGGTTGTTCGAGAATTTTTAAAATTTGTGGAAAGAGTTGAATACGACCCTAATTGTAGGATATGAGTTATTGACTTGTTTTCCCCTTGTTGTGTTGTGACCTTAGGATTTGGATTATGATTCTGCCATCATTTCGTATCATCATTGTTACATTCGTATTGTTACTTGCTCTCCCTTTTCCCTTACTGTGAATTGTAGCATTTTTGGTCATTCATGCAGTCTTTACATGTATATACATCATCTCCATTATTCATATGATTATACTATGTATTTGATTGATAGGTGTCTTAACTATTCCTCATCACTACCATGTGCCCGTTAGCACTAATTATACTGGTATAGTACCACCGCAAAACCACCACAAAACCATCGCTCTCCGCCGTCCGCCGCCGGCCGGAAATCGCCTCCGCCGGCGGCCGTGTTGAAACACGTTCTCAAGGCACTATACTAAAACGTGTGTTCATATTTGTAGGTTTTGATGAATGACAAACTATGCGCAATGGACATATGACGAGGTCCAAGCACAAGCGCGCAATTGATATATAACGAGATTCAAGCACAAGACCAAGATCAAGCAAAGATATAAAGTTATACATGAGTCGTTCTTTAATTGTGATCTTGATCCGATAACTTGACTCAAGACTTGGCTTCTCTCGTAAAAACATTTTTATCAAATCATGCATATTTACTTTAGTCAAAATGATTTTTAAACATGCCTCTAAAATCTGGACTAAGATAATCGATTATGTACTTATGATAATCGATTATATTAAGTCAGCTACATGACAATCGATTGTGAACTTATGACAATCGATTGTGTTAAGGCAGTGTGCATCAGATTTTTCAAATCTGCATGACAATCGATTGTGAACCTTATGACAATCGATTGTGTTGAGGCAGTGTACATCAAAGTTTTTCAAAGCTACAAAATAATCGATTGTGAATTTATGACAATCGATTGTGTTGAGGCAGTGTCTATCAGACATTTTCAAAGTCACTAAATAATCGATTGTGAACCTTTGACAATCGAGCGCATTAAGGCAGTGTCTAATTGATTTTTCAAAGACTGATATATAATCGATTGTTCTCATAGCATAATCGATTGTGAAATTGACCGTTGCCAAAATATTTTCAAAATCCGTCAGGTAATCGATTATAGATTTCTAATAATCGATTATTTTAAATAAAATCTGGAAAAGATTTTTTGAACGTTGCCAAGTAATCGATTGTAGATTTCTGACAATCGATTGTTTTAAGTAAAATCTGGAAATGATTTTTTGAACGTTGCCAAGTAATCGATTGTAGATTTCTGACAATCGATTGTTTTAAGTAAAATCTGGAAATGATTTTTTGAACGTTGCCAGTAATCGATTATTGATCTTAGATAATCGATTGTTAAGCGTAAAATCTGGGAATGATTTTTGGAACGATTGGCAAACAACCAATTGTGGCATTTTGACAATCGTTTGTCACTGAGTAAAATCAGCAATTCTTAATTGGCAATTAGGCAACGGTAATGCATGGTTTTGCAACTATAAATACAGTTTCAAATCAGTCTTCTAAACACAATAACTGATCATATTATTGCTATAGCTTGCATACTCTATTGTTCATCACTTTCTATTCATTACATAAGTTTTGAGAGCCAAAATTCTTGACGAAAGTTGTTGCGTTCTTGAGCGTATCTGTTTACTCATATCTACTCTATGAAGAGAGTCTTGTTTAAGTGAGTGCTAAGTGTTTTATACACTTGAAGGGAAGTGTTAGTCCCTTGTATTGTAAGAAGGAACTTGTGTTTCCTTTGGTTGAAGTCTTGGAGTGTTGTATCTTCGAGCAAAGGTTGTTGAGGCTTGTGTCCTCAGTTTGTAAAGGTTTGTTGAGCACCCGTAAGCTTAACAGTGTTAGTGGAAATCTCGAGAGAGTCTCTCGGGGACTGGACTAGCCACGGGTTGTGGTGAACCAGGATACATCGGTGCGTTCGTTCTTATTTATTTACTTATCGCACTTATTTCTTTCCTGCAATTTTTAAATTCCGCAAGTTTACGCTAATTTTTATTATAACGCTATTCACCCCCCCTCCCTCCCTCTAGCGTTAAGCGTATTTTCTAACAGGCCGGTCTCAGAGCCCAAATCTCTGAAGACTTAACCGTTTGAGAGAAACAATCCATGGCTTCTACTCGTGATTCTTTTGCAGGAATAGGTGAAGGACAATGCTCCACCCGACCACCACTATTCGACGGTACAAACAATACGTACTGGAAGGAGAGGATGAGAATATTTGTTCAATCAAATAGTTTCATCTTTGGAAGGTTAAAATGAAGGGAGAACAAATTCCAACCAAAAAGGTTGAAAATAAAGATGTTCCAACGTCCGAAGATGAATACGATGCGGATGATATCCGAAAGGTGCAAAACAACGCTAAAGCCATTAATTTATTATATTGTGCTGTTAATGCTGATGATTACAGGAAAATATCATGTTGCACAATGGCGAAGCAAATGTGGGACAAGCTGGAAATTACGTACGAAGGTACGGACCAGGTAAGGGAAGCTAAAATTGATTTCCTAACCCATGCATATGAATTGTTTCACATGAAGGAAGGCGAAAAGGTCGATGAGATGTTCGAACGATTTTCAAAAATTGTTAATGATTTACATTTCTTAAGAAGACCTTTACGGATAAGGAACTTGTCCGAAAAATTCTCCGAAGTCTCACTCCGGCATGGCGATCCAAGGCCGATGCGATTCAAGAATCTATTGGCGTTTCAAATGTCACCATCGACGAATTAAGAGGTAATCTTAAAACTTATGAATCTACTATACTTAACCCTCTTGTTGATGATCAAAGGAAACAAAAGATCGCTCTCAAGGCAAGCACAAGCCAACCTCAAAATGATGAGGACGGAGACAACGAGTTCGGACTCGTTATTAAGAGATTTCAAAAGTTCATGCGAAAAGAGTATGAACAAAGGGCAAAAAGCAAGGAGATCAAATAAAGTGCTATGAGTGCGGAGAAACCGGGCACATTAAATCAAATTGTCCAAATGCCAAAAAGGAGAAGAAACCCTTCAAGAAACAACGAGCATACATATCTTGGGGAGGCGACTCCGGTGACGAGTCGAGTGAGGAAAAAGAAGACGAAGCCGCAAATCTTTGTCTCATGGCTCACAAAAACAATCAAGAAGAGGTATGTCAAATTTCTTCCAAAAATTTCTATTCTCTTGAGGAAATGCAAAATGCTTTTGATGAGTTGTATAGTGAATTTATTAAAGCTTCCAAAACTGTTAAAAGCATAAAAGAAAATGCTTCTTTAAAAGAAAAAGATTTTGAAAAACAACTCTCTTTGAAAGAAAAGGTTTTGGAAAAACTGATTTTGGAAAATGAGAAGTTGAAAGAAGAAAACAAATTTTTCGGCAAGAGAAGCGCCGACAAACCCGAGAGCTCTAGTAAAAATTGTACTTCTTGCATGCATCTCAAAAATGAGGTAGAAAGACTTAAGGGCACCCTAGATAAGTTTAATTCTTCTCATAAAAATTTAAATGAAGTTCTTGTTAATTTGAAGTCGACCAAGCATGGCATAGGCTTTGAGAATGAGCCTAAAGAAAAGGTTGAAGCCAACCCCCAACAACCTAAGGCTCAACCTAGGATTAATAAAACAAACGCAACCTAGAAATAATCATTCTAGAAATAATGCATACTCTAGGCCAAACACTAGAAGAAATTTTGAACCTTGTAGAACACCTAGAAATGGCTTTCAACCTAGAAACAACTATCCTAGAAATGCTGTATATCCTAGAACAAATAGTAGGAGAAATGATTTTCATGAATTGCGCAATAGTCATATTGTCAAGAATAGAGTAAATGAATTTCGTCCGTCCAATTACTATCAACCTAGACGAATGCATAATCCTAATATTGTTTGTCATTATTGTAGACGAATTGGACATATTGCTTCTGCTTGTTTTACACGACATAGACATAACACTCAATCACATCACTATGATTTGCCTAACCCCCAAGGACCCAAAATGGCATGGGTACCTAAAACTCATTAATCTGTTTTGTAGGTGTGTTTGAAGGGGTCAAGTGTACTTTGGTACCTTGATAGTGGATGCTCCAAGCACATGACTGGAGACGAATCCAAGTTCCTTCAACTAGAACACAAGGAAGGAGGAAGCGTTATTTTTGGTGATAAGAACAAAGGAAAAATTATCGGCATTGGATCGGTCGGTAAGGATGACTCCTCTTCCATTAAGCATATATTGCTAGTTAAGGGTCTAAAACATAATCTCTTGAGCATAAGTCAATTATGTGACAAGGGAAATCTTGTTTTATTTGATTCAAATGAATGCTTAGTTTTTCGCCGTAGCGATTTTAAAATTATTCTTCGTGGATTTAGAATGGATAATATC
Source organism: Nicotiana benthamiana (assembly GCA_034376525.1). NCBI lineage: Eukaryota > Viridiplantae > Streptophyta > Magnoliopsida > Solanales > Solanaceae > Nicotiana > Nicotiana benthamiana. Next base: position 88,818,064 of record CM067337.1, on the reverse strand, counting down.
TATATGGTTGATCTCGAAAACTCTTCATCTGAATATGTAGATGGTCTTATGAGCAAAGAAGATGATACGTGGTTATGGCACCGTAGAGTAGCTCACATCAACATGCATCTTTTGAACAAATTGGTTTCACAAAATTTAGTTATTGGTCTTCCAAACTTGAAATTTGAAAAAGACTCTATTTGTGATTCTTGTCAAAAAGGGAAGCAAACAAAAGCATCTTTTAAATCGAAAAATATTGTTTCAACTACTAGACCTTTGCAATTACTTCACATGGACTTATTTGGACCATCTCGCATTGAAAGTCTTGGTAGAAATCGTTATGCTTTTGTTATTGTTGATGATTATTCTAGATTTACATGGACTCTATTTCTTGCTCATAAAAGTGAAGCTTTTCATAATTTCAAATATTTTTCTTAAACGTGTTCAAAACGAAACTGTCACGTCAATAAGAAGTGATCATGGGGGAGAGTTTGATCACAATCTCTTTGCGGACTTTTGTGACGAACTCGGTATCAAGCACACCTTCTCCGCTCCACGAACACCACAACAAAATGGGGTGGTGGAAAGGAAAAATAGGTGCCTCGAAGAGATGGCTAGAACCATGCTCGACGTGGCTAAGATTCCCAAACATTTTTGGGCGGATGCCGTGAGTACCGCATGCTACGTTTTGAATAGAGTAGTCATAAGGCCAATACTCATGAAAACCCCCTATGAACTCTACAAGGGAAGGAAACCAAATATCTCCCATTTTAGAGTATTCGGTTGTAAATGCTTTATTCATAACAATGGAAAAGATCAATTGGGAAAATTTGATGCCAAATCCGATGAAGGAATTTTTATTGGTTATTCCTCACGTAGCAAAGCATATAGGGTATTCAATAATAGAACCGAAACTGTGGAGGAATCCCCTCATATTGTGTTTTCCGAAAATAATGCTCGCTTGGCGAGAAAGGATTCTGGTTCTGATCCTGCAGGTATCTTAAACTCAATAAGTCCTCAAGAAAAAGTACAAGAGGAAACTTCTAAGGAAATTCAAGATGAAATCTTGGAACAATTATCGGAGGAAGCGCCACAATTGGAGAAAGAAACGAAAATGCCTAACGAATGGAGGACAATCAAAGATCACCCTCTCGAACAGGTAATTGGCGACGTTGGAGAAAAGGTAACTACCCGAAACACTCTTAAGAACACCTTAGGACACACTTCTTAAGAGATCACGTTCTCACTTGGCCACATTGATCTAAGTCATTATTTCTTTACAAATTACTAACTTGAGCGTCGGAGACGTCTAATTTTCTTTTGCAGGTATCGCCCTAATGGTAGGGGGAATTATCAAGCAATGGCATAGAACAATCGATTGTTACAGCAAATAATCGATTATTTTTTCTTATGTCTCATGTTTACTGTGCGGACAATCGATTAGCAAGTATCACTAATCGACTATTTACATTTTATGCTTATTATGCAATTTTTTTTATATAATCAATTTTTTTACTGTATAATCGATTACCGTCTAGGCCATTCAGTACTGCTTTCCTAAAACAATCGATTGTTTCAAAAATATAATTGATTATTTTCCGAGTCAGAAAATCATTGTGCACACTGTGTCACAACAATCGATTACCATAATTCAACAATCGATTATTTTTTGTCAGTAATTCAAATATTTGTTACCGTTTGGGTCCTGCCAGATTCCCACAATCGATTTTTGTCAGTTCCGAGTTCAATTCAAAACTCCATAACAATCGATTGTTTCAATTCCACAATCGATTGTGTAACGGTCAGTGAAAATTTTTCTTACCGTTTCTGACCGTTTTAGCTCATAAATTTCTGCAGATTTCACCATAAATGAAATGCCATCTTCCTCATTATAAATAGGTACCATATGCCTTCAATTTCTTCACTCAAGCATCAATCTTAGCTCCCAAAATTTCAAAAATCTTTCAAACTTCTTACAAAGGCCATTTCTACTTATTTACAATGTCGGGCAGACACACTAAACGTTCCCGTTCAGGTAGACATGGTGCATCTTCTTCAGCTGCTCCTCCTCCTCCAAATTTCCCTTACCAAGATGGGTCTATTTTACAATTCAATTCTGAAACCGAGTTAACTAGATTCTTAACAAAATTCGAAAAGCGTGACATCCTTCCTCCTCGCTTTTCCACAAGTAAATATCTTGAATCATGCGCCCCCGCTGCAAACATACTTAAGGAATGTCAACTTCTTGACTTCTTATATCTTACCTATCCTTATATTAATCCTCCAATGATTCAAGCGTTCTACTCAAATGTTCATGAGGACGACGATGGTGAGCTTGTGTCAAACATTAATGGCGTTCAAATTCTTTTATCCAATGCAAAACTTGCATGCTATTGCTCATCTTCCTCGAAGTGGGGAAAACATTTCTCGCTACATTAGAGAAGCCGGCGCCTTATTTGATGAGAAAATTCTCCTAAACCAAATAGGACTTGGAGCTTATGATCCTAAGCTATCTACTCGACGTCCTACCATTACGGGAATGCTCCCCGAATATCATTTGATTTTCTATTTCATAACCCGAGTCCTCAAGCCTCGCAAACATAACCATACCACTCTCTCCCAAGAGGACGCAAAGCTCATGCATGCCATTATAACCGGAGCTCACATCAATTGGTGTAAGTTCGTCAAAATTCACATGCTTGATGCCATTGGGGACGATAGACCACTTCCCTATGCCCTCCTTATTATGAATTTTCTTGAAGCCTCCGGGTTCAACACCTCTATCGGTCCGCTCAAAAAGAGCACCAAGAAATGGGAAATTTCCGAATCCTCCTTTCCCCATGACGGCGATCATGTAGCTCCTGCTCCTCCTCCAACTCGTCGATCGCGTCAGCCTCAAGAACCTACTCTTCAATCTATTTCTGACCAAATTGCTTCTTTGACAACCTCTGTCAATCAATTGACATATGAGGTCCATGGATATTTTGACCATGTTCATTATCCATATGCTGGACTTGTCCCATATGAAGCAGTGCCGGATGACGAGGCGGGAAATGATGATAATGAATAATTTCTTTAGTTTATTGTTCTATGTTTTATTGTCTTCTTTTGTTGTACTCATATTTTTGTTTAATAAATAAACAAGTTATTTACTTATTCATTCTATTTTTTTGCTAATGGCAAAAGGGGGAAGAATAAGGGATATGCACTAATTTTTTATTGGCATAAATTGAGGGGGAATTCATATGTTGGGGGGGAACTAATTGCACATCTAGAGACTTGTTGCATATTGTTGCATATCTTTACTTGTCTTGAATCGTCACTAATTGCACATCTAGAGACTTGTTGCATATTATTGCATATCTTTACTTGTCTTGAATCGTCATTATGAATTATCAAATATGCATATCCCGACTAAAGTTTGCCATTATCAAAAAGGGGGAAATTGTTGAAACACGTTCTCAAGGCACTATACTAAAACGTGTGTTCATATTTGTAGGTTTTGATGAATGACAAACTATGCGCAATGGACATATGACGAGGTCCAATCACAAGCGCGCAATTGATATATAACGAGATTCAAGCACAAGACCAAGATCAAGCAAAGATATAAAGTTATACATGAGTCGTTCTTTAATTGTGATCTTGATCCGATAACTTGACTCAAGACTTGGCTTTCTCGTAAAAACATTTTTATCAAATCATGCATATTTACTTTAGTCAAAATGATTTTTAAACATGCCTCTAAAATCTGGACTAAGATAATCGATTATGTACTTATGATAATCGATTATGTTAAGTCAGCTGCATGACAATCGATTGTGAACTTATGACAATCGATTGTGTTAAGGCAGTGTGCATCAGATTTTTCAAATCTGCATGACAATCGATTGTGAACCTTATGACAATCGATTGTGTTGAGGCAGTGTACATCAAAGTTTTTCAAAGCTACAAATAATCGATTGTGAACTTATGACAATCGATTGTGTTGAGGCAGTGTCTATCAGACATTTTCAAAGTCACTAAATAATCGATTTTGAACCTTTGACAATCGAGTGCATTAAGGCAGTGTCTAATTGATTTTTCAAAGACTGATATATAATCGATTGTTCTCATAGCATAATCGATTGTGTAATTGACCGTTGCCAAAATATTTTCAAAATCCGTCAGGTAATCGATTATAGATTTCTAATAATCGATTGTTTTAAATAAAATCTGAAAAAGATTTTTTGAACGTTGCCAAGTAATCGATTGTAGATTTCTGACAATCGATTGTTTTAAGTAAAATCTGGAAATGATTTTTTGAACGTTGCCAAGTAATCGATTGTAGATTTCTGACAATCGATTGTTTTAAGTAAAATCTGGAAATGATTTTTTGAACGTTGCCAGTAATCGATTATTGATCTTAGATAATCGATTGTTAAGCGTAAAATCTGGGAATGATTTTTGGAACGATTGGCAAACAATCGATTGTGGCATTTTGACAATCGATTGTCACTGAGTAAAATCAGCAATTCTTAATTGGCAATTAGGCAACGGTAATGCATGGTTTTGCAACTATAAATACAGCTTCAAATCAGTCTTCTAAACACAACAACTGATCATATTATTGATATTGCTTGCATACTCTATTGTTCATCACTTTCTATTCATTACATAAGTTTTGAGAGCCAAAATTCTTGACGAAAGTTGTTGCGTTCTTGAGCGTATCTGTTTACTCATATCTACTCTATGAAGAGAGTCTTGTTTAAGTGAGTGCTAAGTGTTTTATACACTTGAAGGGAAGTGTTAGTCCCTTGTATTGTAAGAAGGAACTTGTGTTTCCTTTGGTTGAAGTCTTGGAGTGTTGTATCTTCGAGCAAAGATTGTTGAGGCTTGTGTCCTCAGTTTGTAAAGGTTTGTTGAGCACCCGTAAGCTTAACAGTGTTAGTGGAAATCTCGAGAGAGTCTCTCGGGGACTGGACTAGCCACGGGTTGTGGTGAACCAGGATACATCGGTGCGTTCGTTCTTATTTATTTACTTATCGCACTTATTTCTTTCCTGCAATTTTTAAATTCCGCAAGTTTACGCTAATTTTTATTATAACGCTATTCACCCCCCCTCTAGCGTTAAGCGTATTTTCTAACAGGCCGGTCTCCAATCGACCCCAAATTAACATCATTTTGTTTCCTTCTCCTCCTCTTTCCAGTAATCCTAGTCCCAACCTTCGAATCCCAATCGGTCGCTTCGAATATCCTTTTAAAGTCAAAGATGCTTTGTCGTCCACGGCGGCGATGGCTCAGACGGCCAACAAAAGCACACCATAGGTTCCCCTTTGCCTCCTCTACCCAAAACTGAACCCTACTTCCTTTGAATATCCCTGAAACTTATCGAATTTTAGATCTAAGAATTGATTAATTTTTTAAAGGACTGTCAAATATCGATGTGAGTTCCCAAATGAAGTTATATAGTTGTTCTTACCAAGAATTAATATATAACTCTATTTGGGGATTCGATTCGAATCCAATCGAGTTTTGAAGACCAAAATAAGTAAGTTTTACTTTTCATTCAATTAAGTTTTTATTTGCTTGGTGATTCTATTTTGCACGATTTTTTTATTTTTAGTTTAGTTGAAAGTTTCCGACCATGTTTAGTTTCTGGTTCTTGAATTATTCATTTTTCTTTTAATTAGCTTAATTAAACTTGATTTTTCATTTCTATTTATAATGTTTTACTTCTTATTCGATTATATTTATATTTTTCTTTGATGAGTCTGTTTTGCATTATTGTTTGCTTTTTTTAGTCAGGAATTTCTGCTTATGTTTAAGTCCATGATTCTTTGATTATTCATCTTTTTAGTTAGTTTAATCAAACTAGATCTTGGTTTTGTTTATAGTGAAATGATGTCGATTTAGTTTGGATTCCTGGCCCAGTATTATTAGTAGGATCTTCACAATTCTCTTTAGAATTGTTTGATTAGTAGGAAATTGTTTTGGTTATAGCTGAATCTCTAGGTTTCAATTGGTTAATTGTGGTCATCTTTTGACCAGTGTAGTAAGGTTGAGGGGTTGGTCTACTTAGGTTGGTAACTCAGAGTAAATAAAAAGGATAGTATAGGTATTTGGATAATGAAATACTACAGTAAACCCCTGGAACTTTCTAGTTGGAGGTTAAAAATAGAATTTTGGTAATTTGATGTCAAGACTTGAGGCACAATTCAGGAAAAGAGGAGCTGGTTGAGTAAATCTGAGAGAATAAATGCGGGATCAATGGGTAAGCACAGTAAAAAATGGTTGCCCTAAGTTTTGGCTATAAATAGGCAAGTTAGTGCCTTCATTCACAAGATTTGATTAGTCTAAAATCCATAAAATTTCCTAAGCTCTAGCAGTCTGAAAATCCCTAAAAATTCCCAAAATTTTGAAGTCCGAAAAAATCCTAAGAATTCCTATAAAATTTCCAAAAATCCTAAAAAATTCCTAGAGGTTCAGAGTTCTGAAACTACAGAATTTTATTTAAGTTTTTCCATAGATTAATTTCAACTTCCAGCCATCAATTTGAAGTGATAAGAGGAGAATGACCGAAACACATGTAGTTGAGGTGCTGAAATTGTACAAGTTTGGTTAGGTTCAATTTTGAGTGTGTTTGGAGTCCAAACAGGGCTGTTTTGGTTTGTTATTGGTGTTAATTGCTGAAAATCCTCTCCTGGTTCAAGTGATATTCAATCCCTGGGTATTTTTTTAAAAAGTGATGATTGTTGGTTTTCTATTGATGGTTGCTTAAATTGCTGCTGACATTTTCCTTGTTTCATTACAAATTTCAGGTATTTCTCCTAACTCAGGAAGTTTGGAAGAACAAGTTTATGTGTGTGCACTGTTTCATATTTCGATAATGAAGGAATATTCATTTTGTATTGAAATTGTAGATGTAAATGTTGTTAGCTTCACTGATAGGTAGAATACTTATTCAATGAACTTGTTTTGTAATAATGAACACTTGGACTGTATGGACTTTCATTCGTGCTGAATATGATTAGTTTTAACGTGATTTAGGGTAGTATTCATTCACAAGAGAATGCTCCGTTAGTAGGACTAGTCTGCCTTGCCATTTGATGAGTAATGTATCTAGTAGTGTATCACTGCATATTTAATATATGAGTATAAGTTCCATTTCAGCATTTTGAATCCTGAAATTGTGGACAATGTTTTAGCATGTTAATATGGGTTTTTTTCGAGTTTAATACCTCATTGTAGTTAGGGGTTGTGTTAGATTGATCAATGCTTTCTTCCTAAAATATCTGTAGTAACACAATTTTGAATTCAATAAAATGATGGTGGTGATTTGAAAAGCACCCTGGGATTTCTTTGTCACTGAATATATCTGGAATAATTTGCAATAAGATTCAGCAGCCGTATTACCTAATTGAGGTCCAATGTTTCTTTGGGGTTGAAATTTGCTAATAGACTTTATAGAAATCCCTCTTTATTGGGCTGACCTTAAAGCCTAGTGATTTAATTTGAGTAATGCAAATACCATCCTTCCACAATAGGTAGTAGATTTAAATTAAAGGAATCTTCCAAAATTAAGGTTCTTTTGTTCAAATTCAGATTCAAACTTGAGGCTTGGATTTTATTAACTAAGTCTTTTAGAGACAAATCTTATAGAAAATCCTAGTTTGCTTTTGGTTGACTTTTAAAATAATAAGGTGTGCTATGCCAAATAAAATCCATAATTCGCGCGGCCCTCTTTAAATGTTTATATTAAAATACTTAGGAATTTGGGACACGCCGATTAGCGAATTTCATGGCTTCCCGCAAAGATAATAACACGTTAGTCGCTTTAGGCGCGTCTTTAATAATTTTACCTTCTTAAGCACGGGTGCAATTTATGTGACCCAAATCCAAATCTCAATGAAGTTGAAATATGCCAAAAACCGCGGGTGCATATGTGACGTGGTTCGCGGCATGTTTTAACGACATTGCAATTTTCTTTAAAAAATATTAAAAGCGGTAAAAATAATTTAAAATGGCACTATAGGATGAACATGTATAAAAATCAGATTCTTAGACAATTGTAATAGTTTAAGCGACCGTGCTAGAACCACGGGATCCGAGGGTGCCTAGCACCTTCCCTCGGGTTAACAGAATTCCTTACTTAGAATTTCTGGTTCGCAGACTCTATTTGGGCAGTCAAAAATTTCCTCTATTTGGGATTCTAAATAAACCGGTGACTTGGGACACCAAAAGCCAAACCTATCCCAAGTGGCGACTCTAAATAATAAATAATCCCATTTCGAATAATGTCACTTTAATTGTAAAAACTCCCTTATACGTTTTTTATCTTTCGGGATAGCCGTGTAAAAAGGAGGTGTGACAACTACTCCACCGAAGTTAGTCTTGATACTTACTGGGCACCGTCTCTTCATAATATTTTTGTTGTGCAGATACAGGTACTCCCACTTAGTTCCATCAGCCTTGGAAGGAGACATATCGGTAGAGACTTCGAGGTATATTTGCTACGTCCGCAGACCGATGAGTCCATTTCCAGCTTTCTGTAATAAGTATAGCTCTTCTAGTATTTTTCCTTTCTATATATTCTTGAGTCAGAGCCTCTTATATATCCCTTAGCTTGTGATTTGTGATATTCTGGGTTTTGGGAAAATTTTGTTAGCTTTGAGAGTTGTTATTTCATGTGCTAAGGGGCACCTTAAACACATGGTTATTTTACTAAATCATTTTTAATTATTTTTCTGCAATTTTATGGTTTATCTTATGCTTTGTTAGGCTTACCTAATCGTAAGGACTAGGTGCCATCATCACATGTTCACGGATGGCGAACTGGGGTCATGACAACTACGCAAGGAGATCTCAATCAAATACTCTCCATACGAATCTTTTTTCCTTTTTTATCTGTTTTTCTTTTTTGCTTGTTGTTTCTGCTATTCTATCATAACTAACTGCTATTGATCAACAGCAGGGGGAAAAACTACAGCCATCGTGGCAGATTCTTGACCAACTCCCTACTATTCACGATGTTCTTGTGTCTCTTTCCGAACAACAGCAGCAGCATAATTACCTTCTGAATGAGTCCTTTGTATAGTACCAAGTGAAAATGAACATAAATTGAAGTTGGGGATATCACTGATGTCACACATAGGAGAACTGAAAATCTTCCTTTTCTTAGATTTTGGAAGAAGTTCCGATGCATCAGATGAGATCTACAAAAGCAAGTAAAATATAAATATAAATAAAACTAATGGAAAACACACATTAGGAAAAAAACAGCTTGTAATTGAATTGTAGAAAATAGCTACCTGGTCTAAGTGTTACGACATAGATGGTATTTGCATTCTCAGAGATCGTGTATCTTAATGCAAATAAATAAATAAATAACACCGACTAAATTGTTTAATATAATACCAATACAATTCACACCTATCTGTGAGGCAACAGGTGTGAATATATCTACTTCTCCTTTTTCGTATAGCTGCACAAGCTCAATTCTTTTTGAGCTGCCTCGAGTCTTTCTGAAAAATCATTCAAAAACATAAAAATAGAAAATAAACTATGTACAATTTCAAACTGAAAAAAATATACCTCGATAAAATATAATAAATATATGATCTATAGAATACCTTGACGTTTGTCTTTCGCTATGGTTTCCCCAAGATGCATGCCTTTGTCGATATCAACGTTTCCAGATTCATTCAATTGTGGACCAACTTCGACAAGCATTTGAGTATTCTCTGGAAGGGCTTTCTCAACTCTACCTTAATTTAATTTTGCATCATCAGAGAGTTTTTGAGTTGTGTCAATTGAAGCACGATTAGTTTCAACTTCCGCTGCATATTCATAAAGAGGGGAAATATATCAACTAGTTTTTCAACATAGAAAAAATTTATACCTATAGTGATCACTACAGGATATTATAAAACATAGTTAAAAGTTCAACTCAAAGAAGGCTAAAGTTAGCCAGTAACAAACAAAAACTTTGACTGATACAAAAAAAACTCCAGCTTTATAGTTGAAGTTTGACATTTACAAAACAAAAACTTCAGCTCTATAGTTGAATTTCACCAGTTATAAACCAAAACATTCACCAAAAAATATGTTGTATTTTTTTAAAAAAAATACAAACACATGAAATAAAACTTCAGCTCTTATCTAAGGTATCATTAAAATATTATAAACTTCACACTTTGTACCTATAGTAATAATTTCCTGTGTATCACCACCTAGAAGTTCTTTGCAATTAGCTAGTAATCCTGCATATTGATCATGTTTCCCGGTAGTGCTAAACACATCACTCCCTTTCAGTTCTAAATTACAAACAAGTGCTTGATCTCCATCACTAAACAAATTGTCTTTTCCAATATTTTGATCATTTGCACCTTGTCTATCGCCTTCAACAGCTGCTTCATTATATGTAGAATTATTATTTGCGACTTTATGCAATGTATCATCTTCAACTTGTTCTTGAACATGTTGACCGCCTTCAAAAGCTGATAGATATTTGTAAGAGTCATTCATCCTATCATATTCTAGAGGCTTACTGAAATAAAAATTGTCATCATCCATCCATTTGATTTGTTGACAATCGTAAATAATTTTTCAAACTTCACATCGAAATATTTCTAGAAAAAAATTACTAACAATAATTAATCTGAATAACATCATCACAAAGAAAAACAACTTCTCTATAAGTTAACTTTCCTTCACTTTTACAAAATTTGCATCCACAATAGCAGATCGCTCCACCTTTTTAAAGTTATCAAAAACTTCATTCACAATCGTGCTTCTTTCTTTTTCTACATGCTTTTGAACCTCCATCGTCAATCTCTAGAATAAATACACAATAAAATTTCTGATATAAAAGAAAACTTCAGCTCAAAACACATGTTGTACTTTTATAAAAACAAAACCAAAATACTTCAGAAAAAAACTTACAGAATATATTGTCTCAAGTAATTCATTGTCATCAAAGTCAGATGTAGAAGAGGTAGAACGATTCTGGGTATGAGATGCTTTACCAATAAAAGGAGTTTGATTCGGTTCTTTTGATTGATTCCGACTACGTGGTGATTCACTAGTGATATGAGTCGATTCGCTTATTTTGATCGAGTCAGAGTACATGGTGATTTACCAATGATAAGGGTTCCAGTCGCTTCTTTGATCGACTCAGAGTACGTGGTGATTCACCAGTTGAAGGAACTACATTAACTACATTTGAACGAATCCGACTGTATGGTAGTTTCCCAATTAAAGGCATTGAATTTAATTCCTCTTCTGTAGAAATTATATCCAATACCCTAAAGTCGCAATATCTTTGTTTAATACAAAAAAGTATATTATGAGGAGAAAAAAACTAATACATCAACATATTAACACAAAGACAAAAAAGTAATTTCTTGTTTACTGAACATAAAATAAAGTTCGGGAAATTTAGGCTCTCCCACGCATACATAACGTAACATCCTGGGAACCTACAGCATATCAAGGTACTCATCCTCTCTTATATACTTCTCCCAAACTTTTGGAAAGCGCTCATAGAACGAAACATATAACGGATATGGAAATCCACCAACTTTATACTTGGTAGCATGGGATTTGTTATGCTTGTCCAATGCATGTTTCAGTGAATAAATAAGCTTCTCATAAGCCACATTACCCCAAGGATATTCAACACAAACCTTATCATCTTCAATGATAGATGCATACTCCTCCATCACACATGACTTGGTATTTTTCTCAAACATAATAGACTTTGTAACAAGAATTTCAATAAGCTTAGTTGCATCATTATAACTCTCGCATATGTTAACATGATTCACAACATTCTTTGGAATTTCATTGCGAGTCATAAAACTTCGAATATCCTTCAAAGTCACACCCTTAGACTTACCAAAATAGCGCTTCAGAATATTGCCCTCTTGATTAATTGGGTTTTCAACATTATATGTTGTGATCCGCAAATCACACATAATGTGAAAGTCTTCAAGGGTGAAGGAAACATCATTTCCGAAAATCTTGAAACTTATAGAGTCTCGATTATTCGTCAATATTCGAGAAAGACATAGACAATGAACCAACTTCATGCTGTATTTGAGATTCTCCATAGGCATAATGTATCTAAATGTACCATTTTAAGCTTATCTTGTTGTGTAGGAGTCAAGAAAAAATCAAATAAATTCTTCAAATCATGGTTCCTCTTCCAGTAACCCTTAGAGTTAACCCGATATCCAAGCTCAAAGTATCTTTGTCTTGGTCTTGTAGGTGGAGGAGTAGTGATATAAGGACCTGGGGGAATTACAAGTAGTCTAGGTGCTTTGCCTTCTTTAGCTGCATTATGACCTTTAGGTGCTTTAGGAGCCATTTGTTTAATAAAAGTAAAAAATACAAAAATTAACATCATAAAATTATCAAAAAGATCAGTTAAAATTTCAATATCTAAGAAGGCTGAAGTTCGACGGGTATAAAACAAAAACTTCAGCTCTAGTTATTATTTAAAAGCTTCAGCAGTATGAGCTGAAGTTTTTCTCGTACACTGAGTAAATTAAAAATTCTTATTTCACCAAAAAAACTTTGGTATAGTTGCTGAAGGATTTTAGTTATTACATAAAAAATTCAACAGTAGGAGCTAATGTTTTCCTCGTACACTGGGTAAATTAAAAATTTATATTGCACCAAAACAATTTCGGCATAGGTGCTGAAATTTTTTAGTTATTAATTAAAACTTCAGCAGGAGAAGCTGAAATTTTCCTCCTACACTGGCTAAATTAAAAATTCATATTGTATCAAAAAACTTCAGCATAGGTGCTGAAGTTTTTTAGTTATTATTTAAAAACATCAACATGTATAAAATAAAGATTTCAGCTCTAAAGCTGAAGTTCAGCAGTAACAACACAAAACTTTATCTCCTAAAGCTGGACTTCACCAGTTGCAAACACAAAAACTTCAGCTCCTAAAGCTGAACTTCACCAGTTAAAAATACAAAAACTTCAGCTCCTAAAGCTAACTTCGCTGGTTACAAACACAAAACATTCACTAAAAAAACGTGCTGTAGTTTTTACAAAAAACAAAACACAAATTCAAATCTAAAAATAATGCCAAAACATGAAAAAAAAACTTCAGCTCCCATCTAAGGTATAATTATCATCTCTTTAACTCTAAATTTTTTTAAAAATTTGAAGGTGTAATCACAAAAGAATTATTAGAATTTTCATCAACAACATAAACATCTCGTTCAAAAAACCTAAAAACACAATCGTAAAAATAAAACTAATGCATTTATCAAACTAAACCTTAAAAAAATATTTATCATAAATACATAACTATTAAAACCAAAACTAGAAATTAAATCGTAAAATAAAACCTAGAAAGTTAATGCAATGTACCTGTGATTAAATCGTAATGTGCGAACAACGACGACTAGCAATTGAAAATTCAAAACAACAACAAATATTGTTTGATTTCAGAAGAAGAACAAATCAAAAAACACAAATAACGAGAGAGAGACAGAGACAGTAGAGGACTAGCATATATTACTTGAAGAGAACGTAGTCTTTTAATAAAGAAGAGCAAAATAGTCTTTTCAAATGGCATATAACAAAAAGAACTTCGGCATAGGTGATGAAGTTTTTTAGTTATTACTTAAAAACTTCACCAGTAGGAGCTGAAGTTTTCTTCGTACACTGGGTAAATTAAAAATTCATATTGCACCAAAAAAACTTTGGCGTAGGTGCTGAAGTTTTTTAGTTATTACTTAAATACTTCAGTAGGAGAAGGTGAAGTTTTTCTCCTACACTGACTAAATTAAAAATTCATATTGCACCAAAAAACTTGGGTATAGGTGTTGACGTTTTTTAGTTATTATTTAAAAACTTCGATATCTATAAAACAAAAACATCAGCTCTAAACCCGAAGTTCGATAGTTACAAAACAAAAACTCCAGCTCTAAAGCTGAAGTTCAACATTAACAACTCAAAAACTTTAGCTCTAAGGCTGAAGTTCAACAGTAACAACTCAAAAACTTCAGCTCCTATCTAAGGTATCATTATCATCTCTTTAACTCTGAATTTTTTTTTAAAATTTGAACGTCCAGTTACAGAAGAATTTGTAGAATTTTATTAACAACATAAACATCTCGTTCAAAAAACCTAAAAACACAATCATAAAAGTAAAACTAATGCACTTATCAAACTAAATCCTAAGAAAATATTTTATCATAAATATATAACTATCAAAATCAAAATAGAATTAAATTATAAAACCCAGAAAGTTAATGCAATATACTTGTGATTAAATTATAATGTGGGAACAACGACGGCTAGCAATTTAAAATTCAAAACAACAACAAAACCGTTTGAATTTAGAAGAAGAACAAATCAAAAAATGTGAATAATGGAAGAGAGAGACAGAGACAGTCGAGCCCTAAAAAAAACCAAAACGCTATAGATTAAGAAGGGGCGTGCCGTATAATTTTTATCATGTTTCTTTTGCCGACCAAGAAAAGAAGGTTTAAAAGCCCAAACCCGATAGGAAGAAAGGCCTCAATTGCTACTATCTTTATTCTTCTTCTTCAGTCCCAAAATCAATTAGTCGGCACAACGCAAATCCGTAAGTTCAATCGGCAAAAATGGCGTCAGCTGATGTGGAAAAGAGCAGGAGGGAGATTGAGAGAGAGGAGAGCTGTTCGGCGAAAGCAACGAAGCAAGGGGAAGGGCTGAGACAGTACTATATGCAGCACATCCACGATCTCCAGCTCCAAGTCCGCCAAAAGACTCATAATCTCAATCGCCTTGAAGCCCAGCGTAATGAGCTCAATTCTAAAGGTCTGATCTCACCCAGAAATTCTAAATCTCGAAACCCTATCTTTAGCAAAACTTTGGGTTCGGTAATTTTATCTTGAAACCCTAGTCTTAACCAGTTTCTTACGTATATAAAACTGCCTTTTCGTGTTGTTTATTGTCGAGTTTTTGAGTTAAATGTTTCATCAAACCTTAGTGTGGCGAAGGCAGCTAAGATATTAAACTTTAGTAATCCGGGAATTGACTGAATAACAAACTAAAGGTTAAAGGGTTCTATATTTTGTAATTGAAAAACTGTATACTGTGCATTCACCATAATACTTGTTATTTAATTATGATAGTCCAACATGACAAGTGAGTACAGATGAATTCCTCCACTTTGGTGTTAGTTTAAGATTTGGTTACTTAAATATGTTAAAAATTGATGTAAGGCGTAGAGAGACCCAAAATCTCTTGACCTCTTTTGTGAGGTTAAGGGGTTGGGCAAATCTCTCTTGTGGGAAAAGTTTCATGAAAAGATGTATAGTTTAAGTTCTGTATAACATATGAGTGAGGTTTAACATGATGAAAGGTATTCTTGCGCAACTACTCAGAGGCTGGTTACCCCGCTCAGTAAAATTCTGCTCTTGGTTAATCATTGAAAAGAATATCAGTTAAGATCATCTATTACTGAAAGTACGGAGCTCTTGTGGTGTCTGAGCAATGAGCTAGGTGTATGCGTAAAGTTTCTTTTCTCCAGCTTTAGAAACTTGTCAGAGGACTTGCAATGGAAGAGCTTAAAACATAGCTATCAACTGATGCAAGTGCATATCATTCCGGCATGTGTGGACTTTAAGCACTAAGATACGTATAATTCAAAATCTTAAAATACTTGTCATCTTGGATTCATTATATTGTTTTATATTATATTCAAACCTAAACAAATAGAGATGGAGAGAGGGAGGCATAAAGAAAGTTCTTGGGGAGGGGTTGTAAGGTTGGGCTTTCTGAAATTTCTAGCCTTTCTTGAATAGGTCTTGAGGTTTTTTTGGCATTTTTTCCTACTTCTGTTGAGGAATGTACTGAAATTGTCTTGATGACTCATGGTATTTTCTATTTTTTTAAATTGTATTTCAATCATGTGTGGACTTGTAAAAATTCTCTTATATGTCTATTTTCAGTCAGAATGCTCAAAGAGGAATTACAATTGCTTCAGGAGCCTGGATCATATGTTGGTGAAGTTGTTAAAGTAATGGGGAAGTCAAAGGTTCTTGTTAAAGTAAGTGTATCTACATCTTCTTAATTGTCATTAAATTACTTATTAAATCTTCCTACCATCTGTAAGTTAAAGTATAAGAGCAAAGAGCAGGTCTCATATGGTCACCAGGCTTAAAACAGGAAATTTAGTTGAATAAGTCGTATATGCTGCAGTAAGATGATGTAGTTTCAGCTCACACTTTGTTGATGGCCTACTTTGCTCTTCTTCTTCAGTTGAATACCTTTTGTGTTAAGGACCCCATTAGACTCTCATTTACTGTTTTACCCTTGTGTTATTAATTGTGCACTCTTCATTTTATGGTGTCTGCGGATTTTGACTCCTAACATCATAAATATGCTCTATGTGTTGACAATTATGATGTCAAGTTCCATTTTATCCTTCTTTGGCATTTCATGGATTCAAACTTTTCCTTTTACTATGAGGAAAGCATTTCTATTAGATTTTCAGCGGTAATTGAAACAATGAATTCGTGTGGATCATACTGTTTCGAATTTTACAAAGATTTTTTAGTACAAATCATTTGAACCACGGCACTCCCTTACTGTATTTCTAGTTTATTTGGTAGTCTTTTTTTCCCTCATCTTTGTGTTATACTATAGGTTCATCCTGAAGGCAAATATGTTGTTGATATTGACAAAAGTATTGACATTACGAAGATCACTCCATCAACTAGAGTTGCCCTGCGCAATGATAGCTATGTCCTCCATCTAATTTTACCCAGCAAAGTAGATCCATTAGTCAACCTCATGAAAGTTGAGAAAGTGCCAGATTCCACTTATGACATGATTGGTGGTCTGGACCAGCAGATCAAAGAGATTAAAGAGGTATTATCTTCTCTATTGTTTTTTGGTTTTGTGGTTTTCTTGATCTTTCTTGTTAATTAAGTCTTTGATTTTTTACATAGTAACTGTATAACCGTCTTCAATTTTGTGGTCTATTATGTATTAGGTTATTGAGCTTCCCATTAAGCATCCTGAGTTGTTTGAATCTCTTGGAATAGCTCAACCAAAGGTATATGTAGTCGACTTTATGAAGCTCTTCTTCAGTTAATTTTTCAGCATTGGTAACCATATAAGTAATTAGACTCCTCCTTTATAAATGACAGGGAGTGCTGCTCTATGGGCCTCCAGGAACCGGGAAAACATTGTTGGCGAGGGCAGTTGCACATCACACTGATTGTACCTTCATTAGGGTCTCTGGTTCTGAACTAGTGCAGAAATATATTGGAGAAGGTTCTCGAATGGTGAGAGAACTTTTTGTTATGGCCAGGTTAGCTCTTAATTTTGAGAATCCAACAGTTATGCATATCTGATCTTATCACCTCAAATTCAACTCTGAAGACATTTCTTGGTTGCTGCTAAGTACAATGATCTTCTTGAATTGGGTCATGTGTTTTGTTTCCTGAGGGAGGGAGTGAGGGGGAGGGAATATAAACTCATAAGCCACTGACTACAGATCTATTATTCTCTCAATTGTAGTGTCATTAGGTAATTTTGCTCTGCGAATCAGAACAAGTAGAGTTAAACCTTTTATAACCATTTTGTTGTGTCTTGAACCGTGTATATCTTCACAAAATAAAAACCATAAAACCGTGATATTGAACTTTATATTTTCCTATGTTAAATAGTCTCTCAAAAGTATTTTAAAGCCGTTAAAGCTGTGCTGATATGGATAGTCCCAAGCTATTCATAACAGTTCTAGCCTATCAGTCATGTTTCTATTTGGTATAACTATCTGTATCTGTAATCCACTATCCACTGACCCGATTAATCAGATTGGCGCCACGTAGGGTCCATGTAAGGGGGAAATGCTAGTCATATTTTTATATGAGTTGATATTGATTGCCCCAAGCTATTCATAGATTTCTAGCCTGCTAGTCATATTTATATTTGGTATAACCATCTTATATACAGGATCCACTATTCATTGACCCGTCTAATCTAAATTGGCGCCACGTAGGGCCCATGTAAGGGGGAAATGCTTCCTCCATTTCCGGAGCTTAAACCAATTCCTTTGGTTAAGGGTTGAGGAATGAGGTCCTTATCCCAGAAAAAAAGGTTGAGGGCCAGTCTCGTTAGAGATCAGTAAACCTAATTTTTTGACTTTTTTTTTTATAACCTTAACCTATTTATTTATAGAGAAAACATTATACTTAGGGAGCTTGGGGGGGAGGGGGCTTACTTGACTTGGCTGGCCGTTGCCTGCAAATATTTCCCCTTATTTCCCCTTCTTAAATGTGATTTATTGATTAGCACGTTTCAGTCATGCAGGAGATCAGCAAACCTAATTTTTTGACTTCTTTGATAACCTTAACCTACTTATAGAGAAAACATATCTTGTACGCAATAAAGTTCTACTTACGGAGCCACCGGGAGATAGAGGGGGGGGGGGTGTTACTCGACTGGCCGATGCTTGCAAATATTTCCCCTTTTTAAATGTGATCTATTGGTTAGGATGTTTCAATTTGTTTATCTTCAGGGAACATGCCCCTTCCATCATTTTTATGGATGAGATAGACAGCATTGGATCTGCTAGGATGGAATCAGGGAGTGGTAATGGTGATAGCGAAGTGCAGAGGACGATGCTTGAACTTCTGAATCAGCTTGATGGATTTGAGGCATCAAACAAAATTAAGGCAATTTCAGCGTGCTGTCTCAGTTATATATTGCTTGGTTTGTAATAACTAGATTAAAGTGAGTGGATTGGAGCTGAGACAGGTTTTACTTTTGCTTCAGGTTCTAATGGCCACAAACCGTATAGATATTCTAGATCAAGCACTCCTTAGACCAGGAAGGATTGACAGAAAGATTGAATTTCCAAATCCGAATGAAGAGGTATGGTGCTTCATATGGTTTTTAATATGTGGTTGAGAATTAAGATGATCAATTACCTTTTACACTTTCTGTGTCCCTCATTTTAATTGTTTGTGCTTGTTGATTTATATGCCGAATGTACTGGGATATTAGTAGGACACCTAAAGATAGTGTGTTTGAGTAGAGACAACAATATCTATGCTTGTCTTCCTACTCTGCTTCCTAATTTAAGCAACTTGTAAAATTTGAAATCTTGCTGTATGCTTTTAGTTTTCATTTTAGCATGCGCTGATCATTTGTCCAATTCAACTTATCATTTGATCATTGTGCAGTCTCGACTGGACATTTTGAAGATTCATTCGAGGAAGATGAACTTGATGCGAGGGATTGATTTGAAGAAGATTGCTGAGAAGATGAATGGTGCTTCTGGGGCTGAACTTAAGGTGTGTGGTTGGTTATAGCATGCTTTTCTCGCTATACTATAGCAAATCAAATTCTCGATTGCTTGATGGCCTATTTAGGTTATTAGTTGAAACTTCTGATCTAGTATGTGATGAACTAATCCACCTTTTGCCTTGACATTGCGTGCTGCATGAATCAACGCGAGTCAAAATGTATTTCTTGTACTTTTGTATTTTTTTTTTGCTTGATCATGATCTATTCCTTCTCTATCTATTTGCAGGCTGTATGTACAGAAGCAGGGATGTTTGCTCTAAGGGAGAGAAGGGTGCATGTGACTCAAGAAGATTTTGAGATGGCTGTCGCCAAAGTAATGAAGAAAGAGACGGAGAAGAACATGTCACTGCGAAAGCTGTGGAAGTAGATGATGGCCAATACGAATGGCATTATCTAGTTGTTGGACATTAGACGCATTAACACTTTGCTCAATAGATCGTCTATAATTACAGCACCAGTAACTTCTTGTCCTTGGATCTTTTATTTTACTCAAAGTGCTTAAGACTTCCTCCAGTATTTTCATGTGACTCTCGTTTCATATCTTCGGCTGTTTTGTCATGTGTAGCTGTAATTCAAAATTATTAAATTCAGAAAATTCCTAATGTTTACTCGCACAACTTACAGTATTTGCCAGTCCTTGGTTCTGAGTTCCATTTTATTAATTGATTTTGGTATCCTTGATTGCTGGACCATATTTCCAACCTTTAGTGGAAAGTCTGACATAGGAGCTTTACTTATAGCTTGTTTGGTTGTGGTTTTTTCCTTTTGTGCTTTTCTCCAAAGTTGAGGTGTTGGCTAGGTTTTAGTAGAGAAAAAGTGGTTTTGAGAAGTAGTAGGAGTAGTTTTTTGAGAAGCATTAAGTAGTTTTTTTCCCTAAGTACTTTTCTGAAAAGTATTTTTGAGAAAAATATTTATAAGTACTTTTAAAAGTTTGACTTAGCATGAAGTATTATGCTTTTTAAATTGATGAGTTCATTCTCCTTAAATATATTTTTTTTGAAAAGCATACTTTGTAAAATAAGTTGATTTTAGAAGTATGGGTAAACGTGCTATTATATTTCAAGGCACAAACTTTAATCGTGGTCTTGAAATTTAGTCTGCGAAACCCCTAAAATCCAGATAAGGCAAGTGGGGCGTACAAAAAGAAATCAGATAAATCACATAAATCCGACAACTTAAGATAAATCAAGAAAACAAATCTGATTATGATTTGGTTTTGTGTTGGGAAAAATTTGATCATAACTGGTTTGGTTTAGTTTTAACTAAAGAAAGTCAAATCGAAATCAAACAAACCCGATATTATATATATTAGAAATTTTAGATATATTTAATATATAAATATACTTTTTGTAATGTAATTATTATATTTTTTAAATAATTTTTAGAATTTTATCTTTTATGATATTATTTGAAGATTGGATTTAGAATTTTTAAATGTTCTAATAAATTTTATAGCTATTAATATTAGTAAATAAAAGAGAAATTTTTGCAAACCACTATTGGTTAGTGGTTATTAGCTAGCTATAGCTACCATTTACTATATTACTTCTTATTGCTATGTTTTCACTTTTGCTAGAATGTATTCAATGTATTTAAGTTACTGTATTCATGAATATAATAGTGTTTATCGTGAAAATGGTAATGATAATTGAATTTGATTATGTGGTTCTAAAAATGCATAATCTATTTTTATGCTAGTCGTTAGGCTGTAGATATTAAGTGAAAGATTAGAAGGCAAGAGTATAGCTTAAAAGTGATGCAAAAGTCAAACCAAATGAACTGATAATGGGGCCTCGAGCCGTTGTATATGTGGCTTCGAGGTCGAGTTGGATAGACTGCTTGAAGCAATCGAGGGTAGTCGATGGATGACTAACAATTTTAATAAAATCAATGATTGCTCTTTATGGAAAATGATAAGCGATAAATGAAGAACAAAAATAGAATATAATGAATATAAGCAATAAATTGAAGTAATAAAATCAAGAAAATATGTTGCGAGCAGAGATAATGTTCTTGTGTATTTAGTATTTTGCATTAGATGTCTACAAAATGATAGAGATCCCCTTTATATATGAGAGAAAATCCCAACATAGTACAAATGTATTAATTGCAAAGATATGGGTTGGTACAACCATTTAATACCTTGATTCGTTTTTGGACTAGTCCACCAAACTTTGTCACCTCTAGTCACGTGCCTTGCGAACCTCACATTAATTCCCCAAAACCACCAATTTACACCGCCTCAAAGCCGATCATTGCTTACACTACCTCGAAGTCGAACATTGAGGAACCCTCGAAGTCGATCACTGGAAACCTTCGAGATGCCTTGATGATTGTGAAATCGAACTTGCTAATTTCTATCGTATACAAATAGTCCTCGCGTTTCCTAGAACAAAGTGATAGGAAACGGTTTTGAACTCCTACTCCTTAAGCATCATCATCATGACGTCAGCCTATCAGAGCATTAATGTCATAACTCGAAAACCGCACATGGGTCATTGTCAAACACGACTATCGAGACGCCCATAAACCACTATCAATTTGTCCTTTCCGCTGCCCATATGACTTCTATAAATGCATCAAACGTGTTTGATAATTCACACGTTTATAAGATCTTCAAGCTTTCAAGGCCAAATCCATCCCCGTTTACATTATTTTTTCTTCCGTTCTTGATTGTTTACCTACTTTCTTAGAAAAACCTTTCCATCACCATGGCTAGAACTTCTAAAACAGTTCCTCGAAAAGACGAGGTTGCCTCTTCATCTCGAACATCCAAAAGCAAATCTAAGGATAAGCTCAAAGTGGCTCCTACCGTCGAATAGTGTACACCCATCGAGTTTAATAGCTCGAAGGATTTTTCCATTGAGAGACCTTCATTTATGCCGGGTCGATGCGAACACGTATCCCAGTTCATTAGCGTTGTGAAAGACATAAGCAAAGTGCAGACGAACTACCAATGGAATAAAAAGGTGCTGGTTGAGATCCCTAGCCCTAAGGATAACATAACGGACCATAAGGCCGGTTTTCTTCATGTGTACACATACCCGTTCACCTTGGGCACTGTCGACTCCTCGGACCTTTCTTCTCCAGCCATAGACCCATTTTTTCTCGACTTCTGTTGTTAATATTGTGAGCATGTGATTTTTTTCCTATACAAAATACTCCTATAAAATAAAAAAAAATAGATTTTTTTCAATTATTTGCCATTTTATAGTTTTTTTGTAGGATTTTATTAATTGTTTGTATTTTTGTGCACGTTAATTTTTGTTAATAAAACAATCATCATAAAAAAATTCAAAAAAATACCATGCATTGCAGTTATATTTTTCTTTTACATTTATAGGATAATTAGTTAATTTTTTGTTTTATTGAAAATAAAAATCACAAAATGGCTCATTTTTACATTTTTTATTTTTTAGTTCTTATATTAGTGATTTCTCTCTTTTAGTTTAGTTTAGTAATTTTTATAAAATTTATAATTATATATTATCTTAATTTTACAATTTCAATTAATTATGTAATTTAGAATTTTTAATTAAAAAGGAAAAAGAAAAAGAAAAACAAAAGAAAAAGAAAATAAAAGGTTAATTGAAGAAAATGGATTTGTTTTTTAATCTAGGCCATTTTAATGCCAAGACCCCTTCTAGATCAAGCCAAACCAAGCCCAATTCTCTTTCAAATACCCGGTCCAGCCCCCTTCTAAAACAACATCGTATTCCCCCTTTTCGATCGCAACTGTTGATCATTTTCAATCTAATGGCTGGAAGCTGGTCGTCTATTTAGTATAAGACTGTCTGAACCTCAGACACCCCTCATTGAACTCCCCTATTTCAGCTTCATCTCTAGCTCCGTTAAAACTCTAGCCGCCCTCTCATTCCTTCACCGGCTCTGCCGTCGGAAATCACCCTAGGGCGACGGTGATATCCCAAACCCCACCAAATTAACACCCTTTGACCTCCTTTCCCTTCCCTTTTTAAATGTCCAACTCATCTCCCTCAAATCCTTGCCAAAAGTTTCGAATCTTAGATCTAAGATCAGAATCTCAAAATCCTAATCTCTTTAAATCAACCCAAAATTTCACCAAGCCATCTCCTTACTCACCTCACCCCTAATACCTTGCTGGTTTTCCTAAAAGGCCCCTCAAATTCAAGATTTTCTAGATTGAAAATTTGAAAACGCTAAAGGTCTATATTGAGTTAATTCCGGAAGACTAAATGGTTCAAACTACATGAGTCACTTGCTCTTGACAAGAGCAATTGATACATATGGGTTTGGTTTGTTTTTCAAACCTACTAGAATCAGTTCCAAACTCCAGCCAGGTTCATCAAGTCCAGTCCGTGTCTCACGTTTAGCGTAGGTAATTCCTCTTTATGTTCTGTTATTCTTTCCTTGCCTAGGTTTTTCTTTTCCCTCATCATGTTTTTGTCTTAGTTTAAAAGCATGATTTTAGGTTTTTTTCTTCTTTTAAACTGTTAGTTATTTATTTATACATTGATCATTAGAATAATCCAAGCATGCTGAGACTTCATTTCACTTTGCATGGTTTTAGCTTAACTAGGGCTTTTGGTGAATTGTTCATGTTGTCCTTGCTTCCATTGCTCTGGTTCAAACTGTTCCCCTCCTATATTCTGTAATTATATTTAATATATTAATTCATGCATTGAGTAGTTTAACTTCTAGGATTCCTTTGGGTTTTTGTTTTTCCTGATAATTCTTGTTTAGTTGTGGTGTAAATATATTTCGCCGTTTAAGTTTAGTCTTGTTTAGGTTTACTTAGATAAATGCTTTTGTCTACTGATTAGATTAGTCTTAAGTTTAAATTGCATAATTTTGATTCTAATTTCCTTTTTTAATTTGGATTTTGATCCTTGATTTGTAAATTATTAGAACTTATAGGGACTTAATTGAATTAAAAGAAACTTAGGATAAATTTTCAAAAAATATCTAAGAAAAGAAGGTTCTAGAAGTATACAGCTGCCCAAAAATTATTTTAGAAGATGCTAAAAATAGACAAATGTCTGCTTTCTCTATCAAAAAAGGTTGTACTATGTAAGGAATTTAGGGTAGAATATTCCTAGATGCTATTTTCTAGATATTCCCAATAAAAAGAAAGTTAGACATTCACTAATTGGGGATCAGATCTGAAAAATCCCCTAAGAATACCTTCTAAAAAAAGTTTCATCTGTTGTGTTCTTGGAAGCAGATTCCTTTCCTTTCATTTACGAAAAAAAAAACACTCAAAGAACTCCCCGATTTCTTCTAGTCTTCATAAGATGAAAATATGGTTAGAAAGTGAAGGTTTTCTTAGTTTTCTCTTTGGGGTTTTACTATTGGTTAGCTGCTGTTGAAATCTGGTTTTGATTCTTGGTTGCTGGTCTGTTTGGCTTCTGCTGTTGCTCTATTTCTTTTGAGTCTTTCAGCTAGTTTTGTTTATCTTATATTTGCTGGTTTTGGTTGCTGTTGTTCAAGGTAACGAATTCAACCATTCTCCCTGTATGTTTTGTTCCAAGATAATATAAATTAAGTTTGCAAAAGATTACATCTTAACTGTTTGATTGTGTTGAGATAAAGTTGATTGGTTTCTTCTTTTATTGCTTTGAATTTTAAGTACGAAATAATCTGGTTTGAGTAATTTAATCCACACATTGATGCTTGAGTTCCCTCCTGAAAGTAGTTTGGTTTCAAAGATGATTCTTCAGTGTTTCTTATATTTTTCTGAGTAACAACTGTGCTTAAGTCATTTATGCCCCTTTTCCTTCTGTTAATAAGTGGACTGATAGTTAGTTTGAGGTCATTTGAGGTTTGTTTGCTAACCATGAGCCAATACCTGCAGATTTGGTCACTAGTTGGCCAAATCACCAGGTCCAAAGTCTAAGAATCTAAAATTTTTACTGTTTAACATGATGAAATATAGTGTTGTTCATGTGAGAGGTCCAACTTTGATGGATAAATCATGTCCAAAACAGGCTGGTATTCATTGATCCATCAACCATATGGGAGTTTTAATCGACTAGTGGCTAGAGTAGTAATTTATGTACTTAATAGGTTACCATGTAATGTTTTTTGGATTTTTAGAAAGCTGGATTTTGTATGAAGTGCTGTAATGAGTGAGATTCTAATTTTGTTTAAATATTGTTAAGCGTGTAAGAATATTTGCATAAGAATAGTGGTACAATGGGCCAGGTTGTTAGCCCAATCCGTAAGGGTAAAAGGGGCTATCCTTTGGTTAAAGTGGGGGCAGAACTTGAGGCCCTAACCACAAATGAATCTGGACCTAGGCCATTAGGCATGGTCCCTAAGCTCAAAATCCGATTTTAAAAAGCTTTCTTTTCTTATCTTATAAATCATGGTATAAAAGTGATTAATTTTCAAACTAGAATTGCACTTTGATCATTAAATTCTGATTTTTTTCTTAAATAGCGAATTGAAATGTAATTATTTTACATGTGCAAGTATGGTTAATTGTAGAGGTGCATAGGCCCATCTAGAAAACATGTAGTAACTTAGCCCGCCTAAATATAAGCCCAATATAGGCGGTGCGATTCAGACTCAGCAAGACGTCTTTGAGTCCCTTCCTTCTAGGCTAAAAACCAACCCAATACAAATTTAAGATGGATGATTCCCCATAAATAAATAATTAATGGGCCTTTGCTAGCCCAAACGCTTTTTCAAAAGTGATTAAAAAGCCTAACCCGTACCTTAAGCATGTCAATGATTAAAAGCTTCTTAGTGAATTCTAAATTAGGATTAAAATATGAGTATCCTTAGTTTTGTTTTGTGAAAAATAAACCTTGTAAAATAAATTGAGGTGTGCCATACACAAATAAAAATCCATAAGCTATGGCCCTCACATTAATTTTAACTTAGTATAGAAAACCCCTTTAAACATCCGTAATCAAATCATCGTGGCTATAGGTATGGTTCCTTTAGCATAATCATGATACTTGCTCAAGAAATAATTCCATAAATCCATAAAATGGTTAAATAATTAATTAAAGCGGTAAAAGGAATAAAATACACAATAGGTTTAAAAACATGTAGTAAATCGGATAATTAGGCCAATTTTAATAGTTTAAGCGATCGTGCTCAAACCACGGAACCCGGAAATTCCTTACACCTTATCTGGGTTAATGGAATTCCTTATTTAGAATTTTTAATTCGCAGAATTTTGAAATAAAGTCAAAATTTTCTCGATTTAGGATTCAAAATAAACTGGTGACTTGGGACACCAAAGTATTCCAAGTGGTGACACTAAAAATAAAATAATCCCATTTTGATTAATTTCACTTTAATTGAAAAAACTCCCTTATATCCCCCCGGGTAGCTCTGGCGACTCTACTGGGGATCAGAACCCAAAACTTTTGGTTCAGGGTTCAAACATTCGAGCTTAGAATAACTGTCATACTTGGCTATAGTTATTATCTTAATGTTGAGGCTTAATATGCTAAAATTTTTACCGCTTTGATATTAATTGTACTGTGTATAAGTTATTACGAAACCCTCTTCTCTCTGAGTCATCTAAATCATCTGGAAGTGTGTACTTTGTCTAACTTCTTTTCTGTTATAGTCATATCCAATTTTAAAATGAGGTTCGGACAAGTTGCAAAGCCGATCGGTAAGTTTTCCCCATCGGCGCGAGCTGTCCGTTCGGGTAAGCCTGCTCTAGAACAATACACCCAAACTTTTAAACCTAGTATAACACAGCCTCATGCCAGATCACTAGTAGGAACACTTGTTTGCACTACGTGCATTTGACTTTTGGGACTCGACACTAGGGTTGAGTCTGTCTAGGATAGGTGTACCTGAAATCAAAAGACCATCATGTTGCATTTTACTTGCTACTTGTACATTTATTTTCTTTGGATTGAATTTTGACTGGCTTCTAGAATATGGGAGAAAAGTTGGAAATATCAAATTGGGATATGAGAGAGTTAATTACCCGTCCTTGAAAAATATGGTGTCCAAAATATACGAAAACTCAGATGATTTTTTTTCGAAAAAAAAGAGAGAAAGCAAAATTGTTTCAAAAAATATTTGGTGTTGTGTTCTGTTGTGTCAAAATTGCCCGAACTATGTTAGTTTGACTCTCACTAGATGTGGGATACATATGCAGCTCTCACTGGGTCCAACCTCATTTTTGCAAAAATAACCCAAAAATTTGAAATGTTATTATTATTTCATAAATAGATTTAGGTGATGTTGTTTTTGTCTAAATAGCCATAATGTCCCCAAAAGGGCGCTGGAAGGCTGTTTTTTCAAGAGTAACCACCTATGGTTCTTTTTTAAAATTTTGACCAATTAGAAAATACAACCCTAAAATCTTCTTACTTGAGGTGTTGAAGGGTCGTATTTGCAAAGGTGTTTTTATTTTGAATTGGAATTTTGAAAAATTAATAATCTTCTCTTGAGTAAAAATAAATCATGGTCTTTTAAACAATCGCTTTAAATAAATGTGTAGGATGGACACTATTGAAAATGAACCTATCAAAGTTCTAGAGAAAATCTCGCAAGAACTCCATATGTGGTGGAATGACCTAGGAGAAGTCAGCAAAGGTGCTGCGATAAAAGCTTTGGGTGGTCTTATTGGTCTTTGAAGATTAAATTGAGGTTGGATATAATTGAATTTTTAATACCTTTTGGGGGACCCGGCGCATAATGTATTCCATTTCTCTGATTTTGATCTAACCCCTACACTTGACGAAATAACGGGCTATGCTGGCTTTTGTGCGAATCTCATGAACTGGTACCCAGTGGCACCAAAAGCAGTGACTCATTACAAGTTTCTGGACCTTCTGAGTATCACTTGGGAAGTCAAAGATTGAAATTTGGCTGAGGGATTTTGCAAATTCTATTTCATGTACCATCACTATGGGGATCCCTACAGCTTTGAGGCTCCAGATACCGGTCTAACTCATTCAGGTAACAAAGGAAACTGGGAAGTACGTCGGGGACTGACCTTCATAGTGGCATTCTTAGGCACCTTAATCTGCCTGAGGAAAAATGGACATATAGAGTTGGGGCTTGTAGGAATGACCGACTTCATGATTAAAAAGGCTAACGACATTATTGTATTGATGATCCTAGTAGATATATATCGAGCTCTAACACTTTGCCGAGCGGGGGGAACATTTTTTGAGGGTTGCAACATGCTTTTACAACTTTGGATGGAAGAACACCTTTGCCATCGTCTGGGGTACATGAACTATGGTATGACTGGTCTTAACTGAATTGAAGAACATGAAAATCGGGTGGAGGGTCATGAGTTTCTAGGAGGTATGGAGGCATGATTCACATATTTGAGTTCTTTGACTGCAAGCTAAATTGAGTGGACATTCGGTTGGCTCCCGGTCACTGAAGTCATTCATATGTCGGTCGAAGTGTGCTTTTTTCTATTAATGGGTCTTTGGAGTATTTAGCCGTATGATCCACACAGGGTTTTGCGCCAGCTGGGCAGATACCAAACTGTCCCTCGTGATGAAGATTTGAGTCAACAAGTCATTGAACTAGGTCCAAAAACTGCATTCCCGGAAGATAAGGTTTGCCAGATTTGGCATCAGTTAGGTTCCTGAAGCCATATAATCGGGCATGGAATTTGTCCAAGGGAAAGTCAGAGCTGAGCTACATAGCTTGGTATTGAAAAAAGGGCCCAAGTCCATCAAGAGCCTGAACGACCCACCAAAAGGCCCCATGGGGCGCAAGAACAATGGGATTAGTTAGCAAAGGAGAAAGGCTCTATGACCACAATAAGAAAATTGGAGGGGCAAATAAGAGATTTTAAATTTGATAGTAGTATATAGGCTACTGCTGATGAAAGGGAGAAGAAAAAGCTGGCACAAGAAAACAAACCCTTCGAGCCCAAATCCAAAGAATGAAGATAGCTACTGAGAATTCGAAAAGGAGCCGAACGGATGAATGACTCATAAATGGTCTTAGGAGGAAAATATGTGAGTACGGGAATGATTTGGAAAAATTCGAAGGTAGTCTGGAAAAAGCTCGAGTGTATTCTACACTGACTTATGTATGTTCCTGCATGTTCATTTGCCCATCAGTTTAAGACTCCCAAGTTTAAAAAGTATGATGGACACGGGGACCCCATAGCCCACCGCAAGAGGTATTGCATTCAGTTAAGAGGGGCCGGCAAAAAATAAGAACTTCAAATGGCATACTTCGGTGAGAGTCTAGTAGGAATTTCATCCGAGTGGTAATTGGATCAAGACATATCTCACTGGCACATATGGGATGATTTTGCTCGAGATTTTGTCAGACAATTCCAGTACAACATAGACATAGCTCTAGACAGAAATTCTCTCTCTAATTTCAAAAAAAAAGTCTTCAGAGAGCTTTTGAGAATATGTTGTCAAGTGGCGCAAACAAGCTGCCAGGGTGAAACCCCGATGGATGAGACCGAGATGGTCAATGTCTTCCTACAAGCCCAAGAGGCTGATTACTTCTAGAACATGATGTCTGCCATGAGAAAGCCGTTTGCTAAGGCTATCAAAATTGGGGAGATGATCGAGAATGGTTTGAAAAGTGACTGCATATTGAGCCAGTCCGGCATAAGAGCTACGTACCAAGCAATCCAGAGCGGGTTAGGGGTGTAGCGAACCAAAAGAAGAAATAAGAAATAGCAATGGTGGCTTTGAATCTGAGAAATCCCCATCAACCCCAAGGTTACTTCACTTCAAACACCCCACAACATTATTATCCGCACCAGGATAAGGCTTATGCCATAACTCCTCAGCCTTATGCAGTGATGAATGCCAAGCCCTATGCTTGGCCACAACAACATTTTAATCAAACCTGAGCTCTACCTCCTAGAAATAACCCTCCTTAACAAGCTCCATATACTCCCCGTACCCTACAAAATAATTTTTCACATAATGCCCATGCCTATGAGCTACCCAGAAGAACCAATCTCACACCCATTGATGAATTATACTCTAGACTTTTCCCTAAGTTGGTCCAAATGGGTTTATTACAGCCCGTACCTCCGAATAGATTAAACCTAGAGTCACACTCCTACCGACCCGATATCCGATGTGCATATCATTCAGGGGCAAAAGGGCATGACACTAAGGATTGTTGGACTCTCAAAAGGGTGGTCGAAAATTTAATAGAGCAAAAACGAGTAGTGCTGAGATATGAAGAGGTCCCCAATGTGACAAATAACCCATTGGCGGCTCACAACAACGGGCCAATTATTAGGATGATCTGTGAAAATAAAGAGTTTGACCCAGCTCTGAAAGCCATCATTGCTATCGCTAATGTTGAAAAGAATCCAAGGGTAGCTGCAAATCAAGATAAGGGGGAGAAGAAGAGCAAATCCAAAGTGTATAAAAGATGATAGAAGCCAAAACAGGGGCAATACATCCTAAAAATGCCATTCTTTATGTTCCCCCCCCCCCCCCCCTCTCAAAAAAAAAACAATTTGTGTTGAGTCCCCCCAAGAGGTTTGAGCTAAAGAAGGGACCTAAGTTGTACGTACCGAGATGGACTTATATGGAGCGGGGGCCGGTAATTTCATCAAGGCTGAATGAAGCCGTGGTTATCAGCCACGCACCACAGAAGCCCATGTAAGACCCCACTGCAGTCCCCTAGAACTACAACAAAGCAGTAGTGATGTACAAAGGAAAATAAATCATGGGGAAGTGAAGGAAACAAACCCTTTTGGGAAATATCTCAACTTGGAGGAATTGAACAAAACCAAAAAGAAGCATTTTCATCTTAAAAAGCCAGTCAGTGTGGAAGAGGTCAAGGAATTCTTTAGAAAGATGAAAAACCTCAAACTATGATGTAATTGACCAACTCCGGAAGTCTCCATCCTAGTCTCACTTTTGTCTCTACTAATAAGTTTGAATGAGCATCAAAAAGTGTTGATAAAGACCCTCAACAAAGCATATGTTCTGATTGAAACCAGATTGGAAAGGATGTCAGAACGATTCTTTGAAGTCAACCAGATTTCATTTAGCAGAAATGACTTGCCCCCAGAAGGGGCTGCCCATAACAAAGCTATCCATTTGACAGTTTACATCTGCCCTCTCTTAACTTTGCAAAGAATGGAAATTGGGACTGAGAGAATCATACCCAACAACTTTGCAAAGAAGGTGTTAGCTTTTTATTTACACCTTTCTAGTCTCTAGTACCTTTCCTCGTTTTCCTAGATCTTTTATTTCATTGTAGGCTAAGAAGATGTATGATCACGCCTTCTTTAGGCTCCAAGACGAGCTTTTATGT
The DNA here is from genome assembly GCA_034376525.1 of Nicotiana benthamiana. NCBI lineage: Eukaryota > Viridiplantae > Streptophyta > Magnoliopsida > Solanales > Solanaceae > Nicotiana > Nicotiana benthamiana. The sequence continues at coordinate 88,786,541 of CM067337.1, read as the reverse complement.
CATGGAAAGGAGCTTGAGAAACTCACCTCAGGACTGCGACAGTCAGGGGCCTCCTCTTCCCGAAAGGAGGAGGAGTTAAACGAGCTTCGGGTTACTTTAGGGGGAGCGCTCCAAGAAAAGGCTGGCCTTTCTAAGAAGGTAACACTACGGGAAAATAGGTCTTTAGCGATGGGAGATTGGGTCATTAAAACTCCAAATCCGGTCGTTATTAGTCAATTACGATGGGATAAAAATCGGTCATCGCCGGTCGTTAGTGCCTCCGTCGTTAAATGTATACGATCGAATTCTGATCCCGTCGTAAAAACTCTTTTAACGATAGCAAGGAATCCAGTCGTTATACCAAGATTAGCGAGGGGATTTTTCAATCGTTATATGTCGTCCAAGTCGTTAAAACCTTCACCAACCGTAACTAATTTTCAGTCGTTGTTAGTGTATGGCGACCGGAATTCCATTCGTTAATTGTATATACTTTTGACGACATACTATTTAAAAACCAAAATTTTCTTTTGCGAATGCGAACTTTTAAGTAACAAACATATTACACGCATTTGAAATCATACAAAGAATGTAGTCAATATTGACATAAAACATCTTTTATAATTATAGATGGATAACTAATCAAAGTAGCACTAATATTACATCCAAACTGCATGATCCATGTTTTCAATTCCTTAAAGAAACAAAAAATTAAAGAGAATAAAATAGTAGTTTGTACGGATGACGACTATCCTAATAAAACATAATAGATTTTCCTTGTTCTTCAGCAATTCTATCTGCTTCAACTTGCTCGGAACTATCTTTATGGAATATTCTTCAAACTTTAGGCCCTGATCTGTTAAAAAAGGTTCATATTAGTTGAGTAAGAAAATAAGAATTAAGATTGACAAGTTGCTACAACACAGTAAAATGTGAAACCACGAAGCAAAGAGCATCTCAAAATACTATGAACAATCAGTGCTTCTTACAACTACATTACTAAATCCACCTTTTTTACAGTTATATTTTCTATCAATCAGTATGCATATGTAATGAGAATGAGCATTCATCCTCTGAACTGAAGAAGTCTTCTCTTTCCTGTATCTATGAATGTCTGCCGAGTAGGCCAAGAGACACATCTAAATTGTAGTATGAGCTGCCAGCAGCAGCCTGTATATAGGTACCATTTCTACATTTCAATAGACTAGCAGACGATAGACAACTGACGATCCTTTGAAACTTTCCTTTTGATTCATTGACAGAAGTGGATCCCAACCAGAATCATTAAAAGGGTCAACATTGGGCATTGAAGTAGGGCAATTAAAGGAAGTATCACCATCATTTCTGTGTTGTAGCCTCATATCACCATTATCCTTATTACCCATTTCCAAGAATTGAAAGATCTACAAATTTTATTGGGACTCAGTTCGTGTGCACCTTCAAAAAGGCAACGCCAATGCAATGGAGATTTAGAAGTCTTCATTGTAGAGTTTCTGATGCATTTAAGTGAGGCTGCTTTATCTTCTTAATTACTTGAAGTAACTACATGCACTTCTCAAAGTGTATCCTGGTCCATACATGTTTCCTCCACCCAGATCCTGAACTTCTATGATATTAGTGTTCCGTGCCTTTCTATGACCTTTACTGAGCTACATTCCTTCCATTCTTTAGTGCATCAATACCTACAACTTGTCTAAATTCCTACTGGATCAAATCAATTACGTGGTATACATTTGACAAAAAATTGTGGTTGAGCCGCATCCTTATCTTGTGCATGTTTTTCCACTCTATTTAGTGTAGTAGTAATGATTACTTCTGATTGATCAGAGCTTGGTATTATTCTTAAGAAAACTTAGTGAACAATATGAAGGGCAGAAGAGGTCTGGAAAATGAAGAATAATAAGACTTCATACAAAGGTAGAAAAAAATTGCACAGTAAGTATTGATCAAAATATAACAAAAGAAGAGAGCACTTTTACACTTCCTTCTATTTCCAATGAGTTGTCATGTTGGGGTATTCTTCTTTTAGGAAGTTTCTTTCATGCAATTAGAATAAAATGGAGTCCTCTGTTCATGATAACAATTTTTTTCCCTCCCTGTTTTCTTGTTGTTGCCTATTTTGTGGTGTAGTTTCTCAGAAAAACTTTAATTTCTAAGTACATTTGCACCCTGCACATCAGTGCCACCTAGATGTTTAACTATTTCATTGTCACTAACGTGCACATTGATCAATATTTTGCAAAAAGGATTTGGCTATCTGCGCAAGCAACGGAAAACAGATCTGGACCTCAAATCTCAAATAATGTTATATGTTCAAACAATGAATCTGAAATGCACATATCTAATTGGATTTCAATAATAGAGTAACTGTAGATGTGTCAAGGTCATTACTTTATTTAACTAACAACAAAAGACTTCACTAAATTTATTTAAGGATATTCATCAGGTCATAGTTGGTAGAAAGCTTACAATTTCAGCTTGTACTTTGTTAACTTGAAGATGGTGCTGATGAAGGCTGATCACCCAGTAAGCTGATAATATGTGCATACTTAGAATCTATGTCGTCCAAGTATTTCTAGTGATTCTTTTGCTTTTTTAGTTGCATTCAGCTCGGTCTGTAGTGATTCTTTTTCTTTTCGAACCGTATTTAGCTCAGCTAGTATTGCAGCCTTTGAGGTGCTACCGCCTTTCAACTTCTTAGTGGTTATACCACCCCCTAATCCAACCACGTGACTCTTGTTTTGAGGTCCGAAGCATCTTTCTACTACCTCGATATTCATAAGAGATGGCTCAGATTGTACTAGTTCTTGTATCTTAGTCTATAAAATACAAGAAAAATTAAAATAATAAAATACATCAAAATAAAATGAAGGATGTAAAATGAAGTTCATCAATAAGCATACACATTTTTCACCAGCTTAAGGTTCTAGCGTATCATTTTTATTGTGAGTTTCAAAGAAGATAGTCGCCATGATCGGTGCTGTCTTTGCCTCCCTTCACATTTAAATAAACAAGTCAAACAAAGACGAGAGTTTTTTAATAGGATTGCATTGTGCACTTATTAGTTTGTAAATAATTTCTCTAATCGGCTTGCTACCTGTACGATGAGCAATTTTAACTTAGACCTATTGATTGAGTTTCTAATACTTGTTTCCTATATTAAAAACAAACCATTGAGATCATGAGATATTACTTACAATAATAAGAAGTTACAAGTAGTTATGAAGTCTTACCTTAAATACTTCACTTAAAAAATGTTCCTTGACCAACCATTTCCAATCACTCTCGTCTACCTCTTTCGGACATCTTTTAGTGCTTCATGCAATGGCTTAAACTTCACATACTTGTGCAATGATTCTCTACAATTGTTCCATAACTTTCTCTTATGATTTAACACATGATCTCTTCGATGATTCATGCCATCACTGTCAAATTTGTCCTAAATATTTTGCAAAATCATTAATCAAGAAAGTAAAAGAATTCATGTAAACTAAAGATAGTTTTTCCTGTTTCAAACAAAATGTGTCTATTTTCAGTTACATTGCTTAGACCTAGGATCTTCAGCATTCACAGAGATTCATAAGTAAAGCATTTTACAAATTACGTAGAGCTTAGAGACTTCAGAGCAGCAACATGCCTTAGAAACGACACACCAATAATATATTAAAAAAACGACTTATTGTGATCAAACATTCTATAAGAGGCAACAGAAAAGTCAACAACCAATAAGCTCTAGTACTTTACAGGGCTATAAACCCGGCTTCCAGTATTCAAATTCTTGGATTCAAGAAGAAATAACAAATATGTGCTATGTAATCAAATGTAACATTCTCTTCCCTTTTTAGCCTAACCCTCAAAAGTCATAACATTATTTGAAGTAGTAACTTATAATCAAATCAGAGAATAACACTAATTCCCCTCCACACCCAAATACCCAGTGCAGAAGGGTAATGTAGAAGCTGGTGTCACTGTACTAGGTACACATTGAGAAACTATGGAGAGCTTCATGTTAGTCACTAAACAAATGTTATCAAGTAGAAGTTTTGACATTTAATGTGACCTTACAGACTAAGAGATACACAAAAAACTTACACTGAAGGTTGCAGCTTTACAACAAAACATTACAATATCTGTAATAATTCACTAACACCATTATGTGAGAAGACTATAGAGTTGCTTGCAGTGTTACCTGTTACCTACATTCTGGGAAGTCCAAGAAGTTATTACAATTAATTGTTGCAAAATACTACCTATGGTGTCATTAATAAGAAACCAATATTTAAAATTAGGAGTGGAAGTGCTGAACCATTTTTCATGAGATCTGGAACATGTAATTAGGGCAAGGAACACTAAAATCTCCAACAGTTTTGCTTCCTAAAGAGTTCTATCTAGAAATTAAGAAACATGCTCCTTGACTAGCACCTTAGATTTTTCCTTCGTATTGATCCCTTAAAACTGGATCATTATAACTTTGCCAAAAGGGAATGTGCCTCTGGAAAATGTAATTAGATTTGTACTTGTAGGCAAGACTGGGATAAGGTTAGATTGGATGAGGAGACTGAAGATAGCCCTTGGAGCAGCCCGAGGTTTGCAGTATATTCATGACCTTGTTAATCCTTCTATCATACACAGAGACATCAAGTCCAACAACATCTTGCTGGATGAACGCCATGCTGATTTTGGTTTGTCCAAACTTCTAGGTGACTCTGAAAGAGGTCACATTACCACTCAGGTCAAAGGAACAATGATGAGTAAAGATTCTCTTCATGTCTGTCCAAACTTGTTTGATTTGGAATATTGTATGCTTATATCCTAGAATTTTCTGATGTCCACAAGTTCAGAAATTGTATTGTCTCGATAATTTAGTAGGAACCATTTGGGACCTTCTAAGGGAGAAACATCTGCACTTAGGGGCATCATACCTTTGTGTCAATAAGACATAAGGGGCATCATACCATTGTGTCAATAAAATGCATCTCAACTCTCACACCAGAAGAATTACTCAATAGGAACAACTACTGCCAGGTGCTGAATGATCAGCTATGACATGGGATTTTGGTGTTCAAAAATGGGTTCGATGAGTGTATTCTTGACTAAAATCTAGGTGCACTTCATTACCCCCAAATATCAGGAAGGCTACCAAACAAAGTTGGTCTCACAATTTTGCTCGAACTCAGAAAAGATCTGCAGCAAACTATGTGAACTCACTCTTGCACACAACTGTTGGTATAAAGATGTCATATTTTACAGAGCAGTTGCGGTGGATCACAAGGTGCTACAGCTGGTACAATGCATTTGCATTAATTATATATAACACAAAGGATATAATGATCGTGGCTTCTTGAGCTCATCACCACAAATCTGGATAATGCAAGATGCAAAAATTGCTTACTCAAACACTCAAGGAAGATGCAGATGCAGGTTTGGACATTAATTTGGAAGATTCACTAGATTCATTATGTTCAAAGTTGGGGCAACAATGGTGATACAAAAAGATCTATTTGAGTTTTTTTTTGAATTCTAACTAGCATCTTAACTAGATAACTCTTCATAGTCACAGAACACACTGTCTAAGTTAGACCTAGAGATCAAGAAGTGATCCTGATAAGGGATGCAGTGAAACTAATTGAATGTAAAATGTAACAGTCATGAAGATTTGAACTTGATACCAGAATGCCCCTCTTGTGTGTGGAAGATGGTAACAATAACTAACAATCATATCCTACATCTTTAGTGTGTGGAAGATGGTAACAGTCAGATGGTTACTTAAGTCCATAAATTGGCCTCAGAATGCCCAAAGAAAGCTAATACTTTCTTCTAAAAGAGTCCTTGCTCAGACTCCCCAAGAGATTTCACTGTTGCACCCCAAATAGTAGGAGGACAATAGAATACTCCAAAAAAGATGACTTAGACATATCATCAAACATAGGAGTGCAAAGTCCACTTCAAAATTACAATCACTTTTGATACCTTAAGAGAAAATTCATCAAAGCGACAATGAGTGTGTAAATCGGGTACAATTATTAATGTAAATCAGGTACAATTACTAACATGTACCAAAATTTAGCTAAAACTATATTCAAATCAACTACTGATAGCAATAAAGCAAGACCATGGAAACGCAAGCAATGCTCACCGGAGTTGTCCAGAATCTTGGAGGTGCGACCTAAAAGCTTAGACCAATTCCTCAAAAACAACATGCAACAAATCCTTTTCATTTCAGAGAGAAAAGTAACAGAGAAGTATGAAGATGTAGGTGAGATAGAGGAAGGCAACGAAACAGAAACCATAACGTTCTAATGAAGACATATCTCTACAAATATAAGAATCTTCAGAGAATCAACATTAAAATTGCTAGTACAGAATACACATAGAATAAAGCTCTCCATTATGTAGGAAAGCTTTCAGAAAGGGCATACAAACAACACTCACATTACAAGCCAAATATTTAAAATGCATACCAAGTAAAAGTGATCCATAAAAACTAAATCAGAAAACTTCTTTTCTCAAGTTATTAGCCAAATTTTGACGTACTATAAACAAGTTATGCCTAGAAAAGCAAGAAGTAAGAGGCCAAATGAAATAAATATTAATAGAAACCACTATAAAGATTAAAAACCTTCCTGAGTTATTTTCTTTTTCATTGAATTCTCTAAATTTTCCAAATCATCATCATTTTCTTGCAAAATGTCAAAAGTATCACGAGGCACAACTTTTCTTGCAACATGCCAACCTTTATTTGAAGGATCATCGACATAAAATACTTGTAATGCTTGGTTTGCTAATATAAATGGCTCATTAGTTTTCAATAATCGCTGAGGATTAACACTCAGAAAGCCATATTCATCCATTTTAACTCCCTTTTTTTGGTCATACACATCAAACCACATACATCTAAACAAGTTCACTATTTCTCCTCCAATAAATTGCAATTCAAGAATCTTAGTGAAAAAAGTACGACCCAGTACAATACCACTCAGTGGTGTCTGGGGAGGGTAGTGTGTACGCAGCCTTACCCCTACCCTGGGGTAGAGAGGCTGTTTCCAAATAGACCCCCGGCATAAATCCCCAGAATTAGCTCCTGGGGAGACTCGAACTCACAACCTCTCGGTTGTAAGTGAGGGTTGGTTACCATCAGACCAAGAATCTTAGTGAGTTCTCCATAATAATCAATATTTTTATTCTCTTCATCTGTCTCACCAACTACAACTACCCCGCAATTTTGAGTTCTCAAACCCCTGTCATAGTCTTCCACATGAAATCTGTATCCATTAGTAATGTAACCTTTGAGAGGTTTCACATATGGCAAGGGACCACGTGACAAAGTGAGAAAATCTTCCATTTTCTTACTATTATCACATTTGTACAATTCTACAACCTATCAAAATCAATTAGATATTTTAATTAGCAAATACTATATAAAATTATAGTTTAAAAAATAACAATAGTATATAACTAGTACTAACCTTTTTCTTAAACCAACTAATGAACTCCCTATCTGAATGTTTTTGAGAGGTATCACCTGGAATTTCTGAAAACTCTAAACAAAAAGTTGAAGAAAAGAATGTCATTTTAATTGAAATCATGGATAAAGTATATGTGAATTACTATGATGAATCAATACTTACTCGAGAAATGGTTGACTTTCATCACAGTTCTTCAAATATAAATATGTGCTTGCTCTAATTCGATTGGATTAAGTTTGTCCAATTTTCTAGTTCCACCAGTCAAAGAGCCATCGGACCTGTGAAAGTCACATCTTTGACTAATATACACGGGCTTATGAGAGGATGTCCTGTTTAAGCAGCAGCCAAGGCGCCAAGACCCGTAGTTGACAAATCAGGTCAAAAGCCCAATATAACGCATTTGGAGGGCACGGCGGTACAAGGAGCCAAGCCATCAGAATCAGACCCGTAAATGTCTCGTTTTTGACAATAAACATGGGCTTCTGAGAGGATTCTTTAATCAACCAAAACCTGCAACAGAGTCCTTATTTTCTACCACTTACAAGTGGAGAGATGTTCCATTCCCAATGGCAGAAGAAGGATGCAAGCTTTCCTGGTTGAGAAAAAATTGTTAAACCTCCATCAGATTCAATAACACTACCACCATAATTCCGCTCAAGGCGATTAAACTTTGTTTCCATTGTATGCAAGTACCTTGAGCATAGAGTCAAACATTAAGTTGCCAAATATCTCTCCGCGATAGAACCTTCTGGGCAAGCCCTATTGCCAACTAAAGATTTCAAAAAGTATAGCCATCGCTCTCCAAGATACATCCATCGATATTGAAAAGGTCCAGCAATCATAGCTTCATTAGCTAAATGGATCAGCAAGTGAATCATTACATCAAAAAATGAAGGAGGGAATACCTTTTCTAACTTGCACGGAGTTATGGGAATTTGAGCTGCTATCTGTTCTAACTCATCCGTTCTTAAATATTTTGCTCCATGCAAGTTAAAAAATAAAGACAATTCAATAAGAGGTTCACATACAGATTTGCAAAGCATACCACATATAGAAAGTGGAATTAAATGATGTAGAGGAACATGGAAATCATGACTTTTAGGCATGAAATTTTGCGATTTTTAGCGTTGAAACACTGAGATATATTTGATGAATATCCATCTGGGACCTTTAAGTTCCTTAGGAATCTGAGAAATTTGTTTTTCTCTTCTAGAGGTAACGTGTAACATGCTGTTGGTAGCTCATATTTATCCCCATTATTAATTGGATACAATTCTTTTCTTATGTTCATTGCTTGCAAATCCAATCGAGCTTTTATGGTATCTTTGGTTTTCCATTGACATTTAAGATTGTCCCCAAAATATTGTCACACACATTTTTCTCAATATGCATAACATTTAAATTATGTCGCAACAATAGAGTTTTCCAATAGGGAAGATCAAAGAAAATACTCTTCTTATTCCAATTATCACCCCTACTCTCATGTGATATTTTAATCTTTTTCTTCGGATCCTTTGTTAGTGGTAAACCATCTAAATCAGCCACTTGATGAAGTATATCCTCACCGGATAAAATTTTGAGTTGTAGTTTTCGCTCCTTAGTGCCATCAAGTGATTCTTTATCATTCCTCCATTTGTGATTAAGAGGAAGAAAGCACCTATGACCCATATAACACTGCTTTTTATAGTTTTCTAACCTAATTGAGGTTGTTTCTTTATTGCAACATGGGCAAGCCAAATTTCCTTTTGCACTCTATCTAGATAAGTTTGCATAAGCTGGAAAGTCATTAATGGTCCATAATAAAGCCGCATGCAACATTAAGTTCTGTTTAGTTGACGCATCAAAGGTTTCCACTCTAGTTTCCCATAATTCCTTTAATTCATCCATCAAAGGCTGAAGAAAACCATCAATTGCGTCTCCTGGACTTTCAAGACTAGAAATAAGCATCGACAAAACAAAATTCTCTTGCTTCATACATAGACAAAGTGGTAAATTATCAGGAATAAGTACTACATGCCAAATGCTATACGGAGTTCTAGAACTTCCAAATGGTTGAAAACCATCACTAGCAAGTCCAAGTTGAACATTATGAGGTTCATCGGCAAAAGATTGGTGAAGTTCATCAAACTTTTTCCATGCAATTGAGTCAGCTGGGTGCCTCATTATCTATCTTCAACTCTTTTGTCATGATGCCATTCCATTAAAGATGATATCTTTGAGTACGTAAATAACCTTTGAAGTCTTGACTTTAAGGGAAAATAACGTAAAATCTTGTGCGCTATCTTTTTCCCACTCTTAAATTTAGTTTCTCCACTATGTTTTTCCTCTTTCCATCAAGGCGCTCCACAAACTTTGCAAGATTCAAGAAACTTATCATCCTTCCTATATAACATTCAATTATTCTTACAAGCATCAATCTTCCTATAAGAATGTCCAAGATCCCGAATTATCTTATTTGCCTCGTAATATGAATTCGACAAGTTTTATTCATCAGGTAATAGATCTTCCTTCAACATCTTCAATAATATTGTAAATGACTCATAACTCCAACGCCCCATACTTTTGATATGAAGCAATTTAACCATAGTAGAAAGTTTAGAAACTTTTGAATTTTGGTACAATGGTTGCTCAAAATCCTTTCAAAGCCTATAAAATTTTTTTGCTTCAAGATTTGGTTCCACCTCAAGAAAATCATCACCATCAGTGCTTGTACTGTCTGCATCAAAATCAAGGTATAAATCTCTTAGGATCCCATGTATTTCATCCTCACCATCAGCTTCTTCAATGGTATCATCTTCTACATCTTCTGAGTTGACTGTGGATCACCTAACATTTCCCTATGGTGATACCAAAAAGTATAATTTTGAATTATTCCATGTACTATTAAATGTGACATAACCATCTCACATGTTCCCGAAGATGTGTTACAATATTTGGTACATGGACAACGTATTACATGCGCTTCACTTAATCTTGTAAAAGCAAAATCCAGAAAGCTCTCCACCCCTGTCACACCTCCTTTTTACCGCTGACACGTGGTTACCCTAAAAGGTGACACGTGTGTAGGCGTTCTTTCAATTAAAGCGACATTATTCGAGATGGGATTAAGTTTTCATTTCAAGAGTCGCCACTTGGATAAATTTGGCTTTTTGGTGTCCCAAGTCACCGGTTTATTTGAAATCCCAAATCGAGAAAAGTCTGACTTCCCAATTGGAGTCTGCGAACCATAAATTCTTGAGTAAGGAATTCTTTTGACCCGAGGAAAGCTGTTAGGAACCCTCGGATCCCGTGGTTCTAGCACGATCGCTTGAACTCGCTATAAGTGGCTAATATATGATTTGCTACACCTGTTAACTCGTAATTTTAAATTATTAACTGCTTTTAACATCTTTTAGGAAAATTGGAAATGTTATTAAAACACGCCGTGAATCGTATCACATAAATGCACCCGCAATCTTAGGCATATTTTAATTCCATTGAGAAAGGATTTGGGTCACAAAATGCGCACCCGAATTTAGGAAGGTATTTTTATTAAACACGCGCCTATAGCAACTACGTTTTTGATTCGTAGAAAGACCGTGAAATTTGCTAAATGGTACTTACTATTTTTCTATGGGTTTAATGGAGTAAAGAGCCATCATATGGTATTTTGTGTGAATTAACATGGCTCACTTTATTTTTATAAAGGTATTCTAACGTATGCTAAATTCTCTATTAAAGCTGTGCTTAAATACACTAATTATTTCATGTATGAACTAGATGCTTGGGAAACATTATATGTGCCTTAGCCTCGTTCACGGCCAATTTGCACATAATAAATCAAGTTTGGCCCAGCCCAGGAGCATATATTGCTTAGACTGTGGCTGATATCTATTGCGACTAGTTTTAGCCTTTTATCATTTATCCCGTCAAACATGCTGAATTACAATGTTTAGGTACCTACTGGGCCTCGCGAATGAGCCCAATGTTTGTTTGGACAAAAGGGGTCCAGTCCTCAGTAACCATTTCGGTTCAGAATTATATACAAAGTTGTACATATGCGCATTCCAAAGAAAATACTAACAATCATTTTTATATCAAACTTAAACATTGAATCTTAACTCAATGATTCATATACTCATCAGTCAGAGTATATGAATCTAGTTCTTCAAAATTAAATTATGGCTTTAATTTACAGCTTATAGATCTAAAACACAACACTACTAACACATTGAAATTTGAGTGCACTTCATCATACATAGTGACTGGATTTTGATAATTTTTGAGCAAATATTTCATGATTCCTTGGTTCTAAACAACATGAAATAATCATCTAGGACAGTTACACAATCACTACCAGCACTACTGATGATTCATACATTAAAAAAAAATCGAATGTCCAATTATTACAATTAGATCAGTCTCTAGAGTCCAATTATTACAAGAAATGAATCAGTCTAACGTTAATTACAACACAAGGACTATCTTATCAATACAACTATAACCAAAACTGGATAGGGGAAAGCATGGAGAGGGTGTAGAATGACATAAGGAACTCACAGCTGCGCATTCATGAATATTTTATACTTGAACTTCAATGTATCATATGAACACGGAAATGCACTTGTAATTCAAGCAAAAAAGGAGCCTATGAGTAAGTATAAGAGACCAGCTAAACAATCAAAAGCCAATCAAACAGTGTATCCATACTTTAGCAGAGTTTTTAGAGAACAAAACTTTCAAAAAAAAATTGAATCAAGCAGCACTTAATGGCATAATTTGCAGATATAGGAGAAACTAGTATGTATTTTAGCTCTAGAACTCAAAGAGAAGGTTTTCGGATCATTTTTTAATGCCCAGCTGGTTCATTTAATAGTAAAGCTATTAGGGCATCAAATTTTTGCCTTGTTTTCTTTTTAGTCATTAACTCAAATAGCATTTTGCCTAAGTAGTCCTTCAATTTCTAACTTGTGCCTCAATTTGAGGCAGGAATTGTGCTTTAGTCCTTGCCAGAAGGTTTTAAAGGATTCCTATCAGATTATTTAAAGGTTCAAATCCCTTTTATACCCTTACTTCCTTTTCTAAATTACCCTCCCCTGAAATTTGACCTTAGTCAATTCCTTGACCCTAGTTTAGTTACAATTGACCCTGGTCAATCAAACTTGGGTCACATTTCAACCTTAGACTAATAGGCTTATGAAAGTTCAGAGTTAGCAAAAACCATCAAGGTTCAACACAAATGCCTTAATATAGACCTCCACATCCAAACATTATACAGGATTATCAAAACAAAGGACCATAAGAAAGAATACATTCGTCTACACTCAGTTTTCAAAAATGCCTCAATCCAAACGCTTCCGAAATACTCAACAACGAGAAATACACAACAATTTAGTTCAGGAATCACCTTAGGAAGCAAGTAAAGTTTACCAATGAACAACTAAAGGTCCCAACCCCCAAATCAACTTAAACCAACATCAATTCTGAAAAACCAAAGTAATTATGGCAATCAAATACTTAGGGGCGAACCAGAAATCATAGAATCAAAAGATGGATGTCAATTAAACCACAAAACAACAATACTGAGGAATTAACTAGCTTTCAAGATCAAGAAGCTGAATATACAATTATTCAAAAGATGAAGGGACTTCCAGACTAGTGTAAAACAAAGCACATGAATATTGAAACCTATTTCAGATGAACTTGTGGATAAACAACCAAAAGAAAATCAAATAAAAGGAACTTCAAAAATTTAGGCATGCAACTACTCAAACTAATCAATTATTAAAAGAAATCAAGCATTTAAAAGCTAAAGGAATAAAAATAAACAGAGAACTTAGCCTTTTCACGCATGTCCATTTAAACCATTGAAACTGGCTCTTGACCCTTTCCACATGTGTTCCAAACCCTCTATGGTGGTGTACAACAAGTTGTAAGGGCCTTCATGGGATGGTCCATGGGTGTTGTTAGGTCGGAAAGGAATGGTACCAGGAGGGAAGTGTTTGGTCGTGTATGTGTATTAGAGGTGTTTGGACATATGTATACAAAAATGGGGGAAGTTCCGTGGCCGTTGGATGAGATGGGATCGACGGCTGTGATGATTCCTATCTATTTGAAACGGTGTCGTTTGGTTTTCTGGGTCGGGACTGGGCCAATGGTTATTTCGGCTGGGTAATGTTGTTTTAATGGAGGAAACAGGTTGGTCCACTCAGGTCTGGCCCAATTGTGGCCTGCTTGAGTGGCTGTAAATATATACATATTATTATTATTTTTTCTCTTTTTCTTTTAAGTTAAATTAATTACTGATCTTTATTTAAAAACCACAAATCACAAATAAAACTAAACTAAGTCAAAATTAGACAAAAATAATTTCAAATGCCGAAAATATATCTATGTTTTTTTGTATTATAATTTGCAAACAAATTTATTAAATCATAATCAATCTTAAAACACGCAGTAATAGACATGCGCATGCAATTATATCCTAAAAATTAAAATCCTAATATTTCAAAAGAAAAATCCTAAACTTTAAGAGTCGTGTAGGAGTTAGTTTCGACCGGGTAAAAATCATATGCTCACAGCTGCCCCTCTTTGCGTGGGAACACGAAGAGTTCCCGTGCAAAGACAAGTGAGCAAATATGAGCGATTTTCGTCCGATTGAATACACCATGTGAAGCATTTTGAAAAATTACTGACCGAATCTTTCTTCGAAGGTTGCCTACATATCCTTGGCAATAAAGGAATCAGGCCAGTGTTAGTTCTGGAAGTTTTGGTAGCTGGGACTACCGAGAGACTATGATTGGCTGCAGTTGCTGTTGTTTCTGCTCGCTAAACCCCTTATTATACTGAAAGAAAATCACAACTAAGCTAGCTAGGCCTATCAGCTACAATTTACAAGATTCCTATCTATGAGTCTCTTGAAGCTTGATCTTAAGTCTTGGCTATCTTTTACGGCGGACTCCGATCTGAATCTTGATGCTCGTTAACTGCAGCTGCTGGCTCAGTCTTCAATCTTGAAACAAAACAGGATATGCTGAGCTTGCGGTTTCGATTAATTTTTAGCAGTCCGCGTATTTGTCCGCCTCATCACTTTGAGTTTACCCTTTGTCTCTTTTCTTTTCTTATGCTTTGAATTGACACTCATGCTTTCAATTATGCCGAATCTTGTACCTTAAGATGATACCTGCTCAGACAGCAAAACAAGCAAACAAACGAAATTTTCTGCTCTAGTTTTCAGTGGAAAATTTCGTGAGTTATTTGTAATACACATCTATGCTACTCTTTATTAAGACAGTAAGGATCAGAATTGTGTATCCCCCGAAAAGATCGCCAGGTTATGCTGGAGGGGAGAAATGGTTCCTGCTGGGGGATAAGATGGGAATCTTCGGGTTATGCCAGGATAAAAATGAAAAGTCCTCTGTGGGGAGAGAAAGAAGAGATTCGCGGGTTATGCTGGATAAGAAAGTTCCTTCTGAGGATGGGTTATGAAGAAATTCCTCAGCTTTGCTAGGGAAATCCGCGGGTTATGCCGGGATGAATGAAAACTCCTAGGTTATGCTAGGGGGATCCGCGGGTTATGCATGGATGAGAATGAAGAGTCCCTACTGGGAATGAAAGGAAACATACATGGGTTATGCTGGGCTGAAAGAACAATCCTAGGTTATGCTAGAGGGATCCACGGGTTATGCCGGGATGAGTGAGAAATCCTAGGTTATGCTAGGGAAATCCACGGGTTATGCCGGGATGAAGGGAGATCCTGAGTTATGTCAGGGGAATCCACGAGTTATGCAGGGATGAAAAAAGATCCTGAGTTATGTTAGGGGAATCCACGGGTTATACCGGGATAGAGAGAAATTCTAGGTTATGCTAGGAAGATCCGCGGGTAATGCCGAGATGAATGAAAAGTCCTTGGTTATACTAGGGGATCCGCGGGTTATGCCGGGATGAAAGAGAAATCCTACGTTATGCTAGGGAGATCTGCGGGTTAATGCCGGGATGAATGAAAAGTCCTAGGTTATGCTAGGGGGATCCACGGGTTATGCCGAGATGAGAATGAAGAGTCCCTGCTGGGAATGAAAGGAAACATCCACGGGTTATGCCGGGATGAAAGAACAATCCTAGGTTATGCTAATGGATTCACTGGTTATGCCGGGATGAGTGAGAAATCCTAGGTTATGCTAGGGAAATCCGCGGGTTATGCCGGTATGAAGGGAGATCTTGAGTTATGTCAGGGGAATCAACGGGTTATGCCGAGATAAAAAGAGATCCTGAGTTATGTAGGGGAATTCACAGCTTATACCGGGATGAAAGATAAATCCTAGGTTATGCTAGGGAGATCCATTGGTTATGTTGGGATGAATGAAAAGTCCTAGGTTATGCTAGGGGGATCCGCGGGTTATGGCGGGATGAAAGAGAAATCCTAGGTTATGCTAGGGAGATCCGCGGGTTATGCCGGGATGAATGAAAAGTCCTAGGTTATGCTAGAGGGATCCGCGGGTTATGCCGGGATGATTGAAAAGTCCTAGGTTATGCTAGGGAGATCTGCGAGTTATGACGGGATGAATGAAAAGTCCTAGGTTATGCTAGAGGGATGCGCGGGTTATACTTGAAAAGTCCTAGGTTATGCTAGGGGGATCCGCGGGTTATGCCGGGATGAATGAAAATTCCTAGGTATGCTAGGGGGATCCGAACACGAAAGAAACTTACTCAGACCTGGGCAGCAATAATTCTTCTCTTAGGCCGACGGTGCCCTTTGCGGGTTTTCGCCAATCGGCCTCTCTCATTTCTCTTCTCCCGTTGCCCGAAAATGCTCTTTGCGAGTTTTCGCTAAACGGACTATCTCATTTTATTTTTTCTCTGCTCACCGTTACCTTATGGTGCCCAGAGGTTTTCACCGATAAGACTCTCTCATTTATTTTTTCTCACAAGTTTGATTGGTGCCGAACCCCAACAAATGGTATTTTATTCAACGGGGATCTATGAATTTGCAACATTCGGACAGATTTGTAACCGAACCGATACATTTCTACCCCGGTTTTAACTTTCTTAGGTAAATGGGGTTTTTATTTTGATGTGACTGAACCTCAGGGAGAGGCTACCTACGTATCCTTTCGGAATCAAGTTATACGTAGTTTAGGAAGTGTTTCCTAAACTAATTTTGTTTTGTATTCCCTTTATTGAATTTTCTTTTCCTCTTTTTTTCTTGTTTTTTTGAATTTTCCTTTTTTTTTCTTCTTTTGTTTTTTTTAGTTACAATGAGGACGGGGATAGATCTACCGAGGTAATTGCTGCTGGGGATTTTTGACATAATACCTTTTTACTGCGTCGGCATTTACCGCTGCCTCGGGCTCATCTCCTTCAATGTCGCCCAAGTACAATGCCCCTCTAGGCAATATCTTCCTAATGATGTACGAGCCTTTCCAATTTGGGGTGAATTTTACTTTGGCCTCTTGATGGGGAAGTATCCGTCTCAAAACCAGCTGCCCGACTTCAAAATTCCTAGGGCGCACTTTCTTGTTGTAGGTGCAGGCCTTTCTTTGTTGGTACAGCTGCCCGTTGCACACATCAGCCATTCGTTTCTCATCAATTAATGCCAATTTCTCTAAACGGGTTTTGACACATTCACTATCTTTGATTTCTGCTTTGACAATCACTTGGAGCGAAGGGATTTCCACCTCGGCAGGTATAACAGCCTCATTTCCATAGACCAACAAAAAGGGCATTTACAGCTGCCTCGGGCTCATCTCCTTCAATGTCGCCCAAGTACAATGCCCCTCTAGGCAATATCTTCCTAATGATGTACGAGCCTTTCCAATTTGGGGCGAATTTTCCTTTGGCCTCCTGATGATGGGGAAGTAACCATCTCAAAACCAGCTGCCCGACTTCAAAATTCCTAGGGCACACTTTCTTGTTGTAGGTGCGGGCCATTCTTTGTTGGTACAACTGCCCGTTGCACACATCAGCCATTCGTTTCTCATCAATTAATGCCAGTTTCTCTAAACGGGTTTTGACCCATTCACTATCTTCGATTTCTGCTTTGACAATCACTCGAAGCGAAGGGATTTCCACCTCGGGAGGTATAGCAGCCTCATTTCCATAGACCAGCAAAAAGGGAGTGGCTCCTACAGATGTACGTACTGTGGTACGATATCCCATCAATGCGAAAGGCATCTTTTCATGCCATTGCCTTGAGCATTGAATCATTTTCCTCAAGATTTTCTTGATGTTCTTGTTGGCTGCTTCGACTGTACCATTAGCTTTAGGTCTATACGGAGTGGAGTTTTTATGTGTTATTTTGAATGGTTCACATATCTCTCCCATCAGCCGACTGTTTAGATTGCATTGTCAATAATGATTGTTGCTGGGACCCCAAAGCGGAAAATGATATTGGAATGCACGAAATCCACTACCGCTTTCTTGGTAACCGACTTGAGGGTGATGGATTCCACCCATTTTGTGAAATAATCAATAGCGACCAATATAAATCTGTGCCCATTTTAGGACTTTGGCTCGATTGGCCCAATGACGTCCATTCCCCAGGCGACAGATGGCCAGGGTGCTGACATGGCATACAACTCATTTGGTGGTGCGTGAATCAGATCACCATGCACCTGGCATTGATGACATTTTCGTACCAAGCTGAAGCAGTCTTTTTCCATGGTTGTCCAATAATAACCAGCTCGGAGTATCTTCTTTGACAATACATAGCCATTCATATGGGGCCCACATATGCCCGCATATACTTCGTACATAATTCTTCTAGCTTCTTCGGCATCCACGCATCTCAACATAAGATCTGGAGTCCTTTTATACAAAGTGTCACCACTTAAAAAAAATTGCTCGCATGCCGTCGGATGGTCTTCTTTTGTTCTCTTGTGGCTTGCTCAGGGTACTCCTGTGTCTTTAGGAATCTCAAGATGTCGTAAAACCAAAGCTGTGGCCAGTCTTTGCTTCGACTGCATTACAATACCCATGTCTTTCTTTGATTTGGATCTATAAAGAATCAACATAGGCATTCCCAGGGTATGGCATCATGAAGGATAAGGTTGCAGTGCATCCGCTAACTCATTGTGGCAACAAGGAATGTACCTAAACTGTACCGACCTGAACCGTTTGCTAAGATCTTCGACATGCTGTCTATACGGGAGGAGCTTAATGTCCCTTGTCTCCCATTCTCCTTGAGCTTGTCGGATTATTAGATCGGAATCCCCCATGATTAGCAATTCTTCGACATCTTGGTTAATAGCCATGTTCATACCCATAATGCAAGCCTCATATTCAGGTGTATTATTAGTGCAAAAAAACCAAAGTCTGGCTGTAGCTGGATAATGCTCGCCTGTAGGTAAGATTAGGATTTCCCCTATCCCTATGCCCTTGCCGCTCCGTCCAGATGGGGGTGTCCTCAGTTGCTATTTCCAATAAGTTCACTTCTTTGTCAGGGAAGCAAGTGTTTAAAGGTTGATACTCGTCATCAATGGGGTATTCTTCCAGATGATTCGCCAATACCTGAGCTTTCATTGCCGTACGAGTGACATAAACAATGTCAAACTCGGTAAGCAAGATCTGCCATTTGGCCAGTCATCCTGTGGGCATTGGTTTTTGAAATATGTACCTTAGTGGATCCAGCCTAGTTATGAGGTACGTGGTATGAGATTGCAGATAGTGCCTCCGCTTTTGAGCTACCCATGTCAAGGCGCTACATGTTCTCTCTAACAATGTGTACTTGGCGTCGTATCCTGTAACGCTTTGCTCAGATAATAAATGGTCTGCTCTTTCTTTCCTGTGGAGTTATGCTTCCCAAGAAATACAAACTAAAGATCCATCCAAGACCGTCAGGTAGAGAAACAACGGCCTTCCTAGTTCTGGCGGAACTAATACAGGTGGATTGGACAAGTATTGTTTGATTTTGTCAAAAGCTTCCTAACATTCGACCGTCCACTTAATTGCCGCATCCTTCTTTAGCAGTTTGAATATAGGCTCACATGTTGAAGTTAATTGGGCGATGAACCAGCTGATATAACTTAATCTCCCCAATAGACTCGTCACATCCTTTTTGGTCCTTGGCGGGGCAGCTCACGAATGGATTTGATCTTGGTTGGATCTAATTCAATGCCTTTCAGACTGCGATGAACCCTAAAAGTTTGCCTGAAGGAACTCCAAATGCGCATTTTGCCATATTCAATTTCAAATTATATTTGCGGAGCCTTTCGAAGAATTTCCTCAAATCCTTTACATGATCACCCTGAGTTTTAGAATTGATAATAATGTCATCCACGTACACCTCTATTTCTCTATGCATCATGTCGTGGAAGATGGTGGTCATAGCCCTGATGTAGGTTGCCCTAGTGTTTTTCAATCCAAAAGGCATAACTCTCTAACTATATGTTCCCCAGGGTATGGTGAAGGCAGTTTTCTCCGCATCTTCCTCATCCATCAGCACTTGGTGATACCCCGCGTAGCAGTCTACAAAGGATTGAATCTCAGGTTTGGCACAATTATCGACAAGGATGTGGATGTTGGGTAGAGGGAAGTTATCTTTGGGACTTGCCTTGTTCAGATCACTATAATCCACACACACTCGGGTTTTTCCGTCCTTCTTTGGCACTGGGACCACATTAACCAGCCACGTGGTGTATCGCACTACCCGGATTACCCATGCTTCAAGCTGTTTTGTAATTTCCTCTTTGATTTTATCAATGACATCAGGCTTGAACTTTCTTTGCTTTTGTTGCACTGGAGGGATGTTGGGATATGTAGGCATCTTATGAACCACCAAATACATACTTAGACTAGGCATGTCATCATAGGACCACGCAAACACATTTTTAAATTCCAACTGGAGTTGAACCAATGAATCCCGTATCTCTTTATTTACGTGGATGCTTATTTTAGTTTCTTTGATTTTATCGAGATCCACTAGGTTAACCGGTTCAGTATTCATTTGAGTTAGGCTTAGGTTTGTTCCCAAAGTGTTCCAATTCTCAAATGATTTCCCTAAAAGCCTCTTCTTCATTTTATTCTGGTTCCTGGTTCATTATTTCACAGACAGGTAGCGGGTTTGGGTCGTGGCAAGGAGTCTGCGAGCATGTCGTTTTATTTAAAGTCACCTTATTGGGACTGAAAGAAAAGATGAAAAATAAAGAAAGTCAAAAATAAGAGAAAAGCAGAGAAATGAATATTGATTTTATTTCTTTGAACTGGAAAGATAAGCAGGGTTTACAATTTAAGATTTTAAGTGCTTAAAGAAAAACAAACAACCGAGCTACACCCTGAAATAGCTCGTGATGTGGGAAGAGGTAGCAAGGTGAGACTACCGGGTATCCCGCCTGAACGGAAAGGGTGTGGCCTTCCAATTTTGAAGTTTAGCATCTGCCCCCATATACAGCACTTCTACGGCGCTTGACCCTTCTTCCAGTTGGACCGTGTTTACATCATAGAGCAACCCTCTCATAGCCCTGCAGATCTCATTGATTTCTTCTGCCGTGAAGGTTTCTTCCTCCTCCTCTTCATTGTACTTTGGTTTTATAAAGGTTTTGTACAAGTGAGGCAGGGGTCTTGGTAAGGCCCATCTTTGGCGTTTTCTGCTATTAGCCCAGGTGATATCTTCTGAGGTTGGATGAAATCCCAGTCCAAAGAACTTTTCTGTGGCAGGTAAGGCGACTGGATCAGATATGCCTTGTAGGGAGCTTCCGAGTCCCTTGCCTGTCTTGAAGCCTTGGCACGTCATTTCCTTCGCGACCATAATTGAAGCATTTGACAGGAAAGGTTGAGGAAGTGTCTTGTTCTCTTCATGCTGATCAGTTACTACGACTTCAAAAGGTTGATAGACTATGTGTTCACTGCCTTCCTTGGCTTCACAGGAGACAGAGGGGTCCCGGTAAATTGATTGTTCGTCCTCTCCATGTACTACAATCTCTTGATTTTCATACTCAAATTTCAGCATTTGGTGCAGGGTTGAAGGCACTGCCTCTGTTGCATGAATCCGCTACCTTCCCAGGAGGTAGTTGTAGGAGGTGTCCATGTCCAACACCTGGAATGTTATTTTGAAGTCTATTGGACCAATAGTGAGCACCAAATCAATTTCACCTATGGTAACCCTTTTATTCGTCGAAAGCTCGGACATATACATTGTTAGGACAAATCCTCCCTGTCCCGATCTCCTTTCTCTGTAAGGTAGATAGTGGACATATGTATACTCTGGAACCTTCGTCAACCATAACTCTCTTGACATAATACCCCTCATATTTGACAGTGAGGTGCAAAGCCTTGTTATGAGCAGCTCCCTCTGAGGGTAGGTCATTCTTACTGAACAATATCTGATTGATAGCGAAAAACCTCTCCGCCATTTTCTCTAGCTTTTTCTACAGAGGTCTCAGCTGGAACATAAGCTTCATTTAGTGATTTGGCCAACACCTGCTGATGCTCGGAAGATTTCATCAAGAGTAACATTAAAGAAATCTTCTCAGGGGACTTTCGGAGTTGATCTACCACTTCGTACTCCGGCATTTTCATTTTTTGGAAAAAGGCTTCTGCTTCCTCAGCATTCACTGGCTTCTTTGGTGGAAATTGCCGTTTGGTAGCGGCATTCACCTCTTCCATGTCTAGGTATTTCTTGGTGGGACATCCCTTTTGGGCGTCTCCGAGAACTTATTTTCCCTTATATGTAACAAAGGTTTCCTGATAATTCCGAGGGACAACTGAAGGGTTAGTTATGGGCTCCTGTGGCACGCAACCAATAACCACGGGCTCATTCAGCACCGGCGGCTTAATTGATCCCCGTACCACATAGGCCTTCTTGGGCACATTCAAGGCTTTGTTCAGCTCAAACCTTTTGGGAGGGCTTAAAGTGGGCCACTTTTCTTTTCTTCCTCATGGAATATAGAGTATTGTTTCTTTGGCGGGGGTTGTCTTAGCTTTGACCTCAACCCTCTTCTCTGCTTCAAGGCATTTGGCCTCATTTGTTTTCTTTTCATCCTTCTTCTTTGGGGTGACTTTTGGCTTCCTATCGACTTTGGCGATTGCTATGATGGCTTTCAGAGCAAGATCAAATTCTTTGTCCTCGCAGATCATTTCGATGATCGGCCCGTTGTTGTGGTCTGGTAACGGGCTATCAGTTACATTTGGGACTTCATCATCCCTTAGAACTATCTTCTTTTGATCAATCAAGTCTTCCACCGCTCGCTAAAAGGTCCAACAATTTTAAGTATCATGCCTTTCTGCCCCAGAATGGTTGATACAACGCATGCCCCTTTGGTAAGATGGTGATTCAGGATTTTGTCTATTTGGGGGTACAGGCTGGATGAGACCCAAGTGAACGAGATTTGGGAACAGGCTGGCATAGGACTCTCCGATTGGGGTGAAGTTCTACCTCCGGGGTGGCTCCCGGGGACGATAGTTGTTTTGCTAAGGGCGGGGATTGTAATGAGTCTGAGGTAGTTGATTCCACGGAGCTTCATTTCTGTTATTCTGCTGTTGAGGCCGGGGAAATGGTTGAGCGTTCATAACTGCGTAGGTTTGAGGGACATAGTGGATGTCTATGTGAGTATAGTAATGTTGAGGTGCTCTTTCAGAGAATGCATGCCTGTGAGTGTGCTGCTTCCTCATCCCGGAGGCTGCCATGGATGCTTCCTCTTTTTTCTTGTTCCTTGGGATTCCTCCCGCCCCTCCTTGTATGGCTTGGGAGGTGGCTCTTATGGCAGATTGGCCTAGAATCCTCCATGTTTTGAGGCCATTCTCAACCATCTCCCCAATCTTGATTGCTTCGACAAATGGTTTGCCCCTTGCAGACATCATGTTACGAAAATAGTCTACTTCTAGTGCTTGCAGAAAGATAGTGAGCATTTCTGTTTTATCCATAGGAGGCTTCACCCTCGATGCTTGCTCTCACCATTTAATGGCATACTCTGAAGCTTTCAGCATGTTTCTTTTTTAAATTGGCTAGGGAGTTCCTATCCGGGGCGATGTCGATATTGTACTGGAATTTCCTCACAAAGTCCCGGGAAAGGTCATCCCATATGTTCCATCGGGTAACGTCTTGATCTATGTACCATTCGGATGCAATACCCACTAAGTTTTCCCCAAAGTACGCCATTAGGAGTTCTTCCTTCCCGCCGGCTCCACGTAACTGATTACAATACTATTTCAGACGGGCGATGGGATTGCCATGGCCATCGTATTTCTCGAATTTCGGCATTTTAAACCCCAAAGGAATATGTACACGAGGGAACATGCACAGGTCTGAATAGGCTACACTTTTCTGTCTGCTCAGTCCTTGCATATTCTTCAGGCTTTGCTCCAGAATCTTCATTCTCCTTGTGATCTCATCCTGCTCGATTGCTTTGGAAGTTTTGTCTGGCATAGGGGTAAGTTCATATGTTGGTTGAGGGTAGATATATGTAGGATACGGGGAGGGGGGGGGGGCTCATTTTGGTAATTACGAGTTTGGAAGGTAAAGGCTGTAGGGTAAAACACAGGCCTTGGTGCTGCAGGATGTGTTGTAGCTGCACACAGAGGGGCTGTAAAGATGTAGGGTACTAGCCCGGATGCAAACATTGGAGGGTGGGTTTCAGAGGGCGCCCAACAAAATTGGTGGAGATGGTGGGCTGCCCCAAGAGAATGCTCGGGTGAGTGATAGGAATAGTAGAGGTACCCCATGACCGTGGAAAAAGCTCGGGAAATCCAGGGATGGCATTGGGAAGTTCCTTCCTGTTGGTCCATGCGTCCCATATTTCCATAACCCGGAGCCGCAAGATCATGTTCTCTTCGACCGCTGCAGATTCAGAGGCCGGTATTCCTGTGATTGGACTATCTTCTGGAATAAGGACGGTGGGTAGAGCAATTTCTGTTGACATCTCTGTATTTCCCTTTGAACGAGTGAAGTATCCGTGTGAAGCCAGTTTACCGCAAAACCAACCACTGTTCTAAGCACCTGAACTGTAATGCTAGAAAACGTAGTTAGTTCGGGGTAGATGATAAACAGGAAATCACACAGTGATCATGATGCACCTATGCAGATAATAGGTTTCTAGATGCTTGCCACCATCGCATGTGTCATCCCGACACTTTAATTTCAATTTCCCTTTGCTTCCTCCCTTTTATTCCTATCTCTTTTCTTTTGCCTTTATTTTATATATTTTTTGTTGTTTTTAGCTTTTTAAAGAATACGGTTGAATCCTATGGAGATTGCCTACGTATCATGACTTTGCATGAATCAGACCGAGCGTAGTTCATGGAAATAAACGATGAAGTACAAAGTAAAACATATTTTTTCGGGATTTTCGATTTTGATAAAGATATAAATTTTGATTACAATAGCTAATAGAACAATAGCACCTACCAGACTGGGATTTAATACCCTTATAGACTCGAAAAGACAACAATCAGAATTTTTTTTCCAGCAAAATATAAATCTATGAGTACATTAAAACTTCCAATGCTTTTTGAGCTTGCGGGGCATCATTCGGCCTTGTTGTGGGTTTGTGGGCTAGACTTCCTTGGAGATAGTGGAGATCTTCCATTACTTGTCGGACAAAGGTCATAGCAGCAGCAAAAAACATAGCCTTCGTCATGTCGTCATAGTAATTGCATTTAGTGGTAATGTAGTCTGCAATTGCCCGCACCTTCTCCCTGATAATCCCTTTTTCTTGTAGCAAACACCATATTTGTTCAGCCCATGCTTCTAATGTACGCTCAGCTGCCTGAGTTTAGCTTTTGAAGCTACTGCAAATCTCTTTCAAACCCCGCTATTACCGCATAGCAATGCTCCATCTCAGCTTTGAAATCCTTGGCCTGCTTGGTCATTTTGCTTTCTGCTATGATAACCCTCTGTTTAGACCAGCGCTTTCGTTGTCGCTACCTTCTTTTAACATCTCCAATATGCGGGCCCTTTCTTCAACACTTTTAATTAATTGCTTTCGAGCTCTAGACAATTCACCCTCTGCCTTATTCAGGTCAAAACCGTATTCGGTTACTTTTCGGCACATGTTCTTTATGAGTTTTTCATCCTTTGTACTTCTCGGAGGGTTTTCTATGGCTGTTTTCATTTTATGAATCTGGGATCGTAGGGCTTTGTTTTCTTTAACCAATACCTTCTTTTCTCCTTCGCTAGCAACATTTTGCAGGCTGTTTTCGAATTGCTATTCTTGAATATTCATTCCTTTCCTAACCAATCCCATTGCTCTTGTGATATTCAGACGAATTCTTGGAGGTGAAGCCTTTTGGATGGTCTTTCGTGCTCAATTTCTCTCTTATGCCAAGCAAGGTACCCGGGAGACACTTCACCTCTGGCAGGATCTTGTACACAAGTGTCAGCGGTTAGGTATTGGCATTCATTCCAGATTTTGCGAACCATTGCCTCAGGCAACTGACTACCAGGACAAATTTTGACTACCCGGATGCTGAGATCTTCTTCTTTTGGCTATATCTGGCATTTTCCGAGTTGTCTCAAGACCCGATGCGGTGCGTATGGCTGGATGATTCTAAGGCACATTAAGAGAAAATGCGATTATGTTGCGGGCATATGCACAACTTCGTCCATGGAGAGCCAACTGGGTGTCCATTGTATTTGATTTGCAGAAATATCCCTGAGATGTGATACCCACTCTGCGACACACTCTGGTAATTTAAACCCATTCACCCTGTTGTACACTTCTTCCATGCAACCTTTCGTTGGCAACCCACCATTCATGAACCGAGGCCTGGGACATAGATGCTCAATAATCCAGATTTGTAATAGCAAGTTACATCCTTCAAAGGAATCCCCTCCTGCTTTACATATGGTAAGGGTTCAGAAGATATCAGACAGGATCATCGGAGCAAGAACGCTCTTTTCCTGAGTAATCAAAGTACTAAAGACCCCTGCAATCCGTATATCGATGTTCCCGTCCTTTCCTAGGAATACTAAAAGACCCAAAAAGGACACCATAAACGCGAAGCATCGATGCTCCTCCCATTTGATCCGATTGCTTTTGCTACAGATGAGGTTTTCAGGGTTGTTGAATCCTCTGATGTGGCCATATCTTTGGAATATGAACCAGAGGGTACAAAATCCCGCTGACAGATCAGGGTTGTGAATCTTTCTGCTAATTTTCAAAACATCCAGATATTTATGCACAGCAAGAGACCTGGGTGCTATCAAGTATTGATGTCTCAATAAGATTGTGTGGGTCCCCATGTATCCGGTCATTTTCTCCAAAGTCGGGGTTAACTCAAAATCTGATAAGTGGAAGACGTTGTGGGCCGGGTCCCAGAAGGTGATTAAGGCCTTTATGATGTCCCCCCTAGGGTGAATTTTCAACAAGCTAGTGAGGCCTCCCATATGCGCGTCGACCTTTTTCTGTCCGGCTTCTCCGAGGTCATTCCACGACAACCGCAACTCCAAAAGAATTTTGTTCATCATCGTGCTCATTCTGCACATTTATTAGGGCGAATAAGTATTATCAAAACATTAAAACTAACATTTATGAAATTTATTTTAAAATAGGGACCGGCTTTGTGAATACGGACTTTTGATACTTCGGCTAGAAGGTCTTGCAGACTGTGCTTGCTTACCGACCCGAATAAAATTCGGAAGCAACCATTTGTTTACGATCAGCCTTCCGGTGTCCCCTATAGCGTCGTTCAGCTATTATCGCAATAACGGCACCATCCAACTCATTTTGAAGTAAGAAAAATAAACTGGGGCATTTCTGGATATATAAAAAGAAAGGTTGGACCTGGCCAAAAATAATTTATTGAAACCCACAGACATTATTGATAAACTCCAAAATTGTGCTTGTTGTTTTTGTTGTTTTATTTAAAAATCCGGAAGCACTTCGGCGCTATTTGAGCATTGGCTTTAAAAAGTGACTACCCTAGCACTGCTATTTTCTCAATTTATTCCCTTTGTTTACACGCCGTCAACATGCGAATCCGAGGCAAATAAATGTGCAGGTAGCACGTAAAAATGCATCATGATGGTCTTTTATTTTAGGGCACCAGACCTAGACGGACCCAATCCATGTGTTGAGTCCCCTAAGTCAACATGCATGATGTAAATAAATGTTCCTACTGGGGATCCGGCATGAAGTTTTGTTATACTAGGTTGAGAACCTCGGATAGGGTCTAGACTGTGTACCCGAGCGGACAACTCGAGTCGAGGAGGGGGTTACGTACCGAGGACCCGCGAGATAGTCTAACTTTGTAACTTGTCCGGCCTCTTTATTATTTCAGGGTAAGACACTAACATAATAGGGAATCTCAACCAGTAAGCATATCCCCGGAGGTGAGAAGTGAAGGGTTTTGCAACAGTTTATATGCAGTCTAGATAATATCAAAGCGGTAAAACATGCGACATTTAGCATAGAACGGGTAATCAAAACAGAAGAAGCCAAATATAACAATTATTGCAAGCTCGAATTCTTGAACCCTGAACCAGAGATTCTGGGTTCGTATCCCCAGTTGAGTCGCCAGAGCTGTCACACCTCATTTTTACCGTTTACACGTGGTTACCCCGAAAGGTGACACGTGTGTAGGAGTTCTTCCAATTAAAGTGACATTATTCGAGATGGGATTAAGTATTCATTTCAAGAGTCGCCACTTGGGATAAGTTTGGATTTTTGGTGTCCCAAGTCACCGGTTTATTTAAAATCCCAAATCGAGGAAAGTTTGACTTCCCAATTGGAGTCTGCGAACCAGAAATTCTTGAGTAAGGAATTCTGTTGACCCGAGGGAAGCTTTTCGGAACCCTCGGATCCCGTGGTTCTAGCATGGTCGCTTAAACTCGTTATAAGTGGCTAAAATGTGATTTGCTACACCTGTTAACTCGTAATTTTAGATTATTACCCGCTTTTAACATCTTTTAGGAAATTGGCAATGTTATTAAAACACGCCGTGAATCGCGTCACATAAATGCACCTGCAATCTTAAGCATATTTAATTCCATTGAGAATAGGATTTGGGTCACATAAATGCGCACCCGAATTTAGAAAGGTATTTTATTAAACACGCGCCTATAAGAAGTACGTCTTTGATATTAGTGGGAAGACCGTGAAATTTGCTAAACGGTACTTCCTATTTTTCTATGGATTTTAATGGAGTAAAGAGCCATCATATTGTATTTATTTGAATTAACATGGCTTACTTTATTTTTATAAGGGTATTCTAACATATGCTAAATTCTCTATTAAATTTGTGCTTAAATACACTTATTATTTCATGTATGAACTAGGTGTTTGAGAAAAATTATATGCGCCTTAGCCTCGTTCATGGCCAATTTGCACATAATAAATCAAGTTCGGGCCAGACCATGAGCATTTATTGCTCACGCTGTGACAGATAGCTATTGTGACTGGTTTGAGCCTTTAATCATTTAGCCCGTCAAACATGCTGAATTACAATATTTGGGTACTTATTGGGCCTCGCGAATCAGCCTAGTGTTGGTTTGGACAAAAGGGGTCTAGTCTTCAGTAACCATTTCGGTTCAAAATAACATACAAAATTGAACATATGCGCATTCCCAAATAAAATACTAACAGTCATTTTTATATCAAACATAAACATTGGAACTAAACTCAATGATTCACATACTCGTCAGTCAGAGTATATGAATCTAGTTCTTCAAAATTCAATTATGACTTTTATTTACAGCCTATAGATCTAAAACACAACACTACTAACACATTAAAATTTGAGTGCACTTCATCATAAGAATGACTGGATTCTGATAAATTTTTATCCAATATTTCATGATTTCCTTAGTTCTAAACAACATCAAAATAATCATCTAGGACAGTTACACATTCACTACCTGCACTGCTGATGATTCATACTTTTTTAAAAAATCGAATGTCCAATTATTACAAATAGATCAGTCTCTAGAGTCCAATTATTACAAGAAATGAATCAATCTATTAATTACAACATAAGGACTATCTTATCAATACAGCTATAACCAAAAATGGATAAGGGAAAACATGGAGAGGGTTTAGAATGACATAAGGAACTCACATCTGCACATTCATGAATATTTTATACTTGAACTTTCAATATATCATATGAACAAGGAAATGTACCTGTAATTCAAGCAAAACAGGAGCCGATGAGTAAGTATTAGAGACCAGCTAAACAATCAACAACCAATCAAACAGTGTATCCAGACTTCAGCACAGTTTTTAGAGAACCAAATTTTCAAAAAAAAAAATTGAATCCAACAACACTTAATGGTATATTTTGCAGATATAGGAGAAACTAGTATGTATTTTAGCTCTAGAACTCAAAGAGAACGTTTTCAGATCCTTTTTCAATGCCCAACTGATTCATTTTATAGTAAAGGTTTTAGGGCATCAAATTTTTGCTTTTTTTCTTTTTAGTCCTTAACTCAAATTGCATTTTGCCCAAGTAGTCCTTCTATTTCTTACTTGTGCCTCAAGTTTGAGGCAGGAATTGCTTTAGTCCTTGCTAGAAGGTTCTAAAGATTTCCAATCAGATTTTTTAAAGGCTCAAATCTCTCTTATACCCTCACTTCCTTTACTAAATTACCCTCCCCAGAAATTTGACCTTAGTCGATTCCTTGACCCTAGTTTAGTTATAATTGACCTTGGTCAATCAAACTTGGGTCACATTTCAACCTTAGACTAATAGGCTTATGAAAGTTCAGAGTTAACAAAAATCATCAAGGTTCAACACAAGTGCCTTAATATAGACCTCCACATGCAAACATTATACATAATTATCAAAACAAAGGACCATAAGAAAGAATACATTTGTCAACACTCAGTTTTCAATAATGCCTCAATCTAAATGCTTCAGAAATACTTAAGAACGAGAAACACACAACAATTTAGTTGAGGAATCACCTTAGGAAGCAAGTAAAGGCTACCAATGAACAATAAAAATGTCCCAACCCCCAAATAAACTTAAACCAACATCAATTCTGAAAAATCAAAGTAATTATGGCAATCAAATACTTAGGGGAGAAACAAAAATCATAGAATCAGAAGATGGATGTCAATTAAACCACAAAACAACAATACTGAGGAATTAACTAGCTTTCAAGATCAAGAAGCTGAATATACAATTATTCAAAAGATGAAGGGACTTCCAGACTAGTGTCAACCAAAGCATATGAATATTGAAACCTATTTCAAATGAACTTGTGGGTAAACAACCAAAAGAAAATCAAATAAAAGGAACTTCAAACTATTAGGCATGCAACTACTGAACCTAATCAATTATCAAAAGAAATCAACCATTTAACAACTAAAGGAATGAAAACAAATAGAGAACTTAGCTATTTCATGCATGTCCACTTAAACCATTTAAACTGGCTCTTGACCCTTTCCATAGGGGTTCCAAACCATCTAGGGTGGTGTACAACTAGTTCTGAGGGTTCAGGAGGGGCTTTCATAGTTTTGAGACCTCAGTCTGGTCTCAGATTTGGATTTGTTTGGTGGTTGAGGGTGCTTGGGACTCATGCGTGGTATGGTTGGCGATAGGAAGGAATAGGGACTTTCTAGGAGGAGTTTGAATAAATTCTGACAGGTTTAAGATTTAGGGTTAGGCTTTAAAATGATATTTCAAGGGTTTGAGATATATTTGAGAAGGGTCACCTACACAGTTGGAACAAGGAGGTTGATGTGCCTTAGGGGTGTAAATTTGGGGGGCTTTGGAATAGGGTCGCCGCAGATAAGGTTTCCAGCAACCTTTCTGAGAACATTTGAGATGATGGGGGGGGGGGGGGGGGGGCGGGGGGGTAATTCGAAGGGAGTGGGATGCAGGACGGGGAAGGGGGTGTCCAAGTGGCTCTATGGTGTAAAGGTGGAGGGGTTTGGAACAAGGTAGCCGGAGATGGTGGTTCTGACGACCATATTTTTGAAGATTCAAGAAAGATGGGGCATGTTCGACAGAAACTAACCATAGGGCGGGGTATGGGAGGTCATGACGGTTGAGTGGTGTTTATTTGGGAAGGTTTGGTTGCCGGCCGCCGCCGTGAGGCAATTTCTGGCGGCATCTGTAGGGTGGTAGATTATTTGGGCAGGATAATGTTGTTTTAAAGTACGAAATAGGTTGGGCCACTCAGGTCTGGCCCAATTGTGGCCAGCCTGAGTGGCTGTATATATATACATATTTTTTTTTTGTCTTTTTTTAAACTTAAATTAATTACTAATCTTTATTTAAAAACCACTAATCACAAATAAAACTAAACTAAGTCAAAATTAAACAAAAATAATTTTAAATGCTGGAAATATATCTATGTATATTTTGTATTTTAATTTGCAAATAAATTTGTTAAATCTTAATCAATCTTAAAACACGCAGTAATGGACATGCGCATGTAATTAAATCCTAAAAATTAAAATCCTAATATTTCTATAGAAAAATCCTAAACTTTAAGAGTCCTGTAGGAGTTCGTTTTGATCGGATAAAAATTATATGCTCACAACTCCAAGCTTGTATGCATTACCAAGTCGTTAATGGACAAGTTCCATGCATTTCTTATCAGGTTCCATAATCTGGTATATGTGTAATATATATGAATATATGTTAAAAGAACTTATGGATCATCA
Source organism: Nicotiana benthamiana (assembly GCA_034376525.1). NCBI lineage: Eukaryota > Viridiplantae > Streptophyta > Magnoliopsida > Solanales > Solanaceae > Nicotiana > Nicotiana benthamiana. Next base: position 88,754,578 of record CM067337.1, on the reverse strand, counting down.
ATAACTCCTATGTTATAGGAAAACTTATTTAAGAATTATATTATATTTAAAATAAAAACCTCTTGCTAAAACATTATTTATTTTTTTACCCTTTAATATTTATTTTACACTAGGCATGATTATAATTTAATTAATTTTTTAATATTGAGACAACCCACAAACACAATATTTAAAATTTTCAAAATTATTTATATAGTACTACATATTAGTTAAAGAACAAGAACAAATAGCACTTACTCGCCAGAAAGAAAAAAAAGTCTTGTGAGTTTGCTGACATGTTGTGTCTTCTAGAATAAACTTATGAATACATTTGAACATATAACTCTTCAAGATTTTTTTCCGAAAAAGCTCTTAAATCTTCAAAGGCTATATGTTCTAACTAAAACTAAAAAGGAAGCATGATAATTAGTAATGTCTACGCAATAAAATGATTAAATTGAGATAAATTTCAAGTTGAATATATTAACCGAGATAACCGATTACCTTTTGTGAGGTAAAGTTTCTTTCTTTATTAAGTTAGTTAAAAGGTAAAGTTTTTTTCTTTATTGAGTTAGTTAAATAGGATCGACATTTGTCATTTTCAGGATTTTACAGTTCCTCCTTAACTTTTATTTCTTAGTGAAACACAATTCTTCACATAATATTTATGTACTTTTTCCAATAATTCATTTTCATTTAGATAGGATTCACGCGCAACGTACGTATCCTAAAACTAGTTATACTAAAAGTATGAAGATCCTAACGTCAAACTTGATTTACCAAAATGCCCATAAAAAATTGAATACCCATTTTATCATCAATCAAAAATATTGTATACTTTATAACGAAATGCAACCATAATAAATTTATAAGATACTAAACTTCTTTTCATGTGCAACGTGTATGAGCATTGAAAACGAAAACAGTAACAGAACTGCGTGGGAGACATTAATTCAAGCAATCTTGAAGGATATATAGTTACAACAACAACAACCCAGTATAATCCCACTTAGTAGGGTCTGGGGAGGGTAGTGTGTACGCAGACCTTACCCCTACCCTTGGGTAGAGAGGCTGTTTCGAAATAGACCCCCGGCATCCTTCCCTCCAAGAACTTCCCACCTTGCTCTTGGGGAGACTCGAACTCACAAACTCTCGGTTGAAAGTGGGGGTTGCTTACCATTAGAGCAACCCCTCTTGTCGAAGGATATATAGTTACTACTTATTTATTGTGATTAGTGATGGTAAGTCATATAAAAAGTAATTTTAAGCTCTATATAGTAAGGAAATAAAATATATTGGTAGGCTCAGAGTCTCTTCTCCTCCTCCATTCTTAGAATTGCTACGTTCAATGATGACAATCTCATTTTGTAAGTTATCTGAATGTTGGATTGGTCTATATGGAGTGAAGAAAAGCAAGTAATTAGTGGAAGTGACACTACTTGGGAATAATATGCTATGATTTTGGCGTTGATTCATGGCTCATGAAAATGGATCAAACAACAATTCAGAGCATGCAGAGGCTAGTGATGAGCCATTTTCAGTAGGTAAAACTAAAGATGTTCAAAGGTCAATTGATGAAAAGTAAGTTCTGATCTAGTATAGTATAGAATAGAAAAGAACAAAGTTAATGGCTGATATGCTTCGTAAGGAATCTGAATTGTTATTTGCATAACTAAAGGCACCATCTAGATTTAAGTTTTATCCAATTACATGTTCTTCTGGATTCTGGCCAACTTCCATGTACTATGTTTGTTATCTTTTATCAAAGTCTATTGCTTTTACTAGTAAGAAGTCTTATTTTTCCTCTAAAACTTCCAGGGATACTGAGAAAAAGAAGAAAAAGAACAAGAAAAATCAACATGATGGAAAAGCAGTTACAGAGGTTGAACAAAATAAAAAGAATGAATCACACGAGGTGGAGGAAAATGAAGCGACTGTCTTCTCAATTTAGGACCTATGGAAATAGATTGGTCATAGAGGAGCTGGCAATGGGCAAGCCGAATGGGAAAAGAACATTCCCAGGAAGTAAGGTGTAGTTTTCTTTTTTTGACTCTATGTGATAAATTGTTCTCTCACTCTGCCATGGAAAGTAATGAAATCTTGGTAGTCACAATTAAGCCAATCGGGATTTAAGTTTCTCAATCTTAGAGTTTTCTTTGATGAACTTGTATGGAGCACACGTATTATCAATAATGATTTTTTGCCACTGAATAGGTTGGTGTACGCTATATAGGAAAGCTGAAGAAGAATGACAAAATATTCGATCCAACATTGGGCAAGGAACATCTTCTGAAACAAATATGATTTTACTGGTTTTTTCATACAGGCAATGTAGAGCCACATGTAATCAAATAATTCAATTGAATTCGCTTTGCTGAAAAATTATAATGTGCAAATAGGATACAATTTTTTTGTACATATATAAAAGTTTTAATTATGTGTAAATTCTGAATCCCCTTATAAAAATTTCTAGCTGCAACGCATATAGCACCTCTCTCGCAAACTATAACGGATTAAGAATCCGAAAATTTTACCTATCGTGCATTATAAGAAGAAGCATAAAATGGGAGATAGAGCAGAAGATGAGGAAAACAAGAACTTTGATGGAAAGCAGTTGGTTCTGTGCATTGAAAATTTGAAAGAAATGTACTAAAAACAGAACAATTATCATATAAATCTGGAAGGCCTTGATTTGAAAAGCATAGAGATAACAAAAAGCCCAATTTCACAATAATTACAACTACAAATTTGGTGACTTGAGTTTACCTTGACGAGAAAGCATAACAAGAAGACCAAATCGTATAATTAAGCTGCATTGATAGAATCCACATCTTAAGTATAAGCACAGCAAGTAATCCAGCTATTAACGTTGACACCCAGCTATTAGCGTTGACACCCAGCTATTAGCACACAAATTATAAGTTGGGTACAGCAAGAAGACCAGATCATTTTGTGATTTTTTGTTGAGTTTTGCTCTGTATATATATAGTGTTAAATCAATCGCTAGAACTTGCCGATGGAGTAGCGGGAAGTTGCAGTAAGGGCCTATTTGTTCGTGATTCTTTGCATCCTCTTTGGTGAATCTGGTGTACGTGTTTTGGGATAACATTGGATTGATAGACTTTAGGGGTTTTTTGATTAATTTGGGGATATGGAGGGAGTTGTTGGGGGAAAAATGAGGGAATAATTACAGCATAAATTTTCGTTTTATTCAGATTTATAACGATGTGGTTGACATAATTTGAATGACCGAAAATTATTCCCTTGTAAGAATACAGTAAAAAATGACTTTAGCGTACGGAATAAATATTGGTCGCTATAAGCATACATATAATGACTGGATTAATTTCTCTTCGTAAAGAAGTGGTTGTTAAAGACGTCTTTTCCTATAGTGTAACTTGGTTTTCGTAAATCTGTTCATTGTTCTCATAGTTCGATATTTACTGATTTATCTTTTCCTTTGCAGATCGTGCAGAAGAATGTGGAGATCCTTGATCTGAGGAGGCAAAATGAGGTCGTGACCTCAGAGTTGGCATCGACCTAGGATCTTCTCCAAAATGCCCAAGAAGAGATTGCTGCACTATCTATGGCCAAGTCCAAGATCGAATAGAAAGCCGCTACTTATCTAAGACGCACCGCCACTACGAATCAAATAGCCCAAGATATATCAGTGGAGGCTGAGCAAAAGCTGACTTGAACTGTCGCTCACACTAGTGCCAAGGCGAAGGGGAATCCTTAGAGGAAGCCAGTGCTAAAGGTGTCGTCTTTCAGCTGAGATCAAAGAGGCCAGATATTTGGAGAGAGAATTGGCACTTTTAGTCGTTCTGGACAAAGGTCCCAGAGATGGTTCAGAGGCTTGTGACGATGAAAAGTATGCCTGCATCGCCTTTCCTTCTCTTTTTTATTGTACGTATTCCCAAGGAAACATGTCTTCTAAAGATGACCCTTGTAAATGTATTTTTTTGCAATGCAAGAATTTTTTTTTGCTTCAAGTCTTTGAATTCTTTATATTCCAGCATTCATGCAGAGTTAGCCTTCGAATTTTGATGCTGGCTCTTCAGAGTCCATACTTGGAGTAATCAGGGGCTTCGAGATCAGGCACCATCTCGAGATTAGATTGATAACTCCATTAGATCTGATGCTTGTAACAAAAAAAATCCTCGGGGTCTTAAAATTTCCCGAGCACCACGGGATAGCATTATTCATGGGATATGGTAGTGTGGCCCCCCGAGGTAGTCCCACCGATTCATTTCCAAAATTGGTGATGCCATGGTCAGACAATATTGGCCTTCTGGATAGGCGAACAGTCACCGCTTGCCTCTATATATGCATTCTCTCATTTCTTAGCTGGAGATTTCGCTATTCTTGATAATTATCCCCCTTTCAGAACTTTTGTTCTATGTGCTAGCTCTTTCATCATTTCAACTCACATCCTTCACCCAAATCTTCAAATCTATCTCTATTCTGCATTCGGATGGTGGTACATCATCGATATCTGGTGAGCTGATCTAGAGGTATGATTTCTCTGAGGTTTAGGAGAGACGCGTCAGCCGATCTTCTGACTTTGGAAGCCTCTGCTTTCAAAAACCGTTTCCTATTTCTGTCGAAGGTACTTCGAGGGACAAGGGTCATCCGACGCCTCCCTCTTCTCCTACCAAAGGCATTTTAGGGTGAACTAAGCCATCGGATGTATTCTCGACCTTTTGTGAGGCTAAAAGGCTTAGCACCATGGTGTGTTTTGGTAGCTGGTATACGCTCCTTTCAGTTTTGCATCTTTATTATTGAGCTTTATTTTGCAAGACTTTAAGAAGCTTAAGCCCGAGCTGCTTCACCGTGAGGCCAGGCTGTTGAAAGCTTTGGATTGGGAGAAGTCTCTTAGGCTTCCTTTCCCGAAAAAGGAATAGGAGCTAGTATACCTACAGTATTTCAGTTGAAGAACAAAATGGAGGAGATGGAATGTTTTTGGGGCAAAGTTGTTCGAGCCAAGCGCGAGAATGATGAGTTGAAAGCTCGGGCGGACATTTAGGCTTCAGCGAAAAAGGGTTCTCTGGCTAAGGCATCCGCTTTTAAGGTTCAAGTTTTCTTAGCTCGTGCTAATAGCTTGGTTTGAACATATATGGTTACAAAGCTAGAATCTGAGCTTTTAAAGATAAGGGTCGGGGTTGTGGATGTCGGGCTGAAGCTGTAATGAGATAAACCAAGGCTAACAAGAAAGTAACGGTCTATTTGAAGGACGCTGCTAATGCTCAAGGCAAGATAAGAAAGGCTCTTGATCGTGAGAGCAGAAGCAAGGAATAAGCTTGAGGCAAATCTTGGAGGGAAACCCTCGAGGAGATCCATGCTAGGGGTTTTGACCTCTCGGAAGAGATGAAGCGGGCAAAGGTGGATGAACATGGCGCTAAGTCACTTCTGTCCGATGCCGAGGATAGGAGGATGGCGCCGTCAGGCCATAGTTCCCAAGAGGGACGTAGATTTCCTTTTCCGATTCAGTATATAGTACTTTCACAGTATATTGTAAATATAGCTTGTATTCTTTTACATACGTGTACAAAAAGAAATATTCCAACTTTTCTTTTCATATACCTTTTGGTATTTGTTAGCCATCAAGAAGAAGTGGTCTTCGAGTTAAAAGATTCCTTAGATTCACAGTATGGCTTTGGGGCTTATTTGGCTGGCCATTAGGCTCTTATGCGCTTTGGTCGGTACGAACTTTTAGTGTAAGCTGGCTTCTTAGGCTCTTATGCTTTCGCCCTTAGGCACATTTAGTTAACTGTTTCGGGTTTTGTCTCTGAATCGGGTTTCGACTCGAGCTCATTTTACCATCAAGTTTTTGAATTTAAGGCTGGCCCTTAGGCTCTTAGCATCAGGTCGGTAAGACCTTTCAATGTAGGCTAGCGTCAGTGGCTCTTATGCTTTAGGTCGGTAAAACCGTTTATATGGGCTGGCGACAGTAGCTCTTACGTATTAGGTTGGTACAACTTTTAATATAGGCTTTATATTTCCCTTGTTAAGGGATATTAAAGTTATGTTTTCCTGACTCTTTGACAGTTTGATAAAAAACTCGATTGCGAGCCATTATATAGCGATGATCGAGCACCTCGGGAGGTTTGGCTCGGTGGCTGAGTATCTTGAAGCCTGTAGTTAGGAGCTAACATGGTCAAAACGCTTTTGCGTATGTCGAGAGTAGCCTGTTTAATATGTTCCTTTCGAAGTTTATTCGATGTAATTGAAGGCCTATGATTTTATAGCGATGGTCAAGCATCCCTGAGTCGCATTAGTTTGGCTGGTACATCCTTATGACTGTAGTCATTTGTGTTTGGTCGGATCTTTTCACTCCCCGAGTGAAGTAGTTTTAGTGTCTACATCAAGCGTATACCTTATTAGTGGTCTTACAAGTTCGATATATAGCCTTAACTTTAATATCGGGAATATGTCTTTAGTAAGGTCGTACAAGTTGACATGCGGTTTTAATGTTATAGCTACTTGGTACAAGTAGGGTTCATGCCTTGATTGATGTCTTATATATTTTCACTTGGTACAAGTGTTGTTTATGCCTTGCTTGAGGTCTTACAGATATTGTTATTGCCTTATATTGGTCTTACGAGACCGAGGCTTCCCGCACGTGCTCTTACGGCCTCGGGTTGTGAGGATTAGACAAGGTCTTGGTGTCCTTGTCGTTAAACGTAAGTGTATCCTCAAGAATGTAACCTCGAGTTCGCTTTTCTCTGGTGATGGATACTTTTGTTCTTTTGATCATTGGTTCTTGTGGAGCATTGATGCCTCCCAAGATTATATAGATGACATGTTGTGGCTCATTTGTTTCATTCTTCTTGGTTGCCTCCCTTTCCAAGAACAAAGTTTTGGCCCAATTGCTGAGGAATTCTCAGAGGTGACCCTTGTTAACAAGACATGCTACTTTTTCCCGGAGCTGATGGAAATTCTCGGTACTATAGTCGTGCATGTTGTGAAATTCATACACTAAGTTATGGTTCTTTTGTGAAGGGTATGATTGCACGGGCCTTGGCCACTTGGTATCTCTGATTTTACTGGTAGCAAATATGATGTCTGAAACATCGACATTGAATTTTTATTCCGACAAGTGAGGTGCCTCTGTCATCCCTATATGTCTATTGAATCCAACTCTGCTGACAAGTCCTCGGTGGTTCTAGCATCGTTCCATTCATCGGTCATTTTGGCCTATGTTCTGCCTCAGGGCGTTTCTTCTATCTTCGGTGTATGGTTGGTACCTTTATTTGTTTGGCTTTGGCTTCTTCACTAGAAGACTACTTGGGCATACTCCTAGTTAGTCGTTCTCGACCCTGATCTTTGACTGGTGCCGTTTGTGTCGTCCGACCAAGTCACTACTGGATACTTGACTAGGTTCTGCTTCAGTTTTTCGAAGCCACCGAGCTTTGTTCATTCAAACATTAAATGAAGGGCCGTACTGCCCAATCATCAGAGACTAGTGGTAGTTCCATTCATTCCATTTGAAAGAGAAACACGAACTCTCACAACATCTTTTTCTCTCTTTGCTTGATTTTGAAGACGTCGGATTTCCTTGTGGCCACCTTGATCAACCCGGCATGTGCCTCTATGAAAGATCTGCCAACATGGAAAATAGGTCTATGGATTTAGGAGTTAGGTTGTGATACCACATCATGTACCCTTTCGAGAGTGTTTTCCCGAACTTCTTTAGCAGGACGAACTCGATCTCGTTGTCTCTCGGGTCGTTGCTCTTTACTGCACAAGTGTAGGCAGTGACATACTCGTTGGGGTCCAAGGTTCTATTATACATCGGGAGGTTGGGGATTTTGAACTTCTTTGGAATGGTTTTTGATGAAGCTTTTTACGGGAATTGGTTTTGTACAAAGTTCTTCGAATCTACACCCATCAAGACCGGGGGTGCGCCCGAAATTTAGTTGACCCTAGAGTTGAAGGTCTCTACCTTCTTGTCATTGGCTTGTATCTTTTTATCGCACGACTCAATCCTCTTTGTGAGGTCATCGAGCATCCTTATGATGGCAGGGTCGGCTGTCGACCTGTTGTTGCTTGATCTCTCTCGTACCTGCTCGGTTGGGGGGACCGTCCCCGGTGCTACTGTGCTGGGAGTTTTCTAGTGACTTTGCAGTTGAACAATAGTCAGTTGTTGTGCCTGTAATGTTTCAAAAATAACAGGAAGGCTAACATCTTGTTCTTTCTTAGTTGGGGTTTTCTGAGATTCTTATTGGTCTCCTTGGTGCACGCTTCTATTAGTGTGGGAAGTTATATCAATCTGCTAGGCATCGTGTGAGACTGCGGCCACAGGAATTGGTGCACATTCTCAGTGTTCCGTGGTGTACACCAACACCTGGAACGTCCAGACAATTCTCTCCATGGTTCTCAAGGTTGTTGTTTACTGATTAAGATATTTAGACCTGAAATCAAAGACCTGGGGCAAGAAAAAGCGTGAAAGATAACCTGCGTTGTGTAGTAAAACCAGCAAGAAAATAATCATTATTATTTTTAGCCCCACAGTGGGCGCCAAACTATTTACCATGAAAATGGCAATAATAATTGAATTTGATTATGTGGTTCGAAAAATACGTGATCTATTTTTATGCTAGTTGTTAGGCTGTGGATGTTAAGTTAAGGATTAGAAGGCAAGAGTATAACTTAAAAACAATGCAAAATTCAAACCAAATGACTGGAGATCGGGGCCTTGAGTCGTCGTATATGTGGCTTCGAAGTCGAGTTGGATGACCGGTTTGTGAGATCGAGGGTCGTCGATGGATGAGTAATAATTTTAATAAAATCAATGGCGGCTCTTTATGGACAATGATATCCGATAAATGAAGAACGACAAATAGAACACATTGAATATAAGCAATTAATGGAAGTGATGAGATCAAGAGAATATGTTAGAGATCAGAGAGAGCGTTCTTGTGTATTTAGTATTTTGTATCAGATTTCTACAAAATGAAAAGGATCCCCTTTAGGAATCCAACATAGTATAGATACATTAAATACAAAGATATGGGCTGGTACAACCATTTAATCCCTTGATTCGTTTTTGGACTAGTCCACTAGGCTTTGTCATCTCTACTCACGTGTCTTAGGAACCTCACATTGATCCACCAAAACCACTAGTTTACACTACCTCGAGGTAGATTGTTGTTTACACTACCTCGAAACGGATCACTGAGAACCCTCGAAGTCGATCACTAGAAACCCTCAAGATGCCTTGATGATCGTGAAATCGAACCGCTAATTTCTACTGTATGTTGATACCCAATTGTTTTAGTATTTTCTTCCAATTTTCAAAGATTATAAGAATCCATTTATTTTCCATTTTAGCAATAAAAAAATACAATCATTATTTCCAAGATTATCATTTTGGTGAATAATTTATTTATATTCTTATACTTATGCCAAAGTATAACTAAGGTGATTTTTTTGTATTTTTACAAATTTATTTGGTATTTTTAAAGATAAAAATGCATGTAATTGAAATTATAACCTATTTTTGTGATTGATTGCATTTTCTAATTATAAAATTATTTCCAATACTTTTAGATTAACATTTATGTAGTTGGCTAAGTGTTTATAATTTAATTTTGAAATCATTATTATAATTTTTATAAAATAAAAAGGGGGAAATTGATTATTTTACATTTAGCCCATTTCTATGTCAATTTCAGCCTCATTTCCTTTCATTTTTAGCCTTAAATTTACCCCAATTAAACTTAAATTACCCAACCCAATCCTAAAGACCCTACCTAGTTCCCACCTACCATTTTAGATTTAGGTGATCAATGGCCATAATTACCCTCCCATAATTAAACCAAACAACCTACCCTTGTCTCTCTCATTTCTCATTGTCGGCCGCCTTTTGAAACCTCTCATCTCTCAAAAATCTCTCACACCCTCTCGAAACCCTAGCCATCTCACTGTTGCCTACCTCAAGCTCACCGAAAACATGGCCATTCAGTTGATGATACCCTCATACTGACCCTCTATTACTTCTGTGTTCTCAATATTTGAAGAACCAAGGCCTTGACCTCGATGGCTCCTTTTCAAATCTTATCATATCTATGGATCTACAGCTTCTCCGGCAACTAATCCGGCATATTCGAGCAATATGAGTCTTTTTGACTCAGGACCAGACTTTCCTCAAGACCTTTCTCATTTCTAGGGTTTTGCTATTCGAGGTTCTTTTAGATTTTATTTCCTTATATCTATCATGTATCTATACTCCACTTGAGTTTTCAAACTATTTTCCTAATTTTGTCTTTCAAAAATTCCTTTTTTAGATCTTTCTTTTTCAGATCTATGATTTTCTAAAATGTTTGAGTGATTTTTGACCTTCCTTTTCCTTTACGTGTACTTACTCCTACTGTGTTCTTGTATTCTCCCCTTTACCATGCTTTGTATGACTATCTTTTTGTGTTCTTATATATTTGTTTTTTGCTTTAATTTTTTTCGGATGTTCCCGTGTTCTTCTACTTCATTTCTCTACTAAGTATGATAAGTGCTTTATTTGCCTTTTTCTGGACTTTGTTTGAAGTTCTTTCTAGACATGTTTCATCTGCTGTTTCCTTAAATTTACACTACCTTTTGTCCTCTTGACTTGTTTAAGTTCCAAGCTTTTCTCAAAAACATGTTTTTATGCTTCAAATCAGCTTTTACGCTATGGTTGTTTTCAACTTGCTATTTTGCATGTTTGTTTTTTCATGAGTCTCTAAAAGTGACTTCCGAGACTATTTTAGTTATTTGCCTTCTCGTCTCTACATTTGATTCGAGTTAAAAACCCTAAGATTTGTGGTTTTTAGCGAGCTTGGTATTGTGTATGGACTAGGGTCCTATTATGGGATCCTGGATTCGCTCAAACTATCTATGAGCCTACGTACTGAATCCGAGCCTCTTTGTTTGTGACTCTAAACTTTCTATTCTAGGTTCTTTCTAATAATCTTGACAGTTCTTTCTTGTTTGACATGTCTGTATGGTTTATATATGAGGGATTCTTCCATTAAAAGGGTTTCACTAATTTGTGATTGATTCAGAATTCCTTTTAATAAGGTTCGATTAATTGTTACTGATTTTCTTTAGTTAAACCTTTGCTCACCTTTTCTGGTTAGGTTGATTCATACCAAAACACAATTTCTGATTTTACTGGCTGTTGATTGATTCCCTTTCCGTTTTTGTCCCCAACCGTGTACTATTGATTGTTTTCCTTAAATAACTCCTATGTATTTACCTCTTTTGTGCTATTTCGAAAGGTTTTAATTAAAATTTCTTTCCTTAATTGGCTTTTACCCGTTGGAATTAGAATCCCATAACCAAGGGGAGACTGATTTAAATGATATTTCCTTTCCTTTCTTACTCGTTTTCTTTGCACTATAAAAAGGGGGCATGACCCTTCTATCCACATCGTCGATTATTGAACACTTCAAAAATTTCATATTCTCATATTTTTAATTGCAATACTCCTTGAATATTATACTATCTTCTGAGGTCTCTTAAACTGTTTGTTTGCGACTTGGCTTACAAGACTCCTGCTTTTCCTTATTTGTTTCCCTAAAATTTGTATGTCACAATTTTGATTCCAACTTCTTCCCTATGTGTTTACTTTACAGTTTCTATACTCTTGTCTACTTTTCTCTTCATGTTCTGCAATGAATGTGCTACTTTCTCTTTGTATCTAATATTTTTCATGAATCCTCCATACCCTTACCCCTTTTATATGTATCAGTTAAGGCTCATAGCCTAGCTGTATCTTTATTGCTGCCTAGGTATGAACCTGATCCATAATGGATTCTAACTCTTAAGATTGGGCTAACAGGCTAGTCAGGGGTGTGCCAGCACTCCCAATTGCTTGGCATGACCACCAGCCTGCCTTTGCTTTCCTTAATTTCCTCTTTATGCACTCGCACTTATTCTGAGACTCTAAGCACTGGCCCACCCTTATGAGCCTTTCTTTGGGACCCTGATATCCCTCTAAACCTGTACATTAGAGGGATGGACCTTCCACACTACACCTTGATCCAACCCTGCTATTTATTTGGGGTGTAAGCATTGCCCGGAGCCCATTGAGACTCCTGGGAACTTTGACACATCCCAAATAAGAGAAAGGCTTTTGGAAATATGATCCTGAAAGTTGGTTAATCTCATATTGTTAGACCTTAAGTTTGAATTAGGCTGTTTTGATGTAGCTTGGATTTCTGATGAAATTTTTTATTTTACTTTTCTGGTTCATTTTGGTCTGTAATAATTTGTAATAGCTATGGGGGATGGCTAGTGGAAAGGGATGTGGATGAATGTATGCAAAGGGTAGATATATTGCCTTAGGATTTTTCTGATTCCTGCATCCATATAAGTTACTGCATTCGTGTAGATAACTTGCTCATAGGACTTTTATTAATACTTCTGCATCCTCATTTTTAGAAGTCCTGCCTATAAGCTCTGCATTCTCATTTTTAGAAATTTTGGCTATAAATTCTGAATTCTCATCTTTGAAATCCTGCCTATAAGTGTTGCATTCCTGAATATCAAGATCCAGTCCTTAAGTTTTTGCATATTCTGCATATAGAAACCATGATCATATGGTTTTCTGCACTTCAGCATGCATATGCCATTAGGAAAACCATCCTAGGTTTAATGACAATTCGCATATATCCATCACTAGGAAAACTTGTTCATAGGTTTAAATAATAAATAGCATGCTAGATATTATGCCTATAGGACTTTCTGATTTCTTTCATCTATATCTATCGCTAGGAAACATGTTCATAGGTTTAATTAATAAATAGCCTTCTAGATACCATGCCTATAGGACTTCACACTCTTGTTTCAACTATGAAATGGTTAAAATCAACTATGCTTAGAAATCATGCCCATATGAGTAATTAGTTAAATCAACTTTTTTTTTCTCTATGAGTCTAAAATCAGTAAATAAGAATGTTAAAAAATCTGCAGAACCTTTTGTTTATAAATCTGGAAGTCCTTTCTTTTTTTAAAAACTAGTACATTTCGACACTTCTAGATAGCATTCCTATAGGTCTCACCTAGGCAAGCCATCAACTGATTAATTAATTGGGTCAGTTCTTAATAAATTACAGCCAAACCAAGCCTAATTCGGATTTCCCATATGAGAAATATGTATTAAATCAGTCGTCTCAAAGCATTAGAGTTAAGTCAGACCATGATTAGTATTTGAAATCATGCTAAATAACTTGCTCCTTAAGTGAGGAGGACTATTTGAGCTTTAACTGCTATTTGCTTTCCCCCTAATTGTTGTGTGTGATACCACAATATAGAGGAATAGAGGAAAAGACTCTAAGAAAGCAAACTAAACCATAGATACGAAAGTTTTCCTACAAAGGGGGCTGGCTTCAACAACCCATAAGGGACGGCTTGCCAAGCTACACAAACAGTTTAATTATTTATAGTCGCAAACGTTTTCCTAACAAAAGGGGCTGGCTTCAACAACCCATAAGGGATAGCTTGCCAAGCTAAACAACTCAGAAAACTATTGTACTATAACCAACGTTAGCTGTTCATAACTTAGAAAACGTTCTTACTACAATAAGCTAACTTTTTTAGAGTATTCTTACTCTATTTTTTATACATGGACCAGCCTTTCCGTTCATTCGAAAAAAATAACAAGAGAGAAATTCAGAAAGCACTCGTATGTAGTATATCAAAAAAGATTTACAAATGTTACAAGATGATTAAACGAGGATCTTACAACTATTACCAAGCCTCCTTTATATAGGGCTAGGAGGTCATTATAGGATAAACTTACATGATAAAATAAATCTATCTTTCATGGCGAACTTATCTTACAAGCGGGTCCTTCTAAGCATGTGAAGGAGTTTAGGTAAAACCACTAAAAACACCTGAAAACATGTGAAAAAGGGTAAAATATACATAGTTTAGCATGTGAAAGCATGTGGGAACATGTGACGCCATGTAAAAGTAGGGTGTTGCATGTGACGAAGCATGTGGAGGCATATAGAAGCATGTGACAATAAGTTGAAGTGGGGCCCAGATAGTATGGAAAGATGTGGAAATTTGTCTTTGCATGGGTAGGATATTTTTGAGGGTTTTTTGGGTGCTAATCTAGGATTATGGTGTGTTTAGTAGGGATTTAGGTAATTATCCTTCATTGATTCTAGGGTTGCCTGGTAGGCATCTTTCATGGACCTTGTGTAGTAACTTCCAGAATTTAACGGCCCTTCTTTGCTGTGTTCTTTCTCCTTTGGATTGAGAGATGTAATCCGCAACCTTAATCGGGAAATGTCTTCCGTGAGCTTTTCTCGGATAACTTCGTATGGGGTTTGATATTCCTTTGCTACTTCGCAGACTCTTTTCAAGTGAGGATGATTACTTGTGTAATTCCATGTCGCCCAATCTATTGGCCATATCTCTTTCGGGATGCACCTATTTTGTTGAAAAAGGATTCTTTGTGCCTCACTATATTCTTCTTCCATTGATAAAATTGACACATGAAATTTCCACCAGAATGATACCTCTGCTTGCGCCTGGATGTTTCCATTAATAATCTTTGCTGGCCTATGAAACATGAATACCTTTGCTGTGTATGAAATTATTGAAGCATTTTAACCAATATCTTCTAGGTTTGAACCATAGCAAAAATAATTTAAGAGCTGGTTCAATGTTATTAAAATCCTTGAAGAAGTTGCATTTGAATTCCATAATAATATAATACTGATGGGATAGGTACCAGAAAAACCATAATAATTCTTATGGAAAATCCTTGGCTTGAGCTATGAATATATGGAAGAAAGAATATTCTGGATTGACCCCATATGGCTTCAGAATGGATCCACCATGTTGCCGAAAAACTTGAAGCTCACAATAAGTCCTTCTTTCAATAATAATTGATGGGTCAAATGGATCCAAGAGGTTGAACCACTCCAGTGGATGATCTATTTACTGTGATGAACTTGTTCCCGACATACTTGAGAGCATGAAGATTGGTTGATTATCAGTTCCTTTGACTTCAATTTTGCTGGGGAAAATCTCTTTGGAAATTCTTCCGGTCGAGATAGAAAATCCACAAGAATATTATCTTTTCATTATTGGTGCCTGACTTGAAACATATATGGAGAGAACCATTGAGCCCACCTGAGAATCTGAGGATTAGGAATAATTTTTGCATTCAGCTGAATCCTCTTTGGGAAGGCTTTCTTATCCATTTCTATTAGAAATTCTGTGTGAATAAGGAAGAAATTAAATTTCTTTATTCCATTCTTTACTACGAGAATTTCCTTGAAAGTGGAGTGATCGTGTTGCTCGACATATTTGAAATTTCCACTGGCGTATCCGCATATTTTCCTCTAGCCATCTTTTTCTTCAAATAGAACAACACTTCAGTATTTACTGCTGGCATTAGTTTGCAATATCTTCGTACTGTCTGAAAGGATACAGAGAGACTTGAAATTTTTGGAAATCTTCTTTATTTCTTTGACTGCATCATCTTGCTTCTTTCCCTATGATAGAGCATTTTTCTTGAGCATCTCTGTGAGTGGAGAAATGTATGTTGAGATATTCGGGATAAAATCTCTCAAATAATTTACTATGCCCTAGAATTGTTGGATCTGCTTTGTTGTGAGGTTGGTATCCAAAAATTTGATTAATTCTTGACATATATGTGGTATTGGACTGTATTCACCTTGGAAAAAATGCATTCCAAGAAAATCAATCTCCTTTTGAGCAAGAACCATACTTTTTACTGAGAGCATTATTCTATACTGTGTTACCAAAGCCTCAAATTGACGACGTAAGTTGATATGTTCCTCTAACGTATAACTAAATAACAAGATGTCATCAATGTAAACTAAAGAGGTATGGAGGACGGGTTGGAATTTTTTTATCATGGCTTTTTGGAACAAGGAAGGTGCAGTTTTTAACCCGAAGGGCATGACTTTCCACTAGAAGTGATAATCGGGGATGCAAAATCCTGTTTTGGGTCGTTCTTCAGGGTGGATTCCCAATTGCCAAAATCCAGACTTTAAATCAAACTTTGAAAAATATTTTTCCTTGGCTAATTATGAGAAAAGAGTGAGTTTATTTGTGATAGGGAATTTATCATCTTGGAGGAAATGGTTAAGTGGCTGGTAATTGATGACTAACCTGAGTTTTTCTCTTGTCTACTTAGCTCTTTTGTTGACATAGAATGCTTCGCACGCCCATTGTGAATCATATCGCTCTATCAGATCAAATTCCAAAAGTTCTTCATATTCTTTCTTTGCAAGCTGAAGATGATCTGGATTCATCCCTGAATGACTGGCTTTTTTCGGATTGATATTTTCATTCTTTGTGAAAGGGAGCTTGATAAAAAACCTCTTCATTTTTCCATAATAATCATTTCCCTTTCTTCATGAAATCCTTGTGTGATTAAGCACATGATGTTTAATTGGATTTTGCTTAATCTCTTTGATTTGTTCGTCATTGGTGATTTGGAATAGCCTCGGAATCTCAGAATAAGGCCTGAACTGAGTTTTGAAAGCTATCTTATTAGCCTTGATTTGGAGTTTATCTCTAAGTTTTCTGTAAATGTCAAATCCAATCATAAGATCCTTTCCCGGTACATCAGATCCTAGAAGCTTCGTTCTGTACTTCAATCCTAGAAAGAACTCAATTGTGACGGGGTGCTTTGTAATGAAAGTTGTGGTCAAGATTTCATTTGATGCAGTGTTGAAATCCTTAAAATGCAGCATCCATTGATCTTCAGGGAGAACAACGAGATTTATGAGTGAGGAAGCAACTCCGGTATCGATGAAAGCAATAACTCGAGTTGGTTTATCCCATTTGGATGAATAGACTTTGAGTTCTACTTGAGGAACACCTGTGAGAGCATTGATCTCATCTCGAGCTTCGATCATTAGCTCTGAAATTTGGTAGTAATCACTGCCTTGATCTTCATAGATATCAAGAGAGAATATCGTTTCTTCATTGGGTTCATCATCCACAGAGAATATAGATTCAAGGTCCTCTTCCTTTCCGAGATGTATACCAGTGTAGTCTTCAATTTCTTCAATGAGTTTGATAGATCTTCTTGATTGTGGGCAATTTTTAGCGAAATGTCCAATCTTATGGAAAATAAAACATATGTTTTTCTTTTGAAAATTTCTTGGCCTTCTCCGACTGAAATATTTTGTGCATCTCTTGGACCTTGCTTTCCCGTCTGGAATTCTTGGCCATTTGAACCTCTTGAAATCTCTCATTCTCCTAGATGTGTGGCAGGAACATTCTAATCTGGTGATTAGATTAGATTTTTGGCATGCTTTATGAAGCATTGGATTGTGTTTGAGAACATTTTTTAGGGTAGAGCGCTTTGTACAAATATCATCCAATGCAATGAAAATAGCTTGCCTGATGTAACCAATTTGTGGGATTGTTATGGACTGAAACATTTCTTCAATGATGGTCATGGTTCTGCTTGCCAGCAACTTTGGAAGGGAAGATACAAAGGCTTGCTTCAGATTGATGTCTCCTCCGATCTCGAAAGTATATCTTCGCCATTTTTTGAAAATATCTATAAATGTCATTTTTGTCGAATGACACACACTTCCTCTCGAAGAGTTGTCTTCGCATTTTCTCCTATCTTTGGCTAGTATCTCCGCAGAAAACTTCATGTAGGATCCTGATCTTGAAGGAAAAATCTTGGGAAGTAAGAAAATTATTTCTGTCTTGAATTCCAAGTGAGTTCCACCAGTCTTTGATGATTCTTGAGAACCGGGAAGTTAGTTTTGACAAGATGATATACTTTTATCGTTCCACCAAATTTTTGGTCACCATTCATGTATTGAAGTCTTGGATCCCTTGAGGCCATTTTGAAACCTTGACATCATCTAAGGTATAGTGTGGAAACCAGTTCCAACAGGTTTTGACGCCATGGGCTCATTTCTTCTTTTTGGGATCGGTACATCTGTCATGCCTTCTTGTTCCTCATGTACTTTAGATATTTCTGGGTCTCTTGGCTGGTTTACAAATATTGGGGGATCATCTTCCTCAGAAGAGTTTGCTATGGATTCATTGTTTGATTGAGAGCTATCTTCCATTGTTTCATCTTCTGATGTGTTTAGAGATTCGGACCATGGTGTATCTTCTTCTGATATGTATATTGGTTGGGAGACATAGAGGTCTAGACCCTTTTGGTCAGAAATCATCAGATTTTTGGGTTTTGATCCTTTTGAACTTTCTCCTTAGTCTCGTCTTTTCTTGGTTTGTTTCTTTGCTGCAAGGGCATATTTCCTTTCCCATACCATTTTTGCGATATCAAAATCATTTTCGTCTTTTGGTGGTTTGGTGAAAGAGATTGGATTTTTTGAGGTAGATGGAAAGGTAGAAATGGTGTAGTCTAATTTAGGCGGGGAATATGATTGTGGAGACATAGGGAAGAAGGTAGGTTTTGAAGGGAAAACTGGGGTTTTTTGCGTCTCAAAGTGCTCATTTCTCAAAAGTTGAATTTGTCCTTGATGGAAATCGTCTCCTTTTGTTCGTTGAAAAATTGGAAAAGTGAAGTTTGTGGCGGAAAAATCTCATAATGTAAATTTGCCAACCTTAGTTCCAAGGCATTGATTAGTCCTGCATGCTGAGACGATGTCAGCTCCATCTTCTTCTAAATCGTTTCAACTTTTCTCATCATTTTGTTCTGTGTATGAGCCACGTTCCCTATGGTATTGCCAATGTTGTTCAGCACTTTGTATTGGTAGATGGAGTTTTCAGGTTTCCAATTCATTGTTTCTTCGATGTCACTCATTGGGGGGTTTTCTCCAGAAGGTAGTACTATGTTCTTTTTAGGGATTTTTGGAGCATAACTGAAAGGTTGAAGTGGAGAAAAATCTTGGGAGTGGCTGGAGCTTGAAGGGTCCATTATGAATAGTTGTGGGTGTGTGAACTTTTGGGTTGATAGAGTTGTAAGTTCAGGTGGCTTTTTGGATTCTGGGGTACGAGATGATGTTGGTTTTGATTTGGGTGTTGTTTCACTGTCGTCCAAACTTGGAGTGAATTTTCCAGTAATTTTGGCCATTCTTGTGTTTGTAACTGACAAGAAATTCATATTTAACTGAATGGCTTAATGAGCCAATTGAAGGATCATTATTTTTATACTTGGCTCGAAATTGTTATTCAGTAGCTTTCCCTTTTTCTTGGATTTTAGTTTTGTTTTGTTGAGACCAAACCTTTCCCAATGAAGCTGATGGTGTTCATCATATTCTCCAATTGGATCTTCCAAACTGTCCTGCCAGTCACAAGCAATATCCCATGGGCAGTGTCCGGTGAAGGGGCATTTGAACCACCAAACTCTTTTTCCTTCTCTGTCAAAATGTTTGACACCAGTCATGTTCTTCCATGATTCTTTATATATTCTAGAAAAACACTCCATCAGGTTCAGGGTATGTGTCTGTTTTATCTTTGGATTGAATCATTTGGAAAGTGAAGATGGTTTTATTCAGTTTTTGGAGATGGGAATGGTCAAAGCTAATGGAAACGGTTTTTTCACTTCTTTTGGCAAAAGTTGGTTTACCAGATTGCATGGATTCCTCCGATTCTCTTAGCTTCTTATAATTTGTGATCCAGGAATCAGGAAGGATTTTTTCAAGCTCATCTATGGGAATTTGTCTGGGTATTTGGGTGCACATGGTGTTTCCTTTAGTAGCATCAATATTTAAGAGTAAGGTATTTTCTTCTCCGGGTAGGTAAAGATCCATGGCATGATTTTGGAGTCCCTATGCAATTTGGTGGTGAAGGGTAGCTTGAATGGAATCTTTGGATTGTGGGGCTCCCTGTATTTGGACTTGGATTTTTAGGGCTTCTTTTAGGTATGGGTCATAAAAGGACATGTTGAAATTTGGAAAGATAGTTATGAAGACAGTTCCAGCATTCAGGGTAACTTCGGTAGTACAAAAATTTGCATGTTGGTACTCCAAATATCTCATATCGAGAAGAGAAAGTTGAGCTACAATAGGTTGACCTTTTCTTTCATGATATGTTAAAGCGATTCAGATAGCAGCAAAATGGATATAGGTAAAACCATGATCTCTCCATTATCTGGGAAAATGATATGGTATTTGAAGGGTGATAAATTGTTCCTCTCAAGTGGCAAGAATAGGATGTTCGTCAAGTTTTGAGGCAGCAACACATTCTTTGACTCCTTTTGGTCTGTGTTGGACTAAGGAACGAATTTGGGTGCATGGTGCAAAAGATTTTTTGGCAAAAGCTGAGTAAGGGTTTATGAGGGGTAGTTGAGTGGAGGATACTTCTTATTCATCAGGTAGTATATCTACTTCATAGAGGTAATCATATTTTTTGGACAAGGTTTTATATAGAGTAGGGGACATATTCTTTTTTGCAAAGGAAGAGGATGAAACATATCTAGTAAACTGTTCCTCCCTACGAAAGGATGGGCTGGCTTTGATACCTAGACTTTTATCCAATTAAGCTCTAAAATCCCCAACTCCCTTCCCTTTAGGATTAGTATTCCTAACGCCTCCGGAACTGATAGGATTGAGACGGGTAATAGCATGCAATAAGTAGCAACACTATTCCGCGCTTTTATACTTTCACGGGGTAGGAAGGGTAGATATTGATATGATGACCGATGTGCTAATACCTCATGTAGCCCCTCTATTTTGAGTAGTGATTACTGAGTATTGCATAGATGTGATCTATATTAACAATAAACCTAGGACCCCCTCCCTTTTACTTGTTTATTCTTTTCACAATTGTTTAAATCTTTTCTTCAAATTTTTTTGCACTCTTTATTTTACTTGCAATATTACGTGAAAAATCCCTCTATTTGAGCCCTTATTTGCTTACTTGTTACGTGAATTCACAATTATAACACAGCCGGGAAACACACTAGTGATCTTGGGGGTGCCTAACACCTTCCCCCCAAGATAATTTCTAGCCCTTACCCAAACTCTGGTTCTTCAACTCAAAACTCTTCTTAGTGTCCTAATGCACTTAATCATTAGGTGGCGAGTCTTCAAATCCAATTACCAAAAAGGAACGAGTTGTCTTAAAAAATGTCATAAAACCAATTTCTCCTTAGAAACATTTGGGGCATAACAACATGGCGACTATGCTGAGGATCCGTTTAGGCTTTTACCATTTCATGTCACTTGTGACTTTACTACTTTTTATTTTCCTTTATTTAATGTCTTTATCTCTCTTCTACTGCAAAACTAGCTTGGCTCTTTGTTTCTTTTTTTAAATGCGTTCTTTTACCGTTTTCCTTTAATACCGTTGCAATTATTGCAATCAAGAACGTGCAAATACGTGGCAAACTTTTTCATTCTTGTAATTGCTATTCGATATCATATTCCAACTCTACCGAGGGGCAACAAAGGCTGGAACTCTTCCTGCCAAAAACAAGGGACCTACTTCTCATCCTAGGAGTTAGCAGGATGCAGATCAATGGTTAGACGACTAGCGAACATTCTATCTAAGAAATTGGTTGAATGAGGCAAAAAAGTCGGGATAGGTAGAAGGGGAAACTCTCTTTTTCCCAATCGCCCATGGCGAAGTGCCAAACAAAATACCATAGCAATGCTTATAATGAGTAGTTGCGGCCTTCCGATACTATCACCCCTTAAATTTGGCAAAGACGTATTTGCGGTAAAACAAGTCGATCAACAATGTAATTTTTCATGGCTTTCCCTCTTGATTTGTCCGCTCAAGGGTACCGGTCTAGCACCTCATAGAAGCCTTACTCCATTCAATTGTGCATGGACCATGGTCGAACCTAGCCGAGTCAGTTATGTTGTCGGCATAATGACTCTTTAAGATAGCCTTTTCCAAAGTCCATTGGGTTTACCTAGAATCCAAATAGGCACTACCACGTTTGTGCATTTATTTGGAGAACTAAAATACTGCTTATGCCAATTATTGATATTCAAATGGTCGAGTCTGGTGGGGGTAAGGGCCTAAAACTTTGTTTTGCAGAGAATGAAACACGAAATCCCTAGATTTGGCATGGTAACCAAAATCCACCCAAAGTTGCTAAGCTGGTGGGAATACCTTCACTACAGTTATCAGACCCCCGTTCACAAATATTTGGGAAATTTTCCTTCTCTTTTAAAAATCCAACCCGACAGCAAAATCATAGAGGCTACACCTCTATTCTGGGATGGCAATAGGTCTGTGTTCCATTTCGGGGACCTTAAAATGACATCTTTGCTAGAAGAAATAGGAAGGATAGTTGGTATACCATGAGAAACTCCGGGTCTTCTTATGCGGGAAAATTGCAAGGGTAGAGGTTTTTTAAAATGATGGAACTAAAGAAGAATCCAGACTTGACCTGCATAAAGGATTCCTACATTACATTCGATCATCTGTACAATAGCCCTAGCAAGTCCTACACCACTTACCTAGATGAATTCGCATCATTGGGGCATATCCACAGAAGAGTTTTCGTCTTTATGTGCTGCTTTTTCGGGATGATTATATTCCCTATGAAGAAGGCTAGGATTCATACCAGGCTAGCCATGGTCACCAAAACCTTAATGGAAGGAAATTAGGGGCAGCCTTTTAGCATAATACCTATGATCGTTGTAGAGATATACCAAGCCCTGGAGAACTGTCAACGAGGGGCTAAACACTTTGAGGATTGTAACTTACTGCTCCAACTCAGGCGCATGGAGCATCTCTAAAAAGGTGAATATCGTCAAAGGTCCTGCACAAGGACTGGGATGATCGTATCGCCTTCCATCAGCCAAGGCAAATGAACTATATGCCTATCATGTTTGCTTAAACGGAAGATGCTAGAGGATGGGCAGAGTTGTTCCAAAATCTGAAAAAGGACCAAGTGCAATGGATGTTCGAATGGTTCCTTACTGAAAAGTTCATTGTCCGATCTCGGGATGCACCGTTTCTTATACTCATTGGTCTGAAAGGAACTTATCTTTATGTCCCTCTCTGAGTAATGAGGCATGCCAGAAAAAAGCAGGTTATACAAAGGGTGGACAAAATGAGTCACGTCAGGGCCAACTTTCAAGATGACAATAGCCCTCACAAGTGCCAAGCCTAACATATGCGGCACTGCAAAATCGTCATGGAAAAAGATACTATTGAACCAGACATATACCATGCTAGATAAATTCCTGGCTAGAAGACCATCATAATGGGTTAGGACAACCGGGGTTTGTTCGAGGTCACAAGATCATTGATGAAAAGGCTGAAACATAAGTAAAGTACAACCAACTACGCAAAAGGAAGCGAGAATGCGAAAATCAGCACCATGAGATACAATAAGCCAATCAAAATTTAATTGGAGAATGGAAAGGAATAGTTGTCAGCGCCAACAAATGACTGATCTACTTGGAGCGGGGCATAGTAGAGCTGGAAAAGAAGTTTCTGAGGAGGGTCGAAGATTGCTGAGTTGCTGAAGAAGAAGAAGGCAGGCATCTGGCAAGATCCTACTTGCTGCTACGATTGCGCGAGCTGGGAAAGCTATACGAAGGAGCCATCATTGCCGAATCTGGGTAAGGTCCTTCTAGGACCTAATAGATAAGAGTTTCTTTTCCTTTGCAAATGTAATAAGGCCTATGGGCCACTAGTGACATTTTTATTATATATTATTTAGTGTCGTTTTTGGGATTCATCTTATTTTCTTAAAATAAAATGAGGAGTTTAGAATTTCACGTTCTCCAAATATACTTGTCACTAGGCCTACCTCAAGCATAACGAGGCCCCCACAGTTAGGACACCCCTTATATTTCTTGCACTACGTGTTTAAATATTGCAATATCTTTTCTTATAATCCTTACTAACTTTCTACCTTTTTGTTTTTCCCCTTTTGTTTATTCCCCTGCCCAAAGGTTAGTTTGTGAAATCTGGCATCATCATCGTATTCCACAAGATCCAAGGTCCCTCCACCTGCTCCTCCTCCTCCTAGTCATATCAGAAGTAGGAACAAGAGAAAGATGGATGATTTAAGCAACATCAGGAAAGAAAACTCAGTCGAATAGGTAAAGGTTACTCAGGTGTTCAGGTGTCCAAGGAAAATGCCTCTCAGATAGAACAAAAGTTACTAAAGTTCCAAGAAGAGCTTAACCAAGTTCAGAATTTGGCAAGTCTATCATTTTCCCTTACTGCTCCAGAAGTCACTCGGAATCCCACACCACCACAAAATGTCCTAAACCATCTCACTCCTCACCACCACTGCAATACTTGCTAGACTCCCAATAGCCCTCCGTTGCTCATCCCGGAACCATTGAACCCCACAAATGACCATTGCCACAACAACACCCCCATATATGTGAAAATCGTGCCTGGCTCAAGCATACCCGAGTCCGATGACAAAGACTCTCTTATCAGGAATTTGGTTGAAGAACTCAAGAAGCTAACTACCAGGATCCAGGGTGTTGAATGCAATAAAGGAATTGATACAACTCGATGTGGAACTGCCTGAGGGGTACAAACCTCCAAAGTTCAAAACGTTTGATGGTACAGGAGATCCTAGGGTTCACTTGAGAACATACAATGACAAGCTGGTCGGAGTAGGAAAAGATGAAAAGATTCGCATGAAGCTCTTTATGAGATGTCTAAAAGGGGATGTTCTATCTTGGTTCATTAGCCAAGATCCGAATAAGTGGTTGAATTAGTTGAGTATGGCGTCTGATTTCATGGTTAGATTCAGATTAGACACAGAAAATGCACTAGATATGCCCTACATCCAAAACATAAAGAAGAAACCTACGGAGACGTTCCGCGCGTATGCTAATCGGTGGAGATCAGAAGCTCTAGCCAGCCTTAGAGGAAGAACAAATGAAAAGGTTCTTTGTCCGGGCTTAAGACCCACAATACTACGAAAGGTTGATGCATATTGAAGGCTAGAAATTTTCCATCATCATCAAACTAGGGGAAACAATAGAAGAAGGTATCAAAAATATGGTAACTAACTTTGAAGCTTTGCAAGCCATCAAAAAGGCTCTGAAGTCCGATGGTACATCAAAAAAGAGGGATGTCGGTGCCATAATAGTTGCACAGAGAACCAAATCACCAGTGAAATACCAAACCTACTCGATATCTCCACTTTTAATCAACCCACTCAGATTACCAAGCACCTTTTCCTTCTTACGAAGCCTCACCATCCACTTACCAATCACCTCCACCACCTGCATATCAACCTACTTCACCCAAATAATCCTAACCCGCACATGTCTACCAAGCCTACAACACTCAACCATCCCACTACCAATCACCTCACCCTTGCTAAAATTTCCCTTAATCTCGGCCAAACTTCGACTGCAGGCCATCCAAATAATACACTACCATTGCCCAACCTATCAATCACCTATATGAAAAGCTCAAAGGTGGTGGTTATGTCACTCCTATCTACCATAAACCCCGAAAACCCCTCCTAGTAGGTAAACCCAAATAAAAAATGTGCATACTATTCCAGCATGAAAGGACGTACCATTGACGAATGCCACTCCCTGAAAGACAAGATCCAAGCTTTAATAGACAACAAGATCATCGTAACAGAAGAGCCTTCCTCGAATGTCCATGACAACCCTCTACCAGGCCACAAGGGTGGAGGTATATATATGATTAGGATAGAAGATGATTGGGACCTCGAGGGATTAATCAGGTTGATAGCAGAAGGATACAATCTTAAGAAGCCAACAGTCATTCTCAACCCGATCGTAGTCTCTGAAGATGCTGAGGTAAACATGTCTGCACTACTTGAGTTTGAAGTACCAGCCTCTGCAAAGACACCAACATCGATCGAGGTCGAGTTTGGATCCCCAAAAGCGCAAGAACCCTTTGAAGTCATTGTATTACCTTTCAAAACAAGGGTGTCTATTATAGTGACAACGATATCTGTAACACCATTACACACAAAAGGCATACCATGGGACTACACAGCAGAGGCAAGAAGGAATGGAAAAGCCAAGTATGGGGAAACGGTTGTAGCACAGTGTATGAAAGAACCGGCAGGGTATATACCCTAGAACACTTGGCTGAGCCAGGTAAGCAGAACTTTGGTCGACCACCCGTAGTTGAAACTGGATCCAGTGATCTTTGGAGAAAGATACAAGCCAATGAGTACTTGGTCATTGACCAACTGAGCAAAATACCAGCACATATCTCTAGCCTGGCCTTGTTACAAAGTTCTAATGCGCACAAGAATGCCGTGCTAAAGGTGCTAAGTGAGGCATAAGAGCCTACCAACATCATTGGAGAAGAAATGGCAAACATGGTGGGTCAAGCATTGGAATGTCACTAAATCACCTTCCACGAGGATGAGCTGCCACCAAAAGGATTGAGTCATAACAAGGCATTGCACATCACTATGCAGTGCGAAGATTATTTTATCACCCTGATCCTGGTCGATGGAGGGTCCAGTCTAAATATTTGTCCTCTAGTAACACTCAGACATTGGGAAAGAGACTACATGAAATCAAGGATGGGTACATCAACGTCAAGGCTTTCGACGGATCTCAAAGGTCCATTCTTGGGGAGATTAGCCTAAGTTTGCAAAAGGGGCCCACCTGGTTCGATGTTAATTTTCAAGTAATAGACGTGGCGACATCTTACAATCTATTTTTGGACGACCCTAGATTCATGCCTCCGGGGCCGTGACATCAACACTACATCAGGCAGTGAAATTTGAGTGGAATTACCAGGAGGTGATCATTCATGGTGACTATAGAAACCCCATATATAGCTGCCACACCATCCCAGCAATCTAAGGAAGAAGGAAAATAGGTGGGAAAACCTACCATCACATCGAGCGAGACAATGCCGTAGACAAGGATAAATGGTGGGATAATAAAATGGAACGCATACTGAACTGGTGCGGGTATGAACTTGGCAAAGGACTTGGCGAGAATCTCCAAGGAATTTCCATGCCTATCAGATTAAAGAAACAGTGTACCACCTTTGGCTTGGGGTATGAGTATACTTGGGAAGAACTCAAGGACTGGTCGCCACCCTGAAAAGACACTTACAATCCATTGGAGCAGATTTTCCAACCAGCTGAGGTCATCTAGGGGACACAAGAAGAGGAAGAACTGGTAGGAATGAAGAATTTGTTTTTGGAAAAAGATAACATGAACTGTTGCGTCATCTTCGATGAGGAGGGAGAGGAAGACCCTTCCATACAAGCGATGAGCCGAGGAGAACGCCTAAACAATTGGTCCATATAAACTACCAAAGCTTGGTGTGTCTTGGGGTAGCAGGGCTAAAAAAGCACCACACACTATTTTATTTCACTAGTTTATTTCCCTTCTGAATTTTGTTTTCTTTTTTTTCCAAAAAGAGCTCCGATGTTCAAAACGTTCATGGAATTTATTGAAGTATTTCATTTGCTTATAAATCTTATGGTTATTATTTTCATTACTTTACTCAAACAACATTACTGTTACTTTACTTGATGAATTAATGACAATGACATGCAATGAGACAATGCAACAAACGGACATAAAATCATAGGAAGACGATATACTAGAAGAGACTGTTAAGGATGTTGAGCATTTCGAGAATAGGCGAAGTCCAACTTTGACGAGACTGAGATTGTCAACCTGAAAGATGTAGAAAACATGAAAGAAACATGAATCAATGTCCATTTGTCACCGTCAGAAATGAAAGTATATACAGAGTTTTTAAGAGAGTATGAAGACATATTCATCTGGTCATACAACGACATGACTAGCCTAAGCAAATCCATTGTGGCTTACAAATTGCCGACCGATCCGACCTGTCTGCCAGTGAAGCAAAAGCTCTGAGTGTTCAAACCAGACATGAGTTTGAAAATCAAGGAAGAAGTCACTAAGCAGGTCAAAGCTAAAGTTCTCAAGGTGGTAGAGTATCCGACGTAGTTGGCCAATATTGTGCCAGTACCAAAAAAGGAGGGGAAAGTTAGAGTTTATGTCAACTACCAGGATCTCAATTGGGCCAGTCCAAAAGACAACTTCCCCTTGCGAAACATACACATCTTGATTGATAACCACACTAAGCACGAGCTATAGTCGTTCATTAGTTGTTTCGCACGATATTATCAGATATGGATAGATGAAGAAGATTATGAGAAAAAACCCTTCATTACATCATGGGGATGTACTGCTACAAGATGATGTCAGTTGGGTTAAACAATGCTGGGGCCACCTACATGAAGGCCATGACTACCATCTTCCATAACATGATATACAAGGAGATCAAAGTGTGTGTAGATGACATCATCATTAAGTCCAGAAAGCCATGGATCACATGGGAGATTTAAGAAAATTCTTTAATAGACTGAGAAGATACAACCTAAATTTGAATCCCGCAAAATGTGCATGCTGGGTTCCATCTAGGAAATTGATTGGGTTCATATTGAGTCGCTGAGGGATAGAATTAGATCCAACAAAGGTCAAAGCTATTCAGGAATTGCCACCGCCAAAGAATAAGAAAGAAGTAATGAGTTTCTTGGGGAGACTTAACTACATCAGCCGGTTAATAGCACAATCCACTGTAATCTATGAGCCAATCTTTAAGATGTTAAAGAAGGACGCCGCTACCAAATAGACTGATGACTGCCAAAGGGCCTTGGACTGAATCAAGGAGTACTTGTAAATACCACCAGTCTTGGTTCCACCGACCCAGGTAGACCCTTGCTACTCTACTTTGCAGTGCTAGATGTAGCGTTTGGTTGTTCTGGGGAAGCATGATGAAACATGGAGAAAAGAGCAGGCCATCTATTATCTTAGAAAGAAGTTCACCCTGTACGGGGCCCGGTATTCTCTATTAGAACACACCTATTGTGCTCTGACTTAGGTAGCCCAAAAGCTGAGGAACTATTTCTCTTCTTACACCACGTATTTCATATCAATAATGGACCCGTTAAAGTACATATTTCAGAAGCCCGTGCCCACTGGCAAGTTACCCAAGTGGAAAATCTTGCTGGGTGAATTCGATATTGTCAATGTGACTCAAAAAACAATCAAAGGACATATGTTAGTAGATCACCTTGCGAAAAACCCTGTGGATGGATAATATGAGCCCCTAAAGACGTATTTTCTTGATGAAGAGGTATCATTCATAGGAGAAGACACTGCAGAATCCTATGACAGTTGGAGGATGTTTTTTGACGGAGCAGCAAACTTCAAAGGAGTTGGCATAGGAGCACTCCTAGTATCAGAAACCCGCCAGCACTATCCTGTATCCGCCAAGCTCATGTTCCTATTCACCAATAATATGACCGAATACGAAGCTTGCATCTTACGGTTCAAAAGGGCCATTGACATGAACGTCCAAGAGTTGCTGGTGATGGGAGATTCAGATTTGCTTATACATCAGGCCAGGGAGGAATGGGCAATAAAGAACTCCAAGATACTCCCATATTTTCATCATATACAACAATTAAGGAAGAGATTCACGAAGATAGAGTTCCAACATGTTCCCAGGGTCGAGAATGAGTTGTTGATGCATCGGCAACCCTATCATCCATGATTTAGCATCCACATAAGAACTTTATAAACCCTATTCCAATAAAGATTCATGGCCAGCCAGCATATTGTGCTCATGTCGAGAAAGAAGTGGACGAAAAATATTGGTTTCATGATATCAAGGAATATTTGGCAAAGGGAAAATACCCAGAACTTGTTAATCCTCAGAAGCGCACACTCCGCAGATTTTCAAACAATTTCTTTCACAACAGAAGAATCCTTTATAGGAGGACTCCTGATTTGGGGTTACTAAGGTGTGTTGACGCAAAGGAAGCATCTAAACTGTTAGAAGAAATCTATGCTGGGACCTGCGGACCTCACACGAAGGATTTTGTCTTAGCCAAGAAGATACTACGGCAGGTTATTTTTGGATGACTATGGAAATGGACTACATCTAGTATGTTTGAAAGTGCCATTGCTGTCAGATACATGCATACATGATAAAGGTACCTCCAAATAGGCTTACTGCAAACAAGTTCACCATGGCCGTTCGCCGCTTAGGGAATGGATTTCACCGAACCTATTCAGCCTGCCGCATCAAACGGGCATAGGTTCATCCTAGTGGCAATTGATTATTTCACCAAGTAGGTTGAAGCAGCATCATATAGAATAGTGACTAAGAAAGTTGTGGCAGACTTTGTCCGCGACCATATTGTTTGTCAGCTTGGAAGTTTGGAGTTAATCATCACTGATAATGATTCCAATCTCAACAGTAAATTGATGAAAGCCATGTGTGACACCTTAAACTTTAAACACAAGAACTCTACAGCTCACAGACCTCAGATGAATGGAGCCGTAGAAGCTGCCAACAAGAACATCAAGAAGATACCAAGGAAAATAATAGAAAAGCATAAACAGTGGCATGAGAAGCTATCATTTGCTTTATTGGGATACCGCAAAAAGGCAAATCCCTACATGCTGGTCTACGGTACAGAAGTGGTCATTCCCGTCGAGGTAG
Source organism: Nicotiana benthamiana (assembly GCA_034376525.1). Lineage (NCBI taxonomy): Eukaryota > Viridiplantae > Streptophyta > Magnoliopsida > Solanales > Solanaceae > Nicotiana > Nicotiana benthamiana. The sequence continues at coordinate 88,724,200 of CM067337.1, read as the reverse complement.
AAATTCCATCCCTAAGGGTCATACAGTAAGTAGAACTCGACGATGCAGAATGGGTATAGAGTCGCTACAAGCAGTTAGCTCTCATAGATAGAAAAAAATGAATGCAGTCTATGGTAAATTTTAACTGGACAGAATGTCCAGAGCCTTAAACAAAAGAGTCAAGCCAAGACAATTCACACATGGACAACTAGTATTGAAGAAAATATTTCCACTCGACGACGCAGAATGGGTATAAAGTCGCTACAAGCAGTTAGCTCTCACAGATAGAAAAGAATGAATGCAGTCTATGGTAAACTTTATCAGGACAGAATGTCCAGAGCCTTCAACAAAAGAGTCAAGCCAAGACAATTCATACCAGGACAGCTAGTATTGAAGAAAATACTTCCACATCAAGATGAAGCTAAAGGGAAATTCTCTCCCAATTGGCAGGGACCATACATGGTTCATTGGGTTATAACAGAAGGAGCCCTCATACTTGAAGTAATGGACAGAGAAGTCTGGCAAAAACCAATAAATTCATAAGCAGTAAAGCGATACTATTTGTAACCATTTATTATTTCCTATATGATGTAATTTGAACTACGTCTGACCTGATTCCCGTTTAAGAGGGGATACGTAGGCAGCCTTATGGGTTCGGTCACAATTCAATAAAATTTTCATTCACCTCCCCCGCAATTGGAAACTAGGGCAGAATTTTGAGGAGGACCCTCAAAATTCAGAAGTAACTTCGGCCGATCATTCCAAGCAGCCGTCAGAAGTATCAACCTAGTAAACTATGGAAAATTTTGAGGAGGATCCTTAAAATTCCAGATCAAGAGAGGTTGCAATGTCTAGAACCACGTCACAGTCGCCGGTTCATCTAAAGAAAACTATTTTTTATTATGTTATATTTTGACTAAATCATGTTTGTCTATTCTCAAGATTGCTTTGTTCAATGACGCTATCACGATGGTACACAACATCACTAAAAATGGAGCCGAGCAAGGCAGGAAAATTCACGAGGATACGAACAAACCTTTCCCCTCTACAAAACTCATGATTTTTCTTTTGATGCAGGCACCCAAGTGGCAAATCACCGAATAAATATACACACTCCTACTTCTCGAGAATATGACCCTCAGAACTATCACCTACGCATATTTTCTATCCGTACACAACATCCCCAGTAGCCACGATATCGCAATCAGCTATCAGCTATCAAGCCATCAGTTAAGAATTTTACCTCCATTTGCATTTTTCTACATTGCATAGGGCTACTATTCTGCCCTCCAAGACTAAGCTTAGTCTCCATCAACATTTTTCTGCATTGCATAGGGCTACTATTCTGCCCTCCGATACTAAGCTCTATCTTCATCTGCATTTTTGCATTGCATAGGGCTCCTATTCTACCCTCCGAGACTAAGCTCTTTCTCCATCTGCATTTCCCTGCACTGCATAAGGCTACCTTTGTGCCTTCCGAGACTAAGCTCTGTCTCCATCTGTATTTTCCTACATCGCATAAGGCTACCTTTCTTCTTTCCGAGACTAATTACTATCTCCATCTGCATTTTCTACATTTTTCATAAGGCTACCATTCTACCTTCCAAGACTAAACACTTTCTCTATCTACACCTGCATGGCTGAAAGATCGCCGCTCTATTTACATTCTGCATGGCTGAATGATTGCCAGTCCATTTACATTCTGCATTAGCTGAAATAGCGTCGCTCTATTTGTATTCCGCATGGCTGAAAGATCACTGCTCTATTTACATTCTGCATTGGCTGAAATATTGACACTTCATTTAAATCCTATATCAGCTAAAAGATTGCCATTTTATTTATATTTCTCTCACGGCTAAAATATCGCTGCTTTATTTACATCTTACATTGGCTGAAATACCCCCACATTTTATTAACATTTCCTGCATCGACAAAAATATTTCCACTTTATTTACATCCTGCATCGGCTGAAATACCGCAACCTTTTATTTACATCTTACATCGGAATGAAAGATCACCAAATTGTCTGAAGGCATCATTATTCGAAGGCACCATCTTCATTGCCCGAGAACACCATGCCATGGCCTGAGGACCCTATTTTATCTTTTGCATATCATTATTCAAAGTCATCATAGTTCGGACGCATCACTCTCATAGCCCGAGAACATCATTTCATGGCATGCGAATCCTCAATTGCATGCTTCATGGCCTAGGACATCATGGTCCAAGGACGTCATCCTAATTGTCCAAAGACAACATTTATGGTCCAACAGGAACTTGTATCACGTTTAAACTTATACACAATATATGTCCGCATAGCTCATTTGTAGGTAAACAAACTAGAAACTACAGTCTCAACAGGAGTGATCACGATCCAACTCCTATAGCCTACTAAGCTTAAACCATCTTTCTCAACCATAATATCGCGCTCGTTTTCCGAAAATCTCCATTAACTTATTCCGTCGATGGATCCCGAACTACATGTGACTTGATTCCTATAAGACCAGGGATATATGGGTAGCTCAGGAACTAGAGCTTGGTCAAAATTCTTCAAATTAGTTCGTTAGGTCAAATTGGCCATCCTATCTTTATCGGATAATTCTTTGAGCCTTCCCGGGTAAAGAGAGATAGGTGTTGATACCCAATATTCCCTATGTATTTTATGCACAAAACTTTCAAAATAACATATATATGGATATATAAGCATGCCCAAGTGTTTTAGTATTTTTTCAAAATTTTAAATATTTTAAGAATAAATTTCTTGTCCATTTTAGCAATACAAAAATCCAATAATTATTGCTAAGATTATCATTTTGGCAAAAAATTTGTTTATATTCTTATACTTATGCCAAAGTATAACTAAGATAATTTTTGTGTTTTTTAACAAATTTATTTGGTATTTTTAAAGATAAATTGCATGTAATTACAATTATAGTCTACTTTTACGATTGATGACATTTTGTCATTATAAAATTATTTCCAGTATTTTTAGATTAACATTTATATAGTATTTCTTGGCTCAGTATTTTTTTTATTTTTAAAATCATTGTTACTATATATATAAAATAAAAGGGGAAAATTTTCTATTTAACATTTAGCACATTTCTATTTCAATTTCGGCCTCATTTCCTTTCATTTTTAGCCTTAAATTGACCCCAATAAAACCTAAATTACCCGACCCAATCCTAAAGACCCTACCCGATTCCCACCTACCCTTTTAGATCTAGGTTGTTTATCATACAGATCAACAACCATAATTTACCCTCCCATAATTGAACCAAACAACCTACCATTATCCCCTTCATTTCTTATTCTTTCCCGCCTTTAAACCTTCTTGTCTCTCAAAATCACACCCTCTCAAAACCCTAAATATCTCACCGTTGCCTACCTCAAGCTCACCAGAAATCATAGCCATCCTCTATTACTCCTGTGTGCTCAATATTTGAAGAACTAAGTCCTTGACCTCGATGGCTCCCTCTCAGATCTTCTAAAATCTATGGATCTACCTCTTCTCTGACCATTATCCGGTATATTCGAGCAATATGAGTCTTTTCGACTCAGGATCAGACTTTCCTCAAGAACCTTCTACTTTCTACAGTTTTCTCTGCAATCCATGGCTATTCGAGGTTCTTTCTGATTTTCTTTCCTTAGATTTATCACGTATCTATGCTCCATTTGATTTTCAAATGATTTCCCCAATGTTTCTTTCAAATATTCCCTTTTTAGATCTATGATTTTCTAAAATGTTTGAGTGATTTCTAACCTTCATTTTCTTTACGTGTACTTGCTCCTACTATGTTCTTGTATTCTCCCTTTTACCATGCTTTGTATGACTATCTTTTTGTGTTCTTCTATCTGTGTTTTTAGCTAAATATGATAGAGTGCTTTATTTGCCTTTTTCTGGACATTTTTTAAAGTTCTTTCGTGATATGTTTCATCTACTATTTCCTTAAATTTACACTACCTTTTGTCCTATTAACTTGTTTAAGTTCCAAGCTTTTCTCAAAACATTTTTTTATGCTTCAATCAGCTTTTACGCTATGGTTGTTTCAAACCTACTATTTTGCCTGTTTTTTTTTTCTCATGAGTCTCTGAGATACTCTCGAGCCTATTTCAGTTATCTTCCTTCTCGTCTCTACATTTGATTCGATTCGAAAGCCCAAATATTTGGGGTTTTTAGTGAGCTTGGTCTTGTGTTTGGACTAGGGTCCTTTTATGGGTCCCTCTATTCTCTCAAACTAAGTCTGAGCCTAAGTACTGAATCTAAGCCTCTTTGTTCGTGACTCTGAACTTTTCTATACTAGATTCTTTCTAATTAGCTTGACAGTTCTTTCTTGTTTGACATGTTTGTATACTTTATATATGAGGGATTCTTCCTTCAGAAGGGTTTCACTAATTTGTGATTGGTTCATCATTCCATTTAATAAGGTTTGATTGATTAATAGTGATTTTCTACGATTAAACCTTTCCTCACCTTTTCAGGTTAGACTCATTCATACCAAAACTAGCTTTTACCCGTTGGAATCAGAATCCCTTAACCAAGGACACTGATTTCAGTGACATTTCCATGCCTTTCTTACTCGTTTTCTCTTCACTATAAAAAGGGGGCATGACAGTTCTATACACATCATCGATTATTAGCACTTGAGAAATTCAATATTCTCACATTTTCAATTGCAATACTCCTTGAATACTATACTCTCTTCTGAAGTCTCTTTAATTGTTTGCTTGAAATTTGGCTTACAAGTCTCATGTTTTCCCTTATTTTTTTCCCTGAAACTGGTATGTCTCAATATTTATTTCAACTTCTCCCTATGTGTTTACATTAGAGTTGCTATACTCATGTCTACTTTGTTGTTCATGTTCTGCAATGACTGTGCTACTTTCTCTTTGCATATGCTATTTTTCATGAATCCCCCATACCCTCACCCTTCTATGTGTATAGGTTAAGGCTCATGTCCTGGCAATATCTATTTTACTATTCAGTTTTGAACCTGACCCACAATGGATCCTAACTCTTAAGATTTGGCTAACAAGCTGGTCAAAGGTGTGCCAGCACTCCCAATTGCTGGGCATGACCACCAGATTGCCCTGGCTTTCTCTAATCTCCTCTTTGTGCACTTGCACTTATTCTTAGACTCTTAGCCCTGATCTCTCTTATGAGCCTTGCTTTGGGATCCTGAGTTCCCTCTAAACTTGGACATTAGAGTGTTGACCCTTCCGCACTGCACCTTGATCCAACCGTGCTATGTATTTGGGGTGTAAGCATTTCCCGAAGCCCTTTGAGACTTGTGGGAACTTTGACACATCCTAAATAAGAGAAAGACTTTTGGAAATCTGATCCTGGAAGCTAGTTTATCTTATATTGTTAAACCTTAAGTCTGAATTAGGCTGTTTGGATGTAGCTTGAATTTCTAATGTAATTTTTTTTTACTTTTCTGGTTCATTTTGGTCTATAATAATTTGTAATAATTATGAGGGATGGATAGTGGAAAGGGATGGGAATGAATGTATGTAATAGATAACTTGCCTATATGATTTTTCTGATTTATGCATTCATATAAATTACTGCATTCATGTAGATAACTTGCACATAGATTTTCTTTTGAACTTCTGCATCTTGATTTTTAGAATTCCTGCCTATCATTTTTGTATTCTCATTTTTAGAAAATTTCCCTATATATTCTGCATTCTCATCTTAGAAATCGAGCCTATAAGTGCTGCATTCTTGCATATAGAGATCTCGTCACTAAGTTTCGCATTTGCATATAGAAACCATAATCATAGGGTTTTCTTCACTTCAGCATGCATATGTCACAAGGAAAATTATCCTAGGTTTAATAACAATTCGCATATATCCATCACTAGGCAAACTTGGTCATAGGTTTAAATAATAAATAGCATGCTAGATATTATGCCTATAGAACTTTCTAAATTCTTGCATCTATATCTATCAGTTGGCAAACGTTTTCATAGGTTTAAATAATAAACAACCTTCTAGATACCGTGCCTATAGGACATTACACTCTTGTTTCAACTATGAAGTGTGTAAAATTAACAACGCTTAGAAATCATGTCCATATGAGTAATCAATTGAATTAGCTTTGTTTATTTCCTCTATGAGTCTAAAATCAGTAAATAAGATTGTTTTAAAATCTACAGAACCTTCTGTTTATAAATCTAGAAATCCTTTTTTTTTTTTAAAAACAGTACATTTTTACCTTTCTAGATAGCATGCCTATAGGTCTCACCTAGGCAATCCATCAAGTGATTAATCAATTGGGTAAGTTCTTAATAAATTACAGCCAAACCAAGCCTACTTCTCATATGAGAAATATGTGATAAATCAGTCTGTCCTAACGCTTTAGAGTTAATTCAGACCATAACTAGTATTTGAAGTCATGCTATATAACTTGCTCCTTAAGTGAGGAGGCCTATTTGAGCTTTAACTACTATTTTTTTTCCCCTAACTACTTATGTGTTCTTGCTTGCCGCCTTAGACTTTTATCCCTTTAAACTGTAAAAAATCCCCAACTCCATCCTCTTTAGGATTAGTAGTCCTAACGCCTCCGGGACTGATAAGACTAGGACGGTTAATAACATGTAATAAGTAGCGACACTATTCCGCGCTTTAATACCTTAACGGGGCGGGAAGGGTAAGTATGGATATGATGACTGGTGCGCCAATACCTCATGTAGCCCCTCTCTTTTGAGGAGTGATTACTGAGTATTGCATTGGCGTGATACATATTAATCATAAACGTAGGACCCTTCCCTTTTATTTGTTTGTTCTTTTCATAATTGTTTAAATCTTTTCTTCAAAATTTATGCCCTCTTTGTTTTACTTGCAATATTACGTGAAAACTCCCTCTACTTGAACCCTTATTTGCTTACTTGTTAAGTGAAGTCATAATTATAACATTACTGGAAACCACACTAGTAGATCGTGGGTGGTGCCTAACACCTTCCACCCAGATAATTTATAGCCCTTACCCAAACTCTAGTTCTTCAACTCAAAACCCTTCTTAGTGTCCTAGTGCATTTAATCATTAGGTGGCGACTCTTCAAATTCAAAATCCAATTCCCAAAAAGGAATGAGTTATCCTCCAAAATGTCATAAACCCGATTTTGCCTTAGAAAAGGGGGACGTGACACCGTATACAAATAGCAAAACTCGACGTGAATCAGGGGACTACAACTAAATAGCGTAATTCGTGGTCTATTTAACTATTTTTAAATGAAAAGTAAATAAGTTAACACAAATAGATTCTTAATATGACTCAATAAACTCAGTTATAAATCAGAATACATAAATATATTTGAATACATAAATTATATTAATTAAAAGAACATATGAGTACATTCATAGAATATAGTAGAGGTGTCAACCGGGCCGGGTTGACCCGGGACCGGCACGGACCGGCCCGGTCAAACCCGGCCCAGACCGGACCGGTTTATAGCGGGGGGGGGGGGGGGCTGGGTTAGGGGGAGGAAAGGGGTTAGGACGTTAGGCGATTCCGTCCAATTGACCCGGACCGGACCGGCCCGGGAAGGAAAATTCCGGGCGAACCGGTCAACCCGGACCGGTCCCAACGGTAAAAATTTTTTTTTTTTTTAAAAAAAAATTTTCTGAAAACATGGGGCCCACCAGACCGTTGGCAACGGTCCAGCACCGTTGCCCAACGGGACTTTTTGCATTTTTGGCCAATTTTGAGTTTTTTTTTGTTTTTTTTAAATTACATTATTAACCCTTCTTAAAATCTATAAATACCCTCCCCTCTTCTTCATTTCCTCACTCAAAATTATCTATCTCTCTCTCAATTCTCAAATTAGCAAATATCAATCACTCTCTTCTCTTCAATTTTCAAGAATTCATATTCTACTTTCATAATTTTATTGTCTTTATTTTCCCGAATTTAATTTATCGTAATTTCTTATTTGGAAATCGGCATTCGAAGCTTGATTCTTGAAGTTGAAGTGTTCAACATTGAAATACTTGCTTGACGTTTATTCGTGGTAACACCGGATTTGCGTAATCAAGTGCTCAATTTATTGTCGAATTCGGTGCACTCTCTCCAACTCTTTCTCTTATTTAATATTTTAATTGCATATTTGATTTTAGCTTATATATTAATTTTTCCAATATGTTGAATGCTGCTAAAAGAGCGTGTAGAAAAGTTACTGGTAGGAGCATAGGTGATCAACGGGTGAGCCGGGTCCGGGTCCGGGTCCAATTTTTCTGACCCGTCCGGGTCCGGGCCGGTCCGGTCCGGGTTCAATTAGAGGTGGGTTGTTAACGGGCTGGGTTGATCCGGGTCGGGCCGGGCCGTGCCGGGTTTTTTTTTTTTTTTGGAATTACGAATAGTATAAATATTAAGTTATATTAATACTTTGTAATAATTGAATGAACACAACAAAAGATGGGGAAAAAATTGCACTTATTGCAAGTGCTACTTTATTTCTTAAATTCAAAATTTCAAAACTAAAATGTATCATAATTAGTTTACAATTTACATCAAATGGTTTGCATTGCAATAGAAAGTTCTTCAAAATTAATATGAACCGAATGACCTTCTTCTGGAGAGTTAAATTCGGATGGGTTTCCGTGCGTTAATATATCTCCAAGTTCTTCGTCTTCCGGGCTATCAAGATCTTCCTTTCCTTGATTTCTTCGTTCAGATCTTATCCAATCTCTTAGACACACTAAGACTTCCAAAGCATTGCTTCCCAATGAGTGCCGTGTGTCTCCAAGTTGTTGTCTTGCTTGGCTAAATGCACTCTCGGATGCAACAGTGGAAATTGGGACATTCAGTACATCCCGCGCCATAGCGAAAAGAACGGGAAATTGCTTTGAATTTTCATGCCACCAGCCTAACGGTGAAAATTCCTTGGCGCGAGGCTCCTTTTGCTTCTGCAAGTAAAATTGAAGTTCATCTATATTCCTGCTACTACTTTGAGTGTTAGAAAAAGTTGAAAAAATATTAAAACTATCAATGCCTTCATCATCATCTTCGACTACATTAGAAGTGCTACATTGCATAGTGGGATTTGCAGCAGTTGAAGCACGAGCATTATCACATTGAGTTGCATAATAAGTATATAGATATTGTAAATGTTCATTTAGTTGGTTCATAGATTCATACAAATTTGGGCTTTCAGTGGGCCCAATCTCCATATAAGTGTATAAAGCATTCATTAATTGTTGACAATCAGACATTTTAATTGAAGGATTTAAAACTGCACCAATTAAGTAAACAGGAGGAATTGGAAAGAAATATTTTTTGAATTTTGCTTGCATACTTGCAACAGCATCCGTATATCTATCTTTCTTCTTAAATTCATATAGTAGCAAAGAAATTTCAGCTATATGTACTAAAGCCAAAGTAATAGTTGGGTAATATGCCCCAGAAAACACAACAGTAGCAGTATAAAATTTATGTAAAAATTTAATCACATCACTAATGACCTCCCAGGTATCAGTTGTTAACATACGCCTAGGATCAGTACAATGTGCATTAGCAACTTCTGTTATTGGAAATCTATATTTGTAGCAACATTTTAAAAATATATACGTATAATTCCATCTAGTAACTACTTCGTCGGGCATGAATCTAGGTGTAAGGTTATATTGCATACACTTGTTCTTAAATTCTCTTATTCTAGATTGTCTATTATTTCCCTGAATTACTCCAACTGCTCTTCTAACTAGAGTAATCTCATGTAAAAATAAATCGAGCCCACTTTTAACAATTAAATTGTAAACATGACATGCACATCTAACATGAAAAATATCATCAAGAGGTGGATGTAAATTCAATTTTAAAATTGAAACTGCAGCATTGTTGTTTGAAGCATTATCAAAAGACATACACAAAACTTTTTGGTTTAGATTATAAAATTCGACAACTTCAACAATTGTACTACTAATAAATGCAGCAGTATGACTCTGATCTTCATCATATTTAAAAGCAATAATACGTTTTTGCATACAAGTATTGTCATCTATCCAATGACATGTAATTGTTAAATAATCATTTCCATTTACAGCATGGCCAATATCAGAAGTTAGACATACTCTAGAAGGAAGGTGACTAAACAAATAACGTATGTATGTTTGATATTGGCTGTGAAGTCTAAAGATATCTGATCTACAGGTACTTCTAGGGATACCTTTAAACATAGGATTGTATATCCTTTGAATATACGTAACAAGATAAGAGGAAGAAGCAAATGAAAAAGGTAGACAACCCAAAGCAATCATTTTCGCTAATTCCTCTCGACCTTGCAAAAATCAAATTCACACCATCCCAAAATTAAAGAAAATAGAACCTTCACTCAACGATCTTCGCCGCATTTCACCGGAAAACTTCGATGTCAGTCTTTTTTTTCCTTGCATGGCAGTTCTTTTCTCTCTTTTTTTTTTCTTTTTGGTACCCCCATATAGGTCTAGTTTCTGGATGACAATGACGAGTTCTATTTTAGGTCAGGAAAAGAGATTGTCTTTAGCTTTATTATGAATTTAAAAATGGGTGATTAATTGTTACAAGCTTTTTATCAATATGCTTTTTTTGAGGTCTTGATGATTGAAGAGATAGATTGACGAGGGATTTTCTTTTTTGGTATTTTTTAAATCTTGATTTCCAAAAATTATAATTTATGTGAGTTGTAGAGTTTATTAACAGGGAGGGACAAATATGAGCCGCTTTTTAAATAGTGAGGATTGCAATAAATAGAGTTCTATTTATGGTGAATGTGTTATGTTCCAATCTCGGAAGGTGCGATCGGCGCTCAATCGAGTGAACCCAACTATGCAAGCCTTATCAAGCACTAAAGAGGTTCAACAAGGCTCGTTACCCGCAAATGGCCGAAAGATCATCTACCAAACTGGGGCAGAATTTTAAGGAGGGCCCTCAAATTCTAACATGAGAAAGTTGCAGTGTCTCTGAAATGTGTTATAGTCACTAGTTCATCTAAATTACTTGATATTTCAAGATGTTTCTAAATAACTCTTTAATTTTATATTTCTTAAAACTCTATTTCTGTAACAGTTTGGTTACCCAGGAAACTCAAAAGGGCCCCACAACGGAGCAAAGCAAGGCCAACGAATAGAAGCACGAACTAACCCCCCCCTCCCCCGCAAAAAAAAAAAAAACTTACCATTTATTATTTGAATGCAGGTATATCTAACATAGCAATAGCGTCCGAAAATATGTACACGTAACAAGATTACGATCAATCAGTCCCTCAAACACCGAAAATATCTCCAGCTAAGACATATGATACTCTTATTTTCTACTCTCTATCTGCGCGAGGCTAATCCTTGCCTCCCTACCTGCATGAGGCTAATTCTTGCCTCCCTGTCTGCATGAGGCTAATCCTTGCCTTCCCATTTGCATGATGCTAATCCTTGCTTCCCTGTTTGCATGAGGCTAATCCTTGCCTCCCATTAGCATGATGCTAATCCTTACCTCCTCATTTGCAGTAAGTCATTGATTTCACTGGCGATGATAGGGATGCCTCATATTCTATCTATTGAATGCAAATCAACACTAAAGTCTCCACACACAGTCAACATAGGTTAATTGAAGAAGCAAAGTTATTCAGTTCATTCAATAATGATAGTATCTTCTCCACTGTATTAACATCATAGACTATTCTCACCAACTGGTTTGTAGTATCTGCTATGTCTATGACCAAATAGTGGATCATTTGATTTGCCTCTGCAAGTAGGTTCACATTGTAAATTTTGTTTATATTGTTGCAACTATTTAAAATTGTACGTTATTGTGTTCCTTGGAAGTATGTGTTACTTGGCAAATAAAAAGTATATGCTGTTGATAGAGTGTATAAGAATAATCGAAAAAAAATATTTACTCTCTCTCTCTAGCCATTTTACCGATAAACGATAGTTAAATTATTAATTTATGAGTATTCACGTATATTTTGATTGGTTTAAATGTTGTAATATTAGATTTAGAACGTTCGGTATCGGTATGAGGTATTAGAGAGGCGTTGAAGCGGGTTATGGTATGGGACAGAAACATTTATACTATGAATCTACTTGCAGAGGAAAATCAAATGGTCCATTGTTTGGCCATAGACATAGCAAATGCAACAAACCAGTTGGTGACAATAGTCTATGATTTTAATATAGTGGAGTAAAGAGGAGAATGAAGAACGATACAGATTGGTTTGTAGTTCCGTGACTTAATTGTCAATAGGTGAAGTATGAGAATCAGAAACCGGGTGTCTTGCTTCGGTAGTAGAGATTCCAGAGTGGAAGTGGGAACGGATCACCATGGACTTCGTATTTGGACTCCCACAAACTTTGAGGAAGTTCGATGCCTTTTGGGTGACATGGATCAACTGGCCAAGTCCACACACGTCATTCCTGTTTGTACTACATATCTTCGGAGCGCTTGGAAAAGATTTATATTTGAGAGATTGTTAGCTTGCATAGTATTCCAGCTTCTATTAGTTCAGATATGGGTACTAAGTTTACATCACAGTTTTGGAGCACCGTACAACAAGAGTTGGGTACTCGGGTGGAGTGGAGCACAACATTTCACCCCCAGACGGATGAATAGTCCAAGTGCACTATTCATATTCATAAGGATATGCTCCGTGTGTGTGATGGAGTTTGGAGGTCCTTGGGATCAGTTCTTGCCACTGGCAGAGCTTTCCTAGAACAACAGTTATCAGTCCAACATTCAGATGGTACCATATGAGGCTCTGTGTGGTAGGCGGTGTAGGTCATCGATGGGTTGGTTTGAGCTGAGTGATGCTAGATTATTGGGCACACACCTAGCTTAGGATGCTTTAGAGAATGTTAAGGTGATTCAGGATAGACTTGGCACAACCCAGTCCAGATAAAAGAGTTATACGAGCCGGAAAATTCGTGATGTTTCATTTATGGTTGGAGACCGGGTCTTACTTTGGGTTTCACCTATGAAGGGCATTATGAGATCTGGGAAGAAGGGGAAATTGAGTTTGAAGTTTAATTGTCCCTTTGAGGTATTGCAACATGGTGGGGAGGTTGCTTATTGAGCTTACCTTACCTCCCAGCTTGGCAGGAGTTCATCCGGTATTTTATGTTTCGATGCTCCGGAGATATCACAGTGATCCATAGCACGTGTTGGATTTTAGTTCGGTCCAATTGGACAAGGATCTATCTTATATTTAGGAGCCAATGACTATATTGGAGAGGCATGTTCGAAAGCTCAGGTCAAAGAGTATTACATCAGCAGAGGTTCAGTGGCGAGTTAGCGGGTAGATAAGGCAACTTGGGAGATCGAGAAAGATATGCGGAGCCGTTACCCTCATCATTTCACCACTTCAGGTATGTCTTTATGCTTGTTTGAGGACGAATGAATATTTTGGAGGTCTGTAGCTTATTTACGCTTGGAATACCGAAAAATAAATTTTCAGAGTTTTTGGACTAATAGTGGGATTTTGATATTGGGGTCAAAATTCATTCCGGTAGTTAGAGGAGGTCTGTGTTGAATATGACTTGTGTGAATTTGGGGTCAATCAGTTTTAGAATTCTTGAGATTTCAAGTTCATTAAGCTTGGATTGGAGGGTAATTCGTGGTTTTAGTATTATTTGATGTGATTTGAGGGTTCGACTGAGTCGATATGACGTTTTAGGATTTGTAAATCGACTGAGTCGGGTGAGTTTCAGATGCTTAACAGAATTTAATTTGGACTTAGGTAATTCTTTATGTGCTGAACCTAGTGCTTTAGCACCTACGGTCTACAGAAACGATTTGGTAACCACAAATACGGTTTGAGGCTTGGAGATCAATTGGCGCAGATGCGGCTTATGAACCGTATAAGCTGAAAGGCATCTACGAGGAAAGGAGAACATGTGCGGTATCTGGTGGCTTAATGAATTTTCGCAGGTGGAGAGTCTGTGCCGCCAAAGCGGGACTGCAGGTGTAGTTTTTCAATTGAAAAAGTGGTAATCACTAAGAAGAAAAGAGTGAAATAGAGGGTTTGAGTTCATAACTTCTCAAATTTGTTTAGAGCTTGCTAGAAGGCAGTTTCTTGACAGATTTTGAAGGAGAACTATTGGGTAACGAATTCTACTCTAATTCAGTTCTAATAAATTAATCTATTGTTATTTTCCTCATCTAATTAAGGAATTTGACGGTAGAAGTTTGGAAATAGGGGGAAAAGTTCGCCAATGGAAAATTTGAGTTTTGAATATGAATTTGACGTTGGATTAGGATGATTTTTATATGAGTGAATGTGTGTTTATAATTTGTGACTTTTACCCGATTACGAGATGTGGGCCCGAGGAGGATTTTTGTGTGCTTTCTATTTTCTTGCCTTAGCTTCGATTCCTTTAGCTAAACTAGTTTTTTGTTGTTATACTTATATTGTGAAATTGATTTGATTAGATTTGGGCCACTCTGAGTTGGATACTCATGGTAAGAGCATGATTTCGGATTGATTTGAGCTTGGTTCGAGGTAAATGACTTGCCTAACCTTGTGTGGGGGAACTCCCCTTAGGATTTTTGTTCTATTGTTATATGAATATCGTGTACGTGAGGTGAGAAGTACGTACACGTACTAATTGTTGAAAAACCCCATTTTCAGTAAGTAAATATTTGTGATTTCCCTTTAACTGAGAAATACTAGTTTATGTAGTCTCCTACTTAGCTTACAAAAGCATGTCTACGTGTCTTAACTATCTTATCTGTTTAAACTGTCTACTTGAACAACGTGTAACATGTTTAGGGTAGGAATTACCTATTTCCTTGATGCTAACTTGAATGGAAATGTATACTTTCTGGATGAGACAGTTGTGTATATTGATTTGGTTGCATATTCGCTTTGGGACTACGGAACAATATTCCGGAAGATCCCCCTTGCATGTTTACTTTGGGACTACCTACCAGTATTTCAGGAGATTCCTCTGCACATTTATATTTGGGACTACGAGACGGTATCCCGTGATATCCCCCTGCACATTTATATTTGGGACTACGGGATGGTATCCCGGGAGATCCCTCTGCACATTTACCATTTTGACTGTGGGACGGTATCTCGAGAGATCCTCTGTTCATTTACGTTTGAAACTACGGGACGTTACCATGGGAGATCCCTCTGTTGTTATCTATGTGTACTGCGTTATATTTTTTCTATGATTCTATCATTATTAACTGTTTGTATTTTAATTATACTGTCACATTTCATACTTTTTTACCATGTTATATATATAACCAGTAGGGCCCTAACCTGGTCTCGTCACTACTCAACCGAGGTTAGGCTTGACACTTAATATGTACCGCCATTGTGTACTCATTCCCTTTCCTGCACATATTTTTCATGTGTAGTTCTAGGTTATTCTACTCAACCATACTACCGCGAGGAGAGGAGATTCATAGACTTCAAGGTATATTTGCCACGTCCTCAGACCTAGAAGTCCCTCTCTACTCTCCCTTCAGTTATAGGCTTTTCTGTATATTTCCTTGTAATTTGACCTGTGGAGTTAGAAACATTATGTATTTCTTTAGCTTGTGATTCATGAGATTTCTAGTTTTGAAGTGTTTTTGTTCAGTTTGAGAGAGTGATAGTATATATGCCAAGAAGCATTTTAAACTTCTTTATTATATTACCTGTAAATTTATAGTTTCGTATTCTTATTTTTGTTTTTCATAAATAGTTAGGCTTACCTAGTCGTAGAGACTATGTGCTATTACGACAATTTACGAAGGGAGAACTGGGTCATAACAAGTTGGTATGAAAAAAAAAAATATAGGCAAGAGGATAGAGGAATACTCTCAGCGTACATTAGACTTCTTGACTGAAACCCCAATTCTATGACAAAGCGAGGTCGGGGAAGACCTCATAATCAACATAAAAGCAATGCAAGAATGACCATGGACAAACAAACCACGAGAAAGGAGATTAACAATACTTCGTGTAACCAAACGATAAGTGCAACAACAAGTTTGAGGGTTCCAATGAACAAGAGTCCTATAACTCATCTTACTCAGTGGCGACATCTGGATATCAAACGAAAGGGAAGCAGACTATACCATAAGGGAAGGCAAACAGTGGAGCTTGATTCGATATGGCTGTGACATATGAAACTCCATTTTTGTCAATAAAACCTACTGAAGAAGAGTTGAATGATAATGACCCAACACCTATAGAATTGTGCAGATTCCAAAATTGGTAGTCAGCCCAGTGTAACAAGCTCCAAACCCAAAGGAATCTATACCAAATAAACAGGAACCAGACCCGATTCCACAGGAAAATGCAAAAGAGAACGACTAGACATGAAATTGGGCTGGATTGTTCCCTCGAAATCGATTAGCTGCTAATGGTATGGCTCTTAATTTTTCCCTCATCAGGTGATTAACAGAAAACTACAATTGCGTTGGAGGAAGAGGAAATTTAAGAGCAAATAAAGATATGGAATAATGCAGTATTGATCTATACCATGGGTGAGTTACCTAGATATATAGTTACGAGTAACTACATATCTAAGAATAGGAATAAAGTAAGCACATTAGAATTATATCTACATGATGAGAGATTCAATATTGCTAAATTCTTAAATATTCATGATAAATGAGATCCTATATTCAGGCCCATACACTTTGCGCGGTAGACCATTAATTCTTAAAATGTGGACCCCTACATTTGATTTCCAACAGGAATTTTCTCGTACAATGCCTATTTGGTCTAGATTGCCCGACTTGCCTTTGAGCTGCTAGGGAGCTAAGACCTTGAAAAAAATTGTAAGTGGATTAGGGAAAACAATTTTTGCGGATGAATGCACCTAGAAGCAGGTTCACATATCTTATGCTTGGATCTTAGTTGACATGGATGTCACACAACCTATACTAGAGGTGTTAGTCATCACAGATCCAATATGCAGAGTGTTTTCTCAGAATATTGGGTATCATTCGAAGCCTCTGCTTTGCAAACAATGTGTAAAATTTGGTCGTGTCTGCCTTGAGGAACCAAAGAGGGTTAATACTCATCAGCAAGGGTAGGTACCATAGAACTTGAACAAAAAGAATACTAAACCGAGGGGCGAGTATAAGGGTCAGAAACTATGGATGAATATGCAACGGAGACCACAAGGGATACATATTTGGCACTATGTACCTCACAAAACATCGGTGGTACAGGAACCTGTTAGGATGCCTAAGAAGCAATAGAAGAATCCTATCCCAAAACACAGTCCAGTCAAGAATGATTGAAGTTTCCCTATTCTATAAGGGAAGATAGGTCAGGGCCCAGTAGCAAGGGTGGTGACTGCTACTGGCTCTACTTCAACTCCAGGTGGTATTCAGAAATTTTATGTTAATACAGTGGTGCAATAGATAGCTGTGATGCCTAGTAAGTCTCCTGTTAGGTTGCAGAATACTTACTCACCACTTGATGGAGGAATTGCAGGGATATTAGGATCTCGTAGACCTCCTGAAGGAGGAACTCAAATACCTGGTCAATGAATAGTGTCGTGTTGAATGTGAGGTGCATGAATAAGCCTTTCAAACAAGGGGAGATATGTAAATATCTTTAGAAATTTAATATTGTGTTTGCTGATTTGTTGGAAACTAAGGTGAAGGAGAGGAACTTTGCTGTTAGTATTGCTAGAGTAGCAAAACGATGGACATTTACGAATAATTATGTTGAGGCAGATAGTGGGAGAATCTAGATATTATGGCAGCAGGATTATGTTAATGTCACTATCATAGAAACTAATGCTCAGTTTAATCATTGTCTTTTGGTGGATAGATACTCTTTGTTTTCTTATGAATTTACTGTGATATATGCCAAAAATACTAGTAAAGAAAGGAAGGCACAATGGGCTGGTTTGCAAAGCATTGGGACAAACATAACTAGACCTTGGTGCCTAGTAGGAGATTTTAATACTCTCTTATGCTTGGATGATAGAATTGGTGGACGACCAGTGGCTGAGGCAGAAACTAGATATTTCCAGTATACTATTGATTCTCTTAATCTGGTGGATATGAAATATACCAGTAGATTCTTTACTTGGACTAATGGACATGTATGGAGTTGAATTTATAGGACTTTATACAATAGTGAGCGGATTTTTGAGTATGGTAACATTACATCTCAATATAAAGAGAACCATTTCTCTGATCATTCTGCCATACACATAGAATTCACAACTGATAAGCCCCAAGGTGGTAAGCCATTCAGATTTATCAATATATTTGCAGATCATGACAAGTTTCTACCAGAAGTAGACTCAGTATGGAGTTAGACCATTCAGCAGACCTATATGTATCAGGTGTGGCAAAAGCTTAAACTTGCAATGAGCCTTTGAAGCAGTTGATGCATGGGGAGATGGATTGTATAGATAATAAAGTGAAGGAAACTAGAGATAAACTGCAGCACATCTTGTCCCTCCTAATCGTGCAAATCGATAATACTCTTTTGGAACTGGAAAAGTCTATATTAGGGGATCTGGATAAATGGCTAGCACTTCAAGAGAAAATACTAACAGAAATCCAACGTTCACTGGATAGCTGAAGGAGATGGCAATAATAAATACTTTTTCTCTTGTATGAAGGTTAGAGCAAGTGTTAACATTGCTGATGTACTGAAAAATTAATATGGAAACCTACTTCGACAACATAAGGTTATTGAAAGAGCTTTCCTACAGTTCTACAACAACCTCTTGGGTTCAACTGCTAGTCCATCCCTAGTGTGGATCTTAATATCATGAGAAAAGGTAAAAGCTTATCAAAATCACAACAACAAGATCGGATCAGAGAGATCACAGATACTGAAATTAAAGAGGCTCTATTTCAAATAGAGAATAATAAGGTCCCCGGAATAAATGGTTTCGACAATTGTTTTTTCAAGGTAACTTAGAACATCATATGGGATGATATTTCTCTGGCAATACAGAAATACTTTCCGGGGGAATATGATGATGTTAAGGGCTATAAGCAATATAGTGGAAACCTTGAGCCCAAAAATCTTACCCTGAAACAGTGAGAGACCAATTACATGTTTTCCATATTGTATAAAATCATATCAAAGGTGATTACTAAGAGATTGAAAAATGTGATGGATGTACTGGTAGGACCTAGCCAGTTAGCTTTTATCCTAGGAAGGTTGATATCTGATAAAATTATCTTAAGCCATAAGATGGTCAAGGGTTATAATAGAAAACTCTTGTCCCCTAGATGTATGATCAAGGTGAAATTACAAAAATTCATATGGTTTGGTAGAGTGGCACTTCATTAGACACATACTTATGGAACTTGGATTTCCCAGTATAATGATATCAGGGATCATGACATGTATTGCTACAGTTAGCTATACTTTCTTGATCAATGGACACTTGTAAGACATTATGCAGGCTAAGAGGGGACTAATACAGGGGGATCATATGTCCCCTTATATATTTGTCCTCTTAATGGAATATTTGAACAAATGTTTGGCGACATTGGCAGAAAATCCTAATTTTAATTTTCATCCTAGATGTGCAAAGTTGAACATTACACACCTTTGCTTTGTGGATGATATCCTATTATTTGCTCGAGGGGATGTGCTTTCTATTCAACTTCTTAGGGACAAATTTATTATCTTCTCAGCAATTTCAGGATTAAAGGCTAACATGTCAAAAAGTAAAGTTTATTTTGGAGGGGTGGATGAAGCTACAAAACAAGCTATTCTGCATCTACTAGGATATGAGTTAGGAGAGCTCCCTTTCAAATATCTTGGTGTACCATTGTTTACCAAGAAGCTTTCCATTGCCCAATGAAAGCCCCTGGTTGAGAAAATCACTACAAGAATCAATAAATTGATGGCTACAAGCTTATCTTATGCTGGTACACTCCAGCTCATAAGGGCAATATTATTTGGTATTCAAGTTTATTGGACACAACTATTCCTGCTCCCTCAAAAGATAATTACGCTTGTTGAGGCAATATGTAGAAGTCATCTGTGGACCGATGAGGCTAGCATCTCTAAAGGGTATTGGTGGCATGGGCAAAAATCTGCTTGCCTAGGAGTGCATGTGGCCTCAATGTATTGAATATGACGCTCTGGAACCAAGCTGCTCTATGTAAGCTATTTTGGGCACTTAGCCAGAATAAGGAGAAGTTGTGGATTCCCTGGATCCATACATATTATATGAAAAAACAAGATGTTAACCTAATGTAAAGACTAAAAACTGCATCTTGGATGATTAGGAAAACCTTTAATATGAGAAAGTACATGCTTAACATGAATGTTCATAATCAAGTTGTCTAGAAATCAAATTTCTGCTATTTATTGATGCTTAAGAGGTGATGTCAGTACTGTGGCATGGAGAAACCTGATCTATCATAATGTCTCAAGTCCCAAACAAGTATTCATTTTATGGATTACACTACATGGTAGATTGAGAATAAAGAAAGTGATGTTGGCCTGGGGTATGAATGTGGATGCAGGATGTGTCTTATGTAATGTAGCTGATGAATCTGCTAACTATTTATTCTTTCAGTGCTCATATGTAAGAGGTGCTTGAAAGAAAATTTTGGAGTGCATGAAATGGAGAAGAAGCATACTTAGTTGGGAACAGGAATGGCATTGGGTGTTGCAAAACTCAAAGGGTAAAATTGCACGAGGCAAGCTACTTAAAGATGGGTTTGCTGCTATAGTATATGATGTGTCCACCGAAAGAAATTAGGAAGTATTTTAGAACAAATGAAGGGACACAGAGGCTCTAGTACACTCATTGAAGACTACTCTACGTATTAGAGTTAGAAACAATAGTCTATGGAAGGGATATTTTGTGCTATTTTCGAAAGGGGTAGATCTAGAGTAATCTCCCCTAGCTTGCAATTCGCACAGGTAATTAATAAAAAAAATTTAATTACCAAAAAAAGAAAATTATATTACGAATAATATAGGGATAAATTTTTTGATTTCTAGTTAAAAAAGGGTTCGTACTATTATTAATAGGGTGTTGCTAGTTTATTTCATGAGTAGATAATGTAGAGAGTATTTTGAGATATCGAATAAAATATTTTACTTGATATTAGTATCAAAGTCAGTAATCTCTACTACCAAGTGATGTGATCTATTGTTTTGATATGATAACAAATATATTTCCTTTGGCTTCTACTCCCATGTTCACAGGATATAATTATCAATTACACGTTATGAAGTTGAAGATATATTTACAATCTTTTGATCTGTAGAAAGTAGTTAAAATATATGGTAAAGTACCGCCATGGCCGGCCAATCCAACTCTAGTGCAAATTAAGAACCACAATGAGGAAAATGTCAAAAACTTCAACGCAACAAATGCTTTGTATTTTTCTCTTTCAGAAATAATTGTCACAAAAAATATGGCGTGTGAAACTCTAAAGGAAATGTGGGATTTTCTAAAAAATGAATTCTTGGACAATTGTCAATCAGGATGGATGCAAGTTTTGAATCTTAAAGGAGAATTTGAGACTCAAAATTTGAAAGAAACGGAAAGGATATATACCGACAAACTCACATCAATTTCCAATAAAATTAGACTATTTTGTGAAAGTTTTTTAGACAACAGAATTGTTGAAAAAGTGCGAGCTTGCCTTATAAATTTGAGTAAAGATTTCTTGACTTGATGATTCTAAAGACCTCTCAAAAATATCAGTTAATGATTTAGTCAATGCATTGTGAACTATTGAGCAAAAGAGGACAGTAAGATATCTAGGAGGATATGTAGAGGGCATGCACTATTGATTTTGTTGGCCAATGAGATCACTTTCTACCATATTAGTGGAGTTTGCCTACAATAACAATTACAAATCTAGTATCCAGATGGCTCCGTATGTGGTCTTATAAGGCAAACAGCGTTATTTTTCGATTAGTTGGTTTGAGCTTCGATAGGCTAGGTTATTCGGAACAGACTTGGTTCGTGATATTTTGGAGAAAGTGCAGCAAATTCAGGAGATTCTTCGTACGACTCAGTCCAGATAGAAAAGTTATGATAATTAGAGAGTTCATGATGTAGCTTTTATAGAGGGTGAGAAGGTTGTTCTTAGAGTTTTGCCTATGAATGGCATGATGAGATTTGAGAATAAGGCCAAGTTGAGCCTCAGGTTCATTGGTCTTTTGAGCTGTTGGAGAGAGTTGGATTTTGATTACAGACTTGCTTTGCCTACTAGTCTTTCGGGAGTTACATATCATCTTTCATGTTTCTATGCTTCAGAAGTATCTGTTGATACCCAATTTTTTTCTGTATTTTCTAAATATGAAAAATAGCCTATATAGGCATATATAAGTATATCCTAAGGTTGCATTATTTTTCCTTAACTTTTCGAAGATTTTTAAATCAATTTACTACCCAATTTTATCAAAAAACCCCTATAATTATTATCAAAATTTTTACGTTTACATTCGTCTCATGTTTATAAAATAAGATTTTAATATTTATAAATTGATAATTATATATTATAAATCATATTAGTTCTTTCAATTAATTTTTAGAAATTTATTTACTATTTTATATAAATTAAATGAGAAAAAAGGCTATTTAACTTATAGGCGGATTTGGACTTCTAATTTAGCCTGATTAAACCCAATATCCAACAAATTAAACAAACCAAAGACCCAAGCCCAATCCCTAATCTAGCCGACCCAGCTGAAATATAATCTTGGCCATTGATTAGTTTTGATCAATGATCCAGATCCCTTCTTACCAAATTAAACCAAACGATCCCCAAAACCCCTCTCATTTCTCACTCGTCGCTATCTCCCTATCTCTGGTTATCTCTAGAACCTTCTCCATTCCTCTCTGCTGCAATGAGTTTCCCTTGCCTTCTCCGGCCACCTTCTGGCCTGAATCCATGGTGGTCTCACCATCTACCAGCGTTCCATAGTTCATGCATGCTGGGTTGCTTAAGTTTCATGGTCTGACCGTGAAGAAGCTTCATCCAAACTTGTTTTATTCATGTTTTATGGACATCTCAGGCCTTGCTCGTGCAATCCTTGTCCATTTTGAGCCTGGCTTCGACTCCTCCTACTTAAATCTATCCAAGCCTTTCTCACCATTTGGGTTCCTCTGAAACCATAGCTTTTAATGTTCTTCTATTTTCTTTAGATCTATTCCAGATCTGTGTTTTCGTTAAACTTTTAAACGATTTCTTGATATTTCTTTCAGAAGTTATGCTTTCAAAACATTTATGTTTTCCGATCTAGGTTTTTCCTTTTTTGAGTTATTTAGATGTTTCTTCTATTGTGTTCTTTGTGTGTTCTCCTACTATGTTTCTTCTACTGTGTTCTTTATGTGCTTCTTCTACTATGTTTCTTGTTAAGTTTCTCCTACCATGTTCTTATCCGTTTTCTCTATTGTGTTCTTTGTGTGTTTCTCCTACTATGTTTCTTCTACTGTGTTTCTTCTACTGTATTCTTATTATGTTTCTTCTACTATACTTCTTTATATGTTTCTCCTACTGTGTTCTTGTTAAATTTCTTCTATGCTTCTTAATATGCCTCTCATACGGTTCCTATTAGTTTCCTTCACTAGGTTTCTTATTAATTCATCTACTATGTTTCTTTGAGTTCTTCTATTGTGTTTCGCATGTTGTTCTTTTACTATACTACTCATGAGTTCCTGCTATTGAAATAGCATGTTAAAGGTCTCAATTCCTTTCTGAGACCTCTGAACCTGTTTCGATTAGTATCTGTATCCTTGATTACTTGACCTCTCATCTATGCACTCTATTGATGGTAAAACCCTAGAATTTGGGGGTTCATCCGAGTTTGAGAATATTGGCTATGTGATATGTTTGTTCTTCATCTGTGAAATTTCTAATTTCAGAAACCCTAACTATTTCGAGTTTCTGAATTTGTTTCATCTGTTGCTCTACTGAGTCCTGAAATCTTTGTTTCAACCTCTATTTCTTTAAGCAATTCTGATTCTTTACTAAACTCTTTTAAGGTATTTATATAGGATCCTTGTATGCTATTTGATACTATCTCTCTTCCACATTCTTGACCTATGTGACTAATATGTCCATATGATCTGCTACTTACTTGATTTTGCAATTGCGTAATGTTTTTCTTCGCCCTAAATTCAGCCTCGCATATCTGTGTACTCTTCATATATGTGCTGAACTTCCCTAAAAACGACTTTCGACTTTGATTAATTTTAGACTACCTTTGTATGAGTTTGATTGATTTCTTTCCTTGTTTGTTGATTTCCCTGTGACTCGATTAAAGTCAAAAACTTTCCTTAGCTTTTCTGACTTGGTTCATTCATGGAGCAGCTATTACAAAATCTCTGATCCTTGATTTACTGTCTACTAATTGATTCTTTACCTTATTTATGTAACCGTGTGTTTCAAAGTTCTGCCCTTAAGTAATTTCTTATGTATTTACCCCTAATTGCATACTTTGCACAAAACGCTTGTTTGATCTCTTTCCTAAATAACTTCCTTGCAAATTACCGTTTAAATTCCTTAATTAAAGGAGGTTTTGTATTGATTGATTTTAATTGATACCTACATCATTAATTGTTCTCTTACCTTATTTCTGCCTGTTTTTTCACACTACAAATACACGCTCTTTCATTAACAAACATCATCACTGTTAGTGTTTCTGAACCTACACTTACACTCAAAGTTTTCTCTCTTGTTTGCTTATACTGTGGCCTTTTACAAGTCATGTTGCTTGCTTTCTCTTGATTTGTTTCTTTGAAACTGGTATGTCCTAATTTAAGTTTTAACATCACAACAATGTGTTTATTTACTGGTTTGTATCTCTATTACTACCTATGTATAGTTCAACACTCATTCTGGCATACTGATTTCTATCTGCACGTTCTACTATGAATCCAAAACCCCTACCCTCTATGTGTTTAAGTTATGGTTTGAGGCATGCAATATTGCA
This sequence comes from Nicotiana benthamiana, assembly GCA_034376525.1. NCBI lineage: Eukaryota > Viridiplantae > Streptophyta > Magnoliopsida > Solanales > Solanaceae > Nicotiana > Nicotiana benthamiana. The sequence continues at coordinate 88,699,348 of CM067337.1, read as the reverse complement.
AGTTATTGTCTATGTATCAAATTTGATCCCCTGGGATCCTAGCCTCTAATAGCATGTGTTATGGCAGGCTGATAGGTGTGCTAGCACTCTCCATTGCTGGTCATGCCTAGAGTCTGCCCTTTCTAAGCAATATGCCCTTTACAATCTCCCTATTCCCCTGAACCCTCTATATGTGCTTATTTTTAGTTGTTTCCCTTTCCTTTTCCCTTTTAGAATTCTGATCTGCACTTATACACTTTCTTAGCCTTTAAGTTCAGCCCCCCTCTTGTGAGCCTTTCCTTGGGAACCTCGGAGTTCCCTCTGGACTTGGACACTTGAGGTCTGACCTTTCCACACTACACTTGTTCCAATCTGATAATACATTTGGGTGTGAGCATTGCTTAGAGTTCCTTTGAGACTCTTAGGAAACTTTGATACACTCAAATGGGAGAAAGGCTTAGGATCATGATCTCATAGAGGGTTGTACCTTTGCTTATATTTTATGATGTATTTTTTTACTTTATTCTAGTATGTGATAATTTGTAATAAACTCTTGAGAATGGTAAGTAAAAAGGGGCAGGTAACTATGTATGCAAAAAGGGTAGATACCATGCCTATAGGTATTTTAAATCTACATGCATATAGAAATCATGCTTATATGTCCTTCTGAATCCTGTATATCAATTTTTATCTGGAAGTCTGAATTATGCATATGCATATAGAAAATATGCCTATAGGTCTTTCTAAATCCTGTATATCCATTTTCATCTAGATATTATGTTCATAGGCCTTAAATAATTTTTGCACTTAGATAGTATGTTGACAAGTTTTGCACTTAATTATCATGTTCATAAGTTTAAAAAGAGTCTTCTGAATTCTATTCCATGTTAGAAAATCAACTATGCCTAGGAAGCATGCCTATAGGAACTCCTAATCGTATTTGAGCCACTTCATTCACATATAAAACTAAAATCAGTAACAATGTGTACTGTTAGCTATAGAACTTATAATCTTCGTTAAAAACTGGCCTTTTTTTCACAATCTAACTACCCTTTAACCAGTACGTGCCCAGTTTACTTAAAACCTTGTTATTTCATTGCTTTCTAAATTCAATAGATACCATGCCTATAGGATCCTTATCAAACACTTAGGCTATCCTTAGGGTAAAGTTATAAATTAAATCAGTTCCTATCACACCTCCTTTTTTACACACCCCGGTAGGTTGGTATATAAGGGATTTTTTCCAATTAAAGTTACATTATTCGAAATGGGATTAACTATTCAATTTAGAGTCGCCACTTGGATGATTTATTTTCTGGTGTCCCAAGTCATCGATTTATTTTAGAATCCCAAATCGAGGAAGAGTCGATGTGAAGTCTGCGAATCGGAAATTCTAAATAACGAATTCTATTAACCCGAGGAAAGGTGTTAGGCACCCCCAGATTTCGTGGTTCTAGCACGGTCGCTTAAACTATTATTAATGGTCTATTATCTGATTTTAGTACATGTTCAAACCTATAGTGCAATTTTAAATTATTTACCGCTTTTAATTAATTTTAAAGAAGATTGAACGTCGTTTAAAATATGTCTATGGATTGTGTCACATGAAATGGACCCTCAATCCGAAATACATTTTATTTAATGTTTATGGATTTAGATTTGGGTCACATGACATGCACACCTGAGTTTAAGAAGGTAATTTTATTAAAATACGCGCCTAAAGCAACTAACGTATCTTTTAACTTTGAGACGGCCATGAAAATTTGCTAAATGGAGCACCCCGAGTTCTAAGTATTTTAAAGGAAATAATTTAAAAGGGCCACTCATTAGTGATTTTATTTGGCGTGGCGCACTTCAATTCCATTTTTAAAGGATATTTAAGCTTAACTTGGAAGGACGTATATCTTATCTAATCATGATTCACCACAAATTATTTAAAGGAGTCTAGTTAATTAACTAAATCTTGGTAAATTCAATCGAAATAATAGGCCCATATCATGTTTGAAAGAGGCTGCCAAACTTGGGCCTGAATTGAGCCCAAATATGAAACTTCAATAGGCTTAAACAAGAGACTCAGTATAGAGTCCCTATATGCCCAGAACTAGCGAAATTCAACAATACAAGCATTCAGTGGGCCAATATATGTATAAGTAGTATCTGGCTTGTTTGTTATGTAGTAGGGCCAATTTTGGGCCTAGTCCTTATGGTCTAAATGGTTCAGATGAGGACATAATAATACAAGAACAAATTGATACCGGCATATACACATGAGATTAAAGATTTTAATATGATTTAAACCCTTTGACCCAAATTGCCTAGACCAAAATCGAACTTCTTTTATTAGCCTGCTGAGAATAAACCCACACTCGTACAAGGATAACTTTCAACAATGACAAGATCCTTAGCTCGAGTAAGCGATTCAACTCAAAATGCCAGCCCTTTTACGTTTCACTTTTCAATTATAGATAAATGGACAAACTACAGGTCATGACTGCTGAAGCATTAAACAAATGTGCACATTATTGCTTTTTCCTTCGGAAGACAAATTAATCTCTCCAACTCATGAACTAACTCCTAAAACTGGTCCTAATAGTTTGAGCAAAGAACTCTTAGGATTGGTTGGCCATTGTAAATCCATAATCCCAAAGACAGCTCTATAAATAAGAAGCTTATTGCATGAAATAACCAAATAAAACACCACTTAATTGAACTTCACAAACTGCAGCTACCAATTGTTATTCTCTAACCATTTTTTCTCAAATAGACTATATACTTAACCCAGCCAAACTGACTTGAGATCAACACTTAAAAAATAACAATGAGAGAATTAAATACACCTGACTTCAAGTTTAGACAAAATACATGGTTGTTTAATTTACACCATCCACCTGAATGTTCTTTCCAGTCCAATTAGAACACCATAACAAAACTCTAAATGCTATACTAATGAAATAGCAATTATTACACTCAATTTCATATTATGATCCTATCCATCATAATAAATAGTCATCATACTAATCAAATAAAAAAATCATATAATATGGAAGCAATGGCATAAAGCTAGAGAGAACAAATAGGTTCATCTCACATAAAGCAAAAATATCGCAACTCTGGCAATCAGGCAATTTTCGAACACAAAATATAACGAGCTCGCTGCCTCCTTCCATGGCCTCACCGGCTACTGCCCAACCTTCAATGGAGGCTGGGAAGTCATCTCCCATCATTAAACAACTCCAAGAATCCTCTAACCCTAATACCTTTCAAACATTCACGAATTTATTCTAGCTAGAAGCATTAAATCCCCCATACACATACAAAGTCTAAACCTAAAACCAGTCAAGATATTACATGGAGAGCCAATGATTAGATGGATGAAATAAGAGGTTAATCAATCGATCATGTAACAAGGATTGCATTTGGCAGTCCTTGGAAAATTTTCTTTTGGTAAACTTGTGATCCAAAAGTTGAGGAAGGAAATTCCTATTCAATGTGAGCTTAAGGGTGAATGCTCAGTTGGTTTACTTGAAGACTCATATATTTTGATCAAGTTATCATTGATGGAAGATTATATTCACCTATTGTTTAAGCATGCACTTTATTTGAAAGTTCAAGGTGAGTTTTGGCAAATGAGATGTACGAAGTGGAATCCATGGTAGTCTCCTAAAGTTGAAGCACCAATTGCAATTGCTTGGATTTCATTTCAAGATCTTCCTCCTAATTTCATTGGTAAGAAATTTCTTTTCTCTTTGGCTAATTTAGTAGGTAGACCATTACATGTTGATTTGACTACTCAAAATAGCACAAGACCTAGTTGTGCTAAGGTTAGGGTGGAGGTGAACCTACTTGCTATACTGCCACAAAGAATCAAGATCATAGAGGAGGCTGATGAAACTGGGCCTGAAAAATCTAAGTGGATCAAGATTAGGTATGATGACATGCCTAAGTATTGAAAAATATTTAAGAAACAAGGTCATAAAGAAGAGGAGTGATGAGTTATTCATCCAAAATTGCATAACAAGTTTGGAAGATAAGGCAATAAATAAAACAACAAGAATGCTGTAGTGGTGAGTAGTAATGCAATTGGGACATCAATAAATATTACTGAAGATCTGTCAAGTGGAGAGGTAGTTGGGAGACCTACTACTAATCATGCAAAGCAAGAGTGTATGCAGGCATGAAAGAATAAGTATCAAAGAGACAAAAGAGGGTATATTATTGAAGACAAGTTTGGAAAAGAAGTGGACAAAGGAAAACTCAACAGGCCTTTCCTAGAGTGATCAATATGAATAAGGAGCATAATTTTTGTGTTGTGGCATTGATGGAACCTTTTCAAAAGAAAGGATTCATTAATAGACATAGAAGAATGCCCAATATGGAGACCACTTATGCAAATACTAATTGACAAACGTGGTTATTTTTTTATTCTATTGTTTAGTGGGAACTTATGGAGGATACTGAACAACAAGTAACTGTGAAAGTGTTTCATCATGAGCTAGGGCAACACATGACGATGACATTTGTTCATGCCAAATATTCAGCAATAGAAAGGCTAGAATTGTGGGATTTCTGTACTATTTGTCAAGTGATACAAAGTTGCCATGGTTGGTAAGGGGAGATTTTAATGTAGCATTGCATGAAGATGAGAAGATATGGGGTCTGCCAGTACATCCTCCTGGATGTGAGGACTTTGCCTTTTGTGTTAATTCTTGTTGTTTGTTTGAACAAGGGTATAAACGTAGTCCATTTACATGGTGGAATGGAAGACCTAATGCTCAGTGTATATTCAAGAGGATGGATAGAATTTTAATGAACTAGACTTTCTAGGATATGTTACCTACTATTGAAGTGGAATATCTGATTAGAACTGGATCAGATCATGCTCCTTTACTGATGACCTGTGGGGAGCAGACTTCTAATTATGTCAAGCCATTCAGATTCCTAAATTTTTTGATCAAGCATGCTAATTTCAAGGAGGTGGTGAGGAAGAATTGGGAAGCTGACTTCATAGGTGATCCTTTTTCGATAATAAAGCAAAAACTCAAGAAGATGAAGGCAACTCTATCAAAGTGGAGTAGGGACACTTTTGGAGACATATTCAAGCAGTTGGTTATCCTAGAAGATATAGTTAGGGTCAAGGAGATGTTGTTTGAGGATGAGCCAACAATTTAAAACAGAATTATATGGCAAAAGGCTCAAGCAGAGCTAAATAAATATCTGAGCTTTGAGGAGCAATATTGGAAGCAAAAGGCTGGTATGAGCTGGTTTGTTGAATGGGTTGCTTTTTTCACAATCATGTAAATGGTAAAAGAAGGAAGCTGCGGTTGAAAATAATACAAAATTTTAGTGGGGTGTGGATTGAAAGTCAAGAGCAAATCCAGTTTAATGACAACATTAGATGGCTTACCCCTTAGTCTTATATCTCTCACTATCTCTTGTGTCAATAGGATGTTTTCAAATATATTCCTACCCTTCACAAATTCTGATTGGTTAGAAGATATCAGTGATGGCAAAACCTTCTCCAATCTGTCATGTAAAACCCTTGATACCACCTTGTTTGTAAAATTGCTCAAACTGATAGTTCTTAGGTCAGTAAAGGCCTGCACTCTCAGCTTCTTTTGCAATAGCACTAGATTAGTGTGAGTTATAGATTTTTGCAGTGTTGCTCCCCCATAGAAGTGCATAACCATATTGTGAATGTCTCTTCCAAGAATTTCCCAGCGTGATTGATAGAACAAGCCAGTAAATCCATATGGACCACTAGCACTTTCCCTACTAAGTTCAAACACACCTCCTTTCACTTCTTCAAATTTTGGCAGCCTGCTTAACTCCATGTTCTATTCCAACTTAACCATAGATGGTACATTATCTAATAAAGAGAAATCTGAAGCATCACCTTCATTAGAAAATTGTCTTCCATATAACTCCACTGCAGCACCAGCCATGTGTTGAGAAGGATGGGATTTTCAAAACATTTCATTATTATGGTATGGAATTTGGTATCAAATAATTGGCATTCTGTATTGGTGAATTGACAACTTCAGGTTTCTTCAAGTCAACTAGGGGTGTGAAGCAAGGAGATCCCTTATCTCTAGCCTTGTTCATACTTTCAGCTGAGGTTTTATCAAGATCATTGAATAAAGTGTTTGCTGATAAATCTTTTATGGGGTTTGGGATGCCAAAATTGTATGATCCTTTGAATCATCTTGCCTATGCTGCTAATACTATTATATTTGCATCTGCTCATCCTACAACGCTTAGCAAAATAATAGAAGTTTTGGGAGACTATTAGAATGTGTCTGGCCAATAGATAAATAAAGCTAAGAGTTCATATTACCTGCATACTACGGTGGCTTATGGATTATGTCAAGAAGTGGGGGATATCACTGGCTTCTCAGGAGGTAAATTCCCTTTTACATACCTTGATTGCCCTATTTTCTATACTAGAAGGAGGAAGGATTATTATGAAGATCTTATCAAGAAAATGAAAACTAAACTACTCTTGTAAAGGCAAGTTCTTATCTTTTGGGGGGAAGGCAACACTTATCTCTACTGTGTTACAAAGCATGCAAGTTCATATGCTCTCAAATCTAGACCCTCTAAAGAACATTTTGCAACATCTTCATAAGTTGTTTGCTAGGTTTTTCTGGAGTACAAAGGAGGAAGGAAGAAACAGGCATTGGTCTTCATGACATAATTTATTTTTACCCATAGAAGAAGGAGGATTGGGGTTCAATTCCTTACATTATATTTCTAACGTCTTGTTTGATAAGCTTTGGTGGAGGTTTTGAACTAGAAAGTCCGTGTGGTCCAACTTCATCTGAAACAAATACTGCAAGAAAGAGTTACCAATAGTGGTTCAGTTTAGACAGGGATCCCATGTTTGGAGCCAAATGCTAAATTCTAGGGAGGATGTGGAGCATGAGATACAATGGGAATTGCAGAGTGGAACAACAAACATATGGCATGAGAATTGGAGAGGTTTAGGGGATCTATACCATGTACTTCCTGAAGATTTTCCTATCAATGAAGAGTTAGATGGTGGTATCTAGATGCTGGTGCTGTACATAGCCACAAGAGGAAACCATAGAACTCATATTTCTCACAAGTACTGCTGCTGTTAAAGTTTTGAAGTTGTTTATAGGAGCTACGGGAATCACAGTTCCTTTGGTGCAGTTGAAGCATGTATTAAGACATCGGTGGAATGCACAGTGTTGTCCAAAACTAAAGCCACTATTCCAAGCAGTTCCAGCTACCATTACTTGGGAGCTATGGAAAAAGGGAAATGAATTAAAACAAAGAGGCTCAGATTCTACAAATAGGGTGATTCATGAAGTTAATAGGACATTGAATTACATGGAAAATGTTAGGTATATATGGCTTGCTAATATTCCTCTGTTGTCGCCAGATATGATCCAGTATTTTGAAGGATACAAGCATGTTCTAGTTACAAGGAGAGTCACATGGCAGTTTCCCTTCCAAGGGTGATACAAATGTAACACAGATGGTGCATCAAGGGGTAATCCAGGACCTAGCTCTCTTGGATTCTGTGTGAGGAATGATGAAGGAGATCCGATCTATGCAAAAATAGTCGACTTGGGGGAGAGAACAAATGTAGTAGCGGAGGCTAAGGTTATTGTTCAAGGACTGGAGTATTGTGTTGAACATAATCTCCATCCTCTTATCTTGGAAGCTGATTCTTTAGTAATGAAGAAAGTGATAGAAGGAGAATGGGATCCTCCATGGATGATTACTCATGAAGTGAGGAAAATTAAGGAGATGAAGGGCAACTTCAATGTGATCATTCAACATATGTTCAGAGAAGGAAACTCCATGGCATATTTTATAGCTAACATTGTGTCTTCTTTTGTAGGTACATCTGAATTTCATTCACTGTGAACTGCCATGTGCAGGGAGGAGGTTAATCAATCTTGACAAATCCAAAACTCCTAATCATAGAGTCAGAATTGAAAAGAGGAGAGCACCATATTAATGGCATCATATGGTCTGACTCTACACATATCTGCCTATCCAATTTGTTATGAGAGAGTCATGTCATGGATGATGCAGTATTACATGGTTAATAGAAGGCTAAATGTAAAAAATGTGTCTGAACCTGTGCTAGTAATATTCTGGAGATTGGTATTGCACCTCCCATTGGTATTAGAATGGTTTCATGCTCAGTCTAGGGATGTGATGACAATGTTCAGAAGATGTTATGAATCTATAGTTTAGGCAGCACTAGGTATTATTGGTTTGTAGTTTTTAAGTAGGGTTACTAATCAGTACATGCTAAGAGGTTCAAATGTAATGTTCTCACATGAGTTCATAGCGCACAAAAAGGAAGCTTAAGCTACACATTTGATTGGTCATATGTTTCTTTATTTAAAGTTTACATATATATTGACTTGTCATTTTTCAGTGGTATTAGTGTTTTAACACACTCAATCTGGAGATGATAATGCAATGTAAGTGTCTGTATTGATGAGAACAGATTTTATACATTATGATTGGTTCCTGCTAGATTAGAACTCACTTGATCAAATGATAGATGGGGAGATTCTTCTGATTTCAATTGATTGGTGTAGTTGTTTGGAGTCCATACTTCCCTTTGGAAAGCATACCTTAGCGCTTGGTCAAAGCATTAGAGGTGCTACTTGGTATTTGCCTTTGGCCATTGGATTCACTTACACCGATAGGAGATTGAATCATTCAGCTTTTCATGTTATATAGTTAGTTCATATAGTTTAAGCTTATTAGTCCTTCCTTTAGCTAGTAGATCAATTAATTTTAGATTGCTTGTTGGACATCTTGTATGTGTTGGTCTCTATTTTGGGATTTTTTTATATATATATATATATATATATAAATCACTAGGTAGCATGCCTAATGGTATATTTGCTAAAAAATGGCATTAAGCTACAGAAACAGGACATGTTGAAGCCATTTTTCATTTCATTCTGCCAGTTGAAACTTCATACATAGTTTAAATTCAAAAATGTGTACCTGGAAAGCAAGGTAAAGGAAAAGGTGAGAATCAGGAAACAAAACAGTAGCAGCAGGTAAACAACCAATTTTAACCCATCAAATGAAGAAAAATAGTCTAGAAAATAATCTCCAATACCAACAATGAACCAGAAGAATTCCTTAGACTTGATTTCAGTTCATTTCAGCTACCAACTACTCAAAACCTGTTTAAACACTAGGAGAAATTTCAAAAATCAGCAACATGACTCAATGAAATAGTATCTTTTCAGAGTTTTCAGTCGTTTAGATTTTTAGGATTTTCAGTACTTGGATATTCTCTAGGTTCTGATCGGTCCATCTACCTTGCACGACAAAAATGCAATGCCTTTATATGCAAGCAAGTAGGGCAACCCGTTAGATTATATTTTAACCCTTAGGTCCCTTCTCAATTCGTGCTTTAGCTTAGGAATCCCTAAAATTTTGACTTGCTACCCAAGTTATATCTGAAATTTCCTAGTAGACCCCTGCTAGAAGCTTCTGAAAGCAGTTACCAAAGATTCCCTATGTCCTATTTCCTTAACTACCCCTCCAAGTACCTTGTTTTTACCCTAAAGACTAACCTGCGTTAAACGGACAGGGGTTATGGATCCCAAATGGGCTCAATGTCTAACAAGACATGGCCTCAAATTCAAGCCAAGCAATATTCCCTGAGAATGAGGTCTGTATTGACCTCAGAGCCTAAATAGCAAAGTAAAAACAAAACCAATTCAGAAGACTTAAAAGAACAAGGAAAATTGACAAATTAACGATCACAAACAAGTAGGGAACTCGTTAAGCTATTAAATTAATCTAAGAGACCAGTTGATAGAACTAAACAAACCAGAAAATAAATTAAATGAGGGTAAAGAACAGAGGTGATTTGCCTAAATTATTTTGAAAATAAAAGTATGAGACTCACCCACTAACTTGAAATCAAATCGAAGCACTGATTTGACCCAAACTGTAGCAAACATTTGTTCTTAGCGAAGAACAATGAATGTCACTATTTTGTGCCAAAACCAACTTGAGCCCACCAACAAAACTTCTAGAACGACTTGCATGCATGACTCCGAGTTTAGGCTCGTAGGGTTTGACTGTTGGATTTAATATTTGAGGAGTTGTAGAGATATTATAAGGAATATGGGTGGTGATTTGGGCTACGGGAGAGAAGATAGTCCTAAGGTGTTAATTTGGGGTCAATTGGAGGAACTAGGGATTTGGAAGCCTCTCTTTGATTCAAGATTTGAGAGGTTGGGGTGTGGATTTGGAAAGAGGAGAAGAAAAGGAGTATTTGGTGTAAGTTTGTGGCGATTGGCCACCGGCGGAATCGATTTCTGGTAGGCGACGGACAACGAACACTGCAGAGGAAACAAGGGCGTCTAAGGTTTGGTTTCTGAAAGGGGTTGTTTTGTGAGAGAAGAGAGATGGGGTAGGGGGAATTTGGACAATTAAATAGTAAGTTACCCTATGTTCCTGGCCGTTAGATCATGAAACCTCGACAACCAAGATTGGTCAATTGGAAATAGGGTCGTTTTGGAAGGTAAGGGGAGCTTGGACAAGGTTTTGACGTGGGTTTTGGCCGATTTTTGGGTTTTGGACGGGTATTGTTTGGATTTGGAGAGGGATCCGTTTGGGCTGAAGTGAATTTGGCCCAAATTTTCGTCTTTAATAAAGACGACCCAATCTCTCTCTTTCTATTTTCTTATTTTCTTTTCTTTAAATTCCTTTTATTCTTCTCTTCTAATTAAAACCATAATAAAATTAAGCCCTTAAACTAAATTAATTAACAATATAAACTAATTAAACCTCATAATATTTATAAAAATTAGTTAAGTCCCAAATTGAAAGCAAAAAATATAATGAGTTCGAGAAATTAAAAGTAAAATGCAAAGAGAGCTATTTTACGCATTTTCTTTAATTTTTGTAATATTAAATAACTAAATATCTTTAAAAAAAGAATAAAATTAGGTTCTAAATTCTAGTGCACTATTTTGTATTTTTTATGAATTATATAGATTAAACATGCACACAAAAATGCAAACAAACACATAAATTATGCAATTGATTCCTAAAAATCAAATAATTAAAGGTAAAATCCTAATGTTAGGAATCTTGTAGGTGTAAATTATGCGAGGCAAAAATCACGCGCTCACAACTGTCCCTTTTTGCTCGGAGACACGATGGGTTTTCGGGCAAAGACAAATGAGCAATTATGATGGATTTTTGCCTACTAGGTACTCCATGAGAAGCACTTTGAAAAATGTCTGACCGAACCTTGCTTCAGAGGTTGCCTATACTTGGTTATACAGGAATCAGGTTAGTGTAGTTCTGGAAGTTTTGGTAGTTGGGACTACCAGGAGCTGTAATTTAACTATTGCTGCCGCTGCTACTGCTTGTTGACCTCCTTATTACACCAAAAAAGGAAAATAAAAAGCTAAGCTAGCTAGGCCTATTAGTTACGAGTTACAAAATTTCTATCTATAAATCTCTTAGAGCTTGATCTTGAGTCTTAGCTAGCTCTTGCTACAGACTCTGATCTGAATCTTGATGCTCGTCAACTGCATGTGCTGGTTCTTTCTTTCAGCTTGCGAAGCTTGTGACTTCGATCAAATTTTGAGCAGTCCGCGTCCTTCCCCACTTCAGCAATTTGAGTTCACTTCTTTTTGTTCCTTTTCTTATTTTTCTTTATTATGGATTGAGACTCATTTCTTGGTCATCTCGAATCTTGTGCCTCAAGGTCAAACCTGCTCAAGCACCAAAAACAAACAAAGGAGCAAAATTTTTCTGCCACACTTTTAACTAGGAAAAATTCGTGAGTTTTTTGCAACACAAATCTAAGCTATTTCTTTTTTGAAAGCAATAAAAATTAGGTCTATATATCCTTGGGAGTAGGGAGGGAAGCCCTATATTTGGAAGATTACCAGGTTATGCTAGAAAACTTACTGGATTATTCTAGAAAAGAAAAAAGTTCCTCGAGTTATGCCAGAATAAGAGATAAAGGTCCTTGGGTTATGCTAGGGATAACCACGGGTTATGCCAGGATAAAAGAAAAAGGCTTCTTGGGTTATGCCAGGGAGATCTACAGGTTATGCCTAGATAAAATAAAACGTCTCTTTTGGTTATGCCAGAGAGATCCACAAGTTATGCTGGGACAAAAGAAAAAGCGACCTTGGGTTATGCTAGAGAGGTCCACAGGTTATGCCAGGATAAAGAAAAAAGGTCCTTGGGTTATGCAAGGGAGGTGCACGGGTCATGTCGGGATGAAAGAAAGAAGGTCCTTGGGTTATGCCCAGGAGATCTATGGGTTATGCCGCGATAAAAGAAAAGGTACTTGTGTTATGCCAGGGAGGTCCACCGATTATGCCGGGATAAAGAAAAGAGATCCTTGGGTTATGCCAGAAAGATCCACAGGTTATACCAGGATAAAAGAAAAAGGGTCCTTCGGTTATGCCAGGGAAATCCATGGGTTATGTCAGGATAAAAGAAAAAGGTCCTTGTGTTATTCCAGGGAGGTCCATGGGTTATGCCGTGATAAATAAAGGAGGTATTTGGGTTATGCTTGGGAGATCCACGGGCTATACCGGGATAAAAGAAAAAGGGTCCTTGGGTTATGCCAGGGAAATCCACGGGTTATGCGGGGATAAAAGAAAAAAGGTCCTCGGGTTATGCCTGGGAGGTCCTCGGGTTATGCCAGGATGAACGAAAAAGGGTCATTGGGTTATGCCGTGATAAAACGAAAAGTCCTAGGTTAGAAACGATAGAGCTAGAGATTGGAGGCGCTATGCTACCAAATTTTTTGGGGATTTTACTTTTCTTCTTCTTCTTTATTCTTTCTTGCTCTTTTTTTTAGTAAAAATGCAGCAAAGAATTTGGAGGGAACTTTCCTTTTGGATTGATTATTGCTGCGAAGCTATTCTTAGCTCCCGCACATTCCCTTTTTGGTTGCACCTGCTTCTTGCACGGTTGCTTTGGATTACACTTGTTTCAAATTTTCTAGCAAAACAAAATTGTTAGTATGAAATGGTGGTTGGTTTTGTGGCTTTGATCATCTCAATTTCTTGATCTCGGCCCAACTTCTGTTGAGAACCTCTACCACTTGCTGCTTTTGAAGATTAATCTCTCTGTCAAACCGAAGTGCTCAAATTTTAAGTTTTTCATGATGACTTGCACGCATAGGGCTTCGACCCTTTCACTTTATTCTACCTTTAGGACCTTTGTCCTTGACTTTCTTTCCCTTTTCAATAACTTTGCTTTTAGAACATCAACCATCATGGCCAGACGGGATCGGCTTGATGCACCCGCCGAGGCTGGGTACTTTTCTTTAGATTTAGTTAGGCAAATCCCTGTAAAGCTAGTCTTTCCACCTTATCTTTGTATTAGTTTCGGGAACAGATATTAATCGAAAGGGATTCAATGAAAAAGTAAGCAAAAGGCAGGAAAAATGAATTTGAAGAGAAGTGTCCCTTTCGCGGAGAAGTGAAGTATTTATCTGTGGTGCATGCGGGCTTCAAATAAATATGACATGCTCTTGGACTGGGTGCCCGACCCTCACAAACTTTCCAATTTCTCACAAAATCATTGACCCGTTTTTTTTCAAACTAGGGAATCTTGCCGTGACTCTTTCTGTGGTGGGGAATGTCTTGTTTTCGATCGACGACGCCCTTTGCGAGTTTCTACCAATCGACCTCTCTCACTCTCTTCTCACCGTTGCCCGATAGTCCTTTTTACAAGTTTTGACTAAACGGACTCTCTTTTTCAATTTTTCTGCTCACCGTCGCCTTATGGTGCCCCTAAGTTTTAACCGATAAGACTCTTTCATTTTATTTTTCTCAGTTTGACTATATTAGATTTCAACAATAGTGTTTTGAAATTTCGATGCCTTTGTTAGTTGATCAAAAGGACTTAGACAAGGTTTGGGTAAAAAGAATTTAGATGGAATTACAACTTCGGAACCGTTCTGGTGGGCTTATTGCTGAGCCATTATATCAGCTGCCCCAATTTCACTTTTTGGGGGAACTGGGATTTTTGTTTTGGTGTGACTGAACCTTAAAGAGAGGCTACCTACATATCCTTCCGGAATCAAGTCAGACGTAATTTAGGAAGTTTTTTTTTGGTTTTCTTTTTGTTCTTTTTTTTGTTTTTCTGTTTTGTTTTTCTCTTTTTTTTCTTTTTTTTCTATTTTTTTCTATTTTTTTCTCTGTTTTTTAAAATTTTTGTTAATTTTTCTTTTTTTCATTTCAATTTATTTCTCTTCTTTATTTCAATTTCATTTTTCAATAACTCTTTCAGATTCCAAAGAGGGTAATCATAGAAGAGTAACTGACTTAAATGTTTTTGCAAAAGGGTTGATAGTGTTTGGATGGAAAGAATGAAAGCCTTCGTCATCCCAATTGAATAGATTCATTGCTGTAGAAAGCCTAGATATAGTACCTTTTTACTGTGTCCGCATTCACAGCTGCTTCAGGATCATTTCCTTTGATACCACCCTGATACAATGCTCCTCTCAGAAATATCTTTCTGATGATTTATGGACCTTTCAAATTATGGGCAAATTTTCTTTTTGTTTCGTGGTGATGAGGAAGAATATGCCTTAACGCAAGTTGTCGCAATACAAAATCCATGGTCCGCACTTTACTGTTATAAGAACGGTTCATTCTTTGTTGGTACAACTGCCCATGGCAGAACGCAGCCATCCCTTTTCAGCAATTAAGGTCAACTGTTCCAAACGAGTCTTGACCCACTCAATGTCTTCAATCTCGGCTTCAACAATGATCTGGAGAGAAGGGATCTCAACTTCTGGGGGTATCACGGCCTTAGTTCCATATACCAAAAGGTTTAGGGTTGCTCCTACTGATGTGCGCATCGGAGTGAGATAACCCAGTAATGCGAAAGGCAACTTTTTGTGCCATTGCCTAGAGCTCAAAATCATCTTTCTAATCTTCTTGGTGTTCTTCTTTATTACTTTGACAGTACCATTAGCTTTGGCCGATAAAGAGTAGAGTTCCTATGCGTTATTTTGAATTGTTCGCATATCTCCTCCATCAAACATCTATTAAGGTTTGCAGCATTATCTCTGATGATGGTTGTAGGAATACCAAATCGACTGATAATATTGGAGTGCACGAAATCTATTACAACTTTCTTGGTGATAGATTTGAGAGTGATGGCTTCAACCCACTTCGTGAGTAATCAACGGCAACCAGTATGAACATGTGCCCATTTGAAGCTTTTGGCTAGATCAGATCGATGACGTCCATGCCCCAGGAAACGAATGGCCAAGATGTTGACATGGGATGTAGTTCTGTGGGTGGTGCATGAATCAAATCACCGTGCACCTGACGCTGATGGTACTTTCGAAAAAAGCTGAAACAGTCTTTTTCCATTGTTATCCAGTAATAGCCCTCTCGAAGGATTTTCTTTGGAAAAATGTACCTATTCATGTAGGGTCCGCACACTCGTGCATGTATTTCATGCATAATACTTCCGTCCTTTTCAGCGTCAACACATCTTAACAAATTGAGATCCGGAGTCCTTTTATACAAGATATCACCACTTAAGAAGAAACCACTTGTGTGTCGTCCAATGGTTCTCTTTTGGTCTCTACTGGCTTGCTCGGGGTATTCTTATGTTTTAGAAACCTTTTGCTGTCACGGTACCATGGCTGGATTTTTGGTTGTGCCTCAACAATACCGCAGTAACCGTGCCTTTCCCTGATATGGATTTCAAAGGGATCAATGCGGGCATTGCCTGGGTAGCGCAACATGGAGGCCAGAGTAGTGAGTGCATCAGCTAGTTCATTGTGACAATGTTGGATTTACCTGAACTTTATTGACTTGAACTGCTTGCTAAGATCTTCCATATGTTACCGATTGGGAATATGTTTAACTTCTGGAGTTTCCCATTCTCTGGCTTGCTGAATAATTAGATCTGAATCTCCCAAAATCAACAACGCTTCGACATCTTGGTCGATCGCCATGTTCATACCCATGATTCAAGCTTCATGCTAGGTTTTTGTTGTTTGTGCAGAAAAAGTGAAGACGGGTTGTGGATGGGTAATGCTGACCGTAAGTGAGATCAAATCTGCCCAAATTCCCCCACCTCTTGCATCTACTGCTCCATCGAAGAACATTTTCTAAAAAGTTGTATCCTCTGATATTGCCTCAAGCGAGTTTACCTCTTCATCTGGGAAGTAAGTGTTTAGAGGTTGGTATTCATCCTCAACCGGGTTTTCTGCCAATTGATCCACTAATTCCTAGACTTTAATTGCCGTGCGAGTGACATAGACTATGTCAAATTCAGTGAGAAGGATCTGCCATTTTGCTAATCGTCTCATGGGTATTGGTTTCTGGAATAGGTATTTCAATGGATCCAACTTGGTTTTGAGGTAAGTGGTGAAGGCTTGCAGATAATGCCTCAACTTCTGAGTGACCCAAGTTAAAGCACAATAGTTTCTTTCCAGCAAGGTATACTTGGCTTCATAGCTGGTAAACTTCTTACTCTAGTATTATATTTCTTGCTCTTTCTTTTCGGTAATATCATGTTGCTCGATGACAAAACCAAAGGAATTTTCCAAGAATTTCAATTACAAAAATAGATACCTCCCTGGTTCATGTGGGACTATCATGTTGGACTTGATGATCACATTGTCCACATACACCTCTATCTTTTGGTGCATCATATGATGGAAAATAGTGGTCATGGCTCATATGTAAGTTGCCTCACTATTCTTCAAACCAAAAGGCATAACCCTGTAGAAATAGGTTCCCCAGGGTGTGGTAAAAGCTATCTTCTCTACATTTTCTTCATCCATCAATACTTGGTGATGTCATGTGTAACAGTTCAGGAACGGCTGTATCTCATGTTTGGCACAATTACCAAAACAGATGTGGATTCTTTGCAAGGGAAGTTATCTTTGGGACTTGCCCTGTTCAAATCTCTATAATCCACACACACTCAGGGTTTCCCATCTTTATTAGGCACTGGAACTACATTGGCTAGCCATGTGGTGTAACGGACCTCTCAGATCACCGTTGCTTCTAACTATTTCGTGATATCTTCTTTGATTTTATCACTGACATCAGTTTTATATTTTCTCTGCTTTGGCAGGATTGGGGGGAAATCAGGATATGTTGGAAACTGATGATCCACCGAATCGATAATCAGTCTCGGCATGTCATCATATGACAAAGAAAACACATCTTTGAACTCAAACAAGAGTTGGATTAGTGTATCCCGAGTTTTCTCATTTGCATGAATGCTTATTTTGGTTTCCCTAATTTCTTCGAAACTATCCAAGTTAACCAGCTCAGTGTCATTTAGGGTTGGCTTACGTTTATTTTCAAAATGTTCAAGTTCTCGATTTATTTCTCAATAAGCCTCTTCTTCATTATATTTCGATTCTTGGTTCATTATGTAACAACTAGAAATCATGTTAGGATCTGGGCCTGAAGTTTGCAAGCATGTCATGTTATTTAAAGCCGCATTATTAGAATTGAAATAATAAACAAAGATCACAAAATCAGAAAGAATAAAGAAAGATGGACTAAGAAATATTTATTTCAATTTATTGAATTTTAAAGATAATAGGGTTTACATTGGAAACTAAAAGACATGAAACTAAAAGAAAACAACTGAGTTACTCACTAGGATAACTCGCGATACAGAAAAGGTTGCAGGACAAGTCTAGCGAGACTCCCGCCTGATTGGGAATGGCGTAGCCTTCCAGTTTTTCAATTTGGCCTCGAGTCCCATGTACAACACCTCAGCGGTGCTTGAGCCTTCTCTTGGCTGGATCATGTGGGCTTCATATAATATCTTCCTCATTTCCGAACAGATCTCTTCAATCTCTTTTGTAGTTAAAACCTTATCCTTTTCTTCTTCACTATATCTGGTCTTGACAAAGGTCTCATAAATGTGCGGCACCGGTCGTGGTAGGATCCATCAATCATTTTTCCTGCTATCCACCAATTTTATATTAGATGATGTGAGTATGAAGTTGACCCTAATGAACTTTTCACTAGATGGCAGGGTGATCGGTTCAGCTATCCGTTGCAATGATTTCCCAAATCCTTTCCAAGATTTAAAGCCATGTCAGATAATTTCTTTGGCCACCATGATTGATGCATTAGAAAGGAAGGGTTGGGGGCACATGCTTCCTTCCTCGTACTCGTCTGCGACTACAATTTCAAAGGCTTGATAAACTATGTGGTACTCCCCTCCTTCTATTCCAAATATGGGAATGATGGGTCCCGATAAATTGATTGCTCATCTTATTCGTGAAGCACGATCTCCTGGTCCCCATGCTCCAATTTTACCATTTGATGACGAGTGGAGGGTACAACCCCTGCTGCGTGAATCCATGGCCTCCCCAAAAGAAAGTTGTAGGATGTGTCCATGTCTAGAACCTGGAAGGTCACCTCAAAGTCTACTGGGCTGATGGTAAAAATTAGATCAATTTCTCTAATCGTGTTCCTTCTTATAACATCAAAGGCTCGTATGCAGACATTGTTGGGTCATATTCTTTCATCTCCCATTTTCCATGCCCTGCAGAGTTGAGACTGGGCAGATGTCCACCCAAGAGCCTCCGTCCACCTTAACCCTTTTCACGTAATACCCTTCACATTTGACTGTTAAGTGCAAGGCTTTGTTATGTGAAACTGCATCTGTGGGCAAGTCATTCTTACTAAAGGAGATCTGGGGGATTGGAAATAATCTTGCCGCCATTCTTTCTAATTTCTCCATAGAAGTCTCAGCAGGCACATACGCTTCATTGAGGGTTTTGATTAATACCATCTGGTGTTCAACGGATTTTATCAACAAAGATAGCAAGGAGACTTGTTCAGGAGATTTTCGAAGCTGGTCAATCACTTCAAAATTTGCCCTTTGCATTTTTTCAAAGAAAGCCTTTGCTTCTTCGGCACTCACGGGCTTTTTAGATGGGAAGCGTTTCCTAGTGGTACTTTTCACCTCTTCCAAATTGGAGTACTTTTCAGCAGTATAATTTTCTTCTTTTGAGACTTTTTTGCCCTTATATGTTAACATTGGTTTTTTGTAGTTCCAAGGCACCACGGTAGGATTTGTCACAGGATTCTGTGGCGTGTGGCTAATAACCATGGGCTCACTCAGCCTTGGTGGATTAGTTGGCCCATGCATCATATAATACATCTGCTTGCTGTGTTCAGTTCGAACCTCCTGGGAGGACTCAAAGCCATCTATTTTTCCTTGCGGCCCTGAGGGACATAGAGAACAACATCTTTAGCGAGCGTTGCCCCTGTCCCCGCTTCAATTTTCTTCTCTTATTTTGGCTGGGTTGTTTTGATCTTCTCCACCATTTTGTTTTGCTTTGGGACAACTTTTGGTCTCCTTTCTACATTAGCAATGTCGGTGATGGCCTACAACATAGATTCAAATTCCTTATCCTCAATAATCCTTCTGATTATCGGCTCATTATTGTGGGATGGCAGTGGGTTGTTAATCACATTGGGGATGTCTTCGTCCTTTCGCACTATCTTCCTCTGTTCTATCAAATCTTCCATGGCTCTTTTCAAAGTCCAAAAGTTTTCTGTATCATGGCCTTCAACTGAGTCATTAGCACATCGGGTGCCTCATTGGTAAGAGGGTGATTCTGGATTTCACCTATTTGGGGGTGCGGGCTACAAAAACCCCATTTGGACAATCTTTGGAAATAGATTGGAGTAGGATTCCTCGATTGGTGTAAAATTTGGCCTCTTGGGTGGTTCACGAGGTCATAAGTTATTTTATAGGGGACGAGGGTTGTACTGGTTTTGGTGAGGAGGCCGGTTTCTATGAAATGAAGCTTGGTTCTGGTTGGCTTGCTGTTGTGGCCAGACATATGATTGAGCATTCATGACCAGGTATGGCTGAGGAGCATATGCCACGTCTTTGTGGGGGTAATAGTGCTGCGAGGTTCTTTCTGGAAAAAGGAACTTGGGAGCATGGTGTTTTCTTACACCAGACGCTGCCATATGACCCTCACACTCTTACGCCTAGTGATCAATAATCTCTGTCTACACTTTTAACTATAACGGAATCTACCAAACAATTTCACTCCTTCAAACCCCTCAAAGCTCTAGGGCCAGATGGACTACATCCCTATTTTATCAAACATATTGGTCCCAAATATCAAAACTTGTCATTTCATTTTGCAAAGAATTATTCCTATTGTCACGCCCCAAAATTAAGGGACACGATCGTTCGCTCTACCGGGTAGCCCCAGCAAAGTGGATCTGGGTGTCTTTCTTATCCCACGTATTACCCCGTGATTCAATACTCATTATTCAAGGGAAATAGCCTTTTATAATTGAACACATTCACACACACACTTGGTTTGTTACCATTTACTCACACCATCATATCAGAACGTTTAACCAACAATGTTCAAGACATATTAATCATAATAATTCATAAAATAGGCCACCTTGCCTTAACACCCATGAAACAACGAAAATTCACAGATAGTCCACATAAGTAACACATTCGAATTACTCGTACATCAAACAAGGTGACTTTACGAAGGATAAAGTTAGCCATACATACATGGAATCGAATTTCATTTTTAATTTCACTCTCAATTCACAAACTGCCTAGTACCGTCAATCTAGTTCACAAGTTAATACATATATCTTAGAATTGAAATTTTACAAATACAACCATGACTCACTTAGATTATCAATCTCTCATTTTTGTAGATCTTTACTCCCACCCAATTCCTCTTACTAGATTTTAGCTATTAAAGAACATGCATGTATGGTTCAACTTAAATTTTCAAGAATCAATTCATGAGAATGCCCTTTTTAAAAAAATATGAAATCCAATGAAAAAGGATTGGGGACTTTACCTGCAAGAATGGAGATGAAGAAAATTACTCGAAATTTTCAGGCGTGGGTGACTTTGAAAATCAAATTAATAGAGATGAGACTTTCTCTCTCAAGAATCCCCTCTTCTCTGTCTCTAGTTTTGTTCAGAAAATAGGTTAAAATGAAGGGTTGGGGTGTTTTTTTAAAGAAGGGGTCGTGTTGAAAAAGTACAAAAATAGGAGTCGCGACACAGAATGCGGTCAGGAATGCAATTTCTTTTCCGATATGCGTTCCATGGATCGGTCACAGAATGGCCATAAAAAAATGCTAAAATTAAAATACACTATGCTGGTGTGCAACCGTTATGTTGTCCTCTACACGTTATGCGATCGCATTGTGTGTCGCATAACCTCCCTCACCAAAATTTAATGGGCAAGAATGCGATAATTATGCGGTCCGTATAAAAAGATGTGATCGCATTCCGTACCGCATAGTTGTCCTCTTATTGGACAGTGGCCTACCAAAGTGTGCAACCATTATGTTGTCCGCATACACGTTATGTGATTGCATAGTGCGTCGCATAACGCTAATATTTTGGAAAATTTTATCTTTCTAATTCCATGGTACTTTTCTCTCAAAAGGTCTGACCCTCGGCTCGCAAGCTCGCAGCAAAGACTTTCTACAGTTATAATAACATAGGAACCTAACCGACATTATTTTAGGCAAGAAATAAGGGTCTTTACATCCTCCCCCACATAAAATCATTCGTCCTCCAATGAGGATTTTGGAAATCAGTTGGTTTTGAAAAAAGGATATGCGAACTCCCAACTTTTCACTAACTCCCATATTTCTAGAAAATTTTCGAGTCTCCTTTGTAATTAGACTTATCTACCTGTCAGAGAGCCCCCAAAATGTATTTTCAAGCACCATTACACAAGTTCTATTATCCCTACAACTGTATACACTTGATTACCTCAACATTTGCACATATTCAATCACTTGTCACATTCTTGCACATAATTTGGTCACTTCAATGAGTCCCGTACAGTTCAACCACTTCAATGCACTATATGCATTTCAATTAATTATTACCAATCTACACTACCATTAATCATTCACTTATCACATGAATTTTTTATTACAAAACTTTCATTTACCATAAAGGGTTGCACATGACTCAAATAATCATAACACATAAAACTCTTGCATAACTTGAGGAGTCACAATAGTAAAGCATTTAGGGGAAATGGGATGTCTATTGACCAAATTGAACACTACCTTATGTTTCTTAGAGATAATAGTTCGCACGATCACTACTCGACTTGTTCAAATAGGTGGGGATATTTTTCTTCCATTTAATTTTTCGCTTCCCACATGGCTTCCTTGACTCGTTGACTTTGCCATATTAATTTAACTAAAATAATTTTCTTGTTTTTCAGTTTACAGACATGCCCTATCAAGAATAGCAACTGGAATTTCTTCTTATGATAACTCCTCATTAACCTCAATAATCTCAACTGGTAGGATGGTGGATGGATCACCAACCACTTTCTTTTATATTCACACATGGAACATCAAGTGCACTAATGACATTTCATGGGGCAATTCTAGCCTATAAGCCACATGCCCTATCCTTTCAGCGACCCGATATGGCCTGAAATATCCAGGGCTCAATTTACCTTTTATCCCAAATCGCATGACTCTCTTCATAGGAGATACCCTCAAGAACACCCAATCATCTATTTGGAATTCCAATTCTCTTCGACGTATGTCCGCATAAGATTTCTGGCGACTCTAAGACGCTTTCATCCTCTCTTGAATGACATTAAATTTTTCCATAGCCTGGTTCACGTGATCTTGCCCTATCAATTCTGCTTCATCCACTTCTGACCATCGAATCCGAGACCTACACAAACTTTCGTACAATGCCTCAAATGGGGCCATCTGAATACTAGCATGATAGTTGTTATTGTAAGAAAATTCTATAAGTGGCAAGTGATCATCACAATTAACTTTGAAATCCATGACACAATCCTGCAACATATCTTCAAGCGTTTGAATAGTCCTCTCCGCTTGACCATTAGTCTATGGATGGAAAACCGTGATAAGATTCACCTGAGTACCCAATCATTGCTGAAATTTCATCCAACACTTTTTGTGAACTGGGCCCCTTGATCTGAGATAGTAGAAAGTGGAGTACCATGAAGCCTTTATATTTCCTTGATATACAACTGAGCATAATGTTCTGCAGTGTCGGTGGACTTGACTGGCAGGAAGTGAGCTGATTTCGTGAGTTGATCCACTATTACCCAAATTGAGTCAAACTTGCACCAAGTGCGAGGTAAACCTACCACAAAATCCATATTGATCATCTCCCATTTCAACATTGGTATTTCCATAAGTTGAGTTAACCCACAAGGTCATTGATACTCAGCTTATACTTGCTGACATTTCGAACATTTAGATACAAAGTCTGCCACACCCCTCATCATACCGGTCCACCAATAAATTTCCTTGAGATCATGATACATTTTCGTAGAACTTGGGTGCGTAGAATACCTGGAATTATGAGCCTTCACCATTATCCTCTCTCGAAAATTACCCACATCTGGAACACATATCCTACCTTGACATCGCAATACACCTTCATCGTTGCCGAGTGTAAATGTCGAAGTATTGTTATTCAAAGTCGCCTCCTTCATCTATGCCAATGTTCGATCAATAAACTACTTTTCATTAACTTCTACTACAAGTGACGATTCTGCTCCATTATGCACCATAACATTCCCTATGTCTGAGGTCGAAATATAAACCCCTAGACTGGCCAATTGATAAACCTCCCGAGCCAAGGGCCTCTGATCCACTCCCCAATGAGCCAAGCTACCTATAGACTTCCGACTGAGAGCGTCGGCCACCACATTAGTCTTCCCTGGATGGTACAAAATATTCATATCATAATCCTTGAGCAATTCTAACAACCATCGCCCCCTGAATTCAACTCCTTCTGCTTGAACAAATATTGGAAACTCTTGTGGTCTGAGAACACATCCACATGGACCCCATAAAGAGGATGATGCCATATTTTAAAGGCAAACACAATTGTCTCCAGCTCCAAATCATGCGTCAGATAATACTTCTCTTGATTCTTGATTTGGCTTGAAGCATACGCTATAACCTTCCCATGCTCCATCAACACACACACATAACCAACACTGGAGGCATCGCAAGAAGTCATAAATCCTTATGCGCCTTTAGCACGGTCAATATTAGTGCTGAGGTCAACCTTGACTTCAATTCCTGAAAACTTTTCTCACAATCGTACCATTGGAACTTAACTGCTTTTTGCTTCAACTTAGTCAATGGGTGATAGATGCTCTAACCCGACATATTCAAGGGGATGTGCCTTGGTGTATGCTATTTGCTGATGATATAGTATTGATAGATGAGACGAGGGTCGGTGTTATTGAAAGGTTAGAGGTATGGAGACAGAATCTCGAGTCTAAAGGTTTCAAAATAAGTAGATGTAAGACAGAATACCTAGAGTGCAAGTTTGGCACCGAGCCGAGCGAGGTAGGCAGGGACGTGATGATTGGTTCTCAGACCATCGCCAAGAGGGACAGTGTCCGATATCTTGGGTTTGTGATTCAGGGGGACGGAGAAATTGACGGGGACGTCACCCATCGTATAAGAGTGGGGTGATCAAAGTGGAGGCTTGCATCAGGGGTCCTGTGTGCCAAGAAAGTTCCACACAAAGTCAAGGGGAAATTCTATAGAGTCGTGGTTAGACCTGCAATGTTGTATGGGGCGGAGTGCTGGCCCCTGAAGAACTCTCATGTTCAGAGAATGAAGGTTGCGAGATGAGGATGCTTAGGTGGATGTGCGGGCACACCAGGCTAGATAAGATTAAGAATGAAGTTATTCGAGAGAAGGTAGGGGTGGCCCCGGTGGATGAGAAGGTGCAAGAGGCGAGGCTGAGGTGGTTCGTGCATGTACGGAGGAGGGGTTCCAATGCCCCGGTGAGGAGCTCCGAGCGGCTGGAGATTGTTGGCGGTCGGCGAGGCAGAGGGAGGCCTAAGAAGCATTGGGGAGAGGTGATTAGGCAGGACATGACTAGAATGCAGGTTTCCGAGGACATGACCCTTGATAGGAGAGTCTGGAGGTCTAGAATCAGGGTTGTAGGTTAAGGGCTCCTAGAGTTTTTTGTACTCCTCATCCGGGGTTGGGTGTGGGTCAGCAGGGTTACCCATAGATGATTTGTGTTTTAGCTTATGTCCCCCCTATGGTTGTTAGTTATGGTAGTTACTATATGATATTATTGCATGCAATTGTATTTATGTTTCTTATGTTAGATAATTATATACGCTATTTCTGCGGGAGTTACTAATGCTCTATTGTTTTTGTTTTTGTCTTTGTTTTTGTTTTACTGCTGTTTTTCCTTTTATCCTATGAGCCGAGGGTCGATTGGAAACAGCCTCTCTGCCCTTTCGGGTAGGGGTAAGGCTCGTCTACATATTACCCTCCCCAGACCCCACCTGGTGGGAGTATACTGGGTAGTTGTTGTTGTTGTTGTTGTTAGTCAATGGGGAGGCGAGGGTAGAGAATCCTTCCACAAACCTCCACTAATACCTTGCTAAGCCAATAAGCTACAGATCTCCATCGGGTTCGCGGGTCTAGGCCAATCTTTCACTATTGCAATCTTCTGGGGATCCACATGAATACCTTTACTGGAAACAACATGAACCAAACAGGTACCAGACTCCAACCAAAATTCATATTTCAAAAATTTAGCATATAGCTGGTGCTGATGAAGAGTCTGTAGAACTGCCCTGAGGTGATAGGCGTGATCCTCCTAGATCCGCAAATAAAGAAGGATGTCATAAATAAAAACAATCATGAAGGAGTCTAGAAATGGCTTGAAGATCCAATTCATAAAATCTATGAATGATGCCGGGTCTTTGGTTAGCCCAACAACATGACCAAGAATTTGAAGTGACCATGGCAAGTTCTGAAAGTGGTCTTAGGAATATCTTGCTCTTTGACCCTCAATTGGTGATACCTGGACCGTAGATCAATTTTAGAGAAGAACCTTGCACCTTGCAATTGATCGAACAAATCATCTATCCAAGACAAAGGATATTTATTCTTCATGGTGACTTTGTTAAGCTGCCAAAATTCAATACACATATGGAGCGACCCATGCTTCTTTCAGACAAAAAGAATCGGAGCACCCCATGGCGACACACTCGGCCGTATGAACCCGTTTTTCTAATTAATCCTTCAGCTGCTCCTTTAACTCCCTTAACTCAGCTAGTGCCGTTCTATATGGTGGAGTAGATATTGGATGCATATATTACAATGCATCAATCCCGAAATCAATCTCCCTATCAGGCATAATCCTTAGAAGCTCATCCGAAAACACTTCAAGAAACTCATTTGCGACTAGCAAAGACTCGGCGGCAAACATTTCTGATGTGGTATACGCCACTTGGACCAAATGATAGATACACCTCTTCTCAATCATCTTCAAAGCCTTAAGGTAAGAAATATACCTACCCTTCGGTACTATACCTTTTCCCTTCCACTCAATAACTGGCTCATTAAGGAACTCGAGTCTCATGACTCTCGTTCGGCAGTGAAGTTCAATGCACGAACAAAGCCAGTCCATTCCCATAATAACATCAGAATCCACCATTCAAAGCTCGATAAGATTGGTTGTGGTAACATGACCGCATACCGTGACAACACAATTCCTCTAAACTCCCACGGCTGTAATAGAATCAGCAACCGAAGTCAATATGGAGAATGGCTCATAATGTTGTTCAGGTTCTATTCCAAAAGTTGAAGCAATGAATGAGGAAGACAAAGAGGACCCCAGATCAATAAGAGCATAACAATAAATGGCTTGAACACACAAGATACCTATAACAACATCTGGAAAAACCTCGGCACTCTGGCGACCACTGAAAGAATAAAATCGGCTGGGTCCACCTCTACCACGAGCTCTATCCCTAACTGCACCACGTCCTGCTGGAGCTGGAGGACGCACGAATGATATGGGGGCTGAAGAACGGAATGACTCACCAAATCCCCTACCCATGCCCTGACTAGGCGCATGACAATTTTTCTGGATATGACCTCTTACCCAGCATCTATAGCACTCCAAGATATTCAAATAAAATGTCTCGAAATGGAACCTACCACACTTAGGGCATCGAGCCCTCCTTTGCTAATGTAATTTACCTCCTGGACAACCAGATTGATGGGGTCTCCTACTGCCTGAACATGGTCTCAAGTGACTGCTCTTCTGATAACTGTGCACAGATGGCAGTGCGCTTGTTGAAGACTGAGCAAATGACTGGGATGCCTCTGATGGCCTTCTCGTCTGAACTAGTCTCCCTGAGTAACCCACTGATCGAGCCCTGCAGGTACTCTCCCTTTCCGTCCACATCTTCAACTTTCTAGCCTCTTTGGCCTGAGTAAATCCCACAATCATTCCATAATTCATATCAGAGTGTAAGGCTACGGTAGCAACCTCATTCACCACCAAGGACTAAGACCCTGAATGAATCACTGAAATCGAGCGTCCATGGTCGACATTAACTAATGAGCATACTTGGTCAATCTCAAAAACTCCATGTGGTACTCCCAGACACTCATAATTCCTTACTTACGGACCTCAAACTCAGTGGCACAAGCTTCCATAGTCTCGGAAGGCAAGTAGTGGTCATCAATGCATCTGCAATTTCGTCCCATCTAGCTAAAGGACTTTCCTCCCCACGGGAATGCTCCCACATCTCGAACCACAAATGCTGCTCCCCTCAACCCGTATGAATCCAACTCAATTCCCCCATCTCTTTAGCCTTTATCACTCAAAGGTTCTTATGCATTTCATCAAGGAAATCATGCAGATCTGCCTTATATCTGTGCTTATGAACTCTGGGGGCCAATCGTAGAAACTGGTTGACTTTGGAGCTGGCGAAAACTCCCTGTCCGCTGAAGGACGCAGGGGCATCATGAGATATTTGTACCTGAACGACCACTAACTGGATCAAAGATCGCTCTTATAAGGTCCCCATCAAAAACTCTGGGACCGGAAGCTAGAACTATATTAGGATCAGGAATATCGGCGGGAGGGATGGTAGCACCCCCTGCCACAGTGGGAACAGGAACACTTTGATTTGGGATAGATAGGCCAGGTAATTTCAAGGCCGAGGAGTCACTCTAACCCATTATATCAGATACATGATTCAGAGCCACACTTGGGGTGGCATTGGCCTCAAGATGGAGTCTAGCTCTCTTCTTAGGTGCCATACTGAAAATTTCAGAATAGAGCACGAGTTAGACATAAATACTTTCACTGTTCACTTCACCGAACAATATAGAATAACAAAGAGGAGGGTAATTTCCTAAATGTCCATATACCCCTACATATAAATGTGGTCGACAACACACTGATAAGAAGGGCTCTACTAGACATGCCTCTGAGACATCCTAACCCTTTTAAAACCATAGGCTCTGATGCCAAGTTTGTCATACCCCAAAACCTAGGGACACGATCGACGCTCGACCGGGTAGCCCCAGCAAAGCAGACCGGGGTGCCTTTCCTATCCTACGTGTTACCACATGATTTCAATACTTATTATTCAAGTGAAATAGCCATTTGTAATTAAACACATTCACACATACTTGGTTTGTTGCCATTTATTCACACCATCATATAAGAACATATAACTAACAATGTTCAAGGTATATTAATCACAAGAATTCATAAAATAGGTCATCTTGCCTTAACACCCGTTAAACAACAAAAATTCACAAATATCCAACATAAGTAACACATACCAATTTATCGTACACCAAACATGGTGACTTTACGAAGGTTAAAGTTAGCCATACATATCTGGAGTCAAATTTCCTTTTTAACTCCTACTCTCAATTCACCAACTGCCTAGTACCGTCAATCTAGTTCACAAGTTAGTATATATATGATAGATTTGGAATTTACAAATACAAGCCGGACTCGCTTAGATTATCAATCCCTCCTTTTTGCAGATCTATAATCCTACCCAATTTCTCTTACTAGATTTTAGGTATTAAAGAACATGCATGTATGCTTCAACTCATATTTTCAAGAATCAATTCATGAGAATTCCCTTTTTTTTAAATCTAAAAACCAATGAAAAAGGATTGGGGATTTTACTTGCAAGAAAGAAGATGAAGAAAATTACTCAAAATTTCCAGGCTTGGGTGACTTTGAAAATCAAATTGATAGAGATGAGACTTTCTCTCTCAAGAATCCCCGCTTCCCTCTCGCTAGTTTTGTTAAAAAAATAGGTTAAAGTGAAGGGTTGGGGTGTTTTATTGAAGAATGGCCAGGGTTGAAAAATTAGAAAAAATGGGAGCCCCGATGCGTAATGCGGTTAGGAATGCGATCGCATTCTTGACATGCGGTCCGCAGACCAGTCGCAGAATGGCCCTCAAAATAAACTAAAACTAAAACATACTGTGCATGTATGTGACCATTATGTGGTGCGCATACACATTATGTGGTCTGCATACACGTTATGTGATCGCATTGTGCATCACACAACCTCCATCATCAAAAGTCAATGGGCAAGAATGCGATAACTATGCGATCCGCATAACCAGAATGTGATCGCATTCTAGACTGCATAGTTGTCCTTCAATTGGGCAGATACCTGCCCAGGTATACGACCATTATGTGGTCCACATACACATTATGTGATCCATAGTTCGTCGCACAATGCCCAATTTTTGGAAATTTGGCAAGAAAGTTTTCGGGTCTTTACACCTATCTGGGAAATTACCACCATAAGCTAACACAACTTACCTTTGTCTAATAGCAAAAATAAACGACCCCTCTACAATTACCCAATATCGCCCAATTGGGCTATGCAATACTGTAGAAAATCACTCTATCTATGAAATGTGCGCTTTGGTTGCATGAGCATGATTTTCAGGTATAGGTTTTGATGAATGACAAACAATGAAGTCAGTGTCAAACAACAATATTATATGACAAACAATCAAGATTGAATGCCAAGAAGCATATTGATGACGGAATTGCATAGACAAGCCAAGGACGAGTTCAAAAGTTCAAGACCAAAGACCCAAGGCGTAGGTCGTTAGGTAGAACAAATGTAAGAGCAACATTTAAGTTATCTCGTCTTTTGGCTCAACATAGGTCATCATAAATATGCATAAAATCATTTTACCAAATCATATTTATCATAAACATATTTTAAATACTTCAAACAAAATGATTTTAACGTTTTCATTTTAACCAAAATGGTTTTTGAAGTAAGTTTTTAATTCTGGTATATTCTGGTATATTACATAGGTCATCATTAATATGCATAAAATCATTTTATTAAATCATATATATCATAAACATTATTAATATACTTCAAACAAAATGATTTTAACGTTTTCATTTTAACCAAAATGGTTTTTGAAGTAAGTTTTCAATTCTGGTATACTGTAGTATACACAGTGTATATCAGTGCTATATAATCGATTATAATTCTTAAATAATCGATTATCTTGTATCCGTTGCCAAATTTTTGAACACTGGAAAAAAATAATCGATTATGCCATCCAAATAATCGATTATTCTTGAGCAGAATCTCTTCCGATTTTGTAACGGTAAAAGGATAATCGATTATGCAAATCAAATAATCGATTATCCTTGCATAAAATCAGCATAATTGATTGCCAATTAAGCAACGGACATCCACCCTTTAACCCCTATTAAAAGAGGTCTTTTGAGATGATTTTAAATACACAATACCTCCCAATATTGATATACATATTGACATTATTTGAGCATCATATTAGAGCTTTTGTTGAGCCATTTGAGAGACAACTTTGAGTTGTTCATAGAGCTAAATTTGTATCTCTTTATCTACTCTTTTGAGAGAGTTCTTGTTGTAAAAGAGAAAGGTGTTTGAAAAGATCATATCTTCTCATTGATTGTCTGGTTTGCTAAGTACCCTCAATCTTAGTGGTTGAAGTCTTGTGGTGCGGTATCCACGAGCAAGGTAAAGTCTTGAGGTGCGGTATCATCGAGCAAGTTGAAGTCTTGTAGAATGTACATCTACGAGCAAGTGTAACGGTTTGTTAGGCACCCGTAAGCTTAACGGAGTTAGTGGAATCTCGAGAGAGTCTCTCGGGGACTGGACTAACCACACGTTGTGGTGAACCAGGATAAATTCGGTGCGTTCTTTCCTTGCTATTTTAATTACCGAATTTATTTTATTCCTGCAATTTTAATTCCGCAATATTTATCAATATTCTCGTGCCACACTATTCAACCCCCCTCTAGTGACGGGCATAAATCCTAACAATTGGTATCAGAGCCTAACACTCTGAAAGCCTTAACCGGTTGAGAGAACGGTATATATATTTTTTTGAATATTGAACGCAGGAATGATGAGCGAAGGACACTCCACCAATAGGCCTCCACTATTTGACGGAACAAATTACACATATTGGAAAGAGCGGATGAGAATCTTCATCCAATCAAATAATTTTCATTTGTGGCAAATCATCAAGAACGGTGAACAAATGCCGACAAAGAAAGTTGGAGAAACCACGGTTCCAAAGGAGGAAGATGAATATGATACCGAGGACATCAAGAAAGTTGAAAATAACGCAAAGGCCGTCAATTTATTATATTGTGCGGTGAATCCGGATGACTATCGGAAAATCTCTTGTTGCACAACGGCCAAGGAGATGTGGGATAAACTCGAGATCACTTATTAAGGTACGTCTCAAGTTCGAGAATCTAAAGTTGATTTTCTAACACATAAATATGAACTCTTTAGAATGAGGGAGAATGAACCCCTCGGTGTTATGTTCGAACGATTCTCAACAATCGTCAACGATCTTCATGCTCTCGGGAAAGTGTACACGAACAAAGATCTTATTGGAAAAATCTTACGAAGTCTTACTCCCGAATGGCGTTCCAAAGCCAATGCCATCCAAGAGTCGATAGGAATCACGGATGTCACAATTGCTGGACTAAGAGGTAACCTCGAAACATATGAAAGCACTATTCTAAATCCCTATCTTAGAAGTAAAAGTTCAAATATTGCCTTCAAAGCCTCATCTTCTAAAAGAGTAGAGGTAAGTGATTCAGAAAGCGATGATGATATTATTTCTAATGATATAATTGAAAAGTTTTATAAGTTTATGAAGAAGGATATAAAGAAGGAAGAACCAAGTCCTTCATGCCAAAAGTGTGGAAAACATGGTCACACCAAATCACATTGTCCTAAATCCAAGGACAACAAAAAGAAGAAACACCATAGGCGCGTAACATGGGATTCGGATAGCTCGGGCGACGAAATCGCCGCTCTATGCCTCATGGCCAACGAGGAAGAAGAGGTAAGTAATTCCAACTCTTACTCGTTTGAAGAAATACAAAATGCCTATGATGAATTATATGGTGAATTTGTTAAAGCTTCCAAAACCATAAAAGAATTGAAGAAAACACTTTCTTTGCAAGAAAAAAATTTTGAGAAAACACTTTCTTTGCAAGATAAAGATTTTAAAAACAACCTTCTTTAAAAGAAAAAGATTTTGAAAAATTGACTTGTGACAATGAAAAACTAAAAGAAGAAAATGATCTTTTAGAAAATGACAATACTGTTCTTAAAAATAAAATAAAAATTTTAGAAGAAGAAAATAGATTTTTGGAAAATGAAAATGTCGATCTCAAAAATAAAATCAAGGAGATGAATGAAGCCTCTTTAATTGTTCAAAGTTCAAATTGTTCTTCTTGTAGCTCTTTGAAAATAGAGAACGTAGAACTTAGAAATACACTAGAAAAATGTAGTGTAAATGATTCTAAAACAAGTGAAGTAATTAAAAAGGATGATAGAAATGAGGTTAAACCAGCTAGACACAATTCTAGGAATTTTATTAATGAGTCTAGAATGAATAATTTTAGATCACCTAGAAATGACTCTAGGAATTTCAACGCTTCTAGGAATAACAACTTTAGATCACCTAGAACGCATTTGGCTCAACCAAGACATATGCACAACCTGAACGTTATATGTCATTATTGTAACCGGGTAGGACACATTGCACCCGTATGTTTTGCTAAACATAGAAATTCATATTTTGATTATGATTATTATTTGCCTAACCCCCAAGGACCCAAAAGAAGTTGGGTACCGAAAACCTATTTTTAGGTACGTTTGCAGGTGTGCTTGAAGACTACAAAATCGTAGTAGATGCACCAAGCACGAAACCTTATTGCATCAAGGGGGAATTTCGGTTAGTTATCGTATGTTTGATAAAAACGTAATAGTTGATATGTGCTAACATTTGATATTAATTATTTTTATTGATTCATGTTTTGATAACTTTTATTTTGAACAACAAGTGGTATCAATTATTTTAAATGATTGATTCATGTTTTGATGAATATTTTTAGTTTAAATAACAGTTGGTATATTTGCGAAAAATGACCGTTATTATGGTTGGTATATTTCTACTAACTTTTGGTATTATTCTATGTCGATATGATTTTTTTTAATCTAACAATTGGTATCGTCAATGTATATTCCTTATTATACTTCCTACTTTATTCTTGACACTAATAGTTGGTATTCCCAAACGGGGAAGTGTCGATAAGGGAAGGTAGCCTTTGTATACTCTGTTTGCTAATGCCAAAAGGGGGAAGAATTTAGACGATATGCATCGAATAAGGGGGAATGTCTTCACCTTCTAGTATGCTTTAATTGAGGGGAATATTCAATTAAGGGGGAATTATATTGTTATTAAATTGTTTACATGAATTGTATGTTGAAATATAGCATGAATTTAGGGGGAATCCGATATGCATATCTCCTGTTGTTTGTCATTATCAAAAAGGGGGAAATTGTAGAAAATCACTCTATCTATGATATGTGCGCTTTGGTTGCATGAGCATGATTTTCAGGTATAGGTTTTGATGAATGACAAACAATGAAGTCAGTGCCAAACAACGATATTATATGACAAACAATCAAGATTGAATGCCAAGAAGCATATTGATGACGGAATTGCATAGACAAGCCAAGGACGAGTTCAAAAGTTCAAGACCAAAGACCCAAGGCGTAGGTCGTTAGGTAGAACAAATGTAAGAGCAACGTTTAAAGTTATCTCGTCTTTTGGCTCAACATAGGTCACCATAAATATGCATAAAATCAGTTTACCAAATCATATTTATCATAAATATATTTTAAATACTTCAAATAAAATGATTTTAACGTTTTCATTTTAACCAAAATGGTTTTTGAAGTAAGTTTTCAATTCTGGTATATTCTGGTATATTACATAGGTTATCATTAATATGCATAAAATCATTTTATTAAATCATATATATCATAAACATTTTTAATATACTTCAAACAATGATATTAACGTTTTCATTTTAACCAAAATGGTTTTTGAAGTAAGTTTTCAATTCTGGTATACTGTGGTATACACAGTGTATATCAATGCTATATAATCGATTATATTTCTTAAATAATCGATTATCTTGTATCCGTTGCCAATGTTTTGAACACTGGAACAAAATAATCGATTATGCCATCCAAAGAATCGATTATTCTTGAGCAGAATGTCTTCCGATTTTGTAACGGTAAAAGGATAATCGATTATCCTTGCAAAAAATCATCATAATTGATTGTCAATTAAGCAACGGACATCCACCCTTTAACCCCTATAAAAAGAGGTCTTTTGAGATGATTTTAAATACACAACACCTCCCAATATTGATATACATATTGACATTATTTGAGCATCATTTTAGAGCTTTTGTTGAGCCATTTGAGAGACAACTTTGAGTTGTTCATAGAGCTAAATTTGTATCTCTTTATCTACTCTTTTGAGAGAGTTCTTGTTGTAAAAGAGAAAGGTGTTTGAGAAGATCATATCTTCTCATTGATTGTCGGGTTTGCTAAGTACCCTCAATCTTAGTGGTTGAAGTCTTGTGGTGCGGTATCCACGAGCAAGGTGAAGTCTTGAGGTGCGGTATCCTCGAGCAAGTTGAAGTCTTGTAGAGTGTACATCTACGAGCAAGTGTAACGGTTTGTTAGGCACCCGTAAGCTTAACGGAGTTAGTGGAATCTCGAGCGAGTCTCTCGGGGACTGGACTAACCACACGTTGTGGTGAACCAGGATAAATTCGGTGTGTTCTTTCCTTGCTATTTTAATTACCGAATTTATTTTTTTCCTGCAATTTTAATTCCGCAATATTTATCAATATTCTCGTGCCGCACTATTCACCCCCCCTCTAGTGACGGGCATAAATCCTAACAAATACTACATATAAAATTATTACCAAATTAAATGCACAATGTATTTAACCTTTTATTTAAAATACCATTACTTCTGAACAATCAGATTTCCTTAAAGGAAGGCGTGTTGTTGATAATGCAATAATATTTCACGAAATACTACACAACTTTAGGAAAAAGAAAGGTAAAATGTAAAATTTTCTACTAAAATTAGACTTGGAAAAGGCCTTTGATAAAATGGAATAGGATTTCATCAAAGAAACGTTACATTTCTTTAATTTTCCAACGACACGCAATTCTCTTATCATGTCTTGTATTACAACTACGTCAATTTCCATCCAGATAAACAGCCGCCCATCCCCTTTCTTCCAACCTACACAGGGTATTCGACAAGGAAATCCCTACATCTTCATATTATGTCTAGAACAAATCTCTCGGAAAATAGACCAACTACTGGTTTACCAACGATAGAAAGCCTTCAAACTTTCCCATAATGGACCACTAATATCCCACTTATTATTTGCAGACAATATAAAATTAACATCTCAAATAACCACCTCCACGGTACACTCCATAATTTATACACCTACCACCTTTATTCAAAATTCAGGTCAAAGTATCAATTTCCAAAAATCTAAAATCTTCTTTTCCAAAAACACTTCCATTTCAGACAAACACTTTGTTTTTTCGTCCTTTAATATGAAGGAATGTACCACCTTCATCAAATACTTGGGGTTTCCCATATTTGTAAAACGACTCACTGTAAATGATTTTCAATACATCCTTGATAACTTCAAAACGAGATTATTAGGGTGGAAATAAAAATTTCGATCCATGGCAGGTACAACTACCTTAATTGATTCAAGTCTAAACACCTTACCTAAACATGTGATGCAATACATTAAAATGCCTTCTAAAGTCATCTCTCGAATGAACCATTACCAAAGAAATTTTTATGGGGCAGCACTATTCACAAAAAAAAAAACAAATTCACTTAGTTAAATAGGAAGTAGTTCAAAGACCCAAACGACATGGGGGGACTAGGCATTCAAGTCTTAGTTACTAAGAATAATGCGCTAGGAAATCTAGCATGGAGATTATTTAAAAATACAAACTCTCTCTGGGCATCCATACTACTCAACATTTATATACATAGGAATTTAGGAACTCATGGTTCACCCACCTGGAGAAATATTCTACTAGGATGGAACCTATGCCAAATCGGGCTTTTTTGGCGCATTGCACGAGGCACAAATATAAATATGTTGCACGAATTGTGGATAGGACCTAATATAACTCTTCGTCACTTCATTCATGAACTTTTGCAGCTCCATGAATGTCAAAACACCATTATCCATTATATCAACAATAATGCAATTGACACATCCTCCTTAACCTTCACTTTACCTGATCACATTAATTCCCTAATATCAAAATGTTTTATCCCAACATTAACAACTCAGCAAGCAACTGATACACTCATCTGGAGATTAACTCCCAATGGCCAGTTTACATTTAAATCACTACACATAGCTCCACAATACCCTCATTACTGGCTTTGGCAACTGAATCTCCAACCAAAAATAATTCACTTTTTTGGTTAGTATCACATCAACTCTTACAAACTGCCTCTTAGCTATACTATATAAAGGTTACATTATCTAACACATGTACTCTATGCTATCAGCACATTGAAACTATTAACCTCTTCTATTCCACTGCCTGTGGACAAATACCATGTGGGCACAACTACAGTTGACTACCTACCTTCAACGCAGTACCACAAATCTTTTAACACCTATTTAGACAATCCACTACATAGTCCAACATGCGAAGGACTTACCTTATCAATTACCCCCAACCACTCTTATCCCTCATATTGAGTGGCATATATGAAAGTTAAGGAACTACTATATTTTTAATAACCAAACTAATAAACCACCACCCTCTACAAAGCAACTGATTTCCCAAGTAGTAGAATTCCATTATCATATTAATCAAACCGAGAAAGCTCATAACACAAAGCATATACTACACCAATGCATATTAAATGGCACCCCATGCAGTGGGAACTACTAAACTTAACACAGACGAAGCGTCCAAAACAAACCCTACTACCAATGGGTTTGGATGAATTTTCAGAAACTCAACAAGAAATTGTTTAATAGGATTCATGGGCTCTTTCTCAACAGGAAATTCCTCATGCATGGAATTAAAAGCCTTACCACAAGGTTTACAAATTGAACAACAACATTAACTGACATCATCAGAAGTAAATGTGGATTCTACAGAGGTAATAATAATGCTTTGTAATGATAATCTTCATTACACATCCTCTATAATGGAATGCAGGTACTTACTCCAGCAGCTGAGTAATCCACTGATCACTCACACATTCAGGGACAAAAATTATGCAGTACATTATCTGGCTTAGCAAGGCTCAGTTGCTTAAGCTCAGGATGACATAACTATTTTCACTCAACCACCATACTTTTTGTTACAACAAATACTAGTTGATCAAGTAAGGTCTTCCTATGAGCATCTTGTGAAACTGTAATCCAACTGATTTGGATAACCCTTTTTGTAATAGTCTGCAAGTAGCTCCTAGTAATGTTACTACTTAATTAATAGAATTTCTTTTGACGACCAAAAAAAAATCGTCTCATGTTTATTGAATGGGATTTTATATTTTTAAATTGATAATTATTTACTACAAATTATTTTAGTGCTTTCAATTATTTTTTAGAAGTTTATTTACTACTTTTTACGAATTAAATGGGAAAGGGGGCTATTTAACTAATAGCCAGATTTGGCCTTCTAATTTAGCCCGATTAAACCCACTACCCAACCTAAATAAAACCATTCCAAAAACCCAAGCCCAATCCCTAATCTATTCGACTCAATTGGTATTAAATTTTGGTCGTTGATCAGTTTTGATCAAGTCCACATTCGTTCTTACCAAATTAAACCAAATGACCCCCCCAAAACCCCTCGCATTCCTCACTTGTCTCGATCTCTCTATCTCTTGTTATCTCTAGAACATCCCCACTTCCCCTCTGCTCTGCTGAGTTTCCCTCACCTTCTCTGGCTACCTCTTGGCCTAAATCCATGGTGGTCTCACCACCTACCAGCATTCCATGGTTCATACACACTTGGTTGCTAAAGTTTCATAGTCCGACAACGAAGAATCTTCATCCAGACGTTGTTTGATTCAAAGGCGCTCGACCTTGTTTACCCTTTCAGCTAAGTATCCCGCTTTTTCCTTGAGGGGAGCCAAGTTTTATGGCTATCTCCAGCATTGCTCTGATAAGCCATGTCTGTTTCGAGCCCGGCTTCGAATCCTTTTGCTTAAATCTATCAAGCCTTTCTCACAGTTAGGGTTCCTCTGAAACCCTAGCTTTTGAGGTTCTTCTATTATCTTTAGATATGTTCTATATCTGTGTTATTCCTAAAATTTTAAACAATTTTTTTATATTTCTTTCAAAAGTATGCTTTCAGAACCTTTATATTTTTCCTATTCTAGGGTTTTTCTTTTTGAGTTATTTAGATGTTTCTTCTACTGTGTTCTTTATGTGTTTCTCCTACTATGTTTCTTCTACTTGTGCTTGTGTGCTTCTTCTACTATCTTTCCTGTTAAGTTTCTCCTACCATGTTCTTATCAGTTTCCTCTACTGGTTTTATATGTTTCTCTATATTCTTCTTTGTGTGTTTCTCCTACTATGTTTCTTCTATTGTGTTTGTTCTATTGTGTTAATATTAAGTTTCCTATACTATGCTTCTTTATATGCTTCTCCTACTATGTTCTTGTTAATTTTATTCTAATATGCTTCTTGATATGATTCTCCTATTCTTATTAGTTTGTTTCACTAGGTTTCTTATTAATTCTTCTACTATGTTTCTTTGAGTTCTTCTACTATGTTTCGCATGTTATTATTTTACTATTCTACTCATGAGTTCCTGCTATTGAAAGAGCATGTTGAAGGTCTCAATTCCATTCTGAGACCTCTGAACATGTTTCGATTTGTATCCTTTTCCTCGATGACATGTCCTCTCATATCTACATTAGATTGATGGTAAAACCCTATAATTTGGAGGGTTCATCCAAGTTTGAGAACATTGGCTATGTGATATGCTTGTTCTACGTCTTTGAAATTATCTGATT
This sequence comes from Nicotiana benthamiana, assembly GCA_034376525.1. Taxonomy (NCBI): domain Eukaryota; kingdom Viridiplantae; phylum Streptophyta; class Magnoliopsida; order Solanales; family Solanaceae; genus Nicotiana; species Nicotiana benthamiana. Next base: position 88,660,073 of record CM067337.1, on the reverse strand, counting down.
TATGAAACCCTAGCTATTTCGAGTTTCTGAATTTGTCTCATTTGTTGCTCAACTGAGTCTTGAAATCGTTGTTTCAATCTCTATCTTTAAGCGATTCTGATTCTCTACTAAACTCTTCTAAGGTCTTTATACAGGATCCATTGTATTCTATTTGATACTATCTCTCTTCTACATTGTTGACCTATCTGACTACTATGTCTCTATGATCTGCTACTTACTCATTTTGCAATTTCATGATGTCTTTCTTTGCCCTAAATTTAGCCTAGCATATTTGTGTGCTCTTTATATATGTGTTGAACTTCCCTCTAAAAGGGCTTTCAATTATGATTAATTTCAAACATCCTTTGTATAAGTTTGATTGATTTCTTTCCTTGTTTGTTGATTTCCATGTGACTCTATTTCAGTCAAAAACATTCCTTTGCTTTTCTGACTCGGTTCATTCATGGACTAGTGATTACAAAATATCTTATCCGGGATTTACTATCTACTAAGTAATTTTTCACCTTATTTATGTAACCATGTTTTTCAAAGTTTTTCCCTTAAGTAATTTCTTATGTATTTACCCTTAATTGCCTACTTTGCACAAAACGCTTATTTGATCTCTTTCCTTAAATAATTTACTTACTCATTAGCATTATTGATTGATTTTAATTGATACCCAGATCCTTAATTGTTCTCTTACCTTATTTCTGCAAGTTTTTCACACTATAAATATATGACTCTTTCATTAACAAACATCATCACCGGTAGTTTTTCTAAACTTACACTTACACTCAAAGTATTCTCTTTTGTTTTATTATATTGCGGCTTGTTGCAGGACCTGTTGCTTGTTTTATCTCTATTTGCTTCTTGGAAACTAGTATGTCCTGATTTAGGTTTTAGAACCACAACAATGTGTTTCTTTACTGCTTTTGCATCCCTATATACTGCCTATGTATTGTTCAACACTCATTCTAGCATACTGATTTCTTGCTGCATGTTCTACTATGAATCCAAAACCCTACCCCTGATGTGTTTAACCTATTGTATGAAGCATGGCAATACTACAAGTTATTGTCCATGAATTAAATTTTGATCCCCTAGGATCCTAGCCTCTAATAACATGTGTTCTGGCAGACTTATAGGTATGCTAGCACTCTTTATTGTTGGGCATGCCTAGAGTCTGCCCTTGCCTAAGAAATAGGCCCTTTACAATGTCCATATTCCCCTGAACCCCTTATGTGTGATTATTTGTAGTTGTTTCCCTCTGCTTTTCCCTTTTAGCATTCTGATCTGCACTTGCACACTTTCTTTGGTTTTAGCTTCTGACCCTTTCTTGTGAATCTTGCCTTGGGACCCTCTGAGTTCCCTCCGAACTTGGACACTTGAGGGTTGGCCTTTCCACAATGCACTTTTCCCAATATGATAACACATTTGGTGAGCATTTCCCGGAGTTCCTTTGAGACTCTAAGGAATCTGTGATACACTCAAATAGAAGAAAGGCTTTGCATCATGATGTCATGGAGATGGTTTACCTCATATTTCAGACATGAAGTCTGAATTAGGCTCTCTTTGGTTGTACTTTTACTTATATTTTATAATGTACTTTTTACTTTATTTCGAGCTGTAATAATTTGTAATAAAACTATCGGGGTGGTTAGTAAAAAGGGGTTGTAACTATGTATGCCGAAAGGGTCAATACCATGCCTATAGGTATTCTAAATCTACATACATATAGAAATCATGCCTACAGGTCCTTCTGGATCCTGTATATCAATTTTTATCCAAAAGTCTAAATTCTGCATTTGCATATAGAAAATATTCTTATAGGTCCTGCTGAATCATGTATATCCATTTTCATCTACGCATCATGTTTATATGGCTTAAACAACTTTTGCACTTAGACAACATGTTCAAAATTTCTTCACTTAGATATCATGTTCATAAGTTTAAAACGAGTCTTATGTAGCTTATACCATGTTCAAAAATCAAATATGCATAGATATCATGCCTATAGGAACTCTTATTTGAATTTGAGCCGTTTCATTCAAATATGGAAATAAAATCAGTAACAACGGGTACTATTAGCTGTAGAACCTATAATCTTTGTTAAAAATGGCCTTTCTTTTTAAAATGTGACTACCCTTTAACCAATACGTCGCCAGTTTACTTTAAACCTTGTTATATTGTTGCTTTCTGAATTCAGTAGATACCATGCCTATAGGATCTTTGTCCAACTCATAGGCAAGCCTTAGGGTAAAATTATAAATTAAATCCCTTCCATTATTGACTACAACCAACGGGAAGGACTAATTTGGGCTTCTTATCTTGATTATATAAAAAATAAGTCTGCCTTAAACTTTAAGCTCATGCATGATTAGTGCTTAATCAGAACTTAACTAGTATGTGTAAGTCATGCTAATTATGTATTTCTTTGTTTAAAGGGGGTATATCTGAGAATTCGCTTGTTATGTGTCCCCCCCCCCCCCCCCCCAACTTTCTATTAATATTTTATATCTCGCCTTAGAATATTTTCCTATAAAACCACAAATAAGCCTAACATCCCTCCCCTTTAGGATTAGTATTCCTAAATGCCCCCGCAATTGATAAGATTGGGACGGGTAATAGTATGCAATAAGTAAACGAGACCATTCCACACTTTAATACCTAACATGGCGGGAATGGTAGATATGGATATGATGACAACGTGTAGCCCCTCATTGAGGAGTGATTACCGGGCATTGTATGGGGTGATCCATATTGTTAATAATCCTAGAACCCCCTTTCCCTTATTTCTTGTGTCTTTGAAAAGAATTTCAAACTCTTCCTTTTAATCAGCTTTCTTTTAGTTCTTTCCAAGTTTTATTGTTTTTAGACCCTTATGTGAAAACCCACTCTTATTTGGAGTTTTATTTGTCTACGTTTGCATCTGAATTCACCATAATAGTCTGGTCGGGAACCTCACTAGCGGATTCCAAGGGGAGCCTAACACCTTCCCCTTAGAATAATTTCAGGGCCTTACCCTATCTCTGGTTACTCAAATCAAATCTCTCTTGGTATCCTAATGCACCCTATCATTAGGTTGCGACTCTTCTAATAAAACCCAATTCCCAAAAGGAATGAGTTGTCCTTCCAAATGTCACCAATCCAATTTTGCGAGAAAAAAGGGGCACGACAGTATCATATAGATAATTCATATGTTGTATACTTCAGCATAATGTAGTTGGAAAAGAATCTAGCTTATGAGGAAAATTCAGTGTCCGGTTTTGATAGGCAAGTTCGCAAGCTCGGGTCTATGAACGTCGCATCAGTGAAGGTTAAGTGGAGAGATGCACTGATTGAGGAGGAAACATGGAAAACCTAGCATGGTATGCGGAGTAGATATTCTCACATTTTGTCCTTTTAGCTATAATTCTAAACCTGTTCGAGGACGAACATTTGTTAAAGACGGGGAGAATGTAACAAACTAGCTATTTTGTATATATGAGCTCCAATTTTCTATTTGATGCTTCCTATATGCTTTATAATGTTTTCGTGACTTGTGGGAATTTTTGGTTTGGTTCTAGAAAGCCTTCGGAATGAATTAGGAGACCTAGTTCTATTTTTGGAAGCTTAAGTTGTAAGAGCTGCCTGAGTTTTGACTTTCATCTAAGAGACCTTGGATTAAAGATTTTACAGTTTCAGTAGGTTCTTATGGTGATTTTGAACTTCGGTGCACTTTCGGATTTGGATTTGGAGGTTCCTGGATATTTTGCCTCTATTTACTGAAAGGTTACAATTTAAAGGTTTGGAGAGATCCTAAGTTTGATCGGGAGTTGAATTTAATGATATCAGGTTTTGATTCTTGGTTTGGAACTAGTAATTGTCATTTGGAACTTGTATGTAATGTTTGATTGTAATCCGTATTGGCTAAGCTCAAATCAGACGCTTCTTTTGAAGTTTAGAAGTACTTAAACTTAAGGAAAGTTCAACTTGTATTTTGATCTTTGATTCGTTAATGGGATGTTATTATATTTGTTTGGGGGGTTTGGATAGGTTTAGGGAGTATTAATGGAGTTATTGGTATGACTGGACGGGGTCCCAAGTGGATTGTATAGGTTTCGGATCACTGGAAGCAAGTTCAGAGTTGGCTAATTCTGCTTATGTTTAGTGTTGGCTTAATTTGAGTAATTGTGCTTCGCTTTATTTTTGAGACCTTGGATAGGTCCATATAGTATTATTGGATCGTAATAACACCTAATCCAACCAGCTAAGCGAGCCAAGCAATAAAAATATAGATCGAACTGAAGATCACCTAATAGATAATTATATAAGAATGTGAAGATTAAGTTGGAAAAGTTGACCAAGATTGAATTTTATGTATTTGACCTCATGTTAAAGATTTGATGCTTCCATTAGGTTTGGATAGTGATTTTTTGACGTGGACAAATGCCTGAATTTGCATTTGGATGGTTGTAGAAGCTTTCAGTACTAATTTGTGAAAGTTGAAAATTTGAAGGTTTGGAATGTTTCAGTACCAAGAGTTGACTTTGAGGATATTAGGTTCGAATTGTAGTTTCGGGAGTTCGAATATGTTAGTTATGTCATTGGAAACTTATATGCAAAGTTTTGTTTCATTCCGGATAGGTTAGTCTTGAATTGGACGCCTGGTTTGAAGTTTGAAGTTTATGAACTTAAGAAATTGATCTTAAAAGAATATTCATGGTTTTGATGTTGTATGTGTCATTTAAGGCCACTAATAGGTCCATGTTATTTTTTAGGATTTGTTAGCATGTTCAAATAGGGTTCCGAGGGGCTCGTGTGAGTTTCGGGGTGGTTTCGAACCCTTCTTAGGTCATTTTCAATTGTTGGTTTCATAGCGATCGCAGATATTAAAATGGAAAAATTCGATATATGAATTATGTTTGTGAAGGAAGATTGGCGTTCTTCGAAGAAAAAATTCTACTGTCACTGAGATGACGTTGGAAGCTTATATATATCTATAAGAAATCTGGAGATGATCCAAAAACAAAAGTTGCAGCACTTTGTTTATAGTTTTCAGTATACTAAACCTTTTGTCATTTGTAGTTATGTGCAAAAAGTTATCGTCGTTATACTATAAGCTGTCTGGAAATAGTTTAGGAAGGTAATGGAATTTGGAATCACGATTGCGAGGTTTGTGACCGCGATCATGAAGAAGGACCACTGTCACTGTAACGATCTGACCATTCATTTTGCTTTCTAGATCCATGTTCCTTAACTAAGACTCCTTCTATATGCTTTTACGATTTTATGACTTCCAGGGATGTTTAGTTCGGGTTTGAATGGGATCAGTTTAAAGTCAGAAAAACTTAGTTCCTTAATACTAGCTTAAAATTTTTATGTTTTACTTAAGTCAAAATTTTGAGTAAACGACCTCGGAACCGGGATTTGACGGTTCTAATAGCTTCATATGATGATTATGAAATTGAACATATGTTCGAATCAGGTTTCAGATGACCCGTGGGTAAACGAATAAAATGAATTAATTTAACTTTTGTCGACGTTTTGGGTAAACGGACCCGGACCCGTGATTTGACGGTCCCGCAGGATTTGTAGAAAAACTTGGGACTTGGCTGTTTGCCTAGAATCAATTTCCGATGTTCCAAGCCCGAGAAATAAAATATTGAAAGAAATTATTTTCTGAATTATTTATAAGGTTTCGAAATGATTTTTTATTAGAACATGTTGGTATCGGGCCCATATTTTGGTTTCGGTTTCCAGTAAAGGTCATACATATAATTAAAGATAGTTTTGTGAATATTGGTAAAAAGTGGAATCCACTTGACATGATTCGGACCTTAAATTCAAATTTGATTAACAAGGAAGTTTTGAGAAATGGAGGTTTAATTCGATGTTCATGATGTTTTTTGGTTATTTGAGTACACGAATAAGTCCGTAGGATGTTTTTGAGGTTGTGTATATATTTGGTTTTGAGCCCTGAGGGCTCGGGTGAGTTTTGGATAGGCAACGGGGTGAAATTTTGTACTTATGGAAATGCAGGCCTGCAAGCTTCGCATTTCCCAAACTTTTTCGCAATTCCCAGGCTTCACATTTCCAATACCCCCTTCACTTTTCCCAGGTTCCCATTTCCCAAACTTTCTTCGCAATTCTCAGGTTCGCATTTCCCAAACTTCTTTCGCAATTCCCAGGCTTTTCGCATTTCCTAAACTTTTTTCGCAATTCCCATTTTCGCATTTCCCAAAAATTTTTCTCAATTCTCAATCCAACAAGGTTGGTTCGCAATTGCGAACCCCTACTTGCAATTCCCATATCAGAGACCTGCAACTTTTATATTTAAATGATTTTAAGTCCTATTTTTCATATTCTCTCAAACACAAACACACTTTGCCGATTTTTTCAAAGATTTCTGCTTCTCCAAATTAATGGTAAGTCATTTTTAACTAGTTTTCTTCAGCCATTAACCTCTTTTAGCCAGATTTCATCTTAAAAGCAAAGATTTTCATGGGAGAAATTGGGTGTTTTCAATAGAACCTAGTTCTTTCAAAATTTTGGGGATTTTGACCTCGATTTGAGGTCTGGTTTCAAAACAAATTATATATTTGGGTTTGTGGGGTAATGGGTAATCCGTTTTTGGTTTGAACCTCGGGTTTTGGCCATGTAAACCCAGAGGCGATTTTTTACTTTTTGGGTAAAATATTGGAAAAATTATTTTCATGCATTGATATTGATTCATTTAGCGTTTAGTGAAGTGGTTAAGTAACTTGTGACTAGATACGAGCGAATTGATGGTGGAATCAAGGGGTAAAGCTATAATTGAATTGTGAATTGCGTTAATGGCATCGAGGTAAGTGTTTGGTCTAACCTTAGCTTGAGGGATTAGAAGTTGAGTCTTATTTGCTACGTGGTAATTGTTAAGTAGGATGTATAGGCATGTTGACAAGTATCTATACATTGGTGTCTAGCATGCCTGTGAGTCTTCATATTGTGATTATCATGACTTCGTTGTATCTTTCTTACCTTGGTGATGGTTGCAAATTGTTGTATAAATTTTGTGGAAAGAATTGTAACCTATGAACATTGAGGAGCGTTGGCTAAAGTTGTATAACGAATTGTGAAAGTATAAGTGACAAATGAACTTTTAGATCATTGGCTCGAGTTGTGAACTGCTTTGTGAAGGTATAAGTGATAATTGAACCTCTAGAGCATTGGTTCGAGATGTGAAGTGAATTGTGAAGTAAAAATGAGAAAGAAAAGAGATCATTATGTTGTTAGCCATGACGGGCTATTGTTGATTTATTTGTTATCTCCCTTGTCGGGATGTGGACATTATTGATGTTGTTCCATTGCCGAGATTTAATTGTTGATTCGTCGTTCCCTTGTCAAGATTCTTGTTGCATATTTCCTTTCCCTAATGTTTGTGTTATTATTTGGGTAAGGAAGAGAGTTAAAAGGTGATGCCATACATTGTTTGTTTAATGAGGAAATAGTGTAAAATGCGAAGGCTTATGCTATGTCGTACGATGTACCATTCCTTGCCTATTTTAATGATTCTTATGGTGAGAACGAGAGTAAAAGAACTAAGGATGATGCCATGCAATTGTCCTTGATTTTTCCTGATTCTTGATAATAATTGAGTTAAGTTGTCCATTACGTTTATTTACTGATTTTCTGTTGTAACTTGATTTTATTTCGAGATTACAGATTTCCTTACCCTATTTGTCTTGTGATTGTTGTTTGGGTGAGGAAGATCGTAAAGCACGAAGGGTGATGCCGTGTATTATTTTGGTGAGAGAGTGTTAAAGCATGAAGGGTGATGCCGTGTATTGTTTTGGTGAGAGAGTAAAAGAACGAAGTGTGATGCCATGCACTTGTATTTGATTTCCTAATTTTTATTGATAACTATGTTACGGTTTCTCCACACTAAATTACTAGTTTCCTCTTGATACTTATTGTTTCCCCGTAGCATGTTTTCCCTTCCGTACTTTGATGTATATGAATGTTTCTTTCTCTACTTCTTTTACACTATATATATAGTTAAAATTTCATAGGTTTATTTTGGTAGTCTGGTCCTAGCCTCGTCACTACTTCGCCGAGGTTAGGCTAGGCACTTACCAGCACAAGGGGTCGATTGTGATGATAGAACGCTCTACACACTTTTGTGCAGGCTTCAGTGTTATAGACTTAGGACTATAGTAGGATTACTGATTCTTATTTATCAGGAGACCCGAGGTAGTCCTGCAGGCATGGGTAGGCCATAGTGTCTCCCTCTAGCCTTGTTTTCTTTTTCATTTTCCTTATATTTCAGAATAGTTTATTATTATGTCTTCAAACTTTGTGTGTAGTAAATCTTAGACCATCTGTGAAACTGTGACACCACTTTTGGGTAGTTGAGACTCTAACAGTTGTATTAGATTCATGTTCACCTCTTTTTTTCCGCTTCTTTTAAATTTCGATGTTTGAATGTTATTACTTCGCACTGTTAATTTATATAAAATGGGTAAAAAGGTAAACTGTACAATTAATTGGCTTGCCTAGCTCGTATTAGTAGGCCTTATCATGACTCACAAGGGTGGGAAATATGGGTCGTGATAAGTTTGTATTAGAGATCTAGGTTACATGAGTCTCACAGTTTACAGGCAGGCTTAGTAGAGTCTGAGGGATCAGTAAAGAGAGGTCAGTATTTATCTCCAAGAGGCTACAGAGTGGGGAAAAACTTTCCATTCATTCTTTCCTATCATGTGATTTTGTTCTCTCAATGCTAAATTGAAACCTCTACTCTTATCCTTTCGCGAATAAAGAGGTCATGTACCACTTCTTCAGCTGGGAAACATCACAGACCAGTGATAGTTCAGCTACATCTTTGAAGGTTTTGTGGAGGTTGGATAAGTTTCCCCAAGCTCTTCACTATTACATTCAGTTGTGTATCTAAGAGGATCCCCAGGATTATCAAGGCAGTTGTCATGAGGTTCTCAAAACATGGGGATAGTTGAGACTAATAGGGTCGATTTTGCTACTTTTCGCTTGTCTAGATCCGCCAGGACTTAGTGGAAAGATTATATCGTGGCTAGAACAGTCGGATCGCCAGCTTCAACTTGGGAGCAGTTCATGCAGCTATTTTTTGATAAGTTTCTCCACATCACTCTAAGAGAGGTATTAGAGGGGAGGTAGAGGTATTAGAGGTGGAGGTAGAGATGCTAAAGGTGGAGGTAAAGGTATTATTCTGGTTTGTGATCGAGATGCTCTAGTTTTATTTGGCATCGTATCTGATCATACCTAGTGATTATTTGAGTTCCCCTATTTATGTTTCTACTCCTGAGGGAGATTTATATTGACCGTGTTTATCAGTCGTGTTTGGTTACTCTCCGTGGTTTCCAGACTAGCTGATTTGTTGTTACTCAGCATTGTTGATTTTGATATTATCTAAGGCATGGATTCGTTGTCTCCCTATTATTCTATTCTTGATTGTAATACCAAACTGTGACGCTGGCTATGGCAGGTGTACCACGTGTTGAGTGGAAGGGTACCTTAGGTCATACCCCTAGTAGAGTTATTTCTTTCATCAAGGCTCACTGTATGGTTAAGAAGGGGTATGTCACATATTTAGCTTATGTGAGAGATATTAGTGTTGATACCCGTTCTGCTGATTCGGTCCCAGTAGTGCGGGATTTTCTCGATTTGTTTTCAGCTGATCTTCCAAGGATGGCCTTATAAATATATTTATTTTGGCATTGATCTATTGTCGGGTACTCAGCCCATTTCTATTCTTCCGTATCGCATGGCTCCTCTTAAGTTGAATAAGTTGAAGGACCTGTTAAAGGAATTGCTTGATAAAGGTTTTATTCGGCCTAGTGTTTCGCCTTGGGGTGCTCCTATCTTGTTTGTTAACAAAAAGGATGGTTCTATGCATATGTGTATTAATTATCGCCAGTTGAATAAGGTTATAATGAAGATCCATTATCCTTTTCCTCGTATTGATGATTTGTTTAATCAGCTTTAGGGCGCACAGATGTTTTCTATGATTGATTTGCACTTAGGTTACCATCAATTGAAGATTCGTGAGCCAGATATCCCGAATACTCTTTTCAGGACTCGGTATGGTCATTACGAGTTCCTTGTAATGTCATTTGGGCTGACCAATGCTACAACATCTTTCATGCATTTGATGCACAGTTTATTCCAACCATTTCTTGACTCTTTTTTCATTGTCTTTATTGATAACATTCTGGTATATTCCTAGTGTTGGGAAGATCATGGGAAGCACTTGAGGACAGTGCTTCAGACTCTGAGGGAAAAGAAATTATATGCAAAGTTTTCAAAGTGAGTTTTGGTTAGACTCTGTGGCGTTCTTGGCCCACGTGGTATCGAGTGAGGGTATTCGAGTGGATCCGAAGAAGGTAGAGGCGGTGCGGAGTTGGTCCAGACTATTCTCAACAATAGAGATTCGCAGTTTCCTTGGCTTGGCGGGTTACTACCATCATTTTATGGAGGGGTTTTCATCAATCGCATCCCCTATGACTAGACTAACCTAGAAGAGTGCTCCCTTCCAGTGGACGAAAGAGTGTGAGGCAAGCTTTCATAAGCTTACGATAGCTTTGACTACGGCCCCAGTTTTGATATTTCCTACAGGTCCAGGTTCCTATTCTGTCTATTGTGATGCCTCAAGAATTGGCCTTGGAGCGATATTGATGTAGGATGGTAGGATGGTTACCAATGCGTCCAGGCAGTTAAAGATACATGAAAAGAATTATACTGCCCATGATCTTGAGTTAGTTATCATTGTTCACACTCTGAAGATTTGGCGTCATTATCTGTACGGTGTGCCATGTGAGATTTATACTCACCATCGGATCTTGCTGCATTTATTCAAGCAAAAAGATCTAAGTTTGTGCTAGAGAAGGTGGTTAGAGTTGCTGAAGGATTATGACATCACTATTTAATATCACCCGGGCAAGGCCAATGTAGTGGCTGATGCCTTGAGTCGCTGAGCAGAGAGTTTGGGGAGTTTGGAATATTTACCAGCATCGGAGAGGTCTATGGTGATAGATGTTCAGGCCCTAGCCAGCCAATTTGTGAGATTGGATCTTTTAGAGCCCAGTCAGGTTTAGCTGGCACGGTTTTTTCGTCTTCATTATTTGATCGTATCAGGGAGTGGCAATATAATGACCCTTATTTGTGTGTCCTTAAGGACAAGGTTTAGTGTGGTGATGCCACTCATGTGACCATTAGCAAGCACGAAGTATTGAGGATGCAGGGTCGGGTTATGTTGATGGGCTTCGAGAGTTGATTCTAGAGGAGGCTCACAGTTCCTGGTATTCTATTCATCCGGGTGTTGCGAAGATGTATTAGGACTTGAGGTAAATCTATTGGTTGAGGTCGATGAAGAAAGATATAGCTAGTTTTGTAGCTCGGTTCCTGAACTGTCAGTAGGTGAAGTATGAGCACCAGAGGCTGGGTGGATTGCTTGAGTAAATAGAGATTCCGGAGTGGAAGTGGGAGCGTATCACCATGTACTTTGTATCTGGACTACCACAGACTTTGAAGATGTTCGATGCCATTTGGATTATTGTTTATCGGCTGACCAAGTCCGCTCATTTCATTCCTGTGTGTACTACTTTTTCTTCTAAGCGGTTGGCGGAGATTTATATCCGAGTGATCGTTCTTCAGTATGGTATTCTAGTTTCTATCATTTCAGACAGAGCTACTCAGTTCACATCGCGGTTCTACTGAGCCATGCAGTAGGAGTTAGGTACTCGGGTGGAGTTGAGCACGACATTTAACCCTCAGAAGGATGGACAATCGTTGCGCACCATCCAGATTATTGAGGATATGCTTCGTGCATGTTTGATGGAGTTTGGGGGTTCTTGGGATCCGTTTTTGCCTTTAGAAGGGTTTTCCTAACACAACAGCTACCAGCCGAGTATCCAGATTGCTCCTTATGAGGCTTCATATGGTAGGCGGTGCTGATCTCCTGTTGGATTGATTGAGACAGGGGAGGGTCGGTTTCTGGATATGGATCTAGTGCAGGATGCCTTGGACAAGGTCAGAATTATTCAGGATAGGCTTTGTACAGCTCAGTCCATGAAATATAGTTTTACCGACCGTAAGGTTCGAGATTTGGCATTCACGGTCGGCGAGGAGATATTGCTTCGAGTGTCGCCTCTGAAGGGCGTAATGAGATTTGGGAAGAAGGGCAGGCTTAGCCCTAGGTTCATTGTCCCGTTTGATATTCTTGATAGAGTAGGAGAGGTGGCTTGCCGCCGAGCTTATCAACCGTTCATCCAGTTTTTCATGTGTCCATGCTTCAAAAGTATCACGGCTATCCATCCTACGTGTTAGATCTCAGCACTATTTAGTTTGACAAGGACTTGTCATATGAGGAGGAGCCGATAGCTATTCTAGATCGGCAAGTTCATAAGTTAAGATCGAAGAGTTTTCCTTTTGTCCGTGTTCAGTGGAGAGGTCAACCTACTGAGGCATCGACCTTTGAGTCTGAGGTTGATATGCGGAGCCGTTATCCTTATCTTTTCCCCGACTCAGGTACTTCCTTCTTTTGTCTATTTGAGGATGAAAGGTTGGTTTAGAGGTGGAGAATGTGATGACCCAAAAGGTTATCATGGGTCATCAGTTGTTTTAATATGAAATTATACATGATGAGACCTTAAAACCTCATTTAGCATCACCTCGAATTGCATGCGCAGTTCGGGTGCATAGCGGAAAGCCTAAATGTGAAAATTTGTGAAAACTGGTTAGTTTTGACTATATAATGAATTAATTTGCATTTGGTCAGTGTTTTGGATAAACCGACCGAGACACGTCATTTGACGGTCCCAGAGGATTCGTAGGGAAATATGGGAGTTGAACGTATGTCCGGAATCAAATTCTGAGGTCCCAAGCTCGAGAAATGAATTTTTGAAAGAAATCATTTTCTGAAATTATTTATAAGGTTTGGAAATAATTTTTGATTAGAACATGTTGGTATCGGTACTGTATTTTTGTTTCGGCGCCTGGTATAGATATTATATATGATTTAAGATAATTCTGTGAAGATTGGTAAGAAATGGAACCCATTTGACGTGATTCAGACCTTAAATGCAAATTTGATGTTTGAAGAAGTTTTGAGAAATTTCATTGATCTTGAGGTGTAATTCGATGTTAATGATATTATTTTTGTGATTTAAGAACATGAATAAGTCTGTAGAATATTTTTGAGGTTATATGTATATTTGGTATGGAGCCCCGACAGCTCGGGGGAGTTATGGATAGGCCAGGGATGAAATTTTGGACTTAAGGAAATGCAGGCTTGCAAGCTTCGGATTTCCCAAACTTTTTCGCAAATCCCAGGCTTAGCATTACCCAAATCCCCTTCGCAATTCCTAAGTTTGCATTTCTCAAACTTTTTTCGACATTCCTTGGCTTGTTCGCATTTCCCAAAAAAATTTGCAATTCCCAGGTTCGCATTTCCCAATTATTTTTCACAATTCCCAAGCCACTAGAGGTTCGTTCGCAATTGTGAACCCCTATTATTAATTGCCATATGAGATACCTGCAACTTTTATACTTAGACGATTTTAAGTCCCATTGTTCGTATTCTCTCAAACACAAACACACTTAGGCAATTTTTTCAAGGATTTCTTCTTCTCCAAATCAACTGTAAGTCATTTTGAACTTTTATTCTTCGACCTTCAACATTTTATTAGATGATTTCAACTTAAAATCAAAGATTTTCATGGGAGAAATTGGGTGTTTTGGGTAGAACCTAGGTTTTTCAGAAATTTGGGGATTTTGACCTCGATTTGAGGTCCGATTTCAAAATAAATTATATATTTAGGTTCGTGGAGGAATGAGAAATCGAGTTTTGATTCGAACCTCGGGTCTTGACCATATGGGCCAGAGGGAGATTTTTGAAATTTTGGTTGAACTTTGGAAATTTTGGGGTTGATTCATTTAGTGTTTATTGATGTGACTAAGTAACTTGTGACTAGATATGAGTGAATTGGTGGTAGAAGGAAGGGGTAAAGATATAGCTGAATCGTGAATGGTGTTCATGGCATCAAGGTAAGTGTTTGGTCTAACCTTAACTTGAGGGATTAGGAGTTGAGTCTTATTTTCTATGTTGTAATTGTTGAGTACGACGTATAGGCATGGTGACGAGTATCTATACATTGGTGTCTAACATGCCCATGTGTCTTCAAATTGTGATTATCACGACTTCATTGTATCTTTCATGCCTTGGTGAAGGTTTCTAATTGTTTTATAAAGTTTGTTGAAAGAATTGTGACCTATGAACATTCAGGAGCGTTTGCCCAAGTTGTATAACGAATTGTGAAATTATAAGTGACAATTCAACTTTTAGAACATTGGCTCGAGTTGTGAAATGAGATATGAAGGTATGAGTGATAATTGAACCTCTAGAGCATTGGCTCAAGTTGTGAAGTAAAATGAGAAAGAGAAGAGATCATTATGTTATCACTCATGCCGGGCTATTGTCTATTTATTTTTATCTCCATTGCCAAGATGTGGATGTTATTGATGTTGTTCCCTTGCCAGGATTTAATTGTTAACTTGTTGTTCACTTGCCGGGATTATTATTGCATATTCCCTTTATTTCCTTGCCCAATTGTTTGTGATTGTTCTTTAGATGAGAAAGAGAGTTAAAGCACGAAGGGTGATGTCGTACATTGTTTGTTTTGTGAGGAAAGAGTGTAAAATCGTGAAGGGTGATCCCATGCTGCATGATGTACCATTTAGTGCCTATTTTTATTATATTGATTTCATGATGCGGAAAGAGTTTAAAGGACGAAGGGTGATGTCGTGCAGCACGATCTACCATTCCATGCCTATTATAATGATTCTTATGGTTACGACGAGAGTAAAAGCATGAAAGGTGATACCGTGCACTTGTCCTTAATATTCACTGATTCTTGCTGATAAATGAGTTATGTTGTCCTATACATTTATTTACTTATTCTGTTGTTACTTGATTTTCTTTTCGAAGTTATAGATTCCCTTACCTTATTTGTCTTGTGATTGTTGTTTGGGTGAGGAAGAGCTTAAAGCACAAAGGATGATGCCGTGTTTTATTTTGGTGACAGAGTATTAACGCACGAAGGGTAGTGCCATCTATTGTTTTGGTGAGAGAGACGAAAAGCACGAAGGTTGATGTCGTGCACTTGTCTTCAGTTTCCTGATTTTTATTGATAACTGTAATACAATTTCTCTACACTAATTTACTAGTTTCCTCTTAATACTTGTTGTTTCCCTGTAGCATGTTTTCCTCTCCCACACTTGGCTGTGTATGATTGTTTCTTTCTATACTTCTTTTTCGTTGTATATAGTTAAATTGTACAAGTTTATTTGGTAGTCTGGTCCTAGCATAGTCACTACTTCGCCGATGTTAATGTAGCCATTTACTAGTACATGGGTTCAGTTGTGTTGATACTACACTCTGCACTCTTTTGTGCAGACCACAGTGTTGTAGACTTTGTACAATAGTGGGATTGCTGATTCTTGTTCATCATGCGACTAGAGCTAGTCTTGTAGGCGTCCGTAGGCACTGGCATCTTCCTCTATCCTTATTTTCTTGTTTCAATTTCCTTATATTCTGGAATAGTATATTATTATTTCATTAGACTTTGTAGGTAGTAAACCTTAAAACATCTGTGAAACTGTGACACCAGTTCTGGATAGTCGAGACTCGAACTGTTGTATTGGATTCATGTTCAGCTAGCTTAATGCTTTTTCTTCCGCTTATGTTAAATTCCACTGTATAAATGTTATTACTTCGCAATTTTTAATGAATATAAAATGGGTAAAAATGGCAGATTGTGCAATTAATTTTCTTGCCTAGCTCGTAGTAGTATGCGCCATTACGACTTCCGAGGGTTGGAAATCTGGGCCGTGACAATACACGAATCGTAGGTGGATTTAATATGGAAAATGGTAAAATTAATGTGATTTTTGAGAAAACCCAAAGTTTTTGGTAAAAAAAAAAAAGAGGTCTGGCCGCGAAATGGGATATGGAATTAAGTACAAAAATATATATTCGAGTTTGCAAGGCTATGGGTAATATTTTTTTCAAACATTTTTGGAATCCGGGCACGTGCGCCTGTGGTAAAGTTTAGGAATATTTTAATTTGGGTTAGGTAATCACCCTAATAGTTAAAGTATGAACTTTTACGCGTATATTCATTATTTGTATAACATTTAGCTAGTTTTAGATTGATTTGTACCAAGTTGAGGCTTCAGAGCTGATTTGTGGATCGGGAGTGAGCTTGAGAACGAGATGAGTCTCTTGCCTAACATTGTAAGAGGGAATTCATATCTTTAGGTGTACCTTTGTTTTGTATTACTTGTGGGGGAGATATGTATACATGAGATGACAAGAGTCCGTGCTTAGCTATGTTCCATGATATGTCCAGGTAGTCTTAGATCCACATCATGCTTTAATTGTATTATTGTGTTTATAATGTATATTAAATTCCTTGAATAGAGCTGAGACTAAAGATTTCTAAGTTGCGAAGTTTTTCTATTTAGATTTCTAATATTTTTAAGAATTGAGGAATACTTAATAACTTTGAGGAATCCATGTCCTCTCGCGTCACAATTACTCCTGTAGAAGGATGGGGTAGACTTCCCTACTCTTATGGGATCGGGCCGGTCGCCTTGACAGTACAATAACACTACTCTCATGGTAGCATGCCGTTCGTCTTGGCAGTATAGTAGATAAATCTATGGTTCCTGTTGTTCGACCCTCGACAGTGCACATAGTATTTTGGGTCGGCCAGTATGGCACAAGTATAAATCCTGCGTAATAATACTCAAAGCTCGATTATACTTGATATTATCATATGGCTTAAGAGTTTATAATTTGTTTATTTGATGATTGATATAGTTAAAATATATAGGTGACAATTGGGGATTTAATTTAAAATTTGAGTTAAGGATTCGTTTACTCACTACTTGCTATTGTGTTATTATTAATTTTATTCACATACTCCTTGCCTATTTACAATATCTGTATTTTGAATTGTTTGTCCATAGTAAGTGTCGATGTCGACCTCTTGTCACTACTTTGTACATGTTTTTCATGTACTCACGATACACTTCTGCACTAATCTTGCAGGATATGAGGCTAGTTCATGGCTTAGTTGTGAGCTGCTCTCTGAGGCTGTTCCGTAACACCCCCAATCTCTCTTTTGTATTTAATTTCTGTCTATCATATTTCAGACATTAGCTTAGTATTTTGTATATTATAATAGTTGCTTATACTCTTGTGACACCAGGTCTCAGAAATATGGTAGTAGAAACTTTATGGCTTTTGAGTATTTATTTCACTATATTTGCTCTTTTATTAGTTTTCTCTTCACTTTATTAAATTTTCAACTTCTCGTTTACTTAATAAAATAAAAATTAACTTTTTTGAATTATTAAAAAGGAAAGATACATGGGTAATTCACCGTTGGCTTGCCTAGCGGTGATGTTGGATGCCATCACGACCCATAGGTGATATTGGATCGTGACAACATGGTATCAGAGCATTAGGTTCACGTAGGTATCACAAGTTATGAGTCGGCCAAATAGAGTCTTGACCTGTGATTCATGTTAGAAATCATGTTTTGGCTATGTGCTTATTCAAATGACACCTAATGAGGCTATCTATGTTGTTTTGAGCTATATGCTCTAAATATAATTATAGACTCAATCATGATTCTTCATTTGTATATCATATCTCAATCTCTATTCATCATTCACTGTTTAATCACATGTTATCATTGTTAGGGCTGTGTGGTACGAGATTATGAGTCCTTGAGACTTGAGTGGTTGATGAGTAGGGTGGGCCTAAATGTCGTGTTATTATTCTTATGGACCAGGTTGCACGCTGCAGCATGCCATATTGTCTTTATTACTATTATTGTGATTATGGATCGGGCTGCACTGCGCAATAATTATTATTGGCTAATTTATTATTGTGGATCGGGCTGCATGCAGCAATAGGGATTTATAGGCTTTTTATTAGCGATTGGGCAGGATGCGCCCCTTTGGAGTCTTGCATACCAGTAGTGAGCCCAGGCATAGTGATATGTCTATACACGTGAGTTGGTGTAGGGCATATGACCTAGGCAACGATACAATGCTCAGTGATTATCGATGTAGTGGGCAATTGAGACAGACAACTTGATCATTTTGAGGGTGAGAGTACTGGAAACATCACCGTGAAATCATTCGTTTAACATGCATACTTGGCATATAGGTGTAGAGATGCATTTTCCTCATGGTAGACGATATTGTGAAATTCATGATTTGACATGTACACTTGACATCTAAACATTGAGATGCATATCCTCATGCTAGATAAATGCTGTATCACTACCCTACTACCCTTCAGTATAATGGACATAATGTTTTGTACACATTTCCAAATTATGAACGGTTTCAATAAATGTAAACTAGAGTCAAAGGACTACAACATTTTTTTGGATCATCCCCAAATTTCTTATGAATTATGAGACATAAACTTCTAAAGTCATACCACTATCAATAGAAAATTCTTTTACTTGATTGTGAACCGCCTACCCTTATCGAGATGGAATAAATTTCAAATTTCACTTTACTCTTCGTGATCTCCACCCTGACCATCGCGATCAGGATTCACAACTTTACTATCATAAATATGTAGCTGCCAAGTGGCTAAAATTAAATCAAAACCACCTCGAAACTCATCCGAGGTCCCTGGGACCCCATCCAGTCATCCTAACTGGTTTGTATACCCTATAAGAACTTTTCCAAAGTCTCAAAATACGTATGATAACATTAGAACTGAGAATCAAGCATCAACCTAAAATCATGAACTTTCTTAAGTCCTCCAACTTCCAACTTCCACAAGATACGTTCGAATCACACTTGAGCCCCATGAGAATCTTCCAAAACATTTTAGAAAATCCAATAACCCTATATGAACTTATTCGGAGGTGTTTAAAATAAAGCGAAGTGCAATAACACAAGAGTCATACCTTAGTCAAACTTATGACCTCTTAAGTTCTTCAAATTTCCAATTATCAACCAATCGTGCCAAATCCTTCTCCGGTGATCCGAGACCCAAATCCAAATATATGTAAAGTCGAAATCATCATACAAATATATTAGAACCTTCAAATCATCAACCCAACTCGTTTACTCAAAATGTTGATTTTGGTCAACTCTTCTTAATTTGTAGCCTCTAGTTGACAACCAAGTATTCCAATAACTTGAATTAAGTCATAAACGTTTTCCAAGATGTAATCTCATGATATATCCCACGACTTATATACGTATAGTAATATCTTCTAACTATAATATATTGCTTATTTCAAAACTTGATGCCAACAAAAATACCCATATCAATCACATCCTTATTCCAATCCTTCAACGCACTGCTAATGATGAAAAAAACCTGTAGAAACGTACAACAATCCATCATAACAAGTCATGGATTCTCTCGTCTAGTAAGACCCATTGTCATTGCCTATTCTAGGCAGCCTAAAAGTAATCTTCTTCCATATAAATATTATTCAAATCTGATCGTGCTAATTGTAGGTCCAATAGCTTCGTCCATGTAGTACAAGATTCTTGACCAACAAATCACGCCAAATGCCGTACGGAACCTCAACTATCATAGTTTGTGCACTGTTCAAGCAATAACCCAAATATGATATACATGTGAAACAACAACTTATCACTCAATGACGCCACGTGCTTGTGGAGTTATTTCCTAGTAATTCTATGAATATCCTTACAACTTACTCCAGTCGTCCATTATGCAAAAATTAAGCAAACCCAACTCGTGCACCCAAAGCACCTGTTGTAATTGCCATAATCACATGTTGAGTTGTTACTCTATCAAATCTGACGATAGAAAGTGTTCCATATAACTATAACCCTTTTCGGATAACATATCCATATGGCACCTTGCGTTGTATAAGCAATCTGACTATCACGACCATAAACCGATCTGGTCATGATGGCGCCTAACGTGAAACTAGGCCAGCTGACACAATTCCCAAATCATACTATTTTCATATAAAAAGTCATTTTTACGCCATTTATTAATAAGAAACTAATAATATAAGTCTACATAACAACTGTTGAATAAATACACAAGCATAAAATTGGCGTGTCACAAGTCACGAGCATCTAGTAAGGTCTGAATAAAACAAAGAGTCTAAAAATGTACTTAAATTGTCTAAGAGAAATAAGAGGAAAAAGATCAGGGTTGCGAACGCTAGCCTTGCAAACTCCGAAGAAACCCACCACTGAGTAATCAACACGTGCTACCAGATTCAGAAATACTTGAATTTGCACACAGGGTGCAGGGAGTAATGTGAGTACGCTAACTCAGTAAGCAATAATAGTAAATAAAGACTGAGTAGAAAGAAAACACATAATCAACATCATAATACCACAGTAAGTACATTGTGTTCTAAAAACTGCATATAAATCAAATCATTTTGTTAAAAATTCAATGTTTTATGGAAATGATTTCAAGATGCGTAAAAATCCATTTAAAACATCTTTCACCAGTTTGCAAACAAGTGATGAAACACCAAGTAGAAATGACAAAAACATAGTCGGCCGCTCGGGAAAAAAATCACTCGTGTACAACCCCTCAAGATAAATGAATCATAAGCCGCCCCTCGGGAAAAATATCAACAAAACCATCCCCTCGGGCTACCTCACAATCACTTATAAACAACCACTCGGGCAACAATATGAATCAACAATAGCCCCACGGGCTACATCACATCACTCACATTGGGTTCCCACGCTCATTTGGAGTGTTAAGACTACGTAGGGACTCCTACAGCCCAAGCTCTATAAAAAGGCATCTTATGGCATAATCAGTAAGGCCACCGGCCTCAATTCGCATCGAATCTATCCAAAAATCAAAATAATATTATCAATAAATTCCAAAGGAAAAAAAACCCATACAAAAATTATCAAATTAAACCCAAAATCCCAAAATTGGCCAAACTCGACTCCCAGGCCCACATCTCTGAATCCAACAAAAATTATATAAAACTAGAATCCTTATCCTCTTGCGAATCCATACATACAAAATTTACAAAAAAACCTCGACCTCGCTTTGTCACTCAAATTAAAAAATCCACTCTCCAATTTCAAGCCCTAAATTCCCAAATTTCTATTCCAACTTCTCGATTAGATGATGAAAAAGATCATAAATTATGAAATTTAAATGATTTTTGTTAGAACCCCTAACCCCAACGGTACTCCTTCAAATCCCTTAAAGAAACGCCTCTATTCCAAGCTCCTTAAGCCCAAAATCAAACTATGAAGAACAAACCTCGAGCTGGGTGTTTTTTGCCCAACAAAAGCACAGATGCGGTCCAATACCCGCTTTTATGGCACCGCACCTGCGGAATTTCCATCACAGGTGCAGAATCCATTTAGTGTACCAATTTTGCATCTGTGGTCAACCCCATCGCACTTGTAGTGCACACATGCGACTCAACTTCCACTTTTGCGGAAAAGACCCAACTCCACAGTGTCTGCATCTACGGCTTCCAATTTGCACAAGCAACCTCGCACCTAGGTTCCCAATCCGCAGGTGCGGAAATAACAGAAGCAACAAAATTACCAGTATCGATTCAAAGCCAAACCTTCTGTCAACCACCCAAATCTATCCCGAGGCCTTCGAGACCTCAACCAAACGCACCAATAAGTCATATATCAACACACAAACCTAGTCGAGCTTTCCTAACACTCAAAATAACATCAAAATTTCAAATCAACCTCGGATTCAAGGTTAAGAACATCTATATTTCCAAATTCCACAAACAACGATGAAATACATCAAACTTCATCCGAATGACCAGATATTCTGCACACACTTCACAAATGACACTAAGAACCTGCTACAACTTCCGGAATTCCAATCCAACCATGATATCAAAATTTACACTACTAATCGAAAAAATGCCAAAACTCCAATTTCGCCAATTCAAGCCTAAATCTACCACAGACCTCCAAATCACATTTTGGATGCACTGCCATGTCCGAAATCACCTAATGGAGCTAAACAAATCATAAAAATCTAAACCCGAGATTGAATACTAAAAGTTAAAACCTTGTCAAACCCTTTCAAATTTAAAGCTTCCAGTTGAGAAATGTTCTTTTCTAGCTTGGTAGCTTCTCAAGCTCAGAGGTAGAATACAGGTATTGCTGATAAACCAGTTAGTACGAGAGTTCGTGATTTTATTAATTTTGAGCATCTAGTATTTACCGGATCAGACCCCGGAGGACCCGTAGACTTTTATTGACCAGGTTCATCATACATTGCAGGTTATGCATGCTAGTGATACAGAGGCAGTAGAGTTGGCTTCATATCGACTACGGGATTTAGCGATTCTGTACTATGATAGTTGGGAGAGATCCAGGGGTCCGACGCTCCTCCAGCAATGTGGAATGAATTTTCCAAGGCATTTCTTCGTTACTACTTTCTAGTTGAGATACGACGAGCTAGAGAGGATAAGTTCTTGAACCTTAGAAAAGGTAATATGAGTGTGCGAGAGTAAAGCATGCAGTTTGATTCTTTAGCAAGGTATGCTCCCCATATGGTGGCCGAGATGAGTGATAAGGTGCATCTATTCGTGACCGAGTTGGGACCACATCTGATAAATTAGTGCACGACAGCCTCCTTGGTTAATGGCATAGGTATTTCTTATATCCAGGGATATGCCAAGACCTTAGAGGATCGTATAATCCAGCAGAGGGAAAATAGGGAGCAGGATAGGAGTCAGCATAAGAGGGTGAGATTTATTGGGTATTCTGATGACTTCAGAGGCAGCGTCAGGCCCCATTCTTTGAGGAGTTTGGTGCCTCTTGTAGCTCCTCCATAATTTCAGAGGCCTCAATATAATAGATTTATCTATTCTGGTTCATTTCAGAGTTCAAGGGTATCAGGATCGCAACATCACAGTGATACTAGTCAGATGAGATCCCCAATACCACGTTTTGGTCAGTGCGGCAATGCCCACTTTGGACTGTGCCATCTAAGTTCTGATATATGTTATTCTTATGGATAGCCTGGCCATATGATACGAGATGTCCTAATATAGGAGGTGGTGGTATGGCTCAGCCGACTGGATTTGCTTCTGGTTCTTCCTCATCAATTCGACTTCGAGCATATGGTGTCCAGTTGCCGACAGGTCATAGTAGTGGAAAAGGTACAGTGCCGAGTTTGAGTGGTACTTAAAATCGAACTTATGCTCTAGTAGGTCGACAAGATCTTGAGTCCTCTCCTGATGTTGTTACAGGTATATTGTTTGTGTTTTTCTTATAATGTATATGCATTGATTAATCCGGGATCCACATTATCATATGTTACACTCTTTGTGGCTAATAAGTTTGGCATTGAACTTGAATTGATATCTACTCTAATAGGATATTCTATGATTTCTAGAAAGGTATATAGAGGATACACTGTGATGATTTGTAGTCGTCAAACCTCGAAAAATTTATTTCAGTTAGAAATAGTTTATTTCGATGTGATAATGGGAATGGGTTGGTTAGCCTCATCCTATGCAAATGTTGATTGCGTACGAAGATGGATATGTTTCATTTTCATAGTGAAACCGTCATTGAATTGAAGGGGAACATTGCTACATCGAAAGGTAGGCTTATTTCATATCTTAAGACAAGGAAAATGATCTCAAAAGGTTACATTTATCATCTCGTTCGCGTTAGGGATGTGGAGTCAAAGCCGCCTACTCTACAATCTATCCCCGTGGTCAGTGAATTTCCAGATATTTTACCAGATAAACTCTCGGGCCTTCCTCCTGAAAGGGAGATTGAGTTTAGCATTGATGTGTTGCCTGACACTCAACAAATCTCTATACCTCCGTATAGAATGGCCCCGATAGAGTTGTGAGAGTTGAATACACAGTTGAAGGACTTGCTGGATAAGGGCTTCATTAGGCCTAGCACTTCACCTTGGGGTATGCCAGTTTTGTTCGTGCAGAAGAAAGACGTGTTATTAAATATGTTTATCGATAATCGACGGTTGAATAAGTTTACTATAAAGAAAAAGTATCCAATTCCAAGGATTGACGACATTTTTGACCAACTCATGGGTGTCATGTATTTCTCTAAGATTGACTTAGTTCAGGGTATCATCAGGTGAGAGTTAAGGAGAAGGATATTCCAAAGACGACCTTCCGAACAAGATATGGGCACTTTGAGTTTGGTAATGTCATTCGGGCTAACAAATGCCCCAGCTGCTTTTATGGATCTCATGAATATTGTATTTAGGCTGTATATTTATGTGTTCGTGATTGTATTAATTGATGAAATTCTAGTGTATTTTCGTTTGGAGGCGGAATATGCATGCCACCTGCAGATAGTAGTATTGATGCTTCAGGATCGTAAGTTATATGCAAAGCTCTCCAAATGTAAATTTCGGCTGAACTCATTTGCATTTCTTGGCCATGTGATATCTAACGAGAGTATGACTGTCGACCCTTAGAATATCGATGCAGTAAAGAATTGGCCAAAACGTACAATATCATCAAAACCCCGCAGCTTCCTGGGGCTAGCAGGATATTATAGGCGGTTTGTAGAAGGGTTTTCCTCTATATCAACACCATTGAATAAGTTAACATATAAACCTACCAAGTTCCAGTGATCTGACACTTGAGAACGTAGTTTTCAAGAGCTAAAAATTGATTGACATCCGCACTAGTGCTCACTCTTCCTAAAGGAACAGAAGGTTATGTGGTATATTGTAATGCCCAGGTATAGGTTTGGCATGGGTATTGATGCAGCGTAGGAAGGTAATTGCTTATGCATCAAGATAATTGTAGAAGCATGAAAAAAATTATCCAACCCATGATTTGGAATTGGCTGCAGTAATACATGCTTTGAAGATATGGAAGCATTACTTATACGGCGTCCATGTCGACATCTACACAGATCACAAGAGTTTACAGTACATCTTTTAGCATAAAGAGTTGAATTTGAGGCATCGTAGGTGGCTTAAGTTTCTGAAATACTATGACGTCGAGATATTGTATCATCCTGGTAAAGCCAATGTTGTTGCAGACGCTCTCAGTTGTAAGTCAATGGGAAGCTTAGTACATATTGAGGAAAGTAGACAGGGGTTGACTAAAGAACTTCATCAGCTATCCAATATGAGAATCAGATTGTTAGACTGTGGTGACAGAGGTGTTACTGAACAGAGTACATAAGAATCATCTTTGGTCGCCAAGGTAAAAGCACGGCAATATGAAGATCCTATCTTAGTACGATTAAGAGAGAGCATTAAAAACAGTGTAAACTTACGGCTTTTGAGATCGAAGAAGAAGGGCACTGAGATACCAGGGCCAATTATGTGTGCCAATGTGGCAGGGTTGCGAGAGAAGATTATGAATAAGATTCATCGATCCTGATATTCCATCCATTTCAGCTCGACAAAGATGTATCATGATGTCAATGAGTAGTATTGGCAGGATAACATGAAGAAGTCTATTGTAGAATTTGTAGCCCTGTGTCCCAATTGTCAACAAGTAAAGATAGAACATCATAAACCTAGTTGATTACTTCAATTATAGATATTTCGACCTAGAAATAGGATGTGATTAATATGGACTTCATTATTGGATTACCTCGCTCTTATCATAAGTTTGACTCCGTCTGGGTGATAGTTGATCGACTTACAAAATGTGTGCATTTTCTGCAAGTTAAGAAAACTTACATGGCTGAAGACTATGTGAAGTTGTATATCAAAGAGATTGGTAGGCTTCATGGTGTGCCGATATCTATTATATCAGACTGAGGATATCAATTTACGACTAACTTTTGGAGGTCTTTTCAGAAGAGTTTAGGCATATAAATAAATCTCAGCACTGCATTTCATCCACAAACTGACGGATAGGCTGAACGTACCATTTAGACACTTGAACATATGCTACGAGCATGTGTTCTATATTTCAAAGGGAATTGGATGACCATCTACTCATAGAATTTGCCTACGATAATACCTATCATTCCAGTATCTAAATGGCCCCATACGAGGCACTATACGGGAGAAGATGCAGATCACCAGTTGGATGGTTCGAATTCGGTGAAACAGAATTATTTGGGCAGGATTTGATTCAACAAGCCATTGAGAAGGTGAAAATGATACAAGAGTGATTGAGGACGGCACAAAGGAGGCAAAAGTCTTATTTTGATGTTCGATTCCATGATCTGGAGTTTGAGGTTCGTGATTGGGTTTTCCTGAGGATCTCATTGATTAAGGTTGTTACGCTTTTCAGGAAGAAAGGCAAGCTGAGTCTGCGGTATATCGGGCCGTATAAAATTTTTCACCGAATTGGACATGTTGCTATGAGTTAGAATTAACATTTGAATTGGAATTTCTCCACCCAGTATTCCATGTACATTTGTTGAGAAATGTATTAGAAACTCTTCTCGGGTCATCCCTATCAAAGATGTACAAGTTACAGAGGATCTATTATATGAAGAAGTGCTAGTGGCTATATTATATCGACAAGTTCGCACGCTGAGTACAAAGGATGTAACTTCTGTCAAAGTATTTCGGAGGAACAAGAACATGGAATAAATGACATGGGAAGAAGTAGAGGATATGATGTCTAAATACCCTTACCTATTCCAGAATAAAGGTAACAACGATACTGGTTGAACGGATGATACATTAGAAGGCGAAACAGCTCTATGAGGTAAGCAATAACTTGAGAATACTCTTTCTTAATATAAAATGGTGATATACAAATAATTTATGTATCCATAATGTTTTATGTAGCCTTGTATGGCCATGTGCTGGGCCTAACTACTTGCACGTTTTGCTAGTAACCATTTTATAGGGGAAAATTAATCGGAAATTTTCGTCAGAACCCACGATGATTTGGACTCCCCATAGACCCTTTCATTTGAGGACGAATGTTCCTAAGGGAGGGAGGGTGTTACAATGCATATTCATGTGTGTTTGCTCATGCCATAAGGTAGTCGATGTATATATGATGAGATTATCTTTAAGATGATAAAAAGTTAATCATATTGGTCTTAATTGAAACAAAGATGTATAAGGGTGGTTAACAGGTATTAAAAGTTAAACGAATCAAGGATGTTGTCAGCCGTATTTTTGGGTAAACTTAGAGGTTCTTAACACATTCAAGAGGTAGTGTTTTAAGGTATTTGAATCATATAATATTTGTATAATAAGTCTTGAAGTCAAACGAGTTATGAGACAAAAGTCAATAAAAGTTGTTGCAACATAGGTTTATAATTTTACTTAAACATTTAGTCAAATGTTACAACACTTTTATACCAATTTACTTAGAATAACGGGGTGAACTATCAACCAAATTGAAGATATATGAGTCTATTTTTCAATTCATTTAACCGTTTGTTGATACGATCTCGGAGAAGAGAAAAATTTGTCTATTCGCGAGACTGCGTCAAGCACTTCTCAGTGGGGACAACTTAGGCGGTTTAAGACAATTGGATATATATATATATGTGTGTGTGTGTGTGTGTGTGTGTCTGTGTCTGTGTGTATGTGTGTGTTTGTATGTGTGTGTGTGTGTGTGTGAGGCCTCTATCCCGTTTTAAGTCATTGTTTTAACTATATTCATATCTTAGAACCCTAGGAACATCCTCTAAAGGTTCTCTCAAGATTGAAGAGCAAAACAAAGGGCAAACAACACAAATCAAGTGTCGGGAATCCCGTGGCGCTAGTAAGTTTCTTGTTCTTCTTGTTGTTTGTCATTTTTGTACTGCTCCAGCACATGTGGGAGGTTTCTTTAAGGGGTTTATGTTGTATAAATAATCCCTCAAGTTCTTAATATCAACCCTAAGTGATTTCAATCCTTCTAAAGTGATTCTAGTACCGAAAAACCCTAATTGATTGCTAATTTCCCTTCCTAGTTATTGTGGCACCATTGGAGGGATATTTTGTGGACAATTAAGGTAAACCTAGAGTTATTCTTTCTGTCTAAAGGTTAGAAACCTCTTACTCTACATGTATCTAAGATTATCCAAGTTGTGACTAAGTCATTCAAGCTAGAACTTGTGAAATATATATTAAAAGGCTTAATAGTAATGTTATTTGTTGGTGGACAATTTGGAAGGTTAAATATGGTTAGCATTGATAATGTTTAGACTGTTTGGTGATTGTTTTAGCTTCTGGGAATTTGTATAAATAGGGGAGGTGCTGTCCGTTTCATCGTAAAATATTTTTGGTCGGTAAAATAATAGTTATGACGCTTAAACGTTAATTATAGTGTCATTTCTCCTATTGTTGACTAAGGAGTCATGATATTTGCGTAGCT
Source organism: Nicotiana benthamiana (assembly GCA_034376525.1). Classification (NCBI taxonomy): domain Eukaryota; kingdom Viridiplantae; phylum Streptophyta; class Magnoliopsida; order Solanales; family Solanaceae; genus Nicotiana; species Nicotiana benthamiana. Next base: position 88,631,772 of record CM067337.1, on the reverse strand, counting down.
TGAGGTAGGGCATTATATAATGTATGTGACGCTACCCCTTTACTTCTTTTTCACGACTCTGATTGTACATAATGTAATGAACGAGTTTCCAAATATATTCTACTCTTAGAAGCTAGCAGTACTTACATTGTTTCCCCTCTTATGGAATGATTAATGTTAATGTTGCTTCTCTTATTCTTATGTTTTCAATATTTTTGGTACTTCCTGATTCGTATAAGGCTCATAGTGAAGAGTTAGTCCTAATAACATGAACAAAGGATACCGACCTTATGTTACTCTGAAAGGTTTAGAACGTGATTCCATGAGTCGAGCATACATTATATATATGTATCTATTTTACTCTATCGAGACGCGCTATAGTCGGCCGATTACAGAACCTATTGTGTACCCACTAATAAGTTGGGTTTTATCGAGCTCCACGTAGATGGGTACGATTCTACCGAGCCGTAAGATGGCCGAGTACGTTTTTACTGACCCTATTACGGCCGGGTGTGATATGATGATAATGATGCCCACAGAGACTCATGTCTTAAAAGCGTATGTATATATACATATTTATAATGCATTTCATCTCAGTAGCCCTCAGAGGTACTTAGATTTTACAGGTTGTATATTCTCTATCCATGCTTACATTATTGTTCGCACTTATGATCTCTTTCCTTATATACTCAGTATTTTATTTGTACAGACATCCTTTTATTTACGGACGCTACAGGTCGTGCTGCAGGTCCTGATAGATAGGAAAGTGCAACACCCCCACCACAGTAGGGTGTCTAGTTCAGCGGTGATTGGTGAGATCCTTTCTTTGGACTTGTCGTGGTCTTGGTTTGCATTTTTGTTATTGATATTATGGGTATGTCGGAGTCATGTTCCAGAAAAATTGAAGCACTTATGTTCCTTTAGAGGCTCATAGACAGGTGTCGACTCATGTATAGTTTGGTATGATTTGTCGACTGATTTTTATTATATATTCTTTTATGGTAGTGCGGTACCTCGTACCTTATATATAGTTTTTTTATTGTTTGGTCATCCCATGTTATATATGTTCATGCCATCATCTTTATTATTGTTTGTCAATTATCCATGTTTACCATTACTATTGATCTCGTAGGCCCAAAAAGATAATAAAGAAGGTTAGATAAAATATACGTTGGTGTTCAACAAGTATGGACGGGTGCTAGTCACGACCCTCTAGTTTGGTCGTGACACTAACGTTCTAAGGCTTCTTAACTATCAATTCATGGTTAATGTTATAGAAATTTGCATAGGAATTAGGTTGGTTACGCCCCACAATATTACGTCGATATTGTGTCCGACAGTAGTAAATAGCAAGTTGAATTTTATCAAGAGTAGAGGTAAATAATAATAGGTCATAGTTTTCAACTAGGTTTTATATATGACATGCACATCTAATAAGAAAATGTTAAAAAGGTGAAGCCAATCCAATTTATAAAGTTCCTATAACACAAGTATTATTAGAAACATTATTGAATGATGTTGTGAAGATTTTTTCATTAATTACATAGTAATCACTGATTTTATTAATATTTCTTGAAAAAATTACTTTGGTATGTCTTTTGTCAATAAAAAATATGCATTAAATATATTTTTGCATTACCTAATTTTTATCTATCCAATGACAAGTAAGTACTAAATAACCATGACCATGAGTACCATACCCTATGTCTGAAGTAACAAAAAGTTTACTCTAAAAGATAAAATAAATAACTCAAATACTATTGGTATTCATTATCAAATTTAAAAAAAAAAAATCCAAAAACAGATCTTGGAATACCCTTGTAAGTTTGATTTTATAGCTCTTGTATGTAATGAGAGAAACCCAGAGATTAAGAAAAAATAAAAGGTGACCCCTTAATAGCTACTAATTTGGCTAAAGTTTTCCTATTTTTTTTTATGTATTTAAAGTCCTCCCGTTAAAGGGTTAATTCGTGATTGTACACTGTGAGAACCTTGTCCCGATCAGTAGGAATCGGCTCCCCCTCCATTTCTTCCATGCATACCAACTACAATTATATATGAGCTCTTTTCAAGTGTCTAATTTTTTTTTGGCAATCCAGTAGGCAAATGCCTAGTGCTACATTTAATTAATAATTAAAAAATAAAATTTACAACAATTAGGAAAAGAAAAATAAGGGGGACCGTAGAACCGGTATTGTTACCCATATAACACAACCGGCGTAAACCTTACCTTACTTATCATATTGAGGCAAATAAAATGCCTCACCTACTAGCAAGCATGTAGAAAGAAAGAAGTTGCAATAACTAAGAATTCTAAGATCATTACATTATAACGTACTCTGTAATGATATTACATATTACAAGATTAATGTGATGGTAAAATAAAAGTATGGATGAACCACCATGGTGATCTATTTTGTCTAATTTTGTAAGTACTTCAATTTGTAGAATCTTGTCTTCGTCAATAAAAATTTTGAAAATGTCTTCAAAATTCATGTTTTTTCTTGAAGCAATTGGACTTTGTGGATGTTGTTTGAATGACCTGTTTTTGTTTTGCATTTCTCATTGGGGGCCTCCTTATGTTTCCGTCTTCAATCACCCTGCCGTCCTAACTTCTCTCCCTTGCATGTGACTTGTTACTTGTTTCACTATGCATTGGTGACAAATCACCTTTTCTTTAAGCCTCTGCCTGGCATTGCTTTAAGATGTCTTCTTCCTCCCCTTCTTCATATATATGACTACCTGTCAATATTGGATTTTGCATCTGTTGAAAATCTCCTTGTGTTATCATTATTTTTTAAGCTTGTACTTTACCCATTAGTGCCTTGTTTTGTCGTTGGTTTTGCGATTTGTTCCTGCTCATGTTCCCACGTCCCATACTAGAATTAGCATTATTTAACGCGTTTAGTGGATATGAACTTAGCATCGCATCCAAGAGTTGTCTTTCCTATGAAGAGATTAATGGAACAATTGTTGCGGTCAGGTGCTGCCCCGCATGTGAACATGCTACTGTGTTGCAATCAGCAGAAGGATAGTTAGTAAGTGTAGTTGCGTCCCTTTGCTGTTGCTATACATTTTAACTTATATCAAAAGGTTGCCTCATTTCATCGAAAAATTTCCTCTCCTCCAAAGTAATGAGTGGCTCAGTTGTGACACTCTGATTCTTTCCAGTTTTTGGAAGCACTGTTGCGTTAATATCAGCATCTGCTGTTTCAACTGAGCGATGGTTTAGTTGGACGTTATCTTCTGTTGCATTATGGTCGATCTTTATTGTTGCTGCATTTGAAATAACTGCTTTTGCAGTATTTGTTGGAACAAAAGCTGGAGCATTATGGTTCAAATTGCTATTGGGACTTGCTGCAGGAGTCGCAGATGTACGACAATACAGCTTGCTCGTTTGAGTTGATGCAGTTTTCCTTTAAAATTTTTGCTTGATTGGAGCATCAATGTCCTCTTCTGCACTATCCTGATCAAACTCTTGGTCATCTTCCTCAGATGAAAAACCACCAACTTCGTCACCCCAGCCCTCTTCATCATCAATCTCTCTTTGGTCTTTCCACAGTGTCGAGTTAATGACCATCTCCCTCATCTTTGCTTGAATTATTTCTTTGTTATTTCCAATGGAGATTGATGGTTGCCTATATTCACCCCCATCTCTGCAATTGGCTCAGAAGATTGAGTGAGTGTGACCAAAGATTGCTTGAATATAGTGTTGGCATCGGAGATCATTTTAATCTGTGAGTCCTTGATAATTTTCCCCACATGTGGACTAGAGAAATGAAAAGAGGTAGCATTTTGATCCTTTGCCTGCATTTTCATATTTGAATCATTAATAGGGTCTTTATTCCATGCCGCTGTAGTCGAAGAGCTATTTTGATAAAAACTCTCAACCATATGAATATTTTGTCCAGTCAACTTTCATATTTATTCGCATTGCCCAGTGCACCAAATGAGTTTGAATGTTTGGGTACACCTGGGCACTTTTCTTCAATCTGCTCCTTTTTTTTTTATTTTGGAGTTACTTTTTTGTTGGAAACCGATGTCAAATTATCCTTAGCAATATGTTATCCAGCTTCCCTTGTGTGTTACGTAGCATCAGTAGGTTTTGATCTCTCAAGTTCAGCCCCCTCTAAAGCAGAATGACCTTGAAGTAAGGCAGCATTAGAGACATCTGCAGCAGGTGTACCTGTAGAAGTAGTCGCACTGTCTTGTTGTTGAACCATATCAGGCTTTACTGATCTTTGAAGAAGTTCAATCACAGCAACATGGTTATCACTCCCATTTACATCTTGATCAACAGGACATTGCAAAGCAAGAGAAGAATCCAACTTCGAAAAAGTAGGAACAGCAGCAGCTGCTTCAGTATGTTTTGCAACAGATGCTGCAAGCTCCAATTCCATAACATCAAACTGATCTTTGACCTCTTCATTTTGCTCAGTCCATTTAAAGCCATCCAATCATATATTTTCCTTAAAATTTGGATCTACACTAACTGGTAAATTTACCTCCCCTGCTACTAGTTGTTGCACATTAATGTTGTAATGTGTTTTTTTGCATATTTCAGTTATATTGGTAGGCTTGGTAGTAACTAGAGCTGATGGTTTATTCAATTCATTACATCCTTGATGTCCAGGAGATTTTCAAGCATCAACTAGATGTGGTACTGATGACTTCTCCAGTGGTTCAACTAAGACGACAGTTTGATCTCTAGTAGCTTTGAAAGAATTAGAAGCCTCTACATTTGTACCGTTTCCTTGAACAAACATTGCAATTTTTTGCTTCCTATTATTCTGCAACAAGTGCTGCTGCTCGATGACTTTATTCTTCACAGAGATGTCAAACAAAATCTGGTCAGTCCTTTTTGCATTGTCACCTGCTGCTACAGCAGATGCAGTAGTAGGTTCCAAAGTTGCCACCACCATGTCTGGCTGTTTTTCGCTTAAGACATTCAAATGAGGATGCAATGGAACAGTATTTTGCCCTTTACAAAGCTGTGCTGGCCTTGAAAGAGCTTCAGCAGTTTGAACAATTGAACCAGAAAGATCTGTTTGTTCTGCATCATGAATCACATTAGGAAGTATCCTTTCTAGTCTACTTCGTGCACGATTAGCATTCAAGTACTCCCTGGCATCACCTCCTGATTTAGCCAAACTGCCCCGGCCATCAGGTTCGTCAACGTGAACTGCCTCTTCATTAAATTCCTCGGTACTCCAATGACACGTTTTACATCATGACCTTGATGATTGCAACACGTGCACTATTTAGGTAAATTATCAAACACGATCTGCTGGTCGTATTCATTTGTTTTTCCAGATTTCATATCTACTATCTTGATCTTTATTTTCTTTGGATGTTTGTCAAGTAAATTAATCAAGACTTTAACTCGAGTTGTACTAGGTCGTGTTCGATCTTGAGTAGCCTTATCTACTGCAAAAGGCTTTCCCACAACAGTGACATTAATGATTTTTTTGCAAAGACATTTGCTGGCATTTCAGGAAATGAAATCCAAGTCACATATTTTGACGTTTCTTCACGGGGGTTAAATCCCATTGTCCATGGGAATGTCCTAAAGAAGAACTCGTCTCCTTTTGCCTTAACATAACCAGTTGTTTTTGATAACGCATGAGCAAAATCTTCAAATAGATCGAATCTTACCAGAATATGCCGATATTCTAGCTTTCCAGTGTTGCAATAACCTTTGATGTCGAATTGTTTCGGCAAAATTTGTCTCAGTTCCTGAAGGTTAGGCTTTCCGTATGAAAATTTGATTATAACTGCTTGTGGAAGACCTTCCTCTCTGGTGAATGAATTCATTTCATATACTGTGAATTCAACAGTACATATTCCGTTCTCAAATGTAACAGGACAAAGTTCCATTTTTGAGTTTTTTACGGTAGATTGTTGTCAAGCAAGATGCGTTGCATATGTTTGTTTTGGAAAGTTGCTTGTTTGATTTTCTGCATTGTTATGAGAAACCTCTCCCACAGCCAGAGGCTAGGGAGAGTGCATAGCATCCATGGTTGCGCTCCACTTCAAACACGTTCCATCGTCGACGCTATGTAAGAGCAGCAACGCTGGAAAATTTCAAATAAGTTGTGTGCTACAGTAATTCGAGGAATTAAGATTTAAGATGTAGGAAAATTGGTTTTATATTTGAGGTAAAAATCAATTGGGTATTGGTCACAAAGAGAAGAGGATGTTGTGACACCAATTTTGTGGCAATCCACCGGCGGATTCCGGAGATATGTACGATGAATAGTGACAGAATCACTACTCACCCTTATTCCTAGAGAAAAGGGATATTACTATACATATACATCTTTACACTTATTTTTTAGTTTAAAATGCATATACATCTTTACACTTATTACAAATAACTATATCATTTACCTTATCCTTATTCGTTCAACTAGGACTCTACTTCTAGTGGGATATATATGAGCTCCAAATTGAGATTGACACTGTAAGTTGTAGTTCTTGTCGGATTTGGACAAGTTGGTGTAAAATTATCTAAGTTTTTGTCGCTATAGTCTGCAAATTTTGTAAAATTTATCTCATGATTTAATGGTTGCTCATTCAAATTTATATATGTTAGTTTATCTAAATCCACCACACCATAGAGTACCTGGTCCTTTATGAGTTTCCACTTAAAATACTAATGAACCAAACTGTATAGAGATCTGATCCTGTATCAGTTCCATCAGTGTTGACTACTAAACAAGTATGTAAATGAGACACTGGATTTTTATGTGGAAAACTCCAGCGCATGCGATTAAAAAATATGACCTACTCTTATAGGATTTGAGCTTCACTACTGAGTAATCCTTAGATTACAACCTATTGTAACCTATGAATTAATCCCTTAACTCCTTACTAACTTATAACTACACTATTACATGCCACTTTGAAATAACTCTATTACAAAGACTTCAATCACTCTAATTTGTAATACACTTATCACAAGTCACTTTGTCGCTCACTAGTTACAAAGATATGAATCACTCACTAACTTGTAACAACTCTATACAAGACACTTTTTAATAACTTTATTACAAAGACTTCACAACTCAACTAACTCTAGCGATGATACAAACACAAGGGTTTATGATTTACAAAGGGTTTTCTACACAATGCTTCTAAATAAGCTAAGTAGGAGATAAAAATGAAAAACAAATAATAAAGACTCAACAAACCTAAGGACTTAAGATATCTTCAATCTTTGGATCCGGTCCTTGAAGTTGCAACAGCTTTGTTCTTGAGAGGGGTGTTTCTAGCACTTGAAAGAATATCAGTAAAATTGCTCAAGTGATTGTCATATGCCGTGCACTAGGTTCTTATACTACAAAAGACATCACCATGGTGATGTCAATTCACAATGGTAATGTCAATTCTTGGTTAGTACATGTCTCTTCCCAATGGGAAATGACTGTTGCATTGTCGCGTGTACAGTTGTACACAAAGACACTTTCTGCAATTGGTTTTCAGCTGTATAGTTGACTTATACTTCTATTAGGGGAATACTAAGGGATCAGGTCCCAAACCTAGTTCTTGTGAATCTAAAGGCACACTTCCCAGATTATCTTGAATTGATTAACTTGAGTGATTGAACCAGGCATGCTTTAGGTAGTTTATTTGATTATATACAGAAAATTTATTAGATCATTAAAACATTAATTAAAAGACCTTAAGCCCATTAATATTGTAATAAGATATTTCATCTACGTGAGTGTAATCATCTATAGGATTATTAGATTCACCAATCCTTCCCTTACCTCGATTACCCCTACATATACAAACAATTCTATCAACCATTATAATTTTTTATAATACTACTTGGAAATGATTTATAATTTAATTAAAATAAAATAAACTAAGGAAATTAAAATTAAATAATAATAAATAATAGATAGAGATGAAATGAGTGCAAAAAATACCTACAAGAATGTTGATGTAGAAATGAGGTTGATAGCTGAAAGTTAAAACTTGCTCAACCTGAAACTAGCTTCCGTCCTGCAAATATGGGTTAGGGTTTTGGAACCAAAAACGCTCTGTAGCTTTGGAGATTTTCTCGTGAGCTTTGGCAGTAATGTGACATGTCCTGCGCTCATTCCTCCCCAAATCTATGCGTACACCTGTCCAACACACGCCGGCTCCAGCACCCAGCACGCGCCTGAGCCCAGCGGCCAGCGCCCAGCACGCGCCTGCGCCCGATGCGCGCGCACTGTTGGCCGACGGCTAGTCTGCTAGCTGTGCCCAACGGCTAGTCTGCCAGCAACAGTCAAGACTGCCCCAACAGCCAGAAACGGCTAGCCCAACGCCTAGTGCCCCTCTTGTAGATATTAGGGACTTGTATAAATAGCTTAGCACTTAGCAATTGTTAAGCATCCATACATACTTCACATAAGCAATTGTATAAAATTCTCAAAGGCAATACAAGCTCATTTCCCTCTAAACTTTCTTTGTTTGCTATCCAACGTTCCCTTAGTTCGATATTAGGCAATAAGGCTTACTAGACTTTGCCATAATTTCGCAGGCAAACCAGCTAGCATCGTACGACACTTTGCTTGAGTTCTAAGGCCGTAACAACGTGGTAGCAGAGTAGGTTCTAAGGATAAACAATGGCCAGCGACGGAGAAGTTTTTGCATCCATCACTGCCAAAGTCCTTGCAAACGTTACCAGAAGGTCCAAGAGCAAAAAGACAACCAAGAAGGTAGGAAAAATGCCAGCAGATCCTGTCCCAAGTGATGCTGCCAACCTCCCAACAACAGAAGTGAGTGATTGGGAGCAAGAAGAGGTGCCCACAAACATCACTCTAGAATTGGAATTGGTTACCAGGGTCGAGAGTGCCCACAGAACATCCGAGGTGTTGGGCCATCGCTTCAACAAGTTCGAAGGCGACTATGAATCCTTCAAGGAGTCTTTAATCGAGGAAAATGATAACATTCGCAACGACATCGACGAGCAGCGGGAAGCACGGGGAGAGGCTGAAGCTTCCATAAAAAAACTCACAAATCAGGTAGAAGCCTTGAGCGCCAGAGTGAAAGAGCTCGAGGAAGCTACATGCCAAGAGAAACATGCTGCTCAGACCATAGAGCGTGAAGTAAGTATCGACGCTCCCAAGCCACCCATCTTCAAAGGCATCTGTGATGCCCAAGAAGTTGAGAGTTTCCTGTGGCACCTTGAAAATTATTTCAAATGCAGCATGATAGGCAGTGACGAGATGAAGATCCAAACTTCCGTGATCTACTTGACGGAGAACGCAATGCTGTGGTCGAGACGTATGATGCGGACATTGGTAAGGGACTTTGAACGATCAGCACATGGGAGCAGTTCAAAACAGAGTTCAAAAAGATGTTCTTTCCCAGCAATTTCGTCTATGAAGCCATGAGGAGGTTACGATAATTGAAGCATACGGGTTCCATTAAGTCCTACATAAGGGAATTCACTACCCTTACGCTTCAAATTCTCGAACTCACCCCAAGAGACTTTGAAGCGGGCCAAAATTGAGTTTGAAGCTGTGCCCAACGGCTAGTCTGCCAACAACGGTCAAGACTCCCCCAACAGCCAGAAATGGCTAGTGCCCCTCTTGTAGATATTAGGGACTTGTATAAATATCTTAACACTTAGCAATTGTTAAGCATCCAGACATACTTCACATAAGCAATTGAATAGCATTCTCAAAGGCAATACAAGCTCATTTCCCTCTAAACTTTCTTTGTTTGCTATCCAACGTTCCTTAGTTCAATCGTAGGCAACAAGGATTACTAGACTTTGCCAGAATTCCGCAGGCAAACCATCTAGTGACGTACGACACTTAGCTTGAGTTCTAAGGCCGTAACACATGGTTGTTGTGAGCTCTTCCCAGCCTTTGGCTGTGGGAAAGACAAACCAAAATCTCCATGAAACATTTTGCAAATTCCAATACAATTGAAGAAGGATTGTACCAAGCTGTAATTCTGAAATTCTCGTATGGTAAACCAGACCTACACGAACTCAAACGAGTTATTCCAAAACCACTTGATATTAAAGGTAATTGTAACATTGGACAATTGGAGTTTAGACATATTTTGGTCAGATACGATTTATTTCAAGACTATGTTCAAATTCTGTCATGATGAACATTTTATGTTAAGGTGAAGGGTGATGAATTCTTCTTTAGATCATTCCCATGGATAATAGGATTTAATCCTCGTGAAGAAACGTGAAAAGCAGTGGTATGGATCTCTTTACCAAATTTGCCTATAAATTTCTTTGCAAAAAGGTCGTTAATGTCCATAACTTTAGCAGCGGAAAAGACATTAGCAGTGGATAAAGCGACTCAGGATAGAACGCGAGCAAGTACGGTGAGGGTTAAGGCGTTACTTGATTTACTGGTCAAATATCCTAAGAGAGTTAGAATTAACATTGTGGAGAAAATTTCTGGGAAAATAGTCGAGCATTATCAGGAATTAGTATATGATAATCTTCCGAAATATTGTACCTGTTGTAAGCACCAAGGGCATGATGAAAGATCGCTCCGTTGGAACATCGAAAAAAATAAGGAAGATGTCGCTATTGCAGATAAAAGTGAAGGTTGAGACTATTTGGATAAATTGCAAGGTGATGCTAGAGCCTATCTTAATGCAAAAAGAGCTGGGCAATTGGAAGGTGATGCAACAAAGAAATGATTGAATGAGCAGCAAGGTTCACAAGTTGAAAGGAAAAAAAATTTGTTATTCAGAACAATGAAAATCGTGCTATTGTAGGAATTTTTGATGGTGATGTCTCTCAAATTGTTAAAGGTCCACATCCTCCTTCTCGAGATGTTCCTGCTAAGGTAGCTTTAGCAAGGATCTCCGTTGTGGTCAATCCAATTGTCGAAGCTTATGAAAAATTGGCTAGTGCTGCAAAAAACATTTCAACTGATCCTGGCTCAAACAATGTTGTCCAAGTTGATGCAGCTGTAACAATTAAAGGCTTGGTTGTTTCTGAACAAGTCTCAAAGGATCAGCAACAAGAGGGTAATGGGTCACTAAATTATGGCAACTCCCCAGGTGCTAAGGATATAAATTTAGAGGCTCAAATAACAGAGGAAGCAGAGAAACAGGAATTGGTTCAGCAGGCTGTTAGGACTGGTATTACATAGGTTGGAAAAGAAACTGGTGATAAGGCAACTTTTAAGGCAACTGGAGATCAAACTAATGTAGTGGGAGTTCCTAAAGGTTCACTTAGTGAACCTGGGCAATTTCAACATGTTTCTGGGGCATCAGGGATTCAAATTGGTAATGATCAAGATGCTAAATATGCACGTGAAATAATTGGAAAACCAGCAGTTGGTTCACCTACTGTTGTTGCATTGGATACTAATTATGATCGAGCTATGTTTTGGAAAGTTTAATAGGCTGCTGCAGATGGTATTGTTGAAAAATCAGCAGGTCTTAAGGATAAAGTTAGTGAACCTGGCAATTTCAGCATGTTGCTGGGGCATCAGGGATTCAAATTGGTAATGATCAAGATGCTAATGCTGCACAAAAATAATTGGAAAACCAGCAATTGGTTCACCTACTGCAGTTGCATTGAATACTAATTATGATCGAGCTATGTTTTAGAATGGTAAACAGGCTGTTGCATATGGTATTGTTGAAAAATCAGCATGTCTTAAGGATAAAGTTATGGATGCTGATGAGGGGCAGGTACTTAACACTCCAAGGCAATTTGCTACAACTCCAAGCAAGTCAGATACAAAAAGCAACACTTGGACAATGATGAATAAATTACCTAGCAAGCAGCAAACTCCAGGTGTGCAAAATTATATTTTACCATCAAATGTCATTGGGATATCGAACTCTTTTGATGTTTTGGTCAATGATAGTGAGCATGATATGAATGAGGCTAAAAATAAGGAGCAACAGAGGGGTCATGAGACACAATAATGGATAGAAAAACCAGTCTTACATGCAATGTAAATCAATAGAAAAGTGCAAAAGAAATAGATGCTTAACTTGGGATTGCAACAGATAAAATTTCCAACACAAAACTAGCTAAAATGATAGCGAATGCTTAGGCAGCTATGACAAAGAACACAACTGAACAAAATGGGCAACCACACGCTCCAGGCAGTAACACACAGTTGCAAATTTCCAAGAACACAAGTAGTCGACTAATTATTTCGAAGGACATTGTTCTTGTTGGTGCGCAAAAGGCAGAGGCACACAGCTCTAATGCACCAATTCTGCATTTTTCTAATCCAAATATTGAACAAATCATCAAGGAAATGGTTCTGAAAAATCCCATGGTTAAGCAGCGGTTGATCACTTTGAATACATCCGTATTTGATGTTCGTTTGAATTTAAGGGAATTTTGTGGAGAAATTGAATGAGAAAATGGGCAGCTTATAGTTTCAACGGGGAATAACAATGAAATCATACAGGCAAACCTGAGGTTGATGGCTATTAAATCTAAATTATGGCAAGATCAATGCGAGAAAGATGATGAAGAGGATTATGGTGATGGATTTGTAGGATATTCAACTGAAGAAGGTGGACAGAAGAGTGCAGGTGAGTATATTGATCCCTCAGTAAAGCCAAACCTTCACGGGGCAACAAGTCCCAAGAGTAAATTGAATCTCCATGCACATCCCTTTATTCTAAGAAATTCTCCAAATGTTGGTAGTCAAAAATGCAGCAGTTGCATGCTTGGTCCAAACAGATACATCTTCCAAACTGGCTACAATAGGTGATACAATGGATCAAATCAAAGTACTACCAAGTTCTGATGTGCATCAATAACAAGGGAAACCAAGCAAGTCACCTACTACTCCTACTAGTGATCGAAAGGCATTAGTAACGCTAAACACAGGACAGCAGCAAATCGTGACAACACTGCCTGATATCACAGAAGACGAAAGAAAGCTCGTAGATGCAATAGTGATTGTTGGCAGCACTGGTTGTGAAAGTAGAAGCAGAAAAAAATTGCAAGTCACAGCACAACAACAACAAAAGGAAATATTAGCTAATACTAAGGATGGCAATACCTTGGTGACACAAGGTCTTGAACATGACATGCCAAATCTTTTAATTTTTGGCAGAGATACATATGAAGAAGGTGAGGAAGATGATATTTTTGTAAGATATATGGATTTATATCTAGATATATGGACTTATATCTACACACATATGAACAATATATGGATAATTATATGTTATGTGCTATCTTTTGGTTTGGCCTAATTATGTGGTCTTATGGACATTATGTTAAGGGGGCCAATGTATTGTCATACTAAAGTGTAGGACAAATGTGTAGATACCCAAAAGGGTAACCTTAGTTTATGATGGGCTAACTAAGGTTACATAAGTAACTATGGTTACTTGCTTGTGACTCTTGAGTTATGTAACTCTTGCAAGACATAACTCAAGACATAACTCTTGTCTTGTAACTCTTGTCTCTTGGGTTATGTAACTCCTAGGAGTTATAAGTGGGGTTATGGTTCCCATTCTAGTGCAAGATAAGTTCTTCTTCTTCCCATTGAATCAAGAACCATATTGTCCATTGTCTTGCAAATAGGGTGGAAAACCATATACCAAATTTGATTATTGTCATAACCTTTACTATTGTGAACAATTCACATATATTGTTTTTAAGTCTTGTGAGGCATTTGTGGTGATATACAACTTCAAGAAACTTGAAGGAAGGATCAAGGAATTCACAAGAACATAAGGACAATCTTCAAAGGAGGTTCATCAAATTCCACATATGGATTCAGGTTAGCTTCCGCTCATGTAGTTGTAATTCCGGATTATTCAATATGAAGGTTGTTGTTTTCAGTAGGAATCATAATCCTAACAATTGGTATCAGAGCCACCCTTCATTTTGGATAATTTGGATGTTCATAAGGTTCATCTTATATTAGGATTCATGTTAAAGTATAATTAGAATTTTGTTTATGAAATTCTACCATGAAATAGCATGATAGCATGATCTTATGAATGTTATGATTTGATTCAGTTTGATGTTTTTATATCATGTTAAAACGTTGTATATAGCATGATTTAGTTGGTAAATAACATGTTTTCATGTTTAAAGATTCTTGTTAAAAATCATGTTATAATTCAGAAAAAGTATACACTGTACAATCGCTTGTATACACTCCAGTGAGATGAAATGTTTTTTAAAGTATACCTGACAATCGATTGTCTGGATTTGACAATCGATTGTCTGGTCCAGTAACTTAGAAAATTTTTTCCTTTTCACATTCAGTGACTTGAAATTTTTCCAGAAAAAACCAAACAATCGATTGTCTGTTTTGACAATCGATTGTCTGGTCCAGTAACTTAGAAAAATTTTTCCTTGTCACATCCAGTGACTTAAAATTCAGAAAAAACCAAACAATCGATTGTCTGTGTTGACAATCGATTGTCTGGTCCAGTAAAGTTTAAGAAAAACGTTTCAACTCTCTTAAGTTTTAGTGAATGTTAATTGTTTTATAGTCCATTAATTCTTATATATTATAGAATTGTCCAATTCAGTAAACAACAATTAATATTCAAGTGTTACACATCCAATCATGTAACACATTAAGTTGAGATTCATAAAATGGCTTAAGGAACTAAAGTTTATAGCATCTAATATTTTAGTTATTCAATTGAAGCACTATGTTGCCAAAGTAACCTCTATTGTGTAGATTGATTAATTTTAAAATATAAGATGACTGTGGATGTTAGTCTTCCATGCGTTTAACACCGGCCCAAAGGAAGGTGTTATTTGGCAGGAATTCGAACATTCTTGTGGTGGTAAATATGAGACGATTATTTGGTTTTCCATGTGAATATTAAATCGGCCCAAAGGAAGGTTTAATATTTGACAGGAGTTTATTGTCTATGTTTGATCACTACACCAAGAGTACCACTTACAAGTTGATTTTCTGTCCAAAGACTAAAATCAATGTTGTGCTAGGTATCTTGTAATGGGAAATGCCTAACTTTGAATCTATAAAGTTAAAGTTCAAGTTTTGTAAGCATGTATTTAGTAATCCTTTGTTCAATTTTCAGTAAACTCTTCTGCTTCTACGATCTCTGCCAATATCAATAGCATCCCTGTGCTTAACGACACTAACTTTAAGGAATGGAAAGAGAATGTAATGATCGTTCTCGGTTGCATGGATCTTGACTTAGCCCTTCGGACTGAGCAACCTACTCCTCTTGAGGATACATCCTCTCCTAATGAAAAGAGAGCGATGGAGAAGTGGGAACGCTCGAATTGCATGAGTCTAATGATCATGAAGCGTGCAATTCCAGAATCATTCAGGGGCACTATGAATGATGAACCTAATGCCAAAGTTTTCCTTGAAAACCTCGAACAGCGTTTTATTCAAAACGAAAAGGCGGAAACAAGTGCACTATTGAGTAAACTTGTTTCTATGAGGTATAAGGGCAAGGAAAACATTAGGGAGTACATTTTGGAAATGTCTCATCTTGCTTCGAAACTTAAGTCACTCAAGCTAGTATTAACTGAGGAACTGCTTGTGTACTTTGTTTTGATATCTCTTCCTGCACACTTTAATCAGTTTAAGGTCAGTTACAACTGCCTGAAGGAGAAATGGACTCTAAATGAGCTCATTTCAAACTGTGTGCAAGAAGAGGAAAGGATTAAGCAAGATAAGACTGAAAGTGCTCATTTGGCATCTTCTTCTAAGGAAACTAAGAAGAGGAAAAATAAGGAAGTTGCGGTTGTAAGGTCCAAGATTAAGCAACATAAGGAACCTAAGGTTGAAATTACTGGATTAGGTTGCTTTCTCTGTAATGGGACTGATCATGTAAAGAGAGATTGTACCAAGTACCATGCCTGGCGTGCGAAAAAAGGTACATTTCTGTCTCTTATTTGTTCTGAAGTTAATTTAATTTCGGTACCTAAGGATAATTGGTGGGTAGGTAATGCTGCTCACATAAGGATATCTATGCAGGGTTGCCTGAACTGCCGAAAACCAAAAGATGGTGAAAGATACATCTATGAGGGTGACGGCAAGAAGGTGCCAGTTGAAGCTATTGGCAAATCTAGGCTGTTGTTTAAGACCGGTTTTCATTTAGATTTGATGAGACTTTTGTTGTACCGTCTTTTAGACGGAATTTAATTTTTCTGTTCCCCAATTGGACATATTCGGTTATTAATGTACATTTGGGGACAATAAAGTTAGTCTCTTTCGGAATTCAAATCTTATTGGTACTGGTGTTGATCAACATTTGAGAGCTTATATTTGGTTGATACAATAACTTCAAATAAAGAAACTTTGCATACAAGTTTAAATGGTACCAAAAGCAAAATTAACTAATGAGAATTCTTTTTCACTCTGGCATAAACGTTTGGGTCTGATATCCATTCAAAGAATTCAGAAACTCATGTCAGATGGAATTCTTGATTCTCTTGATTCCTCAAATTCGGAAATTTGTATTGAGTGTATCAAGGGAAAACAAAACAAACAAGACTAGATTAGGTGCTAAGAGAGCTTCGGACGTCTTAAAATTGATAGACGATTACTCTCGTTATGGGTACCTATATTATTCATGAAAATCCCAATCCATATTAAAAACTGCAACTTATATTCTTAATAGAGTTCCAACTGTAGCTACAATCTAAAAACCCCATATGAACTTTGGACTGGGCATAAACCCGGTATTCGGCATTTTCACATTTGGGGTTGTCCAGCTGAGGCAAGGCCTTATAGGCCGTTGAAAAGAAACTGGACGCTAAGACGGTTAGTAGCTATTTTGTTGGATATTCTGAAAAATCCAGGGGTTTTAAGTTTTATGATCCCACATCACGAACTATTTTTGAGACGGTAAATGCTAGGTTCTTTGAGGATATTGAGTTTGGGGGGTGGGGAGATAAATAAAATTGTTAGAGATTTTGTCTTTGAGGAAGAACATGTGTCTTTCCTTCAAGTTGTTGATGCAACTCCGGTTCAAGACAATCTCGAAAATCTCCCCCATCAGGACCCTGATATAACTAATGAAAATCAAACTCAACAACCTCAAGAAACTGAAATGCCATTAAGGAGATCCACTAGAGAGAGGAGAAATGCAATTTCGGATGATTATGTAGTATTTCTCCAAGAACAAGAAAGTGATATTGGACTTGAGGAAGATGATCCAATCAACTTCCGTCAAGTCATTAAGTGTTCTAACTCTCAAAAGTGGATTGATGCCATGAATGATGAGATGAAGTCTATGAGCGATAATGACATTTGGGAGCTTGTTACATTGCCCGAAGGTATTAAACCTATTGGTTGTAAATGGATTTTTAAAACCAAAAGGGATTCAAGGGGCAATGTTATTAAGTACAAAGCTCGTCTTGTTGCAAAAGGCTACACTCAAAAGGAAGGCATTGATTGTAAAGAGACTTTCTCTCCAGTTTCATCGAAAGACTCTTTCAGGACTATAATGGCATTAGTAGCACATTTTGATCTTGAGCTTCATCAAATGGATGTTAAGACTGTTTTTCTCAATGGTGACATTAAGGAAACTTATATGGTGCAACCTGAAAACTTTGTTTCGGATGAATCAGAGAAGAAGGTTTGCAAATTAAAGAAATCCATCTATGGGCTCAAGCAAGCTTCTCGTCAATGGTATTATAAGTTTCATGCAGTCATTACATTTTTTGGGTTTTGAACCGAATATTGCTGATGACTGTATATACCATAAGTTCAGTGGGAGTAAGTATATTTTTCTGGTTTTATATGTCGATGACATACTGCTTGCCTGTAACGATATAGCATTATTACTTGAAACTAAGAAATTTCTTTCAAAGAAATTTGAAATGAAAGATCTTGGTGAAGCTTCTTTTGTATTAGGAATTCAGATATAACGAGATCGCTCCAAAGGTGTTCTCGGTCTGTAACAAAAGGGCTATATCGATAATGTTCTGAAAAGATTTGGCATGCAGGATTGTAAACCAGTCAACATCCCTGTTGCTAAGGGAGACAAATATAGTCTCAAACAGTGCCCAAATTATAATTATGAAATTTCGGAAATGCAGAAGACGCCTTATGCTTCGGCGGTAGGTAGTCTGATGTATGCTCAGGTATGTACACGACCTGATATAGCATACATTGTTGGGATGTTAGGCAGATATCTAAGCAATCCGGGTATGGACCATTGGTAGGCAGCCAAAAGGGTCATGAGGAACATACATAGAACAAAGGATTACATGCTTACATATCGGAGTTCGGACCAGTTTGAGATCATCAGGTATACCGACTCCAATTTTGCCATTTATGCTAATAACATATGTAACCATGGTTGCATATGTTAATAACAACAGTAGTTTGACGAAAGCAAAACATAAGGACGTCAAATTTCGGGTTGTTAAGGAAAGAGTACAAAATGGACAATTGTGCATTAAGTACATAAGTACAAACTCCATGCTTGCGGATCCGCTCACTAAGGGATTGACACCAAAAGTATTTCTTGAGCATATTGCTTGTATGGGTGTCAAATCAGATAAGGATTATGTATTTTAGTGGGAGTTTGTATAGCACATTTACGTATTGTCCATTATATTCAGAAATTCAGTAATTCAGTTATATCTGCGCAGATATTCAGTTTTAAAGTTTTTGTACTCTTACAGTTTAAGTATGATTTCAATAAAGAGAACCAGTTGGAAATAGACATTCTATTGACCACACTTTATGTTATTTCCATGCTACATACCTACACTTGATCCATGTCGTTGGTTATATTGATATACGTGATCTATGATTGGTTCTAGTTACGAATGAGTAACGACGAGCTCTTAGGTCCTATGTTGGTATGATTGATGGACCGGATTGTTCATGACAATTTTATTGTGATAGCAATTTTGTGCACCTAAGGTTTGTAACATATAATATTAAGGATTGTACATATGTTTGCATATCTCGTCCAAGTGGGAGATTGTAAGATATATGGATTTATATCTAGATATATGGACTTATATCTACACACATATGAACAATATATGGATAATTATATGTTATGTGCTATCTTTTGGTTTGGCCTAATTATGTGGTCTTATGGACATTATGTTAAGGGGGCCAATGTATTGTCATACTAAAGTGTAGGACAAATGTGTAGATACCCAAAAGGGTAACCTTAGTTTATGATGGGCTAACTAAGGTTACATAAGTAACTATGGTTACTTGCTTGTGACTCTTGAGTTATGTAACTCTTGCAAGACATAACTCAAGACATAACTCTTGTCTTGTAACTCTTGTCTCTTGGGTTATGTAACTCCTAGGAGTTATAAGTGGGGTTATGGTTCCCATTCTAGTGCAAGATAAGTTCTTCTTCTTCCCATTGAATCAAGAACCATATTGTCCATTGTCTTGCAAATAGGGTGGAAAACCATATACCAAATTTGATTATTGTCATAACCTTTACTATTGTGAACAATTCACATATATTGTTTTTAAGTCTTGTGAGGCATTTGTGGTGATATACAACTTCAAGAAACTTGAAGGAAGGATCAAGGAATTCACAAGAACATAAGGACAATCTTCAAAGGAGGTTCATCAAATTCCACATATGGATTCAGGTTAGCTTCCGCTCATGTAGTTGTAATTCCGGATTATTCAATATGAAGGTTGTTGTTTTCAGTAGGAATCATAATCCTAACAATTTTAAGTCAAAGCCGGGCAGAGGCAGCAAGAAAATATGATTTATCACCAATTCATAGTGGAAGAAGTAAGAAGACTCTTATAAGGGATAAAATTTGGGACGGCAGGGTGAATGAAGATACAAATGTAAGGCGACTTCCAATGAGAGTTGCCAAACAAAGACAGGCCATCCAAACTACATCCACAAAGTCCAATCATTCAAAGAAGATAGCATTAATTTTGAAGACAATTTAAGAAGGGTAGAGGAAGAAGACAAGCGGATACAAATTGAAGATTTTACAACACTAGAGAAGAAAGACTATTACTGCTATTTCTACATATTTTTATTTACCATCACATTTGTAGCGTTCTATGTAATATCATCACAGAGTATGTTATAAACTCTATGATGATTATAGAAATCCTAGTTCTAGCTACTTCTTTCTTTTGACATGCATGCGAGTAGGTGAAGTTTTCTATTTGCCTAAGTAGGATTAGTAAGGTAAGGTTTAGCCCAGTTTCTATTGCTCCATCTCTATGCCTTTGGAATTATATAGCCAAAACATAGAGGCAACAATACTGGAGCTATTGTCCCTCTATTTGTACTCTTCCTATGTGGTTTCATTTTTCGTTTTATTATTAATAAAACTAGCCCTAGGCACCTGCTTAGTGGATTTGCTAAGAAAACTAGCATCCAATTTCACTCTCAATTATCAACTGACAAATTGAAACTATCTAATAATATTTTCCAAGTAATGAGTCTAAATTATCAAATAATGGAAATCAAATAGTGCTTAGTAATTAAAGAGATAGAGGTAGAGAAAAGAGAGAGATATTATGGTGATTATTAGAAGAAATAACGATGAGGAGGGGTATTCAGGCCATGTCCAACCATTACCCTATTTTTTGTCCCCAAAATGGGGAAATCCCCATTTTAGTGATAACTTACTCTAACCATTCCCCCATTCCCCCCCCCCCCCCCCCAAAATTTTCTCTCTGTTCTATATTATATTATTATCTTTCATTTCAATTTTATTTTTTAATTTCAATGAAACAAATTTAATCTTTTGTTTTTATCAATTTGTAATTTCCATAACTAAAATAATTTCATAAAATTTTATGTAATATAATTTGTAAGAAATTATTATAGATTAACTAATCATTCAAATAAAAGAAAAATCATTGCGATACAAGATTAATTAAAAACATATTACATAACGACAAAATTCATTCGAAATACTAGATAAATATTCAACTTCAACCTTAGTATTCTCCCATAAATTATCTATTAATATTTTATATTCGCACTTTTAAATTTTAGCAACATCTTATATTTTATAGTTGCACCATTCATTTTCGAGATAATTATATATTTTTTATACAATTGTGATTTATACTAAAACTAACTTATAACTTTAAATAAAAATAATAAATGCAAGAATATTAATTTATCAAAATTATACACCAAAGTTAAGTTATAATATTAATACTACAAAAATATTACATAAACATAATTAAGTGTATATAAAAATAAAAAAAAGATTAAATAATAAAATAATAATAAATATGTGATGAATAGTAATAGGGGAGACGAATAGTGTACCTCTATATTTGAGGAAACACTATTTATCCCCCATTTTAGGGACAAAAATGGGGGAGGGTTGGAGTAAAAATTTCCAAAAAATTTTCTCTATTATGGGGGATGGGGGCAAGGATGGAGATGCCCTTATAATATGTAATCAGGGTTAAATTAATTTAATAATGTTAAGGGTTAAAATAATGTAAAGAGAGGTTAAGAGAATAATATGGCCATCTTTTCAATAGAGAAATTCTAGTGAAATTGGGTCGGAATGAGATTCTAGATGGGCAATCGGGCCGGTTAAAAGAGGATAAAACCCACGTCTCACCCTGATCCACGTCCTCGGTCCCTCTGCCCCTATCCCATACCCTCCCGGCCAATGTAGGACCGGGACAGACCGATACCGAGCAAAGGTAGGACGGGAATGGAATGGGGTATCCTAATCAACCAGCTAGCCATATCAGGGTTATATTATTCTAAGGTCAAAATGACACTCTTTTGTGAGACTTGTAATTCAGAATTCCATTTAAGTCTTCTATATAATTAATTCAATGTTTCTTTCTTATTGAAATAATTAACCTTTTAGATTAAATAAAATGATCCAATATGATTTTTATTTAATGCTTAATGGCCATATCTTAAAAATTACAGATAAAGCCTAAAAGCCAAGATCCCAAAACAAGAAAAAAAATATATATCGATCAGATCGTTTCATCTGTGTATTATAAGCTTGTTCTCTAATTTATTTCTTCTTCTATATTCATTTATGGTTGTGTGAATTACCAGGTGGCTGGATTATATTGGGAAAGGTTTCGGATTATGTTTGGACGTTAAGTCCCATTATTGAAAGCTTAAACTAAAATAGTTTACCGAAATTTGACTTTTGTATAGAAGAATCTATAATGGTATTTTAATGATTCCAACATATTTGTTTGGTGCTCCCGGATTTAGATTATGTCCAGATGTTTATTTGGAGGCTCCTAGATGGATTCGCTACTTCTTGGCAAAAGTTAGAATGTTAAAGGCCTCTGAGGTTGAGAGGTTTGATCGACACTTGACATTTACTATATTATGGTCATGTTTTAGTTCTGAAAGCTGGAATAGTCTTGATATATCATTTGGGACTTGCATGCAAAATTTGGGGTCATTCGGAGTTGATTTGATATGGTTCATCATGAGTTTTTGACGTTGAAAGTTCATTAGTTTTATTAGTCTTGAATTGATGTGTGATTCATGGTTTTGATATTATTTGATGTCACTTATGCTTTCGACTAGGTTCGCAGTGTGTTTTAGGACTTGCTTATATATTTGATTGTGTCTCGGTGACCTATGATATATTTCTGGTTGAGATTGGATCAATTGTGGATGTAGAGGAATTGCCCAAGGTTGCAGGTTCTAGTTCTTTCACATCTGCAGAGGGCTTGGCACGGCTGTCGAGCTGCATGAGCATGTTATTTGTGTGTAGGTGAGAGGTAAGGTGGAGTTTGGCTAGGTGCGCAGGTGTGAGGGATTTGCGCATCTGATAGCCTCCATATGCAGACGAGTGAGCGCATAAGTGAAACTTGACAGAGACTTAGGTGTTCGAATGAAGACTTTGGATCGTAGAAGCAGTTCCGCAGGTGCGGCAAGGGACTACAAGCGCACATGTCGAGACTTAAGTGAATCTCGTAGATGTGAGAATTTGACTGCAAATGCAGCATCGCATGTGCAATTTAATGGACAACAAATGCAATTTTGCTAGCAAATATCATATATTCGAGGCTTTGAGTGTTTTTATAACTTTTGGGTTTGTGGAGCTCGGTGTAAGGTGATTTGTAGACTGATTTTCATCATAATTGAAGATATATGTAAAGTTTGATCAATTTTGATGATAGATATTGATTACTCATTTGTTATTACACCTAGTTTATGTGAATTTAAGGTGAAACTTGGAGATTTTCCTTGAATAGTGTGAAACTTGACTTAGGCCGCAATCCTAGTCCTTTAGCTTGAAAAGAGAATGATTTAATTATGAATTAACAAGAGAGCTATTTTGTTTTGAGAATATAATTAATTTGATTAAGGAGACCAAGGTTGTGTCCCCGTCAATTAAATTAATGTTGTCAGTGTTAATATGATATATTTCTAATGGAATGTCTTTCAATATATTTCTAAATGACTACCCAATATTTCTCAATAGTTGGGTATTATTTTCCCTTTATGATTTTTCCAAGTATAAAAGAGTTGTAGTTGAGAATAATCAATTTTATGCCAAGTACAACCTATATATTCCGAATCGATCCTATTCAATAAGGTTTAAATCCTTGAGTTCGTGATATCCACTTCTACTAAACTAATCACACTTACCTGCGTCTCGCAAAAGGCTATACGGGCGTTGCAAATATAGTCTGGGTATTTCAGCCCAGAGTCGAGCCACGGAGAATTAACCTACAAACTACTCTTGTCAGAGTTACTCGACCCACACATTCAACTTTCCCAAATTTTGTACTTCACAATTGATGATATCGCTAACAGCTAAACTGAAAGTAAAAAAAGCTAGAAGTTAACTAAGCTTTCTTGTATATAATTGGAATAAAATCTAAGGTAATGGTTTCCGCCGTTGTTGATTCCCTTGGTTGAATATGTATTATAACTCGGACTTAGTTGTCTCTATCAATCATGAACGCTCTAGCTATCATAAATCTTTCTCAAGCAATTGTGATAATTTTCACTTTCTCAAGTTGCGCTAGCTAGATTCACAAAATAGTTCACTTTGATTGCATTTGTGGTATCGTTATCTCTAATCTAACCTCTAAACCCTCGGTTATGACTCTCGTCTATACTCCTGGAGTGATGTTGTTCATACAATCACCTAAATATGCGCTATCTCTCAAGCTGATACATACTAAATAGGAACGGATAATTGAGGGCCCTTTAAACTAACCACAATCAAAATATAGATGAACAAATATAGATTAACAACCAATTCCAAATATATTAATACAACAACCAAGTCATCCCCAATGGGTTTTGCCAAAACCTTAGGTTAAAATATCTAGATACTCATGACAATGGAAGAAAAAACCAATAGAATTTCATAATGGAAGAATTACAACAGAAAGAGAAGAGAACAGAAAATTATAATGTTTTGGGTGATATCTCACATTTGTTCTTCTTCAAAAAGTAATCTCAAAAACTCTACCTCTCTATTGTGGGCAATTTCTTACATCTTATAAGGGTTTTATACCAAGTTTACTCGAATTGACACCTTGGCCCCTGAACTTCCATGTCCTGCAAGTGTCCCACCGTTTACGCCGCGACCGCGGTGAACCACCTTTAGAAAGGGGTCTCTGACCGCGGTCCTACCGCGGTTACGCCCGGGCCGCGACAGATTTGTTTCAGTTCTGACTTTATCTCTTCGCTTGGTGCACTTTGTGGATATTATATGATTGGACTCCTTCTCTCTATAATTGATCCCAAAAGTACTCCATAAATTTCATTTATTGGATATAGCCTGCAAAGCATGAAGAGCACTAATCAGAGAATTTTGTTATCCTTTTATACCGCAAAAGCTATTCAAAAATGTTGTCTTTTAGGGCCTAATTATAGTGTAATTCACTTATTATCAACACCCCACACTTAAATCTTTGCTCGTCCTCGAGCAAGTTGAACCACACATCTAGGCCTAATCGTTGGATGCATTACCCTGTTCATGTAACACCCGCCATTATGAAAGAACAACCAAAGCAGTGCAATAGTCACACCTCAGGTGAAAACTCTAATGTCATGCCGTACCCGTACTTACTATGAGCACTCTAAACAGAGGTGAAGACTTACTTTTTCTTCCTGAGTTAAATAGCCTCACATCACATTTTTTAGGGAAGTTCCACCCACATAAAATAAAAAACAACAAAGAACTGTAGATAGAACAAATTCACTCAATCTCAGCAAGGAACATTCACATGCCACACAGATACACCATAAGCATGCCCTTAGAGTAATACTCTACTAACCAAGTTGTTCAGTCTAAGACCAATAGGGCTTCATTTGGTCGTAATCTAGGCTACGGGACGGATAGGATACATTTAGATATAAGAGTTACTACACCTCCTAAGCACTTTAATACATACATTTTAACATTTATACCTCATACTTATGTTAAACTAAAATTCCACCTTTACATCAATATAAATTACCCCATTCTTCTTTAAGCACACTTATGTCAAGCGCCACCACTTATCAATGAAATATATTTTTTTCTACTCAAGTGGCTCTTCCTTTTTCAAAACAGCGCACCTTTCTCCTTATTCAATTAGCTCCACTCGAAAGCCAAACCAACCACCCCACACTTTAAATTTTACAAAGTTCATAACAATTCAAGTGCTCATGAGAGGTGAAAAGGTTTAGTTAGATGGTTAATTCAAAAAAATGGGTAGGGCTTGTAATTAGATTGCCAAAGAAAAAGGATTATTGGTTCAAAGAGGTTAACTATGGTAATATGTACATGTGGATTCATAATTATATAGGCTACACAAAGAAATGCCTAAATCATCTTTAAGACCAAACAACTTCTATTTCGCTTTGCACACACATAGGGAAAGTTCTAGGTATCGCATGCAAGCATATAATACATGTATTACCTCACGAATTAGTTTGTCAACATACTCACGTGAGCGTTCAAGTAAAACAAGATGTGCAAAATAAGGCATAAGATTAAGAGTCTACACGTGAGCCTAGAGTCGCACCCTCAAGTCTGTTTTAAGTATTTACAGGTATGTACACCACGGGATGCATTCTCGCTCTCACCTATCTTATCCCAACAGAGACCTAAAAGCCCTAACAATAGTAATGAAAAATCTACCTAATCCGATTTAAGAAAATCCCTTGGAAAAGAACCGTGGTAAAAATAAAAACAAAGGGGTTATTACTACACTACCTAAAAAGAAAATAAAACAAATATTTTTGGCTTTTTTTATCCGACCTTAGCCCTCAAGAAACCCGTCGGTAAGTATCCATTGTCGGGCAAAGTCAATGACGTCTAAGATAAGTACAACAAAAATGAGGCACCAAACTATAAAATGCTTAATGCATATATACACTAACAATACACAACACTAAATCAAGTCTCTCACTCCACAAAAAAAGCATATGGCATGTCCCCATGTCATGAAACAAATAATGTGTAGAATGGTAAGGAAACTTCCCTGGTAATCACTCAGAGTCAGAGACGGTGTTGGGGTCTAATTTACAAGCTGTCCCTATAGCGTGGAACCAATCCATCAGCCGGCTCTCAGACTTGGCCTGCCGTCTAAACATGGCGTCCAAACGTACATGCAGGCTATCTACCGAGGTGCAAAGTTCTGCCACCTCTTCCTCCACAGAAGGAAACCTGGGTTGGCTGGAATATGACCTAGAGAACGCCTCCTCAGTTGGGGGTTGTCAAGAGGATCTGGCTGTATCATAAGATCTCTTGGTTGGTGCCATGGGTTCTGGGGATTCATCATCGTCGCCAAGCTCAATGGGTTAGGGTGCATCTATGCGCACTTGGATCTTTGAAGCTCTGAATGTTGTTTTTCTACGCAAAGTGTCATCCGTAGGACTGGCGGGGACATAAGCCAACAGATATAACCTCGTCACAAGTGAGAGGAAGTAAAACCACTTAGTCATCAGAGGTGACCGGATGAACATTTCATCGCCAATGAGTTTTGCTACATCAACATACTTCTTGGTTACGAAGCACCAAACCAACAGAGCCCTCAGGTTGTTAACATATGATGTGTTTCCTGTGGGTAATAACCTGCTGCAAATAATGGTGAACCAAAACTTATCCTCCCATATGAACGACTTGGAATGAAGGGTCATGTACTCATGTATCCAAATTGGTTGTCCCCATGAGCATATTTTCTAAATCAGAGTGTCCTAATCGAGCATTAGGGATTTGTGGTAATAATCAGCTCCGCTAATGAATGGAGGTAGATACAAGACCTGGCAATTCTTCGGTAATGAGACATCTACCACTCTGCCCACACAATCAAAGAATGGCACATATGTTCCGCAAAGTTTGTGTAGAACTCCCAGACCATCATTGGGTTGGTCCTGTCCGGTTCCTCGAACAAGAACTCCATCCCCTCCGTCTTATTTCCTCGTGCATATCCGGATTTTCCATATGGAGGGTAGCCCTGTCAATGGCAATCTTAGGGACAAAGCGTTTTGTAGCGTTAGTATGAAACCTGTCCTCTGTCTCTTGTGACGCGAACCGAGTGGAATCATACGTCGGCAATTTAAAAGTACTTTCCGTGTCCCTACGCTTCTTTCAGGCCATAGTACTTACAATCAATTCATTATAATGATCAGGTGCAGCATAACATGTGCCAGTCGGATGAGTACTTAGACTTTGCCAACCATTGTCATCAAACAGTTCCTTGCTGTCATGCAAGGCATGTATAACCATCTAGTGCCAAAGTTGACAACATCCACTATTGCCCCCACACCATTATCAATTGCTACAATTCTGCATTATATGGCCCCACGCAAGCTTCCACAAATTAATAAATGTTAAGTGCTACTACCACCCACCCACAAGCTATATGTCACCCCATAAAAAAAATTCAACAAGGAACACACCCCCACTTCTACAAGAATCAACCCCAAACAAAGGTATTTGGAAAAGGGTAGATATGATCATGCTCCTGCCCCACACCAATAATCACACGGGAGATCACATTTCCTACATTGATAAGGTACCAGACCATAATAGAAACAACAAGGACAACCCAGGTAAGTGGGATAGTCTGATCGTGGGTAGATGGGTCAAGCCAACTGCATAGAACAGACAACCAACCCCGAGCCTCAAAGATGAAAGTCTTCTGAAAGAATTTTTTTCCTTCTTGCACCCTCTCTTGAACAGTACCTGGGATTTCCAGGTACAAGGCTAACCATGGACGCAGTTCTTAACCCATTGCCAATTTTTCAATATAAAAGGTCTCTTCCTCGTCATTGAATCCTAGGTAATCATTGAGTGCATCACTCTTTTGTTCTGCACTTTGGTTCCCTTGGTTCCCTTCATGATATGGGACACATTGCAATAGAGTTCTGTTACCATGTGCTCATTTGCCTTTACGCAATTACCCTGAAAATGTTCCCGACCCACTCGAGTCTGAAATTGTCTGTGCACATTGGGAAGTACACGTAGAAGATCTCACTCGATGAAACACCTTTCATCTACAACACCAAACTTGGAGTCTAATACCCCATTGCAACAAAAATCAATAATTCTACACAATAACTACTACATAATACAAATTACACAAAACAAAAGAAAAAGTAGAACAACTTACTTGAAAATTGCAGCGGACTCTTGGGGACAGATTTGTGGGGGTTGGAGAGGTAGGGGCAGTTTATGGAGGGCACGGTATGGGGTGGTTGTGGAGTGGGTTGGTGGTTTGGTTGGAGGAAAGGAATAAGAAGAGTAAAAATGGGGGTTTTGGGTTTTTGGGAAGAAAAGAAGGAAAGAAATAGGATTTTGAGAGAAGAAGAAAGAAGAAAGATGATAGATGATGAGAGAAGTGGAGAAAGGATGAGGGTGTGGGCGGTTTGGGGGGGGGGGGTTTGGGTTTAGGTTAGGTTAACAAAAGGTGGAAAAGAGAGGAAAAAGATAAAAAAAATTCTGCAGTTCGCACCTGGGCCTGATCGAACTTACCGCGGTTCTATCGTGATTAAGCAGCGACCACGGTGGACCATATTCAGAGAGGGACTCTGATCGCGGTCCTACTAGGGTTACTCCGCGACCGTGGTGGACCATTCCTGGATGCTAATTTCGGGGTTCTTTTCATTGTTTTTACCCTTAGGCACTAAATTTACCTCTTTTAATGCCTTCCTTACCCATGGGATGCCCATGCTCTTGATGCAAAGTCCTCCACACTATCCTACATTTACATAATATGTTAGAAATTGTACTATCGTGGGTTGGCTCTCATGAAGCGCCTAGTTTAACGTCGTGGCACGACGCAACACGAGCGTAATTAATCGCCAACTCCTTTTTTTAACATGACATCACATAATACACTTAAAACACATTCGTGGGTTGCCTCCCACGCAGCGCCTGATTAACATCACAGCGTAGACGCAAGCAATTCCCCTCTCATTCATTATTGCATACTGGGGTTCTTTCAAATTGATCATCATTGTGTCCTCTTTTTCTTCAGCTATTCCAAGGTAATGTTTCAACCTTTGCCCATTTACTGAGAACTTATTTGTCCCATCGTCTGACTCGATCTCAACAGCTCCACTTGCGAATATTTGTATCACTCTAAATGGTCCTTACCATCGGGACTTTACTTACTCGGAAAAAATCTCAATGTTTAATTGTACAGTAATACCTTATCACTGGGTTTGAAGTCTCTGTCCACAATGTGTTTATCATGCATTTTCTTCATTCTTTCCTTGTATAGCTTCATGCTTTCAAAGTCTTGATATCTAAATTCTTCCAGCTTATGCAACTCTGTCAGTCGATTTTGTCCAGTTGTGTCAGAATCCATGTTCAATTTCATTAGTGCCTACCAAGCTTCTAGCTCCACAAGTAGATTACAGGCCTTCCTAAATTCCAACGTGTATGGTGACATACCTATTGGTGTTTTGACCCCTCCAAAATGTCATTCGTTTGCTGATGCGTGACAAGCCTGCAAAATTGAAAGTTGTTCTATCTCGGGGACACATCTTTGGATATTATTATCAACACATATTCTAAACAGATGAGGCTCGCCCCAATAATACATGCGGCAATAATGAAAGAACATTTTCTTTTGGATAGATGAAAGGTCATATGGAACTATGCCGCATACAAAGTAGTTTGCAAAATCTGCATGGTGCATCTTCCAGAGTAGCTGCGAGAAGCTGTTCATCTGGAATGGTTTCCAGAATCTCTTCAACCTCGACTAATTTTTTAGCTCTTTCAAGTCGTGATAGATGATCAGCGGCTTGATTTTCTATGCCCTTACAGTCAAGAATTCCAAGGTCGAATTCTTGCAACAGTAGCACCCAAAGAATTAGGCGCGGCTTAGACTCCTTCTTCTAAATCAGGTACCTAAGAGTTGAATACTCATTGGATACAATTACCTTGGAACCAATTAGATATGGTCTGCACTTTTCAAAAGCAAACACCACCGCTAACATCTCCTTCTCCATCCAAGTATATTTGATTTGCACACCGCTTAGCGTTTTGCTTGCGTAATAAATTGAATGCATCATCTTATCTTTTCGCTGCCCCAAGACTGCTCCTATAGTGTATCACTTGCACCGGACATGAGCTCAAATGGTTGCTCCCAGTCAGGTGCATTAGTGATGGGTGCAGTTACCAACCGCTTGTTTAGTTCATCAAATGACAACCTTCAATCAATAGAAAATACAAAGGACTGATCCTTTTCAAGGAGTTTAAATATCTGGAAAAATCTTTTATGAAATGCCTTTAGAACCTGGCGTGTCCAAGAAAGCTTCTCACCACCTTGACTAAAGTGGGCGCTGGTAGCTTTTCAATCACGTCAACCTTTGCATGGTCGACCTAAATTCATTTTCTGGATACTCGATGTCCAAGAACTATCCCTTCTTTTACTATAAAATGACACTTCTCCCAATTTAGCACTAAGTTTGTCTCCACACATCTTTTGAGCACTCTACTAAAGTTCTGAAGACAGTCCTCGAATGAATCTCCCACCATGCAGAAATCATCCATAAATACTTCCATAATATCCTCCACCATATCTCTGAACATGGCTAACATGCACCGTTGAAGAGTTGTTGGTGCATTACAAAGACCAAAAGGCATTCTCTGAAATTCAAAAATGCCATACGGATAGGTGAAGGTTGTTTTCTCTCCATCTTCGGGGGCTATTGATATCGGGTTGTACCCCGAATATCCATCTTTAGAAACAAAAGTGCAATGTTCCGGCTAGCCTGTCCAACATTTGGTTAATGCAAGGCAATGGAAAGTAGTCCTTTCGGGTGGCGCCATTAAATTTCCGGTAATCCATGCAAATTCGCCACCCTGTGACTGCACAAGTTGACATCAACTCATTCTTGTCATTTTTCATAACAGTCATTCCCCCTTTTTTCGGCACACATTGGACAGGGCTAACCCAATTACTATCAGAGATGTGGAAGATGATTCTGGAATTTAACAATTTTATCACTTCATTCTTTACAACCTCTTTCATGTTTGGGTTCAGCCTTTGCTGATGTTCCCTGGAAGGTTTGTGCCCCTCTTCCAGGAGAATCTTATACATACAGAAGGTTGGTCTGATACCCTTTATGTCTACCATGGTCCAGCCAATGGTAGTTTTGTTTTCTTGCAGTACCTGTAAGAGCTATTCTACCTGAACTTCTAGAAAACCGAATGATATAATAATAGGCAAGGTCGAATCGGGGCCCAGGAACACATAACTGAGGTGGTCTGGGAATGGCTTTAGCTCCAGTTTGGGTGGTTCTTCTATTGATGGATTTGCTGGAGGTGTAGCCCTGTTTTCTAATTCCAGAGACTCAAATTGAGGTTTCCTTTGTCAAGAATCCTCGGCCTTCAAGTGCCATGACCCATTCAGCTAATCCTTCACCATCCATCTCTTCTAGATTTTTCAGACATGCATCCAATGGTCTTTATCACGACCAGGATTTCTCACCCTCGGGAGTCGTGATGGCACCTACTATTAGAAGTTAGGTAGGCCATTTATTAATTTCGTCATTTATCAAACATAAAAAAAAATTATAAAAAAATGAAGCATTTAATGATAAGAAAGGAAGTCTCGAATGGAAATAAATGAAAGGAAATGCAGAATCCCAATACAAAACTCTACAAAAGATTTGGTGTCACAATACTCACGAACTTCTAAGATTATTACAAACAATACACTTAAAGAAGTCAAAATCTGTTTTTCTCGGTACAAGGATAACAAACTGAAATAAAGATAGAGGAGACTCCGGGCCTGCGGACGTCTACAAGGCTACATTGGTGTCTCTGATCTTGTGGTCTACTCCCAATCTACTGCTGCTGCTCAAAAGCTGCTCCGATATCTGCATATGAGTGCAGAGTGTAGTATTAGCAAAACCGACCCCATGTCCTGGTAAGTGTCAGGCCAAACCTCGACTAAGTAGTGACAAGGCTAGGACCAGACTCCAGATAAACATGTACAGGTACATAATATAAGGAGAAGGAAACAGCAGGAAATAACAAGTAAAACTTGGGAGGGGAAACATGCTCAGGGGATAGCAAAATGAACAAAATTATCAGAATTGACAAAGAACCTACTATAAAACTACTAACACGAATAAGAATATATAGAACAACTTTCATTTAAATACTCATCTTGTTGCAGGCATGCAATTCGATCCCATTTCTTAATATCTCGTGGTAGGCATACCACCCGATCCTATTTCATCATAACTTGTGGTAGGGGTACCACCCGATCCCATTTCATCATAACTTGTGGTAGGCGTACCACTCAATCCCATTTCATCTTATCTTCTGGTAGGCGTACCACCCGGTACCATTTCATCATAACTTGTTGTAGGCATACCACCCAATCCCATTTCATCATAACTTGTGGTAGGCGTACCACCCAATGCCATTTCATCATAACTTATGGTAGGCGTACCACCTGATCAAATTTTGGTCTAACACAATGCATAAAATAATACCGGCAAGGGAACAAGACGATGTAATAACTTTCTGGCAAGGAAATACAATAACAACAATTCAAATATCCCAGCAAGGGAGATTCAGATATAACCAATCCTATTCAAGTTCTTCTTGGCACAGTTAAAACCAATGCTCAATATCAAGGATTTTTCAATCAAGGCTTTTATATGATCAACTAAGAATTCACAGCTATCAATTTAAGACCCACGGTCATGCTCGACACCAACATATGGATACTCGTGGATACCACTCAACTCTTAATCCCTCAAGCTAAGGTTAGACCGAACACTTACCTGGATGCTTCATACTCAATTCAAACCTCAAGTATGGCTTTACCCCTTGCTTCCATCAACAATCTGCTCAAATTTAGTCACAAATCACTTTGTTACATTAACAAATACGATTGATTTCAATTGAATGCATAAAAATGGGTGTCCAAAAGTTTTGCCCAAAAATTCCCAAAATGCCCCCGGGCCTACGAACTCAAACCCAAGGTTTGAACCAAATATCCGTTTACCCATTACCCTATAAACTCAAATATATAATTTATTTTGAATTCAGACCTCAAATTGAGGTCCAAAACCCCCAAATTTAGAAAACCTAGGTTCTACCCGAAATTCCCAAATTTCCCCATTAAAAACCTTTGATTTGAAGTTGAAATCGTGTTAAAAGATGCTAAGGAGTGAAGAAAATTGTTTAGAAATCCCTTACCAAACATTTTGAACTGGAAGAATTGTTTGGAAAATTGCCTCTTATATTTTGGATTTTTAAAAATTGAGAAATAACTGAAAAATCCCGTGTATTTATACTCTCAGATGGGGCCCAGCATGGACCGACGCTGTAATAGTGGGATGAAGACTTGCAGGCTCTCTGAAAGTTTCCACGCAGGCCACGCAAAGACGATCGCAGCTGCACGGATTCCATTGCGGTCGGTACAAAGACGACTGCGGCCGCGCTAGTGGGACTGAAGATCGCTGGTCCTCTAGAGATTGCAGGGCGGGCCGTGCGAGGACTCCCGCGGCCGCACGGCCTCCACTGTGAGCCGTACTAAGGCATACATGACCGTGCTAGATCCTGCAGCCTCTTCCCTGACCTGAAACCATCTGGTGTTTTTATGTCAAAGACCTCCTAGAACCAACTCAAAACTCACCCGAGCCCTCGGAGCTCCAAAACAAACATACACACCTCTTCAAAAATATCACATGAACTAACTCGTGTTATTAAATCGGCAAAATAACATCATATACATAGAATCAAACCCCAAGGCTTAATATTTCTTGCAATTCTTTCATGAAACACAAATTTTCCATCTTAATTCTGAAATACGTCAGATAACGTCCGTTTTCAACCAAACTTTATAGAAGGTGCTTAAATCACATGTGAGACTTGTACCGGACGTCGGAACCAAAAAACGAGCCTGATACCACATTCACTTAATCAATTTCATTTTCCAGTTTCTTTAGTTATCTTCAAGGAACAATTGCACGTAAAAATTAATTTCTCGAACTTGGGGCCTCGAAATTAGGTTCGGGCATACGCCCAAGTCCTATATTTTCCTACAGACCCTCTGGGACTGTCAAATCACGGGTCCGGATCTGTTTACCCAAAATGTTGACCAGAGTCAACTTTAATTATATTAATATCAAAATTCATCATTTTTAACATAAAATTTATATTTAAGCTTTCCGATTATGCGTCCGGACTATGAACGTAAGTCGAGGTGACCCTCAATGAGGTTTTCAAGGCCATTTAGACACGAAATGAGTAAAGAAACAGATGATGACCCTATGGGTCGTCACATTCTCCACCTCTAAAACAACAGTTCACCCTCGAACGAACAAAAGAAAGAAGTACATGAGTCAGGAAAAAGATGAGGATATCAGCTCCGCATATCAGACTCAGACTCCCAGGTCGATGCCTCGGGAGGCTGACCTATCCATTGAACACACACAGAAGGAAAACTTTTTAACCTCAACTATCAAACCTGCCGGTCTAAAATAGCCACCGGCTCCTCCTCATGAGACAGGTCTTTGTCCGACGGGACAGAGCTGAAATCTAATATGTGGGATGGATTGTCGTGATACCTCCGAAGCATGGATACGTGAAACACCAAATGTACAGCTAACAAGCTAGGCGGCAAGGCAAGTCTATAAGCCACCTTTCGTACATGATCGAGAATCTCAAATGGACCAATGAACCTAGGGCTATGCTTTCCCTTCTTCTTAAATCTCATTACGCCCTTCATAGGCAACACTCGGAGTAATACTCACTCACCAAGCATGAAAGACACATCTCAAACCCTACGATCTGCATAACTCTTCTTCATGGACTGAACTGTCCAAACCTATCCTGAATGGTCTTGACCACATCCAAGACCTCCTAAACTAAATCTTTATCCAATAGCCGAGCCTCTCTTGGCTCGAACCATCCGACTGGAGTCCCACATCTTCTTCCATACAACACCTCATAAGGAGCCATCTGAATGCTGGAATGATAGTTGTTCTTGTAGGTGAACTCCGCTAATGGCAAAAACTGATCCCACGAGCCTCCAAAATCAATGACACAGGCTCGAAGCATATCCTTAAATATCGAATGGTCTCGAACTGACCGTCCATCTGAGGATGAAATTATGTGCTCAACTCAACCTGGTGCCCAACTCTCAATGACAGCTCTCCAAAAGCGTGAGGTGAACTCCGTACCCGGTCCGAAATGATAGATACCGGCACCTCATGAAGGCGAACAATCTCTCTGATATAAACCTCAGCTACCCTCTCGGATGAATAAGTGGCTGCCACATAACCAAAATATGCTGACTTTGTTATCCTATCAACAATGACCCAAATCGCATCAATCTTCTTCCGGGTCAACGGGAGTCCAGTAAATAAATCCATTCTAATCCTCTCCCACTTCCACTCGTGAAGCTCAATCCTCTGAAATAGTCCACCAGGCCTCTAATGCTCATACTTAACTTGCTGACAGTTCAAACATCAAGCAACATATGCAACAATATCTTTCTTCATTCTGCGCCACAAATAGTCCTGCCTCAAATCTTGATACATCTTCGCGCCGCCCGGGTGAATAGAATACCGAGAACTGTGGGCCTCCGCTAGGATCAACTTTCGAATGCCATCAATATTGGGCACACAAGCTTGCCCTTGCAATCTCAATTCACCATTGTCACCTAAGGTCGCATGCTTGGCACCTCCACGATGTATCGTATCTCTCAGGACACACAAATGGGAATTGTCAAACTGCCAATCACAGATACGCTCCAGCAATGAAGAGCGAACAACCATGCAAGCTAACACTCGGCTAGGATCATAAATATCCAATCTCACCAATCAATTGGCCATGTCCTGAACATCAAAAGCAAGCGGTCTTTGGCTGACCGAAATATAAGCAGGACTGCCCATGGTGGCTGACTTCCTACTCAACGCATACGCCACTACGTTGGCCTTCCCCGGG
This sequence comes from Nicotiana benthamiana, assembly GCA_034376525.1. Classification (NCBI taxonomy): domain Eukaryota; kingdom Viridiplantae; phylum Streptophyta; class Magnoliopsida; order Solanales; family Solanaceae; genus Nicotiana; species Nicotiana benthamiana. Next base: position 88,595,483 of record CM067337.1, on the reverse strand, counting down.
TGATACAAGATAGTAACATCATATCTTTCAACAACTCCAATCATCTTTTCTGCCTAAGATTCAACTTCTTCTGTTTGAATAGATACTGAAGACTCTTGTGATCAGTGTACACCTCACACGTCACACCATATAGATAATGCCTCAAAATTTTCAAAGCACGAAAAATGGCTGCCAACTCTAAATCATGAACTGGATAATTCTTCTCGTGGATCTTCAACTGCCTTGAAGCATAGGCAATGACTCTGCCATAATGCATCAATACTGCACCAAGCCCAGTACAGGAAGCATCATAATAAACTGTATAAGGCCCTGAACCTCTGGGAAAAACCAATACCGGTGATGTAGTCAGAGCTGTCTTGAGCTTCTGAAAGCTCGCCTCACACTCATCCGACCATCTAAACTGAGCACCCTTCTAGGTCAACCTGTTCATAGGGGCTGCAATAGACGAGAGCCTCTCCATGAACTGCGATAGTAGTTTGCTAACACAAGAAACTCCGAATCTCTATAACTGAAACTGGTCGAGGCAAGTTCTTGACTGCCTCAATCTTTTTCGGGTCCACCTGAATACCCTCTGCTGAAACAAAGTGACCCATAAATGCAACCGAACTCAACCAGAACTCACACTTCAAGAACTTAGCATATAACTGGCTATCCTTCAAAGCTTGAAAAACCACTCCGTGTTGCTGCTCGTGCTCCTCATGGCTCCGGGAGTACACCAAAATATTATCAATAAAGATTATCACAAACATGTCTAGATATGGCCTGAACACTCAGTTCAACAGCTCCATAAATGTTGTTGGGGCATTTTTCAGCCCAAATGACATGACAAAGAACTCATAATGCCCATACCGAGTGCCGAAAGCTGTCTTAAGGACATCTAATGCCCTAATCCTCAACTGATGGTAGCTAGATCTCAAGTAAATCTATAAAAACACCCTGGCACCCTGAAGCTGCTCCAACAAATCATCAATCCATGACAGTGGATACTTATTCTTAATTGTAACCTTGTTCAACTACCGGTAATCTATGCACATCCTCATCGATCCGTCTGTCATCATGACGAATAACACCGACGCGCCCCATTGTGAAACACTGGTTCTAATGAAACCCATTTCCATTAAATCCTGCAACTGGTCCTTTAAGTCTTTTAGCTCCAGCGGGGCCATACGATATTGAGGGATAGAAATGGGCTGAGTGCCCGAAGCCAAATCAACATAGAAATCAATATCCCTGTCGGATGGCATGCCCAGCAGGTCTGAAGGAAAAACGTCAGGAAACCCCCTGTACAATGGAAACATAATAAATAGAGGGGATGGAAGCACTAGAATCATAGACATAAGCCATATAGGCCAAACACCCCGTCTCAACCATATGTCGAGCCTTTGCGTATGAGATAACACTGCGAGTGGAATGAACAGGAGTCCCTCCCCACTCTAAGCGGGACAATCTGTTAATGCTAAGGTCACGGTCTTGGCATGGAAATCCAAGATAGCATTATACAGGGACAATCGATACCTCCCTAATATTACATCAAAGTCGACCATGTCTAAAAGCATAAAATCAACACGGGTCTCAATATTTTCAAACACTACAACACAGGAATGATGAACTCAGCCGACCACTATATAATCACCCACCGGGGTAGATACATAAACACGAATACCCAAAGAAACACTAGGCATGACCAAGCATGGTGATAAATAGGACGACACATACAAATATGTAGATCCAGGGTCAATGAACCACATCTCTAGGACGACCAGCTGCTGGCTGGCCTCCACCCCTGGCGGCTTGAGCTTCACCTCTATGATCTCTACCTCTACCTCTAGCACCTCTACCCCTGCCCCTTGTTAGCTTGGCAGGATGTGGAGCATCTGGTGCTTGTACCATGGCACGGAAACCCTGCTGCGAAGAATTGCTCGAAGCTCGAGGACAATACCTAGCAATGTGCCTCGTGTTGCCACAATCTAAACAAGCTCTCGGTTGCTAAGACTGGAGACCCTGGAAACTTTGAAGCTGTGGTGCACTGATAGGTGCTAATGGTTCACTATAAGGCTGGTGATCAGAATAATGTGGCTGAGAACCACGGCCACCTGAAGTACCCTGAGAAACCTGGAGTTATGACTGGAAGGGTCTAGGAGGATGACCCATCTAGTATGAATCTCTATCTTCATATGAGGCACCACTAAATCGGCATGACTGAAGGGGTCTCTTGTTTCTCTATGTATACCCCCCTGTGGCAACACCATCTCAATCCTCCGGGCCATATTGTCCACCTCTTGAAAAGTGATATCACTCCCTGCCTCTCTGGCTATCTAGAGACGAATAGGCTGGATAAATCCATAAATAAACTGTCTCACTCTCTCCCTCTCAGTGGAGAGTATGACAATAGCATGGTAAGCCAACTCAATAAACCTAGTCTCATACTGGGTAAGTGACATGGACCCCTATGAAGACACTCAAACTGCCTCCGATAGGCCTCACACTGTGCGATAGGGAGAAACTTCTCCAAAAACGTGTGTGTGAACTGCTCCCAGGTCAAGGTTGGAGACACTTGTAGTCTAGCTAAACAGAAATCCCTCCACCAAGTCTTGGCGGATCCAGATAGGAGAAATCCAGCAAAATCCACTCTATTCGACTCAACACTACCCATGTTCCGAATAATCTCGTGGCAGCTGTCCAAATAATCCTGAGGGTCATCGGTGGGTGCACCACTAAAGGTAGTAGTGAAGAGCATGGTGAACCTATCCAACCTCCACAAAGCATCTGCGGACATAGCCGCTCCACTACCGGTCTGAACAACCACTCACGGCTGAACTGCCATAGCTGGCTGAACAACTGAAATGTGAACCTGGGGAGCTACCTACTCTGGAGTACGAGTATCACCAGTCTGAACTCCTCCCTCAGCCTGAGAGGTGGCTGGTGCTACTGGAAGCAAACCTGCTCGAGTGACGCTCTCCATAAGGCCTACCAATCTGACCAATGTGTCCTGAAGAATTGGGTGGAAATAAACCCCTATGGGACATGAGCTAGGCCCACAGGAACTGTTGTAGCTGGGGCCGGAACCTCCTCGTCGAAATCAACTTGAGGCTCTGCCACTAGTTTTGTTGCTCGGGGCTCAGCTCTGCCCCTACCTCGGCCTCTAACACTACTTTGGCCTCGCCCTCTGTATTTAGAGAGGGATGCCTGTAGCTCAAACTTCTGATCGGAGGATGAGGAAGCTCGTGTTCTCGCCATCTGCGAAGAACAAAGTTGAAAGACAATAAGTATTTGAGTAACAGAACTGCACGAAAAGAAAGAACAAATGTGAAATTTTCGTAACTCGGTAGCCTATGGGAATAAATACAAACGCCTCCATACCTATCCCTCATTATCTACTAAGTTTGTTCGTGAGTTGTGATACCTATGTAACCTAGTGATCTGATACAAATTTGTCACAACCAGGATTTCCCACCCTCGAGAGTCGTGATGGCACCTACTATTAGGAGCTAGGCAAGCCATTTATTAATTACCTCTTTTAGCAAACATCAATAAATTTCATTAAAAAAATGAAGCATTTAATGAGAAGAACAGAAGTCTCGAATGAAAATAACTGAAAGGAAATGCGGAATCCCAATAAAAAACTATACCCAAGATTTGGTGTCATAATACTCACAAACTTCTAAGATTAATACATACTATAGACTGAAAGAAGTCATAATCTCTTTGTTTCATTACAATGATAACAAACTAAAATAAAGATAGAGGAGACTCCGAGCATGCGGACGTCTACAAGGCTATCTCAAGGTCTCTGGTCTGGAGGTCTACTCCTAATCTACTGCTACTTCTCAAAAGTTGCTCTGATATCTGCACATGAGTGCAGAGTGTTGTATCAGCCAACCGACCCCATGTACTGGCAAGTGTCTGGCCTAACCCCGACAAAGTAGTGACGAGGCTAGGACCAGACTCCAGATAAACCTATCCAAGTACATAATATATGATGAAGGAAACAACATGAAATAACAAGTAAAACTAAGGAGGGGAAACATGCTCTAGGGATAGCAAAATGAACAAAATTCTCAGGTGACAAAAAACCCACTATAAAGCTACTAATATGAATAATAATATATAGAACAACTTTCATTTAAATATTCACCTCGTTGCAGGCGTGCAACCCGATCCCATTTCTCAGTATCTCGCGGTAGGTGTACCACACGATCCCATTTCATCATAACTTATGGTAGGCGTACCACCCGATCCTATTTCATCATAACTTGTGGTAGGTGTACCACCCGATCCCATTTCATCATAACTTGTGGTAGGCATACCACATGATCCCATATTATCATTACTTGTGGTATGCGTACCACCCGATCCCATTTTATCTTAACTTGTGGTTGGCGTACCACCCGATCCCATTTCATCATAACTTGTGGTAGGCGTACCACCCGATCCAATTTTGATCCACACAATACACAAAATAGTACCAGTAAGGGAACAAGACAATTTAATAACTTTCCGGCAAGGGAATACAGTAACAGCAATTCAAATATCCCGGCAAGGGAGAGTCAGCTATAACAAATCCTATTCAAGTTCTTCTCGGCACAGTTAAAACCAATGCTCGGTATCAAGGATTTTTCAATCAATGCTTTTATTGGATCAACTAAGAATTCACAGCTATCAATTTAAGACCCACGGTCATGCTCGACACCAACTATGGATACTCATCACCATACCCATATGTCGTACACAACACAAACACGTAGCGAATACGACTCAACTCCTAATCCCTCAAGCGAAGGTTAGACCGAACACTTACCTCGATGCTTCAAACTCAATTCAAACCTTAAGTATGGCTTTACCCCTTGCTTCCACCAACAATCCGCTCGAATCTACTCACAAATCACTTTATTACATAAATAAATACTATTGAAATAAATTGGAAAGCATACAATTGGGTGTCAAAAGGTTTTGCCCAAAAATTCCAAAAATGCTCATGGGCCCACGTGGTCAAACCTGAAGATTGCACCAGAACTTTGTTTACTCATTACCTCATAAACTCAAATATATCATTAGTTTTGGAATCGGGCCTCGAATTGAGGTCCAAAACCCTCAATTTTAGAAAACCTAGGTGTGAGCATATGATTTTTGACCGATCAAAATAAGATCCTACAGAACTCTAAAAGTGTAGGATTTTCTTTTAAATCTTAGGAATTCAATTTTTTGGATTTGATTGCATGCATGTTCATTACTACGTGTTTAGAATTATTTAGGATTTTATTGTTGAATAAACTTGTTTTAATAAAATACAAAAATATATGTACATGTCCGGCGTTTGAAATTACTGTTTGGTTTAATTTTTTTTAAACTTGGTTTTTCCTTTTTTTTTCGAACTTCTGGTAAAATTAGAAATTACCTTTGCTAATTAAATTAAAAGAAAAAAGAGAAAAGACAAAAATACAATATATGTATATATATAGGAAGCCACTCAAGCTGGCCACAATTGGGCCAGACCTGAGTTGCCCAATTTTTTTCCGTCTCTGAACCCGTACATACCCAGCCCCAACGACCAGCTCAACCCGGTCCACACATCCATTTAGCAAAACGACACCGTTTAGGGCCCCCCTATCACAACCGTTGATCCTCACATCATCTAACGGCCGCGAAAGCTTCTTCAGCTTTGTATACATTTGTCCAAACACCATCAGTATATACACGACAAAAGCTACCTTCCTCGTACCCTTTCCTCCGATTGACAAACAACCACTGACCACCCTAGCATCGCCCATTGACCACCGTCTGAAAACCCAACTATCGCCGCCGGAAGTCGCCTCACGGCAGCGGCCGATGACCAAAAGGCCCCAAAATTACACCCCTTAACTAGCATGACCTCCCCTATGCCACCATGAAATTGGTTTCCCTCGAATACCATCCCTCCGTCTCGAATATCCCTTTAAAAGTGGCCGGAAAACCCTACCTCTGGTGACCCCCATCCCAAATACTTCTAAAAATACACCACCAAGGCACTTTGACCTCCCCGTTCCAAACATTCACATCACCACTCCCAAATCACCATGGAACTCCTCAAATCCTAATATGAAGATTAACCCTAAATCCCAAAATTGCTAGAAATGATCCATAACTCTCCTGGACAGTCCCTGACCCCCCTTGACCCCAACCATGCTACCATTGAATCCCAGACAACCCCAGTCACTGAAGAATCTCAAATATGAGACCTTATTAAGGTCTCATGACTTCAATACCTTCCTGGACCTTTTAAAAAATCCTTAAGAATGTTTGATACCCGGTGAAAATGGCCCAGAGCCAGTTTGAAATGGTATGAACAGGCAAAACTGCAAAGCTACGTTTCCTGCCTATTTTCCATTTTTCTTTATCTTGTTGATAATTGATTAGGTTCAATAATTAAAGGTTGAGCTTCTGTTATTTGATTCTAGTAGTTTATCTGGTTGTCCACATGTTCTTCTGGAAATTAGGTTTCAATGTTCATGTTTGTTTGTTAGTCACTAGCCTGGGATAACTTATTAGTTCCAATAATTGCATTTTCATTAATTTGAATTTCTTTTATGTGATTTGTTTTTCTTTTGATTGTTTGTCTTGATTATCCACAAGTTCTTCTGAAGAGGGGTTTCAATGTTCATCTCTTTTACTTTTAATTAGACTGGAAATCCCTTCATCTTTTAGATATTTTCATATGTAGTTCTTGACCCGGAAAATTTAGTTTAGTTCCTCAGTATTGTTCTTTTTAGGGCTTAATTTACATTTAGATCTTGGTTTAAGTTGATTCGGAGGCTTGGGATCCTTAATTGTTCATTGTTTGCTTATACTTGCTTCATAAAGTGATTTTTGAACTAAATTGTTGTGTGAAGCATTTTGATTGGAACTATTTGCTGAAAGCTAAGTATTCACTCTCCTGGTGAAGTTTGTATCAGGTTTAAGCCTTGGTTATTTTAGTTAAGTCTGATCTTCATGAGTCTGTTAATATAAATTTGGCCCATGTTTGGTCGATCAAGGTCAACAATTGGAGTGAAAGAAATAACCAAGGTTAAATAGAGCTGAACCATGGTTAAAAGAACTGACTGGGGTCAAATTTAGGGCTAAGGTAACTGAGGAAAACTAGTAAGGGCATAAAAGGGATTTGAACTTATTAAAATCTTATAAGAATCCTGTAGAACCTTCTAGTAGGGCCTAGTATATAATTCGAGCCTCAAACTTGAGGCACAAGTTAAGAATTAAAGGATCACTTAGGCAAAAAATACAGCTTGAGTTGAGGACTAAAAAGAAAATTAGTAAAAATCTTATGCCCTAATTTCGAACCAAATGGGTTATAAACATTTGGACTCTTTCGTTTAAGTCAGTCCTGGGCTCAATTGCGAGGCCCAGTAAGCACCAATCGCTGAGATGTAATACTTCTTTCTGGGTTAAGTGATTAGCAGCCCAAATCAGCCAAATGGTTATCAATGAATCCTGAGCAACATGTGCCCCAGGGCTAACCCAAAACGTCATTTATTTATTTGTCTATTGGTCATGAACGAGGCCAAGGCACATATAATCTTTCCAAGCACATGGCTCATACATGAAGTAATTAGTGGATTTAATCACAGCTTTAACAAAATTTAACATATGTTAGAATATCATTATAAAAAAAAAGAAATAAAATGAGCCATGTTAATTCAAATAAATACATGTGATGGCTTTTTACTTATTAGAACACATAGAAAAGAATATGAGGTGCCATTTTAGCAAATTTCACGGTCTTCCATAATATCAAAGATATAATTCCTTCAGGCGCGTTAGTTTAATATTTCACTTTCCTAAGTACGGGTGCACATTTATGTGACCCAAATCCAAATCTCAACGAAGTTGGAATATGTCAAAATCCACGGGTGCATTTATGTGACGTGGTTCGAGACATGTTTTAACAACGTTGAAATTCTCTTTAAAATAATGATAAAAGCGGTTTAAAGTTAGAAATCACATAAGTTAAACATGTTCTAAAATCAGATAGTTTAAGCCAAATATAATAGTTGACCGACCGTGCTAGAACCACGAAACCCGGGAATGCCTAACACCTTCTCTCGGGTTAACAGAATTCCTTACTCTGATTTCTGGTTCACAGACTGTTAAAAAGAGTCATTCTTTCCTCGATTTGGATTCTAACCGGTGACTTCGGACACCATATCTGCCAAGTGGCGACTCTAATATACTCATAAATAGTTTAATCCCGTTTCGATTATACTTTAACTGTAAAAACTCCCTTATCTACGCCCTTCGCCAGGTTGTGGATAGCCAAAAGGAGGTGACACTAGGTTCTACCTTAAATTCCCAAATTTCCCCATTAATAACTTTGATTTGAATTACAAATCGTTTTAAAATATTTTAAGGAGTGAAGAATATTATTTAGAAATCACTTACCAAACGTTTTGAAGAAGAAGAATTGCTTGGAAAATCGCCTCTTATGCTTTGAGTTTTTGAAAAGTGAGAAATAACTGAAAAATCTTGTGTATTTATACTCTTAGACAGGCCCAGCGCGGACCATGGCCGCACTAGTGAGATGAAAACTTGTTGGCTCTTTGAAGATTGCCACGCGGGCCACACAAAGATGACCGCGGCTGTGCAGCTTCCATCACGGTACGCACAAAGACGACAGTGGTCGCACTAGTGGGACTGAAGATCGCTGGTCCACAGGAGATTGTAGCATGGGCCGTGCGAGGATGACCGCAGACGCACGGCATCTACCACGAGCCGTGCTAAGGGAGACGCGGCTGCTGGAGCCTGTAGCCTCTTCCCTAACCTGAAACAACCTTTTGTTTTTAAGTCTAAGACCTACTGGAACCAACTCGAAACTCACCCGAGCCCTCAAGGCTCCAAACAAAACATACACACCACTTCAAAAATATCATACAGACTAACTCGTGCGTTCAAATTGCAAAAATAACATCATATGCATAGATTCAATCCCCGAGGCTTAAGATTTCTTTCAATTCTTTTATGAAACACAAATTTTCCATCTTAAGTCCGAAATATGTTAGATAACGTCCGTTTCGAATAAAACTTTACAAAAGGTGCTTAAATCACATGTGAGACTTGTACCAGGCGTCGAAACCAAAATACAAGCCTGATACCACAGTCTTTTAATCAATTTCATTTTCCAATTTCGTTAGTTATTTTCAAGAAACAATTTCATGTAAAAATTCATTTCTCGGACTTGGGGCCTTGAAATTCGATTCCGCTCATACGCCCAAGTCCCATATTTTCTTACGAACCCTCCGGGACCGTCAAATCATGGGCTCGGGTCCGTTTACCAAAATATCAACCAAATTCAACTTTAATCATATTAATATCAAAATTCATCATTATTCACATAGAATTTATATTTAAGCTTTTCGATTACTCTCCCGGACTACACACGTAGGTCGAGGTAACCTTCAATGAGGTTTTTAAGGCCTCAGAGACACGGAGCGAGTAATGAAATAGGTGATGACCATCTGGGTCGTCGTTGTCTTTCACGGTCAGGGTCGCATTGTCCTCTTGTAGAATCACATCTACTGCATCCACTAAAGAGAAATTAGCATATTCGTTGGGTCTTCTCATAGATTGTTGAACATTGAATATGACTTCTTCATCATTCAGTCTCATTTTAGTTCCCCAGTCTATCAATCAATAAGTGCTCTGCTAGTTGCTGGTCTGCCCAAAATGAGAGGTATCTTCTCATCTACCTGCCAGTCCAAGATAACAAACTCTGCTGAGAACACGAACTTTTCCACTTTTACCAACACATCTTCGAGATTACCAGTTGGCCTTTTCATTGTGCGATCATCCAACTATAGCAGCATAGAAGTCGGTCTAGCTCTGCCAATTCCCAATTTATTGTACTTAGCTAACAACATCAAATTTATGCTGGGCCCCCAATCGCATAAAGCCTTTGCAAAGACGTAGCTCCCAATTGTGCACGGAATAGTGAAACTACCTGGATCAGACATCTTTTGAGCCATCGATCTTGTCACTATTGCGCTACAGGTCTGTGTCAGAGTCACAATGGAAAGATCTTGAAAATATAACTTTCATGACATTAAATCTTTCATCATCTTGGCATAATCAGGCATCTCCCTCAAAGAATCCATCAACGAAATATACAGCTGAATCCGACCCAGCATCTCCATAAATTTCTTGTTTTCAACTTCCTTCTTTTGTTTAACCAGTCTCTGAGGGAAGGGTGCATGTATCAACCTTTGTGCATTGCTTGTTGGCTTCTCTCTGTTGGAATTTTCTGGCACAGCAGGTGCCACCTGTTCTGCAGCTTGCTCATCCATCTTTTCTTTTTTTTTTCCTCCTGACTCTGCTTAATCACCACATCAATAAACTCTATTGGTTCCTCCACCTCCAACGGAACTAGAGTGGCTGGTGTAGTATCCTTGCTGGATTATGCAATTTCCTGCTCTCTTTCTAATTCTCTCCCATTTCGGAGACTGACTGCCATGAAATTATTTGGGTTTTGCTCCTTGGGTTTATGTTAGTGTCTGCAGGCAGGGTTCCCTAAGGGTGGTTGTTCAAAGCCATAGACATTTGTCCTAGCTGCGTTTTAATATTTTTTATGGCTTAATCATGCATTTCCAGATTTTCCTGTACTTTATTATTCGTCCCAATGAGTTGTTGAAGCGTACCCTTGATTTCCACCATATTGTTATCTTGTTGCTGAGGAGGTGGTGTATAAGCTAATTGTATTGGGTTTTGCTTTGGATAGCCCTGTGGTTTCTGATATGGTACTGGCACAATTTGGTTCTGAGGATGCATACCTCCAGCTGTTGCATATTAGGCTTGTACTGCTGATTTTGTGGCGGTCTCTACTGTTGTTCTCCTTGATTCTAACCCCATAGTTGTGAACATAATTCATATCTTCCCTTGCCCCTTAAATTTTGCCTTCTCCACTCCATGAACACACATAAGACTGATTAATACAAGGTGTACACAGTCCTCCATTTGTTGTGTCAACAATGTGTACTTGTTTTGTACCCATCTCATCAATCTTCTTTGTCAATATGCTCATCTGGTGCATGAGTGTGGCCATATTCTCTGCATGTGAATTATTTGGGTCAAGAGGAAGTGAATGCACTATGGATGCCAGTGTTGTAGCTCTAGTCATCCACCCCGAATTTTGTGACTTATTATCAAGAAACATTTTGCACTCGGTGAATGTCATACTCAAAAATGCACCTCCCGCAGAAGCATCTACATTTGCCTTTAAATTGTCAGCTAACCCCATGTAGAATCTCTGGCCAAGCATCTGGTTTGGAATGCCATGGTGAGGGAACTTCAGTAGCACACATTTAAATCTTTCCCAAGTTTCTTGCAAGAATTCAGTCGGTTGCTGCTTATACTACATTATTTCATCAATTTGTCTTGTAGTCTTGTTGGGTGGATAGAACTTATTCAGAAACTACTTGACTAATTCCTCCCATGTGGCTATGGAGTTGATAGGGAGCGAATTTAGCAAAGTCTGAGCTTCCCCGGCCATAGAGAATGGAAATAGTAGTAGCTTGATAGCTTCCGAGTCACATTCGGCAACCTTTGTATCATACAAATTCACAGAAAAAGTTTTCAAGTACTACTACTGGTCTTCAATGTGTGACTCGGAGAACAATCCTTTATTCTTCAACTGATGCAGCATATTGTTGGTTATCTCGAAAGTCTCTGATTGGATGGCGGGCACAGCTATGGCAGTGGCCAAGTTGCCAGCTGTGGGTTGTGCCCAGTCATAAAGTGCAGCCTCGGGCACAAGAGCTGCCACTATCCTTGCGTTGGGGATTGCTGGAGGATCCCCAACGTTTCTGTTGACGTTTTCTACGTCACCCATGTCTAATTGTTGGGATTGTTGAAGTCTCATGTTGGCGCGGTTCAATGCCCTGAATGTTTTCTCGGGGTCTATGAGTCATTCTAGAAATTCTCCAGTCCTTGATAAACTTCTAGGCATACACCTGATTTCCACAAGAGTTCAAACGATAGAATTTCAATGAAAGATTTGGTATAGAGAAAACTGACTACACTTAGAATTTTTTTCTTTTGTATTTCTTTCAATTGTAATAGATAACACCGTCAATTCCCTGGAAACGGAACCAAAATTTGATCACGCTCAACTGAGTCTCGCAAAAGATTATGCGGATGTTGTAAATATAGTCTGGGTATTTCTGTCCAGAGTCGAACCACAGATAATTAACCTATCAATTACTCTTGTCAAAGTTACTCGATCCACACAGTCAATTTTCCCAAACTTTGTACTTCACAATTGATGATATAGCTAACAACTAAACTGAAAATAAATAAAGCTGGAAGTTAACTAAGCTTTCTTGTATATAATTGGAATAAGATCTAAGGTAATGGTTTCCGCCGTTGTTGATTCCCTTGGTTGAATATGTATTATAACTCGTACTTAGTTGTCTCTATCAATCATGAACGCTCTAGCTATCATAAATCTTTCTCAAGCAATTATGATAATTTACTAGCTCACTTTCTCAAGTTATGCTAGCTAGATTCACAGAACAGTTTACTTAGGTTGCACCCGACGTATCGTTATCTCTAATCTAACCTCTAAAACCTTGGCTATGACTCTCGTCTATACTCCGAGAATGATGTTGTTCATACAATAACCTTAATATGCATTCTCTCTCAAGCAGATACATACTAAATAGGAACAGATAATTGAGGGCCTTTTCAACTAGTCAGAATCAAAACATAAATGAAAAAATATATATTAACAACCACTTCCAAATATATTAATATAACAACCAAGTCATCCCAAATGGGTTTCACCAAAACCTTAGGTTATAATATCTAGCTACTCATGACAATGGAAGATAAAACTAATAGAATATTCATAATGGAAGAATTGCAATAAAAATAGAAGATAATAGAAAATTATGAAGTTTTGGGTGATCACTCACACTTTTTCTTCTTCCAAAAGTAATCTCAAAAGCCCTGCCTCTCTATTGTGGGCGATTTTCCACATCTTGTAAGGGTTTTCACCAAGTTTCCTCAAATTCAAACTTTTGTCCCTGAACTTTCGCGTCCTGCCGCGGTTACGCTGCGACCGCGGTGAAGCATCTTAAGAGAGGGTCTCTGACCGCGGTCCTACCGCAGTTACGCTCGGACCGCGGCAGACCAGCTTCAGTTCTGGCTTTGTCCCTTCGCTTGCACTTCATGGATATTGTATAATTGGCCTCATTTTCTCTGTAATTGATCCCAAAAGTACTCCATAAACATCTTTTATTGTATAGCCTGCAAAGCATGAAAAGCACTAATCAGAGCATTTGGTTATCCCTTTTTACCGAAAAAGATATATGAAAATGTGGTTCTTTAGGGCCAAATTATAGTCTAATTCACCTATTATCACAAACCTTAACCCACTTTACCAAGTAAAGATAGAGTAAAATTAAATAAGTCAATATTTTCAACCACCAACAATAAATAAAGCATAAGAAATGAATAAATATCGACCAACCACTATATATATAGTTAAACACTCATTAACCTTACACCCATTTAAGGTCCACAATCTTAGTATTTAAAACGAGCCAGTCATACTAGAATACAAAAATAAAGAAATCAATAAGGTAATAAAGCTTACAAAGGTACAAGATTCTCTCTTCAAAATCTTCCAAAATAATAGTGTACTTAATTCCTTCACTATGTCTCTTTTTCAGACTCAATGACCCACAAAAATCCTACTAAATCTATTTATAGTGGACTAAGATTCGGGGTCAAGATTGAACAAAAATGCCCTTGTAGAGCCCTTCTACGACCTCATAATGGCCGCAGACCATGTATGCGGTCCGCATAGTTGATAATTTCATCGCAGAATTTCAGATCTTCAAGCCCAGATTCCACCACATTTCCCTTATGTGGTTCGTATATTCGTTATACGGCCATATTTGTCATTGCAAAAGTGCTATGGAAATCCTTAAAATTGCAATTGGATGGTCATTATACTGTTCACATAAGTGTTATGCAACTGCACAATGGACCGCACATTCTTCTCTTCAGTTGGCCAAATCAGTTTGCGGTGGCTTTTTGACTTCTTTTCCCTGATTTTGGGTCTTCAAGACCCATGCACTACAAAATACCAAAACTTCATAATAACTAGCTACAAATGCATTAAAAGACGAGCTAAAGTCTATGTAATTGGTATTAAAAGTGCCGAAATTCTATGGCACATCGCGGGGCCTTATGCCGACCTTATGATATTTATGTATTCTTTTGATATTTGTAGACAGATGTCATGTGTATAGATGTTCTGTTTGACCTTGTAGGCCCGTATATCTCATGTATATTTGTCGAGTATTATATATGTTATGTTTAGGTTATCTCATGACGGCTCTTTTGTCTCATTTACATATGAAGGTATGGTTAAGGATACCTTACGTTGGTGTTGGGCAACTAAGGATTGGTTGCATGTCCCGGCTCTCCCGTTTGGGTCGGGACATCTTGCTTTCAATGGAATATGGAGGATGAGGTATTTCATTTTGATGTACGGTTGGTGAAAATTGGTTGTTGTGATTTTGTATTAGGAATGGACTGGATAGACCCATTTTCACCAGTAATCCTACATACCAAACCATTGAGATTATCTTTCCTTAAAGATGGCAGGTTTATTACAATCATGGGAAAATAGGAAGGTAATGAATTGGTGACCATTGATGGTGAATAGATTAGAAAGTTATTGAATAAGCAGGATCGTATCTTTGATCATATTATATGTGCCTTTAACCTAACCAATATTAAGCAGAAGAATCTCCCGTTATTGTCGGACTGTTGGAACATTATACTGATATTTTTTAGCCTAAAAATTGCCACCCAAAGGACTGTGACCATGCAATAACTTTGTTACCTGGTGCTCACCGTTTTAATCTAACACCCTGTAGGCATTCATATGACCAAAATAATTAAATAAAGAAGATGATAAAACTGACTTTACAAGACCCGCACAATGATACCCAGTCCATTTAGTTTTGCTTTTCCTACCTTGTTAGTCAAGAAGAAGGATTCAACATGGAGACTGTGTGTTGTATATAGAAGTTTTAGTTCATTTACTATTAAGAATAAATACCCTATACATATGGCTGAAGACCTCATGGATAAATTTCTGTCAAGACCCCAATCCCACTAAAGTCATGATGATGTCTAACACTGCTTGCTAGGCAAACCAACATTCAATATAAAAAAATAAACTTCGATAATAGTAAAAAATAGTCTCAAAAGCTGAATAAGATAAATAATTGTAGCTAAATAGTGACACACTAAAATACTATCTCATAACCAGGTGTCAACGAGTATATCAACTCTATATAATAAACAAGTACAACAGTCTGATTAATAATACAATACTGTCTAGAGTACAAAAGTAAGGAAGGAAACACCAATACCTGCAAACGAAATAGCAGGGCAATCTTGAAACCTCCAACAGTACTGATACAACGCTCTAGAAATCAACTCTATCAGTAACATCTAGATCTGCACATAAAGTGCAGAGCATAGTATGAGTATGACAGATCCCATGTTTA
Source organism: Nicotiana benthamiana (assembly GCA_034376525.1). Taxonomy (NCBI): domain Eukaryota; kingdom Viridiplantae; phylum Streptophyta; class Magnoliopsida; order Solanales; family Solanaceae; genus Nicotiana; species Nicotiana benthamiana. Next base: position 88,579,932 of record CM067337.1, on the reverse strand, counting down.
AGTAGTAAGCCTAATCTCGGATTGAAGATAGTGAAGATATTGGCGAAGTCCACTACTCACTTTCGATCAACCAACAATAATAGTAACAACATAAAGATTATAGCAAAAAGAAAAAGCAACTCAAGAATAACAAATTCAACTTAATCACATTAACAGGAAATAGGCATGCTTTCAAAACAAATAGGTTAAGGCCTCAATTTCAAGATACGAAGTATTAATTAGCGTGATAAAGATAAGAATCTATACATGCATGGCAAGTACCAATGCCAAAATCATTGACTTCATATTTAAATAATCATGTAAGGACAATCTCTGAACTGTATGGGTGATCGGCATAAAGCCCCTCTCTAAGAACATCATAAGTTTCCGCACTCAAATGGCCCAAAATAACATAGGTTATCACCTAACTTCGGGAAGGCACATCCTAGCTCAAACATTGATCAGATCAAAATTCAATGATCATAACTCAGCCCAAATTGATTGGTGCATGCGTAGATATCAGTACCACAAATCCCAATAGGGGGCCTAATGTGCGCATCACCTCAATATCAATATTAACATGGCTATATGGCCCAGTGAAGTCAATAATCTGCTCAAACCTTAATATGCTAACATCTCAGAAAATAAGAAATAAATATACCACACAATTTATACCAACATGCCATAAAATTCACTCATCTCGTTTCATACAAGTAAAGACACTAGCAACATGTGGGATAACATATAGAAGTATACGGAGGTGGTGATATAACTCAAGAATATAATATAATGATTGAAAAAGTATGACTATAATCTAGGAAAATAGCTCCAAATAGCAAAAATAGCCCTATCATGTCTCAAACGGAACCTAGGCATGATTTCTAGCATGAATAATAGCTCAAATAGTCATACAAGAAGAGAAAACGCGATAACACAAAGGATATTAGTAAAATAAGGTACATAATAGCCTAAAGTCAACCCAAAGAATGAATAATCATGGTGTACACATATATGCTCTACATCACGTACGTACGTATCCCCCAACGCATAGCAAGAATCATAGTCTATGGGGGAAATGCCCTCAATTTAACCCTATACGAGATACTTACCTCAAAGTGTGAGAATTAATACTCTCCATTGCCTCTCAAACCAACCTCCAGATGGGTCAAATATAGCCATAAATTACTCAATAACATCAAACAAGGTTATAAGAATCGATTCCAAGTAATAAAGCTCCAATTATTATCAAATTGCAAAAAGTCAACCAAAAAATTAACCTGAGCCCGCACCTCGGAACCCGAGAGAAGTAACAAACCCTGATCACTCATTCTAATACGAGTCCAAATATACAAGTTTCATTTAAATTTGACTCTGAATCGGAGTTCAAATCTCAAATATTCTTTATCTAAAATTTCATACAAACCAACTCAATTGTATCCCTTAAAGTTCACCAAAAATAAATCAAAATCAATGATAGAATCATGAATAAAAATCAAATCTGACACCTCACACATACGGAGCTCAACTCCGCTTCAGCAATCCAGTAGGTGCGACATATACCTTCTTCTACGAAACTTCCCAAGTCAGCCTGCCTTCGTTTCTAGAAATATGACCACTGCATCTGCAGAATCACAAATGCACGAATGCTCTGCATCTGGGGAATTTCAACAGAGTTGAAAATGCAACATACCCATCGTAAATGCGAAGACCACCACCCTCGCAAATACGAAGATGTCCCAACCCCTTATATTATTACAGATAAAAGCATAATGTCACAAATGTGAGGCCCGTTTTTTTATAACGGTCCTCACAAATGCGAGACTTGCAGTTCAACAACACCAGTAACACATCAATTGTCCAAAACCATTTGCAGTGCATCTAAAAATCACTCGATCCACTTGAACTCACTCGTAAGTTCAAATCATCATTTTAACATCAAAAATCAATAATCATACACAAAACTCGGGAATTTTCAATGTTCAACTAAATTTTCCAACTTTATACAAAATGCGTCAAAAACAACCTCGGGTCATCGAGGATACCAATCAAACATGCATACAAGTCCAAAATTATCATACAGACCTACTGAAATTACCAAAATATCAATCCGAGGTCCTCTACCAAAAACATTAACCGTGGTCAACTCTAGCCATATTTAAAGTCAAAAATCATATTTTCTTTAAAAATTTACATTTAAACTTTTCAAAAATTGACAAAGACCATACGCGAAGTTATAAATCATAAAATAGATCTATTTTTTTTGAAACACAAAAAATAAATCTAGTACTCAAACCAACCTATAGGGTCGTCACACATATGGATTTGTCAGTATGCCACCAAATAAAGATATTGATTTTGACATTAAATTGGTTCGAGGCACTCAGCCAATATATATTCAACCATATGGCATGGCTCCCGCTAAATTCAAAGAGTTGAAGAAGTAGTCATAAACCTTTTCTGGAAAGCGGTTCACTATACCTACTATTTTTTTATTGGCGTGCACCAACGTTGTTTATAAAAAAGAAGGTTGGTACTATGTGGATGTGCATTGATTATCAACAAGTGAAAAAGGTTAATATGAAGAACAACTATCTATTACCCCGTATTGATGATTTTTTGATCAGCTTCAAGGTGTTGAGGTGTTCTCTAAGATATACTAGAGATCAGGTTATCATCATGTCAATATTAGGGCTTTGGATATCACTAAGATGTCTTTTAGGACTCGTTATATCATTATGAGTTCTTGGTGATGTTATTTGGCTTGATTAACTCTCCTGAAACATTTCTAGATTTGATGAACCAAGTTTTCAAGCCTTATTTGGACTCTTTTGTTATTGTGTTCATTGACGATATCTTAGTTTACTCTCAAAGTAGGTAGGAGCATGAGCAGCATTTGAGAATAGTGCTTCAGACTTTAAGGAAAAACAGCTTTATCCAAAGTTTTTTAACTATGAGTTTTGGTTAGATTTAGTTGCATTCTTAGGTCACGTAGTGTCTAATGATGGTATTAAGGTTGATCCCATGAAGATTGACGTGTTACAAATTGGCCTAAACTTATTATAACTATAGATATCATAATTTTCTTGGGTTTGGCAGTCTACTATTGTCATTTTGTAGTGGAATTTTCATCTATTACAACACAATTAACTAAGTTAACCCATAAAGGTGTTGCATTCAGATAGTCCAATAAGTGTGAGGAGAGCTATCAAAAGCTCAAAGTTTCTTTGGATACATCCTAGTGTTGGTGTTTCCCATAGGTTTGTCACGGCCTAAAATAAAATCAAGAAGACGGATAACAACGACTGAGAATTTGAGAAGAAACTAAGGTAATAATAAAATACAAAAAGTAAAAATATAACAACCAAACAAATTGTCCAAGGGAATGCTAAGCTCTATATTGAATAGTCAGGGCCTACTAAAAAAGAAAGGAAGAGATGAAGTGGAAAGGAGACTAAAGGGAGAAGCAAGAGAAAGAATTTTTTGATTTAGACTCGAAGCCAACGGGTATGTCTGATCTAAATCGAGACAGTGTGACTCGACTATTCTCAGTCAAAAACACACAAACAACGTCATTCCAGGATGGACTAGACCTTGGATACTCATAAAAGTTATAGGGACGGCCTTGTATGTGTAGATTTTGGTTTTAGGCTTTTAGGACTCGAATATTTGATTAAAGATTGAAAAACTTCTTTCCAGTTTCGAGGAAAACGGGGTTGGGATTTTGAATGTGGAGGTCATGGCGGTTTTAGGGTGTTAGTTTAGGGCTGTTTGGTGGTGGTGTCCTCACCTTAGGGCGGTGGAGAATAGGGGAGGCGGGCTAGGGTTTGGGGAGATGGGTCTCTGAAGGGAAAGGAATGAGGGAGACGAGATGGGGGTAGGACTTTTCAGAAACTTAAATATTAGGGAACCCCTAATTCTCAACCATCAGATTGAAGATCATAGACGTTTGAGATTTTTTCCAGCCTAAACAGAACCGTTTGGTGAGGGGGTTTGGGCCGGATCGAGAAAGTGGGGCAGACGGGCGTGACATTAATTTGGGCCAAGCATTTAAAACCAGAGACAGGCCCTATTCGTGGGTCTTAATAAGACTCAATTCTATTGAATTTCTTTTTTTTCTTTTCAAATTAAAACTAAATATTTAAATTAGTTATTAATAATCATTATCCTACAAAATTACCTCTAAATTACAATTACCATAAATAATTAAATACCAAATTAAAAGAAAAACTATCAAAATTCGAAACTCAAAATTAAAAATGCAAAAATGAGTTATTTATTTGTGATTTCCATTTTATAAAAAATCTAATTTTCTAATTAATCCAAAAATATAAAGTCAAATCCTAAATACAAAAATGCAATATATTTTGTAATTTTCACTAATTAGAATGCACAAACAAAAATGCAAACAATTAACAGAAAATGCCACGAAAATCCACAAAATTGTAAATATTGAAAGAAATTATTTTGTTTTGAATTTACTGGAGTAATTCATATTGGGCAAAAATCATATGCTTACACAGTTGCCCCTCTTTGCTCGGAAACACGAAGAGTTTTCGTGCAAAGACGAGTGAGCGGGCAGTAGCAGTTTATGCTCGCTTGAATACTCCGTGAGAGGTATTTTGAAAAGCTTGACCGCACCCTGCTTCCGAGATGTCCTACATATCCTCGGCTAAAGAGGAATAAGGTCAGTGTAGTTCAGGAGTCTTTGGTAGTGGGGACTACCGAAGCTATGATCTCACTATTGTTGTTGTTGCTGCTACTGCTTGCTAGACCCCGTTTTTACACAATACAAAAGTAAAAAGAAACTAGACTAAGCTATGAACTATGGATTACAAAAGAACCTATATATGTCTTCAGACTTGCTTTTGATCTTTGTTGTCTTGTTGCCTTGTGCATCTCCCTGTGAAACTTCTTGTTGCCTTTTTGACTTGCATTCTCTTACTATAAAACACCTTGTTGCCTTGTTGCTATATTTCTTTTTCTCCATGTTGATGCCGGATTGTTGGACTCGAATTGTATTCCCCTGTTCTGCAGGTGAGCGCCTGATTACCAAGACTTGAAATGTATTCTCTTGTTCTTCGGTGGGCGCCTGATTACTCAAAATTTGAAATTTGAAATGTATTCCCTTGTTCTCCAGGTGGGCGCCTGATTACCAATGCTCGAAACTTGAAATATATTTCCTTGTTGTGCAGGTGGGCGCCTGATTACCAATACTTGAAATTTGAAGTGTATTCCCTTGTTCTGCAGGTAGGCACCTGATTACCAAAACTTGAAATTTGAAATACATTCCCTTGTTCTCCAAGTGGGCGCCTGATTACCAGGACTTGAAATTTTAAATGTATTCCCTTGTTCAACAGGTGGGCGCCGGATTACTCAAAAATTGAAATGTATTCCCTTGTTCTGCAGGTGGGCTCCAGATTACTAGAAATTTGAAATTTGAAATGTATTCCCTCGTTCTCCAAGTGGGCGCCTGATTACCAATGCTCGAGATTTGAAATATATTCCCTTGTTCTGTAGGTGGGGTCCTGATTACCAAGACTTGAAATTTGAAATATATTCCCTTGTTCTGCAGGTAGGTGCCTGATTACCAAAACATAAAATTTGAAATGTATTCCCTTATTTTGCAAGTGGGCGCCTGATTACCAAAACATGAAATTTGAAATGTATTCCCTTATTCTGTAGATGGGGGCCTGATTACCAAAATATGAAATTTGAAATGTATACCCTTGTTCTACAAGTGGGTGCCTGATTACCAAGACTTTAAATATGAAATGTATTCACTTGTTCTACAGATGGGCGCCTGATTACTCGAAATTTGAAATGTATTCCTTTATTCTGCAGGTGGGCGCCTGATTACTCGAAATTTTAAATTTGAAATGTATTCCCTTGTTCTCTAGGTGGGCGACTGATTACCCACGCTCGAAACTTGAAATATATCCTTATTCTGCAAGAGGGTGCATGATTACCAAAACTTCAAATTCAAAATGTATTCCCTTGTTATGCAGGTGGACACCTGATTACCAAAACTTTAAATTTGAAATGTATTCCCTTGTTCTACAGGAGGTCGCCTAGTTACCAAAACTTGAAATTTGAAATGTATTTCCTTGTTCTGCAAGTGGATGCCTGATTACCAAGACTTGAATTTGAAATATATTCCGTGAGACACCTACCTTTAACCCTAATCACAACAAAACAATCAAAAAAAATAAATTCCTTCTGCCCCAGTTTGGTGCTGGGTGCATCTGTGAGTGTTAATCAAATCCCGTTATCAACTATTTCTAAAATTTGAAAGCTAAATCCCATTATTTAGGAAGGTCCTGACAACTCTTAAGTGATGGCAACTTTAAGATTAGGTTATGTTTATCAAAAAGTATTATTTTCCATTATGTCCTTTTATCTTAGTTATATCTATTAGGGATCTACTGGGGACCGGTGATTAAAGTTATTTCCCATTATCCAGGCAGGTCTTGACAAGTCAAAATATATTTGCTGGGGATTAGTAATTAGACCTACATCTTCGAGTCCTGATGACTCTTGTTGGGGAAATATTTTTGCCTGACCACGTTACCCGTGACTGTTTGAGTATTACCTTAAGTCCCATTCTCCGGGAGGATCCTGAAAACTCTTGACTGAATCATATTTCAACATGCAAGTCACCTTATGTTCTTTTCTATTCATGATTACATCCAACCATTGAATAAGTCCCATTTTCCAGGAGGGTCTTGAGGGTTCCAGATTAAATGCCAATTCTAACTTTCGGTTGTCTCTGTTGCGGATTGCTAGTTAAATTTTCGTCCCATTATTTAGGGGGGTCTTGACGATTATTGCTGGGGAGAATACAAATGTCGGATTATGTTCCTTTTTGAGTTTTAACTGGGTCCTATTTTCCGGATGGGCCCTAAAAGTTTTTATCATACCTGCCATGTGCATGCCTTCCCCTGTGGAGGGCTTTCCTTACGATCTTCCGGAATTTTTTTGCCCATATGTCAATCAAAGAAAACTTGATAGTTTGAAAAGTGGTGGTTAGCTTGCGGCATTCTTGTTGAAAGTGGCCTCCCAACTGTCATGTTCAATTATGTTTAGTTTCACACACTAATGATGAGTTGCCTGAGTTGCTCGGCTGACCCCCTGAACCCTTATGGCCTTACTTTGCTCCCCCGTTATTGTGTTACACTCCTGACCCTTTTTACCAGAATTCTTACATCTTTCCTGAGATTACCGAGTCAATGCGTTATGCTCGGCTGACCCCCCTTGAACCCTTGTGGCTTTACTCTGCTCCCCCATATTTGTGTTGTACATATGTGTGACAATCCAATGAGGTCATCATTTATTTATTCTCTGTTCTTTACTTTCGAGGCCCCGAAAACCTCATCTGGGATTGCCTCAATTTGCATGTGTAGTCCCGCCGCGTAACCGGAAAGCTAAATGTGAATTCTATGTGAAAAATAATGAATTTTGATATTAAATTGGACAAATTTTACTTTAGTCATCATATTAGTTAAACAGACCCGGACCCGTGATTTGACGATTCCGGAGAGTCCATAGAAAAATATGGACTTAAGCGTATGCCTAAGAATCAGATTCCAAGGTCCAAAGTCCGAGAAATGAATTTTTATGTGAAATTGTTTTCTTGAAGTAATGAAATAAAATAGAAACGGGGTTTGATCAGAAGACTTAGGTATCGGTCCGTATTTTGGTTCCCGTGCCTAGTACAACTCTTACATATGATTGGGTATTTTCCTGTAAAGTTTGGTTGAATACGGACGTCGTTTGACGTGTTTCGGACCCAAAATGGGAAATTTTATTTCTTACAAAAACTTGGAAGAAATCATAAGTTTTGAGGCTCAATCCGATGTTCATGACGTTATTTGGTGATTTGATCGCACGGACATGTTCGTAGGGTATTTCTACGGTTGTGTGCATATTTGGTTTGGAGCCCCGAGGGCTCGGGTGAGTTTTGAGTATGTTCTAGGAGTATCTTAGACTTAAAACACCAACTATTGCAAGTTGGGTGCGAGCTGCGGTTCCAGCACGGTCGTGGTCACGATCGCGCGGTCCGCAGCGTGAGCCGCGCGGTCCGCTCTTCCCGCTTCAGAGTATCCGCAGCCCTCAGTTCCTCTAGCACGATCGTGGCCGCTTTTGCGCAGTTCGTGACGTGAGCTACGCGGCCGCAGTCACCCTTGCGCGATCCACGCTGCTCATCTCAGAGAACCTGCAACTTCAGCTACACCAGCGCGGCTTCGGTCATCCTTGCACGGTCCGCGCTGGTGGTTCTGAGAGTATATATACTCGGGATTTTTCAGTTATTTCTCACTTTTCAAAAACCCAAAACCAAAGAGACGATTATCTAAGCAATATTTCTTCTTCAAAACGATTTGCAAGTGGTTTTTAACTCATTTTCTTAACTCCTTAACACCTTTTTACATAATTTCAACATCAATTCAAATGTTTTAATGGGTAAATTCGGGTATATTGGGTAGGATTTAGGGTTTTGCTAAATTTGGGGTTAGACCTCAATTCGAGGTCCAACTTTAAAATAAATCACATCATTGAACTCGTGGGGGAATGGCTAACCGGATTTTAGTTCGAACCTCGGGTTTTGACCATGTTGGCCCGAGGGGTGTTTTGGTCATTTTACCAAAAATTTTGTCTTAGCTGTAAATTTAATAGTAGAATTAGTTGATTGAGATGTTATTTACAAGATGTAATTTAAATGAATAGATTTGGACCATTTGGAGTCGGGTACTCGTGACAAAAGAGTGATTTCAAGTTGATTATAGGAGCCGATTGAGGTAAGTGGCGTGTCTAACCTTGTGTGGGGGACCTTCCCCTTAGGATATTATGTTTGTTAATTGAATGCCTCGTACGTGAGGTGACCAACGCGTACTTGAGCAAATTCTTGGAAAATCCGTTTTTACTTGAAGCATTTAAATTGAATTTCCTTGCTTACATGTTCATTTCAAATTGTGAATTTATTCTATGCTAGATTAGAGAGGTATATTCGTTTGACTTGCTGTCTAGGTATTAAATTGTCCCATTGTATTCTGCGTAGTATGCTTGGCCAGTATGTTCTAACTCTTGTCCTGGATCAGTATCTTTCCTAATGTTTGGGTTGCTAGTGTGTGTTTTTAAATTGGGACTACGGGTTGGCCTCCCAGGAGATCCCCCTGCACTTGATAACGAGGATACCAAGTGATCCGCGGGATACCAAGAGATCCCTAGTGAATATGATGAGGATACCAAGAGTTCCTCAGGAAAACCAAGAGATCCCTAGTGAGTATGATGAGGATTCCAAGCGATCCTTGGGATACCAAGAGATCCCTAGTGAATATGATAATGATACCAAGAGATCCCTAGTGAATATTATGAGGATATCAAGAGATGCTCGGGATACCAAGAGATCCCTAGTGAATATAATGAGGATACCAATAGATCCTCGGGATACCAAGAGATCCCTAATGAATAAAATGACGATACCAAGAGATCCTCGGGATACCAAGAGATCCCAATTAAACATGATGAGGATACCAAGAGATCCCTAGCAGATATATAAGGATACCTAGAGATCCCCGCTTATTATTTCCTATTGTGAGTAGTGTTCCTTGTATTGTTCTGTTCCATTTTTCCTATTGTTGTTTCCCTTATTTATCCGGTTTAGATTCTCGTTGTAGATTTTACCTATGCTAAGTTTTTATTTATATCTCATCATATAGTATATTTTATCTCAGTAGGGCCTTGACCTTCCTCGTCACTACCCAATCGAGGTTAGGCTTGGAAATTACCGAGTAAAGTTATGGTGTACTCATGCCTCTTCTGCGCATGTTTTCCATGTGCAAATCTCAGGCGCACTATCACCGAGGCGGAGAGATCTATCAGAGACTCGAGGTATATCTGCAGTGTCCGCAGACTGAAGAGTTTCCTTTCTATTCTATCATGTAGTTAGCTAGTTGTTCCTATTTTTCATTGATGTAGATAATTTCGGAGTTAGAGCCGTACTATATATTTTCTATAACCTGTGTTGACCGTGAGATTCTGGGTTCTTGGATTCTGCTTCATAGTTGTGGTGTGAAGTGTATGTGACAAACAGCAAATGATAGTCCTCGTGACTGGGTGTCGTCATGACGTGTTCACAGATGGTGAACTACGGTCGTGACATTATGATCCTTTTTCCAAAATCCTTGCATCTTCCCTGAGATTACTGAGTTCGTTTACTAACAAAACTTTTGTGGATACTTCCCTCAGTTGTTTCAACTTTTGCTACCTTTGTTACATTTTGACCGGCATATGCTTTGCCATTCAGGAACTAGTAGTAAGCTTTGAAATTTCTCTCCTGGTTGCTTAAACAAAATGACTTTGAAGACGCAAAAGAAAATAAAATGCAATGACTCTGAATTGTTTTAGAATAAAGAATTCCAAATTTGACGACTATTGAGATGAGAAGAAAAAAAACTTATCTGTGAAGGAATAGCTGGTTTTCACGATCATGACATGCACTTCGGCTTAGTCAACCCAGTCTGTCTAGATGATCGTCCTCCGGTTACCATGCGTTGTTGTTGGGACCATTTTTAACCCAATTTCATTAACCAAACCCTGACTTTGCTTAATTTGCGGTGTTCAAAACATATTTCCACCAACAGCCCTTTTCCAGTTGTTTGTTTCTTGCCATGCCTTTGCCTTATGGTGCCCCTGATGGTTTTCACTTATAAGACTATCACATTTTCATTTCTCTCTACTCCCGTCTCCTGATGGTGCTCGTGAGGGTTTTCACCAATAAGACTCTCATTTTATTATTTTCCTGCTTGAAATAGAGTGTTGCTTTAGGGCATGGCCCACCTCTTCTTTCTTGACTCGGTATTTCTTATAGACTAATCAGAAGGTCTTTCCTAATACCGTAATGCAGGCTTTTGGATAAGGTTAGAAAGAAAGGGGTATAAAAGGCTGAAAATAATTCCTATGGTTTCCGAATTTACAACTTTCGGATTCCAATTTATTATAACAAACACAATTTCTGCCCCAATTTCTTGCTTGGGGACCTTTGAATTTTTATTTGAATATGACCGAGCCGTGAAGCTGGCCACGTATCCTTAAAAAGGAATCAGATCAAATGTAGTTCCTGCCGATTCCTTGTTTTTTTTGTTGTTTGCCTGTTTTCATTTTTTTCCTTTTTTTTTTTCTTTTGCCTTTCTTTGTTTTGTTTTTTTTTTTTTTTCTCTTTTATTTCTTTTTTTCCTCTTTTCTTTTCCTTTTTTATTTTTCTTTTCCTTTCTTTTCCATTCACTAACTTCTCACACTTGCGCTTCTGACTTTTGTTATTGATTCCAAAAGAGGGGTATGAAAAGAAAGTAGTTCAAGATCAAAAGGGTTGGCAAAGGATAAAGTGTTTAGATAGCCGAATAAAATGTCTTCGTCATTTCAATCTCTAAAACAAGCCAAGTACAAGCAAACATGCCAAGTATAGACACTTATTTGAACAAAGATCATACATAGTATCTTTTAAGTGCATCTAAATTGATGGCCATTTCTACGCACTTGCCTTCCACATTTGTTAGATACAACGCCATGTTTGACAACACACTTGACACGACAAACGGTCCTTGCCAATTTGGGGCGAACTTGCCCTTTTCCTCTGCCTGGTGAGGGAGGATGCATTTCAATACTAGCTGACCCACTTCAAACCTTCTTGGACGCATGTTCTTGTTATATGCTCTAGCCATTCTCCATTGATACAACTGGTTGTGACATACTGCTGCCAATCTTTTCTCATCAATCAGAGTCAATTGCTCCAACCGGGTTTTGACCCATTCTTCATCATCAGTTTGTGCTTCGGCAACCATCCGAAGGGATGGGATTTCGATTTCGGTCGGGATTACAACTACTGTGTTGTACACTAACAAATACGGAGCTTCCCCTACCGAAGTGCGAACAGTGGTGCCATAGCCTAGCAATGCAAAGGGTAGCTTCTCATGCCATTACCTGGACCCTTCCACCACTTTTTGAAGTATCTTTTTTATGTTCTTATTAGCTGCCTTGACATCTCCATTCACCTTGGGACGGTATGGGGTTGAATTTCGATGTATAATCTTGAACTGCTGAAATACCTCTTTCATAAAATGACTATTGAGAGTTGCTCCATTATCAATGATGAGGGTCTTCGAGATTCCAAACCGACAAATGATATTTTCATGTACAAAGTTGACCACGGCTTTCTTGGTAATTTCCTTAAGGTTTTAGCTTCAACCTACTGGGTAAAATAATCAATAAAAACCAGGATAAACATGTGTCCGTTGGAAGCTGCTGGCTTGATGGACCCAATGACATCCATGCCCCAAGCAACAAAGGGCCACGGTGCTGACATTGTATGCAATTCAGATAGTGGGAGTGAATCAAGTATCCATGCACCTGACATTGGTGACATTTGCACACGAAACTGATACAATCTCGCTCCACGGTGAGCCAATAATACCCTGCCCAGAGAGTCTTCTTTGCCAAAACATATTCGCTCATGTGCGGTCCACAGACTCCAAAATGTACCTCATTCATGATGGTTGTAGCTTGCCCAGTATCTACGCATCTTAACAACCTAAGATCTTGTGGTCTTCTGTATAGCACCCCTCCACTAAGGAAAAACCTGCTTGATAGACGACGCATTTTTCTCTTCTGGTCACTCTTGGCATGTACTGGGTACACACCTATCCTGATATATTCTTTGATATCATGAAACCAAGGCTCACTGTCAAGCTCTTCCTCCACCACATTATAGTAAGCATGTTTGTCGTGGACTTTGATATGTATTGGGTCAACATAAACATTATCCGGATGATGATTGACACCAAAGTAGTCAAGGCATCAGCAACCTCGTTGTGAATTCTTGGTATATGGCTGAACTATATTGACCGGAGTTGTTGACAAAGATCATGCAGGCATTACTGGTATGTATCAGCTTTAAATCTCTTGTTTCCCACTCCTCTTAAATTTGGTGTACCAGAAGGTTCGAGTCTCCAAAGACCAAGACTTCCTGAACACCCATGTCTACTGCTAAACCCAAATTACACACCTCATATTCTGCCATATTATTGGTGTAATAGAAGAAGAGCTGAGCTATAACTGGGTAATGGTGCCCCATTTCATAAATGAGTACTGCTTCTATCCCGACGCCTTTCATGTTGGCGGCCCCATCGAAAAATAATTTCTATCACGGCTTCTCGCCCTATTCCATTTCATCAATATGCATTACTTCCTCGTCCGAGAGGTATGTCATTAAAGGTTCATATTCTTCGTCTACCCGATTCTCGGCCAAATGGACAGCCAATTCTTGTGCTTTCATTGCGGTCCTAGTCACGTAGACAATGTCGAACTCGGTGAGCAAGATTTGCCATTTTGTAATCCTCCCTGTAGGCATGGGCTTCTGAAAAATATATTTTAACGGGTCCAGACGTGAGGTGAGGTAATTAGTATACGATGAAAAGTATTGTTTCAACTTCTGGGCTACCCAATTCAGAGCACACCACGTCCTTTCAATATGGGTATACTTAACCTCATAGGCCGTAAACTTCTTGCTAAGGTAGTATATGGCCTGCTTTTTTCTCCCAGTGACATCGTGCTGACCTAGCACACATCCGAATAGGTTGTCCAAGACTGTTAGACATAGGATCAAAGGCCTTCCTGGTTCCGATGGGACCAACACCAGTGGGTTTGACAAATATTCTTTTATTTTATCAAAAGCCTCCTGGCACTCTTCCGTCCAATTAACCACATCATCCTTTTTCGACAACTAAAGATGGGCTCACAGGTTATCATGAGCTGAGCAATGAATCTACTGATGTAGTTCAGTCTCCCCAACAGACTCATCACCTCTGATTTGTTCCTCGGAGGTGGCAATTCCTGTAGGGCTTTGATCTTCGATGGATCTAGTTCAATGCCTCGGTGGCTTACTATAAACCCTGGCAACTTCCTTGAGGGAACCCAAATGCGCATTTCACTGGATTGAGTTTGAGATTATACCTTCGGAGCCTCTGGAGAAGTTTCCTCAGATCTCTGAAATGGCCGGATTGCTTCCTGGATTTCACAATTACATCATCCACATAGACCTCAATCTCTTTATGTATCATATCGTGAAAGATGGTTGTCATCGCCCTCATATAGGTTGCCCCAGAATTTTTCATACCGAATGGCATGACTCTGTAACAATACGTTCTGCATGGCGTGATTAACATTGTCTTCTTCGCATCCTCCTCATCCATCAAAATCTGGTGGTAGCCTACGTATCAATCTATGAAGGAATTTTTGTCATTATTTGCATAATTTTAAATAAATATGTGGATGTTTGGCAGTAGGAAGTTGTCTTTAGTACTTGCTTTGTTGAGGTCACGATAATCGACGCATTCCCTGGTTTTACCATCCTTCTTCGGCACAGGAATGACATTGGCTAGCCATGTGGGATATCGTGTAACTCGTATAACCTTTGCCTCAAATTTCTTGGTGACTTTCTCTTTGATTTTCACGCTCATATCAGTTTTAAACTTCCTCAACTTTGCTTGACAGGAGAGCAGGCCGGGTCGGTGGGCAATTTGTGAACCACCAAGTCAGTGCTCAATCCTGTCATATCATTGTAAGACCATGTAAAAACATCTTTGTATTCAAGCAGCATTCAATTATTTCTCTCCTAAGCTGTGGCTCGAGATGGATACTTATTTTGGTTTCTCTAATATTATCTGTGTCCCCTAAATTGATTGCCTCTGTATCGCTCAGGTTTGGCTTGGGCTTTTCCTAAAAATGGCTCAACTCTTTACTAATTACATCCAATGCTCTTTACTCATCATATTCTAACTCATCCTCATGTTCTATTTCTTGAATTATTACTTCTCAATTGGACCAATTTTTAAGACTGGGTTGAAGAGTCCATATACATGTCGTATCATTTGAGCCAGCATAAAAATAACTGTAAAAGAGAGAAAAGAAAAGCAAAAAAAAGGAAAGCTATTAGCACTATGGAAAAATGAAATTGCATTTCATTGAAATTTTAAAGATAACAGGGTTTGCACATCCAAACGGACGAAACATAACATCTGAATTACCAGCGTGGATATAGTCCATATTAAACTGAAAGAAAAAACAAAGCCGACTACCAAGACTCGTTCCGAGTGGGAAGAGGAGTAGCTATCCAGTTGTTTGTTTTTATACGGGTCCCACAAACTGCACATCTGCCTTGCTTGACCCTTCTCCAGCATCCACCATATTTACCTAACTGAATAATCTTTCGAACCTTTTATCCAAATCTCCATCAGCATCAATCAGTGGACCGGGAACTGTTGGCACTGGGCACTTTCTGGCACTTGGTTTGATAAATGATCTGGACAACCAAGCGATAGGCTTTGGGAGGACCCATGCCCTTTACTTTAACTTTTTGGCTCGCCTTATGTCTGCAGCTGTAGGCTTGAACCCCAAACCACAAGTCTCTAGGTTCGTGGGAAGAGACACCGGCTGTATGATACCCTGAAGTGAGGCCCCGAAGCCCTTTCCTAGAACGAACCCACTCTTTAGCCAACTGCAACCATGACTGTTGTAGTAGCTAACCATGGTGTTGGAGCACGCTCCTCTTCTGGGATCTTTTAAACTGACACCCTGTCGAAGACCTGATAGACCCATGGACCCTTGTTGTCTTCAGCTTCAATAAAAGGTACAATGGCATCACCCAAGGCGCATTGACTATTCTCACCATGCACCACAATCGCATGTCTGTCCTATTCAAATTTGACCATCTGGTGCAAAGTGGACGGCACTACCTTAGCGGCATGAATCCAGGGTCTCACCAGCAAATATTTATAAGAAACTACCACATCCATCACTTGAAACTCCATGGTGAACTCAACGGGACCTATTGATAGCTCTAGCACTATATCCCCCACTGAGTCTTTGCCTTCACCATCAAACCCTCGAACGCAAATGTTTTTCTTGTGGATCCTTTCATCGTCCACCTTCAGCTTGTTCAAGGTGGAGAGTGGACAAATATTTGTGTTGTAACCGTTATCAACTAGAACTCGAGTGACCACAACATCTATACACTTCACAATCAAATAAAGGGCCCGATTATGCTCAGTGCCCTCCATGGGTAGCTCATCATCAGAGAAAGTGACCCGATTTACCTCGAATATCTTGTTTGCAATTTTCTCCAAGTGATTCACTGTTATCTTGTCAGGAACATGGGCCTCATTCAAAATTTTCATAAACACCCGCCGGTGCTCATCTGAATGAATTAACAAGGAGAGCAATGAGATATGAGCCGATATTTTACTCAATTGCTCTATAATGGAGTAATCTTCTATTTTCATTTTCTTCAGGAATTCTTCTGCCTCTTCTTCTGATACAGCTTTCTTTACCGACTCCAGGATATCCTTGGGGATCCTGCTTTTCCTTAACTCCTCAAGGGCGAAGTATCTTGACCAAGTCAAAACCAGGGATTCACAAACATCGTCTCTAACTTCCTTCCCTTTGTACATCACTATTGCTTGTTCGTATCTCCAAGGAACGACTTTGCTGTTGACGATTGGTGGCTGATTTATCAGTTTTACAATGACAGGCTCTATGCGAGCGTCTTCCACAACTATGACGGGTTCCATAGTTGCCCTGTGCACTACCATTTTTGTCTTTTCCAGTTCCAGTGCAACCATGCTTGATGACTCCCCCTTAACCACCGCAATAGGTTTGCTATCCATTTCCTTCATCTTGATCAATGACTTCCCACCGCTCGCATTCTCTGTTGGCTTGACTTCACTGGATTTGATCATCATTACAGTTTGTGAGGGCTTTTTAGGCTCTCCTCTATTGTCCATTATATCAATCATATTTGTCTCATGATGAGCAGGCAACATGTTTTGGTTAATGTTAGGTGCTTCCAGAACTTGCATCTCAATCTGATGTGAATCAGTAAGTTCCTGGATGGTGTTCTTCAGATGCCAACACTTTTTGGTATCATGCCCCAGGGTGCCAGAACAGTACTCACAACTGACAGAGTAATACAGATTCCTTGGAGGAGGATTTGGAAGTTTTTCTTCGATCGGCCTTAACATGTATAACTGTCTTAGCCTATGGAATATGTTGGTGTATGACTGTCCCAAAGGGGTGAAAGTCCTTTTCTTCTGCACTCTCTCATTTTTCAAAGCTTGGTTGGCAAGGAAAGCTGGTCTCGGGGGTTGCTGGTAGGCTCTTGGAAGGTAGTTATTTGGTGGATCTGGATAATTATTTTGTGGAGAAGGTGCACGCCACTATGCGTCGGCGGGAGGTTGAGTATATGCTTGTGCATGATGGACTGAAAAAAAAAGGTTCTAACGGTGTATAGTAGTGTTATTGTGCGCCATATGGAGTGTGTGGGTATGGTTTGTGATGAGGACGGGATTGGCTATAATGGGATCGAGCCCGCGGCCTAAACCAAGTCCCTGACTCAAATTTTGCTACTTCTTTCTTCTTATTCTTTCCAAATGTTCCGCCAATCCCGCTTTGGATAGCCTGAGTGGTTGCTTTGATATAAGAGTAACTCATGATCTTGTTGGAGTTGAGTCCTTCCTCGACCATACTTCCTATTTTAACCACCTCATTGAAGGATTTTCCTACCGCCGATACTAGGTGACCAAAATATGTAGGCTCAAAAGATTTCAATAAATAATCTACCATCTCACTCTCCTTCATTTGGGAGTCGACCCTCGCTGCCTGTTCCGTCCAATGGAAATCGTATTCTCTAAAGCTCTCATTTTGTTTATTTTCTAGTTTTATCAAAGACAGACGATGCGGGACAATTTCAAGATTATATTGAAAATAATAAGCGAATGCTTGTACTAAATCATCCCAGGTGTACCATCGAGCATGATCCTGTTGAGTATACCATTCCAATGCCGACCCACTTAAACTTTGACTGAAGTATGCCATTAGCAGTTTACCCTTTCCTCCTGCTCCTCTCATTTTGCTATAGAAATCCCTCAAGTGTGCCACCGGATCACCATGTCCATCATTTAAGTCAAACTTCGGCATCTTAAAACCTGGGGGCAATTGCACATCTGGGAATAAAAAGGTCTTTGAATGCCACACTCACCTGTCCACCTAACCCTCGCATATCTCGAAATGATTGTTCTAAGCTTCTTACCTTCCTGAGCACCTCCTCTTGCTCGAGATGTTTGACTGGTTTTTCAGCCTCCTCTGGGATTTCAAAACGGCGGACATAGGAGTAAGGTTCATGAGCTTTGCAAGGCGGGTTCTGGTGGGTAATATTGATTGTCATGACCTTGAAGAAAAGGATGTATGGACGAACTCTGGAGTGGGGGGAGAGGTGCCACATAAATGGGAGCAATTTGTGGAGGGGGGTGAGGAACCGCTTTGGGTGGTGGAGCTGTGGATGCTTGAGAAGTTGTACCCTGGTACTTTAGGTAGACGGGGAAACTTGGAGGTGGATCAGTGGTGGAATGGTTGTGTGTTTGGGCCAGAGGTGGGATGAAGGTCGGGTAGTAGGATAGGTTGGTAGTGGGTGCCCTCTCACCCATGCCTGATACATCTCAGCCATTTGGTGTTTCAGTTTGTATATTTCCTCTTTCATTACATTAACGTCCAATTACTCCACCTTTTTCGAGGGGTCAATGATACTGGCATCAGTGTCTTGATTAGCCATAATCAGCTTGCTCTTAGACCGAGTGTTTTAGGAGTGGGTTGCCAGAATGCCGCAAGAACTAAACACCTGTCTGATATTTGAAAGGCAACACCAACACTGGTTAGTGGTTAGGTTTCAACACATAGGCAGCCACATGTTTGGGGATGAATGCACCTAAGCAGTTCTCCATTTCTATTATGTATATACGTGAGTGCTTGCGTCATCCCGGCTCTTATCCTATGTCATCTTTCTATTCACTCTTGTTTTTTTTCTTTTTCTTATTTCCTCTCAGTTTGTTTTGCCTACATCTGTCGTTTCTTTATATTACCAATGTTTCTCTCATGTTCCTCCCCTTTTCTTCCTTTTCTTTATATGTTTATGGTTGAATCATATGGAGATTGCCTACGTATCCTGACCCCGCATGAATCAGACCGACCGTAGTTCTGGAAAATAAATACTGGAAATATATTTGAAATTTTCAATTTTCATAAAGTAAAGCATTTGATTATAACTACTAAAGGAAAATTAACAAACTTCGACTCAACTGGAAACAATAGACTTTGACTTAAAATAACAATGACTGACTTGACAATCTATTATGAACTTTGAATAACAGAAAATACAGACTCTCAAATGGACCAATAGATTTGAAAAACCATGAATACATTAAAGCCTTTAATGCTCATGTGGCCGGGGGGACATCATTCGGTTTGCGGGCTAAATCCCCTTGGAGGTGATTGAGGTCTTCCATTACTTGACGAACAAAGTTCATGGCGGTGATAAAGAACATATATCTTGTCATATCCTCGCAGTGGCTACAATTTGTGGTGATCTAGTCAGCGATCATCCGTACCCTCTCTCTTATAGCACCTTTTTCTTGCAACAATTGTCTAATTTGCTGGACCCTTACCTCCAAAGTTCGTTCGGCTACACGATTCAGTTCTTGGAATTGCTGCAAATCTCTTTCCAATCGTGCTATTGCTACATAAAAATGTTCTCTCTCAGCCTTGAAGTCCCTGGATTTCTTGGCTATTTTGTTTTCAACCATGATGACCTTCCTCTTAAACCCAGCAACCTCGTTGTCATGCCTCTCCTTTAATTTCTCAATCATGCGGGCTCGTTCCTCAGCATTTTGGCCAATTGATTACAAGCCCTAGATAGCTCACCCTCTGCTTTATTCAAGTCAAAACCATATTCTTCTACTTTTCCCCTTAAATTTTCTATGAGCTTTTCATCCTTCGCGCTCTCGGCGGGATTCTCCGCGACTATTTTCATTCTCTGAATTTGGACTCGCAACGCTTCGTCTTCTTTGGCTAGTCTTTTCTTTTCCCCCTCCTCAGCAGCAGCTTGCAAACCATTTTCAAATTTAAGGTCTTTGACTTTCTTTTCCAATTTCCCTATCGTGGCCCTATATTCATTTTCTTTGGCTAACCAATTCCATTGTTCTTATGACGCCTCAGCATATTCTTGGAGATGTGGCCTCTTAGACGGCCTTCCGAACTCTATTTCATTCTTATACCAAGTAAGGTACCTTGGTTAAACGTTGCCTTTAGATGAGTCGCGTACTCGAGTGTCCGCACTCAAGTATTGACATTCTCTCCAAATTTGACAGACTGCTACTTCGGGAAACTGATAGTGGGACTAATCTCGACCACGTGGCGACTAATTTCCTCATCCCTAGGAATCATTTGGCACCTCCCTAATTGTCTTAGCACTCTATCCAGAGCATAGGGTTGGATACTCTAGAGACCCATCAAAAGGAAATGAGGTCCGCTGGCTAGCATATAAATGATTTCATCAATGGGAAGCTACCCAGATGTCCACTCTATTTGGTTTGCACTTATGGCATGGAGACGTGATATCCATTTTTTAGCACCCTCTTTTAATCTAAGTTCATCAATCCTGTTGTAAAATTCCTCTATGCAGCTTTTTCTTGACGACCCATAACTCATGAATTGAGGCCGATGGCACAAGTGTTCAATCATCTATATTTGTAACAACAAATTGCATCCTTCAAAGAAGTCTCCCTCTGCTTTACAGGTTGTGAGAGTATGGAAGATTTCGGATAATATCATGGGAGCGAGGGTGGTCTTGGCTTGAGTGATTAAAGTGCTGACAACTCATGCTATTCGTATGTCAATATTTCCGTCCTTCCGTGAAAACACCAAAAGGCCCAAGAAGAATACCATGAATGTGACGCATTGGTGTTCCTCCCATTTAAGTCAATTTCCCTTGCTAAAAATATTATTTTTCGGGTCATTAAATCCCCATATGTGCCCGTACCTCTGATATATAAATTATGGGGTACAAAAGCCGGACGACAGGTCTGGGTTGTGAACCTTCCTGTTGATCTTTAATGAGTCCAAGAATTTGTGTACAGCAATGGCCCTTGGTGCAATCAAATACTGATGCCTCATAGGAATCATAGGAAACCCAATATATCAAGTTATTTATTTCAAGGTCGGAGTGAGTTCGAAGTCCGAGAAATAAATACATTGTGGGTCGGGTCCCAGAATGTAATCAATGCCTTTATGATGTCTTCTCTAGGATTAATTTTCAATAAACAGGTAAGTCCTCCCAAGTGCGTGTTGGCCCTATTTTGCCCCGCTTC
This sequence comes from Nicotiana benthamiana, assembly GCA_034376525.1. Taxonomy (NCBI): domain Eukaryota; kingdom Viridiplantae; phylum Streptophyta; class Magnoliopsida; order Solanales; family Solanaceae; genus Nicotiana; species Nicotiana benthamiana. Next base: position 88,558,711 of record CM067337.1, on the reverse strand, counting down.
ACCCAGATCATTCCACCACATTTGTAGCTCTAAAGGGATTTTTTTCATGACTAGGATTGGGCAATTTTGATTTGTATTCATTCTGCAGATTTATTATGGTGATTAAGAAAGAAATCAAGATTTATTAGATTTAAAACAGGAGGTTTTCAAATCTTCATTTGAAAAATGAAACTCCGGCCTTGTAAATACAGCGCCTTTAGCACTTCCAGGGGGGAAGATTTTAAGGTTGTGCCTACTACCGGTCAAAAATTGAAAATAATCCAAGGCGGTTGTTCTTGCAGAAATAGCCTTCCGTCGCCTCCTTTAGGGACACACGGCTAATTTTGATAAAACTACTTTATTTACTAGTCACAAACAAAACGTAATTCGTTTTTTGGTTATTTTCATAAAAATGAAGTTGGGCCCGATGGGGTTTTTCCTACGTATCTCACACCCTGTGAGAATCAAACTGGCGTAGTTCGGCCGAATAAAACTATTTTTGAAAACAAGACTCTTTTCCTTATTTTGTTTCATTTCATAGGCAAATAAAGAAACTATTTGAGCCTTAGTCTCCAAAACCTAAGCTCTAACATTGTTTCTCTCTCCAACCGCCACACATACCCCATCTTCCCCACCTAACTCATCAACACATTTGAATGCGAAAGAAATACAAAGATTCAATGGGGATAAAGGCAAATATGTGGAGTATGGAGTATCATTTACCAGCTATGACTGATGATGATCAAACTAAGGTGCAATTGAAGACAGTGGCAGAAGAGAAGGGAGAAGATTGTATGGCTTTGGGTCTCAAGCAAGATTTCCAGTACTATAATTAGTTCATACAAGAATATGTATTGTAAATTTCTTAAAGTTTAAATATATAATTATGTGTAACTTGAAACCTGTTTTAGAATCTAAAAATTTTGAATTTTTAGTTACATTGTAATGTTTATGTTTCTTGTGACTAGCGACGCTTGTGGTAAAGAAAAAACAAAAAATTTTGAAAACAATACTATTTCTCTTTTTCTTTTCTCATTTCATAAGCAAATAAATAAGCTATTTTAAAACAAGATTTTTGAAAATAAGACTTTTCCTCTTTTTCATTGGCAAATAAAACAGACTATTTTTGAAGATCAACTTCTTCTTGCCTTTTCGTTTTTTTTATTTTTGTTTTTCAAAAGTTCGGCACAATATCAGCAGTATTTGGACATTGATATTTTCAAAACAGGCGATTAACTCTCTTTACCTTCATACTGCTATTTCTCTTTTTCTCAACTCTTTCCCAATATTCACAAGCCGATCAGCATGCATAATCCGAAATAAATGCACAAGTAGCACGTAAAATGCATCAGGATGGTCCATTATTTTGTGTGCACCTGTCCTAGACGGGCCCAACCCCTGTGTTGAGTCCCCTAAGTCAAATGCACGATGCAAAGAAGCGTTCCTATTAGGGATCCGGCATGAGGTTAAGTTATTCTACATTTAAAACCTGGGTATATGTTCTAGATTTTGTACCCGAGCAAATAACTCGAGTCGGGGAGGGGGCTACGTACCGGGAACCAAAAGGTTATCGGGCTTTGTAACTTGTCCGAGCCTTTTTCTTATTTAAATGTATGACACTAACAGAATAAGGAGTCTCGACAAGCGAGCACATCCCCGAAGATGAGAAGAGAAGGGTTTTGCGGCAATTTAAACACAGGTCCAAGTAATATTAAAGCGGTAATACAACATTTAATACATTGGACACAATTATGCAATAAAATCAGATAATGATAAAGCCAGATGCAACAATTATTTAAAGCTTGAATTCTTGAACCCTGAACCAGAGATTCTGGATTCGATCCCTAGTAGAGTCGCTAGAGCTGTCACAACCTAAAAGAAAATTAAGAAGACAGATAACAACGACTGAGAATTTGAGAAGAAACTGAGGCAATAACAAAATACAAAAAGAAAAAAAAACACAACAACCAAACAAAACTGTCCTAGGTAATGTAAGCTCGATATTGATTAGTCAAGGCCTACTAAAAAAGAAAGGAAGAGACGAAGTGGAAAAGAGACGAAAGGGCAAAGCAAGAGAAAGAACTTACTGATTTAGACTCGAAGCCAACGGGTATGTCTGATCTAAACCGAAACAATGTCACTCGACTATTCTCATTCAAGAACACACAAGCAATGTCATTCCAGGATGGACCATACCTTGAATAATCAGAAGAACTGGAGGGACAGCCTTGCATGTGTAGATTTTGGTTTTAGGCTTTTAGGACTCGAATCATTGATTCAAGATTCAAGTATTTCTAGCCAGTTTCGAGGCAAACAGGGTTGGGATTAGGAATATGGAGGTGATGGCGATCTCAGGGTGTGAGTTTGCGGCTGTTTGGTGGTTGTGCTGCCACCTTAGGGCAGTGGAGAATAGGGACAACAGGCTACGGCTTGGAGAGATGGGTCTCTAAAGGGAGAGGAGTGAGGGAGACGAGATGGAGGTGTGGGACTTTTCAGACACTTAGATATTAGGGAACCCCCAGTTCCCAACCGTCAAATTAATGATCATAGACGGCTGAGATTCGTTCCATCCTAAGTGGCATCGTTTGGTGAGGGCGGTTAGGGCCGAATCGAGGAAATGGGGCAGACGGACATCACATTGGTTTGGGCCAAGCATTTAAACCAGAGACAGGCCCAATTCGTGGGTCTTCTATAAATAAGACTCTTTTGAATTTCTTTTCTTTTTCTTTTCAAATTAAAACTAAAAATCTAAATTAGTTCTTTATAAAAATTATCCTACAAAATTAACTCTAAATGACAATTACCACAAATAATTAAATACCAAAATAAGTGAAAAACAATCAAAATTCGAAACTGAAAATTAAAAATGCAAAAATGAGTTATTTATTTGTGATTTTCTATTTTATAAAACGACTAATTTTATAATTAATCCAAAAATGCAAAGTTAAATCCTAAATGCAAAAATACAATATATTTTATATATTTTTCATTAACTAGAATGCACAAACAAAAATGCAAATAATTAATAGAGAATGCCACGAAAATCCACAAAATTGCAAATACTGAAAGAAATTATTTTGTTTTGAATTTACGGGAGTAATTCATATAGAAAAAAAAATCACATGCTCACAAGTTTCAGGGACATATATGTTGTATTGTGATTTTTTGTCCTTTGGTCTTGGTGGGTGTTGATGCAAATAGTAGGGAGATTGCTTATGTTTTACGGTAGTTGAAACCGCATGAGAAGAATTATTCAGTTCATGATTTGGAGTTTACTGCTACTACACATGCGCTTAATATTTGGAGGAATTACTTGTATGGTGTGTCATGTGAGGTTTTATACTAGTCAATGCATTCTTAAACACTTGTTCAAGTAGAATGATTTGAATTTGAGGCAGCGAAGGTAGCTTGAGTTCCATAAAGATTATGATATCATTATCTTATGTCATCGGGGAAAGGCTAATATGGTAGTGGATGCCTTGATTAGAAAGGCGGAGAGTGTGGGTAATTTTTCATTCATTCCAGTTGAATAGAGGCCTTTTGCTATAGATGTCCAGGCATTGGCCAATACATTTATAAGATTTGATATTTCTGAATCTAGTATAGTTCTTATTTGTGTTATTGCATAGTCATCCTTGTTTAGAGCATTAATGCTCGCATGTATGATGATCCATATTTATTGGTGCTTAATAACATGGTGCAAAGATGTGGTGCTAAGAAGGTGGTTACATAACATGATGGTGTTATGCGACTCTATGGTGCGCTTTGTCTTCCTAATATTGATGGCTTGAGGGATTTGATACTTTAGAAGGCTCACAGTTTGTAGTATTCCATTTATCCAGGTGTTACAAATATGTATCGTGACTTGAAACAACATTGTTACTTCTCGAGGATGAAGAATGACCTTTTTGTTCATATTTCATGGTGTGTTTGAATTGCTTATGAACATCAAAAACTAGGTGGATTGGCTCAGAAGATGATTATACCTTGGGTGAAGGTAAGAGTGTATTATTATGGACTTTTTGGTAGTGTTACCACGTACCTTGAGGAAGTTTGACGTTATTTGGGTCATTATGAATAGGTTGAACAAGTTCGCGCACTTCATAACGGTGGTATCTACTTATAATTCCAAGAGGTTAACTCATATTTATATCCTAGAGGTAGTTCATTTGCATAGTGTGCATATTTATATTATTTAAGACTGTGGCACTTAGTTCACATTTCACTTTTGGAGAGTTGTTCCGCATGAGTTGGATACGTAGGTTGAGCTTAAGATAGCTTTTCACCCATAGACGAGTGGTCAGTTTGAGCGGATTATTCATATTCCTGAGGACATTTTATGAGCTTGCGTGATTAACTTTGTAGGTCATTTGGATCTGTTCATGTCTTTGGTGGTGTATGCTTACAATAACAGTTATCAGTCTAACATTAAGATGGCTACGTATGAGGCTTTATATGGTAGATGGTTTCATTCCCTTTTTGGTCGGTATGGTCCTGTTGAGGGTAAGTTGTTGGGTACATATTTGGCATGTGATACTTATAAGAAGGTTGAAGTTGATTCAAGAACAATTTCGAACAGCTTAGAATTGGTAGAAGAGTTATGCGAACAAGAAGGTTCGTGATGTGGAATTTATGGAGGATGAGAAAGCACTTCTAAAATTTCTCCCATGAAGGGTGTGATGAGGTTTGGGAAGAATGGAAAGTTGAATTTGGGCTATTTGGATTATTTGAGGTGTTGTAGAGAGTTGGTTAGGTTGCTTATAGGCTTTCTTTGGCTTCCAGCTTATCGGGGTAAATTTGATATTTCATGTTTCAACGCTGTTATAATTCACATGTTTTGGACTTAGCACAATGTATCTAGATAATAGTTTGGCTATGGAGAAGAGCCTATAGCTATTTTATACATGCCGGTTAGGAAGTTGAGGTCAAAGGAAATTGTTTCGATAAAGGTGCTTTGGAAAGGGCAACTGAACAACGAGGCTACTTTGACACTGAGTCAGATATGGCGGAGTACATACCACACCTTATCAGCAGTCCAAGTACATTTGTAAACCCCTTCGAGGATGAACAATCATTTAAGTAGTGGAGAATATAACAACCTGACCCGTCATTTTGAATTCTATAATCCCATTTATTTATATCTTTTGAGTATTGATGGTTTGGTTTCTGAGAGGTTCGGGAGTAATTTGGAATGCTTAGTTCCTAAGATAAGGCTTAGGGTTGGAAAATTTTAGCAAAGTCATTACCATGGGTAAATGATCCTAGATTGGCATTTTGAAGATTGCAATAGGTTCGAATGATAATTTTGGACTTGCATGTATGTTTAATTCGGGTCTCATGTATCCCGGGGTTGATTTGGTGCTATTATTCGATAGTTGATATTTTGAACTTAAGAGTGAGATTTTTGGTTTGATGTGCAATTTTTTATTTTGATGTTCCTTTTAGTAATTTGATCATTTGAAAAAGTTTATATAGTACAGACTTGTTAGGATGATTGGACGGGGTTTCAAGATGCTTGGGTTAGTTTCGGGGTGGTTTCATATTTATTTTGAGCTAAGTTAGATTGCTGGTTTTGTTTTCAATAGTGTTCTTCGTGATAGCGTGGAATGTATCGCAATCATATAGAAGGTTTGTAGCAGGAGATGTTTTGTTCTCCGTGATCACGTGGGAAGGCTTGCGGTCGCTTAGTGTAGGGTGGTGAAGCATCGTGAACATGTGAGGACGTTCGTGATTGCTTATAAGGATTCTAGGCCAGGGTGTTTTGCTCATTGTGATCGCATGTAGAGGGTTATGATTGCATAGATGTAAGTCATTTGCTTATCATGATCCCGTAAGCACTGATCGCGAACGCAATTCACATTATTGGCTCCAGGGGTATTTAATTTCCAGTTTTCAAGATTGAGCTTATTTTCATTATTTTTTAGACCTAGACTTTGGGAAGAGGTGAATTTTGAGGAGAGTTTTACCCTAATTTTAAGGGTAAATAATTCTTACTTGTTTTTTATTATTTATCTTGATTCCCTATGGAATTTTACACCTAAGATATGAAATTTTAGAGTGAAATTCAAGGATCTTGTCCCCAACTAAAGAGTGTATATTTTGAGATTTTGAATACCAATTTAGACTAAGATTTGAACTAATCACATATTTGGATTGCTGGAGTTATGAGTCAATGGAATTTGACCTTAGACTCGTGTTTTGGCAATATGTGCATGAATTGAATTTTGTTGATCTTTTTAGATTTGATTAAAGATTAAAGTTTTATTGTTTGAAGTTTATTTTTATGACTTTATTTGATACGGTAAGTATAATTTTGTTAGATTTGGGTGATTTGAAGGAGAATTTTAAAGGAAAAGCGGTGTTGAGGGTTGAAGCGATTTCGGAAGGACGTCAGTCTCTTGTCTAACCTTGTTAAATGGGAATTTTCTATAAATTAGACCTATGTGCTACATTCCACTTGATTTAGGGATGACATATATGTGATGTGACGAACGTATATATGTACACTAATGTTATACTATATTTGAGGCAGTTTTCGACTTTTTTATGCGTGTGTGGATGTTTGATCTTCTTAACTTATACTTTATTAGGTTGTATGACTACGTGACCCTATTTATTCATACTATAAATCATTTTTTAGCTTATGACATATTATTTGGCATGATAGACTATTTTTTAGATGATGATATACTTGTCTTAGTCATAGTAATACTTTATGTCATAATTACTTATCCACGATTTTATTTATTACCTTCTTGTCCATTTTACTAATAATTTCTTGAACGCATGGATTCATCTTTAGAGATGGATATGGAGATAGAGATTGATATGATTATAGTACATTTGGACATTTGATCGGATTGATATTGATATGGCACAAGGTTTCAGTTGAGTGGTTGTTGTGATATTAATATTGTTATGGCACGAGGTTTCTGCCATGCGACGCTTGAATATTAATATGTCCCTTTGAAATTTAGTGATTACCCATGTTAAATTGACCCCTATGAGCGCATATGATATGTTTATCATGTTGGAGCACACGGGATATGATGGATATTAGTTATGATGGAGTCTTGAACATGCATGATCATCTTAGACTCTTGTAGAAGTATTCGTATAGATTCTACTTGGTGCATTATATACATGCTTAGAAATTGAATTGGGTTTTATTTATCTTGTTTAGAAAACATACTTACCCTATCTCTAACTTTGCACCTAATTTTTATATCTGTTATTCTTGGTTATTTTTCGGTCATATCTTGTTATGATGGGTTGTCCAGGTTGAGAAAGTGATTATCATGCTTTTGCCAAAAAGCTCGCCACTACTTTTTCGAGCTTAAACTTAATACTTACTGAATACACATTATTTTGTACTCATACTATGCTTCTGCATATTTTGTGCAAATTCTGGTATTGGCACTAGTGGATTTTTGGAGAGCATTGAGTAGCTACACTTGGAATCTTTGTAGTGAGATGTTGTTCTTGATTCGCAACTTATGGATTCCATGTCTTTATACTATCTGATTTTAGGAGTTGTTGGATTTTCCACATTTTGTTTTTGTTGAGTTGAGACTATTTATGCTTTATCTATGTCATGACAACAAATTGTTCTTCATTGTCTTGTTTTGGTTTATTTGTAATATTGCCCTACTTAGTGTTTCTGTAGGTGTCATCACGATCTTTGATGGGATTTTTAGATCGTGATCCGAACAAAGAGAAAGAGAGGAGGAAGAAAACAATAACGAAGAGAAAAAGAAGATAAGAAAAAGAAAAAAGAACAAGAAATTCTAAAATGAAAAAGAAAATATTAGAGAAAAACTACTTCATTATAAATAATCCAACTAGATGTTGACACATGTATAATTTGGAGTAGGTCAAATAATTAGGGTATGTATGCTATACCCGAATGTAATGCCTAAAACGAATAGCCATGTGGCCCAATAATGTTTCAAAAGCATTAAAAGGGGACTTCACATATTATGCCATTAGCGGGATAGATAATTTTAAGACCAAAAATAATGATGTGTGCATTTTTTTGATGAAAAGGTAGACGAAGAATAATTTTAAATCATTTGCTAAAAGATAGGGGTAGTTTTAGCCCTTTTCTATTAGAACTATAGGCCTCCCCATCTACTACTCCACCTCCTCTACTACCCTACCTTAAATAACTACAATTTAAATATCTTAGCTCGTTTCAAGAGAATGGAATAGTAGATGAAGATGTTATTTATATAATTAAAATTGAATGGTTGAAACGAAGAAGTGTTATCGGGGTGTTATGTGACAGAAGGATACTTGCCAAGGTTAAAGGTAGTGAATGTTATGATAAAGTACAATACATTCACAAGATGAGTGTCGCCGAAAAGAGAATGCTAAAATGGATATGTAGTGACACTAGATTAAATAAGATAAAAAAATGACCATATTCGCCAGAAAGTAAAAGTAACACTCAACAACAACAACAACAACTCAATATAATCCCAGTTAGTGGGGTCTGGGGAGGGTAGTGTGTACGCAAACCTTACCCCTACCCTTGTGTAGAGAGGCTATTTCCAAATAGCCCCCCGGCATCCTTCCCTCCAAGAACTTCCGACCTTATTCTTGGGGAGACTCGAACTCACAACCTCTCGGTTAGAAGTGGGGGTTACTTACCATCAAAACAACATCTCTTGTCTAGTAAAAGTAACACTCATTGAGAATAAAATGAGAGAAGGTCGATTGAAATGGTGTGATCATGTCCTACATCAACATGCAAGGGAGGCACTAGGGGGGGAGGGGGGAGCGGATTAGACCTAAAATTACTTGTTTGGGACTTAGGATAGTTGTTGGAGGATCCATTCGATAGAAAATTACCAGATCCAAAACAAAAAAAAACCCTCAGACGACTTGTATTAATTGCATGAGCCACAAAATAAAATTTACATGTGCATTATGCTGAAGGGTCTTTATTAATCCGCAAGTAACCCACATCCACCTAGCAAATTGTTATAGAATGAAAGAAAAACAAAAAGTAAACTGCACGACAGCAGTGGTGCAACATATCAATTATTTCTTCATCACGAAAAATTTCTTAATAATGCTGAGCTGCCAAGAAACAGAGGAAAAAATAGTGAAATGCCAGGATGGACAGACAATAGAACCCTCTGTTGTTGTGCCGCAAATGATTTATCGTCCCTAGAAACTCGTGTATTTATCATAAATTAGTAGGCCTCCCAATCTTCCAAAATTTTGAAGTTCCTTCCTGAATGCCTCAGTATTACAATAATCCCTTAGGCAAATGGGTAATGCACAATTTTCATGAGTATTTAGGAGTCCATCCAAAATTCAGAAAAATAGAAGTTTGCTCTTCTTCTTTTTCTGCCTTCCCACTGACCACCCTAATGTACATTAATAAAAAATGGGCGGATCCGTTTCCAATCTCAAAATCCTATAGGTTAGTACCAACAAAATTGCAGCAGCTTGCTCAATTTGATTCCTTGACAGAACCTGAAGATGACTCTTCATTTACGAAATCCTTGCTGATTGACAAACTTGTCTGACTTTCTTGGTAACTTTCTTCACTGGTGCCAGCCCGATTTTTGCTGGTTCTTGGCTTGATGTTTACACCAATAGGAAAGGGCACCTACAAAACCCGGAAAGTGAGACCTCAAACACCTTTTAATTTTCCTAAGACACAGATCACACAATTTCAAAGTGAAACCAAGCACTAAGGCAATATCAAACTGATGCTCCAACCACGAAATTGTAAAAGCTTAGGGTGCGTTTGGTATGAAGGAAAATGCGCTCCCCAAAATGTATTCTGGAAAATGAGTAATTTTCTCACAGCCAAACACCAGAAATATCTTAAGTAAATATTGTTTTATCAAAAGAGAAAACATGACTTCCCTCACTTGTGTTTTTCCCTAATAGCCCCCATTAAAATAGTTGCTATAGTTAAAATGTGTTTGATAGTGACAGAAAATAACAACACACCCTTAATCATGAGGCAAGTCACCAGAAACAAATGAAACTATAAAAGCAAAGGCCGCTATTGCTAGAGTTGTGCTCATACCTGATCACCGGCATTAGGGCCATCAGTGTGGAAAAGGATTGGCCGGCAACGCTTATCTTCATTCATGAGGCTAGAATTCTGGAAGTGAGCAATGAGTGCAGCTTTTCCCTGGATACGAGCATATGCAAGTGATGCCACCTTCTCACTATTGAACTTTTCCCATTTCTTTCCATTGAATGCCTGCCAAATAAATACTCGCATTTAATCGTAAAAGAAGCAACAACAATAGGAAGTCACCCTTAAATTGAATTGAACTAATTTGCTAAGGGACAAGAACCACATACATGATAAAATGGAACAATAAGGGAAGGATCAGTCATGTTGATAAAAGCGTAACCCACATTGCACTTGTTCTGCAACAAAACAAGTTATACATAATAAAAACAAGATCCAGAACACAAGAAAGCTTTCAGCATGGGAAAAGCGCTTGCCTTAAAATCAATTGGTAGATAGATGAAATCATACATTCCTCTGTGACGTTCATCAATTGCAGACAAAAGCATTTTTGAAGTGTACCTACAAGCCCAACAGGAGAAGTTAGAACATGGATGATGGCACACAGTGGGAAATTTTGAGAGCACAAAAATACAAACAAATACTATCCAATAGCTGAAGAAGTTTCTTGCTATGAGAACAGAGACAATCTTTATACTCAAAAGATGTACACATCATGATTTTGAAGCCTTAATGTTCTTTTCATTCATCCCGTGATGGTATACAAGCAATGAAAATTTGCAACAAAACATATGCTAATAAATATGGTGTGATGACCAGATGTTGGTATTAATATCAATGGTCTACAAATTGCAACTAGAAAATCTTTTTGATAAGTTACAACTAGGAGATATTTGAGAAAATTTCAGAAATATTTCAAGGCATTAAGCAAGATAAGTAATCCCTCAACATCAAACAGCTTTTACTATCATATATATATCCAGTCAAGTTAGTTTCAAGAGTAAACTCAACAAACATCATCTCAAACTAATGAAGAAACTAATAGATTAGTAATCCCTCAACATCTTAAGCAGCATGTTTCCATATTAGCGAATAGAAGGAATTCAGGTATAAACCTAAATATCAATTAATAATAAGACAGTGTCGTACTTGTTAGGAATGTTCTTTATCATTAGGGTCGTCCTCTTATCTTCCCCTCGTGCAATCCGATCAACATCCAGTTCAAACTGCTTCTTGTTGTCAGTCTGATTTGAACTGCCTTCATTCCGGCGACTCCTCATCCTTTCATTTGGAGAATCAAATGAATTGATCATAGGAATAATTTGACCTCTACCAGGAAACATCAAACTCCTCTGATGATGGGAGTGCAATCCAACATTACTGGAAGACATTGACAAGTCTATACAGCTACCACCAGCGCGAGGGAAAACATTATGAGGAATAAACTCCAAATGATGTGGTGAATTTCCAGAAATCCTCATACTGCCCAGAGAACCTGGGTGAAAACCAGATGCATCAGGAGATTCTCCTGCATAGGCATGCCTTCTGTCCCAGAGAGAGAGGGAGGGATTAACAGAGGGTGCTGAACCCACATGATGGTTGTTTATTGGTCCAAGTGCATTCAGCATATGGGAGGGAGCCCTTGGAACAGAATGCAGTTGTTGAGGGCGAGTAGCACAGACTCCACCTACAAATGTGGGTGAGTTTGGCCATATCATACCTTGAGGCTGAGGTTGATGTGATTTACTCCAGATGTACTGGTGCCCAGGAGAAGGACAATTTGCATTTCCATTTGGAGTAAAAACTGAAATGAATAGAAATAGCACACAGAATATCAGAAAATTTAGGAAAATTTGGACGACAGTTGTTTCAATTTTATTGGCCCACGTTTTATAAGGTTGGGGGAGGGGTAATGGGAGCTATACGCTGACAGGTACAATTGCACTCTCAGTTTCATTTAGAAAATAGAGATCCACATAAAAATGGAAAAGGAACATATCAGAGAACTGGCTAGGATGGAAGCAAATTGCTTCCATCTTTTTCAGGATTACAACCTAACTATTGCAGTCAGTACAATATTAATCCTTGCAGAGATGGAAGACCCGTGATATGGAACTTCTTACCTTCATTTAGTTCAATCGAACGCCCATTAGAGCCAACTCTGGAGAACTTCCGATTTTCTGATTCTACTGGTCTGATATTCATAGTTGCAGAAATGCTGTCCGGTGAAATGGAGGAAGCTCCATTAGATACACCATCATGATACTCTGGAAGTGAATGAGGATGGAGACCTGATGTGCCGCTAAACTCAAAATTGATTCGGCTCTGCAGGTGGCCAGTTTCACCAACATTGGCTTGGTTGCCCTTAGATTCCAACCTCAACAAGCTGTTAGGAACACTGAATGATAATCCACAGTCAAAAGCATTATCCAGATAGGAATTAATGGCAGAACCACTGGCTGATTGTCTTCCCAGAATTGATCCATTTTCGGTACTCGACGTATGTCCTCCGTGTGGAAGTGCCCCTGGAAATTTTTAACCAAGTAAAGTGACCATAATACTTTTCTTGCAAGAATGATAACGCAAAGAATGAAGAGTAATAATACCAGAAAATCCAGTTGCTAAGATGCTAGGACTATTCCGCTGCAAATATAGACCAGGTTCACCTTGCTCCAGCTCAGAAGGAAACTGTTGCAACAACCTGCTGTAATCAAAACAGAGGCTCAAATAACGTGTGAATCAGTTAAATGAGATATAACAGTCCAAAATTGGCAAAGAATTCAAATTTGTGAAGCCCATAGAATATGGATAATTGGTCTATTTCAGCTAACAAATTAATAATATAGCAAACAGCTTTCTACAAGAGCAATGTCGTATTCTCTCCCCCTCACTCCCTCCCCCCCCCCCTCCCCCCGGGCCATTTTTGGAAGAAGGGTATGGAGGGGTGTTTCCAAGAAGAGCTAAGGAAAGCGAAATGTTAAAGTTAAAGATTCGCACCGTCTAGTACCACCAGGATGGCTTGCTTCAACTTTTATCTGCTTCCCTGCAATGTCACTCCTGTTTAATGCACGAAGAGCAGCTTCTGCAGCTCTAATATCATAAAACTCTACAAATTTGTGATGGCTTCTATGCGGAGTCTCACGGATCTTTTACAATATAAGGTGCAAAAAAAAGAAGACAAAAATCAGCAATTCCCTGACAAAACAATTGAATAAAAAAGCTAGTATTCTAGCTTACCTCCTTAATATCGCCATATACACCAAATATTTGACGGAGTTCATCATTTGAAACAGAGGAATCAAGGTCGAAAACCAGGAGAGTACCTTGGTTGACATCTATTTCAGATGGATTGTCCTATCAAAAATGATCAGAAAAGGAGGATTGATAATTGTTGCTTGTTGACTAAGAAACATGAGATGCAGAAAACAAATCTAGCTGGCAAATACTGCCAATGGATGATTTTTTTGGTATATTGCTCGCATATGGGAGATATACAATAACAACAACAACAAACCCAGTTATTTCCCACAAGTGGGGTCTGGGGAAGGTAAGATGTAGGCAGCCTTATCCCTGTTCTGGAAGGGCAGAAAGGGCCAGTAATCTTTGAAACAGGCAAACAATTAGATATACAAGTGGGAAGGACCAAAGATGAAGCATATATACCTTGGGAATAGAGAAATGTATGTCTAGCTTCCTGCGTCTCAGCGGTTTGTTCTGAAGAGCTTTCATGGCATGCTGCGATGCTCGAATATCATAATACGAGATCATAACAAAACCTCTATGCTTGCATGCTGTATATAGCATGTGAATATCTCCATATTGCTGTTCATAAGAATCAAACACAACAATTATAACCAATCAAAACATACAACTTCTGTTTTGCTTTAATTTTCCCTTTTAAGAGGGTAAGATAAGTTTCTGGAAAATGTAAACCCAATGATAGACCACTCTCACCTCAAAAAGAGTTTGTAATTCAGAATCTTCAACACTGCTGTTTATATTTCTTATAAAGAGTGTTCTAGATGGATTTTCCCCGGGAGGGTGCTTGCCACCAATTGCAGTACTAGAGCCACCCTGCAGAGTATAATTTCCAGGAACTTCAGAATTTCGTTGTCCTGGAGAGGAACCATCTTCTCCTAGATCCATCCCTCCAACACTACTGAAAAGATCAAGATCTTCAATGTCATCACCAGCATTGGGTTGGCCAACATAGTCAAGCCCATCAGTAACTCCAGCAAGTAAGTCATCATCATCAGGAAGAAGATTTCCAATAGCATGGGCCTCAAGTTCTTTAAGGGACTCAAAAGGTTCTTCTTCTTCATAGTGTGAGTCAGCTGCACCAACAGAATGACCATGTGGAGAATTATTGGTCGGCAATCGCACTGCATGACAAATTCTCGACATCAACTCCTCTACCTTTGACAGAAAGGCCAAAGATAATAAAACTAAAAAAAATAGATAAGAGACGGATTGGATAAATAAGTTATCCACCTACAACAGTATTATAGGAGAAGCAGTGAAGTACTGTTTTTGACAGCCACTCGAACATCAATGGGGCAAAATTTAGCAAAAATAGTGGCAACACTTGAAAACAATGTAATATGTAAAAGAGTAATAGGACAGAAAAAAAGTAAGACATACATTTTCTACTGAATAGTTCTGATAATGAGCTCGAGAAGAGACCATTCTCATATTGACCACCCATTATGCTAATTCTGTCACCTTCAGCTGGAATAGATGTCAGGTCAGCACTGAGAATAGATCTTACACCCACGTTATGATCAAGAGCTCTAGGTAAAGAGTGAGATGCTCTTTCCACTCCAAAAGCTTGTTTTTCTATGATGCTGTTAACCTTTTTGTCTTGTTTTAGATAAGAACCATGATGTTCAAAATGCTTTGCCATCGAAGAGCCCAACAAAATATGATTCTCAAGGGGTGATGAAGGGACAGCAGCTCTTTGTAAAGCATCATCACCTTTAAGACCTGCATGAAAATGCGTAAGCATAATCGAAAAGAGAGGTTATCAAAACTCTCCATCTGGATCACAACCCTTTTCACTTGGAAATGAAAAGTATATTACCCACCCTAGTTCTGGTAACTTTAATAAAGAACATACATGGATGGAGCCATGCATACATATGACAGAAATAACAGCATCAGCTTTGCCATTGCAGGCATTGGTAACAGGAACATCTTTCTTTTTCTATTTCTTTTTTTTTTTTTCCTCGGTAGGGAGGGGGAGACCTGCATTTGTTCATTCTGAAAGGATACACATATTTTGGAGATCCAAAACGCTAAAGCAAGTTAATTTAGAGCTAGATTCAAAACAACCATTTTGTAAGATATATACAGCCTGATTACCATCTGGCACCACCTTTCAACAGAATAAGTTTTCAAAATCAATAGAGATACCAATCTTGAGACATTTGAAGATGATTTAAACATAACTTTTTTCCTGATCTGTTTAAAAAGAAAAGATTTGCAGCAGCAAAAAATGGGACCAATTTACAGCTGCACTGTAACCATGAGAATCAGGAAAAGAGGAAAATGGAAATTCTTTAAACTAATTGACCCGTGACAATCAGTACGGAAACAGCCTCTCTACCTCACACGAGGTAAAGGTAAGGTCTGCGTATACCCACCCTCCCCAGACCCCATTTGGAGAATCTCATTGGGTATGTTGTTGTTGTTTATTGACAATCAATACCCACTATCTCCTACAGACCAGGAAATGTAGCTATATTGCTGGTCACAGTGAACGTAATGCAGGCAGACTCATCAATGCATTTTTGAAAAACCAACACTAACACAAGCAAACTCCTGATATATAAGTAACACACAAAGGGCTAAACTCCTGATATATAAGTAACACACAAAGGGCTATTTGGATTACTACTGACCATGGTAATTCTGCAGGCTGTTTGTCTTCCAAAATCCAACTTGCCTCTGCAAGATTCAGACGAGGAAGGTATCAGTTACGAGGAAAAGAACGAGCAAAATAGTATCCCCTCTCTCCTTTATCTATTTGATTCCTTATCCAAGAGAGCGGTAAGGTCGTCCATTAAGACTTTTGTAACATTAGAAATATATAAACAGATCGTGAAAGAAATAAAAGTGTGATGTATGAACAATTTAAACCTCATCATGAAAACATAAGTCCTCGGAGAAGTATGATGATGGCGATAAACCCTGTGGCTCCCTCATTTGAGATGGCATCACGCAATTTGGACTCGGAAGGAACTATCTAATCAAAGAAAGTATCTTCGCCTTGTATAAAGCTTGAATAAGATCCTCTTTCAATGTATTTCTGCGATGAGAAACTAAAGTATTTTTCCAATGAGATATCATAAAGATTGAATCTTTAGCACAAAATGGCAACATCCAGGTACATTACGGGAAATTCAAGTAAGCAACTTCTCACATCTTCAGATATGACACATGTACACATACTTCAATTATGTTATTCTCCAAGTTTCAGTTGAAGATTAAAAAATGTGATTATGGAACAGTAAGTAGCTTCAGCTTAATTATTAGGTTGCCAAATTGAGGGGCTGGAACTGGATCATTCGTGTTAAATGAATTCTCAGCGAGAAGCATTTAACAACTCAAGACAGAATTAGACTTTAAAAGAGAAAAAGATAAGGTTTTTAATCATTCGCGGAGAATAAGGCTTTTGTTTTGGAAGTTTAGAGCGGCGTAATTTGTATTTATTCCATACTAAGACAGGAATGCAACATAAGCATGACGAAAAAGGTTTTTCTTAATAAAATAAAAACAAAGAAAAGAATTAATCAAGTTAAGCAGATCAAAAAGAAAGGGTAGTTAATCTTACACCCAAATTCAAAAGCAAACAGAAAAAATGAAGGCCGATCGAACTGTACAACAGGTGGAAGCACATTAAAAGAAGCCGTATTTGAAGATGAGGGAGTAGATCAAAGGATAAAAACAGAAATTGGAACCATAATTGAGGAAAAAACGAAAACACACGCACCTGGGGACACAGAATAAGAGAGCAAAATCATGACAGATAGAAACAGAAGAGGAAAGAAATATTTATAGGAAAGGAGAAGGTGAGGGAAGACTACAAGGATTTTGAAGAAGAGAGAAGAGATGAAAATAGGAATAAATTACGGCACAAGGCAAGGGGAGGAAGGGGGAAATTGAAGAAGAGATCTAGGTATCCGTGCCGTGCAGAAACCTCCAAAGCTTCGATGCCTTTCTCTCTCTTTCTCTCTCTTTCTCTCTCTGTCTTCCTGTTTCTTTCTCTCTCCTGTTCTTTTTTCCTACATTGCACGTTAACCACCTGTAAATCCTCTCTCCTCTGCAAAATTATATTTAATATACAGTTTTCTTCTCCCTTTTATCCGCAGCTAAACATTCATTATCCCAACTGTTCCGATCGGGATTATGAAGTTCCCGGCGAGCGACAGGCGGAGATTCCGAGCCTGCGCTCCCCAGCTTAGAAATGGAGAGAGAAAAAAAAAAGATCAGAGGAGAGAGAATATTGTAGGAAAAGAAAAAAGAAATGGATTTATTGTCCGGACAGAGAAATGAAATGAATTGAAAAAGCGGAGATGGACTTTGAATTGAAAATAGACACGGACCAGAAGAATAAATCCACCCACCTCCGATCCCTCACCCCCCTTCCAAAAAAAAAAGATGGCCCAGAAGAATAACCAACCCCAAGCAACTCCACAATAAAATACTATATTACTACTACTTACTAATTAAAATAGTAGTAATGATAATAAGTCAAAATATGTGAACACCCCTAAGTTTGATACGAATTATTAATTTTTGTTTTAAATTATTTGTAATCTTAATTATATTCTTTAATTTGGCCTTTTAAAAATCATTAACCTCTTAGCGTAATATGATAAAGAATGTGAGTGCAATCATCTGCCACGTAAATTTTTCAGTATATGTGGTATTTTTTTAAAATAAAATATGTTTTTACCTTTTTAAATTATTATTTTTTTGGATAATTTTTTTCCGAATACAAATTAGATAGATCTACATTATTTAGGCTAAATATTTTATTTTGGCTACATTTTTCCTTCTGTTTTTGTTTTTCATTTCCTTTACTGAGCCGAGGGTCGATTAGAAACAGCCTTGCTGCCCTTTCAGGTAGGGGTAAGGCTCGTCTACATATTACCCTCCCCAAACCCCACTTCGTGGGACTATACTGGATAGTTATTGTTGTTGTTGTCATATTATTTGGCTAAAAATAATAAATTTTGATTTAATCTTTATTAAAATTTGACCTAAAAATAAAAATTAATATAATTAAAATAAATAGTCAAAACATCTAAAAAGTTATAAAAAAAATACACATGACTTTTTGATTCTTTTGACATCAAGCACTTTGAATTGGATTATGAAAACTCCGGTTCAATTTTTCGGTTATGAAATACCAAACCAAATAATCTCAGTTTGGTTTGTTTTCTTAGAGATTTCAAACTAATTTGTTTGGTTAATTTAAAATTTCTGTTTAAATCTATGGATATCTTCTGACAAGAAATAATAGAGCTCTAAATAAAATATTTATGTCAAATTGTCTAATTACATCATTCCCACTATATTCATCCAAAACTTCGATAATTGTAGTACAACTATAAATTCTTGATATGACAAAAAGATAGAAAGAAGAAAAAATAATAATAAAAAGTATAAGACAACTATCATGAATATATATTATAAATAGTCAATTAAACTAAATTGTTTAGGTATTTAAAAAGTTATAGAAAATATACATAATTATTTATTTCAATTTTATAAATTTTTTATTTTTAAATCAAATTCAAAAAAAGATTAACTAAAACTTTTATTATTTTTAGGCAAATTAAAATTTTAGCCTAAGTAATGTAGTTATATCCAAATTTTATTATAAATTGTATTCCGAAAAATAAATTCAAAAGTAACATGCTTAAAAAGGTAAAAATATAATTTTATTTTTAAAAAAATTGCCACATATACATAAAAATCAATGTGGCCGGGAAGTGCACCTACACTCTTTACTACATTAGCGTCCAAAGGGGTATTGGCTCTCAAAAGACTAAGTTAAGGGATGTAATTAAGACCACGAATAGTTTAAGACTATAACTAACAATTCGTGTCAAGTTTTTGGGGTGTTAAGGTATTTTGCCTAATCTATATCTATATATATTAAATCAAGAAAATTACCATATATAATTGACATTATGGTTACCCCAAGTGGCAAGCTAATAAATATCAACAGCATATGGTAATTTTATTCTATATTTGACCATTGTAATTAAATTCAAATATAATATAATATTATATATATATATATATATATATATATATATATATATATATATATATATATATATATATATATATATAACTATTATGATATATGTTGTAAATAGTCAATGCATCTAAAAGTTATAAAAAATATGCATGACTATTTATTTCAATTGTATAAATCTTTATTTTCAGATCAAATTCAGAAAACGATTAACTAAAACTTTATTATTTTTAGCCAAATAAAATATTTAGCCTAAGTAATGTAATTGTATCCAAGTTTTCTTATAAATTATATTCGGAAAAAAAAATTCAAAAGTGACATACTTAAAAAGGTAAAAATATAATTTTATTTTTAAAAAAAATGCCACATATACATAAAAATTCACTTGGTAGGCGAGTGCACTCACACTCTTTGCTACATAAGTGTCTAGAGGGATATTGGCTCTCAAAAGGCCAAGTTGAGGGATGTAATTAAGACCACGAATAGTTTAAGACCATAACTAATAATTCGTGTCAAGTTTAGGGGGTGTTAAGGTATTTTGCCTAATCTCTATCTATATATACTAAAGCAAGAAAGTTACCATATGTAATTAACATTATGGTTACACCAAGTGGCAAGCTAATAAATATTAATAATATATGGTAATTTTATTCTATATTTGACTATTTTAATTAAATTCAATTATTATATATATATATATATATATATATATATATATATATATATATATATATATATATATATATATATATATATATATATATATATATATATATATATATATATACACACACGAAATTTGAATTAAAAGATAATTTTAAATTTTGTAGATAAAGTTCTAAAATTTAAATTTAAATTACAAATAAAATTTATCTTTTTATCATGTTATCATACTTAATTCGCATAACGATCATATGAAATTATGTTAAGAACTTTCTTTTTATATTTATTTAAATATTACTTCGCCTCTAGCAACAAAAAAATACTCCTTATAACAATAAAAGTCTTTCACATTTAGAATCATATAAGTATAGTACTTTAAAACACTATAACTAGATTGAATAAAACATAATTCTTTTAAAATAAATGTAATATATGAGGTACACGTTTATGTTTATCTAAATAATAAAATAGAGTTTACAAAACCAAATAAAAGTTTACTTGCATATATAATAAAGTAAACATACATGCTGGAGAAAGAAACATCACAAAATCAATGAATATTTAAAAAAAAGTTGTTTCTTTTTTCTTCTTGAAGAATATTTGTTTGAAAAGTCAATTTGCATAAATGGACATCAAACAAATAACAAGAATTTTGGATATACAATTGCTATCATCACTTTTAATTTAGGACATTCAAGGAATTGAAGGGTATAAACTGAAACACCTTCATTTAGCTGTACTCAAGCCAATATTGCAAGGGTATAATTTTTTTTCTTGTTGAAGAATATTAGTTTTGAATCATTAGATTATGTGAAAGTTTTTTTTCCAAAGGCAACAAGAGAAAAATTAGTTTCTAATTGATAGTTTCTATAGCGACTTTTAAATTTAACAAAGAGTATATATAAAGAAAAAATTGATATAACGTAGAATATATTTTTTTAACGTAAAAAAATTATTTTGAAATAACTCTTTACTTTTCTTAATTCAAATATATAAAGATAATATATTTTTGAACATTAGTAGAGATTTTAAAAATTATTATAATAAAAAATTATATCATGGATAAACTCAAAAAATCAAAATCATATGGAATATTTACCTAATATCCGATCATATTTATTGTTTAGTTTATAGTTAATATAAATAGATGATATACCGATAAACACAATTATACACATATTATATGGATTATATATAAATTACAAATCATTCAACATTTTAATTTAAGTTATTGAGTGAGCACTTATTTAGGCTGATTAGATAAAGCCAAAAGAAAATTATGAAATAATTCAACCAAAGACTGACGCTATTTAGAGTTCATATGTGAGACAATTTTTATTAAAATTATCCTTTTATAGTGAAATAATGACATAATAAAACAATAAATTTTTTCTTATGCTTCATCTTTATTGAGTATAAAATATTTAAAAGTTAATCTCATCGATTTCAAATATATTTTTTCAACTCAAACACATAGATTATAAGATAAGAACATCAATATTTTTTTCTAAATATTTGTGTCGCTTTTAAAATATCACTATTATTAACAAACTAGTATGATATTCAAATTTGAATTGAAATACGATTTGAGTAGTTTGTATTGATGTTAAGCCAAGTATGGTGTCACAAAATAAATTACTTGACAATTTTAACACAATATATGCAATATTTTATAATAATAATCAACTAATTTAACATTTAATTATTAAAAAACAAAATAATGTATATATAGGGTATTAAAAATTTAAATTATGGGGCTAGAGATATCGATAAACTTAAAGTGGAGATATATAGAAATAAATCCGACAAAATAATCATTTAAAATTTTAGATAGATTAAAGTAAATTTTAAATTAAGGATAATATATTCACTTGCATCATTATAAAGATAATAATTATTATAATACATATAAAGTTTTAAATATTGAAATTTCAAAATAGAAGTATTTTTTGAAAGACAAAATCATACCAAATAAGAGTTCAAATCGTAGTATAAGAGCCATGTCGTTATTAAAGAATCGTTTATATTGTGTCAACCTTTATGGTCTGCCATAAATATGAGTTATTATTTTACTTTATGGCTAATTTTAGGCTCCAATGACACCTGTGTGAATAGTGCAAAAATAAAGCTATCATTACGAGAATGGAGAAAATAGTAGTCTTCATGTAGTATTTCTTAATTAATATCTAATGATTATTTATAATTATTTAGAAGGTTTAAATGTTAAGTTTATTTACATAAAATTCTAATAGCTCAGATATTTAACATGGTTGATGTCAAATATCAAAATGGAGTAAAAAAAGTCAATAGCTAAAGAATTTTTATATTTTTGGATAGCTAACTGAAATGAGCTTTGAATTAAGAATAATATTATTATGAAAATAATTATTATTGAAAAATAATGTTGTAGAAATAGAAATTTTAAGACAAAAATATTTTTAAGAAATATCAACTGTCACGACCCAAACTGGAGGTCCATGACTAGCACCAAGCCATACTTGCCGAGCACCAACGTACATTTTATCTAACCTTCTTTATTATCTTCTAGTGCCGATGAGATCAATGCAATTGGTAGACACGGATCATGGACAACTAACAAAGATGATGGCATGAACATACATAACATTGGATGGCCAGACAATCAAGAAACTATATATAAGGTACAAGCTAGCACGCTACCATGAAAAACTATACAGCAAAAATCAACCGACAAAGCAAACCAAACTATACACGAGTCGAGACTAGTCTATGAGGCACTAATGGAACATAAGTGCTGCAACATTGTCGGAACAGGGCCCCGACATACCCATAATGTCTATTAAAAATGCATACCAAGACCACGATAAGTCCGAAGAAGGGATCTCACCAATCACCGTTGAACTGGACAGCCTACTGTGGTGGAGGAGCTGTGCCTGCCTATCTATCAAGACCTGCAACACGACATGCAATGTTCACAAATAAAAGGACATCAATACGAATAAAGTATTGAGTATGTAAGACAAGGAATGATAAGTATGAACAGTAATGTAAGTAGGGATAGAGAATATACAACTTGTAACAGTTGGGTACCTTTGAGGGCTACTGACATGTAATGCATGATACATATGTATGTATACATAAATTTTTAAAACATATGCCTCTGTGGGCATCATCATCATATCGTACCCTGTCGTAATAGGCTCAGTAAAAACATACTGGCCATCATAAGGCTCGATAGAATCGTACCCGGCCACGTGGAGCTCGGTAAAACCCAACTGATCAGTGGTTTCACAATAGGTACCGTACTTGATCGACTATAGCGTGGCTCAGTAGAGTAAAATAGATACATATATATATATATATATAGATATATACATATATATATATATATATATATATATATATATATATATATATATATATATATATGTATATATGTATCTATATATATATAATACATGCTCGACTCATGGAATCACGTTCTAAACCTTTCGGAGTGACGTAAGGTCATTAGGACTAACTCTTCACTATGAACCTTATAAGAATCAGGAAATACCACCAACATTGATAACATAAGAATAAGATAAGCAACATCAATATTAGTCGTTCCATAAGAGGGGAAACAATGCAACAACTGCTAGCTTCTAAGAGTAAAGTATCTTTGGAACTTCGTTCATTAAATTATGTACAATTAGAGTTGTGAAAAAGAAGGAAAGGGATAGCCTCACATACCTTGTATATACTGCCCAACCTCAAGCAATGCAAATTTATGACTCCTTAGTCTACCATAGGAGAAATGACACTATCGTTAACGTTTAAGCGTTGTAACTATTATGTACCAACCACAACCTATTTTATGATGAAATGAACTACACCTCCCTTATGTATATGAATTCCCACAAGTGAAAGCAATCACCAAACAATCCAAACAGCATCAATGTTAATCATATTGAACCTTCCAAAACAGTCCCTCCAATCGATAACATTATTACCGAGCCTTTCAATATATATTTCTCAAGTTCTAGATTCAATGACTTAGCCGCAACTTGGATAATCTTAAATACAAATAAAGTAAGAGGTTCCTTACCTTTATAAATAAATAACAACTCCAATTCGACCTTAATTATCCATGAAATATCCCTCAAATGCTGTCACAACAACAAGGAAGCAAAACTAGCAATCAATTAGGGTTTTTCGGTACTAGAATCACTTTAAAAGGATTGAAATCACCTAGGGTTGATATTAAGAACTTGAGGGAGTATCTACAGAACATAAAACCCTGAAAACAACCTTCTACACGAGCTGGAACAACACAAAAACGAGCAACAACAAGAAGAGCAAGAAACTTACTAGCGCCACGGGATTCCCGACGCTAGATTTGCATTGTTTGCCCTTTGTTTTGGTCTTGAACCTTGAGAGACCCTTTAGAGGATGTTCCTAGGGTTCTAAGGTCTGAATAATGCGTCATATATATAATCGAAAAGTCTTAAACCGCCTAAGTGGGCCCCATAGAGAGGTGCTTGGCGCACTCTTGCGAAAATGTGAATATCTCTCTACCCTAAGATTGTATCGATGAATGGTTTAATGCGTTGGAAACTAAACTCATAGATCTTAAATTATGTGGATAGATCACCCCATAATTCTAAGTGAATTGGTATAAAACCTTAGTAACATTTGACCTAATGTTTAAGCATTATGGACATGTACATTATCTGCATATCACCATTTTGTATTAAGGAAGAGTATTCTCAAGCTATTGATTACCTTATAGAGTTGTTCCACCTTCCAATGCATCATGTGTTCCCCTAGCATCCTTATTATCTTTATTCTAGAATAGGTAAGGGTATTTAGACTCATCTCCTCTTCTGTTTCCCATATCATTTCTTCCATATTCTTGTTCCTCCACAATACTTTAACGGAAGCTACTTCTTTTGTTCTCAGCTTGCAGACTTGTCGATCTAATATAGCCAATGACACTTCTTCATATGATAGATCCCCTATAATTTGTACATATTTTATAAGGAAAACCCGAGAAGGGTCTCCAATACATTTTCTCAACATATATACATGGAATACCGGGTGGAAAAATTCCAATTGGGATGGCAATTATAACTCATAAGAAACTTTTCCAATTCATTGAAGAATCTTATACGTCCTGATATGCCTCAGACTCAGCTTATCTTTCTTCCCAAAACGCATAGCACCCTTCATCGGTGATATTCTCAGGAAAACCCAATCACCAACCTCGAACTCCAGATCACGATGTCGATAATCAAAATAAGACTTTTGCCTGCTTTGTGCTGTCCTCAATTGCTTCTGTATCACTTTCACCTTCTCAATGTCTTGGTGAATCAAATCTGGCCCATATAATTCTCTTTCACCAACTTCAAACCATCCAACTAGTGATCTACATCTCCTCCCGTATAGTACCTCGTGTGGGTCATTTTAATACTGGAATGGTAGCTATTATTGTAGGCACATTCAATGAGTGGAAGATGGTCATCCCAATTCCTTGTTAAATCTAGACCACATGTTCATATCATATGTGCAAGTGTCTGAATGGTACGTTCAGCCTGTCCGTCAATCTGTGGATGAAATGCAGTGCTGAGATTTACTTGTGTGCCTAAACACTTTTGAAAATATCTCCTAAATTTAGCCGTAAATTGAGCTCCTCGGTCTGATACAATAGACATCGGCACACCATGAAGCCTAACAATCTCCTTGATATACAACTTCGCATAATCATCAGCCGTGTAAGT
Source organism: Nicotiana benthamiana (assembly GCA_034376525.1). Classification (NCBI taxonomy): domain Eukaryota; kingdom Viridiplantae; phylum Streptophyta; class Magnoliopsida; order Solanales; family Solanaceae; genus Nicotiana; species Nicotiana benthamiana. The sequence continues at coordinate 88,533,054 of CM067337.1, read as the reverse complement.
TATCTTAACTGGCATAAAATAGGCACATTTTGCAAGTTGATCAACTATTACCCAGATGGAGTCAAACTTATGATAAGAGCGAGGTAATCCAATAACGAAGTCCATATTAATCACATCCCATTTTCAGGTCAAAATCACTATATTCTGAAGCAATCCACTGGGTTTCTGATGTTCTATTTTTACTTGTTGACAATTGGTACACTGGGCTACAAATTCTGCAATAGACTTATTCATGTTATCCCACCAATACTACTCCTTGACATCATGATACATCTTTGTCAAGCCGGGATGGATGGAACATCGAGATTGATGAATCTCATTCATAATCTTCTCTCGCAACCCTGCCACCTTAGGCACACATAATCGGCCCTAGTATCACAATGCCCCATCTTCTCCAATATCAAAAGACGTAATTTTACACTATTGAATGCTCTCTCGCAATCAAACTAAGATAGGATCTTCATATTACCATGCTTTTACCTCGGGTACCAAATATGGTTCTGATGTATTATGTACGGTAACACCTCCGTCATCAGAGTCTAACAATCTGATTCTCATATTGGCTATCTGATGAAGCTTTTTAGTCAATCTCTATCTAGTTCCTTCAATGTGTACTAAGCTACCATTGACATACGGCTGAGAACATTTTCCACAACATTGGCTTTACCGAGATGATACAATATCTCGACGTTGTAGTCTTTCAGTAATTCAAGCAACCTACGCTGCCTCAAATTCAACTCTTTCTACTTAAAGATGTGTTGTAAACTCTTGTTATCTGTGTAGATATCAACATGGACGTCGTATAAGTAGTGCTGCCATATCTTCAAAGCATATATTACTGCAGCAAGTTCCATATCACGCGTTGGATAATTTTCATGCTTCTTCAATTATCTTGATGCATAAGCAATCACCTTCCTACACTGCATCAATACACACCCCAAACCTATACCTGAGGCATCACAATATACCACATAACCTTCTGTTCCTTCAGGAAGATTGAGCACTGGTGCAGATGTCAATCAATTCTTCAACTCATGAAAACTACATTCACTAGTGTTAGACCCCTGAAACTTGGTAGCTTTCTGTGTTTAGTAAATAGTGCTGATATAGAGGAAAACCCTTCTACAAACCACCTATAATATCCCGCTAGCCCCAGGAAGCTGTGGACTTCTGATGGTATTGTAGGTCTCGACCAATTCTTTACTGCATTGATATTTTGAGTGTCGACACTAATACCCTCGTCGGATATCACATGAACAAGGAATGATACTGAGTTCAGCCAGAATTCACATTTGCAGAGCTTAGCATATCACTTACGATCCTGAAACGTCTGTAATACTATCCGCTAGTGGCCAGTATGTTCCGCTTTCGAACAAGAATATACTAGAATGTCATCAATGAAAACAATCATGAACACATTAAGATAGGTCCTGAAGACAGTATTCATAAGATCCATAAAAGCATCTAGGGCATTTGTTAGCCCGAGCGACATCACCAAGAACTCAAAGTGCCCATATCTTGTCCGAAAGGCCGTATTTGGAATATCCTTCTCCTTAACCCTCACCTGATGACACCCTGAACGTAAGTCAATCTTGGAGAAAGACTTAGCACCCTGGAGTTGGTCAAATAGGTTGTCAATTTTTGGAGGTGGATACTTGTTCTTTATAGTAAACTTATTGAATAGTCGATTGTCGATACACATCCATAACGACCCGTCTTTCTTCAGCATAAATAGGACTGGTGCACCCCAAGGTAAAGTGCTAGGCCTAATGAAGCCCTCATCCAGCAAGTCCTTCAACTGCACCTTCATTCCCGCAACTCTTCCGGGGCCATTCTTTATGGAGGGTGATCACGCCCAACTATGCCTTATAAAAGGACGCACGGATGTTGCAAATATAACCTGAGTATTGATGCCCAAAGTCCAATCCACAGAGAATTAACCTATCAATCACTTTTGTTGGACGTACTAAATTCTTTAGAATCAATTTCCCCAAACGTCGGAAACAATAGTGATAGTATTTCTAATAACTAATACTGAAAGTAAATAAATAGCTGTAATCTAAATATGCTTGAGTGGTAAACAGTAATGAGAAGGTTCTAAGGTAGTGATTTCTCCTATTGATGGAATCCCTTCTGGTTACGCTTCATATAGATTCACCAAAACATCTCTATCAACCATGAACACTCTTTTTACTGTAAATCTCTCTCGAGTAATCACGATAATTTACTAGATGTACTCTCCCGAGATTAGAAAAATGATTCCCGCATCTAACCACTTGATTACTTCTTTCTTCACCACTTACTTCATATTAGGGTTCATCCTTCTTTGGTGTTCCCCGGAAGGTTTGTGTCCCTATTCCAGTAGAATTTTGTGCATACAATAGGCGGGGCTGATCCTTCTTATGTTTGCCATGGTCTACCCAATGGCAGTCTTTGCACTCCTTTAGTACCAGCAACAGTTGTTGAGCCGGCGCATCTAACAAACTATATGAGATAATAATAGGTAATGTGGAGTTAGGTCCAAGAAATTCATACCTAAGATGGGCGAGCAATGGCTTTAACTCCAGCTTCGGTGGTTCTTCGATTGATGGCTTGGCTGGAGGAGTTTCTCGATTTTCCAAGTGTAAGGGCTCAAGTTCTAGTGTTTTATCCCAGAACCCTCTTCCCTCTAGTGCCAACACCCGTTCCGCCATATCCTCTCCATTTACCTCATCCAAATTCATTAGACATGCAGCAAGGGGTTCCTCGGCATCAATAAGCGAGCAATTGGAAAATTCACTTGGTCGCCTCATAGATTTTTTCACATTGAATGTTATTTGTTTATCATTCAGTCTCATCTTGAGCTCCCCAGTCTCACAATCAATTAGAGCTCTCCCCGTGGCCAGGAATGAGCATCCTAATATTATGGGAGTCTCTTCATCCACTTTGCAATCTAGGATCACAAAATCTGCAGAGAACATAAATTTTCCTACCTGAATCAACACATCGTCCAGGATTCCAAAGGGTCATTTCACGTCCTGTCAGCCAGTTGCAATAACATATAGGTGGATCTAGCTCTTCCAATGCCCAACCTCTTATAAATTTCCAGGGCATAAGATTGATGCTGGCCTCTAGATCATACAGTGCCTTAGCAAAATCAAAATTACCACTAGTGCATGGAATTGAAAAGCTCCCTTCAGACAGCTTTTCCGCAATTGGTCTAGTCACAATTGCACCACAGGTCTGAGTAAGAGTAACTATGGCCAAGTCTTAGAAATCAAACTTTCGGGACATCAAGTCCTTCATCATTTTTGCATACCTAGGAATCTTCTTCAAAGCTTCAATTAATGGTATATTTGCCTGGATTTGCTTTAACATGTCAAAGGACTTATATTGCTCCTCCTTTTTGTAATTGGCCAGCCTCTGAGGGAAAGGTGCAGGAGGTCTCTTTTTCCCAATCAATTGGGACTGATCTTTATCACATGCTACATCAACTACTTACTCCTGGACTGTTTTAGCTTCTTTCTCGGTCTCATTCTGAATATTTTTCTCTTCTTAAGCATGGTGTACTGTCACCTCTATTAGTTTGTTGATTCATCTAGCTCGATAGGCACTGGTATGAGTGTCTCGGACTGTCTAGCTTCTAGAGCCCTTTCTTGCTCTGCATCCAAATCTCTGCCATTATGTAGGCTCACCGCCATCAGCTATTTCGGGACCTAATCTTTTGGATTTATCTGGGTGTCTACAGTAGTGTCCCATGAGGGCGATTTTTAGAGACATTGAAATTTCGCCTATCTGCACCTCAATATTCTTGATTGCTGCATCATGTGCATCCACTCTCTCATTAATTTTTGCATTAGACCCAATAACCTGATGTATCATTGCTTCAAGTCTAGGAAACCCATCATCCTGCCTTTTACCATGCTGCTATTGAGGCAGGTGATACCCCTGCTGCTGATTTTGATTAATGTATCCTTGTGGTCTTGGGTAAGGTTCCATATTTTTGGGGGGTCTCATACCTCTCATGTTCTTAGTGTTGAACTGTGGATGTGCTGGCCTATATTGCTGATTCTGTTGACCCAATCTGACCACCCTGTATCTGGCCTCCATAATTAGACACATAGTGCATGTCTTCAGGGTAGTGACGATGATCGCGTTCTGCATTCCACTGGGTACCAATTGGCTGACTAATGCAAGATGTGCACAAGCCCCCATTAGTAGTATCAACAATATGTACATGGTGTTTCTGCCTTGACTCTTCCACCTTTTTGGTGAGTATGCTAATCTGTGTCAATAAGGTAGCCATATTTTCAGCCATAGAATTGGATGGATCAAGAAGCACTGAGTGCACCACTGAAGTAATAGGTGAATTCCTAGTTGTCCATCCCAAATTCTGTGACATCTTGTCAAGCAGACTCTGGATTTCTCTCCATGTTTTGCTCAAGAAAGCTCCCCTACCTGAAGCATCAACACTATTCTTCACACTATCTGACAACCCCATGTAAAACCGCTGCCCCAACATCAAATCTGGAATACCATGGTGCGGACATATAACTATCATTACTTTAAAACGCTCCCATGTTTCATGCGGTGTCTCAATTGGTTTCTGTTTAAAGCTCAAAATGTCAAAATTTGTTGAGCAATCTTGTTGGGTGGGAGGAACTTATTATGAAATTGCCTGACCAAATCCTCCCAAGTTATTAGGGAATTGATGGGGAGTGAGTTCAGACAGGTCTGGGCAGCTCCTGCCACTGAGAATGGAAACAACAACAGCTTGATTGCTTCCTTAGTTACGTTGGGCTGCCTTTGGGTTTTGCATATAGATAGAAAATTCTTCAAGTGCTGCTGAGGGTCTTCAATTTGTGACCTCGAAAATAGTCCCTTGTTTTGCAACAAATACAACATGTTGTTTGTGATTTGGAATGATTCAGCCTGTATCTGTGGGACTACAATCGCGGTATTCAGATTTTCAGTTGTGGGTTGTGCCCAGTCATAGAGAGCATCCTCTGGCACTTTTGGTACTTTTGGGTTTTCCTCGTGGTCTCCCATGATTGTTTCGAGTTATGCAATTGTTGGTTGTTGTTTGTTTTCCTGGTTGGCCCGATTCAAAGCCTTGAAAACTTTCTGGGGATCTGGTAATGCTTCAAATACTTCACAAGATCTCGATGAGTTTCTAGGCATGCACCTGTGCAACTAAGTCAACAACCATTAAAATTTCAATGTAAAAATTGGGTACAGAGAAAACTAACTACACAAACAATTTTTGTACTTCTTTCACTTGTAATTGATAAGACTATTAATTCCCTGGCAATGGTGCCAAAATTTTGATGACGCCCAACTATGCCTTATAAAAGGACACGCCGACGTTGCAAATATAACCTGAGTATTTATGCCCAGAGTCGAATCCATAGAGAAATAACCTACAATAACTTTTGTTGGACGTACTAATTTCTTTAGAATCAACTTCCCCAAACGTCGGAAACAATAGTGATGGTATTTCTAATAACTAATACTGAAAGTAAATAAACGTCTGTCAACTACATATGCTTGAGTTGCAACAATAATGAGAAGGTTCTAAGGTAGTGATTTCCCTTATTGATGGAATCCCTTGGGTTACGCTTCATATAGATTCACCAAATCATCTCTATCAATCACGAGCACTCTTTTTGCCGTAAATCTCTCCCGAGTAATCATGATAATTTACTAGAAGCACTCTACCGAGATACACTAGCTAAATTTGTTTATTACAGCTCACTTTATATTGTACCCAAGGCTTCGTTATCCCTAATCCCACCTTTAAACCCGCGATTATAGATCCCTCTTATACATTAGGAGTGGTGTTGTTCAACAATTATATAAATATGCACTCTATTCCGAGTTATGCATACTAAATAGGCACAACTAACTGAGGATCCTGTCAATTAACTACAACAAACACGTAGTTGTAGAAATAGAGATTAACTAGCAAACTATATTAACATAATCAAGAAGTCCATCCTTCAATAGGTTCCATCAAAACCTTAGACTAAAGTATTTAGCTACTCATAACAACGTAAAGATAAACTACGAAAATATTCATCATGGAAATTTGCAAGAAAAAGAAGAGATAAAGAACTATGATATTTTTGGGTGATCTCTCACACTTGTGTATCTTGGAAATATAATCTATAAAACAAGTCTGCCCTAATGTGGCCGAATTTCTACATCTTAAAAAGGTTTTTCACCAAATTTCCCGACTTGACACTTTGGTCCCTGAAATTTTCGCGTTCTGCGGTGGTCCCACCGCGGTTACGCCAGGACCGCGGCCAGAATGGTCCTCTGAATCTTTGGTAATGTTCTGCCACAGTCCTACCACAGTTACGGTCTGATAGTGGCATGCCAGGTTTAGTTCTAGTTTTGTCCCTTCATTTGGTGCACTTCGTGGGTATTGTTTGATTGGCCTCATTTTCTCCGTAATTGATCCCAACTGTTCTCCACCGACTTCTTTTATTGGATATAGCCTACAAAGCATGAAAAGAACTAATTAGAGCATTTGGTTATCACTTTTTTTCCATAAAGCTATACAAAAATATGGTTCTTTAGGGCATAATTATAGTATAATTCACCAATTATCAAAGGGATAGATATCTGTTGAGTGTCAGGCAATACATCAATGCTAAACTCAATCTCCTATTCAGGAGGAAAGCCTGGGAGTTCATCTGGGAAAACATCTAGAAATTCATTGACCACGAGGATTGATTGTAGAGTAGACGGCTTCGCTTCCGCATTCCTAACGCGAACGAGATGATATATATGACCTTTTGAGATAATTTTCCTTGCCTTAAGATAAGAAATAAACATACCTTTCGGTGTAGCAATGTTCCTCTTCCATTCAATGATGGGTTCACCAGGAAATTGAAACCTAACCATCTTTGTACGACGGCCAACATTTGCATAGCATGAGGCCAACCAGTCCATTCGCATTATCACATCGAAATCAACCATTTCTAATTTAAATAAATTTATCGAGGTTTGACGACTACAAATCTTCATAGTGCAACCTCTATATACCATTCTAGCAATCATAGAATCTCCTATCGGAGTAGATACTACAAGGGGTTTACTTATCAATTGAGGTTCAATGCCAAACTTATTAGCCACAAAGTGTGTAACATATGATAATATAGATCCCAGATCAAGCAGCGCGCACACATCATAAGAAAACACAGACAATATACATGTAACAACATCTAGAGAGGACTCGAGATCCTGTCAACCTACTAGAGCATAGGTTTGATTTTGAGCACAACTTAAACTTAGCGCTGCACCTTTACCTCTACCACGACCTGTCTACTGCTGAAAACCCCGTGCTGGAGGTCAAACTGATGAGGGACACAGATTCCAATCGGCTGAGCCATACCATCACCTCCTTATTAGGTCAATCATGCATCATATGACCAGGCTGTCCTCAAGAATGTTGAAACACGTTCTCAAGGCACTAAACTAAACGTGTGTTCATATTTGTAGGTTTTGATAAATGACAAACGACGCGCAATTGACATATGACGAGGTCCAAGCACAAGCGCGCAATTGACACATAACGAGGTTCAAGCACAAGACGAACAAAGATCATGATCAAGCAAAGAAATAAAGTTATACATGAGTCGTTCTTTAATTGTGATCTTGATCCGACAATTGACTCAAGACTTGGCTTCTCTCGTAAAATCATTTTTATCAAATCATGCATATTTAATTTAAAGCAAAATGATTTTCAAACATTTTATTTTAGCCAAAATGATTTTTAAACATGCCTCTCAAATCTGGACAAAGATAATCGATTATGTACTTTATGATAATCGATTATGTTAAGACAATGTACACCAGATTTACAAAGCTGAACAATAATCGATTATGTACCTTATGATAATCGATTATGATAAGGCAGTGTACATTAGATTTTTCAAAGCTACAAGATAATCGATTATGTACCTTATGATAATCGATTATGTTGAGGCAGTGTCCATCAGATTTTTCAAAGCTATAAAATAATCGATTATGCACATTATGATAATCGATTATGTTGAGGCAGTGTCTATCAAATTTTACAAGACTGTAAAATAATCGATTATGTACTTTATGATAATCGATTATGTTAAGACAGTGTTGTCCGAAGTTTTCAAAATATAAAAGATAATCGATTATCCTCATAGCATAATCGATTATGCAAATGACCGCTGCCAAAGTATTTTTAAACTCTGAAAGATAATCGATTATACACAATCTGATAATCGATTATGCTAAGTAAAATCTGCATATGATTTTTTGAACGTTGTCAGGTAATCGATTATACGATTTGGATAATCGATTATTCTGCTTAAAATCTGGGAATGATTTTTGAACGACTGGAAAATAATCGATTATGCAAATCAGATAATCGATTATCTTGGCACAAAATCAGCAATTCTTGATTGGCAATTAGGCAACGGTTGTGGAGGTTTTGAACACTATAAATATAACTCAAAATCAGTCTTCTAAGCACAACAACTGATCATATTCTTGCTAAAGCTTGCATACTCTCATATACATCATTTTATATTCATTTCATAAGTTTCTGAGAGCCAAACTCTTGAGAAAAGTTGTTGTGTTCTTGAGCGTATTTATTTTACTCATATCTACTCATAAAGAGAGTCTTGTCTTGAGTGTTTAGTGTTTGTATACACTTGAAGGGAAGTGTTAATCCCTTGTGGTTGTAAGAAGGAACGTTTTCATTCCTTCGGTTGAAGTCTTGAAGTGTGGTATCTTCGAGCAAAGTTTGTTGAGGCTTGTGTGACTCAAGTTCTCAGTTTGTAAAGGTTTGTTAAGCACCCGTAAGCTTAACGAAGTTAGTGGAATCTCGAGAGAGTCTCTCGGGGACTGGACTAGCCACAGGTTGTGGTGAACCAGGATAATTTCGGTGCGTTCGTTCCTTATTATTTACTTACCGCGCTTATTTCAATCCTGCAATTTTTAATTCCGCAAGTTTATATTGTTTTTTATTATAACACTATTCACCCCCCCTCTAGCGTTAAGCGTATATTCTAACAAAGAAAAACACGCATCAAAACTTTGACTGCACAGTTCAAAGTGGGCCTTTCCGCACTGATCAAAATGTGGTGTTTGGGGTCTCGCCTGACTAGTATCCTTATGATGTTGCAATCCTGATGCCCGCGAACTCTGACCTGGACCAGAATAGGTAAATCGATAATATCGAGGCCTTTGAAATCGTGGAGGAGAACTAGATACAGGAGGCGCCAAACTCCTAGAAGACTAGGGCCCGATGCTGTCCTCTGAAGTCATCACAGTACCCTGCGAATCTCGCCCTCTTATGCTGGCCCCTATCCTGCTCCCTATCTACCCTCTACTGGCGCTTATGATCCTATAGGATCAGGGAATAAGCCTGAATACGAGAAATATCTATGCTCTCCACCAAGGAGGCTGTCGTGCACTCATTTATTAGATGTGGTCCAAACCCGTTCACGAACAGATGCACCTTATCACTCATCTCGTCCACCATATGGGGAGCATACCTTGCTAGAGAATCAAACTGCATACTATACTCTCGCACACTCATATTACCTTGTCGAAGGTTCAAGAACTTATCAACTCTAGCTCGTCGTATCTCAACTGGAAAGTAGGGACAAAGGAAGGCCTCATAAAATTCCTTCCACACAGCTGGAGGAGCGTTCAGATACCTGGATCTCTTCCAACTATCATACCATAAAATCGCTAAATCTTGTAACTAGTAAGAAGCCAACTCTATTGCCTCCGTATCACTAGCATGCTTAACCCGCATTGTACCATGAACCTGGTCAATAAAAGTCTGCGGGTCCTCCTTGGGGTTTGATTCGGTAAACAATGGAGGGTCTAAATTAATAAAATGACGAACTCTCGTACTAACTTGTTTATCAGCAGCACATATATGCTTCCTCTAAGCCCGAGTAGCTACCAAGTTAGTCAACAACTGCAAAGCACTCCACATATCCTGGTCTATAGTGCCAGAAGGAGGAACTGGAGGTGCTGGGTGCCTCCTAATATCCTCTGGAGGAGACAGAGTAGATGAGGTATCAGAGGGCATCTCACTTTGAGCCTCACTTTGGCCTGCTCTAGCTTGGGGCACCTGACTAGTACCCTCTCCCGCTATTGTGTCAAGCCGTCTACTAATCATTTTCTTCCTAGTTGAAGGCATCACTGAAAGAAAACAAGGCTAATATTAGAGACGAACACTTAAGACTCAACTCTACGCACGATCTAGATTCAGGAAGAAGGTAACAACCCTAGATGTCATGTAACCTCCTGATTATAAATGTGGTGCGCTACACATCCATAATCAAGACTCTACTAGACATGGATCATACACAATCCCTAGAACAAACTTGCACTAATACCAAAGTTTGTCACTATCCAAACTAGAGGGCCATGACTAGCACCCAGCCATACTTGTCGAGCACCAACCTACATTTTATCTAACCTTCTTTATTATCCTTTTGGGCTGACGAGATCAATATAATTGGTAGACATGGATCATGGACAATTAACCATAAAAGAGGATGTCATGAATATACATGACATGTGATGACCAGATAATCAAGAAACTATATATAAGGTACGAGCTACCACGCTACCATGAAAGACTATACAACAAAAATCAACCGACAAAGCATACCAAACTACACATGAGTTGACACCAATCTATGAGACTCTAATGGAACATAATTGTTGCAACATTGCTGAAATAGGGCCCCGACATACCCATAATGTCTATAAGAAAAATGCATAACAAGACCACAACAAGTTTGAAGAAGGGACCTCGCCAATCAATGTTGAACTAGATAGCCTACTGTGGTGGGGGAGCTGCGCCTGCCTGTCTATCAGAACCTGCAGCATGGCATACAACATCCACAAATAAAAAGACGTCAGTATGAATAAAGTACTGAATATGTAAGGCAGGGAACCATAAGTACGAACAGTAATGTAAGTAGGGATAGAGAATATACAACTTGTAACATTTGGGTACCTTTAAAGGCTACTGACATGCGATGCATGATACATATGTATATATATATATATATATATATATATATATATATATATATATATATATATATATATATATATATATATATAAACTTTTAAATATACGCCTCTGTGGGAATATTGTCATCATATCATACCCGACCGTAATAGGCTAGGTATAAATGTACCCGGTCATTATAAGGCTCGGTAGAATCGTACCCAGCCGTGTGGAGCTCGGTAAAACCTAATTGAGCCCTACCCGGTCGACTATAGTGCGGCTCGGTAGACTAAAATAAATACATATATATAATGCACGCTTAACTCATGGAAGTACGTTCTAAACCTTTCGGAGTGACGTAAGTTTGGTATCCTCTGTACACGTGAGCTAACATCATGAGCTAACAAGAATAAAACATCAAGGAATACTCAACATATAATACCCAACATGATATACAAACTTATATATGTGACATATGGGCCTATAAGGCCGACATGACCCTTTGTAAACACAAAACATAGGCCGACAAGGCCATACAAGTATCCATAAACCTGACATCAATCTACAAGCCTCTAAGAGTACATAAAACAATAAAGGCCGGGACAAGGCCCCGCCATACCAATCAATACATATCTAAAGAATAATGACCAAATAGGCAACTCCGGCGTAAGTGGAGTGCACTAACACCTTCGCTGAGCTAATAGCCTACTAAGAGGATTGACAACCTATCTATCGGGACTTGCGGGCATGAAACGCAGCGTCCCCGGGTAAAAGGGACGTCAGTACAAATAAAGTACCGAGTATGTAAGATAGGAAAGCATAAATAAGAATGTAATGTAAAGAGAGATAGAGGAAATAGAACTTTGTAACATCTGAGTGCCTCTGGGGGATACTGACATGAAATACATAATACATATATATACATAAACCTTTAAAAACATATGCCTTTGTGGGCATCATCATCATCATCATATCGTACCGGACTCAAAGAGGACTCGATAAAAATGTACCCCGCCATCATAAGGCTCGGTAGAATCGTACCCCGTCACGTGGAGCTCGGTAAAACCCAATTGATCAGTGGTTACACAATGGGTGCTATACCCTACCGACTATTGCGCGGCTCGGTAGAGTAAAATATATACATATATATAATGCATGCTCAACTTATGGAAACACGTTCTGGACCTTTCAGAGTGGCATAAAGTCGGTATCCTTTGTACACGTTATTAGGACTAACTCTTCACTATGGACCTTATAATAATCAGGAAGTACCAACAACATTGATAACATAAGAATAAGAGAAGCAACATCACATCAATTGTTCCACAAGAGGGGAAACAATGTAAGTACTGCTAGCTTCTAAGAGTAGAGTATCTTTGGAAGCTCGTTTATTACATTATCTACAATCGGAGTCATGAAAAAGTAGGAAAAGGATAGCCTCACATACCTTGTATATTCTTCCCAACCTCAAGCTATGCAATTTCACGGCTCCTTAGTCTACAATAAGAGAAATGATACTATCGTTATCGTTTAGGCATCGTAACTATTATGTATCGAACACAACCTATTTCACGAGGAAACAGACAACACTTCCCCTATATATATATATATATATATATATATATATATATATATATATATTACTTCACACAAGTCAAAACAATCACCAAACAGCCAAACAACATCAATAATAATCATATTCAGCCTCCCAAAATAGTCCACACAACCTAATCACTTCATACATAAGACGACCACCTTAATGGTGTCAAACGACCCGAAAATGTTACAACGAACGACCAAAAAACCCCCCTTCCATTATGTGGTATTTCTCCAAACCATTTATCTTCTCAACTCCGTAAAAACAGTAGCAAAAGGTACTATCCAATAGCAACACCAAACGGCCCACAAAATAGCCCACAGCAAGTCGAATAACTCGAACTCACAGCTTCCAATCACCGTCCCATGAGTTGTAGCTATTAGAAATGAATTTATCAAACTTCCTTCATATTTAAAAGCTTAAATACAGAAAAAGTCATTTTCCTAACTATTAAATACCTTTCAAAACTAAAACTACAAAGAACAGAGGCAATATAGCGATGCATACGTCATAGGGATCGTTTTAATCTTATCGCTATTTGATTTCGTGCCCCGGATGATAATCTTGTTGGAAACCCTTGTGGAAAGCTTGAAGAGAAGGTTAGGGGTCTTATTTGGCCGAGCTATCTGGAATTATGAAGAAATAGACGGCATAGGAAGATAAATATCCATTTTGGTTGAAAAGTAAAAAAAGGTGCTACTTGGCACCCTAGCATTAGTTCACCTGGCTTATAACTGTTTATCCGGGTGTCGTATGAACGAAAGGTTAAAAGCGTTGGAAACTAGATTCCAAGAAATTTTGATTTGATATATAATATGTCCCAAAACGACCTGATATAATACACGAAATATGTTTCTCAAAGAGCTTTAGTGGCATACCTTCTTGCCAACTTTGCAGTCTATGCAGTCTTGTGAAACTGCAAATATCTCTCTACTCCGATATCGTATTGACAAACCATTTAATGCATAAGAAATTAGGCTCATAGATATTCAATTTGATATGTGGATCATCCCGTAATTCAAAATGTATTGTGAGAAAATATCCACTACATTTGACCTAATTTTTAGCACATTTATAAATGCAACTTGTGATGACCTTTGCCAACTTTTGTTCCACAACTCGCTTGACTCCAAATGTAACACACGACTATCATAAAACTTAAATAACTTATAACATTACCTCCTTATCCTGTTAAGAATCCTAGTCTCACCCCAAAGTGGATGTTATAACATTCCAAACTTATCGACTTTCGACGAAACTTATTTCCTTCAATTTGCTTAGCTTCTAAGTCTTTCCAACCATCTTGGTACTTGTTATTCATGAACTTAAATATTTGTAAACTCTAAGGTAATATGATTAACTTACTATATTTTCTTCCAATAGAATATTATTTCTGAGCTTACATCAATTGACTTACAACGTACTCTCACGTACGAAAAAATGGGGAGCAACAACTATGAACCTTATAAGAATTAGGAAGTACCAACAACTTTGATAACATAAGAATAAGAGAAGCAACATTAACATTAATCATTCCATAAGAGGGGAAACAATGCAAGTACTGCTAGCTTCTAGGAGTAGAGTACCTTTAAAAGCTCGTTCATTATATTATGTACAATCGAAGTCATGCAAAAGAAGGAAGGGATAGACTCACATACCTTGTATATACTTCCCAACCTCAAGCTATGCAAATGTCACGACTCCTTAGCCTACAATAGGAGATATGATACTATCGTTGACGTTTAAACGTCGTAACTATTATGTACCGACCACAACCTATTTTATGATGAAACAGACAACACCTGCCTTATTTATATGACTTCCCACAAGTGAAAAAAATTACCAAATACCACAAAAAAAAATCAATGTTAATCATATTGAACCTCCCAAAATAGTTAGCCAACCGATAACATTACTACCAAGCCTTTCGAAATATATTTCACAAGTTCTAGCTTCAATAACTTAGCCGCAACTTGGATAATGTTAAATACATATAGAGTAAGAGGTTCCTTAGCTTTAGACAGTAAGAACAACTCCAATTTGACCTTAATTGTCCACGAATATCCTTCTATTTCTGCCACAACAACAAGGAAGTGAAACTAGCAATCAAATAGGGTTTTTGCGGTACTAGAATCACTTTAGAAGGACTGAAATCACCTAGGGTTGATATTAAGAACTTGAGGGAGCATCTACAGAACATAAACCCTTGAAAACAACCATCCACACGAGCTGGAACAATACAAAAATGAGCAACAACAAGAAGAACAAGAAACTTACTAGCGCCACGGGATTCCGGACACTAGATTTGTGTTGTTTGTCATTTGTTTGGGTCTTGAACCTTGAGAGAACCTTTAGAGGATGTTCCTATGGTGCTAATGTATGAATAAAGTATAATTAAATGACTTAAAATGTGTTGGAGGCGTTTTATATATATATATATATATATGTATATATATATATATATATATATATATATATATATATATATATATATATATACATACATAAAAGTCTTATACTGCCTAAGTGGGCCCCATGGAGAGGTGCTTGGCGCAGTCTCACGAAAACGCGAATATCTCTACTCCAAGATCGTATCGATGAACGGTTTAATGTGTTGGAAACTAAACACATAGATCTTCAATTTGGTCGGTATATCATCGTATAATTCTAAGCAAATTTGGATAAAATCTTAGTAATAGGTGACCTAATATATAAGTAAAATTATGAACCTAAGTTGTGACAACTATTGCTGACTTTTATATTATAACTCGTTTGGCTTCAAGACTTATGATATGGATATTATATGATTCAAATATTTTAAAACATGACCTTTTTAGTGTATTATGCACCTCTAGGTTTACCTGAAAATACGAGTTACAACATCCTTGGTTCGTTGAACTACTAATACTTGTTAATCATCCTTATACACCCTTGTATCACTTAAGACTAATAGAATAAACTTCTTATTATCTCAAAGATAATTCCCTATTGGACTTATGTTAACTAACATATGGCATGAACTAACGCGTGTGCATATGGTTTGTAAAATCAACACACCAAATAAGAGTTCAAATAGTAGTAAAAGAGTTAAGTCTTATCTAAAGAGTCATTTAATGTCTCAATATTTGATTGTTTTGCCATAATTATGAGTTATTATTTTGCTTCCTGACTATTTTTAGGATCCAATGGCATCGGCAAGAATGATATCAAAAAAGAAAAATAGAAGAAATAGTTAATTTTTTTCATGTAGTTAATATTCAATAATTATCTATACTTACTGAGAAAGTATAAATTTAATCCAAATAACTTAAATATTGACATGATTAGTATCCGCGCATCCAGGAGGCTACTAGTACTAGTAATAATAATAACAAGGATGAAAGGAAGAGGGTATAAACGATGTCAGGAGCAGTCACCTCCTACTATAAATATAAATACAAGAAATTCAACTATTTAGCACAGATTAAGAAGTCATTACTTATGATTTGAATTTTTAAAACTGCAGTTTGAACTGTAATTTTAAAAAAAGATACACAACACAAATTAACTTTTGATTGATATACATTTTTTTAAAGATATCTCAAGGAGCTCTATTCAAAGTCGGTTATGTCTTCTTTTAACAAATTAAATGTGTAGGTTGATTATTAGGTGGATTGCCAAGATATTTATGCTTAACGATTCAGTTTAACGATTATCGATTTTTAAATATACTAATTCGATAACCGACTGATAAAATATCAATTAATTTAATAACATATAGTGATTAATGACCGGTTACCGATTGATTTATCGGTTAGATCAAAAAAATATACCTAAGGTAAAAGTTATGTCTTGCCTAAATTATGTATTTTACCTTAAATAATGTTAATCCACAAAATAAAGTATCCAACATTTCAACTGTAATCCAAAATGTAGGATTATTGAATAATAGTAATTGTTTAATAATCTAAAGTTCTTCATTTTGCTTGAAATTCTTCCCGACTCGCAGCCTGATGACTCTAAAGTACTAGACAAATTTTCCTTTTTATGCGAGAAAATTAACTTATGACCAATTTATATATAATGCATGAATTGAATATACTATTGTAACGATCCGACCAGTCGTTTCGAACTTTTGCGCTTGATCACCAGTTCTCAGGCATGACTTGTCCCGTGTAAAGTATTATGACAGAAATAGATCGTTGGTTTTGATTTCAAGAAAAATCTAATTGAATCTGAAAGAAGAGTCTCAGTTAAAGCTTTCAATTAGAAATGTTTGACCAAGAGTTGACGTACTTGTATATGAGCTCGGATTGGAATTATTATGATTTGGTTAGCTCTGTTAGGCGATTTATGACTTAGGAGTGTGATCGGAATCGATTTTGGAGGTCCGATGTGAATTTGGCTTGAATTGATGAAGTTAGTATTTTGGCGAATTTCGGTTGGTAGGTGAGATTTTGATCCAAGAGTCGGAATGGAACTCCAAGAGCTTCAGTAGTTTCGTTATGTGATTTAGGATATGTGTGCAAAATTTCAGATCATTCAAAGGTGATTTAGTTAGGTTTTTGATCGAATACATGATTCGGAAGTTTTTGAAGAACTTAGGCTCGAATTTGATGGTTTTGGTGTTGTTTGAGGTATTTGATGACTCGAACAAGTTTGAATGATATTTTAGGGTGTGTTAGTATTTGGTTGAGGTTCCGAGGGCCTCGGGGTGATTTGGGGTGGCTAAACGAGAGGTTTTGGACTTTGAGTTATCGCATGGAAGAAAATTGAAAGGCAGGTGTTTTACCCTTTGCGCTCGTATTGATGTGCTCGCATTTGCGTGGAAGGATTGAGAAAGGCCGGGAATTTAGCATTCGCGTACGTGTTAGGGGCCTCGCGATTGTGGAAGGCTGGGATGTTATGAATCGCGTTCGCGTGAGCGAAATCGTGATCGCATAGAAGAAATTTGGGTTGGCCTTAGTTTGGCCTTCACGTTTGCATAATCTTCGCGTTCGCATAGGTATGAGAAATAAATCATCGCATTCGCAGTGTTGGGATCGCGTTCGTATAGAGTAAAAATGAGGGCCTGGTGATTGTGCTTCCCGTTCGCGAGGCTTGGGTCGCGAATGCAATGATGGATTTTCAGGCCTGGACAAAAGGGTTATAAATATTTCATCTGCGGGTTGGAGCTCATTTTCACTCCATTGTTGGCCATTTTTTAGAGCTTTTAAAGGAAATTGAAGAGGTATTCGAGGTCAATCAATAGGAAGTAAGATTTATGAACTTCAAACTCGTTTTTATTGTGAAATTCACCTAGAAATTCAAGGAAATTTAGCCAAAAACGAAAGAACTAGGGCTTGGGATTTTGAGATTTTAAATTGAAATTTGAGGGGTCATTTGGACTCCGATTTTGGTGTTCTTCATATGTATAGACTCGTGGCGAGATAAGGAACCCGCTGATGTAAAAATTTTGAGTTTCATGAAGTGGGCCCTGGGCTTGGGTTTTGGTAATTTCGGGATTTATGCCTGTTATTGATTGTTTTTGCTTGGGTTTTGTTCCATTAGCATATTGTGATGTATTCGCTCTGATTTTGGATAGACTCGACGTGCGTAGAGGACGACTTGAGGGGCGAAGGCATCGCAAGCTAGAGATTTTGCCGGTTCGAGGTAAGTAATGATTGTAAATACTGTCCTGAGGGTTGGAAACCCCGAATTACACATCGTTATGTTATTTTGAGGTGACTTACACGCTAGATGACGAGCGTGGGGTAGAGAACCACTGGGGATTATGACCTAGTCCACCCCAAACGATTATTGTCAAGCATATTTCATAGTTAATTGTTTGATGTTACTATATCTGGGGTTGTATGCCATGTTTAGGGCCTTGTGCCGACTTGTTGAGACCCTTAAGGGGCATTTTTACTATCTTTCCTCACTCTGTTTGTTTGAAAGCATATCCCCAGTCATGTTTTATCTATTATTACTCAAATTTGGCTTTATCACAATATTTTTAAAAGTGTGGAAACTATTTTGGGCTGAGTTCCCTGCTTTACTAAGACAGAATGAGAGTATGATGGTGAGATTAATGACTAAGAGAGGCTGAGAGCCTAGTTGTGAGGATTATACATCTATGGATCGGACTGCACGCCGCAACAATATTAGGCTTGGGACGTAAGGGGCCCCTCCCGGAGTCTGCACACCCTCAGTGAGCGCCGTCAATGAAGTATATGGATCGGGATACATGCTGCAACGGTTACTATATGGTACCTATTGAGCGTGAATGCTGGGTGCGAGTATTGTTTGGTAAGAGATGAGTCATGAGTCAGAGAGTCTAGCCCGAGGGGCGATAGATATATACATGCACATGAGTGATATTTTGCCTGAGAGGCCTGTTTATGAACTTAGTGATTTCACTTTTCTTTAAAGTGAGTTTCTATCGAATATGTTAATTTATTGACTGTTTGCACTCAT
The DNA here is from genome assembly GCA_034376525.1 of Nicotiana benthamiana. Lineage (NCBI taxonomy): Eukaryota > Viridiplantae > Streptophyta > Magnoliopsida > Solanales > Solanaceae > Nicotiana > Nicotiana benthamiana. The sequence goes on along the minus strand of CM067337.1, from coordinate 88,514,014 downwards.
CTTATGTTGAGCCTCTGTTGAAAGCTGAACAAATGTTTTAAAACAACTTTTATTTAATCTGGGGTATACGAGATGTTTAGAAATTAATCACCGATTTGGTTTTTGGCTTTTTCCACCGAGATTTCAAGTTATGAAGTATTTATGATTATTATTTTGCCCGAGGGGCTATTTTACGAACTATGCTGTGCCCCAGGGGCTATTTTACGAACTATGCTGTGCCCGAGGGGTCGATTATGGCTTTAATCTCTGTTATTATTTGAAATGGTATTGAACCCTAATGTAACTGCTGGAAAGTGCTCCAAAATAATTTTTAATAAAGCTAGATTTTAAAAGGGAAGGTTGACTCTTATTATGATTTGAAAGCCTGTTGTGTTTATTGAGCTTAACGTGAATTTAGATTCATTGTTTTCTACTGCTCAGTCTTTATTTACTCTTTACCTACTGGGTTGGAGTACTCACATTACTCTCTGCACCTCGTGTGCAGATGCAGGTATATCGGGACTCGATAGCGGGTGTTGTTTTGCTCAGATGCGGATTCATCAGAGTTAGCAGGTGGCTACATGACGTTCGCAGCACCGCTCCCTTCCTCATATTGCTATTACTATATTTAGTAAATTTATAGACTTTTTTTATATTTAGACCTTCATAATGCTCATGACTAGTGACACCCCGATGTCGGGCTTGTGTAGAAATTCCGTAGTATTTCCTTCAGATTTATATTAGGAAATATTGCTATAACTAAAGGTATAAAAAATTACTCTTAATGATTAATGGGTTAATGTGAGTGTTGTTCGGGTGGCCTTGTCTTTACGAGTGGCGCTATTACGATCGGGCCGATTGTGACAGCTATATCTAAACGACACATTTGCCCATTAAAGCACAGGGCATAACGGTCAAATTATAAGTATAACGCATATACGGGATATGCTATGCCTAAAATTGAAAAGATAAGTACGTATAGCACATCCCATATATGCGCTATACCAATATTAAAAAATCTTAGTCGTCTTCCGTGCTGACAGAATAAAAAAACGACCCTCCCCTTTTAAAGCCTTAACCTCCATTAGAGCCCACCCGTCCACCAAAAACCATGTCCCCAAGTATTGTCGTGTAGTGGATCTCTTTTATTGATTGTTTCGGTGGTCAAATCATCAATTTTTCACAACTAAAAAAACTGTAAAGTAAGGTATTCCGACTTATATTTTGGTAAAACTCATGTATATACAGTTCTAGTAAGTTATATTTACTGTGTTGTATGCTTTTTGTGATCATTTTGTGATATAATTATTTTTTTTATCCGTATAAATATATATATATATATATATATATATATATATATACATATATATTTATTTGAATAATTAGTGTTATATGTGATTCTAGTGTTATACGTATAGTAATATGTGACTTTATTGATGTTTAGTGCCCTTTTAATGTTGTGTGTGCTTTAATTGTTATGTAGTACCCTTTTTGCGTAGTAAAGCTGATAATAAATTTTAGCTTCTGCTAGTTAAACTGGGGTTGGGTGGATTTTCTTCATTGCGAACTCGATAGCTGGGTCACGAACGCGGAGCAATGAGGGCCTTACCCTACACAAACACTACCAGCTTCTAGCGAATGCGTAGAATTAGGGACCTGGGGGAGGGGACAATCGTTCTTCTACACGAACGCGAGCACTGGTTCATGAACACGAAGGCTAGAGTTTATAAGCTTTCGCAAATATGAAGCATATCTCGCGAACACGTATGCTATTTGAGCTGCTGCTCCACGATTGTGTCAGTCCCTTCACGTACGCGAATAACCCCTGATGCTAGTGATTAAAACAATCCAAAAATGAGATTTCTCCCATTATGCATAACCCTTCCATTTGAGCTCGGCCTAGGACCAATTTTGAAGAGAATACTCAACATCAATTCATAGGTTTGTACACATTAACTCATTTTCTTCCATTTCTAACAGCATTCGTTAATTCCTAGCCCTAATCATTATTCTTCCATGGTAGAAAACTAGGGATTTAGGAAGAATTGGAGGGGGGAGAGGGTTGGCATATTGGGGATTTAGACCCCAATTTAAGGTTGTATTATTAAACTTATTGCATAATCGGGATCGGGGCTGAATGGGTAAATTTATTTTGGTACGAACTTCGGGTTTTGACCAAGCGGGCCGGAGTCGATTTTTACTTTTTGGGAGAAAGTTTGGAAATATAAAATTTATGAATTTTAATTGATTCCTTTAGCAATTTTTGATATTATTGAGTCAATTATTGCTAGATACGAGTTGTTTGGAGGCGGATTCTAGGGGAAAGGCCCCAGTAGAGCTCAGAATTGACTGTGGAGTGAGGTAAGTATTGAGCTTTACCTTGACATGAGGGAATTGGGAACCCTCGGGCTATGTGCTATGTAAATTTCATGTGTTGCGGCATATATGTGAGGTGAAGAGTGCTTATACACCGCCGAATTACTTATTTTTCCTGATTTTCTGCTTTTTCTTAATTATCTCATTCCCTGTCTGAAGTGTTATATGCCTTAAATGCATTTCATGCTTAATTGCTATGTTAATATGTGTTTACCTCTGTTAATAATGTTAGATCATTTCATATTTTAATGATTCGCTGCTACTTGCCTTAACTGACTTACTTGCACCTTCTAATTGTCATTTACTAGAATTGACTTACTGTGTAGTATTACGTAGATGAATTCCCATGTTGTACCATGTTTCTCTTTTTATTTAGTTTGGTATTTATTGATCGTAAAGGTTCTCGTTATTTGAATGATTTATTTGATTATGCATATTGAGTATTTGATACTAATATGGTAGGATCGGGTCGCACGCCGCAACATGTAAATAAGGGTAGAATTATATGGTAGAATAAGGGTGAATTTATACTGGTATAGTGCGATTGGGTGGTATGCCACAACATGTGGAATAAGAGTGGATTGATACAGTGAAATAAGGATGAATTATGATATGGATATTGTTATATGGATGGTATCACGATACAAAAACCACTAGTCATGATGGAACCTAACTCAATCTGCTAGGTAAGCCAACTAACAGAAAATACAACTCAATTGAGATTATAAGAAAATAGAGGATAGATAACTGAATTTTTTTAAATTTATCCAAAACCTTGTAGTATGACTCGTGATCTTCTAAGACTTGGAGTTTACAAAGCTAGTATGAATAAATAACCTTTATGTTTGGAAGATACATAACCAAATAGTTAAATCGCAGCCAAGGACAAGAGGCAGCTATACTCGGAATGCGCTAACATCTTCAGAATCAGCACCCAACAATAACCGGCAACTCTACTCCATATATCTATGTACATAGTACAGAAGTATAGTATCAGTAGAACCGACCCCACGTACTAGTAAGTATTTTGTCTAACCGCGTCGAAGTAGTGACGAGGCTTTTAGTAAAAAGATGTTTATTGTTACAACCTATACATTAGATTAACAATAAAAGCAGTTCAAAGCATAATAGATAGAAGTATCATATACAACTCTGCAAGACAATAAACAATTACTAAAAGGAATCAGAGTAGTAGATTTACAATCTTTCCTGGTATAAGAAGTATATCCAAGATATCACGTCAAACGATACGGTAACATCCTTCGTGCTTCTATCTCTGCCTAACCAATATATATATATATATATATATATATATATATACACACACACACCCCCCCTATACACACACATATAATTTTTGTGATAAATCAATTAGCAGGGCAACACCCTTTGTGCGTTAACTCATCCTCCCAAATATAGGAGTAACAAAACTAACTAGATGACAAAAATATCGATAACAGGAATTATTAAGTAGGAAATACACACACACAACAATAGACAAGGATACACATATGGGCAACAGTAAAAGACTAAGTGAAAGGCACGCGAGTAATAACAACAATTTAAAAACAAGGAATATGAACTTCAATTACCTAGCATATTGGAGACCTAAGTACAAATATAACAAATAAGTCGGAAATACATGATCTTTACAAGTTGACAAACAAGGGAATGAATGGCTAGCATGGTGGAAGGCTTATACTAAAGTGCAACAGGATAGATACAACTTGAGTATAATTATAAAAGTAAGAAATATGCATGGTATTTGCAAGTTATGCAAGTAAAAGACATGGACATTGCAACAACAATTGAGATGGAGGTCAAGTACATGACCAGTCATATTGTTACATCCTCCATCACTTAAACATAAGTTCGTCCTCGAACGTGTTAGGAGTCGTTCTAAAGTTTTTAAATCATGATGTAACCTTACTAAGCATAAACCCGACGGTGATCCCCCGTCCGCCCGCTCTACAAATACCCGCCAATAACATAATTAGGGATTATTAGTTCAAACTTGGTCCTTAAACCTTAGAACTCAATCCTTATCATCCAGAATTTATTACAACACCCGAATCTCATAGCCACATATTGTATACGTCTGAACAAGCTCTATCAAGTCACAACCATAACACAAGATGTAATCATATGATGTACCCCATCACTTCGACACTCACAGTAGGAACTGCTAACCACCATTATGGCCCAAAATAAATTTGGTGCCAGTAGCAAACCTCATACCGATTAGAACTTCGTTCAAAACCTTCATACCATACCGATGATGAAAAAAACACACATAACCTCTTAACCACTCATCTGATCAATAAGGCAAGAAACTATTCGCCCGACAAGGGCTATTGTCCACATCCTCTACAAAATATAGTGTTATTCTTCCAAACCTTTCTCATCCCAATACAATAGCGTAATCTCAGGTCTAAAAATCTCATCTCAGTCGATATGAGCAGCCATACTGGCAAGCATCAACAATAATCATATGGAGCCACACACAACTCGGTCCATACACTAATAAGTAATAATTCAGACATGACAGATAACAGTAAGAAAACTATTAAGAAAGTTAAGTAGGCAGGGAAAATTTAGCATTTTACTATGAACTATTCTCAACAAGATGAAAGCAAAGTACACGAAATAGGAATAAAAAGTCATATTTTATAGTTGTGCCATTGTGGCATGCAACCCGATCCCATCACATCAATCCATATATGGTATCCATAGAGCCATAATACTCGGGCTCACTGATAATGTGTCTGTCAATATCAAGTACAACTGAGTGCACAATAATATAACTATGGCAAAAATTAATAGGAACAAACAATATTGAGAAAGACAAGAACAACTACGGTGCAATGAGAAAATCAACATCGTAAAGTCTATCTCGTCCATAATGCCATGAGGTCTTAACTGAATCATAATATGCGTGCGAAGAATCATTTAACCCTCACATCCCGCCATAGTATAATAGATAAATATATAACATAAACCAAGGAGGGAATGACATCCATTATACTATATATATATATATATATATATATATATATATATATATATATATATATATATATATATATATATATATATATATATATAACACAATTGCGCAAGAACAAATAGGTCCGATCCGATATAGAATACACATTCTCATTAGACTCAAAATAATCCCCAAACCAAATTCCGATCTTCCTCAAACATGTAATAAACCTTCCAAAAGTCTATGACAAGCTTTCCATAACACTGACCATCAATCATCCAATCCTCTAAATTTCTTCTCAAATCGCAATCCGGGAATAGTATGCCAACAAGAACATTCAGTCTTTGTGCCTCACAAATACCAGAATATTTTTCATACCCAATCTCAACACTGTTACTCAAATAGCTGACATGTAATTCATGCTCTATTATCTCTTGGAGAAACACCCATTAGTCAAAACACAATGTACCTACCAACAGGCGATCACTACTTTGATGGGAACACATAGTGCCATCAAGACCTTATACACTCGAAATTATCCGAGACATCATGAACTCATATCCTTTTCTCTGAAACTATCTGCAACCTTGCATACACAACTTTTCAACCCCACATGGCACATCACCTCAAACATACTAACTTGCAACACTACGAAAATCTCATAGTCAACTTTGAACCTTACAAAAATTGAGTACTTCATCGACCGAGAATATTTCTTTTATCTCAATCTAGGAGAACACCACCACATGTAATATAGCTTCTATACTTAAAGAAAATATCCACTTCGACCGTGGTCATAATACTGATAAATTCTTTGAAACTCAGTAACATATAATCGAGTAATCAGAACCAATCACCTGCAACTCAATCAAGTTACGCAGGCCGCCAACCTAAAAGTAACTCAATCCGACATGATCGCCCTAAGGGAACTTCGTAGGAACCTGAAGCCCTTTCTTGCATCACCCAACATTGACTTGTAGACCTTTCTTCACAAGGAAATACCGCGAATCCGATTACTATTTGCTACCATTTTCAAGACACCCATAGACAAATTCAAAAATCATAAAAGGCTACATAAGACCCGAAACTCTCAAAAACCTTCTCGATAACTACTCATCTTACGCTGATTACCGATACACAATTAATATATGTCAAGAAACCTGTGCTTCACCAGCGTATAACATCCAAAGAAATTGTTATTTTAAATTAAATTTTATGTCTCCGAAGCCTTGAAAACCTTATTTAGAGTTGCCTTGATTTGTGTGTACAGTCTTGGCGCGTAGCTGAAAAGCATAAATATGAAAATTTATGAAAAATGGTAAGTTTTGATTATAATATTAGTTAATTTGACTTCGATCAATATTTGGGTAATTAGACCCGGATTAAAAATTTGATAGCCCTGAGGGGTCCGTAGGAAAAAAATAGGACTTGGGCGTATGCTAGAAATAGAATTCCGAGATCTCAAGACCGAGAAATTAATTTTTAAGTAAAATTTTTTATGAAATTATATTAAGGAAATTTGAAACGAAATCTGATTAGAACACGATGGTATCAGGCTCGTATTTTGGTTCCGGTGTCCGGTACAGGCTTAAATATGGTTTAAAGTCATTTATGTAAAGTTTAGTTGAAAATGGATGTCGTTTGATGTGATTCGGGCTCTAAATATAAAATTTGATGTATTAAGAAGTTTGAAAGAATTCATGAATTTTGAGGTTTAATTCGGTATATATAATGTTATTTTGGCAATTTGATCGCACAGATAAGTCCATACGATATTTTTAAGATTGTATGTATATTTGGTTTATAGCCCCAAGGGCTCGGGTGAGTTTTGGATAGGCCACATGTGCATTTTGGACTTTGAAAAATAGCTGGTGCATTTCTGATCTGCAGGCTTCGCATTTGTGAAGCCAGTCTGGTGAATTGGAGCTTGGGAATGCAAGACATGCATTACAAATGCAAGAAAGTGGACTGTGCACGCCTTATCGCAAATGCAACCAACTGGTTCGCAAATGCGAAGAAGGGCCTTTCGCAAATGCGATGCTTTGATCGCAATTGCGAAAGTCCAGAATTTTTAAAGGGTTCGCAAATCAAACAATGTTTTGCAATTCCCATATCTGCAGAGGTCGGGGTTCACAATTTCGAACCTTGTTCGCAGTTAAAAAATCTGAGACTTATATTTTTTTTATACTTAGCCAATTTTTTAACCCATTTTTCATATTCGCTCAAAAACAAACACACTTAGGCAATTTTCCAAGAATTCCTTCTTCTCCAACTTAATTGTAAGTCGTTTTTAACTAACTTTATTCAATCATTAAAATCTTTTAACATGTTTTCAAATTTAAATCAAAGATATTCATGGGGGAAATTGGGTGTTTGGGGTAGAACCTAGGTTTTTCAAAAAGGGGATTTGGACCTCAATTCGAGGTCCGATTTCAAAACAAGTTATATATTAGGGTTCGTGGGAGAATGGGTAATCGGGTTTTGGTGCGAACCTCGAGTTTTGACTATGTGGGCCTGATGGGAATTTTGGTTATTTTATATAATTTTGCGTATTAGCTGAGAATTTAATTGTAGAATCAGCTTCTTGAAGTATTATTTACATTATGAAATGGAATTGAAGAGATTTGGGCCATTTGCAGTCGGATACTCATGGCAAAAGAGTGGTTTAGAGCTCATTTTTGGCCGGTTCAAGATAAGTGGCTTATCTAACCTTGTATGGGGGATTTTCCCTTAGGATTGGTGTATTTTGTAAGTGAATTGCCTTGTGCATGAGGTCTCTAGTGCGGACTTGTGCTAATTGTTGAAAATTTGGTTTTTCTTAAATTATTCCTTAGCATTTTTCCCTTTCCACCTTATTGTATTTGCAAACTTAACCTGTTGTTAATAAGAAGAGCATGTTTAGTTGATTTGAATTGCCTATTTGCTTAAATTGCCTTGATTGCACTACGTGAAACATGTTAAGCTTTAAAATTACTTGTTGTCCTGATATGAAATTCCATTTTTGAATATCGTCTTGCTATTTCTGCATATTTACATTTGGACTACGAATGTGGCATTCCGGTAGCTCCCCCTCGTCTGTTTACTTTGGGACTACGGGTTAGATTTCTGGTAGATCCCCTGCACATTTACTTCGGGTTTACATGTTAGATTCCAGTAGATCCCCCTGCACAGTTACATGGAACTATGGGAATGCACCCAGTAGATTCCCCCAGTATTGGGTATTTTCTTTTGATAATTGGACTACGGGACGGTATCTCGGGAGATCCACTAGACAGTTGATGAAAGGGGCTACAGGACGGTATCCTGGGAGGCCCTCGTTGTTATTCTTGGCATTGAACTATTCTTACTTTCTGAGTTACTCTGTTTTTGTATAATTGTTGTTTCCTTGTATAACCTATCTTTTTTCGTTGCGGTATTCATTATAGTGTCTATTTCGTACTGTTGAAACTTTACGTTATGTTTAACCTCAATATGGCCCTGACCTTCCTCGTCGCTACCTGGCTGAGGTTAGGCTTGGCACTTATTGAGTACCGCTGTGGTGTACTCATGCCCCTTTATGTGCATGTTTTTTATGTGTAGATCCAGGTACCTCTACTCAGGCGTATCACCCTTTAGGCAGGGAGATTTATCAGGGACTTCGAGGTACATCTACCGGGCCCGCAGACCGAGGAGTCCCTATCTTATTCCACCTTTTAACACTTAGCCTTCTTTCTTACTATTGTTGAAGATATTCTAGAGTTAGAACATTGTACTATGTTTCTTTCAGCTTGTGTTCCCATAAGGTTCCGGGTTTTGGGATAGTGTTGTACGATAATGTGATGTTGAGTTGTATATGCCGAACGACATTTCTTACACTGTTTTTCTTCTAGTTGATCATTTTTTATTATTATTTCACAAGTTTTTCAGCATTTTTTTGCTTACCTAGTCGTAGAGACTAGGTGGCTTTGACAACATGCTCATGGAGGGCGAGCTGGGGTCGTAACAGAAATAACCAAGAAATATCTAAGTCCAAAAATTCATACGGTCCATGACCCTACAATCTGATCGTCATTAGCAAACTCTACCACTTAGCTTGAAGCCATAGATCACCTTATCGGCACCCCAACGTATCATATCTGCAAAGCATGCCCCGATCCAATACAACTATTTAGCTGAATACTTCAAAACTCATGCAATACTATCCATAGAATGATAATAGGCTAAATCTATGTAATTTGGCGATTATTTATGCTCCCGCTTGATTATGTTTCAATGTCATAATATAGTTTAATGATGAAAAATGGGCTCTAATTGTGAATTTTACATGTTGCAGGATGAGGAGCTCACATGAGGCCTTAAGTTGTAATTGGAGCCACATTGGAACAAGAAAGACCCCTCGGAGCTGAGTATGCGCGAAAACTAGATAGAGAATTGAATAAATAAAGGTCTGGACTAGCGCCCCCACTAGCGCGATCAATTGAGGCAAAATGTTAGGAAACAAGCGCGGCCTATAGCGCGCTCACTATCACGGCCGCGCTAGTTCCAGTTCCAAAATAAATGTTTTAGGGCTTAAATTGGAAGTATGGGGGTAACTTAACTTAATCTATATAAATTCAAGTTCGCCCAGGATCAAGTATCAAGGTTTTTCATAGTTTTGTGCAAGAAAAAGAGAGCAAGAGGCAAGGAAGAGATTTCTACATCAAGTTCTTCTTTTCTTCCTATTGTTTTTACTATTTGTGATGAAACTGAATACTATTGATATGAACACCATTATAAGTGGCTAAAAACGCTTATCCTAGGATTGTGGGTGAAACACGAATGTTGTTGTTTGATGTTTAACTTGACGAAGTTGATTTTATCATATTTGGTTGTTTATTTAATTCCACTTTTAATTATTTTGCTGCGTAGCTAACAGGAAAATACTATCTATGAATCTAGAGTTGAACTCAAAAGTGGGAACTCTAGATTGCATATAGAATTAATAGAGCAAGTTCTTGAACTCGGGCATCGGCAGAGAATTCGCAATTAGGATAGATATATACCTAATTGCCTTGCTTGGTTGAAATACAGGAATTATAAATGCATTCTTGTTAATCTTAATTCCATAGACATATAGATACTAACTTGGCTTGAATAGGCGAGTAAGGACTCGACAGATTCTTATGAATATATCAACCCTGTCAATCAACAATCTGGATAAATAATTAGTCATTTTGAGCCAAGAACACAACATGATTGTTATCTAGCCCGTGACCCTGGAATATTCTCCCCAACTGATTGTTATTCGAAATTATTACTCATTTAGTTGATTTTTCTATTTATTGCATTATTTGATATTTTTAGGCAGTAGATCCTTAAATAGTTTAGTTTATGATAAATCCCTTGAATCGATAAGTTAATTGAGTTTGAATAAGTCAATAGTTAATTATAAGTCTTCGCGGGAATGATACTCTAATCACTACTTTATTACTTGACCATCACGTGCACTTGCATGAGTGTCTTTGGTCACAACATAGAACATGCCGAAGACTCTGCCAAGCGTTTACCCATCATTTCCATAGTCAAACAACTTCCCCAACTGCTCTGAAATGATCATATATGCACTCCACAAAATGGAAACCTCCCACGAGACACACGATCCAAACTTATCATGCAGGAGATGGCCCACTAGTTATACTCAAATTGACGCGTTGCCATGAACCCGCCTTAGCCACAATAGCTAGGCCACCAATCAATCTACCCTAATCTGTGCTTACTAATCAGACCTATGAACCCGCCTCATAACATAAATGAACGACTAAAATATTTAACACTTCATATGCTTTTAAGGCTAAACAACATATCGTAATCTATCTGCAGCATCACCGATTTTTGGCATATAAAAAAATTGAGTGCACAACACCACATATGAGCGATTGGGAGGAGTCAAAGTCATAGATTTCAAGATGAAACAAAGCCGCACGATAAGGATAGAAGAAAGGAAATTTTTTTCTAAATGCTATGTACCCTCCCGAAGATAGGTATGGACGTCATCATACCGATCCGTAAGACTCTACTAGACAATTGCTCATGACTCGTAGAACCTACAAACTTAATGCTCTAATACCAGCTTGTCACAATCCAAAAACAATTAGTCATTATGGCACCTATATCGATCCGCTATGTAAGTCAACTAACAGAAAATACAACTCAACTGAGAGTGTAAGAAAATTGAGGACAGATAACTGAACATTTACAAATTTATCCAAGACCCGGTAGTACGACTCATGAGCTTCTAAGTCTTGGGATTTAGAAAGCTAGTATGAATAAATACACGTTCTGCTTGAAAGATACATAAGAAGAATAGTAAAATCTAAGCTTCCAAGGACAAGATGCAGCTTTAACCGGAATGCGCGAACATCTTCTGAATCAGCACCCGACATTCACCAGCAACTCTACTCCATATATTTCTACACATCGTGCAAAAGTGTAATGTCAGTACAAGTGACCCATGTACTGTTAAGTAATTTGTCTAACTTCGTCGAAGTAGCGACGAGGCTTTTAGTTGAAAGATGCTTATTTTATAACCTGTATGTTAGATTAACAGTAGAAGTAATTCAAAGCATATAGATAAAAGTATCTTGTACAACTCTACGAAACAGTCAAAAATTATTAAAAGGAATCACGGTAGTAGATTTACAATCTTTCCTGGTATAAGAAGTATATCTAAGATATCACGTCAAATGGCACGGTAACACCCTTACTGCTTCTATCTCTGCCTCACCATAAATATACACATAATTTTTGTGATAAATCAATTAGCATGGTAACACCCTTCGTGCTTTCAATTCATCCTCTCAAATATATGAGTAATAGAACCAACCAGATGATAGAAATATTGATAATAGGAATTCTAAAGTAGGAAATACGCACGTACAACAATGGACTAGGATACACATATCATCAACAGTAAAAGACCAAGCGGAAGGCACGTGAGTAATATAACCTTCTAATAACTAGCATATTGGAGACCTAAGTACAAATATAAAAAATAAGACGGAAATACATGATCTTTACAAGTTGACAAATAAGGGAACGAATGGCTAGCATGGGGGAAGGCTTATACTAAAGTGCAAATGGACAGATACAACATGAGTATATTATAAAAGCAAGAAATAATTACAAGTTAAGCAAGTAAAAGACATGGACAGTGCAACAACAATTGAGATAGAGGTCAAGTACAACACAATAACAACAAGTCACACAAAATATGTAAAAACAACAATAACAGCTCAAGGTAAGGGCACAAACTTATACACAAGAAATAGATATCACATCATAATGCATGTCCCTCGTCCTCACCTGGACGGAAATACCCTTCGTGCCATGACCTCACGATATTAAAAGCATAACAATATGAATGAAACGACAAGACATCACCCTTCGTGCTTTACACTCTTCCTCATATGATAATGAATGTAAAAAGTGGCACGACATCACCCTTCGTGCTTTACACTCTTTCTCTGATGATAATTAATATGAAATGGCATGACATCACCCTTCATGCTTTATACTTTTCCTCACATGATAATAAATATGAAATGGCATGATACCACCCTTCGCGCTTTACACTCTTCCTTACCAAGAATATGAATATCAATAAAATGATAAGGCAAGAAGTATTAATAACTCCGAGGAGAGTGTTCAACGAATGTTCTAAACAAATTCTCAATCACAGCTTTACAAGCCAACAATTATTCAGTGAATCCTCAAGTACCATATAATTCAAGTACTTCCTCAAATCCCACAAGAAAATAATTCCAAATGATAAAGATCGAATCCTCAATCAAATCCCAACTCCAGCCAAAAATCACACATCGGCCCATGCCTCAGAACCCGACAAAACTTACAAAATTTGACAACTCATTTAATTACGAGTCCAAACATACTAGTTTCACTCAATTCTAACTCCAAATCAATGTTCAAAACTCAAAAATTCGTATTATGAAACTTTAGGCCAAAACTCCCCAATTTCCTTTTTAAAACTCATCAACCAAAAGCTAAAATCAAATTTATGGAATATAGCCAAAATTGAGTAGAGAACACTTACTGCCATTCATATAGTAAAATTCGAGTCCAATTCCGAGCTCCCCAACTCAAAATACATTAAATGAACAAAATCCTTGTTTTAACATTGTCTTGCCTTGTTTCTTTTGCCAAATAATCTCAAAACTCGATTTTGATGCTTCCAATGGGTTCCTTGTAAGGTTCTAGTCAGGCTAGGCTCTTGAATAACTCCATTTGACCTTATTTGAAAGATGATATGTTGGTTTCAAAAATTGGTAATAGTGCAGATTTTGAAATACGAAGCTAGTGGTAATTTTATAGTTAATCTAAAAAATCTAGCAACCCAATTCTTAATAAAATGACCATAAACTCCTCATACGATGTCCATTCGATTTTTTTTGCTATGGCTCTGTAATTACGATACTGATCTAATGCTTCAATAACAATAGAAATTTGATCTCATTTAATTAACGTAGTAAGACCATTTATGTTTGAAAAAACAACATCGAAACAAAATAATATGAGGGAAACACAACCCAAACCTATCAGAAACTCACCCAAACTACTCAACCATGTCCAAATATACCAACAAGTCACATAACATAACACAAACTTACTCGAGGCCTCAGAACACACATAAAAACATCGAAACAATAAATCTCACCTCAATACAAAATCAATAAACTTGAAACTTCAAACTCCCACAACCGATGCCAAAACCCATCAAATCACGTCAGATTGAACTAAAATTTTACACACACATAAAATTTGGAATTATGGGTGTGGGCCAACTTCTAAAATTAAAATTCGGTACCGATGTCAAAAAATCCACTCTTGGTCAAACTTTCCAAAATATCAAACTTTCACCATTTTGAGCCAAATTCAACTATAGACCTTGAATTAATAATACGGACATGCTCCTAAGTCCAATATCACCCAACAGTGCTAATGTAACCATCAAAATTCCAATCCAAGGTCAAATACTAAAAATTCAAACTCTGTCAACTCTTTCAAATTTAAAGCTCCCCAGACTCCAGTAGAGAATCATTCTTCAAAATCAGTCTCAAATAACATGGAAACCAAAATCGATGACTTACATAAATAAAAATACATCATACGGATCTACTCACGGCCGTAAACTACCAAAAAAAGGGCAAATGTTCAAAACAACCAGTCGAGTCATTACAGGTGGCAGCGGGTTGTACACCTTTATATATATATATATGTGTGTGTGTGTGTGTGTGTGTGTGTGTGTGTGTGTGTAACGACCCGGCCAATCATCTCATGCGTTACCGCTCTATTTTCCCCATTTTTGCTTCTTATTGCTTTGTCTATTGGTTTGCTATGTGATCGGGTTGGTTGGCTCAGGTTCGGAAAGGATTTGGTAAGGTTTGAGACACATAGTCTCTTTTAAGAAAGCTTAAGTTGGAAAAGTCAACTAGATATTGACTTATGTGTTAGAGGGCTCGTATGTGAATTCTGTTTGTTCAGATAGATTCAATAGGCATTTTGGGTCTTAGGAGCATGATCAGAATGAGTTTTAGAGGTTCGGAGTAGATTTAGGCTTTAATTGGCGAAGTTTATATTTTGGCAATTTACGGTTGGTAGGTGAGATTTTGATATTGGGTTCGGAATGGAATTTCGAGAGTTGCAATAGTTCTATCGAATCATTTGGGATATGTGTGCAAAATTTCAAGCCATTCGGACGTGGTTTGGTTGGGTTTTTTACCAAAAGCGAAATTCGAAAGATTTTGGAAACTTAAGCTTGAATACAACATGTTTTGGTTGATTCAATGTTGTTTGTGGTATTTTGAAGATTGTTATAAGTCTGAATAAGGTATTAGGATATAATGGTGCTTTTGGTTGAGGTCGCGAGGGCCTTGGAGGGATTTCAGATGGTTGACGGAGAGTTTGAGATTTTGTTGAAGGTACAGATTTTTCTGCTTTTGGTATTTTTGCACCTGCGGATTTGGGACCGTAGGTGCGATCTTCCAAATACGTGGAAGGTAGTTGAAGAAGAGGAATGGAGATAGGGAGGTAGGAATACCGCATTAGAGGTTAGGGGACTGTACCTGCGATGGTACAGGTGAGGCTGGTGCATCACAGATGCGGATCGGGGCAGAATAAGTCAAAACCACAGAAGCAGTTCTTTGGCCACAAATGTGGTACCGCAGAAGCAATAATATTTCCACATATATGAACATGCCTGGGCCAGAAGGTATAAATTGCTACCTTCGTGAATTTGAGCTGTTTTCACCATTTTTAACTCGACCTTGGAGCTTTTTGGACGATTTTGAAGAGAGATTTCAAGAGAACTTCGTTGAAGTAAGGATTTTGGACCTAAAACCCATTCCTATAGTATTATTTCACGGATTAATGCTATAATAAATGGAATTTAATGGTCAAATTTGGGGGAAACTAGGGCTTAGAAACTTAGACCTTTGATTGAGGATTTGAAGGACAATTGATGGCCGGTTTTTAGAACTTTTGAGATGTATGAACTCGTGGGGAGATGTGGAATCTATTGATGTTACTTTTATCGAATTCTAAGATGTGGGCCCGAGGGACGGATTTTGGTAATTACGGGATTTATGTTGTAAATTGCTTATTTTCGCTTGCGCTTCGTTCCCTTATCATATTTTGATGTCGTGGTTATGATTTTAATAGATTCGACATGAGTGGAGGCCAATTCAAGGGGCAAAAGAGTCGCGGGCTAGAGATTTGACCATTTATGTGAGTAATGATTGTAAATGATGTTCTGAGGGTATGAAACCCCAGATTGCACATCGTTATACGATGTTGAGGTGACACACACGCTTGATAACGAGCGCGAGGTCATGCACTGTTGGGGATTTTGACTTAGTCCAACCCAAATGACTATTTTACAACGTATTTGACTGTAATCTATTTGTTAATATCATGTTTTGGGCTGAACGCCATATTTGGGCCTTGTCCCAACTATTTGAACCCATAGGGAATTTTTATTGATATTTCCTCACTGTTTTTACTTTATACTTGAAATCAGTCATGCAATATTTTACTATTTTTATAACTCAGTCATGTATACTCAGTTTTAGTACTTTAATGATATTTTAAATGATATTTTGGCTGAGAATCATATTTTACTATTGCCCGAGTGGCTTTGAGATTTTGACTGAGTATGGCCAAGGGCCTATGTAGTGAGGAAACACTGATTACGATTATGAGGCCGAGGCATAAGATATGTACGCCACGAGGTGGCTTGTTGATTATGGGGCCGAGGGCCTGAGATTTATATGCCACGTGATGGCTTGTTTTTGCGCTTGGGCGGTAAGGGACCCCTCCAAGAGTCTGCACACCCCCAGTGAGCACGGGTAGGCATTGTGATATGAGATGTAGCCCGAGGGGCTGGTATTGTTATAAGATATTGCCCGAGGGGAAAATTTGTTGATATTGCGCCCGAGGGTCGAACCTTTTGTGTTTATCTTTCTTATTTGTCTTTCAATTACCTGTTTAATTGTTAAAAATGTATTTCCTGAGGTTTCAAACTGAACTTAAATGATTTTTCATTACAGCCTGTAATGTTCCTTATGTGTTTATATATCTCTCAGTCGTTTATTTATGATTATTATTCACTGAGTTGGAGTAATAACTTTACTCCTTGAACCATGTGTACAGATTCAGGCGCATCTAGTCCTGCTCTTGAGTGTTGATCTTTCCAAATCAGGCGAATCTGAAGATTCTCTAGGTAGCTGTCGGTGTTTTCAGCCTAGAGCTTCTTCCCTATCTTATTTCTCTTTGTTTTAGTTTTGTATTAAACTCTATAGACTTTTCCTGGTTATTCTGAATTATTAGATGCTCATGACTAGTGACACCCAGATATTGGGCAGTGTTGGGTTGTATTCTGCAAATTGTTTGGTATTTTCACTGCTTACCTTTAGATTTATATTATGTTCAAACTTAAATTCTCATTGTGGACTGCTTAATACCAAAACGGGTAAGTGTCGACTGGCCTTATCTTCACGAGAGGTGCCATCACGATTGGGTCCAGGTTTAGGGTCGTGACAAGTTGGTATTAGAGCCTAGGTTACATAATTCTCAGGATTCATGAGCAGATTTAGTAGAGTCTCGCGGATAAGTATGGAGATGTTTGTATTTATCCTCGAGACGCTGCAAAACCATTAGGAAAAACTTCATATTCTTTAAATTGTTGTCGTGCAAGTCTGTTTATCCGAGTACTAAATTTCTGTTATTCTATTTGCTGAAAGATGGTGTGGACATGTTCTACCCGTTTGGATGGATGACCACCACTACCACCAGTTGTGGACACTAGAGGACGAGGACACGATCGTGGTCACGTTTGGGGCAGAGGTGTGGCTCGCACAACAGCTAGGGTAGCACCTGCATATCCACCAGTCGCCCCAGTTCAGGATAAGGTCCCAGTTGTGGACGCTCCAGTAACACCGGCTGTACCCATTGTGATTTCCTGTCTTCAGGAGGTCTTGGATAAGATTCTATCGGTATGCACTGGCCTAGCTTAAGCAGTTTCAGTAACTGCAATCGCAACTACTTCAAAGGCTGGGGGAGGAAATTAAACTCCCGTCACTCACACACCTGAGCAGGTCATGCAAGGACTTCACACAGTGAGGGCACATACAACCCCGCTAGTTGTAGTTGCTCAGGTCTATGTAGCTCCTTCCATGCCAGAGGACGAGCAGCGCAGGTTGGAGAGGTTTGGCAGACTTTAGCCTCCAACTTTGAGCGGTGAATGTAGATTCATTGTTTTCTACTGCTCAGTCTTTATTTACTCTTATTACTTACTAGGTTGGAGTACTCACATTACTCTCTGCACCTCGTGTGCAGATGCATGTATATCGGGACTCCATAGTGGGTGTTGTTTTCCTCAGATGCGGATTTATTAGAGTTAGCAGGTGGATGCATGCCGTTCGTAGCACTACTTCTTTCCTCACATTGCTATTACTGTATTTAGTAAATTTTTAGACTTTTTTTATATTCGGACCTTGATAAATTCTCATGACTAGTGACACCCTGATGTCGGGCTTGTGCAAAAATTCCATAGTATTTCCTTCAGATTTATATTAGGAAATATTGCTATAATTAATGGTTTAAAAAATGACTCTTAATGATTAAAGGGTTAATGTGAGTGTTGTGTCGGCTGGCCTTGTCTTTACAGGAGGCGCTATTACAATCGGGACAGTTGTGACAACTATATCTTAACGACACATTTGCCCATTAAAGCATAGAGCATAACGGTCAAATTATAAGAAAAACCCATATACGGGATATGCTATACCTAAAATTTAAAAGACAAGTACGTATAGCACATCCCATATATGCGCTATACCTATATTAAAATATCTTAGTCGTCTTGTTTGCTAACAGAATCAAAAAACGACCCACCCCTTTTAAAGCCTAAACCTCCATTAGAGCCCACCCGTCCACCAAAAACCATGTCCCCAAGCATTGTCGTGTAGTGGATCTCTTTAATTGATCGTTTCGGTGGTCAAATAATAAATTCTTCACAACTCTAAAAACCGAAAAACGAGGTATTCTGACTTAAGTTTTGGTAAAACTCATTTATACAAAGTTCTAGTTAGTTATTTTTACTGCGTTGTATGCTTTTTGTGATCATTTTGTGATATAATTATTTTTTCTTTTTATTCGTATATATATATATATATATATATATATATATATATATATATATATATATATATATATATATTTATTTATTTGAATAATTAGTGTTATATGTGATTCTAGTGTTATACGTATAGTAATATGTGACTTTATTGCAATTCAGTGCCCTTTTAGTGTTATGTGTGCCTTTAATCGTTATGTAGTACCCTTTTAGCGTAGTAAAACTGATAATAAATTTTAGCATCTGCTAGTTAAACTAGGGTTTGGTGGATTTTCTTCATTGCGAACTCGATAGCTGGGTCGCGAACGCGGAGCAATGAGGGCCTTACCCTTCGCAAACATGACCAGCTTCTAGAGAATGCGTAGACTTAGGGACCTGGGAGAGGGGAAATCGTTCTTCTACACGAACGCGAGAACTAACTCACACGAAGGCCAGAGTTTATAATCCTTTGCAAATATGAAGTATATCTCTTGAACACGTACACTATTTGAGCCGCTGCTCCAAGATTGCGTCAGCCCCTTCACGTACGCGAATAAGGCCTGAAGCGAGTGATTAAAACATTCCAAAAATGAGATTTCTCCCATTATGCATAACCCTTCCATTAGAGCTCGACCTAGGGGCAATTTTGAAGAGAATACTCATTATCAATTCATAGGTTTGTACACTTTAACTCATTTTCTACCATTTCTAACAACATACATTAATTCCTAGCCCTAACCATTATTCTTCCATGGTAGCACAATAGGGATTTAGGATGAATTGGAGGGGGAGAGGGTTGGCAAATTGGGGATTTAGACCCCAATTTAAGTTTGGATTATTAAACTAATTGCATAATCGAGCTCGAGGATGAATGGGTAAATTGATTTTGGTACGAACTTCGGGTTTTGACCAAGCGGGCCGGGGTCGATTTTGACTTTCTGGGAGAATGTTTGAAAATTTAAAATTTATCCATTTTAATTGATTCCTTTAGAAATATTTGATATTATTGAGTCAATTATGGCTAGATACGAGTTGTTTGGAGGCGGATTCTAGGGGAAAGGCCCCAGTAGAGCTCAGAATTGACTGTGGAGTGAGGTAAGTGTTGAGTTTAACCTTGACATGAGGGAATTGGGAACCCTCGGACTATGTGCTATGTGAATTTTATGTGTTTCGGCATATATGTGAGGTGAAGAGTGCTTATCACCGCCGAATTACTCATTTTTCCTGATTTTCTGCTTTTTCTTAATTATCTCATTCCCTGTCTGAAGTGTTATATGCCTTAAATGCCTTTCATGCTTAATTGCTATGTTAATATGTGTTTACCTCTGCTAATAATGTTAGATCATTTCATATTTTAATGATTCGCTGCTACTTGCCTTAACTGACTTACTTGCACCTTCTAATTGTCATTTACTTGAATTGACTTACTGTGTAGTATTACGTAGATGAATTCCCATGTTGTACCATGTTTCTCTTTTTATTTAGTTTGGTATTTATTGATCGTAAAGGTTCTCGTAATTTGAATTATTTATTTGATTATGCATATTGAGTATTTGACACTAATATAGTAGGATCAGGTTGCACGCCGCAACATGTAAAATAAGGGTAGATTTATATGGTAGAATAAGGGTGAATTTATACTGGTACAATGCGATTAGGTGGCATGCCACAACATGTGGAATAAGGATGGATTGATACAGTGAAATAAGGTTGAATTATGATACAAATATTGTTATATGGATGGTATCACGATACAAAAACCACTAGTCATGATGGGACCTAACTCGATCTGCTAGATAAGCCTACTAACAGAAAATACAACTCAATTGAGATTATAAGAAAATAGAGGATAGATAACTGAACATTTACAAATATATCTAAAACCTTGTAGTATGACTCGTGATCTTCTAAGACTTGGAGTTTACAAAGCTAGTATGAATAAATAACCGTTATGTTTGGAAGATACATAAGTAGAATAGTAAAATCGCTTCCAAGGACAAGAGGCAGCTATACTCGGAATGCGCTAACATCTTCAGAATCAGCACCCGACAATCACCAACAAATCTACTCCATATATCTATGCACATCGTACAGAAGTATAGTATCAGTAAAACTGACCCCACGTACTAGTAAGTATTTTGTCTAACCTCGTCGAAGTAGTGACGAGGCTTTTAGTTAAAAGATGTTTATTGTTACAACCTATACAACAATAAAAGTAGTTCAAAGCATAATAGATAAAAGTATCATATACAACTATGCAAGATAGTCAACAATTACTAAAAGGAATCAGAGTAGTAGATTTACAATCTTTCCCGGTATAAGAAGCATATCCAAGATATCACGTCAAACGACATAGTAACATCCTTCGTGCTTCTATCTCTGCGTAACCATATATGTATATATGTATATATATATATATATATATATATATATATATATATATATATATATATATATATATATATATATATATATATATATATATAAACACACACATAATTTTTGTTATAAATCAATTAGCACGGCAACACCCTTTGTGCGTTAACTCATCCTCCCAAATATACGAGTAACAAAACCAACCAGATGATAAAACTATCGGTAATACGAATTACAAAGTAGGAAATACACACACAACAACGGACAAGGATACATATATGGGCAACAGTAAAAGACTAAGCGAAAGGCATGTATGTAATAACAACAATTTAAAAACAAGGAATATCAACTTCAATTAACTAGCATATTGGAGACCTAAGTGCAAATATAACAAATAAGATGGAAATGCATGATCTTTACAAGTTGACAAACAAGGGCATGAATGGCTAGCATAGGGGTTGGCTTACACTAAATTGCAACAAGATAGATACAACTTGAGTATAATTATAAAAGTAAGAAATATGCATCGTATTTGCAAGTTAAGCAAGTAAAAGACATGGACATTGCAGCAACAATTTAGATGGAGGTCAAGTACATGACCAGTTAGATTGTTACATCCTCCATCACTTAAACATATGTTTGTCCTCGAACGTGTTAGGAGTCGTTCAAAAGTTACTAAATCATGATGTAACCTTACTAAGCATAAACCCGATGGTGATTCCCCGTCATCCCGCTCCATATAAACCCGCCAATAACATAATTAGAGATTATTAGTTCAACCTTGGTCCTTAAACCTTAGAAGTCAATCCCTATCATCCAGAATTTATTACAAGACCCGAATCCCATAGCCACATATTGTATAAGTGTGAACAAGATCTATCAAGTCACAACCATATCACAAGATGTAATCATATGATCTACCCCATCACTTCGACACTCACACTAGGAACTTCTAACCACCATTATGGACCAAAATAAATTTTGTGCCGGTAGCAAACCTCATATCGATTAGAACCCTGTTCAAAACCTTCATAACATACCGATGATGAAAGAAACACGCATAACCGCTTAACCACTCATCTGATCAATAAGCCAACAAACTATTCGCCCGACCAGGGCTATTGTCAACATCCTCAACAAAATATAGTGTTATTCTTCCAAACCTTTCTCATCCCAGTACAATAGCGTAATCTTAGGTCTAGAAATCTCATCTCAGTCGATATGAGCAGCCATACCGGCAAACATGAACAATAATCATATGGAGCCACACACAACCCGGTTCCGTACACTAATAAGTAATAATTTAGACATGACAGATAACAGTAAGAAATCTAATAAGAAAGTTAAGTAGGCAGAGAAATTTTAGCATTTTACTATGAACTATTCTCAACAAGGTGAAAGCAAAATACACGAAATAGGAACAAAAACTCACATTTTATCACTGTGCCGTTATGGCATGCAACCCGATCCCATCACATCACTCCACATAGGGTACCCATAGAGCCATAATACTCGGGCTCACTGATAATATGTGTGTCAATATCAAGTACAACTGAGTGCACAATAATATAACTATGGGAAAAATTATTAGGAACATCCAATATTGAGAAAGACAAGCGCAACTACGGTGCAATGAGAAAATCAACATCATAAAGTCCATCTCGTCTGTAATTCCATGAGGCGTAAACTGAATCATTATACGTGTGCAAAGAATCATGTAACCCTCACATACCGCAATAGTATAATAGATAAATGTACAACATAAACCAAGGAGGGAATGACCTCCATTATACTCGATGATATATATATATATATATATATATATATATATATATATATATATATATATATATATATATATATATATATATATATATATATATATATATATATATATATATATATTGCACAAGAACAAATAGGTCCGATCCGATATAGAATACACATTCTCATTAGGCTCAAAATAATCCCCAAACCAAATTCTGATCTTCCTCAGACATGTAATAAACCCTCAAAAAGTCTATAACAAGCTTTCCATAACACTGACCATTAATCATCCAATCCTCTAAGTTTATTCTCAAATCGCAATCCGGGAATAGTATGCCAACAAGAACATTCAGTCTTTGTGCCTCACAAATACCAGAAATTTTTCCATACCCAATCTCAACACCTTTACTCAAATAGCTAACATGTAATTCATGTTCTATAATCTCATGGAGAAACACCCATTAGTCAAAACACAATGTACGTACCAACAGGCGATTACTACTTTGATGGGAACACATAGTGCCAGCAAGACCTTAAACACTCGAAATTATCCGAGACATCATGAACTCATATCCTTTTCTCTGAAACCATCTGCAACCTTGCATACACAACTTTTCAACCCCACATGGCACATCGCCTCTAACATACTAACTTGCAACACTACGAAAATCTCATAGTCAACTTTGAACCTTACAAAAATAGAATACTTCATCGACCGAGAATGTTTCATTTATCTCAATCTTGGAGAACACCACCACACGTAATATAACTTCAATACTTATAGAAAATATCCACTTCAACCGTGGTCATAATAATGATAAATTCTTTGAAACTCAGTAACACATAATCGAGTAATCAGAACCAATCAACTCCAACTCAATCGAGTTACACAGGCCGCCAACCTAAAAGTAACTCAATCCGACATGACCGCCCTGAGGGAACTTCGTAGGAACCCGAAGCCCTTTCTTGCATCACCCCAACATTGACTTGTAGACCTTTATTGACAAGGAAATACCGCGAATCTGATTACTATTCGCTACCATTTTCAAGACACCCGTAGACAATTCAAAAATCCTTAAAGGCTACATAAGACTCGAAACTCTCCAAAACCTTCTCAATAACTACTCATCATACACTGATTACCAATACACAACTAATATATGTCAAGCAACCCGTGCTTCACCAGCATATAACCATCCAAAGAAATTATTATTTTAAACTAAATTTTATGTCTCCGAAGCCTTGAAAACCTCATTTATTGTTGCCTTGATTTGTGTGTGCAGTCTGGGCGCGTAGCTGAAAAGCATAAATATAAAAATTTGTGAAAAATGATAAGTTTTTGATTATAATATTAGTTACTTTGACTTCGGTCCATATTTGGGTAAACGAAATCGGACTAATAATTTGACAGTACTGAGGGGTCCGTAGAAAATTATAGGACTTGAGCGTATGTCCGAAATTGTTTTCCGAGATCCCAAGCTTGAGAAATGAATTTTTAAGTGAAATTGTTTTATGAATTATTTAAGAAAATTTGAAATGAAATCTGATTAAAACATGATGGTATCAGGCTTGTATTTTGGTTTGGTGTCCGGTACAGGCTTATACATGGTTTAAGTCATTTCAGTAAAGTTTGGTTGAAAATGGATGTCCTTTGATGTGATTCGGGCTCTAAATGGAAAATTTGATGTATGAAGAAGTTTGAAAGAATTCATGAATTTTGAGGTTTAATTCGATGTATATGATATTATTTTGGCAATTTGATCAAACGGATAAGTCCATAGGATATTTTTATGGTTGTATGTATATTTGGTTTATAGCCTCGAGGGCTCGGGTGAGTTTTGGAAAGGGCACAGGTGCATTTTAGACTTTGAAAAATAGCTGGTGCATTTCTGATCTGTAGGCTTCGCATTTGTGAAGCCAGTCTCGTGAATTGGATTTTGGAAATGGAAGACATGCATTGCAAATGTGAGAATGTGGACTATGCACGCCTGATCGCAAATGCAACCAACTGGTTCCCAAATGCGAAGAAGGGCCTGTCGCAAATGCGATGCTTTGATCGCAATTGCGAAAGTTTGAGATTTTTGAAGGGTTGCAAATGCAAACAATGTTTCGCAATTCCCATATCAGCAGAGGTCGGGGTTCACAATTTGAACCCTGTTCGCAATTCCAACATCTGAGACTTATATATTTTTATACTTAGCAAAGTTTTAACCCACTTTTCATATTCTCTCAAACACAAACAACTTAGGCAATTTTCCAAGAATTCTTTCTTCTCCAACTCAATTGTAAGTCATTTTTAACTATCTTTCTTCAATCATTAAATTATTTAACATGTTTTCAACTTAAAATCAAAGATTTTCATGGGGGAAATTGGGTGTTTGGGGAAGTAGAACCTAGGTTTTAAAAAAAAGGTGATTTGGACCTCAATTTGAGGTCTGATTTCAAAATAAATTATATATTTGGGTTCGTGAGAGAATGGGTAATCGTGTTTTGGTGCGAACCTCGAGTTTTGACCATGTGGGCATGAGGGGCATTTTGGTTATTTTATATAGTTTTACGTATTAGCTTAGAATTTAATTGTAGAATCAGCTTCTTAGGATTGGTGTATTTTGTAACTGAATTGCCTTGTGCATGAGGTGTCGAGTGCGGACTTGTGCTAATTGTTGAAAATTCGGTTTTTCTTAAATTATTCCTTAGCATGTTTCCCTTCCCCCTTTATTGTAGATGCAAACTTAACCTGTTGTTAATCAGAAGAGCATGTTTAGTTGATTTGAATTGCCTATTTGCTTAAATTTCCTTGATTGCACTACGTGAAACATGTTAGGCTTTAAAATTACTTGTTGTCCTGATAGGAAATTCCATTTTTGAATATCATCTTGCTATTATTGCGTATTTACATTGGGACTACGAATGTGGAATTCCGGTAGCTCCCCCCCTGTCTGTTTACTTTTGGACTACACGTTAGATTTCTTGTAGATCTCCCTGCACATTTACTTCGGTTTTACATGTTAGATTCCCAGTAGATCCCCATGCACAGTTGCATAGAACTATGGGAATACACCCGGTAGATTCTCCCAGTATTGGGTATTTGCTTTTTGATAATTGGACTATGGGACGGTATCCCGAGAGATCCACTAGACAGTTGATGGAATGGACTACAAGACGGTATCGTGGGAGGTCCTCGTTGTTATTCTTGGTATTGACCGATTCTCACTTTCCGAGTTACTCTGTTTTTGTATAATTGTTATTTCCTTGTATAACCTATCTCTTTTTGTTGTGGTATTCATTATAGTGTCTTTTTCGTACTGTTGAAACTTCATATTACGTTTAACCTCAGTAGGGCCCTGGCCTTCCTCGTCGCTTCCTGACCGAGGTTAGGCTTGGCACTTATTGAGTACCGCTGTGGTGTACTCATGCCCCTTTATGTACATGTTTTTTACGTGTAGATCCAGGTGCCTCTAATCAGGCGTATCACCCTTGAGGCAGGGAGATTTATCAGGGACTTTGAGGTACATCTGCCGGGCCCGCAGACTGAGGAGTCTCTATCTTATTCCACCTTATAATATTTAGCCTTCTTTCTTACTATTGTTGCAGATATTCTAGAGTTAGAACATTGTACTACGTTTCTTTCAGCTTGTGTTCCCATAAATTTATGGGTTTTGGGATAGTGTTGTAGGATGCTGTGATGCTGAGTTGTATATGCCGAGCGGCATTTCTTACACTACTTTTCTTCTAGTTGATCATTTTTGATTATTATTTCACAAGTTAGTTATTTTTAAGCATTTTTTGCTTACCTAGTCGTAGAGACTAAGTGTTGTGACAACATGTTCACGGAGGGCGAGATGGGGTTTTGACAGAAATAACCAAGAAATATCTCAGTCCGAAAATTGATACGGTCCATGACCCTACAATATGATCGTCATTAGGAAACTCTACCACTTAGCTTGAAGCCATAGATCACCTTATCGGCACCCCATTATATCATATCTGCAAAGCATGCCCCGATCCCATAGTACGATTTAGCTGAATAATTTAAAACTCATGCAATTCTAGTCAAAGAATGATAATAGGCTAAATCTATGTACTTTGGCAATTATTTATGCTCCTATGTTTCAATGTCATAATATAGTTTAATGATGAAAAATGGGCTCTAATTGTGAATTTTACATGTTTCAGGACGAGGAGCTTACATGAGGCCTAAAAGTTGTGATTGGAGCCACATTGGAACAAGAAAGACCCCTCGGAGCTGAGTACGCGCGAAGACTAGATAGAGAATTGAAGAAATAAAGGTCTGGACTAGCGCGATCGCGCTTGTCTAGACAATTGAAGCAAAATATTAGGAAACTAGCGCGGCCTATAGCGCGCTCACTATCATGGCCGCGCTAGTTCCAGTTCCAAAAATAAAAGTTTTAGGGCTAACATTGGAAATCTGGGGGTAAATTCACTTAACGTATATTAATTCAAGTTCGCCCAAGGATCAAGTATCAAGGTTTTTCATTGTTTTGTTCAAGAAAAAGAGATGCAAGAGGCAACGAAGAGATTTCTACATCAAGTTCTTCTTTTCTTCCTTTTGTTTTTACTCTTTGTGATGAAATTGAGTACTATTTATATGAACACCATTATAAGTGGCTAAAAACTATTATTCTAGGGTTGTGGGTGAAACATGAATGTTGTTGTTTGAAGTTTAACTTGACGAAGTTTATTTTATCATATTTGGTTGTTTATTTAATTCCACTTTTAATTATTTTTCTGCTTAGCTAATAGGAAAATACTATCTACGAATCTAGAGTTGAACTCGAAAGTGGAATGTCTAGATTGCATATAGAAATAATAGAGCACGTTCTTGAACTCGGGCATTGGGGGGGGGGGGAATTCGCAATTAGGATAGATATATACCTAATTGCCTTGCTTGGTTGAAATACAGGAATTATAAATGCATTCTTGTTAATCTTAATTCCATAGACATATAGATATTAAGTTGGCTTGAATAGGCGAATAAGGACTCAGCATATTCTTATGAGAATATCAACCCTGTCAATGAACAATCCGGATAAATAATTTGTCATTTTGAGCCAAGAACACAACATGATTGTTATCTAGCCCATGACCCTGGAATATTCTCCCCAACTGATTGTTATTCCAAGTTATTACTCATTTAGTTGATTTTTCTAGTTATTGCATTATTTGATATTTTTAGGTAGTAGATCCTTCAATTGTTTAGTTTATGATAAATCCCTTGAATCGATTAGTTAATTGAGTTTGAATAAGTCAATTGTTAATCATAAGTCTTTGCGGGAATGATACTCTACTCACTACTTTATTACTTGACCATTACGTGCACTTGCGTGAGTGTCTTTGGTCACAACATAGAACATGCCGAAGACTCTGCCAAGCGTTTACCCATCATTGCAATAGTCAAACAACTTCCCCAAATGCTCTGAAATTATCATATATGCACTCCACCAAATGGAAACCTCACACGAGACACACGATCCAAACTTATCATGTAGGAGATGGCCCACTAGTTATACTCAAATCGACGCGTTGCATGAACCTGCCTTAGTCATAATAGCAAGGCCACCAATCAATCCACCCTTGTGCTTACTAATCAGATATATGAACCCGCCTCATACCATAAATGAACAATTAAAAGATTTAACACTTCATATGCTTCAAAGGCTAAACAACATATCGTAATCTATCTAGAGCATCACCAATTATTGGCATATAAAAAATATTGAGTGCACAACACCACATCTGAGTGATGGGGATGAGTCAAAGTCAGAGATTTCAAGCTGAAACAAGGCCGCACGATAAGGATAGAAGAAAGGAAATTTTTTTCTAAATGCTATGTACCCTCCCGAAGATAGGTGTGGATGTCATTATACCGATCCGCAGAACTCTACTAGACAGTTGCTCATGATTTGTAGAACCTACAAACTTAATGATCTAATACCACCTTGTCACAATAAAAAACTATTAGTCATTATGGCACCTAGATCGATCCGCTATGTAAGTCAACTAACAGAAAATACAACTTAACTGAGAGTGTAAGAAAATTGAGGATAGATAACTGAACATTTACAAATTTATCCAAGACCTGGTAGTGCGACTCATGAGCTTCTATGTCTTGGGATTTAAAAAGCTAGTATGAATAAATACACGTTCTGCTTGAAAGATACATAATAAGAACATTGAAATCTAAGCTTCCAAGGACAAGAGGTAGCTATTCCCGGAATGCACGAACACCTTTTGAATCAGCACCCGACATTCACCAGCAACTCTACTCCATATATCTGTAAACATCGTGCAGAAGTATAGTATCAGTACAACCGACCCATGTACTGTTAAGTATTTTGTCTAACTTTGTCGAAGTAATGACGAGGCTTTTTGATAAAAAGATGCTTATTTTATAACCTGTATGTTAGATTAACAGTAGAAGCAATTCAAAGCATAATAGATAAAAGTATCTTATACAACTCTACGAGACAATCAACAATTATTAAAAGGATTCACGGTAGTAGATTTACAATCTTTCCTGGTATAATAAGTATATCTAAGATATCACGTCAAATGGCACGGTAACACCCTTCGTGCTTCTATTTCTGCCTCACCGTATATATACACATATTTTTTGTGATAAATCAATTAGCATGGAAACACCCTTCTTGTGTTCAATTCATCCTCCCAAATATATGATTAATAGAACCAACTAGATGACAGAAATATCGATAATAATAATAATTCTAAAGTAGGAAATATGCACATACAACAATGGACATGATACACATATCAGCAACAGTAAAAGACTAAGCGGAAGGCACGTGAGTAATATCAACTTCTATTAACTAGCATATTGGAGACCTAAGTGGAAATATAAAAAATAAGACGGAAATACATGATCTTTACTAGTTGACAAATAAGGGAATGAATGGCTAGCATGGTGGAAGGCTTATACTAAAGTGTAAAAGGATAGATACAACATGAGTATAATTATAAAAGCAAGAAATATTTGCAAGTAAAGCAAGAAAAAGACATGGACAGTGCAACAACAATTGGGATAGAAGTCAAGTACAACACAATAACAACAAGTCACACAAAATATGTAAAAACAACAATAACAACTCAAGGTAAGGGCCACGAGA
Source organism: Nicotiana benthamiana (assembly GCA_034376525.1). NCBI lineage: Eukaryota > Viridiplantae > Streptophyta > Magnoliopsida > Solanales > Solanaceae > Nicotiana > Nicotiana benthamiana. The sequence goes on along the minus strand of CM067337.1, from coordinate 88,483,740 downwards.
AACAGATATCACATTATAATGCATGTCCCTCATCCTCAGTTGGATGGAAATACGCTTCGTGCCATGACCTCACGATATTAAAAGCATAACAACATGAAGGAAACAACACAACATCACCTGTCGTGCTTTACACTCGTCCTCACATGATAATGAATATATAAAAATTAGTATAGCTTCACCCTTCGTGATTTACACTCTTCCTCATATGATAATGAATGTAAAAAGTGGCACAACATCACCCTTCGTGCTTTCACTCTTCCTCTAATGATAATTAATATGAAATGGCATGACATCACCCTTCGTGCTTTATACTTTTACTCACATGATAATGAATATGAAATGGAATGATATCACCCTTCGCTCTTTACACTCTTCATTACCAAACATATGAATATCAATAAAATGACAAGGCAAAAGGTATAAATAACATCGAGGAGAGTGTTCAACGAATGTTCTAAACAAATTCTCAATCACAACTTTACAAACAACAATTATTCAATGAATCCTCAAGTACCATATAATTCAAGTACTTTTACAAACTCCCATAATTCATCAACAACACAAGTATAGAATCTAGCATCTCAAATATCGGCTGGAGCAATGTATTAATGATCTTGCATAGAGATGATCGAATTAGACACATCAATGTATTCTTAGAATTTTCCTCAAATTTGATCAAGTTATATTTGGATAAGTTTTGATTCTAACATTTAATTCTATGTTCTCAATATCTAGAGGTTAAGTGAAGCAAGAAGGTCATGAAATTATACAAGCACAAACATAACATAATCCACTCCCTTAGCATGAATTATCCTGGCACATACATATACACTCGTCACCTTATATATGTATCACCCCCGCACGTAGAAAACAAAAACATATAGGGAAAAAAATTCCTTCAACAAGGTTAGGCAAAATACTCACCTCAAACAAGCCACTAATAATACCGAGCAAGCGAAGCAATGCTGTAAAAATGCCATCACGTGCGTAGTGACCTCTGAATGGCTCAAAACTAGCCAAAAGTAACTCAAATATATCAAATAAATCCCAAGAAAATAATTCCAAATGATAAAGATCGAATCCTTAATCAAATCCCAACTCCAGCAAAAAATCACACCCTGGCCCACGCCTCGGAACCCGACAAAACTTACAAAATCCCGACAACTCATTTAATTATGAGTCCAAAAATAATAGTTTCACTCAATTCTAACTCAAATCAATGTTCAATATTTGGTAATAGTGCAGATTTTTAAATATGAAGCTAGTGGCAATTTCGTAGTTAATCTAAAAATCCGTCAACCCAATTCTTAATAAAATGACCATAAACTCCTCATACGATGTCCATTCGATAATTTTTTTTGCTATGGCGTTGTAATTACGATACATATCTAATGCTTCAATAACTATAAAAATTTGATCTCATTTGATAATGTAGTAAGACCATTTATGTTTGAAAAGACAACATTGAAACAAACAAATACGAGGGAAACACAACCCAAACCTATCAGAAACTCATCCAAACTACTCGAAACCATGTCCAAATATACCAAAAAGTACCATAACATAACAGAGACTTACTCGAGGCCTCAAAACACACAGAAAAACATCAAAACAATGAGTTTCACCTCAATCCAAAATCAATAAAATTCAAACTTCCAAAACCGATGCAGAAACCCATCAAATCCCGTCAGATTGAACTAAAATTTTACACACACAACACATTTGGAATTATGGGTGTGGGCCAACTTTTGAAATTAAAATTTGGTCCCGATGTCAAAAAGCCCACTCTTGGTCAAACTTTCCAAAATATCCGACTTTCACCATTTTGAGCCAAATACAACAATAGACCTTGAAATAACAATCCGGACATGCTCCTAAGTCCAAAATCACCCAACAGAGCTAATGTAAGCATCAAAGTTCCAATCCAAGGTCAAATACTAAAAATCCGAACTCTGTCAACTCTTTCAAATTTAAAGCTCCCTAGACCCCAATAGAGAATCATTATTCCAAATCAGTCTTGAATAACCTGGAAACCAAAATCGATGACTTACATAAGTAAAAATACGTCATTCGGGTCTACTCACGACCTTAAACTACCGAACAAAGTGCAAATGCTCAAAACAACCAGTCAAGTCATTACAGGTGGGATCAGGTTGCACACCTATATATATATATATATATATATATATATATATATATATATATATATATATATATATATATATATATATATATATATATATATATCTGTGTGTGTGTGTAACGACCCGGCCAATAATCTCATGAGTTACCCCTCTGTTTTCCCCATTTTTGCTTCTTATTGCTTTGTCTATCAGGTTTGATATGTGATCGAGTTGGTTGGCTCAGGTTCGTAAAGGATTTGGTAAGGTTTGAGACACTTAGTCTCTTTTAAGAAAGCTTAAGTTGGAAAAGTCAACTAGATGTTGACTTATGTGTTAGAGGTCTTGGAAGTGAATTCTGATGGTTCAGATAGAATTAGGATGCATTTTGGGACGTAGGACCATGATCAGTGAGTTTTAGAGGTTCGGAGTAGATTTAGGCTTTAATTGGCGAAGTTGACATTTTGGCAATCTCTGGTTGGTTAGTGAGATTTTGATATTGGGGTCGGAATGAAATTTCAAGAGTTGCAGTAGTTCTGTTAAATCATTTGGGATATGTGTGAAAAATTTCAAGCCATTCGGACGTGGTTTGGTTGGGTTTTTATCAAAATCAAAATTCAGAAGATTTTGGAAACTTAAGCTTGAATACAACTTTTTTGGTTGATTCAGTGTTATTTGTGGTATTTTGAAGATTGGTATAAGTTTGAATAATGTTTTAGGATCTAATGGTGCTTTTGGTTAAGGTCCTGAGGGCATTGGAGGGTTTTTAGATGGTTGACGGAGAGTTTGAAATTTTGTTGAAGCTACAGATTTTTCTGCTTCTGGTATATTTGCACCTGCGAATTAGGGACTACAGGTGCGATCTTGCAAATACGTGGAAGGGAGTCGTAGAAGAGGAATGGAGCTAGGGAGGTAGGAAAACCACATAAGCGGTTAGGGGACCGTACCTGCGATGGCGCAGGTGCGGCTGGTGCAGCGCAGATGTGGATCGGGGCAGAATATGTCAAAACCACAAAAGCGGTTCTTTGGTCACAAATGTGGTACCGCAGAAGCTGTAATATTGCCGTAGATATGAAATGCCTAGTCCAGAAGGAATAAATTGCTACTTTCGTGATTTTAGATGTTTTCACCATTTTTGACTCGGCCTTGGAGCTTTTTGGACGATTTTGAAGAGAGTTTCAATGGAACTTCGTTGAAGTAAGGATTTTGGACCTAAAACCCATTCCTATAGTATTATTTCGCGGATTAATGCTATAATGGTTAAATTTGGGGGAAACTAGGGCTTAGAAGCTTAGACCTTTGATTGAGGATTTGAAGGACAATTGGTGGTCGGATTTCAGAAGTTTTGAGATGTATGAACTCGTGGGGAGAATAGGAATCTATTGATGTTACTTCTATCGAATTCCAAGACGTGTGCCTGAGGGATGGGTCTTGGTAATTTCAGGATTTATGTTGTAAATTGCATATTTTCGTTTGGGCTTCGTTCCCTTAGCATATTTTGATGTCGTGGTTCTGATTTTGGATAGATTCGACGCGAGTGGAGGCCAATTCAAGGGGAAAGGAGTCGCGGGCTATAGATTTTACCAGGTTTATGTGAGTAATGATTGTAAATGATGTTCTGAGGGTATGAAACCCCAGATTGCACATCGTTTTATGACGTTGAGGTGACACACACGCTTGATGACGAGCGCGAGGTCATGCACTGTTGGGGATTTTGACTTAGTCCAACCCAAATAACTATTTTACTGCATATTTGAATGTAATTTATTTGTTAATATCATGTTTTGGGCTGAACGCCATATTTGGGCCTTGTCCCAACTATTTGAACCCTTAGGGCATTTTTATTGATATTTCCTCACTGTTTTGACTTTATAATTGAAATCAGTCTTGCAATATTTTACTGTTTTTATAACTCAGTCATGTTTACTCTGTTTTAGTACATTAATGATATTTTTAAATGATATTTTGGCTGAGAATCATATTTTACTATTGCCCGAGTGGCTTTGAGGATGATGAGTGAGTAAGGACAAGGGCCTATGTTGTGAGGAAATACTGGTTATGATTATGAGGTCGAGAGCTTGAGAGATGTACACCACGAGGTGGCTTGTTGATTATGAGGCCGAGGGCCTAAGATTTATATGCCACGGGATGGCTTGTTTTTGCGCTTGGGCCGTAAGGGACCCCTCCAAGTGTCTCCACACCCCCAGTGAGCACGGGTAGGTATTATGATATGAGATGTAGCCCGAGGGGCTGGTGTTGTTTTGAAATATTGCCCGAGGGGCAAAATTGTTGATATTGCACCCAAGGGTCGAACCTTTAAGTGTTTATCTTTCTTATTTGTCTGCCAATTACATGTTTAATTGTTGAAAATGTATTTCCTGAGGTTTCAAACTGAACTTAAATGATTTTTCATTATAGCCTGTAATGTTCCTTATGTGTTTTTATATATGTCAGCCGTTTATTTATGATTTTTATTCAATGAGTTTGAGTACTCACTTTACTCCTTGAACCCTGTGTACAAATTCAGGCGCATCTAGTCCTGCTCCTGAGTGTTGATCTTTCCAAATCAGGTGGATCTGAAGATTCTCTAGGTAGCTGCCGGTGTTTGCAGCCTAGAGCTTCTTCCCTATCTTATTTCTCTTTGTTTTAATTTTGTATTAAACTCTGTATACTTTTCATTGTTATTCCGAATTTTTTGATGCTCATGACTAGTGACACCCCGATATCTGGCAGTGTTGGTTGTATTCTGCAAATTGTTTGGTATTTTCACTGCATAATCTTGGATTAATATTATGTTCAAACTTAAATTCTCATTGCGGACTTCTTAATACCAAAATGGGTAAGTTTCAACTGGCCTTATCTTCACGAGAGACACCATCACGATTGGGTCCGGGTTTAGGGTTGTGACAAGTTGGTATTAGAGCATAGGTTACATAGGTATCAAGAGTCATCAGCAGGTTTGGTAGAGTCTCGCGGATAAGTATGGAGATGTTTGTATTTATCCTCGAGACGCTACAGAACCTTTAGGAAAAACTTCATATTCATTAAATTCTTGTTGTGCGAATTTGTTGATCCAAGTACTTAATTTCTTTTATTCTATTCTCTCAAAGATGGTGAGGACACGCTCTACCCGTTAGGATGAATGACCCCCAGTACCACCACCTATGGCCACTAGAGGACAAGGACACGGTCGTAGTCACATTAGGGGCAGAGGTGTGGCTCACACAGCAGCTAGGGCAGCACCTGCATATCCACCAGTCGCCCTAGTTCAGGATAATGTCCCAGTTGTGGACGCTCCAGTAACACCGGCAGTATCCATTGTGATTTCGGGTCTTCAGGAGGTCTTGGATAAGATTTTATCGCTATGCACTGGCCTAGTTTAGGCAGTTTCAGTAACTACAATCGCAATTACTTCTAAGGCTGGGGAAGGAAATCAAACTCCCGTCACTCACACACCTGAGCAGGTCGTGCAAGGACTTCACACAGCGAGGGCACATACAACCCCGCTAGTTGTAGCTGCTCAAGTCTATGTAGCTCCTTCCATGCCAGAGGACGAGTAGCACAGGTTGGAGAGGTTTGGAAAACATTAGCCTCCAACTTTCAGCGGTGCAGGGAGCAAGGATGCCTAAGGTTTCTTAGACGGGTGTGTCGCACCTCCTTTTTTTTCGCGAAATTGTGTTTATGACTTTTTGGAGCACAACTCGTTCCCTTTTGGGAATTGGGTTTTTGATTGAAGAGTCGCCAACTAATGGTAGGATACCAAGAGGGTTTTGATTTAGAAAACCAGAGTTTGGGTAAGGGATAGAAATTATCTCGAGGGGAAGGTGTTAGGCACCCCTCAAGATCTACTAGTGTGGTACTCGGCCATGCTACAATTGTGACATTAATAACAAGTAAGCAAATAGAAGAGGGATTTTCACATACTATTACAAGTAAATTTTAAGCTTGAGGAAAATAAAGAAGCACAAATTTTAAGGGAATAGTATGAACAAAATAAAAAAAATTAAAAGAAAAGGGGGTCCTAGGTTTACAAACAATATGGATCACATCAATGCAATACCCGGTAATCACTCCTCAGAAGAGGGGTTACCCATGATATTAGGCACCTGTTATCATATCCATATCTACCCTTTCCCACCCATTATGGTATTAAGCGTTGAATAGTATCGTTACTTATTTCATGCTAGTACCCGCCCCAATCTTATCAGTCTCGGAGGCATTTGGGACTACTAGTCCTAAGGGGAAGGGAGATTTGTATTTTTAGAGTTTTAAAAGGATAAAATTCTAGGGGCGACAATCAAAACATATATGGAAGGTATGGGACAACACATAACAGTGAAAAAAACTCAACAATGCCTCCTTACTTAAAGAAACAAATTATTTAGCATGACATACAAATACTAGTTATGGTCTGAATTAAACTTAAAGCGTTAAGGCAGGCTGATCTATCACATATTTCTTAGATGAGAAGTCCGAATTAGGCCTCTATGGGTTGTAATTATCAAAGACTGATGCAATAAATTAATTACCTAATGTTGGCTTAGGTGAAACCTATAGGCATGATATCTAACAATGCTTACATTAATTTTAAAGACATCTTACTGATTAAAAAAGTAATATCTACAGATATTAAGCGACATTACAATTGATTTTAGACTTGTCGATGATCCAGATTCAGTTAATTACTCCTCTAGGCATGCTTTCTAAGAGTTGTTGGTTTTAAAACGATTATGAAAGTGGAGGATTCCTATAGACATGGTATCTGGAATGCAATTGATTATAATTTAACCTATTACCATTTGCCTAATGATAGATGTACATGCGGAAGTGCAAAAACCTATAATCATGATTTCTATATGCAGAGGTGCAGAAAAAGCCTACAGGCAGGATTTCTATATATTATGCAGAAGTGTAAAAAGTTATAGGCAGGATTTCTATATGATATCACAAACTATTGGCAGGATTTCTATATGAAATTAAGAAATTGTAGGCAGAATTTCTATATGAAATGCATAACTGCAATATCTTATATTCATGATCTCTATATATAATGTATAAGTGCAGTATGCTGTGATTGCAGAAATAAATACTTAAGATCATGATGTCTACCCATATGCATACATGAGTGACTCTCCTCTTTTTACTAAAACCTCATAAGTTATTGCAAAATATTACAGACCAGAATGAATCAAGAAAAAGTAAAATTATATAAAAAATTTAAACTACAACCAAGGAGCCTAATTCAGACTCAAGGTCTAACAATATGGGATGAACAAACTTGCAGGATCAGATTTCCAAAGCCTTTCTTTTATTTGGGATCTGTCAGAGTTCCCTAAGAGTCTCAGGTGAACTCCACGTAGTGCTTACACCCTAAATATATTGCAGAATTAAGCAAAGTGTAGTGTAGAAGTGCCATCCCTCAAATGTCCAAGTACAGAGGGAACTCAAGGTCCCAAAGCAAGGATCGTAGGAGGTAGGTAGCGGGGAAGAGGGGCAGAACTTAGAATCTAAGAGAAGGTGCAAGTGCATAGAAGGGCTTTAGGGAAGGCCATGGCAGGCTGGTGGTCATGCCCAGCTATTAGGAGTGCTGGCACACCCCTGCCCAGACTGGTAGCCATATTTATTGGGAGTTGGATCCATGAAGTATCAAGTCAAGACATGAGCAGCAATTTGGATACTGCATTGCCTGAGCCTTAACTCAAACACATAGAAGGGAGTATGGGTAGGGATTCGCAATAGGAACAGATGTAGGAAAAAGACATGTATAGTTAATATTTATCACTGAGCATGGATAGTAAAACAAAAAGGATTGCAGAAGCTGTACGTAAACATATAGGAACAATGGTTGAAATTAAATCAGAACATACCAGTTTCAGGAAATAAGAAGAGAAAAACAGAAGTCTTGTAAACCAAATTGAAACAAAATAGTTCAAGAGATCTCATAAGAGAAAAGCGTATTGTAATTTTAAAATTGGAGGTATAGGTGAATAAGTATTCAATTCGAAGTATGTCAAAGTGCAGGAGGGTAGTCCTCTTTTATAGTGTAGAAGGCAAGTAAAAGAACGGTACGAAAATAGTTCTGCAATCAATCACATAAAGTCTCCCTTTAGTTAAGGCATTCTGATTTCAAACGGGTAGAAGACAACTGAAGAACGAATTTGATTAAATCTATTCCAAAGTAACACCAGAAGGGTAAATACACAGGGTTTATTTAATGAAAAGTCCAATGCTACACGGTTTGTGAAAAATAAGGAAAGGGAATCAATAAAACAACAGTAAAAATCAAAATTTCAGGCTTTATTCGAATGAACCAAGTTAGGAAAAGGTAAAGGAGGTTTAATAAGAGAAAATTAGTAACAATCAGTCAAGCCCTATTAAAAGGAATCAATAGTTGGAAAAACCTTTTTTGAAAGAAGAATTTCTCACATATAAAGCACACAAATATAAAACAGGAGGGGGTTGTCATGCTGATTAGAAAAGATCATCATAGAAAAAGTTCAAAGTCATAAAAAAAGGTTCCAGTTCAATTTATTGACTCAAAACAATTCTGAGTATCCAGGGTTCCAAAGTAGAACCCTAACCCGAACACCAAATCAAACGTGCCAAAGAAAACCCCCAAATGTTAGGGTTTCAACTCGAATCAGACACAGAGATCAGAAGGCAAGCTATTGAAACTGACCCTTAGGTCTCTTTAGAGACTCATGAGAAACCAACGGATATGATAGAAAGTTTGAAGCAATAAAGTATAAAGTTGATTTAAAGAGCATAAAGAACATATTTAAGAAAACTCGGAAATTTAGCAAGTTCAGAAGAGAAGAAGGGTGATTTAAGCTTAAGAAACAGTGTGAGACATGCATAGAACTCAAACAAAAGTCTAGTAAAGCAAACAAATAGAATGAACCCAATTTGTTACAAGAAACAGATACAATGGAAGAATACTAGAAAGTATAACAAAAAACATGCAGGAAACACATAACAAATGTTAACATGCGAGCCAAATCTAGAGGCACAGTAGAGTACGAAGGTACAGAAGAGTAATGTGTAGTAGAATAAAAAAATAGAAGAACAACATATGCATGGTGGAGAAGAAAACACACGAGCATAATAAAGACAAACACATATAAGGGAATGAAAAGGAAGAATTAGAAAGATGTTTTGAAAACCTTTCAGAAACCCTAAATCGAAGAGAAGCAAGTTTTCTGAAAGAAACTTTTGGGGAAAACACTTTAAAAACCTTGTAGAACACAAATATAGCATAGATCTAAGAAAAACAAACAGAGAAAAATCTCGAATAGCTTAGGATTTAAGAGAAACCTTAGAAATGAGAAAGGTTTGGGAGAAAGTCCGATCCGGAGTCGGTTGAGTTAGAAATAGGCTCTAGTGCTTTGGATACACCGGAGTAGGCCAGAGAAGCCATAGAACTATAGATCTGAGAGGATCTAAAGGAGAAATATCGATGTCAATCTTCAGAGAACACTCAAGGTCTAATGGTAGAGGGGAGTGAATAAAGGCCATCTATGGTTTGAGAAGCCATGAATTCCGGTGGAGTAACAGTTGAAAAGGTGGAAGTCGACTAGGGTTCTTAAGAAGTTTGAGAGAGCTTGAGAGCCGATGGGATTCAAAGGAGGCTTAGAGATGGAAATGGGGGAATTAGGGTAGTCGTTTAGGTTTAATTATGGAAGGGTGAATAATGGTCGTTGATCTAGAATGATCAACGGCCTAGACTTAAGAGGGTAGGTGGGGAACCGGGTTGGGTCATTTGAATCAGGTTATGGGTTGGGTCAAAAGTGAAATTGGGTCGGTCCAGTTGAGGTTAGGATTGGGTCAATGTAAGGGCTAAAACTGAAATATAAATAGGCTGTAATTGAAATGAAATGAGGCTAAATGTTAAATAGATAGTTTTCCCCTTTATTTAATAAAAAATAATAAAAATAATTTTAGAAGCAAATTAAGAGTACTGAGCTAGTTAATTTAAAAAATACTAAAACACTTGTGTATGCTTATATATATATATATATATATATATATATATATATATATATATATATATATATATATATATATATATATATATATATATATATATATATATATATATATATATATATATATATATATATATATATATATATATATGTTGTTTTGAATGTATTTCGTATATGAAAAATGCATAAGGAAAAATTGGGTATCAATAGCTACCCCTCTTTACCTGGGAAGGATGAAAGAGTTGTCGGGGTAAAGATATGATGGCCAATTTGAATAAAATGGTTTGAAGAATTTGACCGAGCTCTGGTTCCTGAGCTGCCTACATATCCCTGGTTTTATAGGAATCAGGTCATATGTAGTTTGGAACCTATCGGCAGAATATGCCGATGGAGATTTTTTCAAGAACGGATGCGAAGGATGATCAGGATCCAGTAGGCTGTGGGAACTGGAGCGGGATCGCTCCTGCTGAGACGGCTGTTGCGAGCTGGTGTACCTGCAAATGAGCAATATGAGCATATATTGTGCATAAACTTAAACGTGATGCAGGTTTCCATTGGACCATGAATGCTGTCCTTAGACGGTTAACATGACGTCATCAGACCATGACATCATAGGCCATGAAGCATATAATAAAGTATTACAGGCTATGAAATGACGTTCTGGGGCTATGAGAATTATGCCTCTGAACCATGACGCCTTTGAATAATGATATGCAAGAGATAAGAGTGGGGTCATCAGGCCATGGCATGGCGTTCTCGGGCTATGAAAAGGGTGCCTCCGAACAATGATGCCTCTGGACAAGTTGGCGATCTTTCAGCTCATGAAAATGCAAAAGGTGGCGATCTTTCAGCCAATGTTGGATTTTAAAAGGTGGTGATATTTCAGCTTATAAAAATGCAAAAGGTGCTAATCATTCAGGCAATGCAAGGTATAAATGAAGTGGCGATCCTTCAGCCAATGCATGATTTTAAAAGGTGGTGATATTTCAGCCCATGCAATATATAAATGAAGTGGCGATCCAATACAGTATTTTAAAAGGTCGCAATATTTCAGCCCATGAAAGGTATAAATAAAGTGGCGATCTTTCAACCAATGCATGATTTTAAAAGGTGGCGATCTTTCAGCCAATGCAAAGTTTAAATAAAGACGGCGATATTTCTGCCATGCAAGAAAATAAAGTGGCGACATTTCAGCCATGCAGGATGGATGTAGAGCTTAACCTCGGAAGGTAGAAAGGTAGCCTTATGCAATGCAAAGAAATGCAGGATGGAGGTAAAGCTTAACCTCTAAAGGTAGAAAGGTAACCTTATGCAATGCAGAGAAATGTAAGACGTAGGTAGAGCTTAACCTCAAAAGGCAGAACTGTAGCCTTATGCAATTCAAAAATGCAGGTGGAGACAGAGCTTAGTCTCGGAAGGTAGAATGGTAGCCTTATTCCATGCAGAAAATGCATATGGAATAGAGCTTAGTATTGGAAGGTAGAATGGTAGCCTTATGCAATGCAAAAAATGTAGATGGAGATAGAGCTTAGTCTCGGATGGCAGAATGGTAGCCTTATGTAATGCAGAGAAGTGTAGGATGAAGGTAGAGCTTAATCTTGGAAGGCAGAAAGGTAGCCTTATGATGGAGGTAGAGCTTAATCTCGGAAGAAATAATGGTAGCCTTATGCAATGCAGAAAATGCATATGGAGACAGATCTTAGTCTCGGAAGGCAGAGTTGTAGCCATATGCAATGTAAATAATGCAGATGGAGATAGAGCTTACTCTTGGAAGGCAAAGTGGTAGCCTTATGCAATGCAGAAAATGTGAATGGAAGGCAGAATGGTAGCCTTATACAATGCAGAGAAGTGAAACACGAATAATACTAAAATCTCTTAGCTGATAGCTAATCGTGATATTGTGGCTATTGGGGATATCGTGTATCGAAAATAATTATAGATACGTGATGGTTCTAAGAGTTGTATTTCCGAAAACTGTGAGTTGATGATTTTGCGACTTGGGAGCTTACATGCAAAGAAAAATCGTGAATTTCCTAAAGGGGGAAGGTTAGTTTGTATCCCCATGAACTTTGCTTGCCCTGCTCGGCTCTGTTCTCAGTGATGTTATGTATTATTGGGGTCGTATTGCTAAACAAAGAAATTCTGATAATAGTCATGCTTGATTTAGTAAAAACATAACATAAATACATAATGGAGAATAGTTTTCTTTAGATGAACCGACGACTGCGGCACGGTTCAAGACATTACGACCTTTTACAGACTTTGAGCTCACTCCGAGACTGGAAGAAATAACCAGATATTTGGGGTTTCCATAATTCCTTTGAGACATCACTATTTGATTGTGCATAGGGCAGTCGCCGTACACAAAATTTTGGACTCATTGAAAATAAACAGGGGTTTCACAATCCAGATTCGACAACCGGTTTTTGTACTCCATAGTTTATATACCAAAGATATGGGCAAATAGGGGGGGGGGGGGGTTTAATGACCCTGAAAATAAACTTTGTAACAAGGGGAGCCGACTCAAATGGGAAGAACACAAGTGTTTCATATATATGGTATTCCTTTTGGGCCTTGTGGTATTTCCATGGAAAGACGGGAATATTGATATACGGATAGCATGGGTTGTCAGCACCTTAATCACTCAGGCCAAGAGCACCCTAGCACCCAAGATATTAGCTGAAATATTTCGTGCCCTCACAGCCTGTAAATCCGGAAGAGATTTCTTTGAAGGATGTAATTTGTTTTTACAGATTTGGATGGTTGAACACCTGTGCCATCGACCCCAATTCACGAGTTACGAGTCATCAGAAAAGAGCTGTATAAAGGAATTTTATACCAAAGTTGATGGGTTCAGATTACCAGAGGGGGTAATAGAATGGGTATCATATCTCTGGACCATAAGTGCAAATCAGATAGAGTTGACGTTTGGGTAGCTCCCTATTGATGAAATTATATACATGCCAACTACCAGCCCTCATATCCTTTTGACGGGTATCACGAGCATTCAACCCTATGCTTCATACAAGGTGCTGGTATAGTTAGGGAGTTGCCAAATGGTTCCCAGGGATGAAGACATTAGCTACCACGTGGTTGAAATTTCTCCCAATGGCCAGTTTCACGAAGCAACAGTCCTCCAGATTTGGAGTGAATGTCAGTACTTGACGGCAAACACTCAAATACGAGAGATTTCTAAAGGCGAGGTTGCTCCAGGGTACCTGTCTTGGTATAAAAAGGAAGGAGAATTCGGAAAGCCAGCTAAGAGGCCACATCTTCAGGAGTTTGCTGAGGCGTCATAAGAACAATGGAATCGTTTCGCCAATCAAAACGAATACAGGGCCACAATTGGAATGTTGGAAATACAAATCAAAGATATTCAATTCGATAATGGTTTGCAAGCCGCGACAGAACAAGGGGGAAAAGAAAAGGCTGGCTAAATAAAATGAAGCTTTGCGAGCCCAAATTCAGAGAATGAATATTGCCGCGAGAATCCCACTAGAAGTGCGAAGGATGAAAGGCTCATAGACAATCTTAGGCAAATAGTAGGAGAATATGGTTTTCAATTGAACAAAACATAGGGTGAGGTGTTCATGGCCAGAAGACAATCGGCCAAAAATGCAGAGGAGCGAGAACACATGATTGAACAATTAAAATAACAGTATGATAACTAGGTTGTGGGGTTGAAGAAGAGGTCATCATGGTTGAACACAAAATGGTCAAGCAAGCGAAAGACTTCAAGGCTAAAAAGAGAGTATTATTACACAATAATAGCCTAGTTGGAGAGAGATTTGCAACAATTCCAAGAACTGAATTATGTAGCCGAACAATCTTTAGAGGCCAGATCCCATCAGATTGGGCAATTGTTGCAAGAAAAGGGTGCTATACGAGAGAGGGTACGGAAGATCGCTGATTACATCACCGTGAAGTGTAGCCATTGTGAAGATATGACAAGATCTATGTTCTTTGTCATCGACATGACCTTTGTTCTTTGATGAAAGACCTCCACGATCTCCAAGGGGATTTAGCACACAGGCCTGCGACGATACCAAATGATGTCCCACAGGCCCTAGGAGCATTAGAGGCTTTAATGTATTCATGATTTTCAAATTTGTTGGTCATTTGTGAAGTCTGTATTTTCTTTTATTTGAGTTTGTAGTAGGTTGTAATGTCAGTTGTTTCCATTTTAAGTCAGAGTCTGTTGTCTTCGGTTGAGTCGGAGTCCGTTAGTTTCTTGTAGTAGTTGTAATCAAGTGGATTACTTTATGAAAATTGAAAAACTTCCAAAATATTTTCTGTATTTGTTCATCAGAACTACACTCGGTCTGATTCATGCGGGGTCATGATACCTAGGCAATATCCATATGATTCGACTATAACCAAATTAAAGAAAAGAAAGGGAAAGAGAAAAATAGAAAGAAAAAGAAAGAATAAGAGAGAGAGGAAATCATGAGAGAAATAACGGCAAAATAAAGGAGAGAATAATAAATCACAAAAGAAGGTAGGCAAAAACAAGTTGAGCTAGAGAAAAAGGGAAGAACAAAAGTGGCATTAGATAAAATTCGGGATGACACAAGCAGCCAATCCATGTCTATAATAGAAACCGGTAACTGAGTAGGTGCATTCCTCCCTGAATATATGGCTACATATATGTTGAAACCTAACCGCTAAGAAGTTTGATGTTGTTCTCCAGTTCAGATAGGTGGTTAGTTTTGCGGTATTCTGGCAACCCACTCTTATAACATTCGGTCCAAAAGCAAGCCGATTATGGCCAATCAAGAAACCGATGCAAGTATCATTGATCCCTCGAAAGAGGTGAAAGAGCTGGATGTTAATGAAATGAAAGAGGAGATGTAAAAACTGAAGCATCAGATGGCCAAAATGTATCAGGCATGGATGAGAGGGCAACCACTACCAGCTTATCCTGTTAACCGACCTTCATCCCACCATTAGCGTAGTCACATGACCACCCTACCACTGATCCACCCCCAAGCTTCCCCATCTACCCACAATACCAGGGTACAACTTCTCACCCCCAGTTCAACCACCAAAAGTTGTTCCTCACCCTCCTCCACCAGTTGCTCCCATTTATGTGGCACCTCCTACCTCTACACTCCACAAATCATCCAGTGAGCCTTTGCTCCAAGATCATGACAACCAACATTACCCACTAGAACCCGCTTACAAAGACAACGAAACCTACTCTTACTCTCCCCATTTTGAAATACTTGTTGAGTCTCAAAAACCTGTCAAAAACTCAGAGCAAGAGAAGGTACTCAGGAAAGTCAAAAGTCTAGAGAAATCATTCAGAGATATGTGAGGATTGGGTGGCCAAGTGAGTGTGGCATACACAGACCTTTGTTTATTCCCAGATGTATAATTGCCTCCAGGCTTTAAGATGCCCAAGTTTGACTTATTTGATGGACATGGTGATCCAGTGGCATATTTATGTGGTTTCTGCAGCAAAATGAGAGGGGCAGGCGGAAAGGATGAATTGTTGATGGAATACTTCAGTCAAAGTTTGAGCGGCTCATTGTTGAAATGGTACACCCAACAGGATCATGCCCGATGGTACACGTGGGACGATCTAGCACAAGGATTATCTTGCTATTTTCAGTACAATCTTGAAATTATCCTGGATTTCTTATCTTATACGACACTCAAAAAAAGGCACAATTAGAGCTTCAGAGAGTATGGCTTCAATTGGAGGGAGCAGGCAACAAGAGTCGACCCCTCAATGAAGGAGAGTGAAATGGTAGATTATTTCTTACAAGCTTTGGAGCCTACATATTTTGGTCACTTGGTATCGGTAGTGGGTAAATCTTTCAATAAGGTAGTGAAAATGGGGAGTGTGGTTGAAGTGGGGATCAAATCCAACAAGATCATGAGTTATACTGCTATAAAAGCAACCATCTAGGCTATCCAAAGCGAGTCCGGGGGAGAAATTAGAAAGAATAAAAAGGAAGAGGTAGCGACGGTTGACTCAGGAACATGGTTTGGGCCTCAAGGACCATCCCATTACAACCAACCCTGACCTTACCACCAAACCTATCCCCACACCCCATATAGCCTATTAAAATATTACTATCCACTTCTCGATCCCCGTTTTGCCATCTATCATGCATAAACATATACTCAACCTCCCACCCGCGCACAATAACATGCGCCAACCCCACTATATAATTAGCCAGCTCCACAAAATAACTACCCTCCAAGAGCCTACTAACAACCCTTGAGACCACCTTTCCGGGCCAACCAAGTTTTAAATATTGAGAGAATGCAGAAGAAGAAAACTTTCACTCCACTGGGAAAGTCATACACCAGCTTATTCCAAAGATTGAGACAGTTAGATATGTTACGGCCGATTGAAGAAAAATTGCCAAACCCTTCTCCAATAAATCTGGACTATTCTATTAGTTGTGAGTATTGTTTTGGAGACCTGGGGCATGACACAGAGAAATGTTGGCATCTGAAGTGTACTATTCAAGAACTCATCGATTCGCATCGAATTGAGGTGCAAGCTCCAGAAGCACCCAATATTAATCAAAACCCGTTGCCTGATCATCGAGAGACAAATATGATTGAGATAGTGAACAAAGAGGGGGGGGACCTAAAAAGCCTTCGCAAACTTTCATGATGAGCTGAGCCAGTGAGCGGAAGGAGGTAAAGAATTTAACAAGCGAAATGTTGACGCTTAAATTGGGTGGGGCAAGTAGTGAGCATGTTGTTGTAGTCAAGAAGTAATCCCAAAAGACGGGATGGTGAAACAAGAAAATGCAAAAGTGGTTGTATCGGGGTAGCAAGTAAGCTTGTGGTTGTCGTGGAAGGTGCCCGCACAGAGCATGTCATTATCAAACCTGTAACTCAGCTACCGATAATCAGAAGCAAGGTAGTACCTTGGAACTATGACCAAGTAGCAGTGACTTACAAAGGGAAGGAGGTTAGAGAAAAAGTTTGCGAGGTCCATGGATTGAACCGTTCTGGGAGGTGCTTTGCCCCCGAGGAATTGAGAAAATCAAAAGAAACCAAGGATAGCTCAGCAGTGGTAAAGAAAACCGTGAGTCAAGAGGAAGTAGAAGAGTTTTTGATGAAGATGAAAATACAGGATTATTCCATTGTGGGACAACTTAGAAAGACGCGTGCTCAAATCTCATTGTTATCATTATGGATTTATTCGGACGAGCACCGTCGAGCATTAATGAAGATCCTGAATGAGGCCCATGTTCCTGATAAAATCACAGTCAATAACTTGGAGAAGATAGCCACAAAGATTTTTGAGGTGAACAAAGTCACTTTTTGAATTGCCCATAGAAGGCATAGAGCATAATAGAACTCTATCTCACATTAAAGTGCGAGGATTCTGTGGTCACTCGAGTGTTGGTTGATAATGGTTCACGCGCAAATATTTTTTTCCTATCTTCACATTGAACAAGTTGAAAGTGGATGATGCAAGAATCTATAAGAACAACATTTGTGTGCGATGGTTTGATGGCGGAGGAAAAGAGTTGGTCAATGACATAGTGCTCGAATTGGCAATCGAACCAGTTGATTTTACCATGGAATTCCATGTGCTTGATGTGGCTGTTTCTTACAACCTGATGTTGGGATGACCTTGGATCTATGCTGCTAGAGCAGTCCCCTATACTTTGCATCAAATGGTGAAATTTGAATTGGATTGACAAGAAATAGTTGTGCATGGCGAGGATCATATGTATGCTCAGATTGATGCTATCGTACCATTCATTGAGGCGGATGGTGATAGGGGGCTCTGGGTGTATCAGATTCATGATTCGGTAGCTGTAAGAAAAATGCCAGAGGGAGAGTGTGTTCCAATGCCGAAGTTAGCCGCCGCATCAGTCATAGTGGGTATGGAAATGTTAAAGAATGGGGTTGTTCTAGGAAAATGTTTGGGGGCATCGCTTCATGGTATCACACAACCAGTATTCCTCTCAAAAAACATAGAAACCTTTGGTTTAGAATTCAAGCCTACAAACATACATATAAAGAGACCCAGAAAAATGAAGCAGAGAGCATGGGTCCTCCTCAAGCCCGTGCCGCGATTATTCAAATCATATGTGAAGCCTGGCCGCAAAAATCACCCAATAACAAGTACTAGTTCTATGGTCGATCCTGATAAGGAGTTACTTGAAAGGTTTGAAAGGTTGTTTGAAGATGTGACTATGGTAGAAGCTTGAAAGGGCTTTAGCAAGGCAGGCGTGCAATTTGTTGGGCCCTGTGCAAAAGTCAAAAATTGGAAAGCTACTCCTCTCTCGACCAAGAAGGAGTCTTTGTAGTTCGCATTGATTTTTCTTTCAAATTTCTCTAGATTATTCCAGGGTTGTAATTCAAAGTATATGTTCCGTCCATTTCGATGTGTAAAACCTTGTTATACTTCGATTTCAATTAATGCAATTTCCCTTTTCCATCAGTACTGATAGTTTTCATTTTCTTTTCCTTCTTGTATAGTTATTTTTATGCTGGATCCAATGATATGATATGAATAAGGGCTCTTTGGCCTAGTCTTGAAAGTCGGTCTTATTCAGAAGTGATAATTCAGGAGATAGAATCTGAGAATGAACCAGAATATGATGAGGAAAGGGCGATTGAGGAAATTAGTAAGGAGCGGAGCTATTTTGAGGAAAAACCCAAGCCAAATTTGATTGATACAAAAGCAGCCAATCTAGGGGACCCAGATAACATTAGAGAAACAACAATAAGTGTCCATCTTGAACGGCAACTTAGGGAAGAAATAATCGAAGCACTTCTTAAATACAAAGATGTTTTTGCATGGTCCTATGACGATATGCCAAGGTTGAGCACTGACTTAGTGGTTCACAAATTGCCCAATGACCCAACCTGTCCTCCTGTCAAACAAATGTTGAGGAAGTTTAAAACTGATGTGAGCGTAAAGATCAAAGAGGAAGTTACCAAGAAGTTTGAGGCACAGGTCATCTGAGTCACATGATTTCCCACCTGGTTAGCCATTGACGTGCATGTGCTGAATAAGGATGGTAAAATGTTACCTCAACAAAGCAAGTCCAAAGGACAACTTTCACTGCGAACATGAACATATTGATTGACAATTTTGCAAAGCATGAGATTTGTTCTTTCGTAGGGTTTTACGCAGGTTATCACCAGATTTTGATGGATAAGGAGGATGCGGAGAAGACAACATTTATCACACCATGGGGAACATATTGCAATCTTCGGTCTAAAGAATGCTGGGGCGACCTATATGAAGGCGATGACAACCATATTCCACGATATGATACATAAAGAGATTGAGGTCTATGTGGATGATATAATTATGAAATCCAGGAAGTAGGGTGATCATGTCAGGGATCTAAGAAAATTTTTCTAGAGGCTCCGCAGGTATATTCTCAAACTCAATCATACGAAATGCTTATTTGGTGTGCCATCAGGAAAGTTTTTTGGGTTCATACTCCAACACCGAGGCATTCAGCTAGACCCATGAAAGATCTAAGAAGTACAAGATTTGCCGCCTCCGAGGAATAAACAAAGATGATGAGTCTTTTGGGGAGATTGAGTTAAATCAATCCATTTATTGCCCCGCTCACAAAACTTTGCGAGCCTTTCTTTAAGCAATTGACAAAGGATGTTGCGGTCAAATGGACAAAGGAATGCCAGGAGGTTTTTGATAAAATAAAGAGTGTACCTGTCGAATCCACCGGTATTGGTCCCACAGGAACCGGAAAGGCTTTTGATCTTATATCTGACAGTCTTGTACAATTCATTTAGATATGTGCTAGGTTAGCACGATGTCCCTAGGAGGAAGGTGCAGGCCATATAATACATGAGCAAGAAATTCACAGCCTATGAGGTTAAGTATACTCATTTCGAAAGGACGTGCTGTGCCCTAACTTGGATTGCTTAGAAGTTGAAACACTACTTGTCATCGTATACTACTTACCTCATTTCATGCCCGGACCCATTGAAATACATCATTCAAAAGTCTATGCCCACGGGGAGGCTTACAAAATGGCAGATCATACTCACTGAATTCAACATTGTCTGTGTGACTAGGACTATAATAAAAGCACATGCATTCGCTGATCATATGGCCGAGAATCAGGTACACGAAGAATATGAATCTTTAAAGACATACTTCCCGGACAAGGAGGTAATGCATATTGATGAAATCGAACAAGGCCAAAAGCCATGATGGAAACTATTATTCGATGGGGACGCCAGCATGAAAGGCGTCGGGATAGGAGCGATACTCATTTCTAAAACAGTGCACCATTACCCCGTTACTGCTCAGCTCCGCTTCTACGACTCCAATAATATGGCAGAATATGAGGCATGTATTTTGGGTCTAAGGTTAGATATAGATATGAGAGTCCACCAATTCTTGGTCTTGGGAGACTCGAACCTTCTGATACACCATATTTAAGGGGAGTGGTAAACACGAGATTTGAAGCTCATAGCATACTGCAATGCTTGCATGATCTTTGTCAATGATTCCGATCATTAAAGTTCAAGCATATACCAAGAATCCACAATGAGGCTGCCGACGCCTTGGCTACCTTAGCATCAATGCTACACCATCCAGATAAAGCCTATGTTGACCCATTGCATATCAAAGTCCATGATCAACATGCCTACTATGATATGGTGGAGGAGGATCTTGATGGTGAGCCTTGGTTTCATGAAATCAAAGAATATATCAGGACAGGCGTGTACCTAGGACAAGCCACACGTGACAAAAAAGAATAATTCGTCGTTGGAGGGGTATTACACAAAAGAAAGCAGATTCTTGGGTTCTTCAAATGCATAGATGCTGGAAAGGCCACAAACATCATGGCCAAGGTACATTCTGGGGTTTGCAGACCGCATATGAGTGGGTATGTTTTGGCAAAGAAGATCCTCTGGGCATGTTATTATTGGCTCACCATGGAGCGAGATTGTATTAGATTCATGCACAAATGCCATCAATGTCAGGTGCATGGAGATTTGATTCACTCCCTACCGTTTGAGTTACATAAAATGTCTGCACCATGGACCTTCGTTGCCTAGGGCATGGATGTCATCGGGCCCATCGAGCCAGCAACTTTTAATAGACACAGATTCATCCTGGTTGCTATTGATTATTTTACCAAGTGGGTTAAAGCTAAAACCTTCAAGGTAGTGACCAAGAAAGCTGTGGTTGATCATCATTTGCCGGTTTAAAATTCCGAAGATAATCATCACTGAGAATGGAGTTCTCAACAGTCATTTGATGAAAAGGTATGTCAGCAATTTAAGATTACACATTGCAATTCCACCTGTACCGCCCCAAGGAGAATGAAGTAGTTGAGTCAGCCAATAAGAACATAAAGAAGCTACTCCAAAAAATGGTGGAAGGGTCCAGGCAATGGCATGGGAATCTACCTTATCGCACTACTATTCGAATTTCAGTAGGGGCAACTCCACATTTGTTGGTGTATGGCACAAAAGTAGTAATCCCAGCGGAAATTGAAATCCAGTCCCTTTGGATTATCGCCGGAGTAGAAATTGATGATGATGAATGGGTCAAAATCCAGCTAGAGCAATTGAGCTTAATTGATGAGAAAATATTAACATCAGTATGTCACGGCCATTTGTATCAATAGAGAATGGCCAAAGCATATAACAAGAAGGTTTGCCCAAGAAATCTTGAAGTGGGTCAGTTGGTATTGAAGCGTATCCTCCCTTACCAAGCATAGGCAAAAGGTAAGTTCACCCTAAATTGCAAAGGCCGTTCATCGTGTCAACAGTGTTGCCTAACGGGGCATTATATATAACAAATGTGGAAGGCAAGTATGTAGAAATGGCCATCAATTTCGATGCAGTCAAGAGATACTATGTATGATTGTCTTTGATTAAATCATATTTGTCCGTACTTGGCATATTTGTTTGTGCTTGGCATGTTTTAGAGATTGGAATGGCGAAGGCATTTTATTCGGATATCTAAACACTTTATCCTTTGTTAACCTTTTTGAGCTTCAATTGTTTTCTTGCATACCCCTGTTTCAGAATCATTAACAAAAGTAAGAAATGCAAGTGTGAGAAGTCAGTAAAAGGAAAAGAAAAGAAAAGGAAGGAATGAAAAGAAAGAGAAAAAGAGAAGAAAAAAGAAAAGAAAAGAAGAAGAAGAAAGAAAAGAAAAAGAGAAGGAAAGAATAAGAAAATAAAGAAAAAAACAGAAAAAACACAACAACAAAACAACAAAACAACAAAAGAAAAGGAAGAAACAAAATAAGGAATAAAAGAAAAGAGAAAATCACAACAACAAAGGAATTGGATGCACTACGCTTGACCTTATTCCTTTTAAAGGATATGTAGGCAGTCTCATGGTTTGGTCACATTAAAATAAAAATTCAAGGGTCCCCAAGCAATAAACTGGGGCAGAAGTTGTTGTTGTTGATGTAAAAAAATTTGATTCTGAAAGTTGTAATATTTTGAACCCATTTGAATTATCTTAAGAATTTAATACTCTTTCTTTCCATCCTTATCCAAAATCCTGCATTACGGTCCAAAGAAAGACTGTCCGATCAGTCTTTAAAAAATGCCAAGTCTAGCAAGAAGAGGTGATTCATACCCAGGGCAACACTCTAGTTCAAGAAAGAAAGGATGAAATGAGAGAGCCTTATCGGTGAAAACCCTCACGGGCACCGTAAGGCGACGAGAGTTGATAGAAATGAAAATGAGAGAGTCTTATTTGTGAAAACCCTCACGGGAACCATAAGGCGAAGGGAAGTTAGGAAATGAATAACGGGAAAAGGGCTGTTGGCAGAAATCTGATTGGTTAAAGAAATTGGGTTAAAAAAGGTCACAACAACAAAGTATGGCAATTGAAGGCAGATCGTTTGGACAGACTAGGTCGACTAAGCCGAAGTGCATATCATGATCATTGGAACCAGCTGTTCAACAGATAAGTTTCTCTTCTTTTCCCCTTGTTGCCAAATTCAAAATTCTTTTATTCTAAAACAAAAACAACTCTGAGTCATTGCATTTCATTTTCTTCCGGGTCTCCATTTCTTCTATGATGTCTCCGAAGTCATTTTGTTTAGGCAAGTAGGAGAGAAATTGCAAAGATTACTACAAGCTCCAAAATGGCAACGCACATGCCGGCCAAAACATAACAAAGGCAACAAAAGTTAAAATTGCAAGGGGAAGAATCAATGAAAGTTTCGCTAGTAAATTGACTCGATAATTTCAGGAAGGATGTAAGGATTTTTGAAAAAGGGTTAGTAGTGTAATAAAATGATGGGGAATAGAGCAGTCGGTTCATCTAAAAGCCATCGGGTTCAGGGGTCAGTCGAGCAAATCAGGTGGCTCATCGTCAGTGGGGGAAATTGGACACAACAGAACATGACACTGGGGAGGCCATCTTCAATAAGAATGCCACAGTCTAATTACCAAATTTCAAACTGACGAGATTTTCTTTGATTGAAACTGGGGCAGGAAATTCTAGGAGCCTTGGGGAAGTTCTCCATTGGAAAAAGCATGCACGTGGCAGTATGACTGTGAACCTTAGGACCCTCCTGGAAAATTCAATTTAAAACTCAAAAAATCACAAGATACAAGATCTGGCACAATTATTCCCCAATAGGAGTCATCAGGACCCTCATGAATAATGGGACGTAACTTTAACTTGTAATCCCCAGTAGAGATGACCGAGAGTAAAATTGGCATTTAGTTTGAAATTCTCAGGATCCTCCTGGACAATAGGATCTAACTTAAAAATTCTTAGAGATTTTGGTAACATGATTTAATTAATACTCACAAATTCGTCCAACACCAAACTGGGGCAAGAAGATTTCTTTTGTCTTGTTTATTTTGTTGTAATCGGGATCAAGAGAAAGCTGTGGAAAAGCAAATCCGCTAAAGTTTTTGGCAATCAGGCGCCCACCTGGAGAACAAGGGAATACAATTCAAGTTATTGGAAATTAGGCGCCCACCTAGATAACAAGGGAATGTAGTTCAAGTTTTTGCAATCAGGCGCCCACTTGGAGAATAAGGGAATATACTTCAAGTTTTTGACAATGAGGTGCCCACGTGGAGAACAAGGGAATACAGTTAAGGTTTAGGTAATCAGGCGCCCACCTGGAGAACAAGGGAATATAGTTCAAGTTTATGGCAATCAGGCACCCACCTGGAGAACAAGGGAATACGGTTTCAAGTTTTTGTAATCAGGCACCCACCTAGAGAACAAGGCAATACATTTTAGTTTCATTTCAAGTTTTGGTAATCAGGCGCCCACCTGGAGAACAACGGAATACGTTTCAGTTTTATTTTCATGTTTTTGATAATCAAGCGCCCACCTGGAGAACAAGGGAATACTTTTCAAGTTTTTGGTAATCAGGCGCCGACCTGAAGAACAAGGGAATACATTTCATGTTCTTTGTAATCAGGCACCCACTTGGAGAACAAGGGAATGCATTTCAAGTTTCGAGTTTTGGTGATTAGGCGTCCACCTGGAGAACAAGGGAATACATTTCAAGTTTCAAATTTTTGGTAATTAGACGCCCACCTAGAGAACAAGGGAATACATTTCAAGGTTCAAGTTTTTGGTAATCAGGCGCCCACCTGGAGAACAAGGGAATACATTTCAATTTTCGAGTTTTGGTAATCACGTTCCCACCTAGAGAACAAGGGAATACATTTCAAGTTTGCACATGAAGATATACAAGGCAACAAGGATCTAGAGCAAGTTTGAAGACACTGATAGGTTTTTGTAATTCGTAGGTCATAGCTTAGTCTAGCTTCTTTTAATTTTGCATGGTGTATTAAGGGGATGTATCAGCAGTAACATCAACAAAAACAATAGTGAGATCACATCTTCGGTAGTCCCAGCTACCAAACACTCTTGAACTACACTGACCTAATTCCTCTTTAGCCAAGGATATGTAGGCAATCTCTGAAGCAGGGTGCGGTCAAGCTTTTCAAAATGCTTCTCACGGAGTATTCAAATGTGCAAAAATCTCTCGTGTCCGTTCACATACCTTTGCACAAAAAATCTTTGTGTTTCCAGGCAAAGATGGGCAGATGTGAGCATATGATTTTTGTCCTACACGAATTACTTCTATAAATTCAAACAAAATCATTTCTTTTATTTATTTGCAATTTTTTGGATTTTGTGGCATTTTTTTGTTAATTGTTTGCATTTGTGTTTGTGCATTTTAATTAGTGAAAAATACAAAATATGTCGCATGTGCATTTGGAAGTTGATTTGACCATTTTTCAAGAATTAATTAGCAATTAGTCATTTTATAAAAAGGAAAAAATCAAAAATGTTTTAATTTGCTCTTTTAATTTTCATTATATTATTAGGTAATTTTGCTTTCATTTTAATTATTTTTCATAATAATTATACAGGATTTATTAGCATGTTATAGGTAAATTTGGGATTTGTAATTAATTTAGAATTTGTTGTAAATTTTTGAAAATGAAAAATGAAAGAAAAAATTAAAAAATAAAAAGAAATTTGAAAAGAAGAAGAAGAAGACTCAAATTAGGTCATTTGAACTAAACCTTAGCCCAAACGTAACCCTTAACCCGGTCTATCCCCTAATAAATCGAAAAGACGTCGTTTAAGCATGGTTTAATCTCAATCGTTTAAGCATGGTTTAATCTCAGCTGTCTAGGATCTTTCATCCAACAACTAAGAAGTGAGGTGTATATAGAATAAATATATCCAAACGACCCCCCATCCCCCAAAGCCCCGTCTCCAAACTCTCACACTAACCCTAGAGATCAGCCTGTCTCCGCCGCGACCACCGTGCACCGGCGGCAGGAAATCGTCTTCGCCGGCGGTGGAACTCCAAAAACCTCCAAAATTACACCGTTGATTCCCCTCCCTCCCCCTACCTAAATCTACAACCACCATCCCTCAAATCCCACCCCAACCCCTCGAATCTTAGCCAGAAATATGGGCTCCTTCGCCGTGTACGGCGGCCCTTGCCTTCCGACTGAACTAATAGAAGTTGGCTTGAGCTTGAATGAACGTATCTTAGAAAAAAGGTACCCTAGTCGCCCCGGTGGAATGCATTGAAGAAAGGAATCCATCTCTTTTAACCAACCCCTCTTACTAGATTGAGAAAAGGCGATCAAAATGGTTCCAAACCTCCATAGCAAGCTCACTCTTGATGAAGAGGTGATCAATACTTTATTTATCATGCTCCGAACAGCACAAGCATTTGCTTGCTAATCTTATACCTTTCGTCTGAATTTATCGATGGCGTAAATCTCTCCAGTCCACCCCAAATTTACACCTTAGATTCCCCATCACCTCCTCTATCACAATATCCAAACTATATCCCTAGAATCCCTCCCAAATGGCCCGAATTTCGGATCTAAATTGGGCCCCAAACCCTAATTCACCTAAGCACTCACCTCGAATCTCTCTCAAACATCAGAAATTTCAATTCTGGGTGGACAAGCATGAGCTTCCAAGGTGATTTAAGCCAAAACATGTGTCACTTCTCTGTTCTCAAGGGGGAAAAGTCATTTGACGCTTATTTTTGCAATTAAATTGGAGTAGACAGTCAAGTCGGAGCCACATATCATTCATTGCAGTAGGTATTTGCTTCATCCTGCCCTCTTTTAGCTTCCTTACATCTTTGATTTTTTCTACATTTTCTATTTTCTTTTCATCGGCAAATGAAAAGGTTTAGTTAGTCTTAATTTAGGATGTTAGATTTTGTTTCCTTTCCCTTGTAATTACACATGAATGTTAATTAGTTACTTTAGGGTAAAAATATTGCATTTGCCATCAGATTTAGTAGTTCTTCATTTAGGGTTTACTTTAATTGATTAACTTTTAAAACACCACATTCTAGTTCAGGGTCAATTATAACTTTCTTGGATTAATTCAACTCTATTTGTTTAAATAATTACGTTAGCACTAAGGTTTACTATTTAAATTTTGATGCCTAGTTTCTTTTCTTTGAGTTGTTGGTTCACCTCCGGGTTGGGCAAAAGTAGCCCGTTGTTTTCACTTGGGTCTTGGACCAATATGACCCATAGCCCTTTGAGTATGATGTAAATATTAGGGCACTTAGGGGTAGTTGTGGAATACATTGAGAGAATCTTTCAAGGAACATAAATGGGAAACTTGTAGTAGGGATCTGCTAGTAAATTTCAAGGTATAAATTAGGTATCAAGTCACAAAATGGGAGATTAAAATGCAAAACAAAACCTGGAAGGTGCCCTATTTGTTTGCCTATAAAGGCATTACACCCCTGCCCTGGAGAGAAGATTTTTATAGATTGGGGAGCCAATTTTAGATTTCTAAGCATTGAAAATCCTAACACGTCTAGGCAGCTAAAAACTTCAATAAACACTGTTCCATTAGAGTTTTTCCGGAGATACTGGAATTTTTCATTGTTAAAATCATCTTTGAATATTCAGAAGCTAACAAATGAGTTGAATCGTTTGAGTACCGGTTTGTTTTGGTCCAAATTGGGTTTTATCTATGATAATTGGTATCTATTGATATCACTTGGTTTCAAGCTTGGATTCAATTGGATTACTCTTGGTCATTTCTGGGCAATTCTGCTTGTTGAACATTATACCGGCTACTGATTTTGCACACTGACTTACATATATCAACTTCTTTTGTCCAATTCCATGTATCCCTGAATTTCTGTGAGATGACCTCCAAACATGAAGGATGTAATTGCTTGAAGTCATGCATAATGAATAATTTTTCCCTGTTAACATTTGACAATCGTTTTCTTTCCTCTGATTAAATTACTAAATTCAGTAATGTAGTGTAGTGATAATTATCCTAGTCTATTCTTTTTGCATAGTAGTAATATTCTAGACTTTGTCTTGTTCTTCAATTTGCTTGAAACTGGTAGATCGGTTAGTTTATTCGAACATCTAGAGACTGTGCATTTGGAGTGTTATGTAGAAATACTCAGTTTTTAATTTCATGTGATTTTATAATTGAAAGTTTCAGTAGTTTATGTCTAGTTCCAGTCCATGAACAAGTCCCGTAAAGGGTGCTAACTGAAGTTGAATTGTCGTTTTGGGCGATGAAATTTCAGAATTAAGTGTGTTAGTTCACCAGCATACATACGATTTGAATATGAGCGTGCGGCTTGAATATAAAGTTAACATGCGTTTGATTTGAGTGGAATTGAATTATTCATTTTGTTACAAAACGTTTTAAGTCCAGTTATGATTTAATGTCAATATTTTGAGGTCTAAATTAAAATAACTATTTGGCTTGGGTTCATTTACGGGCCAAAGCTTGAACATTTGTTTTGGATAAGATCTGGGCCTCATTTCTGCTTATGCACTTATGGGCCAAAGCAGTACCTTAGAAGAGGGGTTACCCGTGATATTAGCACACCGGTCATCATTTCAATATCTACCCTTTCTCACCCCATTAAGGCATTAAGCGCAGAATAATATCGTTACTTATTGCATGCTAGTACCTACCCCAATCGTATCAGTCCCAGTGGCATTCTGGGCTACTAGTCCTAAGGGGAAGGGAGATTTGGCTTTTCAGAGTTTTAAAAGGATAATATTCTAGGGGCGACAATCAAAACTTATAGGGCAGGTATGGGAGAACCATAGCAGTGAAAAAAACTCAAACATGCATCCTCACTTAAAGAAACAAATTGTTTAGCATGACTTACAAATACTGGTTATGCTCTGAATTAAATTTAAAGCGTTAAGGTAGGCTGATTTATCACATATTTCTTAGATGAGAAGTCCCAGTTAGGCCTCCCTTGATTGTAATTATCAAAGTCTGATGCAGATAATAAATTACCTAATAGTTGGCCTAGGTGAAACCTATTGGCATTATATCAAACAATGCCTACTTTGTATTAAAGATGACTTACTTATCAGAAAAATAATATCTATAGATATTAGGTGACATTACAACTGATTATAGATTCCCTGATCCAGATTAAGTTAATTACTTCTGTAGGCATGCTTTCTAAGCGTTGTTGGTTTTAAACAATTATGAAAGTGCAAGAGTCCCATAGACATGGTATCTAGAATGCAATTGATTATTATTTAACATATAACTGTTTGCCTAATAATAAATGTACATGCGAAAGTGCAGAAGACCTATAACCATGATCTCTATATGAAGAAGTGCAGAAAAAACCTACATGCAGAATTTCTATATGATATGCAGAAGTGCAAAAACTTATAGGTAGAATTTCTATATGATATGCAGAAGTACAGAAACATATAAGTAAGATTTCTATATGACATGAAAAAACTATAGGCAGGATTTCTATATGAGATCAAGGAACTGTAGGCATGATTTCTATATGAATTGCATAAGTGCAGAATCTTATAGTCAGGATGTCTATATGGAATGTATAAGTGCAGCAGGATGTGATTGCAGGAATATATGCTTAAGATCATGATGCCTACCCGTATGCATACATAAGTGACCCTCCCCTTGTTACTAAAACCGCATAAGTTATTACAAAATATTACATACTCGAATGAATCAAGAAAAAGTAAAATTACATCAGAAATTTGAACAACAACCAAAGAGCATAATTCAGACTCAAGGTCTAACAATATGAGATGAACTAACTTCAAGGATCAGATTTCCAAAGCCTTTCTCTTTTTTGGGATGTATCAGAGTTCCTTAAGAGTCTTAGTGGTCTCTGGGAGGTGCTTATACCCCAAATATATTACAGAATTAAGCAAAGTGCAGTGTGGAAGAGCCAACCCTCAAATGTCCAAGTTTAGAGGGAGCTCAAAGTACAAAGCAAGTCATAGGATGGGGAGGGGGGGGGGCAGAACATAGAATTTAAGAGAGAGTGCAAGTGCATAGAGTGGATTTAGGAAGACCATGGCAGGCTGGTGGTCATGCCCAGCAATTAGAAGTGTTAGCACACCCCTGCCCAGTATATTAGCCACATTTATTGATAGTTAGTATCCATTAAGGATCAAGTCCAGACATGAGCAACAATTTGAAAACTGCCATGCATGAACCTTCACTCAATCACATAGAAGGGAGTAGGGGGTAGGTATTGACAATAAGAACAGATGTAGAATAAGGACATGCATAGTTAATAATAATCATTGAGCATGGATAGTAAAGCAAATACGATTGCATAAGCTGTAAGTAAACATATTGGGATGATGTCTGAATTATGCTGCAAAAACCAGCTTATTTTGAGAAGTGCTTTTTTTTTTCAAAAGTGCTTTTATCAAAGGTACTTTTGGTGAGAAGTAGTTTGTGTTTGGCTAATTAGATTGAAATTAACTTCTGAGCAGCAATTAGTGTTTGGCCAAGCCGTAAAAACCTACTTCTAAGTGTATTTTTCTTAAAAGTTCTTCTCAAAAAAGTTCTTTTGAAGAGAAGCTACTTTTTCCTGCTTCTCCAAAACTGCTTCTGCTTCTCCTCAAAAGCACTTTTTTCCTTACAAAAGCATTGCCAAACACCTCAACTTTTGGCAAAAGAAAAAATAGCACTATTGGCCAAAAAGAAGCTTGGCCAAATAGGCTATAAATCAAAACATACCAGTTTCAGGATATTAGATGAGAAAAAGCGGAAGTCTTGTAAACCAAATTGCAAGCAAACAATCCAAGAGATTTCAGAAGAGAAAAGAGTATTGTAATTGTAATATTGGAGGTGTAGGTGTATAAGTATTAAATTCAAAGTGTGTTAAAGTGTAGGAGGGTAGTCCCCATTTATAGTGTAGAAGGAGAGTAAAAAAAGGTAAGAAAATAGTTCTACAATTTATCATATAAAGTCTCCCTTTAGTTAAGGGATTTTGATTTCAAATGAGTAGATGTCAAATAAGGAAATAATTTGATTAAATATTTTCCAAAGTAACACCAGAAGGGTAAATACACATGGTTTATTTAGGGAAAAATTCCAATGGTACATGGTTTGTGAAAAATAAGGAAAGGGAATCAATCAAACAGCCAGTAAAAATCAAAATTGCAGGCTTTGTTCGAATGAACCAAGTCAGGAAAAGGTAAAGGAGGCTCAAGTAGAGAAACTTAGTAACAATCAGTCAAGCCCTATTAAAAGGAAACAATAGATGGCAAAACCTTTTTTGAAAGAAGAATTTCTCATATATAAAGCACACAAATATCAAAGAAGAAAGGGTTGTCATGCTGATTAGAAAAGATCATCATAGAAAGAGTTTAGAGTTATAACAAAAGTTCTAGTTCAATTTATAGATTCAAAACGAGTCTGAGAGTCCAAGATTCTAAAGTAGAACCCTAACCCGAACAACAAATCAAACTTGCCAAAGAAAACCCCCAAATCCTAGGGTTTCAACTCGAATCATACACAGAGATGAGAAAGCAAGCCATTGAAACAGACCCTTAGGTCTCTTTTAGAGTCTCATGAGAAACCAATTGACATGATAGCAGGTTTGAAGCAACATAGTAAAAAGTTGATTTATAGAGCATACAGAACATGTTTAAGAAAATTCGATACATAAGCAAGTTCAGGAGAGAAGATGGGTGATATAAGCTTATGAAACAGTAGTGAGACATGCTTAGAACTCAAAAAAAAGTCTAGTAAAGTAAACAAAGTTAAAGAACCTAGCAAGAAACACATACAGTAAACAAATACAGGAATGTATAGCAAAGAACATGTAGGAAAACATATCAAATATTAACATGCAAGCCTAATCTAGAGGCACAAAAGAGTACGAAGGTACAGAAGAGTCATGTGTAGTAGAAAAAAACAAAAGAACAACATATGCGTGGTAGAAAAGAAAACACACGAGCATAATATAGAAAAACAAAAATAAGGAATACAAAAGGAAGAATCAGAAAGATGTTTTGAAAACCTTTCAGAAACCATAAATCGAAGTGAAGTAATTTTTTTGAAAGAAAATATTGGGGAAAATACTTTAAAAATCCAGTAGGACACAAATATAGCATATATATAAGAAAAAACAAACTGAGAAAAACCAATAGCATGGGATTTCAAAGAAACCTTAGAAATGAGAAAGGTTTGGAAGAAAGTCCAATCCAGAGTCGGTTGGGTTAGAAACAGGCTCTAGTGCTTTGGATATGGCGGAGCAGGCCAGAGAAGCCATAGAACTATATATCTGAGAGGATCTGAGGGAGATCCATTGAGGTCAGTATTCAAAGCTTCGAACACACAAGGTCTAATGGTGGGGGGGGGGTTGTGAGAATAGGCCATCCATGGCCTAAGATGCTATAGATTCCGACGGAGTAACGGTTGAAAAGGGTGGAAGTCGACTAAGGTTCCGAAGAACTTTGACAGAGTTTGAGAGACGATGAGATACAAAGGCGGTAAAGAGTTGGAAATGGGGGAATTATGGTAGTCGTTTAGATTTAGTTATGGAAGGGTGAATAATGGCCATTGATCATGAATGATCAACGGCCTAGATTTAAGAGGGTAGGTGGGGAACCAGGTTGGATCATTCGAATTGGGTTATTGGTTGGGTCAAAATTGAAATTGGGACTGGTCTAGATTGGTTTAGGGTTGGGTCAATTTAAAAACTAGAATTGAAATGTAAATAGACTGTAATTGAAATGGAATGAGGCTAAATGTTAAATAGCTAGTTTTTCCCTTTATTTTACAAAAAATAGTAAAAATGATTTTAAAAGCAAATTTGGAGTACTGAGCCAGTTAATAATATATAAATATTAATTTAAAAAATATTGGAACCAATTTTACAGTTATAAAATGCTATTAAATATAAGCAAATTGAAATTATATACAATTTGGCTTTAAAATAGCTAATAAATTCGTAAAAAATGTGCCAAAATTACCTTAACTATATATTTGTATATATATGAGAATAAAAATAAGTTATTCACCAAATTTATGATTTTGGAAATAATTATGAATTTTGTAAAATAGACAATAAATTGATTTAAAAAATCTTTAAAGAAAATTGAAAAAGATACTAAAACTCTTGGGTATTCTTATATCTGCAGAGTTATGTTGTTTTGAAAGTATTTTGTATGTGAAATATATAAAGGGAAAAATTGGGTATCAACAAGGTGTCAACGGATTCTTCTCACAACAAGTATTCTGGAGACCAGCGAGTTTGCTTTCACTACTTTTCTATTTTCTGGAGCTATTTTCATTTGGTGGGAGTCATTTGAGAGGTGTAGGCCTGTTGGGGTAGCACCCCTTACTTGGAAGGATTAGAAGGGAACGAACTTTGAGCTAGAAATGCAGTAAGTGATGACTAGCCCTGCTGAGAACTGTGAGAATGATGACCCATTGGTGCCCCACGATAACCTAGGCGAGCTGACTGAGCATGCCTAAAGTGACAACCTCTGTCGTACTGAAACTGACTTCTCGAAAGAGCACCACTATGATTGCCAGATCCTCGAGGCATCTTGGCCTCCCTCTCCTCTCGCTCGTGGTGACGGACTAACTCAATCTCTTGAGCAATGTCCACAACCTCCTCAAACGTAGCACTTTACACCCTTTCCCTGGTCATGAGAATTCGAAGCTAATAAGTGAGGCCATTAACAAACCTCCTAATCCTCCCATTCTCCGTCAGTTTAGGGCTCTTCTATGCTATTTGCATCATCTAGTTTTTTAGTACTAGGGGTTCCCTTCAGTCCCATTCTCCAACACCTGGGAGTCTCTATAAATGTAGAGAGATAGGTCATATATGGAGATAGTGACCTCGTCGCCTTGTAGGTTCATCCATGTAGAGGGGTCAGTCATCAGCTTTAACACCAGTTGCTTCATCATCACCCACCCACCTAGTTAGGGGTCGCCCTAGAGAGGGAGGTCGATCAGGTAGAAGTCAGGTCGGTTTCGATGCACTTCCAAATAGACCCGATGCTATTACTTCTGATACTGTTATCATAGGTATTTTTTCAATCTGCCACGGAGATCCCTTTGCATTATATTAACCCGATTCCAACTTTTCTTATGCGTCATCATACTTTGCTCGTTATTTGGGGTATGCCTCGTGAGTCTCTTACTTCAACAGTTTATGTATCTACTCCTATAGGCAATATTATTGTTGTAGTCCGTGTGTACCGGTCATGTATGTGACTATTGAGGGTTTGGAGACCCGAGTAAATATTTTTTTATTCTATATGGTGGATTTCGATGTTATTTTGGGTATGGATTGGTTATCTCTATGTCATGCTATTCTGGACTGTCATGCTGAGACAATCACATTGGCGATACGGGGTGTGCCATGGATTGAGTGGCGAGGTTTGTCTGATTATGTTCCCAATAGGGTAATTTCATTCTTGAAGGCCCAGCATATAGTTGGGAAGGGTTGTCATTGGTATCTAGCCTTTGTGAGCGATGTCGATGCTGAGACTCCAGTATCGATTCTATTCCAGTTGTGAGGGATTTTCTCAATGTGTTTCTTGCAGACTTTTTGGGCATGCCACAGTACATGGTTATTAATTTTGGTATTGACCTGGTGTTGGGAACTCATTCTATTTATATTCCACCGTATTGTATGGCACCGCTAGAGTTGAAGGAGTTACAGGAGCAGCTTCAGGAGCTCCTTAAAAAGGGGTTCATTCGGCCTAGTGTGTCGCCTTGGGGCGCGCTGGTTCTATTTGTGAAGAAGAAGGATGGCACTATGAGAATGTTCATTGATTATAGGCAATTGAACAAGGTAACAGTTAAGAATAAGTATCCTTTGCCTCGCATTGATGATTTATTTGACCAGCTTCAGGAAACGAGAGTGTTCTCCAAGATTGATCTTTGTTCAGGTTATCACAAGTTGAAGATCAGGGACTCAGATATTCTTTAGACAACTTTCCAGACAAAATATGGTCATTATGAGTTTTTGGTGATGTCTTTTAGGCTGACTAATTCCCCAACAACATTCATGCATTTGATGAACAACGTGTTCCGGCCGTAGCTCAATTCGTTTGTCATAGAATTCATTGATGATATTTTGGTATGCTCGCATAGCTAGGAGGACACGTGGAGAATTTGAGAGCTATGTTGTAAAAATTGAGGGAGGAGAATCTTTATGTAAAGTTTTCCAAGTGTGAGTTTATGCTCGGTTTAGTGGTATTCTTGGGGCACGTGGTATCTAGTTAGAATATTCAGTTTGATCTAAAGAGATAGCGGCGGTTTAGTGGTGGCCCAAACCGTCATCCACCACAGAAATTCACAGCTTTCTTAGTTTGGTGAGTTATTATCGTCGATTTGTTTGTGGATTCTCATTTATCGTATCACCCTTAACCAAGTTAACTCAAAATGGTGCTTCATTTGTATGGTCGGACGAGCGTGAGGAGAGCTTTCAGAAGCTTAAGACAGCCTTGACGACAACCCCAATCTTAGTTTTTCCATCAACTTTTGGTTCATATACTGTTTATTGTAATGCTTCGAGAGTTTGTATTGGTTGTGTATTAATGCAGGAAGGTAGAGTTATTACTTATGCTTATTAGCAGTTGAAGCTACATGAGAAGAACTACCATCTAGTTGTTTGAAGTTGGCTACCATAGTTCACGCGTTAAAGATTTGGACGCATTACTTGTATGGTGTGTCTTGTGAGGTGTTTATGGATCATCATAGCCTCCACCACCTTTTCAAGCAGAAGGATATCATGTTTGAGGTAGTGGAGATAGTTGGAGTTTCTAAACGATTATGATATCACTATCTTGTACCATCTAGGAAAGGCCAATTTTTGTGGTCGATGCCTTGAGCCGAAAGATGGTGAGTATGGGGAAGTTGGCATATATTCCAGTTGGGGAGATACCTCTTGCAGTTGATGTTCAGGCTTTGGCCAATCGGTTCGTGCGGTTTGATATTTTGGAGCCCAGTCGGGTATTGGCTTGTGTAATTTTTCAGTCTTCTTTTTATGATCGCATCAGAGAGAGCCTGTATGATGATCCTCATTTGCTTGTCCTTAAGGATAGAGTTTAGCACGATGATGCATGATATGTGAACATTGGTGATGATGGGGTGTTGAGGTTGTAGGGCAGGATATGTGTGCCCAATGTAGATGGGCTTCGGAAGTTGATTCTAGGGAAGGACCATAGCTCGCGGTATTCCATTCATCCGGGTGCTGCAAAGATGTATCAGGATTTGAGACAACATTATTGGTGGAGGAGAATAAAGAAAGACATTGTGGGGTTTGTAGCTCGGTTTCTAAAATGTCAGCATGTGACATATGAGAATTAGAGACTGGGTGGCTTGCTTCAGTGGATAGATATTCTAGAGTAGAAGTGGGAGTGGATAACTACAGACTTTGTGGTTGCACTTCCACGAACTTTGAAGAAGTTTGATGCTATTTGGGTGATTTCGGATCAGCCAACCAAGTCCGCGCACTCCATTCTAATATGTTCTACTTATTATTTAGAGTGGTTGCTGAAGATCTATATTTGGAAGATTGTTCATTTGCATGGTGTCCCAATTTCTATCATTTCAGATAGGGGCACTCAGTTCATTTTGCAGTTTTAGGGGTCTGTGCAGCGAAAGTTAGGTACTCAGGTTGAGTTGAGCATAGTTTTTCACCCTCAGACGGACGGGCCGTCCGAGCGCACTATTTAGATATTAGAAGACATGTTCTCTGCTTCTGTCATTGATTTCGTAGGGTTATGGGATCAGTTTTTACCGCTCGCA
Source organism: Nicotiana benthamiana (assembly GCA_034376525.1). Taxonomy (NCBI): domain Eukaryota; kingdom Viridiplantae; phylum Streptophyta; class Magnoliopsida; order Solanales; family Solanaceae; genus Nicotiana; species Nicotiana benthamiana. The sequence goes on along the minus strand of CM067337.1, from coordinate 88,447,108 downwards.
GAGTTTACTTAACAATAGTTACTACTCGAGTATTCAGATGGCTCCATATGAGGCTTTGTATGGGAGGCGGTGTAGATCTCCGTTTGGTTAATTTGATACGGGTAAGGCTAGGCTATTAGGGACAGACCTTGTGCAGGATGCTTTAGACAAGGTGAAGGTGATTCAGGAGAGGCTTTGTATAGTGCAGTTGAGACAAAAGAGTTATGCTGACAAGAAGGTTCGGGATATGTCCTACATGGTTGGTGAGAAGGTTCTCTTGAAGGTTTCACCCGTGAAAGGTATTATGAGATTTAGGAAGAAGGGTAAATTGACTCCTCAATTTATTGGGCCGTTTGAGGTTCTTCAGAGGATTGGGGAGGTGGCTTATGAGTTTGCTTTGCCACCCAACTTGTCGAGTGTGCATCCAGTATTTTATGTTTCTATGCTCCGAAAGTAAATCGGGGATCCATCTCATGTTGTAGATTTCAGCACGGTTAAGTTAGACGGTTATTTGACTTATGATGTTGAGCCAACAACTATTTTGGAGCGTCAGGTTTTGAAGTTTAGATCAAAGGAAATAACTTTAGTAAATGTGTAGGGGATAGGTCGGCCCGTGGAGGAGACTACTTGGGAGACCGAGCGGAATATGTAGAGCAGATATCCTCACCTGTTTGAGGCTTCGAGTATATTTCTTGACTCATTCGAGGACAACCGTTTGTTTAAGCTGGGGAGGATGTGATGACCCGGTAAGTCATCTCATGAGTTACCGCTCTATTTTCCATATTTATCCTTCTTATTGTTGTGTCTATCAGTTTGATATGTGATCGAGTTGCTTGGCTCAGGTTCTGAAAGGATTTGGTAAGGTTTGAGACACTTAGTCTTATTAAGAAAGCTTAAGTTAGAAAAGCTAAGTGGATGATAACTTATGTGTTAGAGGGCTCGGATGTGAGTTGTGATTGTTTGGATAGCTTGGGGAGGTGATTTAGTACTTAGGAGCATTATTAGAATGAGTTTTGGAGGTTCAGAGTAGATTTAGGCTTAAATTGGCGAAGTTGATGTTTTGGTGATTTCCGATTGGTAGATGAGATTTTGATATAGGGGTTGGAATGGATTACGAGAGTTTCAGTTGTTTCATTATATCATTTGGGATGTGCGAGAAAAATTTCAGTCCATTCAGACATGGTTTGGTTGTGTTTTTGATCAAAAGCAGAATTAGGGAGATTTTGGATACTTAGGCTTGAATGCGATGTGTTTTGGTTGATTCGGTATGTTTGAGGTGTTTTGAAGATTACTATAAGTTTGACTAAGATATTAGGATATGTTGGTGCTTTTTGTTGAGGTCCTCGGGGCATCAGAGTGTTTTCGGATGGTTGACGAAAAGTCTGAGATTTTGTTGAATCTGTAGTTTTTTCTGCTTCTGGTATTTTTGCACCTGCGGATTGGGGACTGCAGGTGCATTCTAGAAGATGCGTAGAAGGGATCCGCAGAAGTAGAATGGAGCTAGGGAGGTAGGAAAGCCGTAGAAGTGGTCAGTGCACCGCATCTGCGATGGCGCAAGTGCGGCTGGTTCATCACAGATATGGATCGGGGTAGAATAAGTGAAAACCACAGAAACGGTTCTTTGGCCGCAAATGCTGTACCACATAAGAGATAACATTGCCGCAGACGCAAAAATGCCTGTGCCAAAAGTATAAATTGTTTCTTTTGGATTCTTGAGCTATTTTCACCATTTTTGAGTCAGCCTTGGAGCTTTTTGGAAGATTTTCAAGAGGGATTTCAAGGGAACTTCATTAAGGTAAGGATTTTGGACCTAAAACTCGTTCCCATGGTATTATTTCATGGATTAGAGCTATAGTTAATGCAATTTAATGGTTAAATTTGGGGAAAAAATAAGGCTTAGAAACTTATACCTTTGATTGCAGATTTGGAGGACTATTGGTTGTTAAATTTCAGAGACATGTATGAATTCATGGGGAGATGAGCACTTATCGAATTATGAGATATGGGCCTAGGGGTCGGGGTTTGGTAATTCGGGATTTATGTTGTAAATTGCATATTTTTTGCTTGGCATATTTTGGCATCGTGGCTTTGATTCTGGATAGATTCGAAACGAGGGAAGGCTGATTCGAGGGGCAAAGGCGTCGCGAACTAGAGATTTGACCGGATTTAGGTGAGTAATGATTGTAAATGATGTTCTGAGGGTATGAAACCTTGGATTACAAATTGTTTTGCTATGTGTTTATCTTTCTTATTTGTCTGTCATTTACTTGTTTAAATGTTGAAAAAGCATTTCCTGAGGTTTCAAACTGAACTTAAATGATTTTTCATATCTCTACTGGATTAGTTCTTTCATTATAGCATGTAATGTGACTTACATATTTTCATATATCTTAGTCATTTTATATGATTATTACGCACTGAGTTGGAGTACTCATTTTACTCCCTGCACGTTGTGTGCAGATTCAAGCGCATGTGCTCTCGCTCCCAAGTGTTGATCTTTCTAGCTCAGGCGGATCCGAAGATTTTCTAGGTAGCTGCCGGCGTTCGCAGCCCGGACCTTCTTCCCTATCTTATTTCTACATGTTTTAGTTTTGTATAGAACTCTATAGACTTTTCTTGGTTATTTTGGATTTTAAGATGCTCATGACTAGTGACACCCCGGTATCGGACTATGTTGGGTTGTATTCAGCGAATTGTTTGGTATTTTCACTACTTACGCTTAAATTTATATCATGTTTAGACTTAACTTCTTATTGTTAATTGCTTAATACCGAAATGGGTAAGTGTCGACTGGCCTTGTCTGCACGAGAGGCACAATCACGATAGGGTCCGGGTTTAGGGTCGTGACATAATATATATATGTGTGTGTGTGTGTGTGTGTGTGTATGTCTATGTGTGTGTGTGTATGTATATATATATATCTATATTATATATATATATATATATATATATATCTATATTATATATATATATCTATATTATATATATATATATATTATATATATATTATATATATATATATAGTATATGTATGTATTAGTTACTATTGTTTATGTTATTACGGTGAAATAAAGGAGGATTATGTGTTGTACGGTGGGATCGAGTTGCACTCCGCTATAACCTATATATTTATATTTCCTTGAGCTATGTTGGTTTTCAGTATTTTCATTTGAAACTCTATGTATTGGTAATTCTGAGTGTCACTAGCTTAATTCTTGAGGTTGTAGATATTATTTTCAGTTGATTGTCTTCTTTTGTTCTGGTTTTACTTTTCTGCCTTTATTAAATACTGCGTACGGGTCGTAGTGTAGGTGACCTGTCTTAGCCTCGTCACTACTTCTTCGATATTAGTCTAGGCACTTACAGAGTACATGTGGTCAGTTATAGTCATACTACACTCTTCAGTTCTTGGGCAGATTTTGGTGTCGGTCCCAACAGTGGGTATTAGCGTGCTCAAATTGGACAACTAGTGGAGACTTGAGGTACTACTTGTCAGCACCCACAGTTGCTGGAGTCCCCTTCCCTTTTTATTAGGTTGTGTACTTCAGTTTTAGACAGCTTCTATGTTATCTCACACCTTTGTTTGTACTATTCTAGTAGCCCGTACACTTGTAACACCGAGCCAAGGGTTGTATAAGATGTTTGGTTGTTTTAAATTTTGCAAAATTTTAGTTTGGATTATTGCAGTTCTTTCAGTTCGTGCTAATTAATTAATTTTAAACTGCTATAATTGGTACAAGTATGGTTCATGCCTTGCTTGAGGTTTTACAGCTTTTGTTGATACTTGGTACAAGTATGGTTGATACCTTGTTTGATATCTTACAGTTTTGTCGATACTTGGTACAAGTAGAATTCATTCCTTGCTTGAGGTCTTACGAGACCAAGTCTGCCCGCTGGGGGTCATATGGCCTTGGGGTTTTTACTAAATGGCGATTGGCGATAGTCTCTGATTCATCGAGTGTGTTTTTGCTTGGGAGCCGTTACTCGTGAGCTCGAAATCACACCGTTGAGGGCTTACAATTTTGGAGATTTCGACCCTGAGGTCATGCATTTTTAAGTTTAACGCCAATCTCCGAGTGTTCGGGATGTTTTTCTTTATTGTCGTGATTTCTGTGCTGCTTTGTTGAGGGCTTATTAGTTTAGAGTTCTGACCCTGGGGTCATGCAGGTGCCGCATTGTTGACATCAATCTCTGAGTATTTGGGCATTCTCGATAGAGGAATCATTATTGCAAAAATGCTAAGTTTTATTTGGAGCATGATATGTTTTGGCCAAATATATTCTTTGATTACTTGGCATAAATATACATCATCGTGTTGTGGGGCGGACTATCTAGGCACGATTCGTTTGACCGTTTGGCCTGATACATCATTTGACTATTGGGGCCCTGGGGGGAGGCCCTTCTGTATTCGAGGTTGATTGCAAAGAAATACTCGTCGAGTCTTCCTTATGTAGCACATGGATGTTTTCTTATAAAATACCTTTCCACCAAAACTGATATGGGGAAAAATACGGTGCAAGGAAAAGACTGCAATCCCCGCTCAAGGGTATTCATGGAATTTTAAATCCAATACCCTAGCAAAAATATCGTTTTACCATTGATATGTTCCAGTTTCTCGGTCTCGCCCTCCATGGTGTTGAGCTTATAAGACCCTTTGCCGACTACTTCGAGGACACGGTGTGGTCCTTTCCAGTTCTGGCCTAGCTTTCGCTCGTTAGGGTTTCACGTGTTATGAGTGACTTTCCTTAGGACTAATCTCCGACCCCAAAATACACAAGGTTTGTTCTTCTACAATAATACCTATCGATTTTTTACTTCTGGGCGGCCATTCGATCAGGGAGGCTTCTCATTTTTCATCCACTAGTTCGAGAGCTGTTGTCATGGCCTCGTTGTATGAGCTTCGTTAGTATGTTAGAATCTAGTCCTCGGCTCCCTGACTTCCACTAGTATCAAAGCCTCGACGCCGTATACTAGAGAGAAAGTCGTTTCCCCTGTTCTTGACTTTGAATTCATTTGGTATGCCAATAGCACTTCGGGCGGAGTTTCTCTCCACTTTCCATCACGCTTTCGAGCTTCTTTTTTATGTTAATATTTTTAGATTTGGCTTGGCCGTTTGCACATGGGTGGTAAGGCATTGACAGAATCTCTTGATTTTGTGGTTTTCAAGGAACTGTGTTACCTTGCCTTTGATGAACTGGGTCCTATTTCTCGCATGTTATTTCGGAGGGGAATCCGAATTGACATATAATGTGATCCCACATGAAGTTTATGAATTACTTTTCTTTTATTTTTTCAAAGGCATGCGCTCACACCTATTTTGAGAAAAGTCAGTTATATATAAAATGAATTTAGCTTTACCTGGTGCCGTCGACAGGGGGTTGACAATGTCCATTCCCCATTTCACGAATGGCCATGGTGATAAGACCGAATGTAGGTTTTCGCCGGGCTGGTGAATCATGGGAGCAAATCTCTAGCATTTGTCGCACTTTTGGATGAATTCTTTGGTGACCTTTTTCATGTTGTCCCAATAGTAGCCTACCATGATCACCATCAGGACTAACGAGTTAGCCGTCGGAATGGTTTCCACAAGTACCATCATGAATTTCTCGGAGTACATAATCTGTGTCACCTGGTCCTAGTCATACTACCAGGGGGACATCGAAAGTTCTTTTGTATAGGGTTTCATATCCGTCGAGCGAGAACCGGGCTACTTTGATTTGCAGGGCCCTCGATTCTTTTGGATCTACGAGCAACTTTCCATTACTTAAATAATCAATATATTTATTCATCAAATCCCACATTAGGCTGGTGGAATTAATCTCCGCGTGGCCTTCCTTGATCATTGATTTAGATAACTGTACTACAACCCCGGGGAGTAGGTCTTCTTCTTCAATGGATGATCATAGGTTTTCAAGGGCATCAGCCTCACTGTTCTATTCTCGAGGTACATGGACTAAGGATCACTCTTTGAAGAGACGTAGCGCGACTTGGATTTTGTCAAAATATGTCTGCATCCTGTCTTCCCAAGCTTCGTAGCTCCTATTCACCTGGCATACTACTAGGAGCGAATCACATCTTGCCTTGATGGTGTCAGCTCCCAAGATTTTGGCCATTTCTAAACCTACAATCATAGCCTCGTACTCGGCTTCATTATTAGTCAATTTTATAGTTTTTATAGATTGTATGATTACACTGTCAACGAGTTGCTTAAGGACTATACTAAGCCTAGATTCTCTTATGTTCGTGGCGCCATTTGTGAACAACGTCCATACCTCGAAAGACATGCCTAATTTTGATAAAAGTTCCTTCTCTACTATCGGGTATGAAGGAGGGCGAGAAATCGACCACAAAGTCTGCCAGAATTTGAAACTTGATGGGCGTTCGAAGTTGATATTCGATATCATACCTCCAAGTTCGATGGCCTATTAGTCCAATCAACCCAATAGCTCGGGTCTGTGTAGTATGCTCCGAAAGGGGTACGTCGATGGAACACAGATATAGTGGCATTGAAAATAGGGCTTTAATTTTTGCAAGGCGCTAATTATCGTAAGAGCCAATTTCTAGATAGGGATACCCGGTTTGGCGTCCCGTAGAGTTCGCCAGAACGTAATAAATATAAAATTGCGTACCTTTCTACTCTCGAACAAGTATGTTGCTTCCCCCTATTTTAGAAATGACCAGGTATGGATATAGTGTTTCACCCTCCTTTGGTGTATGAAGCAAAGATAGGCTAGTCAGATATCGTTTTATCTCCTCTAAGACATGTTGGCATTCTAGAGTCCATTAGAAGTTGTTCTTTATTTTAAGTAAAGAGAAGAAATTATGACTCATGTCTTATGAACTTTATATAAATCTGCCCAAAGTCGTTATTCACCCTGTTAGCCATTCCACAACTTTACATTGTTCACCGTTGTGTTTTCTTCGATGCCCTTAATTTTTTCGGGGTTAATCTCGATCCCCCCATTTGATACCATGAAGCCTAGGAATTTGCCCGAACCCACTCTAAAGGCACACTTCTCAAGGTTGAGCTTCATGTTGTAACATATGCGGATGTCGAATGTTTTTTGCAAATGAGTTAAATGGTCATCTGCATGCAAGGACCTAAGTAGCATATCATCAATATATAATTCCATTGATTGACCTACTTGATACTCAAACATTTTATTAACTAGATGATGGTACATGGCTTTTGTGATATTTAGCCTGAAGGGCATTAGTTGTAGCAGTAGGTACCATTCTTCCAAATCAACAAGGTTTTTCTCTTTGTTCTCGAGGTTCACCTGGATTTGATAATACCCTAAGTTGGAATCGAGAAAGGTGAAGGTCTCATGGCCAGCCGTAGAATCGATCAGATGATCGATATTAGGAAAAGGGAAGGAATCTTTGGGACACGCCTTATTCAAGTCTTTATAATCTACACATATTCTTAGATTATTTCCCTTTTTAGGTACCACTACTACATTGGCCAACCATTTGGTTTACTTTAGCTCTCTAATGGATCATAGTTTAAGAAGTTTTGCTACCTCTTCTTTGATGAAGGCGTGTTTTACCTCGGATTATGGTCTTTTCTTCTGCTTTACTGGGTTAAATTTAGGATCAATGCTTAGTCCGTGAGAGGTTATTTCTGGCGGAATTCCTATAATATCAAAGTGGGACTAAGCGAAACAATCGATATTGTCAATAAGAAATTGAGTGATCCCTTTCTTGAGGGCAGGGGTTATTCCTGTTCCTAGATATACCTTACGGTACAGAAGGTGTTCGATCAAAATGGTCTGCTCTAGTTGTTCGATTGTAGACTTAGCTGTGTCCGATTCCTCAGGGGAAGCGAAGGTTCAAGGAGCGCAGAAATCTTCTTCGTCGTCTGTGGCAATCTATGTGTTTCTAGGCTCTTACGTGATTGGGTGTGTGGAAATTGACACCTCATGGTGAATCGCAAATATTTCTCTCACCACCTGCTATTCTCCATATATGGTTGTTATGCCGTCCTTCGTAAGAAATTGTACCACCAGGTGTAAGGTTGATGGTATTGCCTTTATATTGTATCCAATGCCTGCCAAGCAATGCATTGTACCTCATGTCGCCTTTGATGACTTGGAACTCCTTGTTTTAAACATCACCAAACATGTCGATTGGGAAGAGTATCTCTCCTTTTGTTACTTTATCGGTTATGTTGAAGTCGTGGAGGACTCGAGAGATGGGAGTGATTCGATCGAGCAGCCCCAGTTGTCTTAGTACCTCTGATCTGATTATGTATGTTGAGTTGCCTGGATCAACGAGCACATATTTTATCCTAGTATTCTTTTAAAGAAGCAAGATCATCAGTGCATCGTTTTGCGGTTCCGTCATGGCCTTGAGATCCTCCTCGCTGAATGTGATGGTGTATTCGGACATGCGGCTTCGGGTCGACCCTTCTCCTGCAGTGGACGTTTTAGTCCATTTGAAAATGGGTCCTTGAGGGATGTAGGTCCCCCCAATAATCATGTGGACGTCGTGTTGAAGAATATCTCCTTTTGCCAGGTTGAGTTTCGCGGTGGTGTACTGAAATCTAGAACAACCATGTCCTTCTCTTTGCGGTTTTCGAAGTTGTCATTTTCCATCCTATTTATTGAGCCAACCACTTTAACTTGCAATTAAAGATCTTAGATAAGAAAAAGTGTGATAGATAACTTGCATTGTGTAATCAAACCAACAAGAAAATAATCACTATTATTTTTAGCCCCACGGTGGGCGCCAAATTGTTTACTGTGAAAGTAGTAATAACAATAAAATTTGTTGATGGGACTATAAAAATACGTGATCTACTTTTATGCTAGTTGTATAGGCAGATGATTCTCGGGGTATGAAATTTAAAGATCACATGTGAGCTAAAACAGGGTTATAATCAAACCAATGAATTAGTTACTCGGTGCTTTGGACTGACCGAAACGGGTCCTCGAGGCCAATTCTTGGGCTCGGGCTCAAGAAATAAGGGGTAACCGGGGGAAGGGCTAACAATTATGATATGATTAAGGGAGGCTCTTTATGGCCAATAATTGAGTTAAGTTCTTAACGTCAATACCACACAAGAGCGGGTCGGGTGATTTGTGTGGTACCAAAATTTTCAATCTAGATGAACCTGGTTTTTCTAGGCCTTCTAACTACTACTATTGTGGAATTAAAAGTATAAAAAATAAAGAACACAAAGCTTTTTTGCGTGGAAAACACCTGGCTGAAAAGGTGAAAAAACCACGACCTACTACTCAGTAAGATTTTCCCAAACATCTACTAAAATGACTAAGCCAAAACAACATTTAAAAAAACTCTTTGTAAACCTAAGGATTAACTCTAATCCAATGTGGCACACAACCTCAAATGTTGTGACGCTTTCAAGTTAACTCTAACTTGAATACTCAAATTACCTAATACAATTACTTCTATGAAAGCTGGAAAGGTACAACTTTAAACCACCTACTACAATTGAACTATAATAAGAATAAACACAATGGAATTGGCTCTTCTATCTTGTCCAAGAAGCTATAGGAATGCACACTCAAATCTCACATAAATTGCTCACAAAATAGCCTCTCCCTTTTGCTCTCAATTTAATTTCACTTATGCGCTTGTTCCAACCTGTAAAAACGAACAATCACAGTTATTTAATGAGTTTGTAATTAGAGTTTGATTGAGACTCAATTTGTGAGCTTCAATCGAAGTTGAGTTCTTGAACAATACAAACTCCAAACCTATCCTTTATCCGGATTTTGTTTTCTTCCTATAAGGAGACTTCCTCTCCTCATCCAATATGTAACCTTTTTGATTAGTTCAGAAGATATTGTTGCTTGATCCATGCAACTCACATGTATAGGTTGATAAGCACTCTATCTCACATGATGGACCTAGTCCATGACTGAGTTCAGTTGTCATTCTTCAAAACTTCACCTGAACTTGGGCCAACAAATTCCCCCTTTTTGATGATGACAAACTCTGTGCTTTTACTGCTCAATGAACCTGTAGGAACTTAGCTTAACCATCAACACATTAACTTATAATTTTAACTTATCATCAAGGACCAGGTTTAATTAGGTTATAAATATCTCATTATTCAGAATAAAGAGTAAAGCATAATATCTCTTCCCCCTTTTGGCATCATCGAAAAGTTGCATACAGTTGCGAATCCCAGATTTATATAATTACTCATGGCCACTGGGGCAACTGCAAGTGAAAACATTGTACAATTAATCAACAACCAACAAACAAATTAACTGTTAAGATAAGAATCTTCATAGAACAAGAGAAAAGAAATTTCATTGACAAGGATATGTTTCCACCAACAAACCACAAAAAAGAAAGAAGAACTTCCAAACATGAGCAATAAAAATAGAAAAAGTCACAAATATGGGTTACTGGGGGTTCTAGATGGGTGCAGAAGACAAGAATTGGACATCCTAAGGCTTGGAGGAACTAGAGGGCTGGGTTTGGAGAAAGTTGAGCATATTATAAAGAATTCCATTACTCTTCTCCTTTTCCTTTGCTAGCTCAGCTCTACGGCCATCTCTCTCAGTTTCCAATTCAGCAACACGAGCCCGCAACCTAGCAATTTCAGCATCCTTAATTCCACATTCTTGAACCAAGGCCCTCACCTTGCTGTTTATAGGAGTCTTCAGAGATGAACCAGGTTCAAGTGGGGTGGCATTTACTGGATAGTGACAAGCCATAAGAGCCCTGACACCAAAGTTTTCTTTGCTTGATGTCATCTCTTATTTCATCAAAGGCATATTCTGCCTTTCTAGAACAGTAGTCAATAGGATCCCACATGGAGTGGCATGAGCATTGGAGCCATTAATGACCCTATCCAGCATTTTCACAATGAAAGTAGTCCAATTTATCTACATTCCTCTCATATAGCACTCCAAAAGAAGCAGGTCCATGTAGGTGGCAATGTGCCTCCTTTCCTATCTGGGCAGCAGACACTTGTTAACAAACTCAAATAAGACCTTGTGCTCAACCTTCATCTTACTTTTCTACACAAATTTGGCTTCAGGCACATCTTTAGCATGCAGTATCACAAAAATTTCTGGTGATTTGGAGAGCAGTAGGGAGAGAATCAAAACAAGGTCACCTCTTCCTAGTATAATCATCATATCCCACACTGGGTATGTCTAGAATCTCACCCAATTTGGGTGCATCAAACTGCACCATTACTCCTTTCACCATGTTGGTGACAACCCCATTCTTCACAGTAGCATTGGCCATACACTCAATCAACTCCTTCCTGGACAGCTTCCCATCTATTTCATGGATCATGTCCTTCCATTCTTGTGCAATTAGGGCATCCAGCAGTCTTCTCATTACTGGCTCATCCAGGTCTTTCAACAATCTTCCTTTCAAAATCTTTCTTCTGCCAAAGATGGCAAACCTATCTCGCTCATTCTCAGATTTCTCCTCTTATTCTTCTCCACTCCATTCTTCTTCTTCTTCTTTAGTAATTTTTATTTGCTTTCTTGTTACTGAATATCTAGTTCTTTTGGCTAATGAGGGCTCAACATATACAAGATCAGAGGAAGACTTCTTGGAAGAAGTGTTGAATCCGATTGATTTAGGTGTAGGGACCTCCACAGTTGTCCTTATTTCTTAATGGACCAGTTCCCTCTACTCCTCCTCTTCTTATGCGGCCTCAGAACTTTCAACAACCTTTGCCTTTCTTTTCTCCTTATTCTTTTTCCTGCTTTCTTCAAGAGCTTTTTTGTACTTTTGCTTCACTTTGTTTGACTTTGCTTCTAGTAGCTCTTCCCTTTGGTACTGAGGGGACAATATGCTTTGGAGATGACACTTTGCTTTTCTCTGTTTACTTGGAAGCAGTTTGAGCCTTTTGTGAAAAAGCTTTGCGCTTCTTTGGATCAGAACTGGCTCCAACATTTTTCAGAATGTCAGTTAGAGTTTCCTCAATAGATGAACCAGGTGCATCTTGTTGCTTGCTCAAATGAATGAGCCCTTCAGCAGCCTCCCCAAAACCACGCCCCTCTGACTTGTTTCCACTCTCTTAAACACCTCCACTAATAGCAAGAACTTTTTCTTTCTTTTTACCTTCCTTCCTACTTGTCTCAACCCGTTTAGATCTTTCACAGAACCAACCAAAAAAAACCTATTATCCACATTTTCAACCACATCAGAAAATACTAAACAAGTACTTACCTCACCATCGGTTTCCTAGTTTTTGTCATTGTCAGAAGACCTATGTTCCTCACCTTCCTTGGCAGAAATAAAGTCTTTAGACTCAGAGTTGGAGTTAGATTCTCGAGCAGGACTTTCCTTCTTTTGGCTAGCCCTCAATTTCTCATTTATGACTTTTCTTAGAGACCAGAAGCCACAGTTTTTCTAGCCAACATTTTCTATCTACGCATCCTATGTTTTGGGGAAACACTAGGAGGAGTGGATGAAGACGTACTAGAAGAGGATACTGGTGTGGGAGTGCCTGTATTATCTTGAGGATTAGTCGTGGTGAATTATTTTTGGAGAAGAGTTGGGAATTTAGGAGAGAAAAGAGATAATCAGAACTAGAGAGGGGTTTTTGACAGTTATGAAATAATGAAGAAGGGTGTGGTGAGTATTTAGAGGTGATTAGAATTAATTAATGTAACAACATCTTTTTCAGGAGTAAATCAGGAGTCTAATCAAAGTAGAATTCCAGTCTCTTTAGTGATTATTAGGCATCGCTAGGTTTTAGGCAAAAATCTCATTTTTATAGTTTTAGGAGAACATACTAGTTCAATGCTCAACTGATATAATTTCTGGGACTTTAACTATAGTAGGACTTCTGCTCATGATTTGAAAATTAGTCTTTCTAATTGTTCAAAGTTAGAAAACATACCTGAACTTTCTCATGAGCATATGATGAACTAGGTTCTTCAAGTAGAACTCTCTTGAACATGCCTCAAATGTCACAATAGAAAAACTTTGTAAGAGATCACCGAGTCAAATATACACATGTCACAGGAGTATACTTATTAAAGTATGAGACATAGTAAGAATTGATCTAGATATTTACACAAAGGTAGAACTCCTAACCAATAGGAAACAATTTTATTTAATTTTTATTTTTTATTTTTTCATTGTGCATTCTGAACTAGACCTTTTAGGTGATCTTAATCATCCCTATTTCCAACCTGTTCGTCTCAAAGTTTCTCTACTCAGTGCGTTAGTGAAGATATCAACTATTTTTTTATCAGTAGCACAAAATTCTATTGAAATCAATCCTTTCTCATAGTTATCTCTTAAGAAGTGGTGTCTAACATCTATGCGCTTGGTCCTTTTACGATGAACATGGTTCTTCGTCATACTAATAGCACTAGTGTTATCACAGAATATTGGAATAAATCCTACTTCAATTTCAAAATCTACCAGCTGTTGTTTAATCCATAGCAATTGAGCTCAAAAAGAAGCAACAACAACATACTCAGCTTTACCAGTAGATAAAGCTACTGAATTTTGCTTTTTGGTAGCCCATGACACAAGACATGAATCAAGGAAGTGTGCCATACCTTAGGTGCTCTTCCTATCCACTAGGAAACCTACATAATCAGCGTCATCATATCTACTAGATTGAAATTACTACCTTTGGGATACCAAAGACACAGATCATTGGTGCCTTTCAGATATATTAGTATTCTCTTGACAACAATCAAGTGAGACTCTTTTGAATTTGCCTAAAAATTAGTAGAAAGTCCTACACTGAAAATAATGTGAGGTCTGCTAGTAGTAAGATACAAAAGTGAACACATCATACCCCTATACAACTTTTGATTAACTGATGAACTAGGTTCATCAACATCTAATTTAGTGGCAGTTGTAATTGGTGTGTCTATATCTTTAGAACCCTCCATTTTAAACTTTTCGATTAATTATTTTGTATATTTCTACTGATGGATCCTGGTTCCATTTGGACATTGTCTTTTCTGCAAGCCTGAGAAGAAGTTAAGCTCACCCATCATGCTCATTTCAAACTCACTCCCCATTAGTTTTGCAAAGTCCTTACTCATCGTATCAGTAGTGGCCTAAAGTATTATGTCATCAACATATATTTTCAAAACAAGAAGATCTTTACCTTTTTCTCTTAAGAATAAGATACTGTCAATTTACCTCTTTTGTTAAACATGCTCCAGTAGGAATTTAGATAGCCGTTCATACAAAGCTTTTGGGGCCTGCTTGAGGCCATACAGAGCCTTGTCTAACGTGTACACATGCTCAGGACATTCCTTGCTTTCAGCTGGGGGTTGTTTCACAAATACTTCTTGCTTTAGGTAGCCATTCATAAAGGTACTTTTGTCATCCATATGATGGAGAGTGAATTCCATGTGTGCTGCAAAGGTGATGGGGAATCTGATTGCCTCTAGTATTGCAACTGGAGAAAATCTCTCATCATACTAAATGCCCTCCTCTTGTCTATAGCCTTGAACCACCAGACGTGCCTTGTTTCTTGTAACTGTTCCATCTTCATCAAGTTTGTTCTTGAAGACCCATTTTGCACCAATGATTGATCTCTCATTGAGTCTTGGAACTAGATGAAAAACTTTACTTATTTCAAATGGGTTGAGTTCATCCTACATTGCATTTACCTAATCTGCATAAAGCTTCAACAACATTTTTAGGTTCAATAAGATATAGGAAAGCATCAAAAGCACACAAATTCTCTAGTTGTGATCTAGTTTTGACTCCAAATGTTGGATCAGTGATAATTTTCTCAATAAGATGAGAACTTTGATACTTGTAAGGTTTCACAACCAACTGGCTTCTGCTAGATGTCTCTCCCATGTTCTGTTGCTGTGGAACATGTTCCTTTTGGGGGTTTGATTCAATATCTCCTTTATTAGTTCCCCATGTCAGGTTGCGCTTATTAGAAGGACTTTTTCCGTCACTTGTTCATTCTTTTGATGACACTTTGACTTGTTCTGCGGATTCAGTCAATTCCTTTACTATTCCAATGGCTTCATCATCATGTTCATGTCTCTCAGAAAGAATGTTAGTTTCATCAAAAAACAACATGTACACTTTTCTCTACACACAGAGTTCGTTTATTAAACACTTTATTTAGTTTGCTATGTGAAGAATATCCCAAGAATACTCCCTCAACACTTATGGGATCAAACTTACCTAGGGAGTCTTTTCCATTATTGTGCACATAACACTTGCAACTAAATGCCCTAAGATGGGGTATGTTTGGTTTTCTCCCTTTAAGTAAATCATAGGGAGTTTTATCTACAAGAGTTATGGTCATGCATCTAGTGATAATGTAGCATGCAGTGTTTATAGCCTATGCCCAGAAGCTGTGAGGTAATTTACTAGAAAGAAGCATGGTCTTTGCCATATCCTCAAGGGCCATGTTCTTCATTTCAACTACTCCATTTTGCCGAGGAGTCCTAGGGGCAGAGAAGTTATGATCAACACCATTTTCATCACAGTATTCAACAAAGTTTGTATTTTGAAATTCTGTTCCATGATCAAACCTAATGTATGCAAGTTGATTTCCTAATTATTCCGGAGTCTTTCTATCAAAGCAGTAAACATTTCAAATGCCTCATATTTAGATGTTAGAAATAGTACCCAGGTAAATCTTGAATAATCATCAACAAGAACTATCACATATTTCTTTCCACCTCTGCTCATGGTTCTTACTGGACCACAAAAATCCATATGAACCAGTTCCAACATCTTGGACGTACTTACCATTTTCTTGGTTTTGAAGGATGATCTTATATGCTTCCCCCTTGCATATGCCTTGCAAACTTTGTCTTCCTTGAACTTGATGTTGGGTAGCCCTATAACAAAGTCCTTGGAGACTAATTTGTTTAGCTGATTTAGACTGGCATGACCAAGTCATTTGTGCCACAGAAGGGGATCATTAACCAACACACTTAAGAAAGTGAGTTCATTTTTTGAAAGAGTGGACAAATCTACAATGTAAATAATGTTAACTCTTTTTCCTTGAAAAACAATCTTGTTAGTGGTAAGGTTAATCACAAAGAATTTGGTAGAGGTGAAAGCTAAAAGGTTACCTCTGTTACACAGTTGAGACACACTTATTAGGCTATATTTCAAGCCATTTATCAAGTAGACATTCTCAATGGAATGAGAGTACGTCTAACCTACCTTTCCAACCCCAATGATATCACCTTTCTTTCCATTATCAAAGGAGACATTACCTCTCTTTAGGTCTTCAAGTTAAAGGAACTGGTCCTTATTCCCAGTCATATGTTTTTAGCAGCCACTATCCGTATACCATAATTGGCTCATCCCTTTTACTTGGACCTATAAAAAGAAATTAGGGATTTAGTCTTAGGAACCCAAACTAGTTTAGTTCCCTTTCTATAAGCAAAAGGATGAATCAAATTCCTTCTTGCCCACCCAGGCAGCTTGTGTTTCTTTTGAAAAAATGCTTTGTTCTTTTGACTGGACTTTTCTTTTGCATTAAATTCATTTTTGTAATGGCTAGTCTTGCCACAATGTGTGCAGATTTTATTTTCAGGAAGTGTGAGGTACTTGCTTTTAGGGTCCCATTTTTGAGCTCGAGTCTCATAGCCAAGTGCTCTTTTGTTGTTACCGTGATGCTCTTGCAGCCAAGAGAGTGCATCAGAAGCCTTGTTCCACTTGCATATTCTGTCTAGTTCATGTTTCACCTTTCCTATATATTCCGTTAGGACTTTGATGAATTCATCTTCCTTATACAATTCATCTTTCATTTTCCCATATTTTCTTCTAGAGTGAGATACATGTGATCGGCTTTCTTCTTTCCTGTTCCTAGTTTCAGTTTTAATTTTTCAGACCTATGTTCTAGGACACTGTTATCAATTGGTTCTTCAACTCAGCATTTGTGTTATCACTCTCATTAGCCCTAGAATCTAGACTTTTGCATTTTGCTTTTAGGATCACACATTCCCTAGACATAACTTTTTTCTCATTGTTAATTATATTAGACTCATCAATGAAGCCAACTAATAGCTCATCCAAACTTCCATTAAACAAAAATTTAATCTTGTATTTGAGATTAAAAATACTAACCTCTTGTTCATCATTTGATTCTCTGATGGCCATCAGTGCTTGCTTTTCTTTAGCTTCATCTTGTGAGTATTCATCCGGGGTTTCTCCCCAAACGACAACCATAGACTTGGTTGAACCTTTATTCCTTTTTGGTTGAACCTGTTCCTTCTTCCTGTTTCTTCATTCAACTCTTTTTTCATCCATTCAATTTCCCATTGAGGGTAACTCTTGATCATGTGATCAGTCTTACCACACTTGTAGCAACCCTTATTGGTTTGTTTCTCATGAGCTCTTGACTTATTGAAGGTTGTATATCTTGAAGAACCCTTTCCTCTCATCAAGTACTTTTTGAAATCTCTAGTGATCATGGCCATCTCATCATCTTCCAGATCTGAATCTTCAGCTATTTTGAGAGCTAGGCTTCTCTCCTTCTTCGGTGTATCCATCTTCATGGTTTGCATTCTCAGTTCTTAAGTAGTAAGATTTCCAATCAGTTCATCCAACCTGAGAGTAGCCATATTCTTGGATTCGTGAATGGCATTGATTTTGCTTTCCGATGAGACTAGTAGAACCCTTGTCATGATTTTTTCAACCTTGTCTTCTTAAAAAATAGTCCTTCCAAGAAACTTAAGTTCATTTGTTACTGTAATTAACCTAGTATACATATCTTGGATAGTTTCTCCTTCCTTCATAGTAAGATTCTCACATTGATAATACAACAGTGTTTCTCTGAATATTTTCACTTGAGGTGTTCCTTCATGAGCCACTTGAAAAGTGTCCCATATCTCTTTAGCAGTAGTACAACTTTGGATCCTAATTTGCTCATCTGGACCTAGTCCACATACAAGCCATTTCTTGGCCTTAGCCGTTTTTCCCACTTCATTAGGTCTTCAGCAGTGCAGTCAGCCCTTGTCTTTGGTACATCCACTCCTTTCTCATTCTTCGTTGTGGTTGCTAAAGGACCATCAATGACTATGTCCCATAGTTCATAGTATTCTCCAATGATATGATCCCTCATCTTGTTCTTCCACCAAGAATAGTTCTGTCCACTAAAAAGTGGAGGCCTAGCAGTAGATTGACTTTCCCAGGTAGTGCACCCATGTTGATCTTCTCCTAAGGTATATACCTATTAAAGGATAACCCACTCTGATACCAATTGCAGTTCTTAACGTCAATACCACACAAGAGGGGGGGAGGGGGTGATTTGTGTGGTACCCAATTTTTTGATCTAGAAGAACCTGCTTTTTCTAGGTGTTCTAACTACTCCTATTGCGGGAATTAAAAGTATAAAAAATAAAGCACAGAAAGATTTTTACGTGGAAAACACCTGGCTGAAAGGGTGAAAAAACCACGACCTACTACTCAGTAAGATTTCCCGAACATCTACTAAAATCACTGAGCCAAAACAGCATTTAGTAAAACTCTTTGTAAACCTAAGGATTTACTCTAATCCAATGTGGCACACAACCTCAAATGTTGCGACACTTTCAAGTTAACTATAACTTGAATACTCAAATTACCTAATACAATTACTTCTATGAAATATGGAAAGGTACAACTTTAAACCACCTACTACAATTGAACTAGAATAAGAATAAACACAATGGAATTGGCTATTCTATCTTGTCCAAGTAGCTACAGGAATGCACACTCAAATCTCACATAAAGTGCTAGCAAAGTAGCCTCGCCTTTTTGCTCTCAATTTAATTTCACTTATGCGTTTGTACCACCGTGTAAAAAAGAAAATCACAATTATTTAATGAGATTGTAATTAGAGTTTGATTGAGACTCAATTTCTGATCTTCCATGGAAGTTGAGTCCTTGAACAATACAAACTCAAACTTTATCCTTTATCCAAATTGTGTCCTCTTCCTATAAGGAGACTTCCCCTCCTCATCCAATATGCAACCTTTTCGATCAGCTCAGAAGATATTGTTGCTTGATCCGTGCAACTCACATATATAGGTAGATAAACACCGTGTATCACATGATGGACATAGTCCATGGATGAGTTCATTTGTCATTCTTCAAAACTTCACCAAAACTTGGGCAAAAAATGAGCAATAAATGAAGAACAAATATGAAGACAATAAAAAAGAGAAATAGTATCAAGAGAATATGTTATAGTGAAAAAAGAGAGAGTTCTTGTGTATTTCGTGCAGAATAGTTAGAGGAATAACAACCATCTTTACAAAGAATCAAAGATCCCTTTTACGTAGTATAAGAGTTCTATCATAGTACAAAAAGCATTAGTTACAAAGATAGGGGGATGTTACAGCTAGATAGAATTATGCTCTGTCAATACTAGTTGCATGCCTTGGAAAATCCCATCTTTCCTACCATAGATGTTGGTATGCATTGCCCCAGGGTCGAAACCCAACAACTATCAAAGGTTTGTCTTGACCTCGGTTTCGAACCTCAAGAAGCAGGGTCGTAGGGCAACCAATGGCAAGGAAATTGGACCCCCGGTTTTAATGTACACAAAGTCTCTTTATGACCAATAATAAGAAATAAATGAAGAACAATTGATAGAACATAATAAATGTAAGTAGCACAACCAAGAGAATATGTTTAAGTTAGAGAGCAGAGAATATTCTTGTATTGAATGTTGTGTGTAATATTGTATGTTTTATTTTCCTTTTTACAAAGTGACAAGGTCCCCTTTATATATGAGAGGGAGCCCCAACATAGAACAAATGCATTTATTACAAAGATAAATAGCTGCTATAGCCATTTAGTGCCATGTTTTGGGCTCAAACTAGTCTAATAGTTTTAGTCACCTTTAGTCATATGCCTTAGGAACTTTCCGTTAGTTCATCATAGCCGTTGATTAGTACTGCCTCGAGGTCGAGCATTTAGTAACCCTTCGAGGTTGCATCTCGAGACTTGCCTTAATCCTTAGGAAATGTACCTATGGAGCATCGTAACGGTCATGAAACTGGCTCCTTTGATTTCACCATATAGAGACATATACTCATAATTTATGTCACATATGTTTAATCCTGGTTTGTAACATTTACAAGTCCTAACACTAGGATATTTGTGCGGGCCCGTGCGTGTTGTCTTACTTCGTTTCTAGAAAAATAATATATATCTTGTTTGAAATTTATTTCAGGATTGTGATTTTTCAGTAAAACCTTTTCAGGATACGTGGTACAAGATATCAATGCATCACAGCCTTAATATTATTGACATTGAAGCTCGATTGCAAAAACCATAATTGCCTAAAAGTTCTAAATATGTTGCATGTTGGGTGAATGATTGTGGTTGGCTATTTCCAGCTTCTCATTTGGTTGATTGCTTTAAAGGAATCTCCGTGAACTTTACTCATTTGTAAAACTAGATATTTTGCGAAGCACCATAAAATTTATGGTGGGTCCTTACGAATTTACTCCGTCATAGAATCCGAAGTATAAGATTATTTCCTCCCATAATAGCATTAATTTGCCTTGTTGGAGTAACACTACTTCAAAATCCAGCAAACATCAAACTTAAATAAAATAAAATTGGACAATGCATATCATATTTAATTTTAGTTATATTCAAAAATTTTCGAGAATTCTGTCAATAAAGTTTGAGGCAAGACCTATGTATTTATTGGCAACCTGTGGGTGAGATGAAAGGTGCAAAGCTGTCATGGCCTGAAACCAACCCGTTGTGATGTCACCAATCATAGTACTAGGCAACCCGACTACTCAACAATTCTATCACTTTTAATCTTTGAAAGATACTAAAATAGTTTAATTAAAGGAAAATATCTTAAAAACATAATAGGAAATCATTACTCAATGCATAATCTCTCCCAAAATAGGGATGTTACTGAGTACATGAGCATCTACATAAAGACATAGTCTAGTACACTGTCTAGAAGTAAAGACTGAATAATAAATTAAAGATAAGAGAGGAGAGGCAACGCTTGCAGACACCAAGTAGCTACCTCGATTATCTCCGAAGGTCCACACTCTGCAGTTCAATAACCATCATAACCTGAAGCATCTGGATCTACACACTAGGTGTAGGGTGTAGTATAAATACAACAAATATAATTAGTAAAAGATCTAACTTCTGATATGAAAGTAGTGACAAGTCTAATTATTACGGTCCACTTGAAACATTTAACAGTACACAAAGTTACAAAAGTTATGACAGTGATATCTCATAAATTCGTAGTCTACAAGTGAAGGTACAAGAATCTAGACATGCTTTCAACAAGAATTTAGACATTCTTTCATATTCTACAAGAAAACTCCACACATAAAATGGCGGATCCAATCGAAAAGCAAATCAACTCGGGCTGATCTAGCCCATATGCAAATAAACCAGGGCAAATAAAACCCAAATGTAAAAATATACTAGCATGGTGCCTACTGTGGATGTGCACACTCCGGAGAGGCAGGTCCAACCCAAGCGCTATAATAATCCAAATCATAGCATGAATCGATAAACCTACTACGATGTGCATCCCGATCCCATGAATACCACTTACGATAGGCCCTCAGACTCACTCAGCTAATAATCTCTCTAGTCTATCGGGTGTGAGCACATGATATTTTCCTAATATAAATTACTCCTATAATCTAAAAAAAATGATTTTCTTCTCGTTATTTGTAATTTTGTGAATTTTGGTGGAATGTTCTGTTAATTGTTTGTATATTGCCCGTGCATGTTTATTTTATTTAAATTAATAAAAACTGCAAAATATGCTGCATTTGCACTTAGGATTTAATTTGTACAATTTTGTGAATTTAGTAGTAAACTAGTTGTTATATAAGGAATGAAAAATTACAAAAAATAGTTTAATTTCCA
Source organism: Nicotiana benthamiana (assembly GCA_034376525.1). Classification (NCBI taxonomy): domain Eukaryota; kingdom Viridiplantae; phylum Streptophyta; class Magnoliopsida; order Solanales; family Solanaceae; genus Nicotiana; species Nicotiana benthamiana. Next base: position 88,425,313 of record CM067337.1, on the reverse strand, counting down.
TTTTTAAAATTTTTTTGTTTGAATTTTTGAGTAGTTTTCTTTTATTTTATTTTCTATTAATTGTGTTAATTATTATTTAGGTTTATTTAATGTTTGTTGGTTAATTAGGTTCTAAGATTTGATTTAGAGTTTAATTTAATTTAAAAAAAGAGAGAAAAGAATTGTTTGAAACAAAATTAATTTGAAATAGAAAAAGAAAAAAGAAAGATAATGAAATTGGAAGAGTGGCTTTGGACCAAATCTAAATTAGCCCCAACTAACCCCATTAGCAAACCTAACCTGCCCCTCAACCAGCCCAAACAACCGTCCAAAACCTGCAATTAAACCCGGCCAAGACCCCATTCTAACCTGGTCCAGCTCCAGCTATAGCCAAACGAAACTGTTTCATGTAGGGGCAATTTGAGCTGTCGAGGTAAATTGATCCAATGGATTAGAAGTGAGGACTCATAGATATATAAGTGTCCTAACACTCTACCCCCCTCTCAGAAACCCCCATGAACCGTCCCTCACACTCTGCCCCTGAGCCACCGCCTGCTACTGCCGAAAATCGCCTACAGCAGCGGCCGATTTCAGTCGCTGTGAGATTAACACCATAGCCCCTACTTTTTCTCCTCATCTTGAATCCATAACCAGCTTTCCTCAAAATAACCAAATTCCTTATATATTAATTTGAAGTTATGAACCGTAACGCCGCCACAGTTTCTCCGGTGGCGGAGCCACCACAAAACTCCACCAAAATAACACCCTTGAACCCCCCACCTCCTCTGCACCAATCTCTATTCCCTTACCCTCGAATGCCCCTCATGTTGTTCCAATTTCGGATTAAAGAACTGAGCACTAAATCCCAAAACATCAAGCGGGCATGGCTTTAAAGATTTGGGGTCAAAATCGACATTATTCATGTGTTTTAAGTTTACAACACATGATTAAGTTCCATCTCGGTCAAAATTTAATACTTTATGGAGTTTTAGGTTCCAAACTGTGGTCTGTGTAATTATAATATTCAATTAGGTATGCCTTTTTTACTTTTTTTCTCTTTTTCATTAGTATTAGTTTCTTATATCTTTCTTCTTCTTTGTTATTCTATTTTCTTCTCGATTTTTTGCATGCCTTTTTGTTAATCAATTTGGGTGTTAAATGCTTCTTCTTTATTCTATTTGATTATATTAATTCTTTCTTTCCTTTTAATTTTAATATATTGGGCCATAATTGAGTCTTTGATTCATTATTTGTGCATAGGCTTTTTGTTAGAAATAACGCTCTACGCTAGGTGGGGGGGGGGGGGTGAATAGCGTATTAATAAAATTTGGCGTTTTCTTGCGGAATTTAAACTTTGCAGGAAATAAACAAATGCAGTAAAAATAAATTACACCACGATATATACTGGTTGGCCACACTTTGTGGTTAGTCCAGTCCCCGAGAGACTCTCTCGAGATTTCCACTAACAACCTTGTCAAGCTTAAGGTGCCCAACAAACCTTTACACTTGAGACTTGAATCACACAAATCTCAAACACTTGCTCGGAGGTTCCTCACCTCAAAGACTTCAATTTGCTCGGAGGTTCCTCACCTCAAAGACTTCAATTTGCTCGGAGGTTCCTCACCTCAAAGACTTCAATTTGCTCGGAGGTTCCTCACCTCAAAGACTTCACTTGCTCGGAGGTTCCTCACCTCAAAGACTTCAATTTGCTCGGAGGTTCCTCACCTCAAAGACTTCAATTGTTAAGCTTCCGGGTGCCTAACGAACCTTTACAACTTGAGAACTTGATACAACACAAGCCTCAACCAACCCGCTTAAGGAAACCTATCCCTAAGACTTTACAAGAAGAAATATAACACTCTTCTTACTACAAGTGTTTAACAAGAACACTCTTTTACTCACTTTACAAGAACTCTCTCAAAGAGTGGATTATGAGTACAAAATATATGGCTCAAGAACACAACAACTCAATCAATAATCTTGGCTCTCAAAAAACAATGTAAGATATGAAATTTGAATCACAAGAATGTAATGTATGCTTTGTAATTTTTCTGCAGTGTTGTTGTGTTCAAAAAATGATTTTCAGAGAGTGTTTTATAGAGAAAATGGAGCAATAGACCATTGCTTTTAGTTCCAGAAAACGCTCCTGAAAATCTGCCTGACAATCGATTGTTGATATTACACAATCGATTGTTGGAGTAAAATTTCAACAGACAGATTCCTTAAAATCCGGTTAAAAAGATTTCTGTTGAATTTTTAAAAAGAAGACAATCGATTGTTGACTTCAGACAATCGATTGTTGTTCAAATATTCAAAATATTTCTGGCAACTTTTTGACTAAAAGATTGAGTAAAGATTATACCATAAATAGATAAAGCCGTTGGAAAAAGTCCGTTTGGAAATATCACTGAGAACAATCGATTGTTAAATAGTGACAATCGATTGTTCTTCATTTTTGAAGATTTTGAAAACATTCTGTAAGTTGTCCAAAACTTTGAGACCAAGTATAAAATCTGACAATCGATTGTTGAACAGTGACAATCGATTGTTGCTTCAAAAATGATTTCAAACGAAGTTTCTGTCTCAAGACAACATTTTAAAAACTAAGTATAGAACTTGACAATCGATTGTTTCTTCAAGACAATCAATTGTTAAACCCAATTTTCTCAAAACGAGTTTAAAAATCATTTTGGCAAATATGCAACTTATTTCTTTAAAAACTTATGATGCATGATTTTATGAAAATCATTTTAGGTGAGAGCCAATATTAGAAATAAGTCGTTGAGTCAAGATTACAAATTAAGACCTACTCAACAGTTGATTGCATCTTCTATTCTTGAACGCGTACTATCCATCTTGTACTTGGACTGTTATTGTTCCATCACCGATGCTTGTCTCAATGTTTGGCATTTATCAAAACCTACATGAATCAACACACGTTAGTTCGAGAACGTGTTTCTTACAATTTCCCCCTTTTTGATAATGGCAAACATGTATCGGGATATGCATAATGATAACAGTTCAAGATAATTCAATGTGCATCATAGACATGTTCATGTTGCATAAGATATTCCCCTCAAATGATGATTCCCCCTAAATGTGTGCAGTTATATCAAAGTGCATGGGAAATATATTATGCATGCATAGCCCGTTTATTTTCCCCCTTTTGACATTAACAAAAAGTGGCTAGATAACAAGTCTAATAATAGCATGCTAGTTCAACAAACGTCAACATAATCGATTATTATACGGGATAATCGAATAGTTTGCAAAAAAAAATTCCCCCTAAATATAAGATTCCCCCTGAATTTATGCAACACATTCAAAGAAAGCATGTAAGTATGCATAAACTCTAGTCTTGCATATAGCCTTTCTTTTCTTCCTTTTGAAAAAAGTATATACTTCCCCCTTTTTAAAATATCAAAAAATTCATATAATGGAAATAGGAGAGATATTTCAAATGAAAATCAACTTTCATTAAATAGATAAAATATTACATAGGCCATAAAAATACAAGAAAATATTTAATCCTCGTTGTCATCATCTTCGTCCATGTTTTGCGGCGGTGCCTCAAATGGGACAAGATTGCCATATTGATAGTTGATATGGTCAAAATATCCTAGGACATAGCGGGACAAAGTGTCAACTTTTGTTTCAATACGGGTAAGATGATTTACTATCTCCGCATTTGGATCTTGATTTTGAGGCGGATTTTGAGGAGGATTTTGAGGAGGTTGATTATCATGATCGCCACCATTGTGAAATGAAGATTCAGAAATTTCCCAGTGTTTGGTCCGATTTTTAAGTGGACCATTTGCCGTGATAATGCCGGCGGATTCAAGAAAATGCATGACAAGAAGTGCATATGGAAGATGTTTGTCTTCGGCGAGAGCATCACGCATGTGAAGCTTGATTAATTTACAATAATTTAATCGAGCTCCGGAAGAAATGGCATGCATGAGTTTACAATCTTCTTGGGAGATAGTGGTGTGACTGCTTTTTCGGGGCTTGAGAACTCGGGTGATGAAATAGAATATCAACCGATAGTTCGGATCCATTCCCGTGATCGTAGGATGACGAGAAGTGAGACGTGGATCATAGTTAACAAGACTAGCTTGACGAAGAAAGAAGGTTTCGTCAAATAATTCTCCTTCTATTCCAACATATTGAGAAATGTCTTCTCCATCATTTGGGAGATAGGCAATGGTGTTTAGGGATTCATCTGAAATGATAATTTTAACACCATTTACAAAGGTGACAAGATCACCTTGATCGTTCTGGCGGAGATTTGAATAGAATGCCCGAACGAGTGTAGTATTTATAAAATCAAAAGAAAGGAGAAGGAAGTTTAGAAGATTGCATTGCTGAAGAAAGTGTACAGCAAGACTGAAATTTTCAAGATACCTCATTGTGGAAAAACGAGGAGGAAGAATATCCCGTTTTTCGAATCTTGTAACAAGGCGATTTAGTGAAGCTTCGCTTCTGAAGAATAACACATCTCCATCTTGGTATGGAAACAGTCCGGGAGTAGGAGGAGCAGAGGCAGAGGCACCTTGCTTAGAAGCTCTAGTTTTTCTTGGCATTTTGATTGAAGGAGACTTGAGAAGACTAAAAATTTGCAAGGAGAGCTTTTGATAGAATTTGAAGACTTAGACTTGATTTTGTTGTGATATGAATGAAGAATACATCTCTATTTATAGAGTGGGAGAAGACATGGTATTCATGGCTGAATTGAAGACTCAAAAACGGTCAGATTTTAAGGACCGCTGGAGACAATCGATTGTTTGCTGGAGACAATCGATTGTTGAGCAGATATGCCCGTTGGAATTCTGAAAAGAAAACTGACAATCGATTAAAGGGGTGTCAGCAGAGCAGAACGGTAAAAATTTTTGAATTAATACCGTCTGACAATCGATTGTGTTATAGAGACAATCGATTGTGTAAAGTTTGACACTTAGATTCTGAGAATTTGGCTTGAAACAGAATGTTTTTGAAATTTCAGAAGATCACTGACAATCGATTGTTGAATTTGACAATCGATTGTGTACTGGGCAAAAAAATGGTCAGTCCTGAAAATTGATTTTGGAAGTATGGTAATCAATTTTGAATATATTATAATCAATTTTGGAATTATGACAATTGATTATGAATGAAACAACGTCATCAACACATGGTGGAAGATAATGATTCTTCGGATGAAAACGTTTTTATGAAAATAGATTTTCCATCATGAATACATATAATCAACACCAATTGTTATAAATACCAATTTAGAAAATCAAAACTCAATACAATTTATGCACTTAATCAATTATGCAATTTATCAAAATAACATTCATATCAATACTTGTGACATATAATACCAATTCAACTAGCTAAAGGGTAGAGTAAGGAACGATCATACCCGGTTTGTCTTGATGTCATCCTCCATCGTTGACATCTCAATTTGCTAGAAATTGAATTGAATGCTTCAAACGAGCACATTTGCATTTCCAACATTTAATCAAGTGAAGCCATTTCCGATATATATATATAAACAATTTATCACCATAATAACAATTCAAAAACCAACCAGATATTTGTTAAGAAAATATCATCAATAAAATTTATGCAATCAATTCTTTCAAAGCACAAGTTCCCTCTTAAGTAAGACAAAATGGAATGTAATGACATTCCTCTTACTTGTAACAAATTGCCTAAAACATTTCTTCTTTTGATAAGAAGATTGTATTAAGGCTAATTCCTTTTACCATATTCACAAAAGAATAGGAAGGATATTGAGGAATATAAAATATGACGATTTCTATAAATTTATCAATTTTATCAACCAAAACAATACCTATTGTTATTTAGAAAGGCATTTGTCAAAACATATATTGCATGCTGTTTCAAATAGATAGTCAAATCATGAATCAACCATCTTATCACCTGTTTAAGCAAAACACATCAATTTGACATTTTACAGGAAATACCGATTGTTACAGAAGCAATGAAAGATCCATTTGACGGAGAGCATAACAAATTCATCAAATGTTATTTTATTAACAGTGATACACAAGGTTATTTCCATCAATCCATATTGCAACAAATGTCAAAAATTTCAATTAAGCGCATTTGCAATAATGAGAACCAAAACAAAGCATGATTTAAAACACTTTGCTGTTTGAAAAGATTGTCAAGACATAATTCAACTAAACATGATTTTAGTAGGTACTCATTCAATGCACGAATCAACATTTGTCAAAGCATGGATGAAGCATTTAATAGTTGATACTAGTAATCAAAAATGAATTTTCAGCATGTCAATCAACAAGTATAGTCAACAAGAAATTTCACAAATTGATTCTTACAGTTAACGCATGTCAACGTTTTTCAGGGTGAGAATCAAGTTGACAACTTATATGTTAATAACACCAGCTGCCATATATCAACAAATCTGTCAACATTAATAACTTGCACATATTCGGTTTTATCAAAAAGAATAGCTAACCGAAATTCCTCTCGATGCCTTTTGGGTGTCGTGCTTGGCGCATCTACTACAATTTTGTAGTCTTCAAGCACACCTGCAAAAATACCTACGGAGATGTTTTTGGTACCCATATCTTTTTGGGTCCTTTGGGGTTAGGCAAATAATAATTATAACCAAAAGATAAATCCCTATGTTTAGCAAAACACACGGGTGCAATGTGACCTATCCGATTGCAATAATGGCATACTACGTTCGGATTGTGCCAATGCCTAGGTTGCGCCAAATACATTCTAGGTGATCTAGAGTCATTCCTAGAGGCGTTGAGAATCCTAGAGTCATTTCTAGGTTGTCTAACGTAGTTCGTTCTAGGCTTATCAACAATAGTCCTAGTATTGATTCTAGGCGATGTAAAGTGATTAACTCTAGATTCATTATTCCAATTTCTAGAGTTGTATCTAGGTGATCTAAAGGCGTTAGTTTTAGACTTGTTTTCATACATCCTAGCGTAATGTCTAGGTGGTCTAAAGGAATTTGTCCTAGACTCATTTACAGCCCTAGAATTATTTCTAGGTGGAGCAGTAAAATTTCTAATGGGATTTCTGCTTTTATGCCGTTGATTTCTCTTTGACGTTTCCTTTTCTTCAATAACCTTAGGGACATCTATACTTCGTGATTCTAAAGTTTTCCTAAGTTCTGCGTTTTCTAACTTCAAAGAATCGCAGGAAGTACAAGTAGAGCATTTATCAACATAAGAAGCTTCATGCATAGTCTTAATGACTTGTCTAAGTTCTACACTATCATTTTGCAAAAACTGATTTTCTTTTACAAGATTCTCGTTATCAAGAGACAGATTTTCAAAATCTTTTTGTTTTAAAGAAAGTTGATTTTTGAAATCTTTTTCTTTCAATAAGAGACATTCTTCAAAATCCTTTTCTTTTAAAGAGAGATTTTTCTGAAAATCTAATTCTTGCTGGGAAAGTGATTTCTTCAAATCTTTAATCATTTTGACAGCATTACCAAATTCACCATACAAATCTTCAAATGCAATTTGTAATTCTTCGAACGAGTGAGAATTAGAGATACTTACCTCTTCTTCGTTGTTTCCATCAAATATTGGAGGCATGGTGTAGCAATTTCCTTCACCGATTCCTGCAAAAGAATCATGAGTAGAAGCCATGGATGGTTCTCTCAAACTGTTATGTTTTTCAGAGAGTATGGCTCTGATACCAATTGTTAGAAATAACGCTCTACGCTAGAGGGGGGGGTGAATAGCGTATTAATAAAATTTGGCGTTTTCTTGCGGAATTTAAACTTTGCAGGAAATAAACAAATGCAGTAAAAATAAATTACACCACGATATATACTGGTTGGCCACACTTTGTGGTTAGTCCAGTCCCCGAGAGACTCTCTCGAGATTTCCACTAACAACCTTGTCAAGCTTAAGGTGCCCAACAAACCTTTACACTTGAGACTTGAATCACACAAATCTCAAACACTTGCTCGGAGGTTCCTCACCTCAAAGACTTCAATTTGCTCGGAGGTTCCTCACCTCAAAGACTTCAATTTGCTCGGAGGTTCCTCACCTCAAAGACTTCAATTTGCTCGGAGGTTCCTCACCTCAAAGAGTTCACTTGCTCGGAGGTTCCTCACCTCAAAGACTTCAATTTGCTCGGAGGTTCCTCACCTCAAAGACTTCAATTGTTAAGCTTCCGGGTGCCTAACGAACCTTTACAACTTGAGAACTTGATACAACACAAGCCTCAACCAACCCGCTTAAGGAAACCTATCCCTAAGACTTTACAAGAAGAAATATAACACTCCTTCTTACTACAAGTGTTTAACAAGAACACTCTTTTACTCACTTTACAAGAACTCTCTCAAAGAGTGGATTATGAGTACAAAATATATGGCTCAAGAACACAACAACTCAATCAATAATCTTGGCTCTCAAAAAACAATGTAAGATATGAAATTTGAATCACAAGAATGTAATGTATGCTTTGTAATTTTTCTGCAGTGTTGTTGTGTTTAAAAAATGATTTTCAGAGAGTGTTTTATAGAGAAAATGGAGCAATAGACCGTTGCTTTTAGTTCTAGAAAACGCTCCTGAAAATCTGCCTGACAATCGATTGTTGATATTACACAATCGATTGTTGGAGTAAAATTTCAACAGACAGATTCCTTAAAATCCGGTTAAAAAGATTTCTGTTGAATTTTTAAAAAGAAGACAATCGATTGTTGACTTCAGACAATCGATTGTTGTTCAAATATTCAAAATATTTCTGGCAACTTTTTGACTAAAAGATTGAGTAAAGATTATACCATAAATAGATAAAGCCGTTGGAAAAAGTCCGTTTGGAAATATCACTGAGAACAATCGATTGTTAAATAGTGACAATCGATTGTTCTTCATTTTTGAAGATTTTGAAAACATTTTGTAAGTTGTCCAAAACTTTGAGACCAAGTATAAAATCTGACAATCGATTGTTGAACAGTGACAATCGATTGTTGCTTCAAAAATGATTTCAAACGAAGTTTCTGTCTCAAGACAACATTTTAAAAACTAAGTATAGAACTTGACAATCGATTGTTTCTTCAAGACAATCGATTGTTAAACCCAATTTTCTCAAAACGAGTTTAAAAATCATTTTGGCAAATATGCAACTTATTTCTTTAAAAACTTATGATGCATGATTTTATGAAAATCATTTTAGGTGAGAGCCAATATTAGAAATAAGTCGCTGAGTCAAGATTACAAATTAAGACCTACTCAACAGTTGATTGCATCTTCTATTCTTGAACGCGTACTATCCATCTTGTACTTGGACTGTTATTGTTCCATCACCGATGCTTGTCTCAATGTTTGGCATTTATCAAAACCTACATGAATCAACACACGTTAGTTCGAGAACGTGTTTCTTACACTTTTGTGCCTCATCATTCTTCTGGGTTATAGATCCAGGACCAGTCCTAAAGAAACGAATTTGCTTAGATCTTGTTTAAATTAGGCTTTTTTTTTTATTCATGTCATTTTGACCCGTGTTTGAGCTGGTCTGAATATTGGGTTAGCTTGACCCATGAATTTAATGCAAATTTCAGGGTTGCGAAGGGTAATTGGGATAGTTCATTGAGAGAATCTCTTAAGTAACCACCCAAGAAGCTTCTCAGATGTTGCAGAGAATGTACTTTCTTGATAACCAAGTCAGAAAATTAGGGACTAAATGCAAAAAGGAAAACTAATAAAGGACTAAAATGAAAAACTAAACCTCTAAAGTTGCCCTAGTAAATAGTTTATAAAGGCAGAGTTACTTGAGGCTCAATTCATATTGGAAGGAGCTAAAATATCCAGAAAAAGAAACGACTGAAGCTCTTTTCACTAATCCATTGATTTCTTTTGATTCTTGAAATTCTTAAGTTCTGAAATACTTCCTGGTCAATCTGGGGTTGATATGGATTGAGTTGGGGTTTGAAAGCTCGGTTTGGGAATGTGGTCGAGTTCTGTTGATTGTAAGATCTCATTTCTTAGCCTGAATCTGGTTATTCTTGTTGTCTCTGCTACTTACCCTTTTCTCGTTACTGTTTCTCATCTTTAGTACCTTGTATGCTGGTTGGAAATTTGGATGAGGCCCCTCGAGTGTAATCGTCTTGTGTTTCTCATCTTTACTTTAAGATTTGGATTTAAAACTTATTAAATATAGCTAATTCAGTATGTTTTGGAATCTTAAATGTGTATTTGATAAATTTAATGTCTGTCACAATAGGGATTTCGCATGCAAGTTGGGTTGAGGGTTCAATACCATGGTTCTAAGTTTGATCTGTTGCATATCTGCTTTCCTACAGCGGAGCTTTATATTTGTTCCTTCATTTTACTTTTAGATCTATTTTAAATTAATTTTAGGTTTGGTTTAGTCTCTTTGTTAGAGTCTAAGTCTGGCATTGCAAGCTTTATTCCATTGTTTTGTTAGCATTCACGTAAAGCTTTATGTTCTTGAAAAATCATGACTCAAACAATGAATTTATGGTTTTCCAAGTCACAATGTTTGTTTAACTGTGTGAGTTTTCCATTGGCATTGGCAGCATCACAGTAGGATCTAGATTTCATGTAATACGTCTATGATTCAGCTTGTTAATTGATTAACAAACTCTGTTCAGTTTAATGTATTTTTACTAGTCAATAATGATCACTTGGGGTCGCCCCTTTTTTCAAATGATCATCCTAAATATGAATGATGGGTTTTCATGGCACAATGGTTCGAATATGCATGAAAGGTGTTATCAGAAATTGAGTTTATGTAAGACACATTTCAGAAGTGTTTGTTTAATTTAACTCATATTCATGCATGTTCCAATTTGTAATATTTGAGATCAACGAAATTGGGAGTATGAGATTGGTCCTAAAACAGGGCCAGGTGAGGGGAAATCCTATTTAAACTCTCTTCCTCACCATGAACAAGGCTCATTTGAGCTCAAGGTTGAATGACTTCGCGAAGGAGTCTGCCCAATTGCTTGTGTGAAATAATTTTCTTTGGGCTTGTGGTTTTTTAACACGTTGCTTTTAATTCATTTCAACAATATTAACAAAAAATAAATTAGAATCCTTTGATGTTTTTTGTTAATTAAATAGTGGGGCTGGGCTATATTAGATAAGATAAATAGTTTATGGCCCTCTAAATATAGTTGAAATTCCTTTTAAAAATGGAATCGAGGTGCTATGCGCCAAATAAAATCTCAAATGCATGACCCTCAGTTAATTATCTCATTAAAATCCTTAAAATCCGAGGCACATCATTTATCAAATTTCCATGACCTTTACAAAGTTAAAAACGTGTAATTGCTTTACACTTGTTTATTAAACAATGTACCTTTCTACACTCGGGTGCGCATTTATGTGACCCAAATCCAAGCCCCAACAATCTTAAAATATGTCGAAGACCGCAAGTGTATTTATGTGACGTACTTCAAGGCATGTTTTAACAACATTACAATTTTCCTAAAATAATAAAAGCGGTTAAACGGTTTAAAATACACATAGGTTCAAAATGTATTAAAATCAGATAATTAAGCCGAATATAACTGTTGAGTGACCGCGCTAGAACCATAAAACTTGGGAATGCCTAATACCTTCTCCCGAGTTAATGGAATTCCTTACCCGGATTTCTAGTTCGCGAGCTGTAATACAAAGTCAATCTTTTCCTCGATTCGAGATTTGAACTGGTGACTTGGGACACCATTAACTATCTCAAGTGGAAACTCTAAATTTTTTATAAAAAAAATAATCCTATTTCGTTTGTCATTTAATTGGAAAAACTCCCTTATCTGCGTCCTTCGTGAGGTGTAGTGTAAAAAGGAGGTGTGATAGCTCTGACGACTCTACTAGGGAACAAACCCAGAATCTGTGGTTCAGGGTTCAAGAATTTTAGCTTGAAATAATTGTTATATTTTTCTTTATTTATCTAGTTTTGTTACATGTTTGAGCCCAATGTGCTAAGTGTAGCTTTATCGCTTTGATATTATTTGAACTGTATATAAACTGCCGCGAAACTCGCCCAATGTGCTAAGTGTAGCTTTATCGCTTTGATATTATTTGAACTGTATATAAACTGCCGCGAAACTCTTCTCTTCTCATCTTCGGGGACGTGCTCATTGGCCGAGACTCTCTATTCTGTTAGTGTCATACCTTGAAATAAGAAAGAGGCTCGGATAAGTTACTAAGCCGGATGGCCATTTGGTTCCCGATACGTAGCCCCGTCATTGATTCGAGTTGTCCGCTCAGGTACACAGTCTAGAACACATACCAAGGCTTTTCAAACTAGAATAACTCAACCTCATGCCACATCCCTAGTAGGAACGCTTATTTTCATCATATGCGTTTTGACTTAGGGGACTCAACACAGGGGTTGGGTCCGTCTAGTACAGATGTACCTAAAATAACAGGCCATTCTGATGCATCTTGCGTGATACTTGTGTACTTATTTCGGATTTACATGCTGACCGGATTTTGCATAAAAAGGGAGAATTTGGCAAAGAAAATAACAGAATGAGGGATAATGGAAGGTAAGTACTTGTTTCAAAATCGATGTCCCAAATAGATACTGAAATTCTGCCAATTTTTGAAAGAAAATAAAAGAAAAAGATTTTTGTTGTCGTTGTTTTCAAGAAGAAAAAGAAAAATTGATTTTCAACTTTGTCAAAATTGCCCGAATTTCACCGGTTTGATTCTCACGGGGCGCGAGATATGCAGGCAACCCCCATCAAGCCCAATTTCATTTTCGCAAAAATAGCCTCAAAAGAACCAAATTTTGTTTGTGATAAATAAATAAGGCAATGCCATTCTTGTCAAATTAGCCAAATGTCCCCAAAAGGACGCCAGAAGTCTGCTTTTGCAAGAACAACTACCTTTGGATTCTTTTTCTAATTTTTGGTAGGTAGCAAGCACAACCTAAGAATCTTCCCCCGGAAGTGCTTAAAGGCCGTATTTGCAAAGCCGGACTTGTACTCTTCAAATGAAAATCTGGAAACAATGTCAGCTTTGTTTTGTTTTGAGTCAAACAAATCAAGATTTTTTTGTTTAGTCACCCTAATAAATGTGCAAAATGAGCACAAATCAAAATTTTCCAATAACAGTCATGAACAAGATCCCCTTGGAGCTGCATATGTGGAATGATCTAGGTGAATCAGGGCAAGACAAGGTCAAGTCATACTTGGGAGGTCTTACCAGATTGTCGAAAATTAATCCTAGGGGGGACATCATAAAGGCATTGGTTACATTTTTGGACCCAACCCATAACGTATTTCGCTTCTCAAACTTTGAACTCACCCTAACTTTTGAATAAATAACCGGATATATCAGGGGCCCAAAATTACTCTGATACACAAGTACTTGGTTGCACCAAGGGCCGTCACCGTATACAAATTCTTAGATTCACTAAAGATAAGCAGGGGGGTTCATAACCCATATTTGTCAGCCAGTTTTTGTACTCCACAATTTCTATACAAGAGGTACGGACACATAGGAAAGTTAAACGACCCGGAAAATAAAATTTGTAGCAATGGAAACCGACTTAAATGGGATGAATATAGGTGTTTTATATTTATGGTATTCTTATTGAGCCTCTTGGTGCTTCCCTGGAAAGATAGGAATATTGATATACGGATAGAATGGGTTGTCAGCACTTTGCTTACTTAGCCTAAGAGTACCCTCGCACCCATGATATTATCATATATCTTCCGTGCCCTCACAGCCTGTAACTCCGGACGAGACTTCTTTGAAGGATACAACTTGTTGTGTCAGATGTGGATGATTGAACACCTGTGCCATCATCCTCAATTGATAAGTTATGGTTCATCGAAAAGAGCTGAATAGATGAATTTTATACCAGAGTTGATGGTTTTAGATTACCAGAGGAAATCACAGAATGGGTAGCATATCTCCATTCCACAAGTTCAAGTCAAATAGAGTGGACATTAAGAAGGCTCCCCCTCGATGAAATTATATATATGCCAGTCACCAGACCTCATTCCTTTTGATGGGTCTTAGAAGCATCCAACAATATGCTCAATACTGGGTGCTAAGACAATTAGGGAGGTGCCAAATAGTTTCCAGGGATGAAGACATTAGTCGCCACGCGGTTGAGGTTGGTACTAATGATTAGTTTCATGAAGCAGCAGTTGAAATTTAGAGCGAATGCCAATACTTGATGGCAAAAACTCAAGTATGTGACCTGTATAAAGGCAAAGTTGCACCGGGGTATCTCGCTTGGCATAAAAAGGAAGTGCGGTTTAGAAGGTCGGCCAAAAAACCCCATGTTCAGGAATTTGCTGAAGCGTCACAAGAACAGTAGGATTGGTTTGCCAAGGAAAATGAATACTGAGCCACAAAAGGAAAGTTGGAAAAAAAGTCAAATACCTTTAGTTCGAGAATGGTTTGCAAACCGCGACGCACAAGGGTGATAAGAAAAGATTAGCCAAAGAAAATGAAGCCTTGCAAGCCCAAATTTAGAAAATGAAACTAGCCGAAGAGAATCCCATCAGTAGTATGAAAGATGAGAAGCTCAAAGAGAACTTGAGGCGGAAAGTAGGAGAATATAGTTTTGACTTGAATAAAGTAGAGGGTGAGCTAGCCAGGGCACTAAAGCAATTGGCCAAAAATGCGGAAGAATGAGAACGCATGATTAAGCAGTTGAAACAAAGGTACGACGACGAGGTTGCGGGATTGAGGAAGAGGGTCATCATTGTTGAAAACAAAATGGTTAAGTAGGAAAAGGACTTCAAGGTTGAAAGAGAGCACTATTACATAGCAACAATTTAGCTAGAAATAGATTCCCATAAATTTCAAGAACCGAATCTAGTGGACGAACAAACGTTTGAAGCCAAGGCCCAGCAATTTGGGTGATTGTTGCAAGAAAAAGGTGTTATAAGAGAGAGGGTTCGGGGGATCGCTGATTACATCGCAGTAAAGTGAACAACTATAAAGATATGGTGAGATCCATATTTTTTGCCACCGCAACGACCTTTGTCCCGCAAGTGATGGAAGACCTCCACCACCTCCAAGGGAATTTTGTATGCAGGCTTGCGGTGAGACCGAATAATGTCCCCCAAGCCCCAAGAGCATTAGAAGTACTAATGTATTCGTGATTGTCACTCGAGTCTGCATTTTCCTTTATTTGAGTCTGTAATTGTTTTTTGAGTTTGATTTTTTAATCTTTATGGAGTCTGTTGGTCTTGTTTTGAGTAAGAGTCTGTTAGTTCTTTTCTCGGGTCCGTTAGTTTTGTAGTTGTAATAAAATTTTTTTTACCTTATTAAAATTGTAATTCCCAGACTATTTTGTTTCTATACCTATCTGCCAAAATTATGCTCGATCTGATTCATGCGGGGCCATGATACGTACGCAATCTCCATAAGATTCGACCATAAACAACAAAGAGGAAAAAAGAAAAAGAAATAAGGAAAAGAGAGAAAAGAAAAGAGAGAAAAATAGGAAACATTAAGAGAGAAACAACGGAAAAATAAGAGAGAGAATAATAGAAAAGAAAGCAGGCAAAAAAAAAAGAAGAATACAAGAAAAAGAGAGAGAAGAAAACAAGAGAGAAGGAAAAGGAGTTTGTATAGGGCAAAAGCCGAGATGACGAAGCAGCTGATCCAACACATAATAGTAATCAATAACTGTTTAGGTGCATGCATTATTGAACATGTGGTTTCCTACATGTTAAAAACTGACTGCTAACAAGTTTCTATATTGTTTATCCAATACAGACAAGTGGTTAGTTTTGCGGCATTCTAGAAACCCACCCTTACGACACTTGTTCCAAAAACAAGCTGACTGTGGCCAATCAAGAACTTGATGCAAGTATCATTAATCCTTCCATATAGGTAGAAGAGTTGGATGTCAACATAATGAAAGAAGAGGTGTATAAATTGAAGCAACAGATGGCTGAAATGTATCAAACGTGAGTAAAAGGGCAACCACCACCATTAGCCCAGTCACATGATCACCCTGCTGCTTATCCGCCTCCATGATTCCCGATATACTAGCATTATCAAGGCACAACTTCACAAACACTCTTAGTTAAACCACCCAATGTTGTTCCACACCCTCCGCCACCAGTTGCTCCTATCTTTATGGCACCTCCACACACTACACTCCACAGATCATCCAGAAAACCCTTATTCCAAACCCATGAAAACCAGTATTACCTCACAGAGCCCACTTTTAAAGATTTGGAACCCTAGCCATACACTCCTCGTTTTGAAATCCCTGCATAAGCTGAAAACCAGCCAAAAATCTCAAGCAAGAGGAGATGCTCAGGAAAGTAAAAAGTCTAGAGAATTCATTCAGAGATATGCAAGGGCTGTGTGGCAAAGTAAGTATGGCATACAAAGACCTGTGTTTGTTCCGAGATGTACAATTTCCAGCAAGCTTTAAGATGCCCAAGTTTGATTTGTACGACGGGCATGCTGATCCAGCGGTACACCTGAGGGGGTTTTGCAGCAAGATGAGAGGAGCAAGCGGGAGAGATGAATTACTAATGGCATACTTCAGTCAAATTTTAAGTGGCTGAGCTTTAGAGTGTTACACTTGACCAGATCATGGTTGGTGGTACACATAGGACGATCTAGCCCAATCATTCGCCTGCCATTTTCAGTATAATCTGGAATATATTTCAGATCGCTTGACTTTGACGAAACTGGAAAAGAAGCAAAATGAGAACTTTAGAGAGTATGGGTTCCGTTGGAGGGAGAAGGCAGCGAGGGTCGAACTGCCAATGAAGGAAAGTGAAATGTTAGATTACATTTTGCAAGCTTTGGAGCCTACTTATTTTGGTCACCTGGTATCGGCAGTGGGCAAGTCCTTTATTGAGGTAGTAAAAATGGGAAGTATGGTAGAGGAGGGAATTAAATCTAACAAGATTATGAGTTATTCAACAATCAAATGAACCACCCAAGCTATCCAAAGCGGTACCGGGGGAGCAATAAGAAAGATAAAGAGGGAGGAGGTAGCAACAGTTGATTCGGGAACTTGGTTCGGATGCTGGGGTTCACCATATTACAACTAGCCTCGACCCCACCACCAAACCTATCCCCACACTCCATATAGCTCACCACAACAATATTACCCACCCCGACCCTTGTTTTTCCATCCATCATGCACAAATATATACTCAACCTATTGCCCACTCATAATGGCCTGCGCAAACCCCACAAAATAGTTACCCAGCTCCACAAAAAGCCTATCCACCTAAAAGAGCCTAAAAAACTTCCTGAGACAAGCTTTTCGGGCCAACCAAGCTTTCACGAATGAGAGATTGCGCAAGAAGAAACCATTCACTCCATCGGGAGAATCTTATACCAGTTTATTTCATAGGTTAAGGTAGTTAGATATGATATGTCCGATAGAAGCAAAGTTTCTGAATCCTCCCCCGAGAAATCTTGATTATTCTATCAGTTGTGAGTATTGTTCTGGTGACCCGGTCATGACACAGAGAAATATTGGCATCTAAAGAACGCTACCCAAGAGCTCATTGATTTGCATTAGGTGCAAGCTCCAAAAGCACCCAATATTAACAAGAACCTGCTACCTACCCACCAAGAAACGAACATGATTGAGATAGTTCAAAAAGAGGAGAGCCCAAAAAGCCTTCGAAACTGTCATGATGATCCATCCAGTGAGCAGAAGCCAGTTGAAAAACTGACAAGCGAGATGTTGTTGCATAAGTTGAACGGAACAAGTAGTGAGCCTTTTGCCTTAGTCCAGAAGGGATTCCCCGGAGATGGGATAGTGAAACAAGAAAATGCAAAAGTGGTGATACCAGGGGTGGCAAGCAAGCCTGTTGTGGTTGTGGAAGGTGCTCGCACAGAGCCCATCATTATAAAACCAATAACTCAGTTACTAATAGTTAACAGTAAGGTTGTCCCTTGGAATTATGAGCGTGTAACAATGATTTACAAAGGAAAGAGGTTAGAGAAGAAGTTTGCGAAACCCATGGATTGACCCATTCAGGAAGGTGCTTTGCCCCCGAGAAATTGAGAAAACCTAAACCTTCCAAGGATAACTATGTTTTGGTGAAGAAAGTTGTCACTGAAGAGGAAGTAGAAGAGTTTCTGAAAAATATTAAAGTGCAAGATTATTCTATTATGGAACAATTAAGAAGACGTCTGCTCAAATATCATTATTATCGTTGTTGATTCATTCTGATGAGCACCGTTAGGCACTGATGAATATCCTCAATGAGGCCCACCTTCCTGACACAATCTCAGTCAATCACTTGGAAAAGATCGCCAACAAGTTTTTGAGGTAAACATAGTCACTTTTTCTGATGGTGAATTGCCCGTAGAGGGTACTGAGCACAATAGGGCCCTTTATCTAACGGTGAAGTGCAAAGATTTTAAGGTTACTCGAGACTACTCAACAACAGTTGAAGTGCGAATATTTTTCCTCTATACACCCTGAATAAGCTAAAGGTGGATGATGAAATAATTTATAAAAACAATATTTGTGTGCGTGGTTCAATGGTGGAGGGAAAGATTTGGTCAATGACATAGTGCTCGAGATGACAATCGGACTAGTTGATTTTACCATAGAATTTCAGTTTTAGATGTGGATGTCTCTTATAATCTGCTGTTGGGGCGACCCTGGATCCATGATGCTAAAGTGGTCCCCTCTACTTTGCATCAAGTGGTGAAATTTGAATGGTACAGATAAGAAATAGTTGTGCACGTTGAGGAAAATCTATAAGCTCATAGCGATGCTATTTTACCATTCATTGAGGCGGATGATGATAAGGGACCTTCAGTACATCATGTTTATGACGTGGTATCAGCAAAGAAAATTCTAGAATGGGAGTATGTTCCAATACCGAAAGTAGCCGCCGCATCAGTCATGGTGGTTGTTGAAATGGTCAAAAATAGGTTTGTTCGAGGAAAGGGTTTGGGAGCGTCACTTCAAGGTATCGTACAACCGGTGTCTCTTCCCAAAAATATGGACACCTTTGGTTTGGGTTCAAGCCAAAGATTGAAGACATAAAGAGACCCAGAAAGATGAAACAAAAAGCATGGGTTTTTCCCAAGCCCATGCCGTGTCTCTTTAGATCATTTATGAGGCTCGGAACCAAGAAGTGTCCGACAACAATAAGTGCTAGTCTTGTGGTTGGTCTTGATAAGGAATTGCTTAAAAGGTTCGAAAAGTTGTTTGAAGATGTGAATATGGTAGAAGAAGGAGAGGGCTTTAGCAAGGCAGATGTGCAATTTGTGGCTCTCTGCAAATTCAACAATTGGGAAGCTACTCCTTTCCCGCCCAGGAAGGAGATTTGGTAGTTTGCTTAGATTTTTCTTTCAATTTCTCCGGATTATTCTAGGATGTTCAGAGCCTATGTTCCATCCCTTTGGATGTATAAACATTGTTATCATTCAATTTCAATGAAATGCCATTACCCTTTTCATTAGTTCTGATAGTTTTATTTTTCTTTGATTTTCTTTTCCTTGTTTGTACAGTTCTTTTCATGCTGGCTTCAATGACATGACATGCATAAGGAATCTTCTGCCCAGTCTTGAAAGGCAATCTAATCCAGAAATAATAATTCAAGAGATAGACTGTGAGGATGGATAAGAGTATGATGAGGAAGGGGCGATTGAAGAAATAGTTAAAGAATTAAGCCATTTTGAGGAAAACCCAAGTCAAACCTGAGCGATAGAGAAGCAATAAATCTAGGGGACCAAGATAATATCAGAGAAACTAAAATAAGTGTCCATCTTGAACTGCAGCTTAGGGAAGAAATAATCTAAGCGTTGCTTGAATACAAAGATCTTTTTGCATGGTCTTATGATGATATGCAGGGTATGAGCACTGACTTTGTGGTTCACAAATTGCTCACTGACCCGGCATACCCTTCGATCAAACAAAAGTGGAGGAAGTTTAAAAAAAATATGAGCGTAAAGATTAAAAAGGAAGTTACAAAGCAGTTTGAGGCAAAGGTCATTCTAGTCACGCGGTATCCTGCCTGGTTAGCCAATGTTGTGCTAGTGCCAAAGAAGGACTGTAAAACTAGGGTGTGCGTTGATTATCGTGATCTCAACAAGGCGAGTCCAAAGGATAACTTCCCACTGCCAAACATCCACATATTGATTGAAAATTATGCAAAACATGAGATTGGTTCTTTCATGGATTGTTACACGGGCTATCACAAGATCTTGATAGATGAGGAGTATACGGAGAAGACAACATTCATCACATCGTGGGGAACATACTGCTACAGGGTCATGCCTTTCGGTTTGAAGAACGCTGGGGAAACTAGCATAAGGGAAATGATAACCATATTCCACAACGTTATACATAAGGAAATTGAGGTTTATATGGATGACGTAATTGAAAAATCCAAGAAGTAGTCTGGCCATGTCAGACACTTGAGAAAATTCTTACAGAGGCTCCGGAGGTACAATCTCAAGCTCAATCCTGCAAAATGTGCATTTGGTCTCCCCTTGAGTAAGCTGCTAGGATTTCAAGTTAGCCGTCATGGCATTCACCTAGATCCATCAATGATTAAAGAAATATAAGAATCGCCGCCTCCGAGAAACAAAATTGAGGTGATGATTCTGTTGGGGAGATTGAACTATATCAGCAGATTTATTTCTCAGCTCACGATAACTTGTGATCCTATTTTTAAGCTATAGTAAAAGGATGCTGTGGTCAAATGGACGGATTAATGTCACGGATATTTTGATATGATAAAGGGGTACTTGTCAAACCCATCGGTATTGGTCCCACCAGAACCAAGAAGGACAAATTGATTCTATATTTGATAGTCTTGGACAACTCATTCGGGTGCATGTTGGGTCAACACGATATCACCGGAAGGAAGGAGCATGCCATATACTACCTTAGAAAGAAGTTCACACCTTACGAGGTTAAGTATACTCATCTCGATAGGACATGTTGCGCCCTAACTTGGGTAGCGCAGAAGTTGAAACACTATTTGTCATCTTATACTACTTACCTCATTTCGCGCCTGCACCCGTTGAAGTATATCTTTCAGAAGCCTATGCCTATAGGGAGGTTTGCAAAGTGTCATATAATGCTCAAAGAGTTTGACATTGTCTATGTGACTCGTACTGCAATAAAAGCACATGCATTGGCTCATCATCTAGTCGAGAACCTGGTGGATGAAGAATATGAATCTCTGGTGCCATACTTCTCGAATGAGGAGGTGATATATATTGATGAAGTGGAACAGGTTGAGAAGCCAAGATGGAAACTATTATTTGATGGGGCCGCCAATGTGAAAGACGTTAGGATAGGAGCAGTACTTATCTCTGAAACGGGGCATCACTACCCCGTTACAGCTCAGCTCCATTTCTATTTCACTAACAATATGGCAGAATATGAGGCCTGCATTTTGGGTTTGAGGTTAGCTGCAGACATGGGTGTTTAGGAAGTCTGGGTCTTAGGAGACCCAGACCTTCTGCTACACTATATTCAAGGGGAATTGGAAATACAAGATTTGAAGCTCATACCATACCAGCAATGTCTGCATGATATTTGTCAACAATTCCGATCGTTAGTGTTCAGGCAAATTCGAAGAATCCAAAACGAGGTTGTTGATTCTTTGGCCACCTTGGAATCGATTCTACACCTTCTAGATAAGGCGTATGTTATCCCGTTTCATATCCAAGTCCATAATCAACATGCTTACTGTAATGTGGTGTAAGGGGAGCTTGATGGTGAACCTTGGTTTCACGATTTCAAAGAATATATAAGGATGGACATGTACCCAGTACAAGCCACAAGTGATCAAAGGATAATAATTCGTCGCTTATCAAGAAATTTTTTTTCAGTGGAGGGGTATTGTATAGAAGAATGCTAGATCTTGGATTGTTGAGATGCATAGATGCTGGACAAGCCACAGATATCACGACCGAGGTACATTTCGGAGTTTGTGGACAACACATGAGTGGATATGTTTTGGCAAAGAAGATTCTCCGAGTAGGTTATTTGGCTCACCATGGATTGAGATTGTATCAGTTTCATGTGCAAATGTTATAAGTGTTAGGTGCATGGAGATTTGATTCACTCCACGCCATTTGAATTACATACAATGTCCGCACCATGGCCATTCGTTGCTTGGGGCATGGATGTCATTGGGCCCATCGAGCTAGCAGCCTCCAATAGGCACATGTTCATCCTGGTGGCTACTGATAACTTCACCAAGTAGGTTGAAGCTAATCTTTCAAGGATGTAACAAAGAAAGCCGTGGTCAATTTTGTGCATTCAAATATCATTTGCCGATTTGGGATCTTGAAAGTAATCATCACGGACAATGGTGCAAATCTTAATAGTCATTTGATGAAAGAGGTATGTCATCAGTTTAAGATACACATCGCAATTCTACCCCATACCGCCCTAAGGTTAATTGAGAAGTTTAGGAAACCAACAAGAACATAAAGAATATACTTTAGAAAATGATGGAGGGTTCTAGCAAATTGCATGAGAAACTCCCCTTCGCATTGTTGGTTTATCGCACTATTGCTCGCAATTTAGTAGGAGCACCACCTCGGATTGTCTCCGAGGTCGACATTGGTGATGACGAGTGGGTCAAGGGCCAGTTGTATCAACAGAGAATGGCAAGAGAATATAAAAAAAAAAGGTGCGCCCTCAGGTAAAGGCAAAGGACAAGTTCACTCTAAATTTGCAGGGGCTGTTCATCAGGTCAAGAGTTTTGTCTAATGGGGCTTTGTATTTATTAGACGTAGAAGGCAAGTGTGTAGAAATGTCCATCGATTCTGATGCAGTTAAGAGATACTATGCATGATTTTCTTTGATTAAGTTATATTTGTTTGTACTTGCCATGTTTTGGAGACTGGAATGACAAAGACATTTTGTTCTGCTATCTAACATTCTGTCCTTTGTTACCCCTTTTAAGCTTTATTCGTTTTCTTTCATACTGAATCGGTAGCAAAATCAAAAGGGCAAGCGTGAGAGATGAGTAAAGGGAAGAAAAAGGAAAGAATGAGAAGAAAATAAGAAAAAAAAAGAAAAAAAGAGAAAAGAGAAAAAAAAAGAGAAAAGAAAAAAAAATAACAAGAAAAGAAAAGAAAAGAAGAAAAACAACAACAAAAATAGCAAAACAACAAAAAGGAAGAAAGAAAAGAACTAAATAAAAGAAAAGAAGAAGAGAAAGGAATATCACATCAAAAAGAAATTTCTAACATGAACTATGTTGGACCTTATTCCTTTAAAGGATACATAGGCAACCTCTCAATTCGGTCTTATCGAAACAAATATCCAAAAGTCCCCAAGCAAGAAACTGGGGCAGAAGTTGTGGTTGTTGTAACAGATATGATTCCGAAAGTTGTAATTTTGAACCCATTTGATTTTTTTGAGCTGTTGATACCTTTTCTTTCTAACCCCATCTAAAAGCCCACACTACGTTCCAAAGAAAGACCTTTTGATCAGTCGTCGAAAGAGGACGAGTCAAGCAAATAGAGATGTATCCTGTAAGGGGCAACACTCGGGTCCAACAAAATAAGATAAAATGAGAAAGTCTTATTGGTGAAAACTCTTACGGGAACCATAAGGCGACCGGAGTTGAGAGAAAAGAAAAATGAGAGAGTCTTATTGGTGAAAACCCTCACAGGCACCTTAAGGCAAAACTAAGTTGAGTGAAGAACAAATTGAAGAAGTCTATTGGTAAAGACCTATTCAGAACAGTGCAGGTTGGGGAATGTCAAAGTTTGTTCGGAGAAATCAGGTTATGGAATTCGAGGTAGAAAAGCATGGCGACTGAGAGACGATTGGTTGGACAGATTTGGCCGAATAAGCCGAAGTGCATATTATGATCACTGGGACCAGTTGTTCCACACAAATAAGTCTCTTTTCTTTCTCCCTTTTAGCAGTCATCCAGTTTTGGATTCTCTTTACCCTAAAACAACTTATAGTTATTGCATTTCATTTTCTTTTGGGTTTCCATTTCTGTAAAGGTTTTTGGGTTCATTTTACCCGAGGGTGTATACTTGGTCTCAAAGTTCACGTATTTCAAGATAGGATTCGGTCAGGAGATTTCAGGACCCTCTTGAGTAATGGGACTTAGCATTAAGATCACCAATATATAATAATATTTAGCGTAAATTCTGTTGTAGGGTAATATAGTTCAATCATAAAGGATTGTTAGTCTTAGGAAGAAATTTGACATTGGATTGTCAGGGCACTCCTAGATAATGGGATGTAGCTTTAACTGGCAGGCTCCAATAGATATAACTTAGATTTGAACGTGGCATTTAGTTGAGAGTTGTCAAGACCCTCCTGAATAATGGAACTTAGATTTAAGATTTCCATTAGAAAACAAGAATTAGCATAAGTTATGTTGTACGGAAGTATGATGAGACTTGATTTTGAATTTTCAGTATCCTCCAGGATAATGGGACGTAGTGTACCTCCAGTAGATATAACTTGGTTAGAACTGTCTTAACTAGGAGTTTTCAGGACCCTCATGGATTATGAGGCGTAAATTTAAGGTCGACTTAGATAACAAGATGTACTAACAGTTGTGCCTTCAGAATACATAGCCTAGTGTTAAAATAACATTAGTTAAGAATTGTCAGGACCCTCATAGATAATGGGACGTAGCCTTAATATTTTCTTAAACAAAAAGACATTGCGGAAGTAATACCTTTAAAAGATATAGCTTAGTGTGAAATTTGTCGTTAGTTAAGAGTTGTCAAGTCCCTCTTGGATAATGGGATGTAACTTTAATAACTTCTTAGATAACAAGATCTAGAGGAAGTAACACCATTACAAAACATAACACAGTTTGAATAAGAGTTGTTAGGACCCTCATGGATAATGGGATCTGGCTTTCAAATTCTTGGAATATGTGGAAACATGATTCTGTTTAACACTCATATATGTACCCAGCTAAAAAATTGGGCCAGAAAATTTTCTTTGTTTTTTCTCTATTTTTGTTGAAATCAGGTACCCACTTGAAGAATAAGGAAGTACAATTCAAGTTTCAATAATCAAGAGCCCTCCTGGAGAACAAGGGAATATAATTCAATGTTTTTGGCAATCAGGCGCCCGCTTGAAAAATAAGGGAATACAATTCAAAGTTTGGAAATCAGGAGCCAGCTTGGAGAATAAAGGGAACACCGTTCAAATTTCAGAAATCAGGAGCCCACCTGAAGAACAAGGAATATAACTCACGTTTTAGAAATTAGGAGCCCGCCTTGAGAACAAGGGAATACAATTCAAAGTTTCGGCAATCAGGCACCCACCTGAAAAACAAGGGAATACAATTCTAGTTTCGACAATATGGAGCCCATCTGGAGAACAAGGGAACATAATTCAAGTATTAGTAATCAGGAGCCCACTTGGAGAACAAGGGAATACAATTCAAAGTCTTGTTAATCAGGAGCCAACCTAGAAAACAAGGGAATACAATTCAAAGTTTCAATAGTCAGGAGCCCGCCTTGACAATAAGGGAATATAATTCAATGTTTCGGTAATCAGGAGCCCACATGGAGAACAAGTGAATACAATTCAAGTTTCGGTAATGAGAAGCCCACTGGAGAACAAGGGAATACAACTCAAGTTTTAGCAGTTAGGAGCCCTCCTGGAGAATAAGGGAATAATATTCAAAGTTTCAGCATTCGGAGCCCACCTTCAGAATAAGAGGAACACCGTTCAATGTTTGGAAACCAGGAGCCCACCTGGAGAACAAGGGAATATAGCACAAGTTTCAGCAATCAGGAGCCTGCCTGAAGAACAATGGTATACAATTTAATGTTTAGGTAATTAGGAGCCCATGACGATAACTAGAGAATATAATTTAAGTTTTGGCAATTAGGAGCCCACCTGGAGAACAAGGGAACATAAATCAAAGTTTCGGTAATGAGGAGCGACCTGGAGAATAAGGGAATACAATACAAAGTTTCGGTAATCAGGTGCTCACCTGAAGAAGAGAGAACACAATTCGAGTTTTGCAATTAGGCATCCACCTGGAGAAAAGGAAATATAGCAGATTACAATTCAAGTTGGCAAAAAGGAGTTTCACAGGAAGAATACAAGTCAACAAGGCAACAAGGATCAAAAACGAGTTTGAAGACATAGATACGTTCTTTTATAATCCGAAGATCGTAATTTAGTCTACATTCTTTTTATTTTAACATGGTGTAATAAGGGGTGCAATAAGCATTAGCAACAATAGTAGCAGTGAAATCACAACTTAATGGTAGTCCCGCTACCAAACACTCCTGAACTACACTGACCTGATTCCTTTGTAGCCAAGGATATGTAGGCAACCTATGAAGTAGGGTGCAGTCAAATATTTCAAAATGCTTCGCATGGAGTATCCAAACGGGTAAAAATCGTTCCTATCCGCTCACTTATCTTTGCACACAAACTCTTCGTGTTTCCGAGCAAAGAGGGGCAGCTGTGAGCACGTGAGTTTTACACTATATATATATATATTTATATTACTCCTATAATCTCAAAATAAAATAATTTCTACTCATTATTTACATATTTGTGAATTTTGGTGGAATTTTCTGTTAACTGTTTGCATATTGCCTATTCATGTTTATTTTTTTAAATTTAATGAAAAATACAAAATATGCTCCATTTGCACGTAGGATTTAATTTTTACAATTTATTAAATTTAGTAGTAAATTAGTTGTTTTATAAGGAATGAAAAATCACAAAAAATAGATTAATTTATACTTTTTAAGTTTTTTGTTTAAATTTTGAGTAGTTTTCTTTTAATTTATGTTTCTACTAATCCTGTTAATTACTATTTAGTTTTAATTAATGTTTGCTGGTTAATTAGGTTCTAGGATTCGATTTAGATTTAAATTTAATTTTGAAAAATAAGAGAAAAGAATTTTTGAAACAAAATTGTTTTGAAATAGAAAAATAAGAAAAAAGAAAATGAAATTGGAAAAGTGGATTTGGGCCAAATCTAAATTAGCCCCAACCAGCCCAATTCCCAAACATGCCATGCCCCTCAACCAGCCCAAAAACCCGTCTAAAACCCGCCCATAAACTCAGCCCAAACCCCATTCTAACCCGGTTACAGCCAAACGACACCGTTTTATGTAGGGACAATCTGAGCCGTTGAGGTTAATTGATCCAACAGCTCGGAAGTGAGGAATCCTAGCTATATAAGTGTCCTATCGCTCTACCCCCCTCTCAAAACCCCCCACAAACCATTTCTGACACTCCGCCCCTGAGCCACCGCCTACCACTACTGAAAATCGCCTACGGTGGCGGCCGACATTCAATCGCCGTGAGATTAATAGCATAGCCCCTCCTTTTCCTCCTCATCTCATATATACAACCAACATCCAGCAAAACCTACACAAATTCCTAGAATATTTATTTGAAGTTATGAACCCTAGCGTTGCCACAGTTTCTCTAGTGGGGGCGCAATTAACAAACCCTACCAAAATCACAGCCCAGAATCCCCACCACATCCTCTCCACCAATATTTATTCCCTTTCCCTAGAATCCCCCTCAAGTTGTTTAAATTTTGGATCAAATAATTGAGCCCTAAATCCAAAAATATCAAATGGGCAGGGCCTTAAATATTTGGGGTTGAAATCAACTTAAGTCGTGTGTTTTCAGTTGAAAACACGCGATTAAGGTCCATATCGGCCAAAATTGAAGACCTCATGGAGTTTTGGGTTCAAAACTTTGGTCCTCCTAATTCTAATATTCATTTCGACATGTTTTTTTTCTTTCTTCTCTTTTTAATTGCTCTTAGTTTCTTATATCTTTCTTCTTCTAGTTTTTTTTAAATTTCTTTTGCATGCGTTTCTGTTAATCCATTTAGGTGTTAAATGCTTCTTATTTAGTATATTAGATTATCTTAATTTCTTTCTTCCTTTTAATTTTAATTTTTTGGGCCGTAATTGAGTCTTTGATTCATAATTTGTGCATAGGCGTTTCCGCCTCATCATTCTTTTGGGTTATAGATCCAGACTTGGGCCAAAAGAAAAGTATTAGCCCAGGTCTTGTTTATATTAGGATTTTTGTTTTGAGTTAGATCATTTTGACTCGTGTTTAAGCTGGTTTGAGTATTGGGTCAGCTTGACCCATGAATTTCAATGTAAATTTCAGGGGTGCAAATGGTAGTTGGGGTAGTTCATTGAGAGAATCTCTCAAGTAACCACCGAAGAAGCTTCTCAGAAGTAGCAGAATGTACTTACTTGATTACCAAGTCAACAATATGGGGACTAAATTGTAAAAAGAAAAACAAAGAAAGGACTAAAATTAAAAAATGCCCTAGTAACTTTTCTATAAAGGCATAGTTACTCAAGGCTCAATTCAGATTGCAAGGAGCTAAAAAATGTAGAAAAAGAAACGGTTGAAGCTTTTTTTTTTACTGATCTATTGATTTCTTTTTATTCTTGAAATTCTCAAGTTCTGAATTACTTATTGGTTAATCTAGGGTTCAATATGGATTTATTTAGGGTTTGAAAACTGGGTTTGGGAATGTGGCCGAGTTCAATTAATTGTGACATCTTATTTCTTAGCATGAATCTGGTTATTCTTATTTGTCTTTGTTGCTAACCCTGTTCTCGCTACTGTTTCACTATTGATCCTCTTACCCTGCTTTCATTTTTATTTCAGGTACTGGTTCTTAAACTTGTAGAATTGATGCTCAAGTTGGAGCTGAAATAGAAATGGAAGTTGGTTTTTAGCTTAACACTAAGTTGTGTTCATAGTTTAGATTTTTTACTTACTTGTGTTTCCTGTTTTTCAACCCTAGAATATGTAATTGGAAACTGATTTAGTACGTTGTATGCTGGTTGGTAATTTGGATGAGGCCCCTCAAGTGTAATCACCTTGTGTTGCTCATCTCTGTTTTAAGATTTTAATTTGAAATTGATTAAATACTAATAATTTAAGATGTTTTGGACTCTTAATTGTGTATCCGATTAGTTTAAAGTTATAATAGAGATTTCGTATGGAAGTTGAGTTGAGGTTTCTATACCATAGTTATATGTTTGATCTGTTGCATATCTGCTTTCCTACAGCAGAGCTTTATATTTGTTCCTTCATTTTACCTTTTAGATCTAATTTAAATTAATTTCGGGTTTGTTTTAGTCACTTTGTTAGAGTCTGAGTCTAGCATCACATGTTTTATTCCATTGTTTTGCTAGCATTCACGTAAAGCTTTGTGCTATAGAAAAACCACGACTCAAGTAATGAATTTATGGTTCGCCAAGACACAAAGTTTTTTAACTGTTCGAGTTTTCCATTGGCATTGGCAGCATCACAATAGGATCTGGATTTTATGTAATAGGTATATGATTTAGCTTGTTAATTGATTAACAAACTCTGTTCAGTTTAATATGTTTTTTCTTGACAAAACTGATCACTTGGGGTCGCCCTTTTGGCAAATGATCATCCTAAATATGACTGCTGGGTTTCCATGGCACATTGGTTCAAAGATCCATTAAAGGTGTTATCAGAAATTGAGTTTCTGTAAGACACATTTCAGAAGTGTTTGTTTAATTAAACTTTTGTTCATGCATGTTCAAATTAGTAGTACTTTAGATCAACGAAATTGGGAGTATGAGATTGGGCCTAAAATAGGCCCAGATGAGGGGAAATCCTATTTAAACTCTCTTCCTAACCATGAACAAGGCTCATTTGAGCCCAAGGCTGAACGACTTCGCGAAGGAGTCTACCTAATTGCTTGTGTAAAATAATTTTCTTTGGGCTTGTGGGTTTCTAACACGTTGCTTTTAAGTCATTTTTAGGGAAAAGTCTTTAACTCAAAATAAATTAGAATCATTTGATGCTTTTCTTAATTAAATAGTGGGGATGAGCTATATTAGATAACATAAATTGTTTATGGCCCTTTAAATATAGTTTAAATTCCTTTTAAAAATGCAATCGAGGTGCGCCGCACCAAATTAAATCTCAAATACGTGGTCCTCATTTAATTATTTATTTAAAATCATTAGAATCATAGGCCATTAAGCAAATTTTCATGGTCCTCACAAAGTTAAAAACTCGTAATTTCTTTAGTCGTGTTAGTTAAATAATATACCTTCCTAAACTCAGGTGCCTATTTATGTGACCCAAATCGAAATCCCAACATTGTTAAAATATGCCAAAGACCCCGGGTGCATTTATGTGACGTGGTTCAAGACATGTTTTAAAAGCGTTGTAATTTTCCTGAAATAATAAAAGTGGTTAAAAGTTTTAAAATGCACATAGGTTTAAAATGTATTAAAATCATATTTCGAGAATGCCTAATACCTTCTCCCGTGTTAACAGAATTCCTTACCAGGATTTCTAGTTCGTGGACTCTAATACATAGTCATTCTTTTTCCTTGATTCGGGATTTGAATCAATGACCCCGGACACCATTAATTATCTGAAGTGGCGGCTCTGAATTTTTAATAAATTAATAATCCCATTTCGATTGTCCTTTAATTGGAAAAACTCCCTTATCTACGCCTTTCGGGGAGTGAAGTGTAAAAAGAAGGTGTAACATCGGTCTTACAGAATCATGACAATCAGTCCAAACAATGATGATATGATGTATGAAGTAAGGAAAACAGAGGCTAGACGTATTATGCAAGTAATAACAGTGAGTAGTTACAAATTGACAGGTTAAGCAATTAGTTCAACAACAAGGAATGACCACTGGATCCCGGTGGTACCAAAACATAGCCTAAGCAACGTTTCTAAGATGACTGACAGCTCAATAGTTCTAACACATGGTAAAATATAGATAACAAGAAGATTTATCAATTATTTAGTTCATAGTATCGACAAATTCACAATTCTTACGGCACTCCTACATGCCCATCACCTAGCTCATGTGCCACCTCAACGCCAATCACATAATACAAAATTCGAGTTTTCATATCCTCGGGATCAATTTTTAGAAGTGTTACATACCCACAATTATGCAAATCCCTACTTTGGTAACCCTCTGCCTCGCGAAACAACATCCAAATGCCTAGAATCTAGCCACAAACAGTTTGATACAATCAATATGAGCTAAATGAATCAACTCCATAAGAAAATACTAAATTGTTAATCAAAAGTCAAAAATTCAACTAAAGTGTCGGCCCTCGTGCCGAAGTCTCAAAATCAGATAAAAGTCATAAAATCTTAACACCCATTGAAGCACGAGTCCACCCCTACCACAATTACTCAAATCTGATACCAAAATCTTGATAAAATTCTCAAAAGTTGGCCTAAGAACTTTCCTCCATTTTTCTCAAATTTTCACCTCAAATCACTAATTAAATGATGAAATTAAAGACATATACATGGAATTTAACTAAAGCTTAGTAAGGATCACGTACCTCAATAACCCACTTGAAAATCTCTCCAACAATTGTTTACCACTGAGCTCCCAAAATCAAATTGTTAAAATGAACTCAAACCCTCATTTTGAAATATTTAAATTTCTTCTCAGTCGTCCTTCATTGCAATCGCAGAAAACCCCTCATGATCAAGAACATAACAAAATGCTGCCACACATATTAACCTTATGCAAACATGGAGACCTCAACGCGAACTCGATGTCGTGGCCCTCAAAGTTACACGCTCACACAAACACCCACAAACCCCTACCAACCAACCCCCAAACCTCACCCCAACCCAACTCTTCTAACCCTAACCAATAACGACCCGACCGCGTATTTTGACAATTCGCATTCTATTCAATTGATTACGATCTTGATCATATTTGTATTATGTATTAATACTATCGCGTATGGTCGAGTCCGGATTTCGAATGATTCGTGTAAGGCCCCGTGAAATCTCTTGCTCAAAACTCGAGGTCTCGTAGTGCCAAGTTAGAAACATATGTTAGAAATTCATAAATTTTTTTGCGGCAAGCTTACTCGCTGCGGTTCGGACCCTTTTGGACTAAGCCATGTATTAAAAGTCAAGAAATTATATTCTCCAGAAAAGTGTTGTTATGCAGTCCAGAATGTGGTCGCAAATCAAGTATGCACACAACATTTGTACCACAAAGTGAGTCAGTGGGTTAGTTAAAATTAAGGTAAAAACTCGGTCAAATATGCAATCGCACAACCGATATGGGAACCGCATAGTCATCGCATAACTCCCTTTAGATTTTGTGAAGGTAAGTTTTACGGTGCATTATGTGACCGCATAATGGGTATGCAAACCACATTTCTTTCGCACACCCAAATAGAATGTCCAGATTTTGGGAGCCTTTCTGCGGTCCAATCTGCAACCAGCATTTCCACTCTACGATTGCAAATCCGACAGAAGGCTCATATTTTCTAATTTTTAACCCGACCCTCCTATCATTATATTCAGTATCATAGTTCATTTTGAGTATCTTTCTGAGCCTTTCTAGAGTGAGATAGAGGGGTCTTAGAGAGGGAAAGTTCTCCCAATCAAATTACTCCAAAGAATGTTGCTAAATCCGTGAAGATTGTATAGATTGGCACCTAGGTAATCTTCCAAAAAAGGTAATGTTCTTTAAACCCAGGTCTTGATTAGTAGATATAGTTATGGTAGACCTTTAGAAGGGTAATTGATGAGGATGATAGTGGATATCTTGCATGCATGATTTCTTCAAAGTATTTGGTTAGGTCTTGAGCTAATGAGGGGATTATTGATGGTAGTGTCTTTCACAAAATGGTCTTAAAATCATATTGCATACTTAGTTTTTGAGGATATGCTCAAGTGAGCTAGATTTATGAGCACCTCTATAATTTGTGGTTAAATTTGTCATTTTCCTGATAGATTGACATTGCTAAGAGTCTTGGAGTATAGTAGGACTTAAGGGAAGCTTAATCGAGGTATGTAGGGTAAACTATCTCTCTCGGAAGTGAATTACACAATCCTTTGTAAGTTTAAGTTTTGTTTGTTCACCGAAATGGTATAGTCTTGAGTCACATTTTAAATGAAGGATATTATACTAACTGGGTAAGAAGAATTCAGTTTTGTAAATGCTTTTAGTGGCTTGTATGTGTACTAAATGTCTTGATTGAATATTTCTTGTTGTTGATAGTCTACAACGATGCTTGAAAAACGAAATAAGTGAATTGGGAAATGTGTTAAAGAGTATGTAATAAGCCTCGACCCAACAGTTATGAACTAACATCAAAGATATAATTGCCTCTGTTCTGTTATGTTCTATTCACGCCTATAAGCGGCTATTCATCACCATTGCTTTGGCTTATAAGTATCCGGTGTGATTCAAGGTCTTACATATCTATGTGTTTAAATTGTGCATCATCATTTCCGGGAAGAAGTGTTGCAAGACAAAATAGTGTATTGTTGCTAATAATTTCAATGTGAGTTTTTATTACTTGTTGGTGTGCCACTATTCCGTTGGGAAGAATCCTTTGTGTTTAAAGTTCCATTGCTAATAAACTTGAGGTGTATGGTTTCGGAAATACTCTATATGCCCACGGTTCATGTTTCCTCTCATGTGTACTTGACATGTTGATTGGCATGACTTGTTGTTGAAATTTATATCAATGTGAAACAAGTGAAATATGAAATATGGCCACCGTGCAAGGAATAAAGAATCTTGTGAATGGACAAATGAGCCAAGGAAATATTATTGTTGTTGGTGACTGGAGATGCTAATTGGAATCCATAAAATATGGGTGAAATATATTGAGATAAGCATAATTGCGTTGACACTATATTTGTATAATTGCATTTATACTACAAATGTGTGTGATATCAAATCCAATCAAAAATATTTTTTGGGAGTATCATTAGCAATACCGAGGAAAGGTGGGAAATAAAGCCCACACCTGAAACATCACGTGCTGGTGTAGGGGTGGAGTGTGATTTGGAATTAAATTAAATTATCGATAAAATTATGACTATTCTCCCAAAGTGGGATGAAACTAATACCTGTTAATTGGGAAAGAAAAAGACAACCCACACGGTATACGTGGGAAGGCAGCTTAGTCCATCGGGTCATGATCGGATTCCATGTCGTACACATGGTGGTATTGTGCTGGGAATCATAAAAACTGGAAATTCAAAAACTAGATATTGGTTATTATAGTACATGTCTCTAATGGGAACGGCCTAGCCGATCGGTTCATGATCGGACTCCGTGCTAACAAAGACGATGGTATAACCTATATCGATGCTATTGATATCCCAACCAAAAATTATATATATTATTTTCATAAACTAGAACTTTACATGTTTCAAGTTTGATGCTAGTATATTGTTGACTTTGGCTCGCTGTTTGGTATTTTCCTTTCTTTTATGGTTATTCTATTCTTAAGTAGGACTTTTAGCCTTACATACTAGTGCTACTTGATCGAACTAACGTCCCTTTTTCCGGGGGCGCTATATCATTTTATGATACATTTTTTTCTACAGCGAGAGGTGTTGGCTAGTAATAGCAGCATTCTCTTCCCAGCAGACTTGGTGATCCCCACTCTACCCAGGGGTCGTGTCATGTATCTTTTGTTCACTTATCATCATGTTTTGAGGTATAGACGGAACCTTGTTGCTGGTATTTCCCTATTTCTCTTGTAGTTTTCTTAGAGTCTCCATAGACTATTGTGGGTGGTGGTTGATGTTGGGCTTCCAGACCATAAATGTTAATATTTAACAACCATGTTTGTTTATTAAACTTGTAACTTGTTATGTTTTGAAACTATGAATGACGTCAATAATGGAAATGTAATGAAAATTGCAAATGGAAGATTGTTATGGTTTTGATTAAATGGGATAGCATCCGTCATTATTCATGAACTGGTTGGGCAGAATGAAATCTATCAGGCTTGCTAAGTCGAGTTTACTCGATTGAGCACCGGTGGAGCCCCTCGGTTTTGGGTCATGACAACTTGGTATCAGAGCCTAAGGTTTTAAAGTGTTCTAGGATGTCTCGGATCCATGTCTAGTAGGGTCCTTCTTATTGGTGTGTTGTCGACTATATCTATAAGTTTGAGGCTATTTGGACATTTAGGAATTTCACCCTTCTTTGATATTACGAATGGTGCTATAGAGCTCAAGATAGAAATCTAATTTCCTTGTTATGTCCCATCTCCTGGATGAGTAATCCATGAGTCCAAAGCAGTGAGGAAGGAATAAAACCCCATTGAATTTGGGGGAGATTGCGCATGAGTTCGTAGGGATTATACGTCAAGATGTGGAAGGATTTGAAGAACTTGTTGCTAAGGGAAGTGTCCTTGTCCCTGCTAATGTCACCACACCACCAGAGCGTGTTGTGAGAGCATCTAAGAAATGAAATTGGTTTGCTGGTGCTAATGTTCCAAATTGTTCAATTTGCTAGAAGCGTCACTTAGGGAGATATTAGATGGTTCTTGAGATATTTTTCCATTGTGAAAAGAGGGGTAAAAGAAGAATAAATGCCGTAGGTATGGTATCTATCCCGTCCTGCTCGATATGTGGGAAGGGACATTTAATGACATGTTGTGGGTATGCCCAACAATATTTTTTTGGGGGGGGGGGGCAGATCAGGGCATTCCCAAGAGCTTGCACAACAAACCAATACTAGAATTGGTACTCCCGTATTGGAAGCTTGGAGGAAGGACAAGGGATAAGTTCATATTGTATGCAAAGATAGTGATTATCATGTCTGTAGGGCGAGTCAATTTAGTGGATCCTGTCCCCGTTCTGTGAATATAGGAAATGTCATTCGCGAGTATGTAGCTATGGTACCAATGCATTCTACAAGTATGGTATGATTGGTGACCTTCAAAGAGATAGCCATTCATCTCACCAGATCAAGGGCATGGGTGTGGCACAACTAACTAGTTCTGCAGCTACTTCATATATAGGGCCTTTAAGATGTGGAGCCGTCGGGGTCGGGGGGGGGGGGGGTAGTATTCAGAGCTCAGGAGGGCCCAATAGGTCCTATACTATTAGGAGGCATCAAAAGCTGGAGGCTTTTCCGAGTGTAGTTACAGGTATATTGGTTTTTCAATTTTCGTATGCTGGAGGCTTTTCCGAGTATAGTTACAGGTATATTGGCTTTTCAATTTTCGTTGTGTATGCTCTTATTGATTCCAGTTTTGCTTTGTCATACGTCAATCCTTATATTTCTGTGGAATTTGGGATAGAGTTAGGGTGACCTTACGATCTATTCTATGTATCTCCTCTTTGAAGGAGATGTATTATTCATGAAGCCTCTTTATTATAAATATCTTACTTGCGACCCCTTGAGAAGTTAAGTCATGTGATGATTTTCCTAAATGGAGTCTGAATCTGAGGGTAACTATTTCAACTTGCTTTCCTGGAGCATCACTCTTTCCTCCCTGGTATAGATGGCTTCAAAGGTTCAAACAATAACCTTGCTCCTTCGTCAAATGTCATCATGAAGTATTTTCACTATCTCGTAACATGAGAGCCTATCTCGGCTCCTATCACATGTGTGCATATAAGTTGAAGTAGATCGTTTGTATGTGTAAGTTCATGAGAAATGGGAGGTTTTCACAAATCCAACACAAGAAGATATTTTCATTGCCCCTTGTAGTATGACTTTCTTGCTCACTTAAACAATTCTGCAATAAGTAACTCATCTTATTCTTAATATTTCTCGTGAAGTTGCCAAGTATCGCTGCCGGAGAATTTTGATGACAGAATCGTGTCAGTCCCATAGAAAGGATTTTATTCCCTATCCAGCTAGCACATGACCCCCCTTCATATTTTAATAAGTTCTAGCAATGAGATTCAATCCTGAATGGCTCATATTAGATGTCACGAATTTGGCAAAAATCGTATTAATTTGAAAGACAAGTTGTCCTATTCTTAGTACTCTCGTATAGGATCAACTATCGGGGAAGGTTGAGTGGTTTGAATCATAGTACTCTCACAACTATTTAACTACTACCTCATTCTTATGGGCTTGTGGCATAGATTCCACGTGTCAATTAATATTAGGAATGTAATTCGACTTCATATTTTGGAAGCCCCTATCTCATTAAGGTGACAGAGTAATCCCATTCTTGATAAATTGATCTTCCCTACACTCCACAAGTCGACTAGTGGCACGTACCTGAATAGCCCTCCGTGAATAATTTTTAATGTTGATATGCTGTTTAAACTCCATGCCTCATTGCTTCAAACAAATGATTTTATTTCAATGATTGATCGTGTCATCATAATCCGTAGTAAGTTTTATATTTCCTAAAATAAAATACAACCTTATGAAATACCTCACTCAACACATCTACATTGATGGATTCTTGAAGTACTTCCAGTCCAATCTTGAACCTCGTTGTTCCTAATTGTGGTAAATCTATTAAGGTGTGGGTTCAAGCATGTCCAAAGGGTAGATTCATTCCATGGTTAATATATTTGGTAGGAACTCTATGCTTGTATCTATTCTATCCCTTTTCAAAATAATGGTTAGAATTTGCAAAGTGTTCAACCGGGTGTCTAACATAAAGATTTAGATTTAAAGAAAGTAAGCAAGTTGTTCTCAATATTTCCTCTAGGGAGATGCTAGGCGAGTTGTTCCTAAAAGTAAAATAGGTATAGTGCACTTCAGAATCTAGGGAAACTTGATAGAGATAAATCCAGTGGTGAAGTATGATATTCCCATATCGTATCATTGCCCTCCATGGTCCCGGTGTTCAAGGTATCTATGTCTAAGGAGGTGATTGGGAATCACTGGTATATTATTCCGATGGAAATTATTGAAGGCAAAGTCACCAGATAGTTAGCTTATGCGAGGTATCTGGTTGTCATCCTTATTAGATAAGTTTTGAGGTTGGGGTTGTTTCTGCAAATGTGTTATGGCAGGGCTTGTAAATTGAAGAGGTCACCTTGAAGGCCGAAACCATCGTAGGAAGAAAATATTTTTGCTTGATTGTATAACTATTGTTTTTAACTTGAAAAGTACCTTATGGGTGTTGTAATTTAAATATGTGCAGCCCATTCAAGCATCATTATAAAGTGGTACTTGTAATTGTGAGATTGGTGTTGTTGATATGTACAGTGTGATGCTTTGTATCGTTGTGGATGACTTGTTAGGATGTTTTGGTGGTTCTCTTGTATGTAGATAGGCCTAGTTACAAAGGAATACTGCCGAAATTTCTAAAAAAAAAATTAGGGAGTTATTCGAATTGGAAATTTCTGGGGTATGAATGAACAATCTAGTCCTACATAAAGGGACACCGCCAAGGTAGAGAGTCAATTATTGTTGTCGATGTTGTTGGTAGAAAGAAGAGTAATGTTTTGGCTATGGCAAGGATTGTATCGTGCTTATTCTGGGGGGTTTAATATGAGTAAGTTAGTTCTCAGTTTTCGGTAGGATACTATAAGTAGATGAATGTGCTTATTAAGGAATAGTAGGAGAATCACTTGACAAGCATATCGCTACCCATAATTGAAGAGCATGTAGAATTTGGGAGTTTGAGGTATGTAAGGAAGGAAATGCGTCCTGTTGGGTGTTTGGGGCAAGCCATGATAATCATTCGAGGACGAATGATCTTAAGTGGGGGAGGATGTAAGGCCCCATGAAATTTTTTGCTCAAAACCCGAGGTCTCGCAGTGCCAAGTATGGAATATGTGTTTCAAATTCATAAGCGCGGTTTACACCATTTTGGACTAAGGTATGTATTAAGGTCAAGAAATTAAGTTTTCTAGAAAAGTGTTGTTATGCAGTCTAGAATGCGATCGCAAATCAAATATACGGACCACATTTCTATCGCAAAGTGAGTCAGTGAGCCAGTTAAAATTAAGGTCAAAATGTGGTCAAATATGCAATCGCATAACCGATATACTGACCGCATAGTTGTCGCATAATCCCCTTTAGATTTTGCGAAGGTCAGTTATGTGGTGCATTATGCAACCACATAATTGGTATGCGGACTGCATTTCCTTTGCATACCCAAAAGGAATGTCCAGATTATTGGAGCCTTTCTGCAGTCCAATCTACGCCCCGCATTTCCACTAAGCGATAACAGATCTGACTCGGGGCTCCAATTTTCTATTTTTTATCCCGGCCCTCCTATCGTTATATTCGGTATTATAGTTCATTTTGAGCATCTTAATGAGCATTTATATAGTGTGAAAGAGGGGTGTCTTAGAGAGGGAAAGTTCTCTCAATCAAATAACTCCAAAGAATCTTACTAAATTTGTGAAGATTGTCAAGAAAGGCACCTCGCTATTTTTCCAAAAAAGGTAAGGTTCTGTAACCCTAGCTCTTGATTACTAGATATATTCCGGGTAGAACATTAAAAGGGTAATTGATGAGGATGAAAGTGTCTATCTTGCATGCGTGATTTCTTAAAAGCATTTGGTTAGGTCTTGAGCTAATGAGGGGATGAGGGATTGTAGGATCTTTCACAAAATGATTTTAATAGTATAATGCACACTTTGTGTTTGAAGATGTGCTCAAGTGGGATAGAACTATGATCACCTCTCTAGTTTGTGGTTCAATTTGTCATGTTCCGGAAAGATTGACGTTGCTAAAAGTCTTAGTGTACAGTAGAACTTAAGGGAAGCTCAATCAAGATATGTAGGCTAAGCTTTCTCTCTCGGAAGTGAATTCCACAATCCTTTGTAAGTTTAAGTGTTGTTTGTCCACCGAAATGGTATAGTCTTGAGTCACATTTTAAATGAAGGATAGTATACTAATTGGGTACGAAGAATTCAATATGATAAACGCTCCTAGTGGCTCTTATTTGTACTAAATGTCTTGATTGAATATGCCTTGTTGTTGATAGTCAATAAAGATGCTTAAAAAATGAAATAAGTGAATTAGGAAATGTATTAAAATATTATGCAATAAGCCTTGACCCCAAAAGTTATGAACTAACTTCAAAGATATAATTGCCAAAGTGCTCTTGTGTTCAATTCATGCCGATAAGTGGTTTTTCATCACCA
Source organism: Nicotiana benthamiana (assembly GCA_034376525.1). Classification (NCBI taxonomy): domain Eukaryota; kingdom Viridiplantae; phylum Streptophyta; class Magnoliopsida; order Solanales; family Solanaceae; genus Nicotiana; species Nicotiana benthamiana. The sequence goes on along the minus strand of CM067337.1, from coordinate 88,385,539 downwards.
TTGCTTTGGCCTATAAGTATATCCGGTGTGATTTGAGGACTTACATATCTATGTGTTTAAATTGTTCATCATCATTTCTGGGAAGGAGTATTGTAAGACAAAATAGTGTATTGTTGATATAATTTCAATATGAGTTTTTATTACTTGTTGGTGTTCCACTATTCCTTTGGGAAGAATCCTTTGAATTTTGAAGTTCCATTGCTAATAAACTTGAGGTGTATGATTTTGGAAATACTCTATATGCCCATGATTCATGTTTCCTCTCATGTGTACTTGCATTTTGATTGGCATGGCTTGGTGTTGAAATTGATATCAATGTGAAACAAGTGAAATATGAAATACGGCCACCGTGCCAGGAATAAAGAATCTTGTGAATGGCCAAATGAGCCAAGAAAATATCATTGTTGTTGGTGACTGGAGATACTAATTGGGATCCATAAAAAATTGGGTGAAAGATATAGAGATAAGCATAATTGCATTCACACTACATTTGTATAATTTCTATTATTCTACAATTGTGTGTGATATCAAATCAAATCAAAAATATTTTTGGGAGTAACATTAGCAATACCGAGGAAGGGTGGGACAAAAGTCCCACACCAGAAACTACACGTGCCGGTGTAGGGGAAGAGTGTGACTTGGAATGAAACTGAAATATGGATAACATTATGACTATTCCCCAAAGTGGGATGAAACTAATACCTGTGAATTCGAAAAGAAAAAGCCAACCCACATGGTATACATGGGAAAGCAACTTAGTCGATCGGGTCGCGATCGGACGCCATGCAAAACATATCGTGGTATTGTGTTGGGAATCATAAAAACTTGAAATTCAAAAACTGAAAATTTGTTATTGTGGTACATATCTCTAAAGGGGATGACCTAGTCGACCAGGTCGTGATGGGACTCTGTACTAACAAAGACGGTGGTATAACTTATATCGCTGCTATTGATCTCCCAACTAAAAACTATATATATTATTTTTGTAAACTAGAACGTTTACATGTTCCAAGTTGGATGCTAGTATATTGTTGACTTAGGCTTACTCTTTGGTATTTTCCTTGCTTGTATGGTTATTCTATTTTGAAGGAGGACATTTTGCCTTACATATTAGTGTTATTCAAAGACACTAACATCCCTTTTGCCTGGGGTGCTGTATAATTTTAGGATTTAGATTTTTCTACAGCGAGAGGTGTCATCCAGTGATAGCAACATTCTCTTCCCAGTAGACCTAGTGAGCCCCACTCTATCTCGGGGTCGTGTCATGTATCTTTTGTTCACTTATCATCATGTTTTGAGGTATAGTCGGAGCCTTGTTACCGGTATTTCCCTATTTCTCTTCTATTTTACTTATAGTCTCTGTACACTGTTGTGGGTTGTGGTTGATGTTGTGCTTTAGGACCATAAATGTTAATTTTTAACAAGCATGTTTTTCATTAAACTTGTAACTTATAATATTTTAACACTATGAATGAAGTCAAAAATAGAAAATGAAAAGAATGGTGCTAATGGAAGATTGTTAAGGTTTTGACTAAACGGGATAACATTCTCTCTTTATTCATGAAATAGTTGGGTAGAATGAAATCTAGCAGGCTTGCTCAGTCGAGTTTACTCAGTTGAGCGCCGGTCACCCCTCGGATTCGGGGCGTCACAGTTCAGGATCAATTTGGAAGAAGAATTCTTGTTTCATAAGTTTAATCGTTAAAAGTTGAGTTGAGTCTGATTTTTGTGTAGATGACTTCGGAATGGAAGATTCCAATAGCTTCATATGGTGAGTTTGGAATTAGTCATGTATCTTGATTTTGAGTTGGAGGGCCGTGGGATAATTTAAAGTATTTTGGCGAAAATTTGAAAGTTGATAGTTTTGAAGGTTAAGTGGTTTGATCGGGAGTTGAATTTATTTATACGAGGCTTGGATTGTTATTCTAAGAGTTGTGTTAGCTCCATTGTGTCGTTTGTGACTTGCATACAAAATTTAACGTCATTCCGGGTTTATTTAATATATTTCAGCGCGAGTTGTAGATGTTTAAAGTTCATAGGTTCATTAAGTTTGATTTGAGGTTTGATTCTTAGTTTTTGTGTTGTTTGATATGATTTGAGAGCTTGAGTAGGGCCAAATTATGTTTTGGGACTTATTGGTATTATCGGATGTGGTCTCGAGGTGCTCGGGTGAGTTTTGAATAGAATTGAGTTGTGTTGCGCTTGTTTTACTTATATTTTGACTTTTTTTTCATGAATAAATGGTACTATATTAAGAAAATTAACTCTAATTTATGTTTTCATTGAAACATTAGATCGGTATTTTAATTACGGAGTCATAACAAAAGAGTCATTGAATTCGGACATCGTATAAGGAAGTAATACTCATTTTAGTGATGAAGAGAGCTGGTGCTAGTGCTTCGCACATGCCAAGTTGGGGCAGTTTTTGCGACCCTGAAGATGCGGATAATGCTCCGGAAAAGCGGAAAATATGGCTGTAAAATGATTCGGTGCGAATGTTTTTTCACAAAAGCGAAACACCATGAGTATGAAAAAATCAGACTGCATTATTTTGGTATTTGAGCATATCTTGAGTTTTAGAGCTTCGATTTTAAGTTGATTTTGCAGCGTTCTTCTCGTCTTTTCATTGGATTCAGAATCTACCTATTACAATTGTAATTTTATATGATTATAGAAGTTCATTTTTGAACTAATCCATGTTTTAATTGGGGAATTGGTCTTTTTATCAAAAACAAAATTGGGTCTTTGAACATGGATTCTATGTCGATTGGGTATTTAGTTGTATTTTGAATAAATCTTTTTATATATAACATATTTTATTCATATAAATTCATTTATATGCAAATGTATTAAGTCTATTTAGACCCTTGTACAGTACATATTTAGACATTTATAGGTGCATAACAAATTGTATTAATATATATTCAAGTGTATTCAAATATATGTATTTAACTTTCACATATCATATTCAATCTTTGATATACGATATGCATTTGAAAAAAATTATTAGTTCTATTTATGATACACTCATATCATGTGTATACAACTTATTGTAATCATATGCATTCAATTATTGTATTCATATATATTCATATACAGTGAAGATATAATGGTCATATTTTAATTACGTATTCAAATTTAATACACCAACTAAATATATTCAAAATATATTCAAAATGACACCGTAATGATGACAAATAATTGTTTATTAATACAAGTCAGATTGTGAACTAATTTCTATATGGAGCATTTCTATAAGTACGCTTATTATGTCTTTCCTGCCCACATATGCCACATGAATGTTGATTTTTCTTCCAGAAAAATTTAATCAACGACTTATCATGCTTCTTCTTTGGTCTTCCAGGAGGTTTTTTCCATTTGGCTGGTAATACAACTTCATCTACTTCATGGGCTGGCTGGTAACACAACATCATCTACTTCATGGGCTGATATATTCCATTCTTTCCAATCAAGCTTGGGCACGGTAATTCGTCGACTTGGAACCGCCGACAACTGCATTTGTTCTCGAAAAGGCATATTGTATAATGCCTTCATCGTTCATCATATGCAAATATTGAGCGCATGGCACCATCTACATTTAAAAAACAAATCATATATATATCAAAGAATATAAAAGAATATGATTTTAATATATAGTATTAGAATTTTATTTATTTCTATCACAATATATATTGTATTAAAATACAACTATATTAGATATAACTATATTCATACATACAAAATTCAAAGACATACATGTATATACATGTAAATACATTGAATATAGATGAATACATACTAAAGGAATGCTGGCAGAATATTAAAGAGTAGTCTTGACTGAATATAGGATACCATACATATTTTAAAATACAAGTAAATGCATGTTAATTAAGTTATAGATAGCTATTTAATTTTATAGAAATATATATATGAACCTAGACATGTATGTAGTTGTATATATGCTTAATTTAAAGTTGTATTCTGTTAAAGATGCATACAACCTAAAGTTCCGACAGCTATATACAACATAAGCTAAGTGTAGTTGTATTTAAGTTTTACATAATACAATATTTATTAAAAGACTATAGTATTTATTATATTTGAAATTGCAGTTCACAATAGCAGAATAGATTAAGTGAAACACATACATATTTATACATTAACATGATGCAGATGTTAATCGTAACATGCATATGTATAACCAGAATAGCAGAATACAATATGTTCATTGTTACCCTTCATAAACACTCATATACATCTGTATATATACATAATCCTGTTTGTGATGAAACAATGGTTGATGGGAATAATACATCTGAAATGTTGTGTATCATACCATCTAAATATGTATCTAAAAAAGTACATGTGTCACAGTTTGAGTTGTCGGACCATTTTCTTCCAAGTGAAATTTCAGAAGCTGGAATTGTGATACATCATCTAGTAATAAATCCAACAAATGCAATGTCATGCCCTAACCTCGGGAGGCGTGACCGATGCTCGATCGAGCGAACCCAACTGAGCAAGCCTTATCACACACTTCCTATCCCACTCTTTATTATTAAGATAACCATGTTCCCTTTTCATTTAGGCAAGGAAAAGCAGTATATTCAACAGTGACAGTTCGCTCCATATTACAAGCTTAAATCATAGATGAAGTTAGTTTCCGGAATTCTTATAAAGTTACAATTCATAGATAGCAAGAGTTTTATAATTACTACATAGATTATGAGCCCCACACAACACCCATACAAGACCCACACATATGTCTACGGAGCCTCTAAGGATACAAAAGATGAGTACAACAATATCGGAAATAAGGCCCCCGACTATACCTCAAGATAGAAATCCAAAACAACAAGTGATATACAATACATCCCTTGAAGGAGGAAGGGGCTCACCAAGAATGTGAGAAGAAGATATCCTGTTACGCGCGATCGTCACTATCCGCTACGGAACCACCAACATTTGTGTAAAAAATATTATCCCTCCCCTCCGAAAAAAGTGACGTTAGTACTGTGGAATAGCACTAGTATGTATAACTAAACACAATTTTACTAGAAAGAACTATCAAGCAATAACAAGGAAATGACAAGAATAAATCATGGTTTTAACCAAACACCGCATCATTAAATAAACAAACCAGGTAATCTTTTACATAATTTCCACAACTTAGCTTGGGGCCTTTCTTTAATATATTCATCACTATCCTCAATTCCACTGCTACATTGAGCGGAGTCCGATCATGACCCGATCGGCTAGGTTGCCTCACTTGAGGCATGTATCTCAATTACCATTTCATATCTCTTTCTGGAGTTCAATTTAGCACATTACCACCATGTGTGCGGCATGTTGTCCGATCACGGCCTAAACGGCTAGGCCACCCTTCTTAGGGATTGTTCCTTTCTCATCAATCATCTACTATGAATTTTTGTTTCACATATGTCATATTCGTTCATTGGCACTTAGGTCCTCAATCATCAAAGATTATATATTCTCAATATCCATCTTGAAATTTATGACTCTTGGGCACATACAAAAGCAATTCAAGTTGCAAACATAAGTAAGATTTCACATAACTAGCATATAAATCTTATTTTTATTCTTGGATTATAGCCCAGGCATGTCAATGCATAATTTGAAACTTTCACACTGCTTCAAATGACAAGAATGGTTTATTAAACACGTTAAAGCACATCCTTCTTATTGACATATTTACAAACCAGTTCGTGTGAAACAAAAATCAGTACATCAACAAGTTCTAGCCTTACCGCATTGCATAAATGCCAACGGAGCTCAATTTCTAATAAAAGGGGGTTGTTAGTCATACATGCCTCAATATAGCTTTCCTTAACCTTAACGAAATTCCGTAACTCTTAGCATTTCGATCTATGGTGTAAGAATTACAAATTGAATGAAGAGTTAAAGACAAAATTGAGATTCTAGCTCGTTTCGAGCATATTATCGAACACTAAAGGTGCATTAAGATTTAGGCCCTTTTTGAGAGAAATTTTCTATCATTATATGCCCCATTTGCTTCCTTTTAGCTTCCTTCCTCCAATACCCTAAGGTTTGACATGCATGCAAAGAATCCATTCTTATACCCATGAATTACCACCCTAATTACCCCTTATAGCTAAGTTGTAGAAATAAGAGCTCAGGGGATGAAGTCTGACCTCCCGGGACAAAGATTCAAGTGCCTTCACTTGGTTATCTTTAATGTTTAGCAAGATTATTTGGAGAATAGATGATGTGAGACACTTTCCCTCTCTAAGACCTTCTGTATTGCAATAGAAATACAGTCCCCATACTTGATTTGCGATCGCATTCTGGACTGCATTATAGCACTTTTCTAGAAAACTTTGATTCTTGATTTTTAAATATTTAGATCAATACAAGGGGTACGAAAGCTCTCCGCGAAGAATTATACACATTCCTAAAACATATTAGCAACTTGGCACTACGAGCTACTATATTTTGAGTACAAATTTTCACGGGGCCGTACGTGCAACCCCATTAGCCTCACATATGAATCAGTGTCCTAGTAGGTGGTGTTCTTCGCCTTATGATTCAAACTTCGACTCTGCAGGTTAGTAAATTATTTTTAAAAAAATGAATTATAAAGATATGATCTTCTTCCCCCTTGTATACAAAATTAAATGTTTGTATTCATCACTTTCATGAGCAATAGTCAGCTAAGTTAAGTTGACCCCCATATTCAACAAGAAACACCCATTTGAAGATGATTTGATTTTGGGACCACATCCTACATTAGTCATTCAAGATTTTGAGAAATGGGTTTGTTAAGGTCGTCTTACTAAACATTACCAAAAGTAAGTTTTTAGTCTGTATGTCTATTTATATTTATAATTAAAATAATACACATATTGTATTTTGAAATTCATTTTCGAAGTGATTTGGAAGATCATTATGAAAAGAGCAAGTCAACACTGCATTTACCGTTGGATTTTGGCGTTAATAAAGTCACCTCAAAATTTTTTTTTACCTTCTCTCGTCTGACAACAAAGTATGGAATGACAATTTAAGACTCCTACCACATTCAGTATCTTCACTATACACTTCTATAAGAAACATATATGTATTCTGCATCATGTATTTAACATATAATTTTACTAATCTGTTTTTAGTAGGTTATAGATTACATACAATGTGTTCAATTATATTTTCAGCATTTGATATTTTCTCAATTTCATTCAATGTATTGACGTGGTGTTATTCCATTTTAAATGTAGCATATTGATGTCATATTTTACTACTTAAGAAAGAAGGGAACGTGCAACACAACATCCAACTTCACGTATACAACTGTTGATTGTAAATACAAGAGTAGCTGAAATATTCGACATGTATGTTGATAAAGATAGTAATACAAATGTAGCCAAAGAAGAGGATGTGGTATGTGACTACATAAGGGGCTACAGATTGATGGATAATGTACTGTGGCATACTGTTGAGAAACAGTCAACTTGGAAGAAAAAATGCATTGGTATTGGCAGTTGTCTCATTCAAGGATAGATCTATCAAAGTGTATGTGTCATGATCCTGATTTCCCATCCTCGGAGGTCGTGATGGCGCCTACTCGTAGAAGCTAGGCAAGCCACGAAATCATAAACTCCTATCTCTTTGTTTTAAATCCTTTTATGAATCATGACAACAAGCGTTGAATATTTCATTAACGACTGGATTTTAAATTAAGGTAGAAGACTAAAAATAAAATAAGCTAAATAATACTGCAAAAATCAACATATGCCTCTACCCAAAAATGGGTGTCACAATATCCACGGACTACTAAAAGTACAAAACATATCTGTTTGAAAGAAATATACCACCATTTATCTCGAATACATGAAATAACAGAATAAAATATATGATTGAGGAGACGTCAGGCCTGCGGACACCTGCAAAGCTACCTTGGTGTCTCGGTGAACTGAAGGCTGGCTCCCGAGCTACTGCTGTGCACCAAATGCTACCCTAGGATCTACACACGGTGCAGAGTGTAGTATAAGCAAACTTTGACAATTATAGAAAAGCGATTAATCTTAAAATCGGCTAAAATTGCAATTATATGTAATTTAGCTTTAAAATACGAGATAAATTTGTAAAAAAATATACAAAAATCACCATTACTATATGTTTGTATAAATATGAGAATAAAGCAAATTATTCACCAAAATTGATAGTTTTGGGAATAATTACATAAAAATGGACAATAAATTGATTTTAAAAATCTTTGAAACTTTGGCAATATACCAAAACCCTTGGGCATTCTTATATATGCATATACATGTTATTTTGAAAGTATTTTGTATTTAAAATATACATAGGAAAAAATTCGGTATCAACACTTGAGCCAACACTCCTTGATGTTCAAAGCTTACCATTTTCTTCCTCGAGCTTTTCACAACAATTAAGAAACATTATCAAGGCATGAAAGATACAATGAATTCAAATATTAACAATTTTAAGACTCACGGTAATGCTAGACACCAACGTATAGATACTCGTCACCATGCCTATACATCGTATACAAAAATTACCACATATCGAATATGAGTCAACTCCTATTCCCTCAAGCTATGGTTAGATCAAACACTTACTTCGAACTTCAACGGCTAACTCAAGCCTCAAATACCGCTTTACCTCCTGAATTTCGCTCCACGTCGATCGTATCTATACATAAACGACTTCATAACATCAATAAATGCTAAACAATTCGAATCCCATGCCTAATTATCGCTTCCAAACATTCTCCCCAAAAACACAAAAATTGACCGCGGGCTCGCTTCGACAAAAATCAAATCACCAATTCACCCACGAGCGTGAATGTATAATTTGTTTTCAAATTCGGCACTAAAACAATGTCTAAATCAAGAATAATCAAAAGGCCCTAACTTTACCCAAATCCCTAATTTTCTACCCTTAGTCACATGTTTTAGGCCTAAAACTTCAATAGATATTGATGAAATGGAAGGAAACGAGTTAAAAATTGCTCACCCAAGAAGTTTTGGTGAAAAAGTGCTTCAAGTATCTCTTAGGAGCTTTGGAGAAGAAGAAGTTTCATAAAATTTTGAGAAATTCCAAAATGCATTATGTTTTTGAAACATAAAATAACTGTGATATTTAATTTTACGCGTTCGTGACAGACCACTCGCGTTCATGATGGGTCGGGTTATTAGGCCTTCACGTTCGCGTTAAGGGGATCGCATTTACGAAGCTTTAGCTTCTCGAGCCCTCGCATTCGCGTCCTACCGAGTGCGTTTGCGATGAATACGCTAGTGACCCATCCCCTAAACCCTCAGCGTTCGCAAGTGAATGGACGTGTTCGCGAAGGGTCTCCCCCCCCCCAGCGTCACATTCGCGTCCAATCTTCACATCCGCGAAGAAGAAACTGGCACTTGGGGATTTAGTCGTACGCATTCCCGAGTGGGACTACGCGAACGCGAAGAACAATTTCCCTGTTCTGAGACTCTAGAAAATTTGCAGTATTTTCTAAGTTCAAAACTTTTCGATACACACTAGAGCCCTCGGGTCTCCTAACTAAACACACATTCTAACTCAACAACATCATATGAACTTATTCCTTTGAACAATTCGGCAAATAACCACAATAACAATGAATCAAACCTCAAAATCAGGAACCTTTTTCTCAACTTCATCAAGTTTAAAATTGAGAAACTCGAGTCCGAATCACGTCAAATGACGTCCGTTTTCAACCAACTTTTACATGAAGGATTTAAAACTTATATAACACATGTGCATGGGCGCCGGAACCGAAATATGGGTCCGATACCAACACGTTCTAATCAATATACATTTCAAGTATTCTTAAACAATTTTAGAAACAATTTTACTTAAAAATTCATTTCTCAGGCTTGGGACCTCAGAATTTTATTCTGGCATACGCTCAAGTCACATATTTTCCTACGGACCCTCCGAGGCTATCGGATCACAAATCCGGGTCCATTTGCCCAAAATATTGACGAAAGTCAAATTTATTCATTTTAACATCAAATCTTAGCATTTTACATAGTTTCATATTTAAGCTTTCTGGCTATCCGGACGGACTGCGCACGTAAATTGAGGCGACTCTAAATAATTTTCAAGGCATCACAATCATAAAATTTAATTTAAAATAAGTGATGGCCATTTGGTTCATCACATTCTCCACCTCTAAAACAACCATTTTTCCTCTAACATACATAAGAAGAAAGTACCTGAATTAGGAAAAATATGAGGATAATTGCTCTACATATCGGACTCGGACTCCCAGGTCGATGCCTCAGCAGGCTTACCCGTCCACTGAACATGAACAGAAGGAAAACTCTTCGACCTCAACTAACAAACCTGCCGATCTAGAATAGCCACTGGCTCCTCCTCGTACGATAGGTCCTTGTCAAACTGGACAGTGCTGAAATGTAACACGTTGGATGGATCACCGTGATACCTCCAAAGTTTGGAAACATGACACATTGGATGCACGGCTGATAAGCTCAGCAGAAATGTAAGCCTATAATCCACCTCTCCCACTCGATCAAGAATCTTAGATGGACCAATGAACGTAGGGCTAAGCTTTCCCTTCTTCGCAAATCTATGACGCGCTTCATGGGCGACACTCGGAGCAATACGCGCTCACCAACCATAAAAGCCACATCTCGAACATTGTGGATTGCATAACTCTTTTGAGTGGACTAAGTTGTACGAAGCCTATCCTGAATTATCCTAACCTTGTCCAAGGCCTCTTGAACCATATCCGTACCCAACAACCGAGCCTCTCTCGGCTCAAACCATCCAACCAAAGACCGACATCGACTACCGTATAAAGCCTCAAAAGGAGCCATCTGGATGCTTGACTAGTAGCTATTATTGTAGGCAAACTCTACTAAAGGCAAAAACTTATCCCATGAACCTCCAAAGTCAATGACACAAGCTAGAAGCATATCCTCCAAAATCTAAATAGTCTGCTCTGACTGCCCATCCGTCTAGGGATGAAATGTTGTGCTCAACTCAACCTGTATGCCCAATGCTCACTGAAATACACTCCAGAAACACGAGGTAAACTGTGTACCCCGGTCCAAAATGATAGATACAGGCACACCATGAAGGCCAACAATCTCCCGAATGTAGATCTCAGCTTACCTCTTGGAAGAATAGGAGACTGCCGTAGGAATAAAATGCGCTAACTTGGTCAGCCTATCAACAATGACCCATATTGCGTCAAACTTTTTTCGAGTCAGCGAAAGTCCAGTAACAAAGTCCATGGTTATCCGCTCCCACTTCCACTCGGGAAGCTCAATCCACTGAAATAAACAACCCAGGTATTTGATGCTCGTACTTAACATGCCGAAAATTCAAACAATGTGCCATATATGCTATGATATCTTTCTTCATTCTACGCCACTAATAATGCTGCCGCAAATCTTGATACATCTTCGCGTTGCCCGGACGAATAGAGTACCTTGAGCTTTGGGCCTCCTCCAAAATAAACTCTCGGATCCCATCAAATTTGGCAAACACACTTGACCCTACAATCTCAAAACTCCATCATCATCTAAAGTAACCAGCCTGTCAGCAATGCTCGAAGCCCAACACGGGAAGCATCACAATAAACTATATAAGGCCCTGAACATATGGTATAAACCAACACCAGTGTTGTAGTCAGAGCTGTAATGAGCATCTGAAAGCTCACCTCACTCTCATCCGACCATCTGAACGGGGCCCCCTCTTGGGTCAATCTGGTCATCGGGGTTGCAATAAATGAAAACCCCTCCATGAAACGACGATAGTAGCCTGCCAATCCCAAGAAACTCTAAATCTTTATAACTGATGATGGTCTAGGCTTGTTCTTGACTGCCACAATCTTCTTTGCGTCCACATGGATACCTCCGCTGATACAACAGGACCCATAAATGCAACTAAACTCAACCAGAATTCCCACTACGAGAACTTAACATATAACTGACTATCCCTCGGAGTCAGAAGAACCACTCTAAGGTGGTGCTCGTGCTCCTCCAGGATATATGAATATATCAATATATATTCAATGAATACTATCACGAACGAGTCCAAGGAAAGTCTGAACACTCGGTTCATCATGTTCGTAAAAGTTGATGGGGCATTTCTCAACCAAAATGACATAACCAAGAACTCATAAGTGCCCCTACCAAGTGCGGAAAGCTATCTTAGGGACGTCGGATGCCCTAATCCTCAACTGATGGTAGCCAAATCTCAAGTCAATCTCGAAAAATACCTTGGCACCCTAAAGCTGATCGAATAAATCATCAACCTTCGCAGCAGATCTTTAGTCTTGATTGTTACCTTGTTCAACTACCGGTAATCAATGCAGATTCTCATCAAACCATCCTTTTTTTATCGAACAACACTGGCATACGCCAAGGCGATACACTGGGTCTAATGAAACCCTTCTCAAGCAAATCTTGCAATTGTTCCTTTAACTCTTTTAACTCAGGCGGGTCCATACGATATGGCATGTTAGAAATGGGCTGGGTGCTCAGAGCCACATTAATGCAAAAATCAATATCCCTGTCGGGCGGCATACCTGGTAAGTCAGAAGGAAAAAATCATTGAACTCACGAACAATGGGCACAAAATTAATAGAAGGGACCTCAGCACTAGAATCATGAATATATGTCAAATAGGACAAATACTCCTTCTCGACCATACAACGAGCCTTCACATACAAGAAAACACTGTGGGTAGAATTACCAGGAGTCCCTCTCGACTATAAACAAGGCATACCCGGTGAAGCTAAGGTCAGAATCTTGGCATGGCAGTCCAAGATAGCGTGGTAAGGTGACAACCACTCTATCCCAAATATAATATCGATGTAAGCATGTCCAAAAGCAACAAATCTACACGAGTCTCAAGACCCCCAATTAGCAGAATACAAGAATGATGGACTCAATCAATTATAATATAATCACCCACCCGTGTAGACACACAAACAGGAACACCTAATACATCACTAGGCAAGACCAAGTTCATGGAAAAATAAGATGACACATACGAATACGTAGACCCCGGATCAAACAACACCGAAGCACCTCTATCACAAACCACAACCAGACCTGTAATAACTGAATTTGAAGACTCAACCTCGCGCCTAGCCTGAAAAGCATAACATCAGGGCTGGGCCACAACACTCTGATCTACCTCTCTAGAATAGCTTATATCTGGCTGGCCTCCACCTCTAGCAGCCTGAGCTCCACCTCTAGTACCTCTACCTCCACCTCCAGTACCTCTACCCCATCTCTAGCTGGCAGGGTGAGCCGTGGAACACTTGGCGCCTGAACCATGGCACAGGAACCCTGATGGTGTGAGCTACTCGGTGCTCGAGGGATAAACCTAGCAATGTCACTCGGATCACCCCATGTGTAACAATTCCTTGGTTGTTTACACTGATGGCCTTGTCGACCTGAATAACCACCTCGGAAACTGTAAAGCAGTAGTGACCTGATAGGAGCAGGTGGTGCATTGTAAGGCTGCTTATCAGAATAATGCGTCTGAGAACCACGGCCACATGGAGTGTCGACGGGTAGTACCGAGAGGATGACCCCCATCATACGAATCTCTACCTCTAGATTAGGCACCATTGAATCTGCCTGAATGACGAGGTCTCTTGTCTTGCCAATGACCACCCCCTGTGATAATATCATCTCAACCCTACGGGCGACATTGGCCGACTCTTGGAAGGATATCTCACTCTCGTACTCTCTGTCTATCTAAAGATGAATCGGCTGGATGATTCCATCAATAAATCGTCTCACTCTCTCCCTCTCAGTGGGAAGTATAATAAGAGCATGGCGATCCAAATCAATAAACCTAGTATCGTACAGGGTAACTTTCATGGATCCCTGCTGAAGGAACTCGAACTCCCTCCGATAGACCTCTCATTGTGTAATAGGGAGAAACTTCTCTAGAAATAGGTGCGAACTGCTCCCCGGTCAAGGATAGCAATCTTTCTGGTCATAAGCAATAATCCCTTCATCAAGTCTTGCGGATCCAGACAAGCGAAATGTAGCAAAATAATCCCCATTAGTCTCAACAATACCCATGTTCTGAAGAACTTCATGATAGCTATTCGGATAATCCTAGGGATCCTCAATAGATGCACCGCTAAAGTAGAAGTGAAGATGTTGGTGAACATGTCCAGCCTCCACAAAGCATCCGCGGACATAGCCACTCCATCATCGGTTTGAGCTACCACACCCAGTTGTACTACACCAACTAGCTGAACCCCTTGAGTCTGAATATGAGGAGCTACCTGCTCCGGAGTGCGAGTAGTAGGAGTTTGAGCCTCTCCTCCAGCCTGAGAGTCGACTGGTGCTGCAAGAAAAAAACTTTCTCGGGTGACACTCTCCATAAGGCCCACCAATCGGACCAGAGGATCCTGAACAAATGGGGTAGAAAGAAACCTCTTTGGGACAAAATCAAATCACCCATTCACCCACGATCGCAAATATATAGTTTTCCTTTTCAAATTTTGCCCCTAAACAAGTTCTAAATAAAGAATAATAAAAAATCTCTAACTTTCCCCAAATCCCTAATTTTCTACACTTGTCACATATTTTAGGCCTAGAAATTCAATAGATATTGATGAAAATGGAAGGAAACGAGTTAAAAATTACTTACCCAATAACTTTTGGTAAAAAAGTGCTTCAAAGATCGCCTAGGAGTTTTGGAAAAGAAGAAGTTCTATAAAATTTTCAGAAATCCCGAAATGCATTCTATTTTTGAAACTTAAAATAACTGGGCGATATAATTCTACGTGTTTGCGACAGACCACTCGCGTTCACGATGGGTTAGGCTATTAGGCCTTCACATTAACGTTAAGGGGCTCGCATTCCTAAAGCTTTTTCTTCTTGAGCCATCGCGTTCGCGATGAATAAGCGAGTGACCCATCCCCTGAACCCTACATGTTCGCGAGTGGAAGGACGAGTTCGCGTCCAATCCTTTGCGTTCACAAAGAAGAAACTAACACTTCGGGATTTTTTCCTTACACCTTCGTTAGTGGAACTACGCAAACGCAAAGAACAATTTCCCTCTGCACTGACTGTAGAAAATCTGCAACATTTTCCAAGTTCAAAACTTCTCGAAAACATTCTGAGCACACCCGAGCCCTCGGGGATCCTAACCAAACATACATACTAACTCAACAACATCATACAAACTTATCTGTGCGGACAAATCGCCAAAATAACCTCAATAACATTGAATCAAACCTCAAAATCAAGAATATTTTTTTCAAATTCATCAAGTTTCAAATTTAGAAATTATAGTTTGAATCACGTCAAACGACGTCTGTTTTCATTAATATTTAACATGAAGGACCTAAGCCTTATATAAGACGTGTGTTGGGCAACAAAACCAAAATACGACCAGATACCAACACGTTATAATCAATTTTCATTTCAAAATTCCTCAAACGATTTTTCTTAAAAATTTATTTCTCAGGCTTGGGACCTGAAAATTCAATTCTAGGCATACGACCAAGTCCCATATTTTCCTATGGACCATCCAGGACCGTCAAATCACAAGTCCGGGGTCTGTTTTCCGAAAATATTGACAAAAATCAAATTTATTCTTATTAACATCAAAACTTAGAATTTTTCATAAAATTTCATATTTAAGCTTTCCGTCTACACGGCTGGAGTACACACGCAAATCGAGATAACTCTAAATTAGGTTTTCAAGGTGTCAATGTTATAGAATTTAATTTTATACAAGTGATGGTCTTTTGGGTCATCACAGTGTGACTCCATTAGATCAGCATTACATGATTCTTATGTGGCTTCATAGATAAATAAGCTAGTTATGCTTGTACCTCTGTATCTATCGATCACTGATTTGTGCAGAGATAAGCAAGGTATAGATTGGACTTATGACTCAGCATGCTCTGACAAGGCACTAACTGATCCCGTTAAAGTTGTTTTCATTTTAGTTCTGTCAACAAAATTCCGGTAGCATGTATTTGTTTAATCATTTTCCTTGTATGATTTTTCTAATAAAATGAATTGTTTGTATTTATTTTGGTGTATTCTTTCAGGGATTGTGGGGTGCATGTCACGGCATACGCAGAGTTTCTTAGCACCATTGGGATGGTTTAAAGAATAAACTTTGATGCCAATTTGTTCCATAAAAGATATGGTGCCCTCCTTTGGGACTATGCTATGCGGAAGATAGACGTGGATGCCATAAGTGAGAGGGAAGCTCCTTCAAAGATTCTTAGGCACATCACCAATTCTGATATGTCGGTGAAGATAATGTTAGAGTAGTCGTAGAAGAATATATTTTTGGATAGGAGGTTTTGTGAATACTTTTTTACTTAGACACAGTGTTGGTAAAGATAGTGTGTTGGACAGAGTGTTGGTAATTTAGTGACCGTATGAATAGTTTTTGTATATTATCATTTCAAGCATCTAATTGATGTATTGACTTTTTTTTGCTTCTCAATTAATCTGTCCTTCAGTCTGTTGGGTTTTTGTATGTTTATATCAGTTTGTATTAATATGTATGCAAAATTTTGTATTTATATGTATTTAACTTCTTTTATTAGTCAGTTATTAAGTTGTGCTTATATGTATTCACTTGGATAGGGTCACATATTTTCAACATGAGTATTTAGACCTTCATATTTATACAATATATTGCATTATTATGTATTTTGTTGTATTTTTAAAATATTTTTATGTATATATATATATATATATATATATATATATATATATATATATATATATATATATATATTGATTTTATTCATCTGTATTGATTTACATGAAAATGTATTCAAGTCTATTTAGACCCTGTACAATACATATTTAGATATCCATATGTGTATTACAGATTGTATTAATATATATTCAAGTGTATTCGAATACATGTATTTAACTTTCACAAATCATATTCAATCTTTGATATACTATATGTATTCGAAAAAAATCAACAGTTCTATTTATGATACAATCATACACTGTGCATACAACTTATTGTAATCATATGTATGCAATGATTGTATTAATTCATATTCATATATAATAAAGATATAATGGTCATATTTTAATTACGTATTCAGATTTAATCCACAATTAAATATATCAAAAATATATTCGAAATAACACCATAATACATCACAAATCGTTTTTCATTAATACAAGTCAGATTGTGAACTAATTTCTATTTGGAGAATTTCTACAAGTATGCTTATTATGTCCTTTCAGCCCACATATACTACACGAATGTTGATTTTTCTTCTGCAACAATTTAATCAACGGCTTATCACGCTTCTTCTTTTGTCTTCCACGAGGTCTTTTCCATTTGGCTGGTAATACAACTTCGTCTGCTACATGTATCAGTGTATCCCATTCTTTTCGGTCAGAAAAAGGATACACTTGCACCTCTTATGTCAATACAACTTACTTTGGCTTATAATAATCTGAGTAATAATCTTCTAGCATTAGAAACTTGCTCTTCAGTGTACCCCAAACGTGTGAGCACGGTAATTCGTCGACTTAGAACCGCACACAATTACATTTTTTCTCTAAAAGGTATACTGTGTAATGTCTTCCTTTATCGTTCACCGTATGCAAATATTAATTCGATGGCACAACCTACTTTTAAAAAAACGAATCATATATATATATATATCAAAGAATATGACTGTAATATATAGTATTAGAATTTTATTTAGTTTTAAAAATCACAATATATATTGTATTAAAATACAAGTATATTAGATACAACTATATTTATACATATAGAATTCAAAGACATACATGTATATACATGTAAATACACTGAATATAGATGAGTACATACTAATGGAATGCTGGCAGAATATTAAAGAGTATTCATGATTGAAAATAGGATACAACTTCCAATGTTACCTTGAAATATATAAAATTAAATACCTTGTACCATGTATACCTATAGGAAACAAATATATAAATAAATAAAACTTACAGTCATTTGTGTAGACATTGCCTCATTCAAGGTAACCATCAGCTTGTAGTTTTTACCAAACGCTGTGTAGGTATGTAGAGCCTCTTTATAATTGCTGCAATTCTAATGTCCAGACATTTTTCTAACTTCCTTCAGAAGGTTGTATATTGGAAATTCCCTTGCTGACACAAGTGCGACATTGATTAACTCAGCAATATTTCACGTCGTTGTCCATCCCCTATTGACTGGTGCATATAATCTAACCCACTTTTCCTATCCAGCTAACTCCAAGTATTCTTTCAACCTAATATCTACCTTTTCCACCATCTTCATTAGACTGTCAAACTCAGACTGTGTGTAAGCTTTTTCCATTGATAAGTGTATCTCGCTCAACTTTGAATGACTCTTTTTTGAATTTCATATATATGTTGTTCCATATATGCCATATACAAGCAAAATGTGGTATAGTTGGATAAACTCTTGATACTGACTTGATGATACTTTCGTTCCTATTTGAAATGATGTACATGATTTACCTCTCACCATATGCTTCACTGAATTGCTCAAAGAACCACGTCCAAGCAGCATCGTTCTGTGAATCAATAACATCATATGCTATCGGAAGTATATGACCTGTAAATACAATCACATACATATTTTAAATATGTATTTCAATATTTTATATGTAGTACTATTATAATACCTTATTATAACCAGCATACTCACATGCACCATCCAAAGTGCTGGCAGAGACGAAAGTCTCAGCGTAAAACGATTTTAAGTGGCTTCCATCTACTACCACATTGGGTTTACATTGATCAAACCCCTTTATAAATGCATACAAGGATTTATATACATACTTGAACTCATTTTGTGGGGATTTTACCATGCTAATGTGGGAACCAGGATATGTCATATCCATTGTACACAAGTATCCTAGTAATTTATTGTATGAATCAGTAGGTTCACCCCTAAAAAAATTCATTGCCTTTTCTTTAGCCCGTCATGCAACCATACAACTAATATCGACACTTAAATTTGTTTTTACATCATCAATTATATCCTTTGATGTATATTTCCTCTTATGGTTTGTAA
Organism: Nicotiana benthamiana; assembly: GCA_034376525.1. Taxonomy (NCBI): domain Eukaryota; kingdom Viridiplantae; phylum Streptophyta; class Magnoliopsida; order Solanales; family Solanaceae; genus Nicotiana; species Nicotiana benthamiana. The sequence goes on along the minus strand of CM067337.1, from coordinate 88,366,468 downwards.
ACGTGAGCCTAATCATACCACATATAAGCCTTTTACTTGTCTAACGTTGCTCATACACCTTATCCTCTAATGGACATGTATGCTTATCATTGAACTCTCTCACTTTGAACAATTGTGACTTGTTAATGCTAGAAGCCTTAAACCTCCATTCATACTCACCAAACATAGTGTATAGCTGCAAATAAGCAATTACTACACATATTGTGATGACTCGACCCGCCGTCTCATTGGTAATCGCTCCATTTTCCCCATTTTCTTCTTTTTTATGATTCATTATCATTTTTTTGTGTGATCTAGTTGGCTTGGATTGTTTTTTAGAAGGAAATGAGACACTTAGTCTCTTTAAGCAAGGCTTAGATTAGAAAAAGTCAACCAGAGGTTGACTTTTGTGTTAGAGGGCTCGGATATGAATTTCGATGATTTAGTTAGCTTTCGGGGATGTTTGTGACTTGGGAGTGTGATCGGAAGTGAATTTGGACGTCCAATGTAGAATTAAGCTTGAATTTGCGAAGTTAGTATTTTGGCGATTTTCGGTTTATAGGTGAGATTTTGATCTGAGGGTCGGAATGGCATTCCGAGAGTTGTTGTAGTTTTTTTAGGTGATTTGGAAGGTTTGTACAAAATTTCAGGTCATTCAGAGATGGTTTGGTTCGATTTTTGATCAAATGCGTGTTTCGAAAGTTTTAGAAGAACTTAGGCTTGAATCCGATGTAATTTGATGGTTTTGGTGTTGTTTTTGATATTTTGATGATTGGAGCAAGTTTGAATGACGTTTAATGATGGGTTGGCACATTTGCTTAAGGTCTCGAGGGCCTCGGGTGAGTTTCTGATGGCTAAACAGAAAGTTTTAGTCTTGGAAATGCAGCAACAGTTGCAGGCCTCGCAAATGCGATAAATGGTTCACATTTGCGATCTCGCATTTGTAAGTGAGAATTTGCATTTGCGAAGGTGCTACCCTGAGGCAGAGTTCGCAATTGCAATAATTTGATCACATTTACTGCCTCAACAAGGTTTGCATTTGCGAGCTCTTGGTCGCATTTGTGACCTTTGCATGGGAGACTCTCATTCGCAATGGCGAAGTTTTTGTCGCATTTGTGACTCTCGCATTTGCAAACCAGGTGTCACAAATGCGATATCTGAGGGTTGTATCCAGTTATTAAATTCGTACTTAGACCATTTCCCTCAATTCCCACTCGGCCTTGGGGAATTTGCGAGAGCCTTTGGATGGAAATTGAAGAGGGTTTCGTCTGGGATTGTTTGGAGGTGATTCCTATGACCTAAAAACATGATTTAATTGTAGATTCAACCTAGAAACTCATGAAAAGTTTGCAAAAATAGGAAGAACTAGGGCTTGAGTTTTGATAATTTAAATTGGGTTTTGATGGGTCATTTGAGCTCGAATATGGGATTTCTTGGTATATATAGACTCTTGGTGAGATAAGAAATCTGTTGATGTAAAATTTTGTGGAATTTGAGATGTGGGCCTGGGGCTCGGGTTTTGCAAATTTCGAGTTTTTTTCTATTTTTATTGTGTTCGATTGGGTATCGTTCCATAGGTATATTGTGATGTATTCATTGTGGTTTTGATCAGATTTGATGCGCGAGGTGGTCGATTTGATAGGCATGATCATAGCGAGCTAGGATTTTGGCCGGCTTGAGGTGACTTGCATGCAGGATAGCGAGCGAAAGGTAGTGCACCATTAGGGATTGCGACTTGGTTCGTCTCGATTGATATTTTACCGTGTATTTGGCTGAAGCTTATTTGTTATCATCATTACATGGGCATACTGTAATATTTTGGCTTCGTGCAAGCTATTTGAACCCCTTCGGGGATGATTGTTGATATTTTCTCACTGTTTTGATTTTTTACTTGAACTCAGCCATGTATTTTCAATTGTTTTAAAAAACTCGGCCAAGTTTACTTTGTTTTATCACGTGAAATGATATTTCCAACAATATTTTTGGGCTGAGCATTATGTTTTACTGTTGCCCGAGGGGCTTATGTAATTTTTGACTGAGTAAGGCCGAGTGACTATATTGTGAGGATACTTTTGGATCAGGATGCACGCCGCAGCAGGGAGATACTAATACTAATATGATCCCGAGGGCCTTGATTTGATGCCACGAGATGGCTGGATATTGTGCTTGGGTCGTAAGGGGCTCCACCTAGAATCTACACACACCCAGTGAGCGCCATCAACGATAAATGGATTGGGCTGCACAGTGCAGCGGTACGGGTACAGTTTTATGTGTTTACTTATTTATATGTCAATAATTATCTGTTGTTTTTCTATTTCATTTGATATCTACCTGATTGGCTAGCATTTTCTGTTGAGTGAGTGTTGCGCCCGAGCGGCAGATCTCTGTGCTTATCAGCACAAATTGTTTGCATTTATTTGCATAACTGATTGAAAAGGATATTTCAACAGAGGTTTAAACGGGGTGAAGACGTTTTCTAAAGATTTCACATCTTCATTGCTTTTCTCAAGGGTTTTATACTGCTTCTGTACGACATGATGATTTGCCTTAGGTGATTCTCTTTCAGTTCAGTTATTATATACCTTTATTAATCACTGTGTTGGAGTACTCACTTTAAAATGCAGGATTTGTTCACCTGGTAGCGGGTTTTAGAATATTCAGATGCTAAGTTATCGGAGTTTAGCAAGGTGATTGTCACCATTTACAGCATCGCATTTCTTCCTTTTTTTATCAATCCTATTTTTGTATATTTCAGACTCCATATTTGTATTCATATATTTATAGATTCTCGTGACACACCTCGATTAGGTCTATGTTGGGTTACTTTTCCATTAGTTAATATTTTATGTCACATTTAAGCTGTTTATTTATGTTTGACTATTTATTTTTGAAAATACAAATTGGGTTTAGTTGGTTGGCCTTGTCCCACGAGAGACGCCATCACGACCGGATTCAATTTTTGGGTCATGAGAAGTTGATATTAGAGCCTAGATTACTAGGTCTCACGAGTCATGAGTAGGTTGAGTAGAGTCTTGCGGATCGGTACAAAGATGTATGTATATTTCCTCGAGAGGCTCCAGAACTTTAGGAAAACTTCACATTCTTGAATTCTTATCGTGCGTCATTGATTTAGCTTGAAATGAAACACTTAAAATTCCTTCCACACATTTATATGTGCGTGTGAGCGCTCAATGTCAAATGTGCTTTAGTGTCTTGTGATTCCCCGATCAAGGGACGAGATGTAATCTCTCTGAGTTTATAGTGGGCCAGTTTGGAGGGCTTGAGGCTGGATCTTTGCCTATGGCTTGACCACTGAGGTGCTGATTGTGAGTAGATGTTTCGAACTTATATGTTCGGTATTATCCATATTAGTGGAAGTGACCGCTGGGTAGCTATGTGATGAGTGTATTGGAACTGTGGGATGTATCTATGTGACTTGGAAGTGACGAGGATGGTCTACTAGATGATAGATGAACTATTAAGTGCATGATTTCCATTATGATTGGATGTGTAGCCCCGATTTATGGGCGCGTGAAGAATCTTTTCATGTCTCCTAGTTGGGAGTGAAGTTAATTTCATGTTGCGGTATGATTGCAGACTCAAGAAGACTATGTAACTGTGTAATGTGTATGACGGTGGAAGGTATACAAAAATGTTCTATTGAGGCAAAATAGGTGGGTTATCTCCTGTGGAGTGTTCTAAAGTGGTGTGATCCTTATGTTTGTGTTAGGATATCTCATTTACAAGTGAAGAAAATGTGTTGAAATCTAGATTGGATCGCCTAGAGAGTGGGATTATCTCTTGTGTGAGAGAATGCGAGATTTGCAGAAAAGTTAATAGTTATAGATAATTTGTGTTTCCACAAGCTTATGAAGGATTGAGTTTAATTTCACTATGGTATTAAGGCAGCAATGGAGTATATGTGTTATGAGTTATTATGCGTTGTTATCTATTGCTTCGAGCCAAGTTGGGAGGTTGCTATTGATTAGATGATTGCACGGTAATATGCTACGTTGGTTCTAATTTAAGACATGTTGTAGAATCAGTTTTGGTTGCGGAAATCGAGCCGAGTATGGCTTGAGTGAAGGAAAATTTTGACCATAGGTATATGGTGCTTCTTATATGTGTGAGAATCACATGATGTCTTAAGTTGTTGTTGGTTAAGAATGCTTCGTGCATGGATTAGGAAGATTTTTTTTTGTATTGGGATGAGGTCATATCCTACGGTGCTAGAGTGCTAATGAGGCGCGGTTGGTTCTTTTCGTGTGATCAGGTAAATTGCAGTTTGAAAAAGAGTAAACGACTCTCGAGAATGGCTCGAATGTGTTAAAGATTCTACATGAAACAATTCGGTATTTTAAAGTTGTAGGTGTGGTTAGAGACTTAGTTTTCATTTGGAGAGGTCAAGACTTGTGGTATTCTTATGTTAATTATGGGATTTGATGTATCAGTATTTGGAAGTTAAAGGTAACGTATTTAGAATCACAAGAAGTTCTTCATAGTAAAGTATTCCGGAGTGTGGTGTTTCCGAGAATATTTGAGAGGGTATTCAGTGGCTTATGGGTCGTAGTCAGTGTAGTCTTACGCTAGAGCCTCGTGTGGTAAGTCTGGGTTGAGGCATTCTGGTGCTACAACAGGAGGGAATATCAAATTGGTAATGAATAAGAATGGAAATTAGATAGACGAAATAGCTTAATAGTAGACTGAATCGGTATGGTAAGGATATGATTAATTCCCTTTATGTTTTCGAGGTAATTAGACCTTACAAGTGTTTTGCAGCAATGCTCTTGGGTTTTGATGGATTGACTAGCTTTGTCTAGTTAGTAGGATTTAGTCTTGGCGGTTTTGTTGAGTAAATAGAATATGGAGAGCTGAGTGCGTAGATGTCTGTGGCTCGGAAGAGAGATGAAGTTTTCATGTTATCTGCGGATGGTATGGTGTATACGGTATGTTGTGGATGACCGAGACTTATGTGTGCTAGGTTACAATTCAGTTTTGGAAGGAAGTTCATAAAACTCTCAGGCAACCGGTAGCCTCAGATAAACAAGGAAATGACATTGCTAATTGGAAGTGATTTGATGAGAGTATATGTCTCAGCAAAAGGGTAAAATGATTAAACTGATGATACTTTGGTAGTATTGCCGCACATTCTTGTTGGATCGACCGCTGGTACTCGGGTTTGCTTGGTCGCACAAGGAAATTTTAGAGTATCTATCATGGAATGATAGGGTATTAAAGGTGTGCATGTTTTTTGACGATGAAATTGGACCGGATATGATGATTCATGTGCCCTGTGGATGTGGAGATAGAAGTTCTCTTATGGAAGCTATGATATGGTTGTAGATTATGTGTATCGACGGTGTTTAGCAGCTACCGGGATTTGGAGGCTCGAGTGGATCTTTCTTTGCTTGATAAGCTAGATTTTAGATATGATATTGGGGAGTAGATTGGTTGCCTCAGTGTTGGTTATTCTGGACTATTGTGCTATGGGCTATGCTAGAATCACCACGGGTTGAGTGGCGAGGTGTGTCGGATTATGTTCTTGTAGAGTGGATTATTTTTCAAGACTAGTGGATGGCTGGAAGGGGTTGTTTTTCTTAATTGGGCCTTCGTAATGGATGTCAGTGCAGAGGTTTCTACCATTGATTCAGTTCCGGTGTTGAGGGACTTTTCGGATGCATTTCTTGTGGTTGGGTATGTCGTTGAGCTAGGTTATGGATTTAGGTATGGATTTGGTGGCGGGCATCGTATCGTATGGCTCAGGTAGGAGCTATTGCAGTGGAAGGAGCATTTCAAGCTTCCTTGATGATGAGTTCATTGGAATGTCACTGTGGATGCGTGATATAGCTTGAGTCGTCTTGGTTGGCCCGAATTGTATTGTTGAGGGATCGGTTGATTCGATCGTTATTGATCTTGTTAAGGGTCTGGGGAGATCTATGAGTTGCTTTTGTGCTGCTAGGCATTATGATTTGTTAGTTATGGGCACATATGGTGTGGTTCTATTGAGAATTCATAGTGGGAGTCGAGCATGAGGAGTAATTGGGTGTTGCCCCGTGAATGGAGCATTGGTCATGTTCTATCGGATTCGCGTAGTCTATGTTATTTTTTTCACCGTAGGTGTAATCATTTTCTTTGGTTCCAGACATCAATTGAGCATGGTTGCCGATTTTGAGCATAGTGGCTTGAGTTATTTCATCTGGAGTTGTGTTTGGATAGGATCGGACGTTGCAGAAAAGCTGTGGAAATATGACCTTGTGGGTCAAACTTTTGTGTTCTATTTCTATGGTGTGAGACGGGTTATCAGCCATGTGATGTGATGATATTATTGAGCTTGCGAAATGGCTCTTCCATTTGAGTCAATTTCATGATGTGACTATTTTCGGATTGTTGCTTATTGGTGTGTGGACTGCGCAAGTTGTGACCTTAGCCTGTTTTGGTGTGTCATGTCACTAGAATAATTATGTTGGAGTAAATAAGATCGTTGGGGCATGTAATGAATGCAAATGGATTCTATTTCACCATGTTTGACGGGCAAATATCTAAACTCAGTTCAAAAATTTGCTGTGGTCCTTCAAAAGAAGAAGTAATCTTATGGATGACTAATCTGGAAGAGATGGTTATGTTTTATTGCATGTTTCATTATCATTCGCAGTATATGGGAGTGTTGGAATGAGATTTTAGTTGACTGGGGGTTTATACTGGTATTCAGGTACTGTGTGCAGCTGCTATGAATGGGAATTATCGCCATATATTCGGAGTTACCGGGTACATAAGATAATTGCACTTGAGTTTGCAGGCATGGGTTACTATAGCTAGTTCCGGTTTATTAAAAGTGTAGGTGTGAGGTTTTGATTGTATTGATGGTATCAGAAGTGAAAATATGGTTCCACGGTTTATGGACTAGATTTGATTGTGTAATTTTAGTTGAAAGGTTTTTTCGGACCTTTATGAGATAGGGTGACCTGGGGTCACCCCCGGGTATATGCATGGAAAAGTTTCTCAGCTATTAGTTGGCTTCTAGATAAACTCTAGGCACACTCGAGGATGAGTGCTTAATTATGTTGCGGAGGATGTGATGATGTGACCCGTCATCTCATGAGTTACCGCTCTGTTTTCCCCATTTTTAGCTTCTTTATGCTTAATTATCAGTGTCTTGTGTGATCGAGTTGGCTTGAATTGATTTTTTAAAGGAAATGAGACACTAAATCTCTTTAAGGAAGGCTTAGTTTGGAAAAAGCCAACCGTATGTTGACTTATGTGTTAGAGGGATCGGATATGAATTCTGATCAATTAGTTAGCTTTCGGGGATGATTTGTGACTTGTGAGTGTGATCAGATGTGACTTTGGAGGTCCGGTGTATAATTAGGCTTGAGTTGGTGAAGTTAGTATTTTGGCGATTTCCGGTTGATAGGTGAGATTTTGATCCGAGGGTCGGAATAGAATTCTGAGAGTTGCTGTAGTTTCGTTAGGTGATTTCGGAGGTGTGTGAAAATTTCAGGTCATTCGGAGGTGATTTTGTTGGGTTTTTTTATCAAATGCATGTTTCGTAAACTTTTGAATAACTTAGGTTTGAATCCGGTGTAGTCTAATGGTCTTGGTGTTGTTTGTGGCGTTTTGATGATTCGAACAAGTTCGAATGATGTTTTGGGATGGGGTGGCACTTTTGGTTGAGGTCCCGGGGTCCTCGGGTGAGTTTCGTATGGCTAAACGCGAAATTTCAGACTTGGAAATGCAGTCCAAGCCTCGCAAATGCGAGAAATGATTCGCATTTGCGATCTCGCATTTGGGATTGAGAATTCGCATTTGCGAGGGTGCTGGCCTGAGGCAGAGTTCGCAATCGCGATAATTTTATCGCATTTGGAACCTCATAAAGGTTTGCATTTTCAAGCTATTGGTCGCATTTGCGACCTTGGCAGGGAAGACTCTCGTTCTCAATTGCGAAGTTTTTGTCGCATTTGTGACTCTCGCATTTGCAAACCAGGTGTCACAAATGCGATATCTGAGGGCTGTATCCAGTTATTAAATTCGTACTTAGACCATTTCCCTCATTTCCCACTCGGCCTTGGGAGATTTATGAGAGCTTTTCGATGGATATTTAAGAGGCTTTCGTTTGCGATTGTTTGGAGGAGAGTCCTATGATCTAAAAACATGATTTAGTTGTATAATCAACCTAAAAGTTCATGAAAACTTTGCAAAAATGGGAAGAACTAGGGCTTGGGTTTTGATATTTCAAATTGGGTTTTAATGGGTCATTTGATCTCTTATTTGGGAGTTCATCGTATATATTGACTCGTGGCTAGATAAGGAATCTGTTGATGTAAAAATTTTTGGAATTCGAGAATTTGTCTCGAGGCTCGGGTTTCAATAATTTCTAGATTTTTGCTATTTTCGATTGTTTTTTCATTCAGTAGTGTTCCGTTGGCATATTGTGACGTATTCGTTGTGGTCTCGATCAGATTCGATATGCGAGGAGGTCGATTTGAGAGGCAATGGCATAGAGATTAAGGATTTTGGACGGCTTGAGATGAGTAATGATTGTAAATGATATATTGAGGGTTGGAAACCCCGAATTTAGACATTGTAGTGCTATATTGAAGTTACTTGCACGCAGGATAGCGAGTGTAGGGTAGAGCAACATTGGGGATTACGACTTGGTCTGTCCCGATTGATGATTTTATCGTGTATTTGACTGAATTGTTATCATAGTGACTTGGGCAGATTACTATATTTGGGCTTCGTGCGAGCTATTTGAACCCCTTCGGGGATGATTGTTTATATTTCCTCATTGTTTTTATTTTATACTTGAACTCAACCATTTATTTTCCACTGTTTTTAAAAACTCAACCAAGTTTACTTTTCATTAGCACTTGAAATGATATTTCCAACAATATTTTTGGGCTGAGCATTATGTTTTATTGTTGCCCGAGGGGCTTATGTGATTTGTGACTGAGTAAGCCGAGGGATTGTGTTGTGAGGATACTTTTGGATTGGGCTACACGCTGTAGCACTGAGATATTGACAGTGTTATGAGCCCCAGGGCCTATATTTGATGCCACGAGATGATTTGATATTGCGCTTGGGCTGTAAGGGGCCCCTCCCGGAGTCTGCACACCCTCAGTGAGCGTCGTCAATGATAAATTGATTGGGTTGCACGCCGTAGAAGTATCGGCAATGTTTTATGTGTTTACTCATTTATTTGTCTACCATTATCTATTCTTGTGCTATTTCATGTGATATCTACCTGATTGCCTGGCATTTTCTGTTGGGTGAGTGTTGCGCCCGATAGGCGGATCTCTGTGCTTATCTGCACAAATTTTTTGCATTAATTTGCATAAATACTTGAAAAGGGCATTTTCAAAAGAGGTTTAAACGGGGTTATGACGTTTTCTAAAGATTTCACACTTTCATTGCTTTTCTCAAGAGGTTTTATACTTCTTCTATACAATATGATGATTTTCCTTACGTGAGTCTCTTACTGTTAAGTTATTATTTAGCTTTATTACTCGCTTAGTTGGAGTACTCACTTTACTCCCTGCACCTCGTGTGCAGATGCAGGTATTCGTTCACACGGTAACAGGTTTTGGGCTGATCAGAGGCAAAGTTATCGGAGTTTAGCTAGGTGACTGTCACCGTTTGCAGCACCGTATTTCTTCCTTTATTTATCAGTCCTATTTTTGTATATTTTAGACTCCTTAATTGTATTCTTATATTCATAGATGCTCGTGACTCGTGATTGCCCGATTAGGGCTGTGTTGGGTTGCATTTTCTTTAGTTTTTATTTTAAGTCATATTGAAGATGTTTATTTGTGTTTGACATTTTTTTTTTGAAAACACGAATTGGGTTTAGTTGGCTGATCTTTTCCCCACGAGAGGCGCCATCACGACCGGATCCGGGTTTGGGGTCGTGGCACATATGATCAATATAAATACATAAAAGAAATACACTTATATAAATTTGAATATATTATACCTTTGAACTGCTTCTTCTATTTGGACAATGTCACCTTGAATTAAACTACCTCCAAATACTTCTTTGTCAATTGTTGTTATGCACAAAGGATACATCCCAGATTCTCCGTTCTCTTTTTTCAACTCTACATACACCCTAAAACCTATATCATTGTGTATTTCCATTTGCGTGCAATTTCCTTCTTCTTGGTATTGAATTTTAATGGACTTTGAGCTCAAATCTATATCCAGTTTATTTGAAATTGACGCGACCACATTATTATACGATGCATACTCATTTATCAGTATGCCCGCAATCGAATAATTGACGTAGTTACTCTCATTATTCTACTTTCCAGAATATCACAATAAAATTGTAAAAGTTTCCATATGCAAAATTGAATTTGAATGTATTTCTGTATACAATTATATAAATATCAAATTTTCTTGGTTGAAATTTATTTTTACGAACTGTAACGAAAAGAACAAAAAAAGAAAGAAGGGAGAATTAAAACTCCACATATTGCTTTGTTTTTGAGTACTTTCGGAGGGAAATCTTCAATGGAATGGAAAATACAGATTATGGGTTATATAATTGTGTTTGTTGAGTTATATTAGGATATTATTTGTTGATTTTGTTTCCGTTTTAAATCATCAGTTCAAAGGTCCTTTTTAAAGGAAAATACGTTATTGTATTCAATGATAAAGATCTTGAATACAGTTGAATGCAAAATCTTATTTACTGGAATTCCACGATTGACGCCTTTTATTCTAATGTATTAAAAAATACAACAATCTGAATACATTAAATACATCTAAAGACGTATCTATAGGGATATGATATAGCAAATGGTATCTATAAATAGCTAATTACCACTAAAAGATAGTGCTTCTTGAAAATTTTCCTCGAAAGCCTTGTAAAGGCTTTAAAGTCCAAAATTCAGCCTTTGTCTTAGAAGCCAAAGACGTTAGGCAGAAACAAGTCCATAGCAAGTTCCTTCAAATTTGAAAAAAACGATATCTGCCTTTAAGGCTTAAAAGCCAAGGACATTCCGTTAAATCAGAAACATTTTCCTTCAATAAAAATCAAACAACATTTGCATTCTTTGGTTTAAAAAAACAAAAACATGAAAGCAGAATTATTTTAGTTCATCAAATTTTATTATTAGCCAACTTTTCAATTTTAAAGAGCTACCAATTTCATTTCGGAATCTAGAGAATTTCAAAGCACAATTTCGTCCATATTTTGCAGAAGCAAATTGTCGCCCCCCTTTTTCTCGCAAAATCGAATTTTTGACATTTGGAAGGAGAACTCGTTCCCTTTTAGGAATTAGCTTTAAGAGAATTGAAGACTCGCCACCTGATGATTTAAGTAAATTAGGGCAGTAAGAAGGGTTTTGTTTGGATAACCACAGATTGGGTAAGCGCTTGAAATTATCCCAAGGGGAAGGTATTATGCACCCCTCATGATCCAATAGTGTGGTTCCCGACCAAGCTATTACTGTGAATTAAGGTGCAAATAACATATAGGAAAGTAGGAAATTAAAATAAGAGGAGATTTCACATAAGTGTTAGAAATAAAAAAGTCGGAAAGCGTTAAATAGAGTTTATATAGAAGAAATGTTTTATAAAATATTTAAAAGGAGCAAAGAACAAACAAAAGGGTGTCCTAGGTTTATTTATAATATGGATCATCCCACACAATAGCTGGTGATCACTTATACACGTGGTGTTATCGCATGGTCATCATATCTATATCTACCCTTTCCCACCCCATTAAGGTATTAAGGCGTAGAATAGTCTCGTTCTTATTACATGCTATTACCCGCCCCGATACTATTAGCCCCAGAGGTACATAGGACTACTAATACTAAAAGAGCGAGGAGAGGTTGGGCTTATTTGTGGTTTCAAAGGTAAAATTATTAAGGCGACAAGCAAGAATACATATATCAAGTTTGGGGGGAAGCATACAAACAAACGAAAGGCTCAAACAGACCTCCTTTAGGAAAAGAAAAGCAAGCAGTTAGCATGACTTGCATGTACTGTTTAAGGACTAATTAAAACTTAAAGATTTGAGGTAGACTGATTTATTACATAGTTCAGATATGAAGCATGACTCATGCCTGCCTGCTAGTTCTAGTTAATAAATTCTGATTCAGTTTATAAGTTTATCCTAAGGATTTACTAAGTGATAGACAGAAACCTATAGGCATGGTATCTACAGATTTCAGAAATGAAGAAGAAAACTGATTGCAGATTGGTTTAGGAAAAAGAATGTTGCCAGTATAATGCCAGTATTAGCAGAAGAGCACAAGTTTTGTAATTGATAATGCATTACTACTGATAGTTTAAACTTACCAAAGAGTGAGGCGATTCAGATTTGATTAGAATCCACATATGCATGCTTTCTATGTGTTTGCTAACTTAAAACATCACTATAGACATAGAAGAATCCAGAAATTCTACAACATGATATGCGAGTGTTTGGTGATATCTAATTACATTTTTTGGTTATTATGACTTATAGACAAGTTTTCCTTTGGAAAAGTGAGTATGCAAGAGTCAGAAAGGACTTATTGGTATATTTTCTATGTGCGTGTGCAGAAGATATAGACATATTGGTATATTTTCTATGTGCGTGTGCAGAAGATATAGACATAATATTTACATGAAAGTGCAGGATCAATATAGTCATGGCATCTAAATGAGAATGTTGAAGTTCTTATAGACATGGCAGCTAAATGAGAATGCGGAAGTTCTAATAGACATATTAACTAAACGAGAATGCAAAAATTCTTATATGCACGGTAGCTATATGAAAAATATAAAACAAATCTTATGGGAATGGTAACTACATGAAAAATGTAGAAATCTCATAGGCATGGTAACTATATGAGAAAATACTGAAATTAGAGATTCCTATAGGTAAGTTATCTACCATTTTTCATGCATAATTACCCTATCCTTTTTACTAACCATCCCCAAAAATTCATTACAAAGTTATTTCAGTCCAAAGAGAATAAAGAAATTTTATCAGAAATTGATAATTACAACCAAGGAGGGTCTGATTCAGAATTCCTGTTTGAAGTATGAAGTAAGCCAACTCCAAAGATAATGTTTCAAAGCCTTTCTACCACTTGCGTGTGTCCAAGTTCCCTAAGAGTTTCATAAGAACTCAAAACAGTGCTTACGCCTAAATGTATCACCATGTTAAGCCAAAGTGTAGCGTGGAAGGGCCAGCCCTCAATTGTCCATGTTCAGAGAGAACTCATGGTCCAAAGGCTATGCTCACAAGAGGGGGGAAGAACTTAAGAACTAAGTGAAAGAGTGCAAGTGCAGAATTCTGAAAGGGGAAAAGAGAAAGGGAAATAGTACACATAGGGAATGGGGAGTTTGCAAGATCAAAAAAAAAAGTAGGCTGATGGGCATGCTCAGCAATGGGATATGCTGACACACCATCCAGCATGTTTAGAGGTTAAAACCCCAATGGTTCAAAACTCATTTCATGGACAACAACTCATATTACCATGCCCTCAGTCACCACTCACATACATATAATCGTAAAGGGACGGGGAGCCATGGTCCACAACAGAAACAGGCAGTAGAAAATAGGCATACTTAGTTAAATGTAAAAATCTACAGAAAACAATAAAGTAGACTTGGATACGAAGACTATAAGTAAACACATTAGGGTGATGCTGAAACTTAAATTAGGACATAGAATTTTCAAAGAAACAAGTAGAAAAGCAGTAGTCTTGTAAAAGCCAAAGTGCAAGCAGGAAGAAAAAATATTATAAGTGTGAGTTCAGAAGATATTCTGAAATTGTGAAGTCAGAAGTGTGTGAAAAAGGTTCGTGCCTTTTATAGTGCAGGTTGCAGGAAGAAATAAGGTAAGAAAATAGTCTGAAAACTGATTGTCAATCAATTACACAAGGCTTCCCTTAATTAAGGGATTCAGATTCAAACGAGTAAAACCATTTAAGGAAAGGAACTGAATAAACCCATTGTGTAAAGCATGCAATTGAGGGCAAATACATAAAGGTTATTTAAGGACAGGGTTTTGAACTACACGATTGAACAACTTAAGGAAAGAAAACCTATTAACAGCCAAGAAAAAAAAAGTTAGAGATTTGTTATGAATAAAATGAATAAAAAAGATGGAAAAGGTTTAATTTAAGGGAAATCAGCAAACAATCAATTAGACCTATTTAGAAAGAATTTTGAATTTATCACAAGTTGAACGCCTTTTTTAAGAGAAAGATTCATCATATATAAAGAGCATACAGACATGTTAAGTATGAAAGAAAAATGCCATGCCAGTGTAAAATCAGTAGAAAATCCATTAACAAAGTTTACAAAAAGGTCAGAGTCATATGAAAACAAAGAAGTCCAAACTCAATTCAAAGACTCGAAGTTAGTCTGAAAAAGTCAGGGGTTCGTAAAAATAAAACTCTAGTTAAAGCAAACCATAAAGCAAAGGTTAGCGGGCGTGCAATTGAATAAAAATCATGTTTAGAAGTTTCAGAAAAGAACATGCCTCTTCGGCAGCAGAACTCATGAGGAAACATAATAGCAAAGTAAAATGCAATCACAGAGAAGGGATTTAAGGAACATAATGGAAAATACTGATAAGAACAGTAGAAGAAGCATACTTAAGAGGATACTTTAGGAAAAATCCAAACTAGATTCTGTAGAAGAAAAATAGAAAAACCTAAAAACACAGTAGAAAAAGTACAATAGGCGAAACATAGCAGAACATAGTAGAAGGAAATACGAGAACATAGTATGGAAAACATGGTTGAAGAACATACAAGCATGGAGTATATAAAACATAGTACAAAGAACATACAAGAACGAAGTGTAGAAACTCAATAGAGGAGTATACAAGAATATAAAACATACTAGAACGTGGTAGATAAAAACACAGGAGCATAATAGAGGAAAATACACATATGACAAAGAAAATCTTAAAAAATTCTTAAACATTTTAGGAAAACCCTAAATCGGAAAAGAAAGGTTGTTTGAAAGAAAAGTTAGGGAAGTCGTTTTAAAACTCGAAGAGATCATAGATACCCTAAAAATCAAAAGAAACAGAGAAAAACTTGAAGACTTATGGTTTCAGAAGAACCCTAGAGACGAGAAAGGATTTGAAAGGTCATCGATCTGAGTCAGGGATGTCAGAATCAGGCTGGTATGCCGGAGCAAGGCCGGCGATGGCTCTGGAACCTTGAATCGGCAAAGGACTGAGCATAAACCTTCGAGGTCTAGCCTCGAATCTTCAAGTATCAGGTGAATAAGAGCAAGGGGAGGTGAGTATAACACTCCAACGACCCGAGAAGCCATGGATTCCGGTGGGTTCCACGGTGGAGGTGGTAGGAGACAATTAAGGTTCAGAGATGGTTCTAGAGAGTTTGAGGGGATGACATGTCTAGATTTATTGGGGAGCCAAGTGAATTGGATTAAATTGGGTCATGGGACGATAGTTTAGGAATTGGATCGCTCAATTGAGATTGAAATTGGGGGTCGATTTGGGCTAAAATTGAAATGAAATAGGGCTAGATTTTAAATAGCCACTTTCCCCCCTTTTTATTTGATAAAAATAGTAAAATGATTTCAGAAAACTAAATTAAAAAGTTCTAAATTAATTAATAATATATACTGGAATAAAATTTATAATTATAAACACAATGTATTCTTAAAATAGGCTAATATTGCAATTATATGAAATTTAGCTTTAAAAATACTAAGTAAATTTATAACAATGTTTAAAAATTACCTTAACTACATTTTGGGACAAATATGAGAATAAAATAAATTAATCACCAAAATAATAGTTTGAGGAATAATTATTGGTTTTTGTATTGCCAAAATAGGGCAATTAATTAAATAAAAAATTAGGAAAAATACTAATCATTTGGATACACTTATATATGCATACATATGCTATTTTAAAAGTATTTTTCATAAAAAAACATACAAGAAAAAATTTGGTATTAGTAGCTGCCCCTCTTTACCCGGGAAGGATAAAAGAGTTGTCGGGTAAAGATATGATGGCCAATTTGACTGAAGAAGATGGTTTGAAGAATTTTACAATGCTTTGGTTCCTGAGGTGCCTACATATCCTTGGTATTACAGGAATCGGGCCATATGTAGTTGAGGAACCGTCGGTAGAATATGCCAATGGAGATCTTTCAAGAACAGACGCGATATTTAGGTTGGGATAGATGGTTAAAGTCTAATAGGGCTGCGGGAACTGGAGCAGGATTGCTCCAGCGGAGACGGACGTTGCTAGCCGGTTTACCTGCAAATACTCAATTTCAAGTTTATGTTGTGTGAAAATTTAAACATGATGCAGGTTCTCGTCGAACCATGAATGTTGTCTTTGGACGGTTAGGATGACGTCCTTAAACAATGACGTCCTGGGCCATAAAGCGTATGATAAAGGATTCGCAGGCCATGAAATGATGCACTCAGACTATGAGGATTATGCCTCTGAGCTATGATACCTTTGAATAATGATATGAAAAATGATAAAAGGGTCCTCATGCCATGTTATGGTATTCTCGGGCTATGAAAATGGTGCCTTCGAACAATGACGCCTTTTGGATAATTTGGAAAAATTTCAGCCCATAAGATGCACTAGGTGGCAATCTTTTATCCCATGAGAACGTAAATAAAGCGGCGGTTATTTAGCCCATGAACTGCAATAAGTGGTGAAATTTCAGCCAATGCAAGTGTAAATAAAGCGGCGATATTTTAGCCGATGCATTTATAAATAAAGTGGTGATATTTCAGCCGATGCAGGTGCAAATAAAGTAACTATCTTTCAGCCGATGCAGGTGTAAATAAAGCGGTGATCTTTCCGCCGATGTAGGTGTAAATATAGTGGAGATATTTCAGCCGATGCAGGTATCAATAAAGTGACGATATTTCAGCCATGCACGCAATGCAGATGGACACAGATCTTAGTCTCAAAAGACAGAATGGTAGCCTTATGCGATGCATAGAATGTAAATGAAAGTAGAGCTTACCCTCGGAAGGCAGAATGGTAGCCATATGCAACACGAGAATATAGATGGAGAAACAGCTTAGTCTTGGAAGGCAGAATGGTAGCCTTATGCAACGCCCGGAAATATAGATAGAGCTAAGTCTCGAAAGGTAGACTGGTAGCCTTATACAATGTAGAGAAATGCATATGGAGGTAGAGATTAACCCCGGAATGCAGAATGGTAGTCTCGGAAGGTAGAATGGTAGCCTTATGTAAGAGATAAAAGGCAAATAGTAATAAATTTTCTTATCTGATATATGATAGCTGATTGTTATATTGCGGCTGCTGGGGATATTGTATGCGGATAGCAATTGTAAATATGTGTGACAATTCTGAGAGTTCTATTCCAGAATAGTATGAGTGTATAATGTACAATTTTATGACTTAGGTGTCTACATCCATAGAAAAGTTGTGAATTTTATAAAAGGGAAAGGTTAGTTCGTGTCCCCGTAGAACTTGCTTAACCTGATTGGCCCTGTTTTGATGAGACGATATGTATCATTGGGGCAGCGCTGCTAAATAGAGGATACATGCATGAGTATATAAAAATAATACGATATGATTCTATATTTAAGAAATAGTATTTTGATGAATTGACGACTGTGATGTCGTTCAGTTCATTGCAGCCTCTCTCACTTCAAAATTTTTAGGGTCCTCCTAAAAATTCTACCCCAATTTACTGGGTTGCCGCACCTAACGGTTGCTTGCGATGATCGGCTGGAATTACTTCAAAATTTTGAGGATCCTCCTCAAAATTCTGCCCCAGTTTCTAATTGCAGGGGAAAATGAAAATTTTATTGAATTGTGACCGAAGCCATAAGGCTGCCTACGTATCCCTTCTTAAATATAAATCAGGTCAAACATTGTTCAAATTACATCAAATAGGAAAATAGAAGATTACACATAGTAGCATATGACTGCATCCGAGTTGATTGGTTTTGGCCAAATTTCTCCACCCAGTTCTACAAGTATAAGGGCTCCTCCTATCAGAACCCAACAAACCATGAACCTTACCAATTGGTTTCATACCTCCTTTTTATCGCTTACACGTGTAAAAAAGTTTTTCCAATTAAAGTGACATTATTTGAAATGGGATTAATTTTCAAGAGTCGCCACTTGGGATAGGCTTCGCTTTTGGTGTCCCAAGTCACCGATTTATTTAAGGATCCCAAATCGAGGAAATTTCGACTGCCCGATTGGAGTCTACGAACCAAAAATTCGTGATTATGGAATTCTGCTGACTTGAGGGAAGGTGTTCGGCACCCTCGGATCCCGTGGTTCTAGCAGGGTCGCTTAAACTTATTATAAATTGCTAAAGCATGATTTGCTACACCCGTTGACTCGTAATTTTAGATTATTACCCGCTTTTAACATTTTAATGGAAATTTTCTAATGTTATTAAAACACGTCACGAATTGCGTCACATAAATGCACCGGCAAGTTTAGACATATTTAAATTTAATTGAGAATAGGATTTGGGTCACATAAATGCGCACCCGAATTTAGGAAGGTTTTTTTTATTATATATGCGCGCCTATAGCCACTACGTCTTTGACATTTGCGGGAAGATCGCAAAATTTGCTAAACGGTACTTCCTATTTTCTATGGGTTTTAATAAAGTAAAGAGCCATCACATCTATTTGTTTGAATTAACACGGCTCATTTTTATTTTATAAGGGTATTCAAACCTATGTTGAATTTGTTAAAAGGTGTGTTCAAAATCCACTAATTATTTCATGTGTGAACTAGGTGCTTGGAAATTTATATGTGCCTTGGCCTCGTTCGTGGCCAATTATCATATAAATAAGTCGCGTTTTGGGCAAGCCCTGGAGCACATATTGCTCAGGCTATATCGATAATTACTGTGATTGTTTTGGGCTGTTAGTTATTCAACCCAGAAACATATTGGATCAAAAATTCCGGTGCATTATTGGGCCTCGTGACTGAGCCCAGCACTGACTTAAACAAACGAGTTCTAATGTTCATACCTAATTTGGTTTGAATTATATACATAGTTAAGGCTCTGCATATTCATGAAGGGAGGACTAACAAATATTTTTATATCAGTTTCTAACAATAGATTCGAATCAGACGACTCTTATACTCATCAATCAGAGTATATGAGTTTAATTCCCAAAATTCGAACAGCTTCTGGTGATACTATATGAAACAAGTCAGAAAATAAGTTACTTACAAAAAATTCTAAGATTTTAAATGAACTAACATGCTTCAAAGTATTCTAATCTTCATCATATTATTAAAATACCATTTCCTAAGTGTGGTGGCTCTAAGTGCACATGATCAACACCTGAACTAGCTAGACGAAGGTTACAATTATCTATTAATTGGATAAAAGAAAGCTCAGTCAAATAGTCCAGTAATTACATACCGAAACAGTCCAAAATGTTTGATTATTACAGAATTAATTAGTCTAGTGCTATGCTATAATATGATGCTCATTTTGCTAATATTCCTACACTCAAACTAAGTAGGGTAATGGGGATAATGATACTAAAGCATATAAAGCAGATGAGGATCTTCAAATTGAGGATATACTTTCACTTTGAGCTTCACACACATATGACTGAGGAAATGTACCTGTGATGTACATGAAATAAGAGCCCAGGAGTGAAGATAAGAGATCAGTCAAGCAAATCAACAGCCAATGCACAGTATGTCCAGAATTTTAACTGAATTGTGAGAAAATTGAGCCCAAAATGATCAAATTCAGCAATTATAACAGTTTCAGAAGTGGAATAAGTATTTCAACTCTGATTTTTTAGGAGAAAGGTTCTGGACAAGTATTTCTAGCTCTAGTATTAAAGAGAAAGGTTTGTGGATCCCTTCGTAATGCCAAATTTATTGAATTTATAGCAAAACTGTTAGGGCATCATATTTTTACTACTTTCTTGTTAGTTCTCAACTTAAATTGTATTTTTGCCTAGGTGATCCTTCAATTTCTGACTTCTGACTCAAGTTTGAGGCTGGAATTATATATTAGTCCCTGCTGGAAAGTTCTACAGGATTCCTATCAGATTTTATATAATATCAAATCCCTTATATACTCTTATTAGCTTTCCTAAATTACCCTACACTCGAACTTGACCACTGTCAAACCTTTTAATCCTAGTTCATTTACATTTGACCTTGGTCAGCCAAATTTGGGTCGTATTTACCCTCAGCTTAATACACTCATGAAGGTTTAATCATCCAAACATTAGCAGACACAATTAACCAAAGAATTAACAGACTTCTATGTAGGATTAACATAACAAGAGATCAAATAATCAGAAAGAATGCACATATCTATCAGACTTTGATTTCAGAAATAGTTCCAACCAAATTCTTCAAAAATAATTAATACACAATAGTGTTAGTTCAGGGATCTCTTTGGGAAGCATCAGATATAATAGAATTAGAAGGTATCTGTCAATTAAGCCTAAAATTCAGCTTACAGTAGAATTAACTAGCTTTCAAAATAAAAGGCAGATATTAGCAGGAAATTATCCAAAAGATAAAAGATTTCCAAACAAGCATATGAACACTGGAACCTTTTTTTGTCATAAGAACTTGTGGATCACCAGACAAAACAACCAAAATAAAGAAATGAATGAAATTAAAACTCCTAGGCATGTAATTACTGAACCTAAACAGTTATTCCAGGCTAATGACAAACAAACATGAACATTCAGACCTAATTTCAAGAAGAAACTTGTGAATAACAAGATACAAATAAAAAATTTAATAAAAGAAAAATTTAAATTATATATCCTAATCCGTTATTACAAACAGTTAAACTCTTAGAGCTAAAAAATGGAAAATATGTAGGAGAGACTTAGCTTTAATTCTTGTTTGTATCTAATACAATTCATCCAGACTCTGATTCTTCCACCGGAGTTCTGAACATTCACGGACAGTATCCAATCAGCTTACAAGCTCAGGGGAGGGTTTTTTGAAAATCTGAGACCTCAATAAGTCTCAGATTTGAACATTTGAGTGATTGAGGGTTGTTTGAGATTCAAGTATGGCGTGGCTAGTGTCAAGGAGAGTCAGGGGCTGCCTGGAAGGGTTTTGAACCATTTTTGTTAAGTTTTGGATTTAGGGTTAGACTTCAGGTTAAGATTTGAGGGGTTCCATGATGATTTGAGAGTGGAGACATGCATGGTTAGAACAGGGAAGTCAGGGTGTCTCAATGGTGTAATTTTGGGAGTTATTGGGATGGGGTTCGCCGGAGGTAGGGTTTCCGGCCACTTTTGAAACAATATTAGAGACAGAGGGGTGGGATTTTTAAGGGAACTGGTTATGGAACGGGGTAGAGGAAGCTATGCCGGTTAAGGGGTGTAATTTTGGGGTCGTTTGGTTGCCGGCCGCCGCTGTGAGGCAATTTACGTCGGTGGAAGTTTGGGTGGTCATGCGGTGGTCAATGGTGATGATGTGGGTGGTCAATGGGTGTTGACGGGGTGGTCAATGGTCGGCGTTGAAGATACGAGGAAGGTG
Organism: Nicotiana benthamiana; assembly: GCA_034376525.1. Taxonomy (NCBI): domain Eukaryota; kingdom Viridiplantae; phylum Streptophyta; class Magnoliopsida; order Solanales; family Solanaceae; genus Nicotiana; species Nicotiana benthamiana. The sequence goes on along the minus strand of CM067337.1, from coordinate 88,344,996 downwards.
AATTTGGTCGTGTGTATACTGAATGTGTTTTGGCATATGTATACATAAGTGAGAAGCTTCCATGACCATTGGATCATGTGGGGATCGACGGTTGTGATGGAGAGAGTCTTGAACGGTGTCGTTTGGGTGGATGTGAGTGTGGACTAGGTTGGCTGGTCGTGAGGGTTGGGTGTGTATGGGTTAAGAGACGGGCATAAATTGGGCCACTCAGGTCTGGCCCAATTGTAGCCAACCTGAGTGGCCAACTCTATATATACATGTATTGTATTTTGTTATTATTTTTTGTCTTTTCTTATAATTAAAATGCTGGCACACACACACACACACACATATATATCTTTGTATTTTAATTTATAAAACAAGTTTATTTAACAACTAAATCCTACTAATTCTAATCACACAATAATGAACATGCACATGCAATTAATTCCAAAAATTAAAGTCCTAATATTTTAAAAGAAAAAATCCTAACTTTAAGAGTCCTATAGGAGTTTGTTTCGACCGGTCAAAAATCACATGCTCACAACTTCCCCTCTTTGCGCGGGAACACGAAGGGTTTTCGTGCAAAGACAAGTGAGCAAATATGAGTGATTGCTGTCCGATTGAATACTCCATATGAAGCATTTTGAAAATTTTTTGACCGAACCTTGCTTCAAAGGTTGCCTACATATCATCGTCAATAAAGGAATCAGGTCAGTGTAGTTCTGGATGTTTTGGAAGCTGGGACTACCGAGAGACTGTGATTGGCTCTTGTTGCTGTTGTTTCTGCTCACTAAGCTCCTTGTTACACCAAAAGAAAATTGAAACTAAGATAGCCAAACCTATCAATTACAAGTTATAAGATTCCTATCTATGATTCTCTTGAAGCTTGATCTTGAGTCCCGTCTATCTTTCACGGCATATTCCAATTCGAATCTTGATGCTCGTAATTGCAGCTGCTAGTTCAATCTTTAATCTTGAGACAAAACAGGATATGCTGAGCTTGTGACTTTCATTAATTTTGGGCAGTCCGCGTCTTTGTCTGCCTCATTACCTTGAGTTAACCTTTGTCTCTTTTCTTTTCTTCTATTCTGAATTGACACCCATTCTTTGACTTATGCCACATCTCGTGCCTTAAGGTGATACATGCTTTGACAGCAAAACAAACGAACAAAACATTCTTCTCGAGTTTTCACTGGAAAATTTCGTGAGTTATTTATAACACATGTCTATGCTGATCTTTTCTTAGAACAAAAGGAACAAAATTGTGTATCCCCTGGAAAGATCACCAGGTTAAGCTAGAGAAGAGAAGTGGTTCCTTCTGGGGAATAAGATTAGAATCCTCGGGTTATGCCGTGATCAGAATGGAAAAGCCTTTATGGGGAAGGAAAGAACAGATCCGCGGGTTATGACGGGATGAAAATGAGGAGTCCCTACTGGGGATGAAAGGGAGCATCCACGGGTTATACCGAGATGAATGAAAAATCCTAGGTTATTCTAGGGAAATCCACGGGTTATGCCGGGATGAAAATGAGGTCCCGAGTTATGTGAGGGGAATCCACGGGTTATGCCGGGATGAATGAAAAATCCTAGGTTGTGCTAGGGGAATCCATGGGTTATGCCATGATGGACAATGAAGTGATGAGTTATGTCAGGGAAATCCACGGGTTATGCCATGATGAACGAAAAATAATAGGTTATGCTAGAGGAATACACGGGTTATGCCGGGATGAATGAACAATCCTATTTTATGCTAGGGGAATCCACGTGTTATTCCGGGATGAAGAAACATCCTGATTTATGTCAGGGGAATCCACGGGTTATGCCGGGATGAAGAGAAATCCTGAGTTATGTCTGGGGAACCCACCGGTTATGCCGGGATGGAATGAAATTTCCTTGTTGGGGATGGAAGCGAATCCTGAGTTATGTCACGGGAAACCACAGTTTATGCCGGGATGGAATGAAGATCCTAGGATATGCTAGGAGAATCCACGGGTTATGCCGGGATGAAGAGAGATCCTAAGATATGAAAGGGGAATCCACGGGCTATGCGGGGAGGAATGAAAAATCCTAGGTTATGCTAAGGGAATCCACGGGTTATGCCGGGATAAATGAAAAATCCTAGGTTATGGTAGGATAATACACGGGTTATGCCGGGATGAATGAAAAATCCTAGTTTATGCTAGGGGAATCCACTGGTTATTGCGGGATAAATGAAAAATCTTAGGTTATGCTAGGATAATCCACGGGTTATGCCGGGATGAATGAAAAAACCTAGTTTATGCTAGGGAATCCACGGGTTATATCGGGATAAATGAAAAATCCTATGTTATGCTAGGATAATCCATGGGTTATACCGGGATGAATGTCAAATCCTATGTTATGCTAGGGAATCCACGGGTTATGCCGGGTGCAGGGCGGTGGAGGACCTTGGAGGTCCTTTTGACTATTCTGGGGATAGATGGGGAAAGGAACAACTCTTAGGAATGCTAAGGGTGAGGGAATATTGGCTCCTAAACGATGCTTTAGAGTGGGAAGTGTAGGGAGAGGATCCTCTGGTTATGCTGGGGATGTTGGGGGGGGGGGGAATCTCCTTGATTGCTGGAGGGAGTGGAATGCAATCCTTAGTTAATGTCTAGGAAGTCCACAAGCTATATAGGGGGAACTAGGGATTGGGATCTCTTGCTGTCATGTTCATTTATGAGTTTGCAGAAAAATGGAAAGAAAAATTCCCTTTGGTCATTGACGCATCAGCACCTTCGGCCCTTGTTCCTATCCTTTGGTATTTTTTTACTCCATGTTCCTTTTGTTTTTCTAAGTTGCACCTGCACCTATTTTGATTACGAAACAAAACAAACTTCTAGTTTGAATAGTGATTGGTTTTGCGGCCTTATGATGCTTTATTTCGGCTTCTTTTGTATTCAAAAACGAACCCTCGGATTTTCGTCCTTGCTTAGCTGGCCAGGGAGTCGTCATTTTCGGATTGGGATTTGCTTTTCGGGAGTTGGGTTATGAGGTTTTGTCATGCTTTTGCATTTGCTTTTGGGACTTTTGATAAGAATTGACACCCTTATTGGCTTAAACCCCTCAATTTGCTTCCATTTCATGCTCTTTGACTTTGAATTTCCTTTCTTTATTTCTTCATTATGGGAAATTAACTACCATGGTCAATTGGTATTGGCCAAGCGTACTTGACGATGTCAGTCATTTCCCTAATTCTTGCAAGGAGAAAGCCATGAAGCCGGCCCTGCTACCTTTCTTTAATGAATGGTGAGGAAGTTAATGTGAAGAGGAGTAAAATATGAATTAAAAGAGGTATGCACTTTGAAGGAAAAAAGAACTTATCTGGGAGTAAGAGTTGGCTTTAAATGGCGACGACATGCTTCTTCGACTGGATATCCGTCCCAATTCCATTTCTGCTTTCTGATTTCCACTTTTCGAACACCAAAGAAATTTCTCGGACCTGGGTCGCAATATTTCCTTTTTTCGGCCGATGGCGCCCTCTGTGGGTTTTTGCCAAACAACCTCTCTCATTTCTCTTCTCTCGTCGCCCGATAGCGGTCATTACGAGTTTTCGCTAAACAGACTCTCTCATTTTTTTTTCTCTACTCACCGTCGCCTTATGGTGCCCGAAGGTTTTCACCAATAAGACTCTCTCACTTTATTCCTCTCACAAATTTGATCGGAGTTGAAACCCGACGAACGATATTCTCTTCCCCTGGGGCTTATAATCTTGTAATCATTGGGATGGAAACGACCCGATACATTTCTGCCCCAGTTTTATTTTTCTTGGGTGATTGGGGTTTTTTTTTATGTGACTGAACCAGGGAGAGGGTGCCTACGTATCCTTTTGGAATCAAGTAAGACATAGTTCAAAAAGTTTTTTCCTAAGCTAATTTTGTTTTGTATTCTTTTTTTTTTTTTTGAATTTTCTTTTTCTTTTTGAAATTTCTTTTTCTCTTTTTTTTTAAATTTTCTTTTCTCCCTTTTTTTATTTTTATTTTTTTGCTTTCTGAGTTACAAATGGACAGGGGTAGATCCACCGGGGTGATTGCTGCAGGGGACTCTAGACATAATACCTTTGTACTGCGTCGGCGTTTACTGATGCCTCAGGTTCATCTCCTTCAACTTCGCCTAAGTACAATGCTCCTCTAGGAAATATCTTCCTAAAGATGTATGAGCCTTTCCAATTTGGAGCGAATTTTCCTTTGGCCTCTTGATGGTGCGGAAGTATCCGTCTCAACACTTACAACGTGATTTTGAAATTCCTACGGCGCACTTTCTTGTTGTAGGTGTGGGCCATTATATGTTGGTACAACTGCCCGTGGAATAGTGCGGCCATTCGTTTTTCATCAATTAGTGCCAGTTTCTCCAAACGGGTTTTGACCCATTCACTATCTTCGATTTCTGCTTCGACAATCACTCAGAGTGAAAGGATTTCCACCTCGCCAGGAATAACAGCCTCAGTTCCATACACCAGCAAGTAAGGGGTGGCTCCTACAGATGTACGTACCGTGGTACGATATCCCATTAATGTAAAAATCAGCTTTTCGTGCCATTTCCTCAAGCTTTGGATTATTTTCCTAAGATTTTCTTAATGTTCTTATTAGCTGCTTCGACCGCACAATTAGCTTTAGGTTGGTAGGGAGTGGATTTTCTATGTGTTATTTTGAATTGTTCACATATCTCTCCCATCAGCCGACTGTTTAGATTAGTTGCATTGTCAGTGATGATGGTAGCAGGGATCCCAAAACGAAAAATGATGTTGGAATGCACGAAATCCAGTACCGCTTTCTTGGTGACAGACTTGAGAGTGATGGCCTCACCCATTTTGTTAAATAATCAATGGCGACTAATATAAACCTGTGCCCATTTGAGGCCTTTGGCTCGATCGGCCCAATGAAGTCCATTCCCCAGGCAGCAAATGGCTAGGGTGATGACATAGGATGCAACTTATTCGGGGGTGCGTGAATTAGATCACCATGCACGTTGCATTGGTGACAATTCCGCACAAAGATGAAGCAGTCTTTCTCCATGGTCATCCAATAATAACCATCTCGGAGTATCTTCTTTGCCAATACATAGCCATTTATATGAGACCCACATACACCTGCATGTACTTCGTGCATAATTCTCTCAGCTTCTTCGACATCCACACATCTCAATAAATTAAGATCTGGAGTTCTTTTGTACAGTTTGTCACCGCTCAAGATGAAATTGCTCGCCTGCCGTCTGATGGTTTTCTTTTGCTCTCCTGTGGTTTGCTCAGGGTACTCCTTTTTCATTAGGAATCTCAAGATGTCGTACTACCATGGTTATGTGCTAGGCTCTGCTTCGGTTGCATTACAATAACCAGGTCTTTCTTTGATTTGGATTTGTAAAGGGTCCACATAGGCCTTCTGAGTGTATGGCAGCATGGAGGCCAAGGTTGCAAGTGAATCTGCAAACTCATTGTGGCAACGGGGAATGTACATGAACTGCACCGATCTGAACCGTGTGCTGAGGTCTTCGACATGCTGTCTGTAATGAAGGAGCTTAACGTCCCTTGTCTCATATTCTCCCTGAGCTTGTCTGATGATTAAAGGGTAGTCCTTCAGTATTTGCAACTCTTTGACGTAATGGTTGATATCCATGTTAATGCCCATAGTGCAAGCCTCATATTCAGCTGTATTGTTAGTGCAAAGGAAACCGAGTCTAGTTGTAGCTGGATAATGCTGGCCTGTGGGTGAGATTAAGATTGCTCCGATCCCTATGACCTTGGTGTTTGCCGCTCTGTCGAAGAACATTTTCTAGATGGGAGTGTGTTCAGCTGCTATTTCTAATGAGATCACTTCTTTTTCAGGGAAATAAGTGTTTACTGGCTGATAGTCATCATCCACGGGGTTTTCCGCTAGACGATCCGCCGGTGCCTTAGCTTTCATCGCCGTACGAGTGACATAGATGATGTCGAGCTCGGTAAGCAGGATCTGCCATTTGGCCTATCGTCCTGTGGGCATTGGTTTTTGAAATAAGTACCTTAATGGATCCAACCTGGTTATGAGGTACGTGGTATGAGTTTGCAGATAATGCCTCAGCTTTTGAGCTACCCATGTCAAGGCACAACATATTCTCTCCAACAATGTGTTCTTAGCCTCGTAGCAAGAAAACTTTTTGCTCAGATAAAAGATGGCCTGCTCTTTCTTTCCCGTGGCGTCATGCTTCCCGAGAATACAACCTAAAGAGCCTTCTAAGGCCATCAGATAGAGAAATAGTGGCCTTCCTGGTTCTGGCGGAACTAAGACTGGTGGATTGGACAAGTATTGTTTGATTTTATCAAAAGCTTCCTAACATTCAACCGTCCACTTAATTGCTGCATCATTCTTCAGTAGTTTGAATATAGGCTCACATGTTTAAGTCAATTGGGCTATGAACCGGCTGATGTAATTTAACCTCCCCAATAGACTCATCACATCCTCTTTGGTCCTTAGCAGGGGAAGCTCCCGAATGGATTTAATCTTGGTTGGATCTAATTCAATGCCTCTCCAGCCGACGATGAACCCCAAGAGTTTGCCTGAGGGGAATCCGCATTTCGCTGGATTTAATTTAAAATTGTATTTGCGGAGCATTTCAAAGAATTTCCTCAAATACTTTATATGCTCGCTCTGCGTGTTAGATTTTATAATCACGTCATCCACGTACACCTCTATTTCTATATGCATCATGTCGTGGAAGATGGTGGTCATAGCCCTCATGTAGGTTGCCCCATCATTTTTCAATACAAAAGGCATAACTCTCTAGCAATATTTCCCACAGGGTGTGGTGAAGGCAGTTTTCTCCGCGTCTTCTTCATCCATCACCACTTGGTGATACCCTTATAGCAGTCTACAAATGATTTAATCTCATGCTTGGCTCAATTATGAACCAGGATGTGGATGTTGGGTAGGGGGAAATTATCCCTGGGACTCGCCCTGTTATATCTCTATTATCCACGCACACTCGGGTTTTCCCGTCCTTTTTCGGCACCGGTACCACATTTGCCAGCCATGTTTTGTACCGCACTACACAGATGACCCTTGCTTCAAGCTACTTTGTAATTTCCTCTTTGATTTTATCACTGACATTAGGCCTGAATAACTTTGCTTTTGTTGTACTAGAGGGCACTCAGGGTATGTGGGCAACTTGTGAACCACCAAATCCATACTCAGTCCAGGCATGTCATCATAGGACCACGCAAATACGTATTTAAACTCCAATAGGAGTTGGACCAATGAATCCTAAATATCTTTATTTACATGAATGCTTATTTTGGTTTCTTTGATTTCATCAAGATCACCCAGGTTAACTGGTTTAGTATCATTTAAGTTAGGCTTAGGTTTGTTCTCAAAGTGTTCCAATTCTCGAGTGATTTCCCTAAAAGCCTCTTTTTCATTGTATTCCGGTTCTTTGTTCATTATTTCACAGACATTCAGCAGATTTGGGTCGGGGCAAGAAGTCTGCGAGCATGTCGTTTTATTTATAGCCGCATTGTTTGGACTGAAAGAAAAGATGAAAATTAAAGAAAGATAAAATCAGAGAAATGAAAAATATTGATTTTATTTCTTTGAATTTGAAAGATAAATCGGGTTTTACAAAGTGCTAAAAAGGAAAATAAACAACGAGCAACACCCCGAAATAGCTCATGATGTGGGAAGAGGTATCAAGGCTAGACTACCGGGTCTCCCACCTAATTGGAAAGGGTGTGGCCTTCCAATTTTGAAGTTTGGCATCTGGCACCATATACAGCACTTCAGCGGTGCTTGACCCTTCCCTTGGTTGGACCATGTTTACATCATAGACCAGCTCTCTTATAGCCCTGCAGATTTCATGAATTTCTTCTTGCGTGAATGTTTCTTCTTCTTCCTCTTCATTGTACTTTGGTTTTTTAAAGGTTTTGTACAAGTGAAGCAGGGGTCTTGGTAAAGTCCATCCTTACCGCTTTCTGTGATTAGCTCAGGTGATATCTTCTGAGGTTGGATGAAACCTCAGTCCAAAAACTTTTTCTGTTGCAGGCAAGGAGACTGGTTCGGTTATGCCTTGTAGGGAGTTTCTCTTGAAACCTTGACGTGTCATTTCCTTTTCTACCACGATCGAAGCATTTGAAAGAAAAGGTTGAGGAAGCGGCTTTCCCTCTTCATGCTGGTAAGCTACTACAACTTCGAAAGGTTGATAAACTATGTGTTCACTGCCTTCTTTGGCTTCTAGACAGGGAACAAAGGGGTCCCGGTAGATTGATTGCTTGTCCTCCCCATGAACTACAATCTCCTGATTTTCATATTCAAATTTAAGCATTTGGTGCAAGGTTGAAGGCACTTCCCCTGCTGCATGAATCCATGGCCGTCCCAGGCGGTAGTTTTATGAGGTGTCCATGCCCAAAATCCTGGAAGGTTACTTCGAAGTTAATTGGACCAATGGTGAGCAGCATATCGATTTCACCTATAGTGTCCCTTTTTATACCATCGAAGTCCCGGACACAGACGTTGTTGGGACGGATCCTCCCTGTCCCGATCTCTATTCTATGTAGGGTAGATAGAGGACATATATCTACTCTAGAACCCCCATCAACCATCACTCTATTAACATAATATCCTTCAAATTTGACCGTGAGATGTAAAGCCTTGTTATGAGTAGTTCCCTCTAGGGGTAGGTCATTTTTACAAAACGATGTTTGATTGATAGCAAAGAATCTATCCGCCATTTTCTCCAATTGTTCTACTGAGGTTTTGGCTGGCACATAAGCGTTGCTTAATGTTTTGGCCAACACTTGTTGATGCTCAAGAGATTTTAATTAAGAGTGACAGTAGAGACATCTTATCAGAGGATTTCCGGATTTGATCTACCACTTCATAATCTGGCATCTTCATTTTCTAGAAAAAGGCTTCTGCTTCTTCACCGTTCACTGGCTTCTTTGGCGGGAATCCCCATTTCTTAGTGGCATTTACTTCTTCCACGTTCAAGTATTTCTTTGTGGGGCATCCCTTTGGGGCTTCTCCAAGTACTTCTTTTAATTTGTGCGTAACAATGCTCTCCTAATAATTCCAGGGAACTGCCGAAGGATTGGTCATGGGCTTTTATGGCATGTGACTAATAACCACGGGCTCATTCAGCATCGGTGGCTTAATTGATCCCCATACCACATAGGCCTTCTTTGGTATGTTCAGGGCTTTGTCCAGATCGAATCTTTTGGGGGGGCTTAGAGTGGGCCACTTGTCTTTTCTTCCCCGGGGAATATATAATATTGTTTCTTTGGACGGAGTGGTTTCATCTTTAACCTCAACCTTCTTCTCTACTTCAGGGCTTTTGGCTTCGTTTGTTTTATTTTCATCCACCTTCTTTTGGATGAGCTTGGGATTCCAATCGACCTCTACAATGGCTATGATGGCCTTGAGAGAGGGATCAAGTTCTTTGTCATCGCAAATCATCCCCATGACCGGCCCTTTTTTGTGAGCTGGTAACGGGTTGTCAGTTACATTTGGGACTTCGTCATATCTTAAAACTATTTTCTTTTCATCAATCAAATCTTCCAACGCTTGCTTTAAGGTCCAACAATGTTCAATATCGTGGCCCTTTGACCATAAGTGGTAGGCAGATCGTACACCCCTTTGGTACGATGGTTATTCAGGATTCTGTCTATTTGGGGTACAGGTTGGAGAAAAACTAGATGGACTAGCTTTGGAAACACACTGGCGTAAGATTATCCAATTGGGGTGAAGTATTGTCTCCGGGGTGGCTCCCCGTGACGATAGTTTTTTCGCTGATGGCGGGGATTGTAATGATAGGCAGGAGTTGATTCCTCGGTACTAGATTTCTGTTATTCTGCTGTTAAGGGCAGCGGAACGGTTGAGCATTCATAACTGCATAGGGCTGAGGGGCGTAATGCATGTCTCTATGGGGATAGTAATGTTGCGGCGCTCTGTTAGAGAATGCATGTCTGTTATGTTGTTTCCTCGCCCCAGAGTCTGCCATGGATGCCTCTTCTATTTTCTTGTTCCTGGGAATTCCTCCCGCTCCTCCTTTTATAGCTTGGGAGGTGGCTCTGATGGCAGATTGGCTTAGAATCCTCCCTGTTTTGAGACTAGTTTCCACCATTTCTCCAATCTTTATGGCTTCAACGAATGGTTTGCCCATTGCAGACATCATGTTCTGAAAATAGTCTGCCTTCTATGCGTGTAATAAGACGGTGACCATTCCCGTTTCATCCATTGGAGGCTTCACCCTCGATGCTTGCTCCCGCCATTTAATAGCGTACTCCCTAAAGCTTTTAATAAGTTTCTTCTTCAGGTTAGCGAGGGAATTTCTGTCCGGGGCAATGTCGACATTATACTGGAATTGTTTCACAAAGTCCCGGGGTCATCCCATATGTGCCACCGGGTGATGTCTTGGTCAATATACCATTCGGAAACAATCCCTACTAAGATTTCCCCAAAGTATGCCAATAGGAGCTCTTCCTTTCCGCCTGCTCTGCGTATCGGATTACAATATTTTTTCAGATGGGCGATAGGGTCGCCATGGCCATCGTACTTCTCAAATATTGGCACTTTAAACCCCAAATGAAGATGGATATGGGGAAACATGCACAGGTCTAAATAGGCTACACTTTTCTTCCCGCTTAGTCCTTGCGTATTCTTCAGAGTTTTCTCCAGTCTCCTCATTCTCCTTGTGATCTTATCCTGCTCAGGTGCTTTGGAAGTTTTGTCCGGCACATGGGTAAGTTCATATGTTGGCTGAGGGTAACTATATGTAGGTTACGGGGGAGGCTCATTTTGGTAATTTGGAGTTTGGAAGGTAAAGGTTGTGGGGTCAAACACAAGCCTTGGTACTGCAAGCTGTGTTGTAGATGCGCATGGAGAGGTTGTGAAGATATTGGGAAATGTCCCGGATACAAACATTGGAGGGTGGACTTCAGAGGGCGCCCCCAAAAAAATGGTAGAAATGGTGGGCTATCCCAGGAGGATGCTCGGCCGACTAATAGTAATAGTATAGGTACCCCCCTGACCATGGAAATAGCTCGAGAAATTAGGGATGGCACTGGGAGGTTCCTTTGCGTTGGTCCATGCATCCCACATTTCAATGACCCAGAGCCGCAGGATCCTGTTTTCATCGGACGCTGCAGATTCAAAAGCCGGTACTTCCGTGATTGGACTGTCTTCTGGAATAGGGGGTGACTTGAGTCATCTCAGTTGACATTTCTATATTTTCCCTTTGAACGAGTGGAGTATCCATGTGAAGCCAGCTTGCCGCAAAATCAACCACTATTCTAAACACCTGAACTGTGATGCTAGAAAACGTAGTTACTTTCAGGATAGACGACAAAAAGGAAATCACACATTGAGCATGATGCACCTATGCAGATAAACAGTCGCACGTGTCATCCGGACCTTTATTTTGCTTTCCTTTTGCTTCCCCTTTTATTTCCTCTATCACTTTGTTTTTTTATTTTATTTTAAAGAATACGGTCGAATCCTATAGAGATTGCCTACGTATCATGACTTGAATGAATCAGACCGAGCGTAGTTCATGAAAATGACGGGTTGAGTACACATAAAAATATTGTTGGGATTTCAATTTGATAAAAATATAAAAATCGATTACAATGGCTAAAAGCAACTACCACACGGGGACTTAATACCCTTACTGACTCGAAAAGACAACAATCAAACTTTTATTTAGAAAACACAAATCTAGGAGTACATCAATGCTTCTAATGCCTTTGGAGCTGGCGGGGCACCGTTCGGCCTTGTTGTGGGTCTGCATGCTAGACTTACTTGGAGATAGTGGAGATCTTCCATTACTTGCTGAACGAAGTTCATAGCAGCAAAGAAAAACATGGATTTTGTCATGCCTTTGCAGTGACTGCATTTAGTGGAAATGTAGTATGCAATTGCTCGCACCTTCTCCCTTATTATCCCCTTTTCTTTTAGCAAACGCCCTATTTATTTAGCATGTTCTTCCAAAGTCTGCTCAGCCGCTTGTTTTAGCTTTTGAAAATGCCTCAAATATTTCTCCAACCTTGCTATTACCGCATAGCAGTGCTCCCTTTCAGCTTTGAAATCCTTGTCCTGCTTGGCCATTTTTCTCTCACCCATGGTAACTCTCTATTTCAACCCCGTTTTTTCATTGCCATTCCCTTCTTTTAACTGTTCCAAAATACGGGTCCTTTCTTCACCACATTTAGCTAATTGTCTCAAAGCTCTCGACAGTTCACCCTTTGCTTTATTCAGGTCAAAACCGTACTCGGTTATCTTTCGGGGAAGGTTCTCTATAAACTTTTCATCTATTGTACTCCTCAGAGGGTTTTCTGCAGTTGTTTTCATTTTCTGAATTTGAGCTCACAGAGCTTCGTTTTCTTTAACCAATACATTCTTTTCTCCTTCGCTACCAGCAGTTTGCAGGCTGTTTTTGAATTGTAATTCTTGAATTTTCTTTCCATCCTTCCTATGGTAGCACTATATTCATGTTCTTTTGCTAACCAAACCCACTGTTCTTGTGATGTACACACGAAATCTCGGAGGTGAGGCCTTTTGGATGGTCTTTCATGCTCAATTTATCTCTTATACCAAGAAAGGTACCTTGGAGACACTTCACCTTTTGCAGGATCTTGCAAACAAGTGTTAGCGGTTAGGTATTGGCGTTCATTCCAGATTTTACGAACCATGGCTTCGGGGAACTGACTACCAGGCCAAATTTTGTCTGCTCGGATGCTAAGATCTTCTTCTTTTGGCACTTTTTGGCATCTTCCGAGTTGTCTCAAGACCCGATGCGGGGCATACGGCTGGATGCTTCTAAGGCCCATCAAAAGAAAATGTGGTTCTATTGCAGGCATATGCACAACTTCGTCCACGGAAAGCCAACTGAGCGTCTATTGTATTTGTCTTGCAGAAATAGACCGCAGACGTGATACCCACTCTGTAATACCCTCTGGTAACTTAAACCCATTCACCCTTTTATCAACTTCTTCTAATCAACCTCATTGGCAACCCACCATTCATGAACCGAGGCCTGGGACATAGATGTTCAATCATCCAGACTTGTAGTAGCAAGTTACAACTTTCGAAGAAATCCCCTCCTGCTTTGCAAATTGTAAGGGCTAAGAAAATATCAGACAGGATCATCGGAGCAATAGTGCTCTTTGCCTGAGTCATCAATGTACTAACGACCCCCGCAATCCATATATCGATGTTCCCATCTTTTCGTGGGAATACCAAAGGACCCAAAAAGGACACCATAAACTTGAAGTATCGGTGCTCCTCACATTTAATCTAATTTCCCTTGCTGCAGATTAGGTTATCAATATTGTTGAACCCACTGATATAATTGGTATATGAATTGGGGGGGGTGCAAAATCCAACTGACAGGTCGGGGTTGTGAATTTTTCTGTTGATTTTCACAACATCCAAAAATTTATGCACAGCGAGGGCCTTGGGTGCTATTAAATATTGATGTCTCAGTGGGATTGTGTGGGCCCCTATGTATCCGTTCATTTCTTCCAGAGTCGGAGTCAGCTCAAAATATGAGAAGTGGAAGACGTTTTGGGCCGGGTCCCAGAAGGTGATTAGGGATTTTATGATGTCTCCCCTAGGGTTGATTTTCAGCAAACTAGTAAGGCCCCCCAGATGCGCATTGACCTTTTCTGTCCGGCTTCTCCAAGGTCATCCCACCATAGTCGCAGCTCAAGAGGAGTTTTGTTCATTATTGTGTTCATTCTGCACACTTATTAGGGCAGATTAGAATTCTCAAAACATAAGAACCGACATTTATGAAATTTATTTTAAAACAGGGAACCACTTTGCAAATACGGAACTTCAACACTTCGGCTAGAAGAGTTTTAGGTTGTACTTGTTTACTGGCCTGAATAAAATCCCGAGGCAGTCATTTGCGTAAGATCAGCCTTCCGATGTCCCCTGTAGCGTTTAGCTATTATCGCAATAATGGCACTATCTGATTAATTTTGCAGTAAGAAAATAAGAAAAATAAACTCGGGCATTTCTTGATATTTTTACAAAAGGGGTTGAACCCGGCGAAAATGATTTATCAAAAACCCGCAGACATTATTGAAAAATTCCACAATTTTGGTGCCTCTTTTGTGGTTTTGTGCTTTGTTTTCTTTTTTTTTTGATTTTGTTTTTGAAAAATCTTGCAGTATTTCGGTGCTATTTGAGCATTGGGTTTAAAAGCAACTACCCTAACACTGCTTATTTTCTCTCCATTGTTTCCTTTGTTTAAAGGCCGATCAACATGCGAATCCAAGGGAAGTAAATGCGTAAGTAGCACGTAAAAATGCATCAGGATGATCTTTTGTTTCAGGGCACCTGTCCTAGACGGAGCCAACCCCTGTGTTGAGTGCCCTAAGTCAAAATGCATGATGCAAATAAACGTTTCTACTAGGGATTCAGCATGAAGTTTGGTTATTCTAGGTTAAAAGCCTCGGTATATTTTCTAGACCGTGTACCCGAGTGGACAGCTTGAGTCGAGGGGGGGCTACGTACCAGGGACCTGCGAGATCGTCCGGCTTTGTAACTTGTCCAGCCTCTTTCCTAATTTAGGGTAAGACACTAATAGATAGGGGGTCTCAACCAGTAAGCACATGCCCGGAGGTGAGAACTGAAGGGTTTTCGTAACAGTTTGTATATATACAGTTCAAACAATATGAATGCAGTAAACATGCGGCATTTAGCACAAAGCATGTAAGCAAATCCGAAGAAGCCAAATATAAAAATTATTGAAAGCTCGAATTCTTGAACACTTAACCAGAGATTCTGGGTTCGCTCCCCAGCAGAGTCGCCAGAGCTGTCACACATCATTTTTACTACATACACGTGTAAAGGAGTTTTTCCAATTAAAGTAACATCATTCGAAATGGGATTAATTTTCAAGAGTCTCTACTAGGGAAAGGCTTGGCTTTTGGCGTTCCAAGTCACCGATTTATTTAAGAATCCCAAATCGAGGAAATTTCAACTGCCCGATTGGAGTCTGCGAACCAGAAATTCGTGAGTAAGGAATTCTGTTGACCCGAGGGAATGTGTTATGCACCCTCGGATCCCATGGTTCTAGCATGGTCACTTAAACTTAGTATAAATGGCTAAAACATGATTTTCTACACCTATTGACTCATAATTTAGATTATTAAGTGCTTTTAACATTTTTAAGGAAATTTTGCAATGTTATTAAAACACGTCGTGAATTGCGTCACATAAATTCACCCGCAATTTTAGACATATTTAAATTTAATTAGGAATATGATTTGGGTCACATAATGCGCAGCCGAATTTAGGAAGGTGTTTTATTATATACGCGCGCCTATAGCCATTATGTCTTTGACATTTGCGGGAAGACCGTGAAATTTACTAAACGGTACTTCCTATTTTCTATGGGTTTTAATAAAGTAAAGAGCCATTACATGTATCTAAAAAAATTCAACCGGACTCTGATTCTTCTACAAGAGTTCTGAACATTCTCGGACAGTATCCAATCAGCGTACAAGCTCAGGGGAGGGTTTATTGAAGTTGTGAGACCTCAATAGGTCTCAAATTTGAAATTTTGAGTAATTGAGGGTTGTTTGAGATTCAACGATGGCGTGGCTAGTGTCAAGGAGAGTCAGGGGCTGACTAGAAGGGTTTTGAACCATTTTTGTTAATTTTGGGATTTAAGGTTAGGCTTCAAGATAAGATTCGAGAGGTTCCGTGATGATTTGAGAGGGGAGACATGCATGGTTAGAACGGGGAAGTCAAGGTGTCTCAGTGGTGTAATTTTGGGAGGCCTTGGGATGGGTGTCGCTGGAGGTAGGGTTTTCGGCCACTTTTGAAGAAATATTCAACACGGAGGGGTGGGATTTTAAGGGAACTGGTTATGGGATGGGATATAGGAGGCAATGCCGGTTAAGAGGTGTAATTTTGGGGTCGTTTGGTTGTCGGCCGCCGCCGTCGGGCGATTTTCGGCGGCGGTAGTAGGGGTGTCATGCGGTGGTCAATGGTGGTGACGGGTTGGTCAATGGGTGTTGACGGGGTGTTCAATGGTCGGCGTTGGAGATACGAGGAAGGTGAATTTGGTCGTGTGTATACTGAATGTGTTTGGACATATGTATTCATAAGTGGAGAAGCTTCCATTACCGTTGGATCACTTGGGGATCGACGGTTGTGATGGAGGGAGTCTTAATCGGTGTCGTTTGGGTGGATGTGGGTGTGGACTGGATTGGCTGGTCGTTCCGGTAGAACGTGTATGGGTTCAGAGACGGGCACAAATTGGGCCACTCACGTCAGGCCCAATTGTGGCCAGCCTGAGTGGCCAACTCTACATATACATGTATTGTATTTTGTTATTATTTTTTTGTCTTTTCTTTTAATTAAAATTATTTACTGGATTTATTTAAAACCTCAATCAAAGATGAAAATAAACAAATCAAAATTTAACAAACCTAATTTCAAATTCTGGCACATATATATATATATATATATATATATATATATATATATATATATATATATATATATATATATATATATATATATATATATATATATATATCTTTGTATTTTAATCTATATAACAATTTTATTTAAAAATTAAATCCTACTAATCCTAAACACGCAATAATAAACATGCACATGCAATTAAATTCAAAAATTAAAGTCCTAATATTTTAAAAGAAAAAATCCTAAACTTTAAGAGTCCTATGGGAGTTTATTTGGACCGGTAAAAAATCATATGCTCACAGTTGGGAGAGAATTTCCCTTTGGCTTCATCTTGATACGGGAAAATTTTCTTTTACACAAGGTGCCCTGCTGTGAATCATCTTGGTTTTACTCTTTTGTTGAAGGCTTTGGACATTCTCTTCTGATAAAGCTGAACGTGGAAAACTGCATTCATTCTCTTCCCATCTATAAGAGCTAGTTGCTCGTAGCGGTTTCTCACCCATTCTGCGTTGTCGAGCTCAGCTTCTTGTAGGATCCTTAAGGAAGAAATTTTTACTTCGGCGGGAATGACTACCTCTGTACCATAAACTAGTATATTGGGGGTTGCCCCAGTTGATGTGCGGACTGTGGTGAGGTACCCTAGTAAAGCAAAGGATAGCTTCTCTTGCCATTGCTTATGCTTCTCTATCATCTTCCTTAGTATCTTCTTGATGTTTTTGTTGGCGGCTTTTACGGCTCTATTCATTTAAGTCATCTAGGCTCTAGAATTCTTATGTCTGATCTTGAAAGTATCACACATAGTTTTCATCAAGTCACTATTGAGGTTGGAGCCATTGTTAATATTTATTGACTCTGGAATCCTGAACCGACAGACGATACAGTTGCGGATGAAGTCTGCCACAACTTTCTTAGTGACTGCTCTGTAAGATAGTGCATTGACCCATTTGGTGAAATTGTCAATTTCTACCAAGATGAACTTGTGTCCTTAGAAGCAGCAGGCTTGATTTGTCCAATAACATCCATTCCCCAGGTGGCGAACGACCATGGTGAGCTTGTTGTATTAAGATTTTTTAAAGGTAATGTTATCATGTTTGAATGTATCTGACAGTAGTCACACTTCCGAACATAATAGATGCAGTCTGTTTCCATAGTCATCCAAAAGTAACCAACCTAGAGGATCTTCTTTGCTAGGACAAAACCATTCATATTTGGACCGCAGGTCCCAGCATGGATTTCTTCTAGTAGTTTAGATGCTTCATTAGCGTCGACACACCTAAAAAATCCCAAATCAGGAGTCCTCTAATATAGGATTCCTCTGTTGTGAAAAAAATTGTTGTACAATCTTCGAAGGGTGCACTTTTGGGTAGCATTTGCAAGCTCTATGTACTCACATTTTGCCAAATATTCCTTGATTTCCTGAAATCAAGGCTTTCCATCTGCTTCTTATTCGACATGAGCGCGGTAAGCTGGCTGATTATGGATTTTTACCGGAATGGGATAAATAAAGTTGGTATCCGGATAATGTATCATGGACAATAGGGTAGCCAATGCATCGACAAACTTATTCTTGATTCTTGGAACATGATGGGACTCTATGCTTGTGAACCTCTTTCTCAACTGCTGCACATGGTGCAGATAAGGGAGTATTTTGGAATTCTTGGCTGCCCATTCTCCTCATACAAGATGTATAAGCAAATATGAGTCTCCAATTATTAGCAACTCTTGGATGATAATTTCAGTGACCATCTTGAGCTCTAAGATGCAGGCTTCGTACTCGGCTATAATGTTGGTGCAAGGAAACTTGAGTTTGGCGGACACAGAATAATGCTGACCGATTTTTGATACTAGGATCGCTCCTATGCCGACTCCTTTGAAATTTTTTGCTCCGTCAAAAAATATTCTCCATACGTCATAGAATTATGAGGTTCATATTGTCCTTCCATAGGGTTTTCAGCAAGGTTATTTGCCAATTCATGTCCCTTGATTGCTTTCTAAGTCACGTAAATAATGTCGAATTCCCTCAATAGGATTTTCCACTTAGCTATCTTGCCAGTGATCATGGGATTCTGAAAAATGTACTTTAATGGATTCATCCTTGATATGAGATTTGTAGTATAGGCACAAAAGTAGTGCCTCACCTTCTGGTCGACCCAATTTAGAGCACCATAGGTGCATTCTAATAGAGAATACCGGGCATCGTACGGAGTGAACTTCTTGCTAAGGTAGTAAATAGCATTTTCTTTCTTTCCTGTCTCATCATTCTACCTCAGGACGCAATTGAAGGCACCATCCAATACTGTGATGTAGAGTAGCAAAGGCCTACCTGGCTCAAGTGGGACTAAGACTAGTGTGTTGACAAGAATTCCTTGATTCTATCATAAGCTTTCTGGAATTTATCGATCAACTTGGTGGCAGTATCCTTTTTCAACATCTTGAAGATCAGCTCACAGATAAATGTAGATTGTGCTATGAAACAGCTGATGTAAGTAAGTCTCCCCAAGAAACTCATTACGTCTTTCTTATTCCTCGACGATGGTAATTCTTTAATTGTTTTGATATTTGGTGGATGTAGTTCTATTCTCCCGCAAATAAACCCAAGTAATTTTCCAATTGGAACCACTAATGCACTTTTTGCAGGATTTAGTTTTAGATTGTATCTTGTCAGTCTGCTGAAAAACCTCCTCAGATCTTCCATGTGATCAGTGGCTTTCTTGGACTTGATAATTATATTATCAACATATACGTCGATCTCCTCGTGTATCATATCATGTAAAATGGCAATCATGGCCCTCATATAAGGTTCCTCGCATTCTTTAACCCGAATGGCATCATTTTGTAAAAGTACATCCCCCACTGCGTAATGAAAGCCATTTTTTTAGCATCTTCTTCATCGATCTTAGGATACCCCATGAGACAATCTATAAATGACTGCAACTCGTGCTTGGCGCAATTATTAATCATGATATGTATGTTTTGTAAGGGAAAGTCATCTTTTGGACTAGCCCCGTTGAGATCTCAGTAGTCGACACATACTCTAACCTTCCTGTCTTTCTTTGGCACTAGCATAATGTTGGCTAACAATGTCGGATATTCAACTACCCTGAGAACTTTAGCTTTGACTTGCTTAGTGACTTCTTCCTTGATTTTCAAACTCATATCTAGCTTGAATTTTCTAAGCTTCTATTATAATGGTGGACATGTCAGTCGATCGGCAGTTTGTGTGCCACAAAAGATGTACTCAGACCATTCATGTCATCGTACGACCAGGCAAATATGTCCTCATATTCTCTTATAAACTCTTGTATTCTTCTTTTTCTGATGGTGACAAATGAACGCTGATTTGTGTTTCATTGATGTTTCCTGCATCTCCTAGGTTAACAATATCGGTCTCATCCAGATTGGGCTTCGGTCTATTCTCAAAATTCTCAACTTCTTTAACAATCTCTTGGTATATCATCTTCCTCTGAATCTATGTCAGTTTGTTTAGTTGTCTTGTTGCATGTCACAATAATCGGTTTATCAAGATAAGTAATAGTAATGTTGTATAAGTAAAGTAATGAGAAAAATTTATAAGAGTAAAGATTTATAAGAAACCGAAATGCTTTTGATGAATTAAATATTTGCTTTTGACCATTGGAGCTCTTTCTTGCAAAAGTTAAAAAATGTAAAAGGAAAGTAAACTAGTAAATTAAAGTATTGCATGATGCTTGTTTAGCCTTGCTACCCTGAGGCTCACCGACTCTAGTTGTTGTGATAGTCCAGTTATTGAGGCATTCCTCTCTGCTTACAGCATGTATGGAAGCTTTCCTCCCCCTCCTATTCGAAAATGACAGAACAATCCTTGTTATCATCTTCTAGGAACAAATTTCTCATCACTCCCAATGCTTCCTCTCTTCTGACCCGTAGACAACCTTGGCCAACCAGAAAGTCTTCTCCAAATGGGGTATTAGCTGCTCCAAGGCATAGTAAGGATTGCACTATGGTGGCGACCAGTCGTTAATTCTTTCTAGGTATACTCATACCCTAATCGAAAAGTGGTGCCATGTTTTTTGAGCATGATGGGCTTAACGATTCGTTGGAGGTTTTTTCCAAGTCTCTTGCTAGGTTCATACCCTCTCCAGTTCAATTTGCTTTCAATCTTATTATCCCACTATTTGAGTTTATCAACGGTGTTTTTTCTTTTGTTGTTTTGTCTAACATGACTGGGATGAGAGTAGGTAGAGGGCCCCTGGATCTCGTAAAATATGATTAAGTTGCAAGAATTCATGAACTAACCTTTGGAGAGGGGAATAAACCAAAAAAAGTAAAATACAAAAGGTAACAAGTTAGTGAGGACCATCAGAAAAATATTGCAATATTTAAACACGTAGTGCAGAAATATAAAGCGCGTCCTAATTTTGGCGACCTCGTTGTGCCGGAGGTAGGCCTAACGATAAATTGATTTGGATAACTTAAAATGCTAAATGCCTTATTTCATTGACAAAATGTAGACGAATCCCAATATAACACTGAATAACAAGGAAATAAAAATCATTAATGGCCATTGGCTTTAATAAATTTTATAAAGAGGAAATTGAAATTCCTATCTATTTGGTCCAAGAGGGACCTTCCCTAGACTCGGCATCATCGGCTCCATCCTACAGCTTTCTTAGCTCATGCAGTCCCAGCAGCAACTAGGCTGTGGCCGGATGTCTACCTTCATTTCCTTTAGCAGTCTGGTAGTCATCGAGCCTCTTTAGAAACTTCTTTTCCAACTCTACTATACCATGCTCAAAATAGACCAAACATTTGTTAGCGGTGACGTCCATATCCTTCTATTCTTCAATTAGTTTTTTATTGGCTTCATGTATCTCAAAGTGTTCTCTTTCGCATTCTTGGATTCTTGTTTGTAGATTGTTGTACTTGACATATGCTTCAGCCTTTTCATCGAGGATCCTGTTACCTCGGACAAACCCGGATTGACCCAGACCAGTGTGATTGTCCTCTAACTAGCCTGAATAATAAGGAGCACAACCTGTTTGGTATCTGTCTACTTCAATAGTTTCCTTTCTTAAGACAATATTGAAATGACACATATGCTGAGCCTGGCTCCTGTAAGGGGTATCGTCATTCTGGAAGTTAGCCCAGAAGTGACTCATCTTGTCAACCCTTGGTATAACCTACTTCCTACCCGCTTGTCTTATGACTCGAAGAGGTGCATATGGGTATGTTCCTTTTCAGCCAATCAATATTAGCAAAAGGTGTGTCCCTATATCAGACGATGAACTCCTCAGTTAGGAACCACTCGAACATCCATTGTACTCGGTCCTCAATCAGATTTCAAAGAGTTCGATCCATTATCTAGCATTCTCTGATTGGGCAAACATGTTGGCCACGTAATTCATTCACTTCGGATGATGGAAAGCGATATGATCATCCCAGTCCCTTCGATGGATTTCTTGTCGGTACTCACCTTTTGGAGATGTTCCACGAGCCACATTTGAAGTAGAAAGCTGCAACCCTCAAAGTGTTTGGCTCATTGTTGACACCTTTCTAAGGCTCGCTATATTTCTGCAATGATCAGCGGTACAATATTTAATGTTGTCTGTCAATTCTCGCCATTAGAGTTTTGGTGACCATAGCTAGCCTGGTGTGGATCCTTGCTTTCTTCATTGGAAAATGAAGACAAATACCCTTTGGTGAATATGCCCCAATGATGTAAGGGTGAACTCATCAGGATAAGTACTGTAAGATTTGCTATGACCTTACCTCTAGTACAAGTAGTCAAGTACGCCTCTTTCAAACATGTCAAGTCTAGATTCTTCTTTAGACCCATCATTTTAAGAAAACCTCTACCTTTGGGTTTTTCCGGCATTAACAAACCTGGAGTTTTCAATGGTATACCAGCCATTCCTCTTATTTCCTTGAGCAGGGGTGTCATCTCGATGTCTCCGAAGCATAATACAAATCTATCACAATCCTAGAACAGGGTAGCAGCTTATATGATTTTGTTATTGGGTTGAATTTCCAGGAGAGAAGGTAGGTTCCCAAAATATTTTCGAATGAGCGTCTGATCACTGGAATGAAAATCCCTCAGCATGCTCAGCAGTTTGGGGTGGATGTTGGTGACCACGCCGAATATAGGGACTTCGTGCCTCATGTTTTTGCAAGACAGAGGATTAGGCCCCTCCCCCAACCAGACTCGACCATCAAATATCAAGAATTGGCATAGAATCATTCAGTTATCCAAATAAATTCAAGAAATGTGGTAGTGTCTGTTAGGGTTTTGGGAAAACTCGGTGGACTTTGGACAAGGCTATCTTAAAGAGTCATTATGTGGATAACATAACTTACTCGGCTAGGTCTGACCATGATGCATGCACAATGACACAAAGTGAGGTTTCTATGGGGTATTGGATTGGTACCCTTGGGCGGATAACTTAAATGGGAAAGGCACGGAATCGTCAACTACCCCATTGATTGACTAGTTTTACCGCAAATATGCCTTAGCCAGATTTAAGGGGTGATAATATTGGAAGAGCACAACCACTCATTTTAAGCATTGCTATGGTATTTTGTTTGGCACGAGTGGAATATGATGTTAAAAACATGGTTATGCTATAATTAAAAAAATTTGCTACGTATTTGCACATTAATAATAATAATTACAATAATTTAAAACAGTAATACATAAATGCAGTAAAGGAAAGCAGTAAAAGAAATGAAGGAAAAAACTAAAAGACAAGTCAGTTTTGTAATAGATGAGGGAATTATATGCTTAAAGGAATTAATGAAGTAAAGGCATATATGAGAGGTAAAGTCGCAGTAATAGCTTGAAAAGGTAAAAGCCTAGAAGAAATCCCCAGCAGAGTCGGCATGCTGTCGCATCCCCTTTTTCTCGAGAAATCGGGTTTTCGACATTTGGAAGGACAACTCGTTCCTTTTTGGGAATTGAGTT
This sequence comes from Nicotiana benthamiana, assembly GCA_034376525.1. Lineage (NCBI taxonomy): Eukaryota > Viridiplantae > Streptophyta > Magnoliopsida > Solanales > Solanaceae > Nicotiana > Nicotiana benthamiana. The sequence continues at coordinate 88,321,656 of CM067337.1, read as the reverse complement.
TAAGAGAATTAAAGAATCTCCACCTAATGATTTAAGTGCATTAGGACACTAAGAAGGGTTTGTTTGGATAACTAGAGATTGAGTAAGGGCTTAAAATTATCCCGAGGGGAAGGTGTTGGGCACCCCTTAGGATCCACTAGTGTGGTTCCCGTCCAAGCTATTATTGATACTTAAGGTGCAAATAACACATTGGAAAGTAGGATTTCAAGATAAGAGGAGATTTTTCACATAAATATTAGAAATAACAAAGTTGGAAAGCGTTAAAGAGAGTTGATTTAGAAGAAATGTTTTAAAAAATATTTAAAAGGAACGAAGAACAAAGGAAAGTGGGTCCTAGGTTTATTAATAATATAGATCACCCCACATAACACCCGGTAATCACTAATACACGTGATGTTATCGTGTGTTCATCATATCCATATCTGCACTTACCCACCCCGTTAAGGTATCAAAGTGTGGAATAGTCTCGTTTTCTTATTGCATCCTATTACCCGCCCAGATCCTATCAGCGCAGAGGTGCTTGGGACTACTAATCCTAAAATATGGAGGAGAGGTTGGGCTTATTTTTAGTTTCAAAGATAATAATATTAAGTCGACAAGCAAGAACACAAATAACAAGTTTAGGGGGGGAGTTTACAAACAAACGAAAGACTCAAACTGACCACCTTTAGGCCAAGAAAAGCAAGCAATTAGCATGATTTGCATGTACTTTTTAAGGTCTAATTAAAATTTAAAGATTTGAGGTAGACTGATTTATACATAGTTAAGATAGGAGGCCTGACTCAGGCTTGCCGTATGGTTGTAGTTAATAATACCTTATTCGATTTCTAAGTTTATCCTAAGTCTTGCCTATGTGTTAGACGACAACCAATAGGCATGATATCTACTGATTTCAGAAACAAAGAAGATAACTTATTGTAGATTGGTTTAGGAAAGAGAAAGTTGCCAGATTAAAGCGGATTCTAGCAGAAAAGTACAAGTTCTGTAATTGGTAATGCATTACTACCGATAGATTAAACTTACCAATGAGTGAGGCGATTCAGATTTGATTAGAACCCCTATAGGCATGCTTTCCATGTGTTTGCCAACTTAAAACATTGTTATAGAAACAGAAGAGTACAGAAATTCTACAATATGATGTCTGAGTGTTGCGTGATATCTGATTATATTGTTTTTGTTATTAGGACATATATACAAGTTTGCCTAGTGAAAAGTGGGTATGCAACAGTCAGAAAGGACCTATAGGCATTTTTCTATGTCCGTATGCAGAAGCTATAGACATAATATCTACATGAAAGTGCAAGATCTCTATAGTCACGACATCTAAATGAGAATGTTGAAGTTCTTATAGACATGGAAAGTAAATGAGAATGCAGAAGTTCTTATAGACATGGTAACTAAACGAGAATACAAAAATAGTTATAGGCATGGTAGCTATAACAAAAATGCAAAAAACAATCTTATAGGCATCGTAACTATATGAAAAATTCAGAATTCTTATAAGCATGGTAACTATATGAGAAAATATTGAAATTAGAGATTCATATAGGCATGTTATCTACCCTTTTTCATGCATGATTACCCCTCCAACCATCCCCAATTGTTTATTGCAAAGTTATTACAGTCCAAAGAAAATAAAGAAAATTCATCAGAAATTGAAATTTACAACCAAAGAGAGCATGATTCTGACTTCCTATCTGAAGTACGAAATAAACAAACTGCAAAGATTATGTTTCAAAGTGTTTCAACCACTTGGATCTGTCAGATCTCCCTAAGAGTCTCATATGAACTCCGAGCAGTCCTTACACCCAAATATATCACCATTTTAAGCCAAATGTAGTATGGAAGGGCCATCAATCAGGTGTCCAACTTTAGAAGGAACTCAAGGCTCCAAGGGAAGGCTCACAAGAGGGGGGCAGAACTTAGGAATTAAGAGAGAGAGAGTGCAAGTGCAAAAATCTGAAAGGCGTAAGAGTAAGGGAAACAATATACATAGGGATATAGGGAATGGGGAGTTTGCAAGATCACCAAAAAAAAGCAGGCTGATGGGCTTGCTGAGCAATGGGATATGTGGGCACACTCTCCAGCCTGTTCAAATGATAAGACCCCATTGGTTCAAATCTCAGTTCACGGACAACAACGCACATTTCCATGCCCTATGTCACCACTCGCAAACACATAAGGGTACTGGGATAGGGATCCAAATTTCACAACACAAACATGCAATAGAATATAGGCATACTAAGTTGAATGTCGAAAACTATACGAAAATAATAAAGTAGACATAGACACAAAGGATGTAAGTAAACACATTGGGTTGATGCTGAAACTGAAATTAGGACATACCGTTTCAAAGAAACAAGTAGAAAAGCAGTAGTCTTGTAAAAGTCAAAGTGCAAACAGGAAGATAGAATACTATAAGTGTGAGTTCAGAAGAGATTGTGAAATTGTTGAAATATCAAGTGTGTGAAAAATGGTCGTTCCTATAGTGCAGAAAGCAGGTGGAAATAAGGTAAGAAAATAGTTTGAAAACTGCTTGTCAATCAATTACACAAGGCTTCCCTTAATTAAGGGATTTAGATTCAAACGAGTAAAACTATTTAAGGAAAGGAGTTGAATAAACCCTTTGTGTAAAGCATGCAATTGAGGGCGAATACATAAAGGTTATTCAAGAATAGAGTTTTGCAATACACGGTTGTACAATTTAACCAATGAAAATCAATTAACATCCAAGAAATCAGAAGTTAGAGATTCGTTATGAATGAACCGAGTCAGAAAGATGAAAAATATTTTAACATAAGGGAAATCAACAAACAATCAATTAGACCTATTTAGAAAGAATTTTGAATTTATCACAAGTTGAAGCCTTTTTTTAAAGAAAGATTCATCATATATAACGAGCGTACTGACACGTTAATTATAAAAAAAATTGTCATACGATAGTTAAATCACTAAAAAATCCAGTAACAGAGTTTAGAAAAAGGTCAGAGTCATATGAAAACAAAGAAGTCCAAACTTAATTCAAAGACTCGAAGTTAGTCTGAAAGAGTCTGGGGCTCTAAAATATAAACCTCTAGTTCAAGCAAACCATAAAGCAAAGATGAAAGGGCAGGCAATTGAATAGAAATCATGTTTAGAAGTTGCAAAAAAGAACATGCCTTTTCAGTAAAAGAACTCATGAGGAAACATAATAGATAGGTAACATGCAATCACAATATAGGGATTCAAGGAGCATAACGGAAAATATCGATAAGAACAGTAGAAGAAGCATGCTTAAGATGATCTTTAGGAGAAATCCCAATATGATTCAGTAGAAGAAAAATAGCAAAACCTTAAGAACACTGTAGAAAAACTATAACAAGCGAAACATTGTAGAACATAGTAGAAGAAAATACCAGAACATAGTATGGAAGACATGGTAGAAGAACATACAAGAACAGAGTATAGAAACTCAGTAGAAGAGTATACAAGAATAGAACACATATAAGAATATGGTCGATAAAGCCTCAGGAGCATAATAGAGGAAAATACACACGCATGACAAAGAAAATCTTAAAAAATACTTAAACATTTTCAGAAAACCCTAGATCGGAAAAGAAAATTTTTTTGAAAGCAATTTTTAAAAGAAAAGTTAGGGCAGTCATTTAAAAACAAAAAAAGAGCAAAGATACCCCACAAATCTTAAGAAATCGGAGAAAACCTCGAAGAGTTAGGGTTTCAGAAGAAACCTAGAGATGACAAAGGCTTTGAAAGGTCATCGATCTGAGTCGGTAAGGTCAAAATCAAGCTCAAAACACCATGGTATGTCGGAGCAACGCCAGCGATGACTCTGGAACCTCGAATCAACAAAGGTCTGAGCTTAAACCTTCGAGGTCTGGCCTCGAATCTTCAGGTATCAGGTGTGTAAGAGTAAGGGGAGGCTTGTATAAGACTCGCAAGACTTGAGAAGCCATGGATTCCAGTGGGTTCCACAGTGGAGGTGGTAGAAGACGATTAGGGTTCATAGAACATACGAGAGCAAAGGATATGAAGGGATTCAAAGGCAGTGTCTCAGGTGAAATGATCTATGGTTGAGGGGGTTTGGAAAATTAAAAAGGAAAGAAAGGATCGTGGTCGGTGATCGTTTTAATCAACAACCTCAATTTATTGGGGAGTCGGGCGGGTTGGATTAAATTGGGTCATGGGTGGGTAGTTTAGGAACTGGGCCGGTCCAATTGAGATTGAAATTGGGGTTAAATAAGGGATCGATTTGGGCTAAAATTTCAATGAAATAGGGCTAGACTTTAAATAGCCACTTTTTTCCCTTTTTATTTTATAAAAATACTAAAATAATTTCTGAAAATAAATTAAAGGTACTAATTTAATTAATATTATATATATATTAGATCGAAAATACTGAAATCCAATTTGTAATTATAAACAAAATTAGTTCTTAAAATAGGCTAATATTACAATTATATGCAATTTAGCTTCAAAAATATTAAGTAAATTTGTAAAAAGTGTAAAAATTAACTTAGCTATATTTTGGGACAAATATGAGAATAAATAAATTAACTCACAAAAATGATAGTTTGAGGAATAATTATTGATTTTTGTAATGCTAAAATAGGGAAATAAATTAATTTAATAATATTTTAAAAATTAAGAAAAATACTAAAACATTTGGATACACTTAGAAATGCATACATGTACTATTTTTAAAGTATCTTACATAAAAAATATACAAGGAAAAATTGGGTATCTACACTGATTCGTTCAAATATTTTCGGGAATAGATATATTAAGGCTAAGCTTTTCCTTCATTTAGCGTGAAATCGTAATTACACAAGTTCGATAACGGTGAATAAAAAAAATTATCCCGAAATTTGCATATATTTTTTTAGTTTTATAACTTACCATATTCTTCTTATCGTGACTTCATATTCAGTTGAGTATTTCCTTCTTCCGATCAAAGGAACAGAGAGTTTACATATATAAAGTATTAGAAGTATTTTTAATACCATCGAGCTATAACCGATAGGAATGTCTCTAATATGCAACCTCTGATCAGACGGAAAGTTATATACCGAGCCTACTATGGCCGAGCGATTATGACGTTTGGTACCTCGTGGAAATTCCTGAATAGATCTAATGTAAAAGTTTTTGATATTTTTGAGTTGTTACTTGGTTTCATTTATTTGGTCTCATCAGACTTAGATTGTGTCCAGCTTACTCTACATTATTTCTATCTGTTTGCTTCTTGTTTCTAACCGTTGTTTCTAGTATTTTATTGTGAGTATGTTTCTAAAATATATATTTTACTTTCTTAACAAACACAAGAAAATATGTTATGGAAAAGGTTTTTCATTTACCAACTAAACAACGAAAAAATAAGTGATAAAATCGTTCATTTTTCATAAAAATATCTTCTAATGGGCGAAGATGGGGATAAAGAGTAAGGATTGAAGCCCCCTTAGCTCTGCCAAGCACTGGACAGGGGTTAGCTCTGTAAATGTGTAGAGCCAAGTGTAGTGTGGTGTAGTAGTAGGCACTTCTAGGCCCCTTCCCGGCTACTGGATCACTCCAGTGCTTCGGGTACTACGGACCCTCTGCCATCCATTGCAGCAGAGCCGTTTTGGCCTCCATTTCCTCTTCTCTCGTATCTGTCCATCTTTCTGATGGTGAAGGAAGAAATTATGACAATAATTGCGATAATGGAAACGAAGCATGCGGCAAGGCCTCCCAATCCAAGAACCCAATGGGAATCTTCGTTCCTCTTTTATGATGATGAATGGAACTGCTGTCCTTTTCCTTCATACCAAACATACCCTTAATTAAAAATAATATTTTGTGAAATAAAAAAAATTTACTGGTGCAAAAAATTATTGATCAATTAAATTATTTGACCAAATTTGAATGTGAACCGAAAGCCAAGGCGGAGGCAAGCTACCGCGACTTCACGAGGGCTTTCTTACTTTGCAACTCAGTAAGTTTAGCGTAAAAGTGCTTTTCTATATAAACCTACAACATTCGATTCCTTATTTCGTATGAAACAATATCCTTTCATTTTTCATTTACACGTTAAATTCAACAGCCTCTTTATATATAAAAAGATCGTTTGGTTGGTGAGATCGGATAGACAAGGATTCGCACGACCCAAAATTTCACATTAAAGATCGTGATGGTACATAATCTCTAAAATTATGTAAGTCGATCATGACAATTGTTACACCAATGAAAATATGATATTATGAAGCGAAGTTTAATATTAAAGTTGAAATAAAAGTGATACAAGCCAATGTGACGTTAATCACAATAAATTCCTAAGACTAGATAGAAAGAGTCACAAACTCTAGCTAAATTTATTCTCACGTTGCATCAAATACAACCCGCTAGGTAAGCCAGCTAATAACTATCTAATTTCATTAAAGTCAATTAAACAATTAAATAGAGAAACTAACTAAATTTTATACATTCCTTAAGGACTGGTAGTACAAATCATGATTTCTAAGAGTAGAGTTTACAAAGCATATATGAAGAAAATAATCTTCTTTTTGAAAAGCACATAAACATAGTTCTATAATCTAAGGCTACCCTGAACACATGTATGCCTTCAAATCCAGCAACCATCAAGTGCAACAATATCCGCATCCAGGATATGCACACAATGTGCATGAAGTGCAGTATGAGTGAACCAACTGCATGTGCTAAAAAAGTAACAAACCTAACCTAAGGTTGAAATCAGTGACGAGGAATATAGGTTGGGTCCAACACCAATAACCAAGAATAATTCATACAACGTAGAGCATAAAAACAAGAAAATAATCGCAGAGATGATAGAAAATGTTCAGCATTTGCACATTTTTATTTAAGTAGTTCCGCTTTTCAATGATATCAGTGAAAACTCCAATCCTTCATCGAAATCATAGAAAAAATTTGAGTTAGTTTGAAAACTGAAATTTTCCTGAAAAATCCTCTCCAAGATAAAAATGTTTCATTTCCTTTCCAAGTAATAAGTTTCAAATACCACTTTATGCCCGTATATCAATATGTGTAAAAAGTCATGAATTATGTGATATCGTACAACATGAGGAAATGTGTCTCTATGCATGTATGCAATATATGCATGCTATAGCATGTATCTTAGAGATGAATCATGTACTCGTATCACACTTTTCACTCATCATATTCAACCGCTCAATACTATATATGGCCCATACTGACCATGAAAATCTATTTCGGAACATATACAATACTGACTATAAGTCACCTAGTGCTGAAAAAAAAGGGCCTCCAACCTGTGGAGAAATTCATCTCCAGGTATCAAGTACTTCGGACAAATACATGTCCAGGGAAATCTATCCCTCAATAATATATAAATGCTCAATCACTCGGTACTATGTATATACCATGCGTCATAGGGAAATCCATCACGGAACATATACAACACCGACTATAAGTCACCCAGTACCGAGGAAAAAGGACAATCTAACCCTCTGGAGAAATCCATCTCCTGACATCAAATACTTCGTACAAATCCATATCCAGAGAAACATATCCCTCAATCATTTCATTCGTGCTCACTGGGGGTTTGTAGACTTCGAAGGAGCTTCTTCAGCCCAATCTCTATAACAAGCTAATCATGGCATAAATCAATAAAATATGTTGCTGCGTGCAACCCGATCCCATAATTGTCACTCCTAATCAGGCTCGAGGGCTCACTCAATCATCGATCTCTCCAGTGTCACCCACAGGCACATATTGTCATGAAAACTGACTCGAAATAATGATATGATGTATCAATAAGTAACAACTGAGACTGAGATATGATATGAATGCATGAATGTGACTGAGTACGAAATATCAATAAAATCAATGAGATGAAAACAATCTCTAGGGGTCCCAATAATATCAGCATTAAACCTAAACATGATATCTAGCATGATGTACAGGTCAATTACTTTATCACATACTGAAAAACACAAATATCATTAAAGTGAGCCACTAAATAGTGCCATGGAAACAACAGAGTCACAACTCACAGTGTGCACGCCCACATGCCCGACACCTACAATGTGCATCACCTCAACACCAATCACATAACACATAATTCAGGATTTTATACCCTCAGCACTAAGTTTAGAAGAGTTACTTATCTTAAACAAGACAATTCCGAACCGAGCAAGCTAGGCCATGCTCCAACCATGCCATCACGTGCATTCCAAACTCCGAACAACTCGAAACTAGTAAAAAATTAAAATATATCAAACAATGCTAATGGAACCAATCTCAGTTGAAAAAGGTCAAATCTTTAATCAAAAGCCCAACATCGGCCAAAAAGCCCATAACGGGCCCGCATCTCGAAACTTGACAAAACTCACAAAATCTATACAACCACTCAATTACTACGTACACAATACTAGTTTAACTTAAATCTTACTCCGAATCGGGTTTCAAACTCAAACATTCATAGTATTAAAGTTTAGGTCAAAACCCTTAATTTCTTCTTTAAAATTCATCAACCAAAAGCTAAAATCGAATATAGATTTATGAAATATACCAAAAACCGAGTAGAGAATTACCTCAATTCATAAGATGAAAATCGCCTCGAAAATTACCTAATAACAAGCTCCCTAACTCAAAATATGTTAAATGAACAAAACTATCATTCTAACACTGCTCAGACCTTGTTTCTTGTGCCAAAAGATGTTAAAACTCACTTTTTATGACTCCAATAAATTCCTTGTGAACTTCTAGTCAAGATAGAGTCTTGAATTACTCTATTTGACCTTATATTGAAGAATTTATGTTGGTTTCAATATTTGAAAATAGTGCAGTGTTTTAAATGCAGTCAATGGCAATTTCGTAATTAATCTAAAAAAATCTGACAACCCAATTATTAGTAAAATGACCATAAAAACCTCACACGATGTTCAAATTTGACAATTATTTTTTCTATGGCTCTGTAATTACTCTACAGATCTAATGCTTCAATCACAACAAACATTGGAGCAGATTGTTCCATGTGTTACCATTTTTGCTTGAAGAAACGACGTCGAAACATAAGAAAAACAAGCGCAACACGTTCCAAACCTACCCGAAACTCACCTGAGCCCTTTGAAACCCCGTCTAAGCATACCAACAAGTTCCGTATCGTAATACAGACCTACTCAAGGCCTCAACAAACACATAATAATATTGAAACGACGAAATACACCTCAAATTAAACATAATGAACTTCCGAACTTTTAACTTCCAAAAACTCACTCCTAAACGTATCAAATCAACTTGGAATGAACTCAAATTTGGTACACAACTCCTAATACATCATACGGAGCTACTCCTGCCCCCAAACTACCGAGGGATATGCTAATAATCAAAATGACCGATCGAGTCGTTACATACATAGCAATATCGCAAAACAAAAATACAATACTATTTAGATGGAGAACTGACAATATAAACATAAGGAAAGAGCTCTAAAAGACTACGACGATCAAGAAGTTATACCTTTAATCCTCTTGATCAAAGGCTAACATTGTTTTGGTCTGCTACCTCCAAAACCTAATCTGCACAAAAATATGTATAAGTATAGTATGAGTACACCATGGTCGATATCCAGTAAGTGTCAAGACTAACCTCAGTGAATAGTGAGGAGGTTCAAGTCAAGACACTTACAAGTCAAATAACCTGGACAAATATAAAAATTGGCAAAGGGAAATAATAACAGAAGCAATAACTGTAATCTCAGCAAATTAAACAATAACCATTTAAAATAAATAAAAAAGCCCAGTTTCAACAAATAAGTCATCAAATAAAGTCACACACTTCCAGAAACCCGTATCCACACTATCAACCACTCTTACGCAACAAATATGTTTTGCCACAACATAAGACATACCCCACAAGGCAAAGACCTCGTGCCACAAAATAAGTCACACTCATATGGAAAATACCTCATTGCAAAATATAAGTCACACTCGCACAACAATGACCTCGTGCCACAATATATGTCACAGTCACACGAAAAAGACCTCATGCCACAATATAATTCACACTCGCATGGCAAAGACCACATATCTCAAAAATGCTATGACCCAAAATTTTAACCTTCGGTACCGTGACAACGCCTAATATTTCACTTTCTAGGCAAGCCAACAGTAGAGGATTCTTAAGTCAACATCTGCCAATTTCAATAATATGCGCAAATAAACAAAGCAAAAGATAAAACTGATTTGTGGAATAACATAAAACTCACTATATCTTATATATCTATGATCTGGAGTCACAACTAACAAAATACTATGACTTACTACAAACAGAGTCTGAAAGAAACTACACTGTTCATAAAGAGAAGAAATGGTAAAATAATAAGAGACTAGGAACAGACTCCAGGGTCTGCGAACGCCAGCGGATCTATTTTGGGTCTCTTGATGAGCAAGTGTAGCTGCTAGCATCACGATCAGCTATGGTCAATACAAAAATCTGCACAATAAGTGCAAAGTGTAGTATGAGTACAACCAACCCCATGGACTCAAAAGTATAGAGCCTAACCTCGATGAAGTAGTGACGAGGCTATGACAAGACACTAACATAATAAACTTCTGTAGATAACAGTGTATGTACAAATAGCAACAAATAAGAGCAAGATAAGTACTATCAGGCGGGGGGACATGTTGAGGGGAATACAAGAGAACAGAAGTACAACAGCAATGATAACTATTACAGTCAATATGCCTTGCACCAATTAAAATAATTAAACACAGTAAGAAAAGTGCATGACATCACCCTTCATGATTTTATTCTCAACCTGACCATATAAATTAACAGCAACAGCACGGTATCACCTTTCATGCATTAACTCTCATAATATAGAACAACATCACCCTTCATGCATTAACACCCACAATATTGCACATCATTAACATTTGTGCATTAACAATCACAATATGGTATGACATCATTTTTCGTGCATTAACACTCACAATATGACATGGTATCATGCTTCATGCATTAACACTCTACCTTATTTGCGATTGTCACATTTGTGTCATGAGGTATGCGAGCCCGAAAATGTGAAGAATGTACCAGAAATGTGAAGCTTTCCACATTGATAATTTCATCGCATTTGCAATGAATAGTTCGAAAAGGAGAACTTTGAACCTTCCACAAATTTGACGATTTGTTTGCAATTATGAACTCGAGCCTCCCCAGCTACTCTTCACAAATACGATTGTTAGATCACAAATACGAGCCCCTCGTGGCCACAAATACAATGATTGACCTTGCAGTTGCGTGGTCTGAGGCCTGCAACAAAATCTGAAGCACACCAGCAATGTCCTACGTCAAAATTTCACTTTGTATCTCATCCGGAACTCACCCAAGCCCTCAAAGCTCTAAACCAAAGTGCATATAAGTCTAAAACTATCATACAAACTTGCTCAGATGATCAAATAGCCAAAATAACACCTAGAACTAAAAATTGAGAACCACATCAAATGAAATTTTTACAAAGACTTTAAACTTCTATTTTCACAACCGGACGTCCAAATCACGTCAAATCAACTATGCGGCTCACCAAATTCAACAGACAAGTCATAAAGTCTTTAACTTTCAAATTTCAAAAAAGTCTCATAACTCAGGCTAGGCACTTATGAATTTGATTCTGATCATATTTCCAAGTTCCAAATAACAACACTAATCCACCGGGATTGTCAAAATACAAATTCAGCTCTATTTGCTCAAAATAAATAGCCAAAGTCAATTTAAATGGTTTCCAAAGAAAATTTTCACATTTTTCACAGTTTTAAACATAAAATCTTTAAGGAAACATCCCCGGACTATACGCGCAAATCAATGAGGGTTAAAATGAAGTTTTAAGGCTCCGACGAGCAAAATTATATTCACATACATAAGATGATCTATCTGGTCATCACATTCTACACCTCCAAGATAACTGTTTATCCTCGAATCGACATAGAGAAGTACTTGGGCTGGTGAAAAGGTGGGAACATCTACCATGCATGTCCGACTTGAACTCTCAAGTAGCATGGGTTGACCTCTCCACTACACTCAAACTAAAGGATAACTCTTGGATCTCAACTGATAAACCTTCTGGGCTAGAATAGCCAGTGGCTCTTCCTCAAAAGTCAAATCCTTGTCCAACTAGACAAAGCCAAAATACAACACGTGTGACGGATCGCCGGATGAACTGCTGATAAACCGGATGGAAATGAGAGTTTTGTAAGCCACCTATGACGACCCAATGGGGTAATCACTTATTCATTTTCCATTCTAATATTTCAAGGCATTAAAACTTCCTCTCAGGTTGCCTAGATTTGCCGCACAATCCAGGTGCATAACCGAAAAATTTAAATATGAATTCTATGTGAAACAAATTCTAAATTTTGATAATAAATTGAATAAATTTGACTTCGGTCAATGTTTTTGGTAAACGGACCCGGACTCGTGATTCAATAGTCCCGGAGGGTCCGTGGAAAAATATGGGACTTGAGCATATACCTGGAATCGAATTCTAAGGTCTCAAGTCCAAGAAATGAATTTTTATGTGAAATTGTATTCTCGAAATAATTAAGGAAAATAGAAACATAATTTGATTAGAAGACTAGGGTATCGGGCCCATATTTTTGTTTCGGTGTCAGGTACAAGTATTATATATGACTGAAGCACTTTCTGTAAAGTTTGGTTGAGAACGGACGTCGTTTGACGTGTTTCGCACCCGAAATGGGAACTTTATGTCTTATAAAAAACTTAGAAGGAATCATGACCTTTGATTCTTGATTCGATGTATATGATATTATTTGGCAATTTGATCATGCAGATGAGTTCGTAGGGTGTACTCGAGGTTGTGTGTGCATTTGGTTTGGAGCCTCAAGGGCTCGGGTGATATTCGAGTAGCTCCCGGGAGGTCTTAGACTTGAAAACACCTGATATTGCAGGTCAGGGAAATTGTGCAGGTTCCAGTGCACCCGCGGTGCCTTAGCACGATCCACGGTATGCGTTGCGCGACCGCGACCGCCTTAGCGCAACCCGCAGTGTGAGCCGTGCGGCCGCGCTCATCCTCGTGTGGTCCACGCTGCAAGCTTTAGAAATCCATCAACCTTCAGCTCCACTAGCACGGCCATGATATTTCTCACTTTCAAAAAACCCAAATCATAAAAGGCAATTTTCTAAGCAATTCTTCTTCAAAATTATTGGTAAGTGATTTCTAACTCATTTTCATTACTCCTTAGCACCTTTTAACATAATTCAAACGTCAAATCGAATGTTTTAATTGGAAAATTTTTCTATATTGGGTATGACCTAGGGTTTTTCTAAAATTTGGGGTTGGACCTCAATTCGAGGTCCAATTTCAAAACTAATCACATAATTGAATTCATAGGAGACTGGGTAACCAAATTTTAGTTCAACTTTTAGGTTTTGACCACGTTGGCCCGAGGGGAATTTTGGTAATTTTATCTAAATTGTTGTTTGCTTTAAATTAAATTGTGGAATCAGTTGTTTGAGGTCTTATTTACGAGATGTAATTGAAATGAATACATTTGGGCCATTTGGAGTTGGATACTCATGGAAAAAGTGTGATTTTCAAGTTGAATTGGAGCCGGTTTGAGGTAAGTGGCTTGTCTAACCTTATGTAGGGGAACCTTCCCCTTAGGATTTGATGTTTGGTAATTGAATGCCTCGTATGTGAGGTGAGGACCATGTACTTGAGCAAAATGTTGGAACATCCATTTTTACTTGATGTATTTAAATTGAGTTTTCTTGCTTACCTGTTCATTTGAAATTGTAAATTTATTCTATGCTAGTTTAGACAAGCATGTTCATTTGACTTGCTTGCCTAAGTGTTTATACTGTCTTATTAGTACTCCTCATAGTATGTTTTCTAGTATTTTCTATTTCTTGTCCTAAGTTAGTATCTTTCCTAATGTTTTGGTTGCTACTGTGTGTTTTTTAATTGGGACTATGGGTTGGCCTCCCTGAAGATCCCCCTGCACCTGATATGTTCTGCATTGAGAGTGCGAGTTACCAAGAGACCCCAGGCCCATGAAATTGTAAGATTTGAGGATACCAAGAGATCCTCGAGATACCAAGAGATTCCTGGCACATGAAACATTAAGATTCGAGGATACCAAGAGATCCTCGGGATACCAAGAGATCCCTAGCACGTGAAATTGTAAGATTTAAGGATACCAAAAGATCCTCGGGATACCAAGAGATCCCTGCACATGAAATTGTAATAATTGGGGATACCATGAGATCCTCCGGATACCAAGACATCCCCGGTTGTGGTTCCTGTTGTAAGTAGTATTTACTAGTACTGTCCTATTTTCTACTTTCTATTACGGTTTCCTCACTTATCTTGCTTAGATTCTCATTGTACGCTTTATCTATACTGTTATTTCCTCATCTTATTATTTATTATGTTGCTTCTCAGTAAGGCCCGGACCTTTCCTCATCACTACCTAACCGAGGTTAGGTTCGGCACTTACTAAGTACCGTTATGGTGTATCCATGCTTCTTCTGCGCATGTTTTCATATGCAGATCTAGCTACTTCATCACAGGCGCACTGTCATAGAGGTGGAGATATCTAGCGGAGACTTGAGGTATATCTGCATCATCCCTAGACCGAAGAGTTTCCTTCCTTATTTTATCAGTAGTGTTTAGGTTCTATCATACTTTGATGTAGACATTTTGGAGAGTAGAGCATTTACAGTATTTCTTTTAGCCTGTCTTTCTCGTGGCTTTTTGGGTTTTGGGATTGAGTTGTATATTCCAAGTGGCACTCATGTACTTTTTCTTCTAGTTCTACTTAATTTAACTAAGTGTTTGCGTGAGTTATATTAGTCTCTGCATTGTTATGCTTAGCTAGTTGTAGGAACTAGGTGCCATCACGACATGCTCATGGAGGGTGAACTGCGGTTGTGACAAGTTGCTATCAGAGCTCTAGGTTTATAGGAGTCACAAGATACAGGCTGATTTATTAGAGTCTCGCTGATCGGTACGGAGATGTCTATTCTTATCTACGAGGGGCTATGTGACTGTTTGGAAAATGTCCACTTTGTTTGATTTCCTTGTCATGCGATATTTTTGACATCAATAAATTCTAAACTTCTGCCTTCCGTTCTCACACAGATGGTGAAGACACGCAGTACTAGGGATGATCCGGCACCCCCGCCCCCTATTGTAGCCGTTAGAGGTCGGGGCCGGGGTAGAGGTCGAGGACGCGCACGAGGTGCCGCCATAGCACCTACGCGAGTTGCTACAGAGGCACCAGCAGCAGGTCCAGCCGGAACCCAGACACCCGGCACGCCTACTACTGCCACTACTACTCCAGCCCTTCAGGATACGTTGGCTCAGTTCATGTCTATGTACACAACCTTGGCTCTTGCAGGATTGCTTCCCCTTGCTGCAGCCACATCCTCGGCTGGGGGAGAAGTACAAACTCCCACCGTACGCACTCCTGAGTAGCAAGTGCAGGTTGAGCAGGCTCGAGAGATCATTCCTATTCCACCTGCAGTGCCAGTTCAGCCCGTGGATAGGGCAGCTGCTTCTGAGGATGAGCAGCAGAGATTGGAGAGGTTCAAGAAGTATGATCCTTCAATTTTCAGTGGACTAGTGACAGATGATGCCTTGGGATTTTGAGAGGAGTGCCACCGTATTGTTCACATTATGGGCATATAGAGGCTTGTAGGGTTTCATTACTACCTTTCAGCTTCGAGGAGCCACCTATGATTGGTGGCATTCTTATGAGATAGACAGTCCAGTTGAGGCTGCTTCACTGACTTGGACCCATTTCTCGGATACGTTTTTTAGAGATTTTGACCCCCAAAGTCTCAAGGATGCATGGCGCGCAGAGTTTGAGCATTTATGCCAGGTTGCTATGACTGTTTCGGAGTATGCTATCTATTATACTAGATTAGGTAGGCATGTACTGGCTTAGGTCGCTAGAGTCCCTGAGAGGGTTCGCAGGTTCATCGAGAATCTTATCCCAGCCATCAGATCAAGTATGAATGGAGAGTTGGAGATGGATATTCCTTATCGGCAGGTAGTGAGCATTGTTAGGAGGATCGAGAGTATGCTCGCCAGGGAACGAGGGGAGAGGGAGGCCAAGAGGTCTTGAGAGTCGGTCGGGCCACTACTCTGGTGCCTATGCAGGTCCACATGGTAGGGGTTTTATGGGTCGCCCTATTCATTTAGCTCTTCCAGTAGCCAGCAGTCCTCCAGCTCCGCCTATATCTTAGGAGCCTTACTATGCGCCTTCAGTTTCTAGGGCGCCTCCTGCGCGAGGTGTTTTCAGAGGTCAGTCCAGTAGACCTAGCTCTAGCCAGTCACAGCCACTGCAGCCTCTCAAATCTTTTTTTTAGTGTGGTGACACCCATGTGGTGATGGATTGCCCTAGACTTGGGAGGAGTGCTCTCCCATATGCTTGTCAACCACAGCGCGCTCAACAGAGTTCTCAGGCCATGATCACAGCTCATGTTGCTGCCCACCCGCTCAGCCAGCTAGAGGTGGAGGCAGGGGAGGTACAGGTCGCCCTCAAGGGGGCGGCTAGGCCAGATATTATTCCCTTCCCGTTCGTGTCGAGGTTGTTGCTTCTGATTCCCTTATAACAGGTATTATACTGGTTTGTCGTAAAGAGGCATCGGTTCCATTCGATCCGCGCACTACATATTCTTATGTGTCTTCTTACTTTGCTCCGTATTTGGGCGTGCCTCGGGATTCTTTGAGTGCCCCCGTTTATTTTTCTTCTCCTGTGGGGATTCTCTTATTGTGGACCATATTTATTGGTCATGTTTAGTTACTATACGTAGCTTTGAGACCAGGGTAGATTTATTATTACTCAACATGGTTTATTTTGATATTATCTTGGGCATGGACTGGTTGTCACCCCATTATGCTATTCTTGATTGTCATGCCAAGACCGTGACGCTGGCTATGCCAGGTATTCTACGTATTGAGTGGAGTGGCATTTTAGATTACACTTCTAGTAGAGTTATCTTTTTCCTTAAAGCTCAGCATACGGTTGAGAAGGGGTGTGCAACATATTTAGCCCATGTGAAAGATGTCAATGTGGATACCCCTTCTATTGTTTCTATGCCAATGGTACGAGATTATCCGGATGTATTTCCAGCTGATCTTTCGGGCATGCTGCCTAATAGAGATATTGATTTTGGCATTGATCTGTTGTTGGGAACTCAGCCCATTTCCATTCCTCCGTATCGTATGGCTCCTCATGAGTTGAAGGAGTTGAATAATCAATTATAGGAATTGTTTGATAAGGATTTTATTCGACCCAGTATTTCACCGTGGGGTGCTCCTATCTTGTTTGTGAAGAAGAAGGATGGTTCTATACGTACGTGTATTGATTATCGCCAGTTGAACAAGGTTACCATG
Organism: Nicotiana benthamiana; assembly: GCA_034376525.1. Taxonomy (NCBI): domain Eukaryota; kingdom Viridiplantae; phylum Streptophyta; class Magnoliopsida; order Solanales; family Solanaceae; genus Nicotiana; species Nicotiana benthamiana. Next base: position 88,304,261 of record CM067337.1, on the reverse strand, counting down.
AAGAACCATTCGTATTGATGATCTGTTTAACAAGATTTAAGGCGCACAGGTGGTTTCTAAGATTGACTTGCACTCAGGTTACAATCAGTTGAAGATTCGGGAGCCATATATGTCGAAGACTGCGTTCATGACTCGGTATGGTCATTACGAGTTCTTTCTTATGTCATTTGGGCTGACTAATACCCAGCAACATTTATGCATTTCATGCAAAATGTGTTCAGGCCATATCTCAACTCGTTCGTTATTGATTTTATTAATGATATTCTGGTGTATTACTGGAGTCGAGAAGATCATGATCATCACATAAGGACCATGCTTCAGATCCTTAGAGAGAAGAAGTTATATGCCAAGCTCTCAAAATGTGAGATTTGGTTGGATTCAGTGGCATTCCTTGGCCACGTGATTTCGAGCGAGGGCATTCAGGTAGATCCGAGGAAGATAGATGTCGTGCAGAGTTGGCCCAGGCTGACCTCCACTACAGATATTTGCATTTTCCTTTGTTTGACGAGCTACTACCATCATTTCATGGAGGGATTTTCATCGATTGCGGACCCTATGACTAGATTGACCCAGAAGGGTGCCCCATTTCAGTGGACAGGGGAGTGTGAGGTGAGCTGTCAGAAGCTCAAGACAACTTTTACTACAGCCTCAATTTTTATATTCCTTACTAGTTTGAGGTCTTATACTGTCTACTATGATGCCTCGAGAGTTGGCCTCGAAACGGTGTAGATGTAGGACGGTAGGGTGATTTCCTACGCATCCAGACAATTGAAGATACATGAGAAGAATTACCTTATCTACGACCTTGAGTTAGCTGCTATTTTTCATGCCTTGAAGATCTGGCGTCTTTATTTGTACGTTGTGCCTTGTGAGATTTATGCCGATCATAGGAGTTTGCAGCACTTTCTCAAGCAAAAGGATCCAAATTTGCGCCAAATGAGGTGGTTAAAGTTGCTAAAAGATTTTGATATCACTATTCTGTATTACCCGGTCAAGGCCAATGTGGTGGCGGACACCTTGAGTCGCCAGGTGGAGAGTTTTGGCAGTTTGGCATATTTACATGTTTTAGAAAGGCCTATGGAGATGGATGTTCAGGCCTTAGCCAGTTAGTTTGTGAGATTGGATATTTCGGAGCCCAGTCGGATTCTAGCTTGTTTGGTACCCGATCTTCTTTATCTGACCGTATTAGGGAGTGGCAGTATGATGACCCCCATTTACTTGTCCTTAAAGACAAGGTTTAGCGGAGTGACGCCAGAGATGTGACCATTGGAGATGGCGGGGTGTTGAGGATGTAGGGTCGTGCTTGTGTGCCCAATATTGATGGGCTACGGGAGTTGATTCACGCAGACACCCATAATTCGCGGCATTCCATCCATCTGGGTGCCGCGAAAATGTATCAGGATTTGAGGCAGCACTATCGATGGAGGCGGATGAAGAAGGATATAGTTGCATATGTAACTAGATACCTCAACTGCTAGCAGATGAAGTATAAGCACCAGACACCAGGTTGATTGCTCCAGCAGATAGAGATTCTGGAGTGGAAATGGGAGAGGATCGCCATGGATTTTGTAGTTGGACTCCCACGGACCTTGAAGAAGTTTGATGCTATTTGGTTTATTTTGGATCGGCTGACCAAGTCCGCTCATTTCATTCCTGTGTGTTCCACTTATTCTTCGGAGCGGTTGGCAGAGACTTATATCCAGGAGATCATCCGTTTGCATGGTATTCCAATTTCCATTACTTCAAACAGAGGTACTCATTTTACATCACAGTTTGGTAGAGCCGTGCAACAGGGTTTAGGTACTCGGGTGGAGTTGAGCACAACATTACACCCCCAGACAGACGGGCAGTCCAAGCATACTGTACAAATCCTAGAGGAGATGCTTCGTGCATGTGTGATTTTTTGTTTAGGATCTTGGGACCAGTTCTTTCCATAAGCGGAGTTTGCTTACAACAACAGCTACCAGTCGAGAATCTAAGTAGCTCCTTACGAGGCATTATATGGTAGACGGTGTCGATCACCCGTATGATGGTTTGAGCCCGGGGAGGCTCGGGGTCTAGGTACAGATTTGGTTCACGTGGCCTTGGATAAGGTAAAGATCATTCAGGACAAGCTTCGTTTAGCTCACTCTAGGCAGAAGAGTTATGAAGATTGCAAGGTTCGAGAAGTAGCATTTATGGTTGGTGAGCGGGTATTGCTCCGAGTATCGCCGATAAAGGGTGTAATGAGATTTTGGAAGAAGGGCAAGCTTAGCCCTAGATACATTGGTCCATTTGAGATTCTTGATCAAGTGTGAGAGGTGGCTTATGGACTCGCATTGGCGATTAGCTTATCAGTCGTGCATACAGTCTTTCATGTATCCATGTTTCGGAGGTATCATGGTGATCCAGTCCAGGTGTTATATTTCAACACTGTCAAGTTGGATAGGACTTGTCCTATGAGGACAAGTCGGTAGCCATTCTAGACCGGTAGGTTTGTCAGTTGAGGTCCAAAATATTTCTTCTGTTCGTATCCAATGGAGAGGTCAACTTCCTGAGGCATCGACCTGGGAGTCCGAGTTTGATATGCGGAGCTGTTATCCTCACCTTTTTCCCGACAGGGCTTTCTTTTGTCTGTTCGAGGACGAATGGTTGTTTTAGTGGTGGAGGATCTGACGACCTAATGGGTTCATCACTTATTTATTTGCCATTACGTATTTTCGAGGCCTTAAAATCTCCTCTTGGTTGCCTCGATTTGCGTGCATATTCCAGGTTTGTAACCGGAAAATTTAAATATGAATTCTATATGAAATAAATGCTAAATTTTAATAGTAAATTGAATAAAATTGACTTTGGTCAACATATTTTGTAAACAGACCCGGACCCGTGATTCGATGCGCCCGGAAGGTCCGTGGGAAAATATGGGACTTGAGCGTATACCTTGAATCGAATTTCAAGGTATCAAGTCCGAAAATAAATCTTTATGTGAAATTGTTTTCTGGAAATAATTAATAAAATTGAAATGAAATTTGATTATAAGACTAGGGTATCGGGCTCGTATTTTGGTTCTAGTGCCTGCTACAAGTCTTATACATGATTGAAGCACTTTCTCTAAAGTTTTGGTGAGAACGGATGTCGTTTGACGTGCTTTGGACGCGAAATGGGAATTTTATGTCTTATGAAAAATTTGAAAATGAATCATAAGTTTTGAGGCTTGATTTGATGTATATGATAGTATTTTGGCGATTTGATCATACAGATGAGTTTGTAGGGTGAACTCGAGGTTGTGTGTACGTTTGGTTTGGAGCCCCAAGGTCTCAGGTGAGCTTCGAGTAGGTCCCGGGAGGTCTTAGACTTAAAAACACCAGATATTGCAGGTGAGGGATATATTGCAGATTCCAGTGCGCCCGCGGTTGCCTTAGCGCGGTCCGCGGTGTGCTCTTTGCGACCACGGTCTTTTTTGCGCGGTCCACGGTGGGGCGTCAGAAAGTATAAACATACGAGATTTTCAGTTATTCTCACTTTCCAAAAACCCAAAACATAAGAGGCGATTTTCTAAACAATTCTTCTTCTTCAAAACGATTGGTAATTGATTTCTAACTCATTTTCTTCACCCCCTTAACACCTTTTAACGAATTTCAACGTCAAATCTAAGATTTTAATGGGAAAATTGGGTATATTGGGCTGGACCTATGGTTTTGTTAAAATAGGGGGTTGGATCTCAATTCGAGTTCCAATTTCAAAACTAAGCACATAATTCAATTCGTGGGGAAATAGGTAACCGGATTTTAGATTGAACTTCGGGCTTTGACCACGTTGGCCCGACGGTCATTTTGGTCATTTTATATAAATTTGGGGTGTTTCTTTAAATTAAATAGTGGAATCATTTGTTTGAGGTGTTATTTTCCAGATGTAATTGAAATAAATAGATTTGGGCCATTTGGAGTCGGATACTCGTGGCAAAAGTGTGGTTCCAAGTTGAATTGGAGCCGGTTTAAGGTAAGTGGCTTGTCTGACCTTGTATGGGGGACTTTCCCCTTAGGGTATGATATTTGGTAATTGAATGCCTCGTACATGAGGTGACGAGCACGTACTTGAGCAAAATGTTGGAAAATCCATTTTTACTTGAAGTATTTAAATTGAGTTTTCTTGCTTACTTGTTCATTATAAATTGTAAATTTATTCAATGCTAGTTTAGAGAAGCATGTTCGTTTGACTTGCTTGCCTAAGTGTTTAAACTATCTTATTTTTACTCCGCGTAGTATGTTGGCTAGTATTTTCTATTTCTTTTCATGAGTTAGTATATTTCCTAATGTTTGGGTTGCTACTATGTGTTTTTAAATTGGGACTGTAGGATGGCCTCCAGGAAGATCCCCTTGCACTTGACACGTTCTGGACTGAGGGTGCAGGATACCATTAGATCCCCGGAACATGAAATTGTATGATTAGAGGATACCAAGATATCCCTGAACAAGAAACTATAAAATTCGAGAATACCAAGAGATCCTCGGGATACCATGAGATCCCTGGCACGTGAAATAGTAAGATTTGAGGATACCAAGAGATCCTTGTGATACCAAGAGATCCCTGGGACATGAAATTGTAAGAATTGGGGATACCAATAGATCCTCAGTTGTGGTTCCTATTGTGAGTAGTTTTACTAGTATTGTCACGTTTTTCTGCTTTATATTACGGCTCCCGTACTTATCTTGCTATGATTCTCATTTTACACTTTATCTATACTGTTATTTCGTCATCTTATTATTTACTATGTTTCTTCTCAGTAAAGGCCCGACCTTTCCTCATCACTACCCTACGGAGGTTAGGTTTTGCACTTACTAATTACCAATATGGTGTACTCATGCCTCTTCTGCGCACGTTTTTCATATGCAGATCCAGGTACTTCATCCCAGGCGCACTATCATCGAGGCGTAGACATCTAGCAGAGACTTGAGGTATATCTACAGCATCCACAGACCGAAGAGTTTCCTTCCTTATTCTATATGTACTGTTTAGATTCTATCATACTTTGATGTAGACATTTTGGAGATTAGAGCATTTAAAGTATTTCTTTTAGCCTGTGTTTCCCGTTGGTTTCCGGGTTTTAGGATTGAGTTGTATATGCTAAGTGGCACTCATGTACCATTTTTGTTCTAATTCTGCTTAATTTAATTAAGTGTTTCCGCCAGTTATATTAATTTTCGCATTGTTAGGCTTACCTAGTTATAGGAACTAGGTGCCATCACGATATGTTCAGGGAGGGAGAACTGGGGTCGTCACACCACCTCACCAACATTCTGAAGAATCTCAAAAGGTCTAATATATTTAGGGCTCAACATTCCCTTCTTTCTGAACCTTATTGCACCCTTCATTACTGAAACCCGGAGCAATACCCGCTCTTTGACCATGAACGCATCAGCATGAACTCTACAGTCGGCATAAATCTTCTGCCTAGACTAAGCTGCCCAAAGTCTATACTAAATTATCTTGACCTTATCCAATGCATCCTGTACCAAATCTGTACCCCAATAACTTTACCTCCCCCGACTCGAACCATACAACCGGTTATCGATAAGGACTACAATATAATGCCTTACAGGGAGCCATTTAGATGCTTATCTAACAGTTGTTATTATACGAAAACTCCACAAGGGGCAAGAACGAATCCTAAGAGCCTCTGAAGACTATAACACAAGCGCAAAGCATATCCTTAAATATGTAAATCATGCGCTCGGACTGTCCGTCTCTTTGAGGATGAAACATTATACTCAGCTCAACCTGCGTGCCAAACTCACGATGTACTTCTCTCCAGAAATGTGAGATGAACTACGTACCTTGATTAGAAATGATAGACACGGGCATACCATAGAGGCAGACAATCTTGCAGATATAATTCTTTGTCAACCGCTCTGAAAAATAGGTTATTTCCATAGGAATGAGATGTGCTGACTTTATTAGCCAATCTATAATAACCCAAACTGCATTTAAATTCCACTGAGTCAGTGGCAGTCCAACAATGAAATCCATAGTGACACACTCCCACTTTCACTAAGGAATCTCAATCTTCTAAAGCACAAACCACCAGGTCTCTAATGCTCGTACTTACTTGATGACAATTTAGACACAGAGCTACATATGCAACTATGTCCTTCTTCATCCTCCTCCACTAATAATGTTGACATAAGTCCTAATACATCTTGGAGGCACCCGGATTAATAGATTACCAATTATTGTAGCCCTCCTCAAGAATAAACTCACGAATTCCATCGACACTAGGCACACAAACACGACCCTGCATCCTCAAAACTCCATCTTTTCCAACAATAATAGTATGTTATCAACTTCATGCATTAATTTTCACAACATGGCACGACATAACCTTCGGGTATTAAGGCTCACAATATGGAAGGCATCACCCTTCATGCATTAACACTCAAAATATGGCACGATATCATCCTTTGTACATTAACACTCACAATATGGCACGACATCACCCTTCGTGCATTCACACTCTCCCTGACCATAAAGCAATGAACCATAACAATGAGGGATATCATAGCAAGAACAAGCCTTACTTCAACATTTGGTTCCACAATACCAACTTAAACTTTAAAATCAATACTTAATTATCACAAAAAATCCGTAAACATGATAAGAGCGATCAATTTAACAATACTAGTCTCAACATGAATAACAAAATCAAAGAAAATTATAATTACAAGAAACCAAGTCCCACCCACATGCTTTAATCTAGAAACAACACATAATTACTCGTCACCTCACATATACGTTGTACCTAATATATAAACATGTATCATATAGACAAAACAAGTCTTATTCCCTCAAGTCAACATTAACCACGACAGTGACCCTGCTCCAAAGTCCAAAATCAAAGCTTAACCACCACATTGCCTTTCAAACAAGCCTCAAAACCAATAGAATCTTGCAATTTACCATCCACACGATTCAAATTAAGCCTTAGGAACTGTCAATGGTTGTGTAGCACTCAATTTAGGCCATTATTGATAAGGCCAACAAAAAATCAACACTCATTCCGCTTGGGAAAAAATCAAAATTCGGGCCAAACCCGATTTTTCAATCACCCCCGAGCCCGGTTATGTAATTTATTTTTGAATGCGACCTCAATTTGAGGTCTAAACCCTGTTTTTTCACAACAATCCCTAGTTATACCAAAACCCCCAATTTCCACCATGAAAATTCTAGATTCGAGGTTGAAATCTTAGGAAAATTAGTGAAAAATTAAAAGAAACTAGTTAGAATTACTTAAAAATTATTTGGAAAGAAAAGTTCTTTGAAAAATTGCCTCTAGGGTTCTTCAGTTTCAAAATTTGAAGAATGAACAAAAAACCCCGTCTAAGTCATTTTTGACAGTTTCAGGAGTCAGATTTGCGACATGGGGTTCACAAATGAGAGGGGCCTACCACAAATGCGAAAGATTCCACATCCCTGCTTTCTTCGCATTTGCGATGAATAGTTCGCAAATGCCTAATCCGATACTTCCACAAATACGACTCATTGATCATATTTGCAATCACGTCCTGCCCATCCCCACTTCTCAAATACAAAACTTTGATCACAATTGCAAAATTTGGCCTCCCAACTACTCTTTGCACATGCGTTGAGTAGAGCACAAATTCTACTCCATCAGTGCCCACAAATGCAATAATTGACTTCACAGTTGCGAGGTCTGAAGCCTGCAACAAAATCTGAAACACACTAGATGTGTCTTACGTTGAAATTTCACATTGTAGCCTATCCAACACTCCCCCGAGCCTTTGAGGCTCTAAACCAAAAGTGCACACCTGTCTAAAAAATCACACGAAATTGCTCACACGATAAAATTTCCAAAATATACCTAGAACTACGAATTGAGCACCAAATTGAATGAAATTTTTAAGAAAACTTTGAAACTTATATTTTTACAATCGAATGTACGAATCATGTCAAATAGACTTAGATTCTCACCAAATTTCACAGACAAGTCATAAATAGGGTATTGGACCTATACTTGGTTCCTGAACCAAAATACATACTTGATATCCAAAAAGCCAACCATTAGTCAAACATTTCAAATTCATTAAGTCTTTAACTTTCAAATTTCAATAAAGTCTAGTAACTTGGGCTACAGATTTACGAATTTGATTCTGGGCATACGTCCAAGTCCAAATCACGATACGGACTCACCGGATCCATCAAAACACGAATTTGAGTATGTTTGCTTAAAATGTTGACCAAAATCAACTCAAATGGTTTCCAAAGAAATATTTCATATTTTTGAAATTTTTATCATAAAACTTTCGGAAAATACGCCCATACATTGAACACAAATAGAGGAGGGTTAAAATAAGGTTTTTAAGACTTCGAAACACATAATTTTGTATAAAAACATAACATGAACTATCATGTCATCACATTCCGCTCCTCTAAAACAGTCATTCAACCTCGAATGGACAAAGAAAAGTAGCTAGGTTGATTAAGAGGTGGGGATATCTACTTTTAATGTCTAACTCGGACTCCTAAGCAGCTGCCTCAACGGTGTAACCTCTCCACTACACTCGAACTAAAAGATAACTCTTTGATGTCAATGAACAAACCTGCCGATCTAGAATATCCACCGGCTCCTCCTCATAAGTCAAATCCTTCTCTAACTAGACATAGCTAAAATCTAACACGTGGGATAGACCATGATACTTCTGGAGATGGACACATGAAATACCGACTGAACTGCTGATAAACGGGGTGGCTATGCAGGCTTGTAAGAAACCTTACCCACTCTTTGGAGAATCTCAAAAGGTCTAATATATTTAGGGCTCAACTTTCCCTTCTTTTCGAACCTTATTGCACCCTTCATTAGTGAAACCCAGAGCAACACCCGCTCTTTGACTATGAATGCAACATCATGAACTCTACAGTCGACATAAATCTTATACCTAAAATGAGCTGCCCGAAGTCTATCCTAAATACTCATGACCTTATCAAAGGCATCTTGTACCAAATTCTGTACCCAATAATTGAGCCTTCACCATCTTAAAAAATACAACTAGAGATCGACATCATCTATAATATAATGCCTCATATGAAGCCATCTGGATGCTCGACTGATAGTTGTTGTTGTAAGCAAACTCTGCAAGTGTAAAAAATAGATCCCAAGAGCCTCCAAAGTTAATAACACAAGCACAGAGCGTATCCTCAAATATCTAAATCATGCATTAGCAATGTCCATCCTTCTGAAGATGAAACATTGTGCCTAGATCATCCTGTATGCCCAACTCACACTGTACTGCCCTGCAGAAATTCAAGGTGAACTGCATACCTCTATCACAAATGATATACACAAGGCATACCGTGAAGACAGATGATCTCGGGAATATGAATCTCTGGCAACCACTCTGAAGAATAGGTAACTGCCACATGAATAAAATGCGGTGACCATGTCAGCCTATCAACAGTAACCCAAACTGCAGTGAACTTTTTTTGAGTCACTGGTAGTCCAACAATAAAATACATAGTGAATACGCTCCCACTTTAACTCAGGAATCTCAATCTTCTAAAGCAAACTGTCAAGTCTTTTATGCTCGAACTTTACTTGGTGACATTTTAGACACGATCTACACATGCAACTATGTAATTATTCATCCTCCTCCACCAATAATGCTGCCACAAGTTCTGATACATCTTGGCGGAACCTGGATGAATAGAGTACCTAGAACTGTGGGCCTCCTCTAGATTCAATTCACGAAGTTCGTCCATACTTAGCACACAAAAACAACTATGCATCCTTACAACCTCATCTTTCCCAACAGAAATAGTATGTCATCACCCTTTGTGCATTAACTCTCATAAATGACATGATATCACTCTTTGCATTAACACTCACAATATGGCAGGGCATCACTATTCATGCATTAACACTCACAATATAATACGGTATCACTCTTCGTACATTAACACTCATAATATGACACAGCATCGGCCTTCATTCATTCACACTCTCATTTACCATAAAGGAATGAACAATAACAATTGAGGGATATTATAGCAAGAACAAGCCTTACTTCAATATTTGCTTCCGCAATACCAACCACAGCTTTAAAATAAATACTCAATTATCACCAAAAATCCGTAAACATGATAAGAGTGATCAATTTAACAATACTAGTATCAACATGAATAACATAATCAAAGAAAACAATAATTACAAGGAACCAAGTCCCGCCCACATGCTTTAACCCGACAACAATGCAGACGTACTGTTACCTCACATATATGTCGTATCCTACACATAAACCTGTAGAAAATAGACAAACAAGTCATATTCCCTCAAGTCAACGTCAACAACAACACTTACCTCATTCTAGAGACGAAAATCAAAGCTCAACCACCATTTTGCCTTTCAAACAAGACTCCAAACCAATAGTATCTAGAAAATTTACCAACCAAACGATTCAAATTAAGCCTTAGGAATAATCCAAGATTGTAAAGAATTCAATTTAGGTCATTATTGAAAAATTCAACAAAAGTCAACGCCCGATCTCGCTTGGCCCAAACCCGAAATTTTGACCAAAATGCGATTACTCATTCACTCCCGAGTCCAATTATGTAATTTATTTTGGTTGACCTCAATTTGAGGTTTAAACCCCTATTTTTTCCAAAAATCCCTAGTTCTACAACCCCCCCTCCAATTCCCACCATATGAACTCTGGATATCAGGTTGAAATCTTAGAAAAAGTAATGAAAGATTGAAAAAACTAGTTTATATTATCTTACAAGTGATTTTTGTAAGAAAAGGTCTTTGACTTTGAGTTTGAATGTTTGAAGAATGAACCACAAATCCCGTCTAAGTCATATTTGATCAGGTGTAGGTGTCTTATTTGCGACCTGGGTTCCTAAATCACATAATATGTATGACACACACAAGTAAGTCATACTCTGACACGCCTTGCCCTCAAAATAAGGACCTGTAGATCCTCCAGGTCTACGAGTCTTCTTATCCTCTATATCCTCCCTCTCAAGACTGCAGATACCATCTAACCTCCTAGCAATCTTAACAACTGAATGAAATAGAGTGTCAATCTCCTATTCCCATTCCGTCCCATGTTTTAGACCATAATAAAGTCATTTAACAGTGGAAACAAAAGCAGATGCATGGTGATATGACTTAGAAAACCTCATAGCTACTTAGACACAATCATAGCTCCGTGGAACAACTACTCGAACTCTATGCACAACGTATACCTGCGAGTTTGTGGAATGAACTAACTCAAAAACATATTAGGGAATTAAGCCTAAGCAAGTGTCATTGTATCGACTGGCCTACTCTTCTCATATGATTTCCACTGTATATATGCCAACCCCATCAGGTTGAAAGTGGTAGGGGCAACCCCGCTCACATCCAATGTGCCCAAAGTTAAATATGATGATGCTAGTACAGAAAACTATGCACATCCTTAGAAGCTATGCTACTGAAAGTAGGAGAATACTACTTCTTAGTCCTCCCCAACCTCTTCTGCTCCTCCTCTTATGTCACAAGACCGACCTTAGGTTGAATCACAACTACTGGTTGTACCATCATAATACCTAAAACGTGATAAATATGAGCTTGTTGCTCTAGATTATGGGCGGCAGGAGTTTTAGCTCCTCACTTAACCTGTGAAGTAGCTGGTGCAACTGCTATCAATATTGCATGAGCCAATGTACCGAACATGCTTAGGAACTGCACTAAAGTCTCCTGAAGTCTTGGGGTAGAACAGGTGTCTCAAATGCTAGCCCCCAGCCAGCACTACTGGCAGCTCATCAATTGCTTCTCTGGTAGGTGTTCTAGTTATGACATGTGCCTTACCTCGGTCACTAGCTCTATCCCGGCCCCTAAAAATATCGACCTTGGAGGAACCATCACCAGTAACTACAGTTTGTATCCTCGCCATCTATGAGGGAATACAGAAACAAAGGTTCAAACTCCGAAATCAATAAATCTGCACGATAAGGAATGAAAGAAATGGAATTTTTCTAATAGTTCTATGGGCTCTCAAAGATAAGTACAAATGTCTCCTTACCGATTTTCAAGACTATTAAACACTCTCATGACTCGTATAACCTTTGAACCTAGAGATCTCATACTAATCCTTTTATGACCCAAATCCCACCTTAAGGATCGTGATGGAACCTAGTCTTTAAAACTAGGTAAGTCAATTACTTACAATAGATAAATAAATAAATATAATATTATGAAGTAGAGTTTAATATAAAAGCAGAAATAAAGGTTATACAAGCCAACACAACAATAATAACAATAACTCCCCAAGATTAGGTAGTTCAATTCACGAACGCTAGCTGAATACATAGAATCACATCAAAACGAAAATAGAATATTCTTCAAATTGATAACTGATAGCATAAATGTAAGGAAAGGACTCCAAGGGACTGCGACAATAAACCAGCTCTACCTTGAAACCTCGCAATCAAGAGCAAAAACTGCTTGGGTCCACTACTTCCAGCACTTGGTCTGCATAAAATTATATTGAAGTGTAGTATAAGTATACCATGGTCGATACTTTGTATCTATCAAATCTAACCTCACTGGAGTAGTAACGAGGTTCAACTCAAGATACTCATTAGTGAAATAACCTATGAAAATATTAAAAACTAGCAAAAAGGAATAACATCATAAGAAATAACTATAACATCATCAGACTAAACGATGATCATTTACAACAAATAAAAATACCAGTTTCGACAAATAAGCCATCAAAAAGAGTCACACACTCACACACCTCGTGCGCACATTATCAATCACCCTACTATGGCAAAGTGCTCATGCCACAACATAAATCTCGTATGGCAAAGACCTCATCTTAGAATATAAGTCACACTTGCACGGAAAAGACCTCATACCACATGATAAGTCACACTCGCATGGCGAAAAACTCGTGCCACAATATGATACACTCGCACAACAAAGAACCCGTTCCACAGTATAAGCCATACTCATAAGAAAAAGATCTCGTGCCATAAAATAAATCACACTCGCACGGTAAAAATGTTTGCCTCAACATATACCGTAGTTGCACGATGTTTACCATGAAAATAGCAATAACAATTAAATTTAAAAATAGGACTCTAAAAATACATGATCTATTTTTATACTAGTTGTTAAGCAGTTGATGCTATGTGTATGAGACTTCGAAATGAAATAAGAGTTAAGGATAAGGTGAAAATCAAACTAATTGGTTAATAATCGAGGCCTCGATCTTGTCTATTCGAGAGCCTCGAGGTCGATTCCAGAGCTTGGCTGCGAGCTATCGAAGGTGGTCAAGGTATGACAAATAGTTATAACGAAATCAACAAAGGCTCTTTATGGCCAATAAATGGTGAACAATAATGAAGGTAGTAAATTAAAGGCAATAATATCAAGAGAATATGTTAGAGAGCAGAGAGAATGTTCTTGAAGATTTTGTATAAAGCAACTGAAGAAACATGGTTAACAAGAAGACAAGGATCCCCTTTATATAAGAGATAAATCCCAACATAGTACAAAATAATGAATTGATAAAGAAAAGGAGATGGGACAACTATATGACACCTTTTTAGGGTTAGGGTAGTCCACTAGCCTCAGTCAGTCTTATCTGTGTGCCTTGGGAACTCCGTATTTCGACCATAGCCATGGTCAACATTGTCCCAAGGTTAGGCATCAACGAACCGCGTGGGAGGAAACTTAACCATAGCCTTCTAGCCTTGAGGCTTTTAGATGATTTTTTGAGGTGCCTCAATGACGAGATATTGGAACCTTCGATTTTACCGTATACAGATAGTCCCCGCATTTCTTAGAGTAAACAAATAAGAAACGACCTTGCTAACCATCTTTCCAGGTTTTCCACGGTAATACAATAATAACGGTGCCATACTCATGACATAGGATTTTGTGGCAACCGAGGTGCCCTACTATCTTGTCTTTCAGTGCCTTTCAGTGCACAGTCAATCCTCGCCCTTTTAAGTGATAATATCGCCACAGATTCAGTTACCAAAACGCCTTATTTACACCTTCTGATATGACTTTTAAGGACATTGATGGCGCCATTGGATGCATTTTTCAAAATCGTATTGATTGCGTTCGCCGGTTATTCCGCCCTTTTTTCCTATAAAGAAGGCTTTCTAGAGCCAATCCCTCATTCAAGTGTTCTTCAATAAGCATTTCTCCCATTTCTTATCTCCATCCTTATCCACTGTCATTTCCTATGTCTGAGGACCGTGGCCTCAAAGTTGCTTGGCGGCATTCTCACCAGTTATACCATGTCATTTTCCCGAGTCCCTCCTCGTCGAGCAAGATTGCACCAACTTGTTGTTGTTTTTGTTGTTGTTACTTGTTGTTGTTAGATCGAGATGAGTGGATAGGAAGGCCTATCTATTCCATTTTTGGATGGTTTTTGGACAATACACCATTTCTCATGGGGGAGTTCGGACTATACACCACTACTTACCCTCATACCCTAGCCTGCTGTAGAACTTCACCCCTTTGGTTTTCCGTGGGGGAAGTGGTACCTCTGGTCGGTAGCTTGCATGGACCAATGTCTTAAGAAGTGGACTCAAATGATCCATGCGTGTGAGGCCTACGCCTCGCTAAGTCTTCTACCGGGTCGTGTTCTTCTTGGCCTGGGGAAAGCCTTTGCTCTTTGGCGGGCTATGGCATTTTTTCATCCCTTTATACCTCTTTGCTTTCCTCTTCTTCATCTTTGCACTTTCATCTACTTCATCTTTGACCATGGATATATCATTCTGGAGGACTGATATAATACCCCTAAGGAGGTGGCGGTGGAAGACACTGTCGCCAAGGAAGCATACCTGAGGGGAGGGCACTCGAAGATACTGCCGCCGAGGGTGATCACTCAAGAAGAAATAAGACTCTAGGCTTTTCTTGCATGTGTACCCTTATTTGCTTTGTTGTTTCTGTGTGAAGACCCCTGATGTACTTTTGTAAGCTTATGTATGGACCCCTCGAGGGCTTTTATAATCAAGCATTTTATGAATACAATGACATTTTCCAAGTTTATCTTTGATGCTTGTTATATTTCCTTTCATTTGAAATTACGGAGACTCTAAATGTGTGACTCTAACGGTTACTACGAATATCAAACCCAAATGCGAGGGTTTGTTTTTATTTGATTGATTAATATGGCATCCTTCGGAATTTTTTACGGTGCCTTGGATCGAGCCTGGATTTGGCCAATAAATTTGGGTCATCGGGACCCTTACTTCGAGTTGAAAGAAAGTACTAATATGATCCTTAAGACCATGGATTATCATTTAGACCTCACGGTAATCTTCAAGGGGAAATTTTCTCGGATGTCCGAGGATAGGAATTACCTTTAAGCTTTCGAGATGAGTCCCCGAGTGGGGTTCGTTCAAACCCATGCCACCTGGAAACCTGCTATGAACATAGCGTAGATAGCCCTAAGGTGTTTTAGGTAGAACCCGAATGAGGTCTTACCCAAATTTAGATGGTAGCCTATGATCAATGTGATATGGACAGAGCTTAAATGCTTATTTGCTTGGAGCCTGACTCCTTTTTGGCGGAAGTCCTCAAAGTCGGATACCACCTCGAGGCTTGTAATCATGTCATTAGCTTCCTGGAGCCTAAATTCCCTTTGATAAAGGTCCTTGAGGTCAGGTACCACCTCGGGACTTGCAGTGATGTTGTTGGCTTCTTAGAGCCTAGATTATTTTTGATGGAGGTCCTCGAGTTCGGGTACTACCTCAGGACTTGCAGTGATGTTGTTGGCTTCTTAGAGCCTAACATTTTTTTGATGGAGGTCCTCAAGGTCGGGTACCATATCGGGACTTGTGGTCATGCTATTGGCTTCTTAGAGCCTAACTTCATTTTTATAGAGTTCCTTGAGGTCGGGTACTACCTCGACACTTGCGGTGATATCGTTGGCTTTCAGGCATGTGAATCGTTGCCGATTTTTCCATATATATGGTCGTTTGTTCTCCTTTTGAGATCCTACAATTTTAAGTAGTAACGCTTCTTCTTTTGCGTTACGCCTTTCATTACTTTAGTGCTAACACACATGCACAGGTTCCTGATTTAGTTTTCTAGTTTTACCGTAGCCATGATTGTTGTATCGAGGTTTGTCTGACAGAGAGGGGGAGCTCCGCCTCCTTAAATTAGGACCAACGAGAGTATACTTTGATAATTACTTCTTTGATAGGAAAATAGCATCTTGGGTAGTGAGAAAAGACTACAGCTGAGGGATAAAGTAGTGTTACAGATACTTTCCCCGGATGAGGGCATCACGGATCGTGCCCATGGAATCTTGAATGTGTACATGTATCTTTTCAAATTGGTCCCCTTGATAGAGTTGTGCTCGACTTCTATTTAAAGTATCGAGTTACCTTTCTGTAGATCCACCCGCCATTTTGGCGAATAGTGTTGATAATGAGATTTTTGCGAAGAAGGCGGGGCTTGAATTTACGCTCAGTCATCTTATTATATTGTACTAGACCTTTCACCATCGAGGTCTGCTAACCTTGTGATGCCGATCGACCACGACCTTCGTTGTTAATAATGCGGAAGATGGAGATCGGGAGTGGATGATTTGATTCGTCTCAGTTAGGAATGCTGACATTATCCCTGTGGCACTGATGCCATTTCCTGAGGAATGGAACAATTCACGTAACTGGAGCATTTTATTCCTTCTTTGTTTTGTTTATGGCAGAGGTTGTTTTCATAATCGTGCCTTTTTTTCTTTTTATGTAATGGTTATATTGGTGACGCGCGACATTCCTGATCTACTGGCTTGGGTTCGAAAGTTGGTGACCCACTCGACTTGTGATGAGAGAAATTGGTAAGCTTTGTCCCGGGGTACATGAAGCGAAACGTCATGATTTGTGTTGTGCTATTTTTCCCATTCCCTTCTTTATTGGGTTTTCTTTTGCAAGCCTTTGAAAGGCTTATGGTCGGGCTGCTTCGTCGTGAAGCCTCGCAATGGAGCCTTTGATGATGAGAGATCCCTTAGGCTCCATTATGATGAAAAATAAGTCGAGCTAGCACACTTGCGTTATGAGGTGAGCCGGCGCTTGAATTATGAGAGCTACTCGAAGGAGCATGTAATTTTATGTCCCCGGTGAGTATGCATTCCGCCTTCTAGCTTCTGAGGCTAACACTTTATTTATCTCAGTTGCAGAAAAAAGATGGAGGCCCTGGAGTGTCTTTGGGATGAAGCTGGATAGGCCAAGTGTAAACCTGATGAGCTAAACGCATAGGCGGAGGTTCAGGCTTTAGAGGAAAAGGGTGCCCTATCTAAAGTTCCCACTTTTGAGGCTCAGCTCCACTTAGTTTTCGATAATGCTTTGGTTCGAATGGATGTGATTACGAAGCTTGAGTCCGAGCTTTCAAAGGTCAGGGCTGAGATTGTTGATGCTTGGGCTGAAGGTGTAATGAGCCGAACTAAGGCTGACAAGGAGATGGTGATCTACTTAAAAGGCACTACTGATTCTCAAGCTGAGGTTAGAAAGATCCTTGATCCTGAAGATAAGATCAAATAATACGCTTGTTGAAAATCTCGAAGACATATTCTTGAAGAGATCCGTGCTAGGGGTTTCGTCCTCTTAGAAGAGTTAGAACGAGTGAGGGAAGACAAGTGTGATGCTCGGTTACCTCTGTCCGGCACCAAAAAAAGTGAAGACGAGGCCGGCAGGTCGTAGCTCCAAGGGGAGGTCATAGATTTTTCCATCGATATATGACATTTTCAAAGCATATATGTAGATGGAGATTGCGATTTTTTGCATATGTGTATAAAACAAAACCTTGTGGCTTTACTTCTTCGGTATCCTTTTCTGTCTCAAATTTGGCTGGGTGAGCCAGTCTTTTCAGTCGATAAGAGTCCTTTGATTGGAGAAACGGCCTGGGGCTTATCGGGCTTGCCCATTAGCTTTTATGTATTCGATCGATGGAAGCCTTTAGTATAAGCTAAAGTTTGAGCTCTTATTCTTTTGTTTTTAGACATGTTTTGATCAACTGTTTTGGGTTTATTCTCTGAGTCAGGTTTTGACTTGAGCTCATTTGACCCTCAAGTTCTTGTGTTTACATGGGCTGGCGATAATGGCCCTTAAATCTTGGTCGAGGCAACCCTTTACTGTAAGCTGGCGTTTGAGCTCTTACACTTTTGCTCTTAGTAATTTTTAGTTAACTATTTTGGGTTAAGTCTCCGAGTCGGGTTTTGACTCGAGATCATTCAATCCTCAAGTTTTCGGATTTGTGTAGGCTGGGGACAATGGCTCTTACGCATTGGGTCAAAACGACCTTTTATGCAAGCTGGGAACAATGGCTGTTATGCCTTGGGTTAAACCGACCTTTTATTGACTTTATTTTTCCCTCGTTAAGGGTTTTTTGAAGTAATTTTTGCCTAGCTGTTTGACAGTTCGATAAAAACATCGATTACGAGTCAGTATGTGGCGATGATCGAGCACCTCGGGAAGTTTTTCTTGGAGGCTGAGTATCTTGAAGCCTGTGATTTGGAGCTGACATGGTCAAAGCTCTTTTGCCTATGTTGAGGGTAGCATGTTTAACCACTTCTTTTTGAAGTAGATTTAAAGTAATTGAAGGCCAATGATTTTGTAGCGACGGTCGGGTGCCTCCGAGATGCGTTAGTTTTACTGGTACAACCTTATGACAGTAGTCACTTGTTCTTGGCCGGAGCCAATATTGATAGCGAGTGAAGTAGTTTAGGTGTCTATATCGAGGGTATGCCTTTTACGGTTCTTACAAGTTTAATACATAGCCTTAACTTTTAGATCGGGTTCTCACTTTAGTAAGGTCTTACAAAATTTTCATTCCTTTGAGGTCTTACAATTTTTAGATACTTCGTACAAGTGTGGTTGGTGCCTTTCTTGAGGTCTTATTGATACTATTGCTCCTCTATGATACCAGTCCCCGAGTGTTCGAGACACTTTTGGCCTTGGAGATATTTCATAACTTTGTTGCATCGTTGAGGGCTTATGAGTTTGGAGTCCCGACCCGGAGGTCATTCGAGTGTTGAACTGTTGACACCAGTCCCCGAGTGTTCGAGATTTTTTCGACGGAGGAGTAAATTTTGCAAAAATGATAAGTTTCTTTTAGAGTGTGAGATGCTTTGATAAAAGGTATTTTTTTAATTAATTGTTACAAGTACACATGTTTTAGCTGTCAAGGGCCCGGCTATTTTGACATGCTTCTTTCGATTATTTGGCCCGGTACATCGTTTTCCTATAAAGACCCCATTTGCTTTCCCGAGTTGATGGTCTTCCGGGGAAATGCCCCTTAGTGTTCGAGGTCAATTGCAAAAGAAACCTTGAATACTTGTTGAGTCTTCCTTAGGTAGCATGTGGATGTTGCCTCATTAAAAACCTTGCAAGTAAAACCCTTTTTGGGATAAAAACTCAATCCAAGAAAAAAAGTGCAATGGATTTTTTAAAACCTTAAGGTCTTTGGGTTGGGTTAGCGATTTGACTACTTCGGTTGGGAGCCTACACAAGGGTTAATATGAAATATAAAATAAAAAGGGGGATGGCTATGCCTTAGTGTGGGATGTGCCGGTGATGTATCAAGGTCTGATATGTCCCAATCGCTTGTGATGAGGACGCGGTATGGTCCATTAATTGTTTAATTGGACTTAGTCAACGATGTAATTTGATTACACTTTAGCTCCTTTAGTAGTGGAGGTATTGGAGCGGTGCCACATCATTCACCGCGAACATTTCCCTCGCTGCATACTGTTCCTCGTAGATGGTTTTAATCCCATCCTTTGTCGGGAATTTCATCAATTTATGGAAGGTGGACGGTACTACTCTCATGCATTGTATCAACGACCCCATGAATAAGGCGTTATGCCTCATGTCTCCTTCAATGACATGAAATTTGACATTTTACGTTGTGCCGGTCAGGTTGACTGGGAGGGTGATTTCTCTTTTCGTTTGTTTCACTTGCCATGTTAAATCTGTTAAGGACTCGAGTGGCAGGCACGATTTGGTCAAGAAGTCCGAGCTACTCTATTACCCTCGACCTGATAATGTTGACCGAGCTACCTGGATCCACGAGTACACATTTTATTTGAAATGTATTTACGAGGAAAGAGATTACCAATTTGTCATTGTGAGGTTGAAACAAGGTCTCAATGTCCTTTTCACTGAATCCGAGGGAATCTTCGAGTATGTACCCCCGGATTTTCTTTTCTCTGGTGATGGATATTTTGGTCATTTGCATCACGGGTTCTTGTGGAGCATCGATGCCTCCAAAGATCATGTGGATAACATGTTGCGGTTGGCCGTATCTCTTTCCCGAAATTGATTTTTGGCCCCGTCACTTAAGAATTCTCGGAGGTTCCCTTTATTGAGTACTCTTGTTACTTCCTCTCCGAGCTAGTGGTAATCCTCGGTCCTATGGGCATGCATGTTGTGAAATTCACATAGCATCTCGTTAACCATTTGCTTGATTTTGAAGACGTCGGATTTCCTTGTGGCCACCTTGATGGCTCCGGCATGCGCCTTTATGAAGGAATCTTCCAGCATGGCAAATGAGTCTATAGAGTTTGGGACCAAGTTATGATACCACATCACCGCCCCTTTAAAAAGTGTTTCTCGGAATTTTTTCAGCAGGATGGACTCGATCTCGTCATCCTTCAAGTCGTTGCCCTTTAGTGCACGGGTGTAAGTGCTGACATGTTTGTTTGGTCCTAGGTACCGTCAGGTATCTGAAGTTCTGGCATTTTGAACTTCTTTGGAATGGATTTTGGGGTTACTTCCAATGGGTATGGCTTCTGTACGAACTTCTTTGAGTCCACAACTTTCAAGATCAGGGACGCTCCTAGAATTTGGTCGACCTTGGAGTTGTAAGTCTCGACATTCTTATTATTAGCTTCTATTATTTTCTCGCCTGATTCAATCCTTCTGGTAAGGTCCTCAAGCATCTATATGATGACAGGGTCGGGTATCGATCCATTATTGCTCGATCTCTCTAGTACCCATTTGGACGGGGGAGCTGTCCTCGATGCTACTATGCTAGGAGTTTTCTAGTGACTTTGCAGCAGAGCAATAGCAAGCCAGCTGTTGTGACTGCAACATTACAAAAACAAAATGAAGGCTAACCTCTTGTTCTTCCCTGGTTAGGATTTTCTAAGATTCTTGTGGAACCCTTTGGTGCACGCTCCTGTTAGTATGTGAGCTTATATCGACCTGTTGGGCATCGCGTGAACCCATGTCCGCTGGAATTGGTCCTGGTGCGTTCTCAAGGGTACATGGTGGCATACCAATACTTGGAGCAGCGACATCATTCTCTCCACACTTTTTAAAATTGTCATTTTCAACTCTATTTACTGAGCTAGGCATTTTGACCTGAAATTGAATATCTTGGACAAGTAAAGATGTGAAATATAACTTGCGTTGTGTAATGAAACCAGCAAGAAAATAATCATTATTATTTTTAGCGCTATAGTTGGCGCCAAACTATTTACTATGAAAATGATAATAATAATGGAATTTGATTATATGACTCTAAGAACACGTGATTTATTTCTATGCTAGTTGTTAAGCAGCTGATGCTATATGTATGAGACCAAGAAATGAAATAAGATTTAAGGATAAGGTGATAATCAAACTGATAGGTTCACAATCGGGGCCTCGAGCTTGTCGATTCGGGGGCCTCAAGGTCGATTCTGAAGCTCGGCTCAGCTATCGAAGGTGGTCGAGGTATGAAAAAAGTTATAATAAAATCAACGAATGCTCTTTATGGATAATAAATGATTAATAACAATGAAGATAGTAAATGGAAGCAAGAATAACAAGAGAATATAATAGAGAGCAGAGACAATGTTCTTTTATATTTCGTGCAGAGCAACTGAAGCAACATGGGTTAATAAGATGATAAGGATCCCTTTTATATAATAGAGGAAACCCAACATAGTACAAAATATATTAATGATAAAGAAAAGATGATGGGACAGCTAGATGACACCATACTTCAGGGTTAGGGAACTCCCCATTTCTACCATAGTCGTGGTCAACATTGTCCCAAGATCGGGCGTCGACAAATCTCGAGCGAGGAAACTCGACCATAGCCTTGTAGCCTAGAGGCTTCGAGATGATCTTCTGAGGTTCCTCGATGACAAGAAATTGGAGTCTCTAATTTTACTGTATACACACAGCAAATACCTTGTGACAATTACAAATAACATGTTCAAGAAGAATTCATCAAGTATCAAATAAAACAAAGCATGATAACAACTTCCTTTTATTTAAATCCGTCATATTACAATTAGCTCAACATAATGTGAGATAAAAAAATCATATAGGTATAATGAATCTTGATAGCCAAATCAACACGTAATAATAGAGATCCAAGTATACAACAAATCACATAATATGTATACACACACAAGGAAGTCATAAGCATAATAAAAAAAACTCCATTTTCCATCTATAATATGCCCCCAGACCATCACATAGCATCCCGACATAGCTGTCCTTATCTCACCACCCACGCCTTAACAAAATATATGCTCAACTTATCTCTCCACACATTTTTGGTAATTAACCCCTTGCCTCCTCACATGCACAACTAAGCAATTAAGCCAATCCTAAGGAGGTAAGTTTTCCATACAAAGTTAGGCAAGATACTTACCTTAAATAAGCTAAATTAATCCACTAGTTAGCCCTTCATGTGCAATTCAACCTCCGAACAGCTCGCATTTAGCCAAAATAATTTAGCCATATGAAGCGATCCCGAATAATAAAGCTTTGATCTTTAATTAATCAAAAGGACAACAAAAAAATTCAATCCTAGGCCCGCACCCTGAAACCTAACAAAACTCATAAATTTTGAACACACATTCAAATATGAGCCCAGCCATACTAATTTTATCCAAATTGGCCTTCTAGTCATCAATTTATATTTTAGAAAAGTTTTACTAAAATTCCCGATTTCCTCAATTTTATTCATCAAACAATTACTAAATTAAAGGTTGGAACCATGAAATATAAACAAATATGAGTAAAAAATAGTTAGCATAATCTAAATCATGAAAATTCCCTAAAAAATTGCCTATGTTTGAGATCTCTAACCCAAAATATGATAAAATAAACAAAACCCTTGAAATATTATACTTCTATTATTTTGCCCACTGGTCCCGAGATCGCGAAGAACAAATCAAACTCCTTCCAAAATCATTCCTCCCGAATGCTGTCTGCCGCCCACGAACGTGATGCTCACCCCTACTGGCCTAGGTGAAAACGGTCACTCACAAGCGAACGTGAAGGCCACTAACTTGGTGCCTCATCGAACTCACCCTCTATGTGAATGGGACTACTAGGGCACAAATACGGTGACCATAGCTTGCCAGTGCTCCAGGATCGTAACTATCAATACGCGAACGCGGTGACTATTACACATACCTCCCAAATTACACTCCACGATCGCACTAAACAATAGAACTTCAGAAAATCTGCCATTCAAACATGAGGGAAAATGATTCGCACTCATCTAAATCATACTTGAGGCCTATGGGGCCTCGTCCAATCACACAAACAAAAACCAAAATATAACGTAGACCTACTCGAGGCCTCAAATCATACCAAACAACATCTTAACTATGAATCACAGCCCCAATTCAAGCCTAATGATTTAATAAACTTTCAACTACGCCAAACCATATCAATTTAACTCGGAATGACCTCAAATTTTGTATGCAAGTCCCAAATAACAAAACAGACTTATTACAACTCCCAAAAATATAATATGAACTCGATATCCATAAAGTTAATTCTCAGTCAAAACTTTCAAACCTTCAACTATTCAACTTTCACCAATTCAAGCCAAAAAATCTAGGAACCTCCAAATCTAAATTCAGACATATACTATGTCCAAAATCACCATTCGGGCCAAAGGAACTATCAAAACTTTGATCCGAGGTCAAATACACAAAAGACAAACTTGGTCAACTCTTTCAGCTTAAAGCTTCTAAAATGGAAATAATTCTTCCAATTCAATCCCGAACCGCTCAAAAACCGAAACTCAACCATACACGTAAGTAACAATACATCATAATATGAAGCTACCTGTAGCCTCGAACCACCGAATAGAAATACAAAAGATCAAAATGATTGGTCGGATCATTACGAAATATTCCATTGGATTAATTATCTTACCTTCTATATGGGATAGCTAGTCTATCCCTTAATTGTTATCTCTTTATCCCACCAACCAAATGAACCCAAAGAGTAAAAATTGTTGAACGACTCGTTGACATCACAGGCTTCATCAATCCATAGATAACCAAAGGTTTATGATAACAAATGTAAACAAAAAAATGTTAAAAGCAATGTATTATTTGGGCTGATTTGGATCCCAAAGAACTAATTCAGAAATATTTCTTTAGAACTTGTGTTTGATATGGGGTATTAGTGGAGTTCTGTTACTACGAGAGAGAATATTAATGAGAAGTTTGATATCCAGATTTGGTATAATATTTCCCATTTTTAGTTTTAAGGCCGGAAAAGGGATGTCATGAGTTACATTAAGAATAACATATATGAGTCTTGGCCGTTGCAATGAGATGGATAGGATAAGGAATGGGTTACATGTGGGTTTCCTATATTTCTTTATGCAAGTGAAAGAAAGTATAACAAAAAGGTTCAAAATTAAAAGAATATCGTATTATTATGCTCAATTGAAAATAATGAGAAACCTAGGTAAGGAAAAAGGGAATATTTGTATAGAGTAAATAAAAAAGACAACAAGAAGCTTTGTCAACCAAAAGACAACAACTCCTTAACAATCGGATCAACCAATCACGAACAACAATTATTTTATCTATTTACTGGACACGAATTTGTAGTACGTACTGTATTTACGGTTTAGTTGTCTGAGAATTAAGAATAAGTAAATAGGATTAGAGACAGCAATGGAAGATCACGAGAAATTTTATTTTGTATTTTATATACTAACTATATGTGACTTTTTTTATGTCACAAATTTATGAATCTCAATCTTATATTTTTTATCCACAAAAATTTGAATTTAGAAAATTATAAAAAAAAAAATTATATACATAAAATAAAATTTCTCCAAGATCATGAGTGTTAGTCCAAATATTAAGGGCTTCTCTCTTCTGCTTGTATGTGAGAAACAGTACTATTATTAAGAATCTTCCTGCCTGCTTCTGTCTCTTTTGTCCACTCCTACACACTTTCTACACCTACACAAATACAAACTATCCACGTGCCTAACATTTTTCATTCCCTATCCTTTCCATCCTAACAATAATTTCAATGGCAAATCCGTTGGTAGCTGCAATTTTTGACAGAGTCGTTGGTAACTGATCCCTCAATGTTGCTTGTCGATTTCTTTAATGCATTCGATTATATACGGAATCACACAGCGTACGGTTCATTTAAGTGAAACGTTATAGTTATTCTAAGTTACTTCTTCTAACTCAAAATAATTAATTTTTTAAATATTTTTATATAGATTAAAAATTTATCTTTTAGTATTAGTTAGTAATGTAATTGATTATATTAACATTTACTGTCTTACATAAATACTTTTACACATATTCCAACACTATTTACTCTAAAGATAATGCAGGAAAAAAATAATTAATTCTTAAAATCTGAAAAGTTCACTAATTTTGAACCATAAAAAAAAGATATAAAATCACTTATTTTGAAACGAAAGAGATACTAACAATAATGTAATTCATCAACTAATAGTTGCGCAAGAATATAAGACATATACCTAACCCTCGCACCTTACTACAATAATCTCCTATGCGTTCAAAATTATTTTAAAGCATCCAAAAAGTAACAAGATTATGTTACAATGTTACAATGCATCAGGAGTGGAGTGGCTTTTAAGGTTGTTCAATGCGATTTTCAGGATCAAAAGGATAGCGGAAGAGTGGAGATGGAGTACAGTGGTGCCCTTGTACAAGAACAAAGGGGACATTCAGTGCTGCAACAACTATAGGGGTATCAAATTATTAAGTCACACCATGAAGGTTTGGGAGCGGGTGATCGAGGCGAGGGTGAGGGAGCTGACATTTATATCTGTGAACCATTTCGGTTTCATGCCGGGCCGCTCCACAATAGAAGCCATCCACCTTGTTAGGAAGCTGGTGGAGCAATTCACGGATAAGAAGAAGGACCTGCACATGGTGCTTATCGACTTGGAGAAGGCATATGACAAGGTCCCAAAGGAGGTGCTATGGAGGTGCTTGGAGGCGAAGAGCGTGCTGGAAGCCTACATCAGACTAATCAAGGACATGTACGATTGAGCTAAAATTAGGGTTAGAACGGTGGGTGGCGACTCAGACCATTTTTCAGTGGTTATGGGGCTCCATCAAGGATCAGCGCTTAGCCTTCTCTTATTTGCCTTGGTGATGGATGCTCTAACCCGACATATTCAAGGGGATGTGCCTTGGTATATGCTCTTTGCTGATGACATAGTCTTGATAAACGAGACGAGGGTCGGTGTTATTGAGAGGTTAGAGGTATGGAGATAAACTCTCGAGTCTAAGGGTTTCAAAATAAGCAAATCTAAGACAGAATACCTGGAGTGCAAGTTTAGCGCCGAGCCGATCCAAGTAGGCAGGGACGTGAGGATTGGACCTCAGGTCATCGCCAAGAGGGACAGTATCAAATATCTTGGGTCGGTGATTCAGGGGGACGGAAAGATTGACGGGGACGTCACTAATCCAATAGGAGCGGGGTGGTCAAAGTGGAGGCTTGCATCAGGAGTCCTGTGTGACAAGAAAGTTCCACAAAAACTCAAGGGGAAATTTTATTGAGCTGTGGTTAGACCCGCCGTGTTGTATGGGGCGGAGTGCTGGCCAGTGAAGAACTCTCATGTTCAGAGAATGAAGGTTGCAGAGATGAGGATGCTCAAGTGGATGTGCGGGCTCACCAGGTTGGATAAGATTAAGAATGAAGTTATTCGAGAGAAGGTGGGGGTGGCCCCGGTGGATGAGAAGATGTGAGAAGCGAGGCTGAGGTGGTTCGGGCATGTGTGGAGGAGAAGTCCTGATGCCCCGGTGAGGAGTTGTGAGCGACTGGCGATAGTTGGCGTACGGCGAGGCAGAGGGAGGCCTAAGATGTATTGGGGAGAGGTGATTAGGCATGACATGGCTAGAACGCGGGTTTCTGAGGACATGGCCCTTGATAGGAAAGTCTGGAGGTCTAGTATCAGGGTTGTAGGATAGGGGCTCCTAGAGTTTTCCGTACTTCTCACCCGGGGTTGGGTGAGGCTTGGCGGGGATATCCATAGATGATTTGTGTAGTGGATCGTGTCTCCCTTATGGTAGTTATTTGTGGTAGTTACTTTCTGATATTATTGCATGCTATTTTATTTATGGTTCTTATGTTTAGATAATTATTTACGCTATTTCTGCTGGAGTTAATAATGCTCTTTTGTTTCTGTTTTTGTTTTTATTTTTCCTTTCCTTCACTGAGCCGAGTTTCGATTGGAAATAGCCTCTCTACCATTTCGGGTAGGGGTAAGGCCCGTCTACATATTACCCTACCTAAACCCCACTTTATCCACTTTATGAGATTATATTAAATAGTTGTTGTTGTTATTACAATGCACAATCTAACTGGTTATATCATTCTATCAAACTCGTGCCTCAGAAAGTTGGGTGCGAAGTTATCAGTTCGACGCTTTCAAATTTAGAAGTTCTCGCATCATTAAAATCAAATGTGTAGACCTTTAAAAGATAAACTAGTATACAACTTCCACGATATACTAGTAATATTAAATAATATTAATCATGCAGAATGGACATTTAACTTGTTTGAACAAATTATATATATTATTGCTTAACAAATCAATGCAACATGCCCAATAGTAAAATTTTTATAAAATTAAGGAAACAAATAAAATAATCATCGAATAATTATTTTTTCCATCATTTTTCTTTATTGGATTATCTACTACTTGGTATTATTACTTTGCACGATGCCTTTTTAATTTGCATATATATATATATATATATATATATATATATATATATATATATATATATATATAGTAAATAATCCAATAAAGAAAAATGAGGGAAAAAATAATTATTTTTTCATGATTATTTGATTTGCACTATGGCTTTGTAGATTATATGATGATAACAACTTATATATTTAGCAAAATAATGTTATTTCATAAACGCTGAGATTTGAAAATCTTCTAGCTCTGATACCAAAATAAAAGAGCAAATATATATATATATATATATATATATATATATATATATATATATATATATATATATATATATATATATATATATATATATATATATATATATATATATATATATATATATATATATATATATATATATATATATATATATATATATATATATTGTTTCTCCTGAAATATTTTTTATTTTAAAATTTATTCTATTGTTCGTAATTATTGAATTTTGTAGATTTATGAATAGTATTGTTAATACCAATTACCTAGTTTTTTGGTTTTTAAGTTAATTTAAAATATAAATATCGTCGCATGATCTTCGCCCCCCCATTTTATTCTATTGTGATTAGTTTTTATCCATTTAATATTTTACTTATTATAGAAATAATTATTTCATAAGTAATATAAAACATAGAATATAAATACGCCCGAGGTATAAGAATGGAAGTGCTTTTTTTATTTTTTAATAAAATTCTAATGATTGTTTTTAATAGTTATTTCTTCGGTTTTAGGAAAAAATTCGCACATGAAACATTGAGCTCCCTGTTTTTTAATTTTATAGCACATATTTTAATTTACAAACAATTAGCCCAAAATTAATAGGCTGAGATTTAACATCCAACTCCAATAAGTTCTAGAAATTATTATTTAAATTTTAAAAAAGATTGCTCAAGCTTTTAAATTAATTTTCGAATCAGTAACTCTAACTCAAATATTAGTTCAACGAACCATAGATGGTGAAAATTAAATTTTTAACAAGTTTAAACATGTGGGTTTAAATTTTGAATTTGATTTTGTGAGAAATTTGGAGTGGGTGTTATTTAGACTTGTTAGAAATAGTATAAGGAGGTTGTATGTAAAATTTGAAGTCATTTACTGGAGATTTGAACTAGTTTTGAACAAGAATTGCAACTGAAATCGTAGAAGAAATTTGTCTACAGACGATTGTATAAACGTGTATAATATTGTATAAAATATATTTATGCACTCATGTACACTATTATATAAGATTATACATAGTTATGCAAAAAGTTAACTTCGTCTTCTTTCTTGCGCCTTTTCTAAAATTCAACTCAAATCTTTCTCAAATCTACTCCAATTCACTTTAAATTTAAATTTTGAACTCTTTTTAATATTTTCAATCAATTGGAACAACACCCAATCCAAACAACTAACAAACTCAAAATATTCTATTTTCGAAAGCAAAGCTTTGAATGATTTTTAATAATGGGCTTCTACTGTTCAATTTTCTTATATTGTAACAAGATAACACATGGTAAGAAGCAACAATGACGGACGATCCCTTGAAGCATATGTAGAAGATATGAGAAAAAAGAAGAGTAAAAATAATGGTTGCGAGAGCACATATTTAACTTCATTGCTTTTAAAAGTAATGGTCGCAAAAATACAAGTTTTGAATTTGCTAGTGCTTTTAAAATATATGCAATATTGGGAGGTTGAATAAAACTTAAAAATATGGGTCATTTTTTGTTATGGTGTGAAGTCATGTGTATCTTCTTGTAATTCTTTCTTCCGTTTATATGTAATAAAATGAAAAAATTTCTTTTCCTTATTTATTTGTATAACTTTACAACTTAATTTTAATTATTAAAAAAAATTATGTGCGAATTTAAATATATTTTATGTTTATTATGTTATTTAAAATTCTTTTACCGTCCAACTTTTTAGACTTTACTTTTAAAGATTGTAGTTATGTTTTATTATGCACTATATGATTTTTCTCATCATAATTGAAAAAAAAAATCTCAATTATATTTTAATTAGTACTTATCGTTCTATAATCTTACACTGATCTTTCATTTTTCCATCCTTTTGATCCTTGCATATCGCTATTGTATTATTTATTATTTAGTATTTTAGTCATGAAGTCTTGTTTTACTTCCCCTCTTGCAATTGACGAATTATCTACTAAAGTTTTTTCGCACATTTCTTTTTTTCCAAATCTAATATATTAACTAAACAAAGTCGTCAAAATTTTTAGAAATTATATTATGTATTTAAGCTGGACTAAGTATAGAATTAATCTTTTAATTCACGTGCCTTTTCTAATGTTTTCAATTGGATCTACAAAAGTTCTTTTGAAGATTATTTTTCTAGCTAGGAAGAGTAACACGAGAATGAATATAGCTTAGATTTCTTTGTACAAATGAGAGTTTTACTTACTTGGTCAGATTTGCGATTACCTTTTTCAATTTTATGTTTAATCAAAATAATTAGATAAACATCATTTTCCTTTGTGCATTACATTGGATAAATTTTGTCTCTATATAATTTTGTATCAGTATCTGTTAATAAATTGAAATAAATAATCTCCCAAAAGTAAGAAGAAAAAAGACAGATACGACTAATTAATGCTTAAGTTAAAATAAAAAATATTCACTATCTATAAAACCTAAGACATTAGTTCGTGTCATGATCACAAAGTTCCGCCTTAGAATATTGTGATGACATCTAGTCTCTAAGATTAGGTAAGCTTAATATACATTAAGTTCTAACAAAATAAATAGCAAATTAGTTATCAACATAAACTAGTAATCTATCATAATATAACCAAACAGTTCAATATCAAATAACTCCCAAAATCTAGTGGAACCGAGTTATAAGCTCTACAAAAAATACACTAATAATATCTGAAAATAATACTATTTTGAACTGGAAATAAATAATAACATAGCTAAAAGCAGAAGGTGACTCCGAGGAATGCGAGCGTTAAGCAGGTATACCTTGAAGTTTCAAAAGTAACTAATCAAATCATTAACGTGCGGCTCAAGAGAATGTACCTGGATATGCACAAAAATGTACATAAGCATATCATGAGTACGTCACAATGGTACTCACTAAATATCATGCCCAACCTCGATAGAATAGTGACAAGATCAAGTCTAAACACCTACTAGGACAAGAAAAACTGCATAGAGTATAAAATCTAATGATAGAAAAACGAGGAAATGAATGGCAAAAAAGCAGTACAGTAATGTAGGCTAACAATGAAATTCAAGGAAATAAAGGCAACAAAGAGTCAGCACACAATAGGAATAACAAATGATCAAACATAGAATAGGGATAACAAGTGATCAAGTACCATAAAAATACTAGTAAATAAAATGAAGAAAAGATAACGACGGTTCAAAATCAACAAGCTTTTTAACATGTAATGTACAACAACAATAACAACCGATGTACCACATCTTACAATTCAAAACTATAATCTTCCGTATATTACCACGTGAGCCTTGTATTTATTTTTGAAAATAATTTTGAAATAGCTACACGCGTTTTAGCCTCCTTATTTCGCTGTGTGACTTCTAATAATTCCCTTACTAGCAACACACGTATGAATCTCACCTTATATTATCGCATGCGTAACAAACCTATCATAATACCACCACATGCATATCATATGACAATAATTAACTCGCACCACACGTGCCCATATGCCGTAGCACTAGCCAAAATCAATAATATCAATATTATAACAACATATAATCTACGGTTCAACCACAATATAAACAAGAATCTCAAAAATAACAATATGAATGAAAAATACTTAACTAGGAAAGATATCATAATAATGCACAACTTCAACATCAATGTGTTAATAATTTTCACATCTTTAACTTCAATAACTTAAAATGAAGGTATTCCCATGAAGTGATAACTTCCAATTCAAGTGCAAAACATAAATTTAATACTTTCAAGCAAAAAAGAATAACATGTAACAACACCTACAAACAAAGGCACATAAGGGAAAACCTTTGACAATAAAAGCTAGAATATGTAATAACAAATTCAAATAAGACATGTTGGAGTAAACTAGACAACAAAAGGCATAAAAAATAATTACAACTTCAATTAAGGGCTTAAAAGTAACCTAAGAGTCTCTACCAGTCAAATGCCACATATAAGCCCGTATATACACTTGTCACATCGTGAACACGTCTTTCATATAATTCAAATAGCCAATCAACCCAAATCCGAACGGATAATTC
This sequence comes from Nicotiana benthamiana, assembly GCA_034376525.1. Taxonomy (NCBI): domain Eukaryota; kingdom Viridiplantae; phylum Streptophyta; class Magnoliopsida; order Solanales; family Solanaceae; genus Nicotiana; species Nicotiana benthamiana. The sequence continues at coordinate 88,272,041 of CM067337.1, read as the reverse complement.
CCTCACACAAAGTTAAGCTCGAATAAAAATGATTTAATAACATCAAACAATGCAGGAGAAACCAATAGTGATAGATAAAGCTATGATTTTCCTATTTCTTCAAATGTCAACACCAGGCCTGCTCGATCAAATCCCGAGTCAAAGGGTAGATCTTGACTATCAATAATTCATGAGTTGTTATATGTATTTTATTTTCAAATCCGAGTCCACTTTGACTCTCAAACCCCATTTTTATTTTTCAAAACTTAGATAAATATCCCAAAAATATTTATTTGATTTGCAAAAATTTGATGTGACATCTCATATATAATCATATATTAGAAATTTGTTAATACAACTTACTTAATGATTGTTGCTGAAAATTCCCTCTCCCAGTCACCTCCTATCGTGTTTAGGGTTCTAAAATGAGAGAAATAAGATGAAATCCTGACTTTCTAACCTTTTGTTCAGTTGCAGTATCGCAATCGCGACACTAAATTTGCAATTACGAAGGAAGTCTCGCAATTGCGGCTGCTGACAGAGTAACGAGAAAGTTGAAAATGCGACATTGACATCACATTTGCGAAGCCTGTCCAAATCGTATATGCAACGAAATTACCACAAATGCGATACTACCCACTCTAGCCTATTTTTCGCAAATGTAATCAATGCATCGGAAGTGATATACATGAGGCCCATTTTCTATGACTGCAATTGCGATGCTGGTGTTTGTAATTAAGACATTAGAGATACTAGTACACCAGCAACCTGATTTAGTTCAAAACTATTCTAAAATACGTCTGAAACTCAGTCGAGAACTCGGGGTTCCAAGACAAACATCCACATAGATCTACAAAATATCACACAAAATCTCTTGCATGATAAAAAAATAAAAATAACATGTAGAACTAGGAATCATACATCAAAATTTATGAATTTAAAAAGAAACACAATAACCTCTCGAATTGCATCCAAGCGTCCGAATCATATCAAACTAACTCCAAATGACACCAAATTCATAGACAAGATCTAAATAGAAAAATGGACCTATTCCATGTCCCAAAACAAAATTCCTAACCCGATAGCGAAAAGTCAACCTACGATCAAATTTAGGAAAACTCCTTAAATTAAAATAACCAACATTTGGCAAAACAAGTCAAATCAAAATAAGAACCTATTGAAGCCATCAAAATACTGTTCTAGAGTCATTTCCCCAAAACTCAAACTTTTGTCAATATTTTCAATTTAGGCTTTTGAACCAAGAACCAAAGGGTCCAAATCAAACTAAAATCGTGGAGCGAAACTAATCAACCCCACAACTCATAAACTACAAATAAACATATGTGAAGCATAAAAAGGAGAAACGACACTCATATACATAAAGCGACCAGTCAGATCGTTGCATTCTTCCCCCTCTTAAAGTAAATGTTCATCCTCGAACGTGCATAGAGACATACCTAAAGTGACAAAAATGTGTGGATAACGACTCCGCATATCATGCTTGGTCTCCGAGGTTACCTTCTCGACCGGATGATACCTCTATTGAACCTTCATTGAAGCAATACTCTTTGACCTCAACTTTTGGACCTGCCTATCCATGATGGCCGCCTAAGGTGAGTTTCCGATTAGTTGGGTGATAATGCAAGTCTATAGGCTAATTCACCAACTCTTTCAAGGATCTCAAAAGGACTAATATACGTAGGGATAAACCTTACCTTCTTCCCAAACCTTATCACACCTTTCATCGGTGAAACCCATAGCAAAACCCTCTATCCCACTATAAATGCTACATCACGAGCCCCCCGATCAGCTTAAATATTCAGTTTAGACTGCGTTTTACAATGATGATCCAGAATCAACTTGACTTTCTTCAAGAAATCCCGAACCAAATTAGTGCCTAACAGCCTAGGCTCACCCCAACTCAAATCAACTAACTAGAGAATGGCATCGTCTCTCATATAAGGCCTCACAAGGAGCTATACTTGATTGGTTGTTATTATTGTAAGTGAACTCTAAAACAAGTAGAAATTGATCCCATGAACCCCAAAATCCATCAAACATACAGCAGAATAGCCTTTAATATCTGAATGGTGCTCTACCATTCTGTCTAGGGGTGAAATGATATACTCATCTCAACCTGCGTGCCTAACCCACGACGTACGACTCTCCAGAAATGCAATGTGAACTGTATGTGTCAATTAGAGCTAATAGACACCAGCACACCATGAAGACGTATGATCTCACAGATATAGATCTAAGCCAACTGCTTTGAAGAATACGTAGTTAGCACATCAATGAAATGTGCCGACTTGGTCAACCTATCCATAATAACCCACACTGAGTCAAATTTATTCAAAGTCCGTGAGATCCCAATAACGAAATCCATGTTAATACGCTCCAACTTCCGATCGGGAATCACAAGTCTCTAAAGTAAACCGTCCAGCCTATTATGTTCAAACATCAACTTCTGACGGTTCAAGCATCGAGTCACATACTCCATTATGTCATGCTTCATTATTCTCCAATAGTGTTGTCTGAAATCCTGTTACATCTTAGCGGCAACTAGATGAATGGAGTACCACAAACTAGGGCCCCCTTAAGGATCAACTCACACTACCCATCCACATTGAGCAAACATATTTGGCCCTACATCCTCAACACCCCATCATTCGTAATGGAAATCTCCTTGGCATCGCCATCTTAAACTGTGTCCTTAAAAACAAACAAATGGGTGTCGTCATACTGAAGAGCTTTGATGCACTCATACAAAGAGGACCGAGAAACCACACAAGCAATAACCTGCCCAGGCTCTGAAATATCCAGCCTCACAAACTGATTGGTCTAGCCGTGAACATCCATGGCCAGTGGCCTTCCTATTGCCAGTAAATATGCAAACTGGCCATGCTCCCCCCTTTCTTACTCAAAGCATCGACTACCATATAAGCCTTTCCGATATGATATAGTATGGTGATATCACAGTCTTTTAACAACTCTAAGCATTTCGTTATTGTGGATTAAGGTCCTGCTGCTTGAACAAATGCTGGATACGTCAATGGTTGGTACAGACCTCATATAGAAACTCCTTACAGATAGTGCCTCCAAATTTTCAATGCGTGAATCGTGGATGCCAACCCTATGTATTGCGTAGGTTCATGAACCTTCAACTTCTGAGATACGTAGGAAATCACCCTAACATCTTGCATCAACATCGTGCCAATCTCGGTACGCGATGTACCAAGATATAGTGTAAGACCACAAAAAAGTAGGCAATACCAACACCGGGTTGTAGTAAATGCAGTCTTGAGCTTCTGAAAGCTCTCCTCACACTCCTTAGAGCATCTAAAAACAACACAATTTTGGGTCAATCTAGTCAAATGTGCAGTAATGGACTAGAAACCCTTTACCAAGTGGCGATAATATCAGGCTAAATCAAGGAAATTCCAAATAAAAGTAGTTGAAGATGGTTTAGGCCAACTTTGAACTACCTCCATTTCTTCGGATAGAACTTGATCCCCCCACTATACACCACGTGACCCAAAATCGACACCGAATCAAGCCAAAACTCACACTTGGAGAATTTTGCATTTAGTTTCTTCTACCTCAAGGTCTTGAACACGATCCTCAAATACTGCTCATGATCCTACCTGCTGCGAGAATACACCATGATGTCTTAATGAATGCGATGATGAATGAATCAATATACGGCTAGAATACACTGTTCATCAGGTGAATAAATGGTTTTAGGGCATTGGTAAGCCCAAATGACGTCACTAGAAACTCGTAGTGACCATAGCGAGTCTTGTAAAAAGTCTTCGAAATATCAAAATCTCGAATCTTCAGCTCTATGATACCCTCACCTCAAATCAATCTTCGAAAATTCTATAGCACTCTGAAGTTGGTCAAAAAAGTCATCAATGTGTGGTTGTGGGTGCCTATTCTTGGAAATAATGTTGTTCAGCTGCCGATAATCAATACACATCCTCATAGTACCATCCTTCTTCTTCACAAACAAAACTAGAGCAACCCAAGGAGAAACACTCGGCCCGATGAAACCCTTATCAAGCAACTCCTAAATAAGTTCTTTTAATTCTTTCAACTATACTGGTTCCATATGGTATGGTGGAACAAAAATGGATTGAGTGTCTGACATTAGGTCAATACCAAAATATATATCCCTACTAGGTGGCATGCTCGATAGATCTGTTAGAAACATATCTCGGAAAGTCTTTCACCACCGAAAGAGACTCAAGGGTAGGAGTATCAGCTCCAGCTCCCCAGGAATACTGAACTTAAGACCGTAAGTGAGCCCCTCGATAAATGTGCAAACTCTCACTCTGACTATAGAAACCAAGGTAGGTACATGTCAGGATAACTCATTAAATCTAATAGCATACTCTGACACCGACATAGTCTCCTGATGCAACTGCTCAAACTCTATATGCCCTGTATCCCGAAGGGTCTGGGGGAACAAACTCTCTCAAACATATCTCCTAAAAATAATCCCAAGTTAGTGGGGCTCATTAGGGGGCCTACTCTCCTCATAATCCTACCACTGCCTATACATTGTTCATGACAGCTGAAATATAGTAAATGTAACTCTACTCACTTCCAAGATACCTATAATTCAGAGAATGCGGTCGATTCTCTAGAAAACCATATGCATCCATGGTAGTTACGCTATTAAAAGTAGGAGGATCATACATCTTTGACCTCCCATGTCTCCTCTTCTCCTCCTCAAATACCTCTGGCTTTATATTAGGATGAACCAGAATAACGTGTTGTTCTAGCATGACACTTGGAACCTGATCAAGCCTAACTTCAGTAAAGTAGTGATAAGGGCATGTCAAGATATCTACTAGGACAAGAAAAACTAAACAAAGTATAATATAATCTAACAACGGAAAAAATGACAAAATGAAATACTACTAAACAGTACAATAATGTAGGAAAACGATGGAATTTTAGGAAATAAAGGCAAAAAAAGTGTAAACACAATTGGACAATAAATGATCAAACACATGATTGGAATAACAAGTGATCATGTACCGTGAAAATACAGGTAAAAACAATAAAGAAATGATAACAACTTTTTCGAATCAACAAGCCTTTTTTAGGCACTACATTATCGCCCTTCTATTCAACAATGGACTCATTAGTAAATTCAAGCCTCATGATTCTAGTCCGACAATTTTGGCAAAGAATGAATAAAGCTAATGCATTCCCGTTATTACATCATAATTGACCATCCCTAATTCAATAAGATCGGTTGTGCTGTCCCTACCCCTTACTGTAACAACACAACCTCTATAAACTTGAGCAGTCATAATACACTCACCCACTAGAGTAGACATTGAAATGGCTCATGAAGATGATCTGGTTCTATCCCAAAATCCATAGCAACAAAAGGGGTAACATAGGACAAGGTGGAACCGAGATCATTAAGTGCATAAATGTCATGAGATTGGACAGTCAGAATACGTGTAATAACATCTGGGGAAGCCTCTATATTTTGGCAACAACTCATAGCGTATAATGGGTTGGGTTCTCCTAACTACACACCACCCCTACCTGCACCGCGCCCTGCAGGTGCTAAGGTACCTCGAGCTAGAGAGAGGGCTGAAGATGCAACAACTTCTGGAGTGGATGACTGTGATGTGCCCCTACCCGTTCCCTAGCAGGATGTATGGCAATGCCTCTGAATGTGACCCTTCATCTTGCATCCATAACATATAACTAACTCTAAGTAGCAAATCCCTGAGTGCATCTTCTTACACTCGGGGCACGGGGACCTCTGCTACCGTTGGGATCTCTCTTTTGACAGACCCTGCTGATAGGATCCTTTATTGCCCTGACTAGTCTTGAAATGACTCCACTGCTGTTGTTGGCTAGGCCCTAATAGTGGTGCATTGGCTGAAGAATGTGCAATAGACTGGGGTCCTGATGATCCTCCCTTGAAAACTGATCTTCCCCCACCGAATGACTCACCCATGTTGCTCGTAGAATGGGTCTTTCTGTTACCCTTTCTCTCCAATATGTTCTTCAATTTACGGTTCTTTATGGCCTGAGCAAATGCTACCATCTTTCCATAATTCATGTCAGAATTCAGCAGTAGTAGAAGCCTTATTAATAGTCAAAGAATTTAGGACCTGAAAAAACCAGCACACCCTGGCCTCTGTTGTGGGCAACATATGAATATCATACTTGGACAGGCGAGCATACTCCTTGTGATACTCCTACACGCCCTTAATACCTTTCTTCAAAATTCAAACTCTGCTGCATGGGCTGCCCTTCTCTTAGCAGGCATGAAATGATATATAAAGGCATCGACAAACTCACTCCACCTCTAAAGGCATATATTTGTCACATGTGGATTGATACCATCACGAAATGAGACTGGCATAAACATTAATAAAGCTCTTCTCATTGTATGCATTATGACGGGAATCAAAATTGATGTGGGTGGTTTTATCTTCAGATATCTTGGGATCCAGGTAAATCAGACAACCACAACACTTCCATTACCATGCTTGATCACAACCCTCTATAAGGCTATAGAAGTCCCTACCATGCCACACACTAACAAGACTGGGAAGAAACTGAAATATATTGATATCACGCGTATTAATTATGCAGTAGATGTTGCTCCCCCAAAGGTTCAGACATAGATTCTCGTTGATGTAGAGCCCTCAGATTGGAGACTCTTGACTCTCCCCAGGCTACTGTTGCATCCAGTTCCACTCCATATGCCACCTCTCATGCCACCATTGCTCAGCCTTCTACTACACTACCAGCTTTCTGACCAGCTTTTGAAGAACTTCCCTACCCTCATCAAGTAGGCCTTGATTCTTATCTAGTCCTTAGTGACGACCCTCCAATAACAACATATATCTTATGGAGATCCCCTAAAACAGCTTGAGGTGCAGGTTCAGAAGAGAGAGTGGGGTGAGGTTGGTGACTTTCCCAAGCTCCATGATGATGTTCACACGACAAAGATTGAGCTCCACAAAATGCAAACTCTGGAGTTCGACTTTCATCTTTCATGCCCAAGGAAGGTGAGTAAGGAGAAGAGATAGCACTGGCTGGATTCTATCTGAACTTCTCCACATTGATGACAGACCCTGCACATCAGACTGTCGGGGCTTCCTAGCCTCCAGCTTCCCCTACACGTGCTGACATTCCTTCTGAGGAGGATTCTGGACACTCTATAGAGTACGAAGGTGTGGAGACATACGAGGGAGATACTGACGAGGAGTCATGGTCTTAGGAGGATGAGGGACCTCAGGAGAAGGGTAAGCAGATTGTTGTCCCTACAGTTGAGGATGAAGAACAAGCAGCAATTTAGAAGGCGATAGCACATTCACTAGCAGACATATTCGCCCCAGCAGATCCATCGACCGCTCAGCCATCATCGGGCAAGGCTCACAAGCCCCAAATCCAGTATCGGGTTAGCCATAGATCCCTCCTCCATCAGTGGAGGTCACTTCTCAGTCTGAGATCTTATCAGTCCCAGCTTCAGCATCATGGGATGACCCACCATCATTCAGCCAGCTTCCGACTCCCATAGCGCTTAATGCGCCTCAGGGAGCCCCTAAGCTCTGTTTTTGTATTCTTATGCATTAGGAAAAAAACATGCTTTTTAGTTGGGGTAGGGATATCCATGTACAAATGTTTTGGGAATTAAACTGTTGTACATGTTTTTTGTGTTATTTAAGTATGAATCTGTTTGTGTTGTGAATCTGTTTCAGCTTGTGCTGTTCTATTTATACTTGTGTTTTGTGGTTTTAGTACATAGGTTACCCTTACATATAAAAAAAAACAAAAACAAGTAGATAGTTGTATGTTCATCTTTAGTAATTAACAATGAATCCCACTTAATGTTCCTTTGCAGGGTTACTTTTCAAGGGTGTAATAGTAGAACCAGGGAAGTAGAGTCAAACATTTTGACTGGTTTGGTGTAATTGTCTTTTTTCAAGCATGCAAGCCGGTAAATAACCTATACATTTCCACTAATATAAAAAATTAATATTATCTGTGTGAACTTGAGGCTCGTTCTTTGACTCTATGCTTACCTAGAATTATGCATATAAACTTGAGGGAAGCTTTGAGTTGCCAAGCGTTGATTTGAGGGAAAAGACTATGTTGGGCCAAACAATTCATGTTCCATTTATGTGAGTATTCGTATAAATAATTCTTGTGTTTACTATTACCATCTAAAACTTGCCCAATTTTTCTTTCGACAATAATGATAATTACATTTGGTTGGAGAAATGATCTTAGGCATTCTTTGTGATTTTAGAAAAACAGTTAACCTTTCAAGCTACCCATTGTATAGAAATTATCACTAGCTACCCAATTTGAGCTTTTAATATTTTCTTTGGCCACCTCGCTACAAACCTTTCCCCTTTTGAAAAATAATTCCCTCTTTTGATCCCGTCCCTCTATGAACATGGAGGATGAGGATAAAAGAGTAACTTAGGGGTATTGTGTCAAGCCGTAAATTGGCAAGGTTGTACTGTGAGTGTGAGAAAGTATACCTTGAGATAGGAAACTATTCAAGCTCTAAAAGCAAAAAAAAAAAAAATATACGTGTTGATATCTAATTTTTTTTGTATATTTTTAAATATGCAAAATACTTTAAAAATAGCTTATATATGCATATATAGGTATATCCCAAGGTTTCATTATTTTTTCTTAATATTTTAAGGATTTTTAAATTAATTTATTGCTCTATTTTATCAAGAGAACCCCAATAAATGTCCCCAAAATTATCATATTTTGGTGATTCATTTATTAGATCCTTATATTTATACTAAAATACAGTTGAGATATTTATTATATATTTTTACAAATTTATTTAGCATTTTTAAGGATAAAGTTGCATAAATGCAATATTAGCCATTTTTAGGTTTAAATTTGTCTCATGTTTATAAAATGAGATATTATATTTTCAAATTGTTAATTATATATTATAAATAATTTTAGGTCTTTCAATTTGTTTTCATAAATTTATTTACTATTATCTATAAATTAAATGAGAAAAAAGGGCAATTTAACTTATAGCCAAATTTGGCTTTCAAATTTAGCCTAAGTCAACCAGACCCCAACCCTATTAAAGAACCCATCAGTCGCAGGCCCAAACCCAAACCATGCCTGACCCATATACCCTATTCAATCTGGACCATTGATCATTTAGATCGATGGTCCCCATTCCTCCTTCCTAAATTAAACCAAACGACCCATCTCCCCCTAACCCCTCCCCCAAACCCCTTCCCTTTTCGCTCAAATGAACTTCACTCACCTTCACCGACAACCTCCATGCTTGAATCCATGGAGGTCTTACCACTTACCAGCCTACTATAGCTCTTATACGCTTGGTCACTAACTTTCAAGGCCTGAACATAAATAATCTTGGCCCAGACCTTGTTTGATTCAAACTTTACGGCCATGTCCGCCCTTTCTCCTGCAATCCATGATTGTTCGATCCTTATCTCGACTCCTCCTACTTAGATCAATGGCTATCCAAGGCTTCCTCTCCATCAGGGTTCCTCTGAAACCCTAGGTTTTGAGGTTCTTTTGATTTCTTTAGATCTATCCTAGATTAGTTTTCCCCAAAACATTTAAACGGTTTCTCGAGATTTCTTTCAAAAAAATATGCTTTCAAAACCTAAATTATTTTTCGATTTAGGGTTTTTGAGCTATTGCGATGTTTCTTTGATTTTCTTTTTCTCTTGTATGTTTCTTCTATTGTGTTTCTTTGTCTATTTCTTCTACTATGTTTCTTCTACTGTGTTTCTTTATATGTTTCTTCTGTTGTGTTCTTACTAGTTCTTGTACTTTGTTTCCTATATGTTTTTCTACTAGGTTCGTATGAGTTCTTCTACTATATTTCGCATGTTGTTCTTTTACTGTGTTTCACATGAGTCCTTCTACTGAAAGAGCATGTTAAAGGTCTCAGTTCCTTTCTGAGACCTCTGAACTTGTTTTGTTAGTATTGTTTTCCTTCATTATTTGTCTTTTTATCTTTGCACTCGATTGATGGCAAGAACCCTAGTTTGGGGAGTCATTCGAGTTTTGAGACCATTGGCTATGTGATTTGTTTGATCTTCAACTATGAACTTGTTTGATTTCAAAAAAAAAAACCTAACCTCTTTGAACCTATTTCGAGTTTTTGAAATCTAGTACTTGATTAGGCTTCAAAAGCTTTGTTGCGACCTTTGTTTCTTCACATGGTTCTGATTCCCTCCTAAATGTTTCTAAGGTCCTTTTACTAGATTCTTTGGATGTCATTTGATACGATCTCTCTTCTACATTGTTGATTTACTGAGACTGACGTATGTGACTGCCATATTCATATAGTCTACTACTTACTGATTTTTCAATAGCATGACGTTTTTTTCTTTATCCAAAATTTAGCCTAGCATACTTGTGTTCTACTTATATGTGTTGAATTGCCCTCTAAAGTGGCTTTGAATTTTTGATTAATTTCAGGCTTCCATCGTAAAAGCCTGATTTATTTCTTTTCTTGTTTGTTGATTTCCCTGTTACTTGGTTTGAGTCGAAAAATTTCTTTAGCTTTTCTGACTTGGTTCATTCATGAACCAGTAATTACAAATCTCTGACTCCTTGCTTTCTATGTAGTAATTGATTTTTTACCTTATTTATGTAACCGTTAATTTCGAAATTCTTCCCTTAAGTAAATTCCTATGCATCTACCCTTGATTGACTACTTTTCACAAGATGTTTGCTTTACCCCTTTCCTTCAATAAATTGATTCATTACCCTTTAAGTTTGAACTCTGTAATAAAAAGAAGGTCTTGTACTACTTGATTTTAATTTATACCCAGTTCCATAACTATTTTCTTACCTTCTTTTCGCCTGTTTTCAAAACATAAATACCTAAATCTCCCATTAACAAAACATACAAATACTCTTAGTTTTCTACACACCAACACTCATAGTCTTTCTGAACTTATACTCATACTCAAAAGAATTTTCTCTTGTTACTTGTATTGCGGCTTGTTTACAAGTCTTATTGTCTGCTTTTCTCTATTTGCTTCTTTGAAACTGGTATGTCTTGATTCAAGGTTTTCAGCACCACAACAATGTGTTTATTTACTACCTTTGTATGCATGCTTTTTGCTGCTTCTGCATAGTTCAACACTTACTCTAGCATGCTGAAGTTTCTTTCTTCCTATTCTACTATGAATCCAAAACCATATCCCTTATGCATTTATGCTATGGTTTGATGCATGGCAATATTGCAAATTATTGTCCATGAATCAAACTTGATTCCTTAGGATGCTAACCTCTAATAGTATGTGTTCTGGAAGGCTTATAGATATACTAGCGCTCTCCATTGTTGGGCATGCATAAAGTTTGCCCTTGCCTAAGAAATAGGCTATTGACAATCCCCTTAGTCCCCTAAACCCCTTATGCATGCTTATTTGTAGTTGTTTCCCTCTCCTTTCCCTTTAGCATTTTGTTTTTCACTTGCACACTTTCTTAATCTTTATGTTCTGCCCCCCTCTTGTGAGCCTTGTCTTAGGACCCTTTGAGCTCCCTCTAAACTTGGACACTTGAGGGCTTGCCCTTCCACACTGTACTGGTCCTTGTTTTAATAGTATATTTGGGTGTGAGTAATGCCAAGAGTCCCATTGCGACTCTTGGGGAACTTTGATACACTCAAATAGGAGACAATCTTTAGATCATGATCCCCTGGAGTTGGTTTACCTCATAGTTTAGATATGAAGTCTGAATCAGGCTCTCCTTGGTTGTTCTTTTGTTTATATTTTCCTTCTGATGTACTTTACTTTATTCTGGGTTGTAATAATTTATAATAAAACTCTTGGGGTTGGTTAGCGAAAAGGGGTGTAATTATATATGCAAAAAGTATAGATATCATGCCAATAGATATATTGAATTCTGCACAATCAAATACATATAGAAAACATGCCTATAGGTATTTTTTTTAAAACTCTGCATGCATATAGAAATCATGTCAATAAGTCCTTCTGAATTATGTACATCAATTTCCATATAGAAATCATGAGCACAGGACTACTATATTCATATGGAAATCATGCCCACAAGATTGTCCAAATCTGCACATCCAATTACACCTAGAAACCATACACATAGGTCTTAACATAGTTCGGCATCTAGATATCATGTTCACAGGAATTATGCAAATTATGCATCAAGATATCATGTGTCACACCCTACATCGAGGGACATTACCGGTGCTCGACCAGGTAGCCCCAATCAAGCTGACCCAAGTGTCGTTCATATCCCACGTGCTACCCCGTATTTTCATTACTCATTAATCAAGTGAAATAGCCATTTACAATTTGAACATATTCTTACGCGATATACATAACATACATGGTTACTTGCATGGATTACAACTTATACCGCGCAACATACAAAATATATATGTGCATAAGTTCACAATCCACATTTCCTATCTACGGAGCCTCTGAGGATACAAAAGGGTTATATGATACTTGCCGGGAACAAGCCTCTGGCTATACCTTACACAAATATCAAAATAAGACTCCGGAAGAGAAGTGGCATGAGCCACGCTGTGTCTAGAGAGCAAAGAGCCTCACCAATTCAGCTGAAAGGAAGTGAATGAGTGCTATTGTCGGTGGACTGGAGTACCTGCTATAGAACCACCTACAATCATAACACGAATGTAGCGCCCCCAGCAAAATGGACGTTAATATATTTGACTTATACTGGTATGTATGAACAAACTTGACCCCAAGAAAAATTAATCAATGCGCACATAACAAATAGTAATAGAATAACCGATCAAATGCAAAAGAAAGGAACAACCAAAATCAAACAAGTTTCATAATCGTTCCTTTTCCCCTTTCGACAATATTCCATCACATCAATGATTTTCATATCTTTCACATATTTTCATTTGAATAGTGATTTCGATCATTTTTTCACCCTTATTACCTCTGTCACCCTTATTACCTCGGCTAACCTTATCATCACAACCTACACCTTATAACTTCGCATTGCGGCATGCAACCCGATGTCATACCACTTTTTAAACATATAACCTACGAAGGGCGTATACAAGGGAGTTTTTCCAATTAAAGGACAATCGAAGCGAGATTTATTTATATAAAGATTTCAGAGTCTCCTCTTGGGATAATTAATGATGTCCCAAGTCACCGGTTTAAAATGCCGCATCGAGGATGGTTTGACTCTGTTATACAGTCTGCGAGGTAGAAATCCAGGTAAGGAATTCTGTTAACCCGGGAGAAGGTGTTAGGCATTTCCTAGTTCCGTGGTTCTAGCACGGTTGCTCAACTGTTACATTTGGCTTAAGTATCTTATTTTAAAACATTTGTAACTATGTGTCAATTTTGTTTTTAGCCTCTTTTATTTAACTTTTAAAGAATATTGCAACGTCGTTTAAAACATGTCTCGAACCACGTCACATAAATGCACCCGTAGTATTGGCATATTTCAACATCATTGGGATTTGGATTTGGATCACATAAATGCGCACTCGTAGTTAGGAAGGTAGATTATTTAACTAGCATGCCTCAGGTAATTGCGTGTTTTTCCAAATTTGCAAAGGCCACAAAAAGTTCGCTAAGTTGCATACCTCGGGTTCTAAGGATTTAAAAGAAATAATTAAGCAAGGGCCATGCGTTTTGAGATTTTATTTGGCATAGCACACCTCAAATCTTTTCTATGTAAATTGTACTCAACTAAAGAACGGCACAAACCAACATCTACTTTCAATTTCTCTAAAAGTCAGCATGTGGCTTGCACATACTCATATTTTAGTTGAATTGAACAAAAACAAAGCAAATAAAATTAACAATGATTACCCTAAACTATAATTATTTTATTTGAGATCTATGCCAGCAAACAACTCAACATTCTTAGAGATCCATAAGTCTAAATTTTTAACAAAAATATAATGAACACACCAAGATAGTAGACCAATGAACTGAAACATGAAAGCATAACAAACAAAATTTAAATAACAAGAACTCACTCACAGATATTGGACAAACCAGGAAAGAGACAAACGAAATGAGCATTCTATAAATATAACATTCTCAAAACAAAACAATTTCAAATTTGAACCTGTTTAACACCCGAAAGTTTGATCAATGAAGACTAACGAACTACGAACCGGACACACTCGAACAGTAACCTCGGCTCAATCCAAATTGTAAACTCAGTCGGACATGAACGACGGTCGAGACTCCGACCTCAACAGCCTCCCCTCTTTGTTCCTTTTTGTTTCCCCTGTCTCTATTTTTGTGTATGTTATTTAGTAATAAAAAAGAAGAAGATGAAGCTTTGGAGGGTCGTTTGGTTTTTATTTGCTGCAGCGTGAGAGTTTTTCCCATGGGAGAGGTCTATGTTGTGATGGAACCGGTGCTGCTTCAACTCCTAATCTTAGGCGTTGCCTTCAGCTTTTATTTTTCCAGGCATTATATTTTTTGTTGTATGTGTGTGTATGGTCGTCGGATTCCAGCATGGTGAGGAAGCGATGGCTTCTGTAGTTTTTTTGGCGAGTTTGGTGGTCGTTTATGGCTGCTCCTCTCTTGTGAGAAGATGGGGATGAGGACGATGATAAATACACGGGAGGGGATCCTATTTTGGGCGCAGCTCCCCTCTCAGCTTTTCCAAGCATTCTCTTGTATATCTAGGTTTTACTTTTTTAATAAGGATAAGGGTAAGGACATGGGCTTGAGTTGTGTGGGTTTGGGTAGAAAAATTATGGTATGGGTTAGTTTTGGGTTTTTTTAAAAATGGCCCAATTTTTACATATACATCCCATATAACAAACCTTATAACCACTCATGTTTAAGGTTAGTATTAATTACATTTAAGTATACCATGTTTCAATTTATGTACCAAAATTTACTTTAAGATTTAATTATCAATGATTTATTAGGGGCTTGATTTGTGGAACAAAATATTTCCATATCTTCTTTCCCCAATTATATACTTATTAATTATAAATGATTATCTCTTAATTATAGACAGTTAAATAGATAATAATTGATACCTATTTAAGGCTCAAATCTCGAAAATAGTAACTAAGCAATCAAAGTCACAAATATATTAAGAGTTCAATTTATAGGCAGTAGGCACAATCAACGCAAACGTACATATTAAGAGTTCAAATCTTGTCTTCATACCTAAACTTCATATCTATTCGATTTGTCTTTAGATATGAAGTTTAGATATGAATGCTCAAATCTTGTCTTCTTCAAAGGAATTCAACCATGGATTTCAATTGTTTAGGTATAAAGTTTTAATTTAACAATTTTTTTTCATGTCGAAAAGTTTCTGTTTGAATTAAAATTGCTAATTCATAAAATTTGCATGAGGGTGTGTTTGATTCTCCATCACTGAAAACTATTATAAAGTTTCAAAACTTTGAATTCGATTTTGAGTTTTGAAAAATATTATTTACGAAAAAGGACCAATTTGACTAGTTTGCTATCGAACTAGTGATAATATATACTTTGAGCATCTACTATCTTCTGCTCTCATCTCATGTGAATTCTTATGATTGCGCAGGGTCCTCTATAATCATCGTTTCCCATTGAAAACAAGAATATTCCAGTGAGCATGAGAGCATTAAAAGATCATTTCAATCGAACAAAGAGTCTCTTTTGTGAAGCGAATCTCAGATTTCCATTTTGCTGCTGCTGGCCAAATTTTTGGACATCAATGCAGATGTTCCAGCGTTTAATTACAATGCAGATGTTCCAGCGTTTAATTACAAAAAAAGTAGTAGCTGTTGAACTTGTTTGCAGTGAGTTTTTAAAATGTAGTCAAATGTAATCAATTGTAGTTAAATGTAGTTAAGGTTATATGAAGTGTTTCCGTGAATTTTTAAAATGTAGTCAAATGTAGGTAAATGTAGTTAAGGTTATATGCAGTGTTTCCAGTGAGTATTTATAATGTAGTCAAATGTAATTAAATGTAGTTAAGGTTATATGAAGTGTTTCCAGTGAATTTTTTTCTTTCGTATTTATATGTTATTGTAATAAATTTCTCCAGAGGCAGTTGGAATTTTAATGTAAGGGAAGAATCTTAAAAATGGTGACTTCTCTACTTTAATGACATCATGTAGTGCAGGCACAACCATTCCTGCTAAATTTCTTTTTTCACTTCATTCACCTTGTCATCTTAGCTATTGTGAATTCTGTTTAAACCACCAAAAAGGAATTAATAGTCATTAACTCCCTCACATCCAATAGAAAATTCAGAAGAAATGTGATTGGTGGATGCCCACCAGTAGTGTATCCTTCTGAATCTACAAACTACTACAGGTCCATAATATGTCCTCTGTTACACTTCTTTGAAATTTTCTCTTAAAGAATCCACAACAACAATATTCCATGAACATACATAACAACATTAACTTGAGACTCAATATAATCACGAAAGTAAAAAATTCACTGGAAACACTTCATATAACCTTAACTACATTTAACTACATTTGACTACATTTGACTACATTATAAAAACTCACTGGAAACACTGCATATAACCTTAACTACATTTACCTACATTTGACTACATTTTAAAAATTCACTGGAAACACTTCATATAACCTTAACTGCATTTAACTACAATTGACTACATTTGACTACATTTTAAAAACTCACTGCAAACAAGTTCAACAGCTACTACTTTTTTTTGTAATTAAACGCCGGAACATCTGTATTGTAACTAAACGCTGGAACATCTGCATTGATGTCCAAAAATTTGGCCAGCAGCAGCAGTAAATGGAAATCTGAGATTCGCTTCACAAAAGAGAGACTCTTTGTTCGATTGAAATGATCTTTTAATGCTCTCATGCTCATTCCTGTTTTCAATGGGAAATGATGATGATAGAGGACCCTGCGCAATCATAAGAATTCACATGAGACAAGAGCATAAGAGAGTAGATGCTCAAAGTATATATTATCACTAGTTCGATAGCAAACTAGTCAAATTGGTCCTTTTTCGTAAATAATATTTTTCAAAACTCAAAATCGAATTCAAAGTTTCGAAACTTTATAATAGTTTTCAGTGATGGAGAATCAAACACCCTCATGCAAATTTTATGAATTAGCAATTTTAATTCAAACAGTAACTTTTCGACATGAAAAAAATTATTAAATTAAAACTTCATACCTAAACAATTGAAATCCATTGTTGAATTCCTTTGAAGAAGACAAGATTTGAGCCTTCATATCTAAACTTCATATCTAAAGACAAATCGAATAGATATGAAGTTTAGGTATGAAGACAAGATTTGAACTCTTAATCTGTACGTTTGCGTTGATTGTGCCTATTGCCTATAAATTGAACTCTTAATATATTTGTGACTTTGATTGCTTAGTTACTATTTTCGAGATTTGAGCCTTAAATAGGTATCAATTATTACCTATTTAAATGTCTATAATTAAGGGATAATCATTTATAATTAATAAGTATATAATTGGTAACATAGATTTGAGCCTTAATAAAGGCGTTATTTTAGGAGGCAACATCTGGAAAGATTCCGTTTGGTACATATTGTGTAACAAAAACATGGGATATGAGGGTAATAAACAAATAATGCACAATAATGGTAGTAAAGTTTGTTATATGGGATGTATAGGTAAAAATCCCTTGCTTAATTGCAATTAAATCCTTATTTTCTTTTCTTTTCTTCTTTTTTAATTAAAATCATAGAAATTAAAAATTATGAATTAATCTATTTTTTAGACATTAAAATTCTTTATTTATTTTTTAACATTAAAACTACTACTTAACTTAAAACCAAAGAAAAAAATGCTAATTTTAAGACTAAAAGATAAATATGTGAAAATGACAATTTTTAGGATTTTTCTATGATTTAAAAATATTATAAATACATGAATGCAAATAAACAAAGAAAAATTCCTTAAATTTTTGGTCTATTTTTTAGGAGTTATTCCCACGTAGGAAAAAAGTCACATGCTCATAGCTACCCCTCTTTGCTCGGAAACCCGAATGGTTTTCGTGCAAAGATAAAGTTAAAAGAAAGATACTATATATGATTTCAAACTGGGAACTCTTATAAGTGTGTCTCCTATGAAAGAACTATTAATTTAGGAAATGTGTCTCCTATGGGTAAAACTTCAATTACTCAAACTAGAAAGTGCGTCTCCTATGAATGAACTCTTAATTTAGGAAGTGCGTCTCCTATGAATAAAACTTTAATTACTCAAACTAGGAAGTGCGTCTCCTATGAATGAATTTAAATGACCAAAGCTAGAAAGTGCGTCTCCTATAAGTAAAACTTCAATGATTCAGACTAGGAAGCGTGTATCCTATGAATAAACTCTTAATTTAGGAAGTGCGTCTCCTATGGATGCAACTTCAATTACCCTAACTAGGAAGTGCTTCTCCTATGAATGAATTTAAATGACCAAAGCTAGGAAGTGCATCTCATATAAGTAAAATTTCAATGATTAAGACTAGGAAGTGTGTCGCCAAAGCAGTCACACATCCTTTTTAACATCTACAACCCGGCCAAGGGCGTAGAAAGGGAGTTTTTCCAATTTACGGACAATCAAAACGGGGTTTATTTATTTAGAGATTTCAGAGTCACCACTTGGAATAATTTATGGTGTCACAAGTCACCGATTTAAATCCCGAATCGAGGAAGGTTTGACTCTGCTTAACAGTCAGCGAGCTAAAAATCTGGGTAAGGAATTTTGTATACTGGGGAGAAGGTGTTAGGCACTCCCAAGTTTCGTGGTTCTAGCACGGTCGTTCAACTGTTATATTTGGCTTAATTATCTGATTTAAATATATTATTGTGCCTTTGGTGAAATTTTCACCGCTTTTATTTGTCATTTTAAAAGAAGATTACAACGTTATCAAAACACGTCTCAAACCACGTTACATAAATGCAACCGTGGCTTTTGAAATATTTTAACATCGTTGGGATTTGGATTTGGGCAACATAAATGTGCACCTGAGTTTAAGAAGGTAAGATTATTAAATAACGTGCCTAAAAGTAACTAACTCGTTGTAAATTGTGCGAGGGCCACAGAAATTTGCTAAGTGGTGCACCTCGAATTCTAAGTTACGATAAACTAGTTTAAACGCTGAATGTGTCTAGAGTTCCATTGAAATTAAAATGCTTTACCAAGTCTCACTCGCTTAAGCAAAAGGCTTATGGCCGGAAATCGATTGGATATATTTATGAAGGGAGTTCTGGACTGGGCCACAAAATGAGCCCAAATTTGGAGGCCTACAACTGAAGCCCCAATCAACCTCCCGGCACTTGTTGAACAAGCGAATAGGATCAAAGTATATAACTACGAGATCATCGTAAGCACAAGTAACACTTGGATATATTTTTGACTGTCCATATGATGCTTAGTGATACTGGATCTCGTCAACGAGTAAAATCATGGCCCTAATGATTAAAGACAAAGAGCAGAACCTCAAAATTGCAACTGTTTTGAACTCTTATTAACATGGCTAATTATACCACTTCAAGTGATTTACCAATGACCACTATTGAATAGCCCACAAACGACCAAATACCAATAACACCACTACTGTAACACCATAACTTTCAATAAACCTCAAATAAATTTGACATTGCACATGTCCATTGATTTTACACCAATAGGTGCCATTTTAAGGTCTGTCCAAATTAAACATAAACAACACATAACATGATGTGGATAGATTAAGTGCCAATGCACCAGAACACTAATCCCATGTATAGATAAAATCATTCAAAACACCTATGAAACTGTTAAGTTACACTGAAGGTTGATTACAATTCCTAAATCTCAAACTATAAGAACACTAAGCTGATACACTTGAGAGATCTTTCCTTGTAGCATGTCTAACAGTCCATTAACTAGTGCTCCTTTGTTATTACAATGCCAATATTCTGAGTCCCAAGACTTATGCTATTTAAACAATCAGCCTTAAACCACCAAACTTGAATAAACAAACAAAGAACACAAAAATGTTGCAGAGCTGGCAAATTTAAAGGCACAAAATGGCAGAAGCCAACAACACATACAACAATGACCTAGTGTTTTCTTCAAATCTCAACTAGGATTCTCAGATCTTTACATGGATTCAATCTAGTTCTAACTTGTAATACATTACTTGATAGCAATGGTTTGAACGAAAATACCCGGGGATGAAAAGGCAAAGGGAATAGGTCAGGAATCAGTAGTATCAAAGGCAGAAATCAGCACCAACAAACAAAACAGCCCAGATTCAACCAAAATCAATAATGAATTCAATCCACTGACAAAAATCAGAGCGACAGCCAAGAGGAATGTTGTTCAAAAATAAAAAAAAAATACTTCAATATTTTTGGAAAAACATTCAATGGAACAGTGTTTTTCACTAGAGGTTCTTAGATATATTTTAAGAATTTTACTGCTCACAGGACTTTGGAATTGTGATCCTCTAAAATCTTTTTCCTGTGAAATCTTTTTTTTACATTTTTTTTAACATTCCCTAGTCTGCCTTCTAAGGCAAGAGAGCTTGCCTTTATAGGCAAGCAAACTAGGGCACCTTTGTATTTTATTTTTTATTTTAGTCCTTCAGTTTTTGACTTGTAGAGCAAGTCTACATCAAAATTAAGAAGGACCCCTACTAGAAGCTTCTGTTACCGTTACCAATAGATTCCCTGGGTGTATTGTCCTATAATACCCTTAAGTTCCCTACTAATTACTTTCTACCCTTTGACATATTATACTCTGAAATTTCAAATGAATTCAAGCAAACAAAATTTCAAATATGACAATTCTTATCAATCAATGCCAAAAATCAAAATTGCCCATGATTTATACACACATTTGTATGATTACCTAAATCGAGTGATAGAATACTGGACCTTCAAGGGTTACAGATAACAGTCATGCAACAAAATGTTAATGTAAATCAAGACTGATTAAACAAAGGAGATTCAATTAACCCTAAGTTAATTATTCAACCTAAGATGGACACTACTTTGCTAAATTTGAATTAAACCTAATTTAAGAGCATGATACTGATTAATTAGAATAAGCCTACTTAACTTAATTAGACTCCGAAGCCAAATAAAACTTATACCTTAATCACTTAAACTCGAACTAAACAAGTTGACAAAAAGGAGATGAGGCAGATGAAATAAACCTATAAAAGAATACTAATCCAAACACTTAGCTAAAAAATTTTGTACTGAACCCTGGGCATCTTCATGCATCAGCGAGGGCATCTAAGTCAGGGCTTTGACATAATATTCGACCAGTTCTAGGGTTGTTTGAAAGGAACATGACACGGATTTGGGATGAGGGAGAGTCAGAGGTCATTTGGTGTTAATTTGAGACCGTTTGGCGTTGGCGCCGCCGTACGCGGTAGAGCAGCAGACATTTCAATTGAAGATTCGAGGCGATTGGCTATAATTTGAGGGTCGGTAGTGACATATCTGGAAAGAGGACGACGAGGAGAGTATGTGTTGTTATTTTTGGAGTGTTTGGACGATCACTACCGGTGGAGGCGATCTCCGGCCGGCGGCATTAGGGTTTATGGAGGGAAGTTAGAGAGACAAGGTACGAGGTCATCTGGGGGATGGGGGGGTGTTTTGGGACATATTTATACCAGATGAACCTCAGCTTCTCAACCGTCCGATATAAAAAAATAAATGGCCCCGATTGAGTTGCTTCAAACGGTGTCGTTTTGTATTGGGGAGGGGGGTTGGCACGGGTTTGGGTATGGACTGGGCCGGTTCTAGGGATGTTTTATGGGCTGGATTGATTTAAAAAATGCCCTAATTTATTTTTAATAATTTTCTTTTTATTTTTATTTTCCAGATTTTCTCTTCTTCTTTTTTTCAAAATTAATAAAAACCAATATTGAGTTATAAATCCATAATTAACCTACAAAATCCTAATTAATCCTATAATAATTATTATCAAAAACTGCTAAAACGATTAAGAAAAAAATTACTTAAAAATCAAACTTAAATTTAAAAGTGCAAATTAAGATATATTTTTTATTTTTGTTTTTTTATAAAATGACTAAATTACTGAATAATTCTAAAAATGTGAAATCAACTCCTAAATTCACATGCAACATATTTTTGTATTTTTTATGAATGTGTGTTTAATTAAAATATCCGCAAAATGCAAACAATTAGCAGAAATGTCACGAAAATTCTTAAAAATGCAAACAAATAACAGACATGATTTTGTTTGACTTTATAGGAGTAATTCATGCAAGGCAAAAATCACATGCTCATACCCGATTCCACCGAACAAATCACATTTCACACAACAACAATAACAACAAATTCACAGATAGTTTCATAAAAAAACAATACAATTTCCATCATGTACAACGGTCCGGATACAATTCAAGTCACATTGATAATTTCCTATGACAAGCCACACATGTTATTATCACAGTTGTTTCAATTATGACTTATTTCCATTATTGGTTACACGAATCTTACCACATAATAACTTTTACACACACTTGGTTTGTTTTAATTTACTTACCATCATATCGGGAAACTTAACCAACAGCGTTCACGACATATCAATCACAAGAATTCACAAAATAGTCACATAAGTGACATATACCAACCACTCGTACACCAAACAAGGTGACCTTACAAAGGTTAAAGTTAGCCACACATAACTAGAGTCAAATTTCCCTTTTTGCTTCTACTTTCAGTTCACCAACCAGCCTAGTACCGTCAATCTAGTTCACAAGTCAACACATACAACATAGAATTGAAGTTCACAATTACTACCCAAACATATTTAGGTTATCAACCCCTCTTTTTGCAAATCATTACTCCTACCCAATTCTTTTTACTAGATTTTAGGTTTTATACAACATGCATGTGTATTTCAACTTGCGTTTTCAAGAATCAATGCATACGAATCCCCATTTTTATTTAAATCCAAAAACCAATGAGAAACGGTTGGGGATTTTACCTTCAAGAACGGAGATAAAGGCAATTACTTAAAATTTATCGGCCCGTGTGACTTTAAAGAATCAAATCGATAAATGTAAAACTTTCTCCCTCACGAATTCTCTCTTTCTCTCTCTAGTTTGTTCAGAAAATATGTTGAAATGAGGGGTTTGGGTGTTTTATCGAAGAAGGGCTCGAGTTTAAAATTAAAAAAATTAGAGCCCGAGTCAGACGTACAATCGCGCTTTGCGATCACAGAGTGGAAATGTGGCCCGCCGAATGGACCGCAAAAGTGTTCCAAAAATCTAAAATCTCTGTTTGGGTTTGCGACAGAAATGCGATACACATACCTGATCAACGGTAGCATAATGCACTGCAAATATGCCTCTTTGAAAAATCCTAGGATAAATATGCGATGACTATGTGGTCCACATATCAGTTATGCGGTCGCATAATGGACCGCATTTTGACCTCAATATTAACGGAACCATTGACTCATTCTACAACAGAAATGTAGTCTGTAAACTCGAATTGCAACCTCATTCTGGGCCGCATAATAGCATTTTCATAGAAAACTTTGATTCTTTATTTTTAAAAGCTAGATCAGTACAATCTTACACATTCCTAACACATATTCGAAACTTGGCACTAAGAGTTACTAGGTTATAAGTACAAATTTTTACAGGGCCTTACATCATGTTATAGGTCTTAGGCAAATTCTGCATCAAGATATCATGTTTATAGGTTTGAAACAAGCCTTCTGCATTTTTATACCATGTCCACAAGGTTCAAAATCAACAACGCGTAGCAAACATGCCAATAGGAACTCCTAATCGAACCTGAGCCGCTTTATTCACATATAGAGCTAAAATCAATAATAACAGGAATTGTCAGTGGCAGAAATTGTAACCAATTCATTAAAACATACCTCTTTTTTAACAATCTGATTACCCTTACATAACGAGTCTATATTACATGTTTCAGACCTTGCTATTTCCTTGCTTTTCTGAATCCAGTAGATTCCATGACTATAAAATCATTTTCCAGCACTTAGGTAAGCCTTAGGGTAATGTTACAAATGGAATCTATTCCATAAACTACAACCAGCAGGTATGCCTCATTTGGGCGTCATATCTGAATTATGTAACTAATCAGTCTGCGTTAACCTTTAGGATATTTCATGTTTAGTAATTAATTAGACCCTAAACAGTATGTGTAAGTTATGCTAATTATGTTCTTCTTCGTTTAAAGGGGGTGTATCTAAGCCATTGCTTGTTATGTGCTTTCCCAACTCTCACTATGTGTTTTGTATGTCGCCCTAGAGTTTTTACCTTTGAAATTACAAAATAAGCCTAATATCTCTCCCCTTTAGGATTAGTACTCCTAAATACCTCTGGGAATCAGAGGATTGAGATGTGTAAAGGGGTGGCAAGGGGTAGATATGGATATGATGACCACGCGATAATGTCACGTGTAGCCCCTCATTAAGGAGTCATTATCGGGCATTGTCTGGGGTGATCCATATTGTTAATAAACCTATGACCCCATTTTCCCTTATTTCTTTAGTTCTTTAAAAATTCCAAACTTTTTATTTTAAGAAAAATCAAGTTTCTTTTAGCTCTTTTGATCTTTGTTTATTCACCATTATGTGAAAATCCCCTCTTATTTGAAGCTTTATTTGCCTACATGTTATTTGCACCTAAATTCACAATAATATTCTGGCCAGGAATGACGCTAGTAGATTCGCAGGGGTGCCTAACACCTCCCCCTTATAATAATTTCAAGCCCTTACCCAATCTCTGGTTACTCAAATAAATCCTTTTGGTGTCCTTATACATCCTAATCATTAGGTGGTGACTCTTCAAATCAAACGCACTTCCCAAAAGAAATGAGTTGTCCTTCCAAATATCAGGAACCCGCTTTCACCAGAAAAAGGGGGCGCGATAGCGTGGCGACTCCGCTGGGGATTTTAGGCTTTTAGAATTTCATACTTTTATTGTGAATGTATGCTTCTTCATGCGTAATTATTTTCTTATTTCTTTTAAGCATTCAATTTTCATTTAGATTGCGAATCAGACTCGTCTTTTTTTATTTTCTTTACTGCTTTCCTTTGCTACTGCTTTACGTTATGAAAATATTGTATTTACTGCTTTCTTAACATGCAAATACATTACTACATGCATTTAACTGTTGCATAATCATGCTCAACATCATATTCCACTCATTCCAAATAAAGTCCTACAACAACGCTTATAATATGTGGTTGTACTCTTCCGTTATTATCACCCCCTAAATCTCGAAAAGACATATTTGCGGTAAAACCAGTCGATCAACGGTGTAGTCAAAGGTTCCGTGCCTTCCCTTTTGGGTTGTCCGCTCAAAGGTCCCAGTATAAACCCTATAGAAACCCTACTCTATTCAAACTGTGCATGCATCATAGTGAAACCTAGCCGGATCACTTGTGTTGTCCACATATTGATCCTTTAAGATAGCCTTGTCCAAGGTCCATTGGGTTTCCCTAAACCCAAACGGACATCACCATGTTTTGTGCATTTATTCGGAGAACAAAATTCTTTAAATAGTCGAATCTGGTGGGGGTAGGGTCTAACCCTTTTGTTTTCTAGAAAATCAGGCACGAGGTCCTCAGTTTCGATACGATTAGACCCCCGCTCTTGCTAGACTAGTGGAGAAGTCTTCCATCAAATGACAAAATAAATGAGAGGAAAGAGAGGGCCACCAAAGCTAGCAAAAAGTTGGAATATCTAGAATACAGTCTGCTGGAATTGGAAGGAAAAGTAAGGAAAAGAATCACTGACTGCAAGAATGCTAACGAAGGGGAACACCTGGCGAAGGCATTTTTACTGATGAACCTACAGCAACGGGAGGATTTGATCAACGAGAAAATTCAACCTGAGGAAGGTCCTATTGGGATCAAGTAGATAGGAATTTACTTTTTTTTCGTTTTATGAATGTAATAAGGCTGATGGCCATTAGTGATTTTAAATTCTTTTTTAGTTAATGTCAATTGGGATTCATCTATTTTTTTTAATAAAATAAAGCATTTAGCATTCCAAGTTCTCTAAATCGACTTGTTACTAGGCCTACCTCGGGCATAAAGAGGTTCCCAAATTAGGACACATTTTACATTTCTGCACTGTATGTTTAAATATTGCAATATTTTTGTATGATCCTCAATGACTTGTTACCTTTTTGTTTATCTCCCTCCCTAAAGGTTAGCTCGTGAACTCTGGCAACATCATCCTATTTCCTAAGATCCAGGGGCCCTCCACCTAATCCTCATCCCAATCCTATCAGACATATGAACAATGGGAAGATGGAAGAATTGAACAACGCCAGAATGGAGAACTCAACTGAGCGGGTAGAGGTCACTCATGGTCATGTTACTCTAGTTCCCAAGGAAAATGCTTTCCAACTGGAACAAAAGCTGCTTAAATATCAAGAAGAATTGGACCAAGTTTGGTATCTGGAAAAATCTTTCATTTTCCCTCCCCACTCCAGAGGTTAATTTCCCAAGTGCTCAGAATCCTATACCTCCACAAAATATCCTAATGCAACAAAACCATTCCATTCCTCATCACCACTGCAACACCTTCCATACCTCAGATAACACCCTACTGCTCATCCCGGTACTCTGGAACTCCACAAATGACCATTGCCACACCCAAAATAATACCTCCATCTATATGGAGACTGTGCCGCACTCCACCTAACCCATCTCAAGCACACTCGAATCCGATGATAAGGACTTGGTAATAAAAAATTTGGCTGATGAACTAAAAAAGTTGACTTGGAGAATTCAAGGCGTTGAAGGTAGTAAGGGAATTGGGGGGCTAAACAACGAAGACCTTTGCATACACCCCGATGTCGAACTGCCCAATGGGCACAAACCTCCTAAGTTCAAAATGTTTGATGGTACAGGAGATTCAAGGATCCATTTGAGAACGTATTGTGAAAATTTGATTGGAGTAGGAAAATACAAGAAAATGCGCATGAAGCTTTTAATGAGGAGATTGAAGGGAGATGTTTTATCTTGGTACATTAGCCAAGATACAAAGAAGTGGTCAAACGGGGTTAGCATGTCGTCTAATTTTATGGACAGACTCAGGGTCAACACAGAGAATGCGCCAGATGTGTTTTATATTCAAAATCTAAAGAAGAAGTCCACAGAAACCTTCCGCGAGTATGCTACTTGTTGGAGCCGAAGCTGCTAAGGTTAGGCCCGCCTTAGAAGAAGAACAAGTGAACAAATTCTTCGTCTGGGCCCAAGACCCACAGTTTTATGAGAGGTTGATGATGATCGAGGGCCACAAATTTTCTGACATTATCAAGCTTGGAGAAAGGATCGAAGAGGGCATCAAAAGCATTATGGTTCCGAATTTTGAGGCCTTGCAAGCTACAAACAAGGCCTTACATTGAGGTGGTGAGTACAAGAAAAGGGACGTAGGAGCCGTAATAGTGGCATAGAGATTTAAATATCCCGTCAAATGACAAACATACCAATGCCTTTACTCACATATCAGCCTACCCCAAACTACCAAGCAACTTTGCTCTCTTACCAAACTCCAGCATTCACCTATCAATCATCTCGCACATATCATCCCACTTCACCCAAATATTCCCAACTAGCACATATTTAACAAGTCTACAACACTCAACCATCCCACTACCAATACATTTCTCCACGCCAAAACTTTCCTAGACCCCAACCAAACTTTGACCGAAGTCCCCCAAAATAGAATACGGCTATTGCTGAACCTATCGACCAGTTGTACGAAAAACACAAAACTACTGGTTACGTCACCCCTATCCCTACTACTCTAGAGAACCCTTCTCAATGGGTTATTACAAA
This sequence comes from Nicotiana benthamiana, assembly GCA_034376525.1. Lineage (NCBI taxonomy): Eukaryota > Viridiplantae > Streptophyta > Magnoliopsida > Solanales > Solanaceae > Nicotiana > Nicotiana benthamiana. The sequence continues at coordinate 88,244,235 of CM067337.1, read as the reverse complement.
TATGTTTTGTGCATACCATTCCGGCATGAAATGGTACACCATTGACAAATGCTGCTCTTTGAAGATAAGATTCAAACTTTGATTGATAAAAAGATTATTGTGGCAAAGGAACCTACTTCGAATGTCTGTAATAACCCTCTGCCAGATCACAAGGGTGGAGGTATTCACATGATTGAAATAAAGGATGATTGGGACCCCAAGGGATCAATCGGTTTGATCATATAATGTGAAGATCCAAAGAAGTCAGTAGTCACCCTTAATCTGATCGTAGTCCAGATTCAACCCCTTAGGGATGCCGAGGTAAATATGTCCATGCCCTTTGGGTTTGAAGCACCAGCCTCTTCACAGACGCCAGCACTGATTGAGGTCGAATTCATATCGCCATCAAATGCACCTACACCCTTCAAAGTTGTAGTTTTATCATCCAAAGTACATTCTCTGTTTGGAGTAAAGATAGCCATGCCAATTCCAGTGGCAATGTCGGCCGTAGCACCATTCCATACAAATGCCATACCTTGGGACTACACAGCCGAGGCTAGAAAAATAGGGAAGGTCATGTTAGGAAAAGCTGATGCAGTATAGGTTATGACCGGAACTAGTAGGGTTTATACCCCAGAACATTTGGCTAATTAAAACAAGCAAGCCTCTAGTTGGCCAACCATCAGTGAAACCATGCCCGATGATCTTAAGAGAAAGATACTAGCCAAAGAATACTCGGTGATTGATCAGCTGAACAATACTAGCGTAATTTCTATCCTTGCATTACTACAGAATTCTGAAGCACACAAGAATGCCATGTTAAGGATGCTGAGAGAAGCATATGTATTAAGCAACATAACCATAGGAGAGATGGAAAACATGGTCGGGCAGGTATTTCAAAGTCAGATGATCAGTTTTCATGAAGATGAACTGCCACTAGAAGGGTTGAGTCACAACAAGGCATTGCATATCACTCTACACTGTGAAGATTATTTTATCACCAGAATCCTGATTGATGGAGGATCCAGTCTCTAATTTGTCTGTTGGTAACACTAAGGACATTGGGAAATGGACTGTTTCAGATCAAGGACTGGGCCATCAACATCAAAGCTTTCGATGATTCCCAAAGGTCTGCCGTTAGGGAAAATAGCTTGTTTTTGTAAATGGGGCCTACTTGGTTTGATGTCAATTTTCAAGTGATAGACATGCCGGAATCTTACAATCTCTTATTGGGACAACCATGGATTCATGCCGTGGCCATAACATCAACACTACATCAGGAAGTGATGTTTGAGTGGAATTACCAAGAGGTGATCATTCACTGTGACGCTAGCAATCCCATATAGAGTCGCCAGACCATCCCAACAATAGGAGGCGGAAGAAATATAGGTGGGGAGACTTATCACCACATCGAGCGAATTAACGTCGTTGACAAGGACAAAAAGTGGGATAACAAAATTAAAAGCATATTGAGCTGAAGCGGATACAAACCTGGCAAGTGACATTGCAAAAACCTACAAGGAATCACTAAGCCTGTCAAATTAAAGAAACAAGGCACTACCTTCGGTCTCGGATATGAGCATACCTCTATGAGTATACCTGGGAGGAACCCAACAACTGGTTGCCACCATGGTACGGTCCCTACCAATTAGAGTAGCCAATACCATGCTTGGCACCGACATATTAATCGGTTGAAGTTAGCTATCGGTAAGAAGAAGAGGAAGCACTGACAGCAGTGAGGAAATTGTTCCTAGAAGACTATGATATGGATTGTTGTGTCTATTTCAAGGAGGAGGGGGATGAAGGTCCTTCCATACAGGCTGTAAGCAGAGGAGCGTGCCTTAATAACTGGACCATCAGAACCACCAGAGCCCAGCAAGACTCGCGGTATCAAGGTTGAACAAGCATTATGCAATATCTTTTATTTTTTCTAGTTGACGTTCCTTTCGCATTTTAAATTTCGCAATGAGATCTTCAGTGTTAAAAACAGTTATAGAATTTATCAAAGCATTTCAATTTTCCTTATAAATCAACAATCTTATTATTTTCTCTCATTACTTTACTTATACAACATTACTATTACTTATCTTGATGAACAAATGACTGTGACATGCAATGAGACAACGCAACAAACAGACACAGACTCATAGGAAGATGACATACTGGAAGAGATTGGTAAGGAAGTTGAGAATTTTGAAAACATACCAAAGTCCAACCTGGACTAGAGTGAGATTGTTAACCTTGTAGATGAAAAAACCGTCAAAGAAACATGAATCAGCATTCACTTATCCCCCTCCGAAAAGGAATAGTACAAAAACATTTCTCACAAAATATGAGGACATATTCTCCTGGTCATCTGAGTACATCAATTGTGGCACACAAACTGCCAACTGATCCGACTTGTCCACCGAGTAGAGCTGAAGCTCACAAAGTTCAAGCCGGATATGAGTTTGAAAATCAAGGAAAAAGTCGCCAAGCAAGTTAAAGCCAAAGTTCTCAAGGTGATGGAACACCCAATGTGGTTACGTAACATTGTGCCAGTGCCAAAGAAAGACAGGAAGGTCAGAGTCCGTGTCAACTACCAGGATCTTAACTGGGCTAGTCCGAAAGACCACTTCTTTTTACTAACACACGCGTCGTGATCGACAATACCGCCAAGCATGAATTACAATCATTTATGGATTGTTTTGCTAGTTATCATCAGATGTGGGTGGATGAATAAGATGCTGAGAAAACAACTTTCATTATGCTGTAAGGATTATACTGCTACAAGATGATGCCGTTTGGGTTAAAGAACGCAGGGGCCACTTACATTAGGGCTATGGCCACCATTTTTCATGATATGATACACAAGGATATTGAGGTGTATGTAGATGAAGTTATCATCAAGTTCAAGAAGGCCATTGATCACATGGAATATTTGAGGAAGTGTTTTAATATATTACAAAGGTATAACATGAAACTGAATCCCGCAAAGTATGCATTTGGGGTTCCTGCCGGAAAATTGCTTGGGTTTATTTTGAGTCGTCAGGGAATAGAATGGATCCATCAAAGGTCAAGGCTATTCACAAACTTCCAGTGCCAAAGAATAAGAAGGACGTGATGAGTTTCTTGGGAAGGCTTAACTATATCAGCCAGTTCAAACCACAGTCCATGGTCTTCTATGAGCCAATCTTCAAGATGTTGAAAAAGGATGCCGCCAAAAAGTGGATTGATGAATGAAAAAAACTTTCAACACGATCAAGGAATGCCTACCAATGCCACTAGCCCTTCCACACTGCACTTGTCCTTGTTCTAATAGTATATTTGGGTGTGAGCAACGCCCCGAGTGCTATTGAGGCTCTTGGGGAACTTTGACACACTCAAATGGGAGAAAGGCTTTGGATCATGATCTCTTGGAGTTGATTTACCTGATATTTCTTACATGAAGTTTGAATCAGGCTCTCTTTGGTTGTACTTTTATTTGTATTTTCCTTCTGATGTACTTTACTTTATTCCAGGCTGTAACAATTTGTAATAAAACTCTTGGGAATAGTTAACGAAAATGAGTGGGTAACTATGTATGCAAAAAGGGGCAAATACTATGCCTATAGGTATTTTGAATTATGCATAGTCAAATACATATAGAAATCATGCCTATAGGTATTTTTTAAAAATCTGCATGCATATAGAAATCATGCTTATAAGTCCTTCTGAATTCTCTACATCCATTTTCATATAGAAATCATGAGAATAGGACTACTATTCTCATAGAGAAATCATGCCCATAAGATTGTCCAAATATGCACATCCAATTACACCTAGAAATCGTGCACATAGGTCTTAACAAAATTCAGCATCTAGATATCATGTTCATAGATCTTAAGCAAATTCTACATCTAAATATCATGTTCATAGGTCTTATGTAAATTCAACATCTAGATATCATGTCCACAGGTTTGAAATGAGTCTTCTGCATTTTTATACCATGTCTACAAAGTTCAAAATCAACAACGTATAGAAAGCATTCCGATAGGAACTCCTAATCGAATCTGAGCCACTTCATTCGCGTATAAAGCTAAAATCATTAATAACGGGTACTGTCAGTTGCAGAACTTGTTACCAATTAATTAAAACTTGCCTCTCTTTTGACAATCTGATTACCCTTACTTAACAATTCTAGTTTGTATGTTTCAAACCTTGCTATTTCATTGCTTTTATGAATCCAGTAGATGCCATGCCTGTAGGATCCTTGTCCAACACTTTGTAAATCCTAAGGGTAAAGTTACAAATGGGATCTATTCAAATAAGACCTTGCTATTTCCTTGGTATTCTAAATCCAATAGATGCCATGCCTATAGGATCCCTGTCCAACACTTAGGCAAGCCTTAGGGTAAAGTTACTAATGGAATATGTTCCATTAACTACAACTAGTAGGTAGGCCTGATTTGGGATTCTTATATGAATTATGTAATAAATCAGTCTGCCTCAACCTTTAAGCTCTTTCATCTTTAGTAGTTAATTAGACCATAAACAGTATGTGTAATTCATGCTAATTATGTGCGTTTTTGTTTAAAGGGGGTGTATCTAAGCCTTTGCTTGTTATGTGCTTTCCCTAACTTTCAATATGTGATTTGTATGTCGCCCTAGAGTTTTTACCTTTGAAGCTGCCAAATAAGTCTAATATCTCTTCCCTTTAGGATTAGTAGTCCTAAATGCCTTTGGGACTGATAGGATTGGGATGGTTAATAGCATGCCATAAATAAACGAGACCATTCTACGCTTTAATACCTTAACAAGGTGGGAAGGGGTAGATATGGATATGATGACCAAAAGATAATGTCACGTGTAGCCCCGCATTGAGGAGTGATTACCGGGAATTGTATGCGGTGATCCATATTGTTAATATACTTAGAACCTCCTTTCCCTTATTTCTTTGTTTCTTTTAAAATTTCAAACTCTTTCATTTAAGAAAAATCAGTTTTCTTTTAGCTCTTTCCAACTTTGTTTATTCACCATTATGTGAAAATCCCGTCTTATTTGAAGCTTTATTTTCCTACATATTATTTGCACCTAAATTCACAACAATAGTCTGGCTAGGAACCACACTAGTGGATTCTGAGGGGTGCCTAACACCATCCCCTTAGAATAATTACAAGATCTTCCCCAATCATTAGTTACTCCAATAAAACCCTATCGGTGTCCTAATGCATCCTAATCATTAGGTGGCGACTCTTCAAATCAAACCTAATTCCCAAAAGGAATAAGTTGTCCTCCGAAATGTCATGAACCCAATTTCGTAAGAAAAAGGGGGTGCGATAGTATGCATATGTGTAAATAAGTTGTTTTGAAAAAAAAATAGATAGCTATTGAAGGCGGTTCAATGTGGGAAATTAGGGGCTAAGGTGGGCTATGTGGTATAAAAAGCAGCAACGAGCAACAAGAAAGAAAAATGTGAGTACTGTTCAAGGAGGGTGTAATCACTTGTACCCAAATGATTATCCGACCTTTCCCATGCCTACATTACAAGCATAAAAATCCCTTGTGGTATCTCCAACCGAACGTTCTTAGAATAAAGCGATGAATTAAAATAAGGTCAAGCCTATGGTATGGTATGTTGTAACACTTGAAACTCTTTTTGAGAGCGAGTATATTTGTGAATTCGTCCCTTTTGTTGTCATTGTAAATATTGTAAGTTTGGGACTTTCTTTCTAGTGAGGGAAAATGAATTGTGTGGTTGGATATAAGTTGAGTTTTTTGAGTCAAATGCAAGTGAACTCATCTGAGGGTAACACTTTGTCAAATTGGTCGAGGCTCAAAGTTTCACAAGTTAATTAGTTTCTTGTAAATAATGATGGTTCATGAAGGGTAAATAAATGAAAATGCATGCTTATAGTACTGACAACTAACACCGTCCATAGTCACAATTGATCCATATCATTTAGATGGAGTCTAGAATAGGATCGTTTTAGTAGCTTGAGGACAAGCAAAAGTTTAAGTTGGGGTGTTGATGTGCCGGAGAATTTCATCACATTTAATAATAATTTATTAGATTTTAGGTTGTTTTAAATGAAATTATCTTTTATACTTATGTAATTTTAATGTTTTTGCAGTGTATGAGATATAAGAACCTAAGAGCATGGAAATGAAATAAAAAAGCCACAAAAGGACAAGAAAAGAGAAAAATGTGATCATGGATATGAAAATGCAGACCATACATCCAACATGCAGACCAAATAATGCTCGAGGGAGTCGCAAACCCAAACAGTCTATTGGCCAAAGACCAGTGCAAGAAATGCGGTCTATTATGCGACCGCATAACAGGTTTGCGGGCCGCATTTGAAAGTTGTTGAAGGTGAAATATGCTATGACAAATGCAATCGCATGTCTGTTATGCATATGGTTGGCTTATATATATATATATATATTATACAAACTCGTTATGAATAATGTTCGGTTGATATATATATGTATTTCTCATTCTTCATCTATTATAACATTAACAAGTACCATTAAATTCATCCTTTGCTTGGTTAAGTGAGTTAGAATTTTGTACAAGTAAATATCAAAGACTCAAGGCTTTAAATCTTGTTTAATAGAATCGTTTAGGAATAAGTGGGTTTATTTATGCATATATTGATTGGTCTTATTGAAACTCTTTTCTATTTTGGAAAAATCATATAGAGGAAATACTACCGAACTATTGAAAAATATTGGGCAGTCATTTAGAAATCATTTGAATATCTAAAGAACCTTTCCCTATAAATATATCATATTAACACTAATAGCATTATATTTCATTGAAGGGCAAACAACCTTGGTTTCCTTAATCACATTATTTACATTCTCAACATTACAACTAGTTATATGTTCAAATCACAATCATATCATACTCTTGTTACAATTAACCGAATAGAATTACGACTTAAGTCAAATTACACACTACCGGTTAGCATCCTTAGAGCAAGAGGTGGCAAGGTTACAGGCCTAGATCGCTGACTTAGGTACATGTGTTGATGTGCTGGCAACTTAGCAGGCTAAATTTGAGAAGAAAATAATGGCCTGGCTTCGAGATCTGGGTCGTGCATGTCAAATAGACCTAAGGACGGTCTCTGATCAAGATTGATCCATCAGGGAAGATCCATTTCCTCACATTTCTTTGTTTTTTATGCCATGACGACATGTCTTCTTTTTACATCTAGGGTGGGGGATACTTCAGTGTATGTTTATATATGTAACAACATAATTGCTTTAGGTGAGTCGACTTGGCCCACCCTAGATCCATACTTATATCAGACCAGAATTAGGTGAGTCGACTTGTCCCGATGTCATATCTCATTTGGCTGGGTTCTTGAGAGTCTAAATCGATGAGAAATATGTTAGGCACTTCCTGATGCGGATTTTATAGACAGTTTTCTTGAGGGAAGTAAGTATAAAGAAAATACCAAAAAACATTCTGTTTTAGGCAGTGTGGTAACTCCCCCTTAGTTTTTCTTTGGGTCTCAGTACTTTTTCAAGGGGTTTTCTTGAACTGAGTGTAGTTAGTTTTTGATTAGTTTGCTTCTAGTTTTTTAGTTGGTACTTATAGGCTATGAGCTGCGATAGGAAGAGAATCCCTTAGCGTTGATACACCATAACACAGTAGACCCTAGAGTGTGACGCTTAGTCTCAGTTGTTGATTCTTGTTGGACATCCTTATATTCTATGTTTGTAGATGACTTGAGTACTCAAACGAGAGTGTTTTGACAAGCCAGTCTGGAGTGAGACATGTGACTCATGTGTGTGAGTTTATTGTATTCTATGCTCTGCATTTGATGCCTAGAACTTGTCGTGTGTGTTTGCAAATCGAAATAGTAGCTTTATTCAGTCTTAGAAGTTATATAGGCATTTGTTTGTTAAGCCAGATATATAAAGTAGACCCACCTAAATGTGATACATCATAGTTATCCCCATTGAGCCTATTAGGATGCTTCTTTGGGAACCACATTACAAACCTTACCCAAGTGTTTGAACCCCTTTACCTCCCATGAGCACTTGAATGCTTATGAAATTTGCAAAAGTTAAAATGTAGGATGGTGGATTGATTTTCGAGTGGAACTAATGAAATAGAGAAAAAGGTGTACTATTTTGAAAAATGAAAGTATAGGCACCACTTTAAAATAAATAAATAAAAGAAAATAAGTAAATGTAGTCCGTGATAAGTGGTGACTTGATATGATTTCACCTAGAGGAGTTGGAGTATTATATTTAGAAGTGTGGTGGAATGTGTGGTCTGATATAAGTATGGATCTGAATGGGAAAGTTATTGTATTAAAAGTTCTTAGGGAGGTTAATCACTATATCAAAATATATCCTACCCATACTTTAGGCTACATCACAACCAAATAAAGTCAATTGATCTAAGACTAAATGAGCTCAATTGGTAGAGTCGTACACTATGGGCAAGCCTATGGTGCATCTTTGTGGCATATGAATGTTCTTTTTGAGCGTGAGTGAATTTTGTCTATCTGAGTTCCTAATTGTTCTTGATATTATTATTTGTTTAACTACTCAATTGTGTGATGTGAGGGCATTTGATACCAAGGTAAGGTAAGTATTGACCTCTGTATGGAGTAATTTGAGTAAGCACGAACATTGCACAACATGTGAGAGTCGACTCTTGAGGTAAAGATATTACACTAGTAGACGCAACTTTGGTGATATGTTCTTGGTGTGATACAATAGGGAAAAGCTTACTGAAGGAACCTTTTAAGAGTATGGTGGATTTATTAGGGACTAGCAATGATTTATGTGTAGGGTGTTGATAATAGGTTAGATTCATGTAATTGGGCGACTAATTATGCCCAACCAACATGACTATGCTTCACAGTTCTTGGAAGGTTAAATGACAATAAAATGGCTCTAATAGTGAATTTTATGCTTTGCAGCAGCAAGTCATTGAGGACTTAAGATAGTGTTTGGAGCTAAATTAAAGCAAGGAAAGCCCATCGGAGTTGAGTACGTGTGATGAAAGAGAAAAAAGAAGAGACAAACAGCTGATCCACTCTAGTGTGGGCCAAGCATGGCCAGGCTTGAGCAGAAGAACTGGGACAGTGCAGAACGCTATATGTGCTGCCATTAGCACTGTTCGAACACAGCCGCGCTAGTCATTCCAAAGCGCAGAAATTTTAGGGGTAAACTTTGAAGTTTGGGGGTAATTTCACTTAACCTCTAATAAGTCCAGCTTGCCCAAAAAGAGGATATCGATGTTCTTATAGTTTTGTTGAAAGCAATAAGAGGCAAGAGGCAAGGAGGATAATGCGGCATCGAGTTCTACCTTTATTTCTTTTGTTTTTTCATTAATGTTGAATTTTACTATTTTTACCGTTAACACGATTATAAGTAGCTAATTATTTAGTCTAGGGTTTTGATGGAGCCTGTTGAGGGATATAATTCTTGTTGTGTTAATACAGTTTGCCCAGTTTAATATCTATTTGTTCAACTACATTCTTGTTGTAGTTAATTGATAGGATCCTGAATTAGTTGTGCATATTTAATATGTATTACTCGAGAGAGAGTGCATATTCAGGTAGTTCTTGAACAACTCTACTCCCAAAGTATATCAGGAATCAATAACCAAGGGTTTAAAGTTGGTATTAGGGATAACGAAACCTTGGATGTGCTCTAAGTGAGTTAATAAAAGCCAGCTAGTGTAACTCGGGAGAGTGCGTCTAGTAAATTTCATAATTACTAGGGAGAGAGTTATGGTAGTAAGAGTGCTCCTGATCGATAGAGAATATTAGAAAAATCTATGTAAAACATAATAGGAAGGAATTTCGTCAATAGGGAAAATCACAACGTTAGATCCTTCTGTTGTTTGTTTACAACTCAGTCATAGTTAGCTATTAGTTTACTTAATTTTATTCAGTTATAGTTAGTAAAAATATCACCAAGTATTATTCACTATATCTCGGAATTTTATTTTGGAGAATTCAGTGAATCTGACAAAAATAATTGGTAGGTTAATTCTCCTTGGGATGCGACTCTAGGCTAAATACCCGAATTATATTTGCAACAACTATTTGTCCTTCTTATAAGGCATAGTTGGGCGTCATCCCCTTTACATGATCAACCTCCACGTCGAGCTAGCTGAGCAGGTGGAGTGGTAGCTGTTGTTGTAACCAAGCCTAAGGACTTGGTGGAGCACGCAATGCCTGATTAGTCTTTGGAGGTGCACTCCTCATAAGTCAGGGGCAATCCCTCACCATATGACAAGTGTCACCGCACTCAAAACAATCCCTCGGACGATGTCACTGATGTGGCTGGCTCATACCTGATCGACTAGACTGATCGCTAAAAGCACCCCATACAAGAGGTGCACTAGACAATGGCGGTGCATAATAAGGAGCCTGGGCCTAGGAGTGGCCGGATACAACTAGCAGTTAGAAGTGCTGAATGAACAGGGTGACGTACGTAACCCCTACCATGGCAAACAGTAGCTGAGGTATGAGCACCACTATAATTGAGGGACTATTGACACCTCATGGCCTCTCTCTCTCCTGTCTCTCCCGAGTCAACATACCCTCCAATCTCCAGGCAATCCCTACTACCTGCAGGTATGCAATATCTATCTCCAACTCTCAAGCCAGGCTAAATCCGATACTGTTGTTTAGCCCCTCGATAAATTGACGGACCCGCTCATGAACTGTAGCAACCAAGCTAGTCCATGTGTAGCCAAATCACCGAATCAAGCTGCATACTCTGACACGGTCGTAGAACCCTGGCGAAACTGCTCAAACTCTGCACGCCATGCATCTCTGAGACTCTACGAAACATACTTCCTCAAGAACATATATGATAATTGAGTCCATGTGAGTGAAGCTGCCTCAGCTGGACTCCCAACTCATATGCACACCTCCACTGATAAGTGTCTCCCCTAAGCTGGAATGTAGTGAAAGAAACCCCACTCGACTCCACCACACCCATAGTATAGAGGATAGGGTGGAAGTGGGATCAACCCTTCTTGAGCTAAGGTGCTGAACATGCTCAGAAACTAGCAAAGGGTCTCCTGAAGAGTTGTTGCAGTAACAACCGTCTCAGGTTTCTACACTTCGATTGGAGCTCTTGGTGGCTCCTAAGTAATAGCTCGGATGGTGCTCGATATCCTCGGCCTCTACCCTAGCACTAGCCTCTCGCAGCTCCAACAGGGGGCACGAGTGTCTGGTCATTTGATCTGACTGTGCATGTCCACACTATTTGTGAGAGAATAAAAAAATAAAAGTATAGAATCTTGAGGTCAACAATTTAGTACGACAAGGAATCAAAGGAGTAAAACTTTTTCCTTAAAATTCCATAGCCTCGTGAAGGTACGTAAAGACGTCTCTGTACCGATCGATCTGCGAGACTCTACTAGAACTGCATGTGACTCATAGAACATATAAAGCTAGAGCTCTAATACCAACTTGTCATGACAAAAATTTCCCTACGTAAGACGTTATGGTGGCATCTAGTCTCTATGATTAGGTAAGCCAAACAATTACGGGATAACTGAAATAACGACTAAACTTCAATATATATATAAGACTAAAATTGTTGCTCGTCATATACAGCTAAAATCAACAACTCTGAATATAAATAACTCCAAACTCGGTAGTCAAAAGCCACAAGCTCTAAGGAATGTACTAACTGTGTCTATACACCATCATCTAAAAGAATAAATAAACGACAACATAGTTAGGATAGAGGGAGATTTCAAGGTCTGTGGATGGTAGCAGATATTCCTAGGAGTCTTAAAGCAGCAGAGCTCACTCTTCTAATATAGGGACTGGTAAGATGTACCTTGGTCTATACAAAAATAGTACGAGAACACAACAACGGTACCCAGTAAGTGCTATGCCTAACCTTGGTAGAATAGTGATGAGGTTAGGTCCCTACTGAAATATAAGAAATAAGGAAAAAGGAGAAATGATAACAATGACGGAAGCTTAATGATACAAAGTGGAACGTTTGGAGAAACAACATCAAGTGGAAAAAAAGAGGCAATTACTGCATGTAAGGAAAAGAACATCTCACAAGTTAAGGAACAACAACAACAACAACAAGAAACAACACATCAAAAATAGGAAATCAACAGGGGCACTCCCGAGGTACCACCTCATAATATCAAAACTAAATGTCTCACGGCAGAAGCCTTGTGCTACAATATCACTCCGCATCAAATAAACCTCGTGCCAAATCACACTCCGCATGGAAGAAACCTCATGCGAATCACACTAATCACAACAGAAAGCTCATACTAATAACACCCCACACGAAAGAATCCTCATGCCACTAATACGCCGCGCGAAAGAAACTTCGTGCCAATAACACTCCACATGGAAAAAACATCGTGCCAATAACACTCCGCATTGAAGAAATATCGTGCCATAACCAAACAAGAATCACGAAAGTAAACATGTAATAAACACAACAACGATATTACAAGCATGGAAATCATACATTCAAAAAATAAATACAAAAACAAGGAAAAAAAGTATTTCAAATAATCATGTTGTACAAATTATGATGAAGCACGAAGATATGCACATGCTAGAATAACTAATTTAAGGTATACAAGTAAATTAGTTAGCAAAGAACATATTTTCAAATTTGAGCCTGTGTGCACACTCATCACATTGCGTACACGACACTCGTATATTACAAATTGTTATAACAGTACCAAATCCGAAGGAGATTTCCCAAACACAAGGTTGGGCAAGTCACTTACCTCAAACCAAACTAATCATTCAATAAGCCTCGACTTTCCGACTCCAATCACCTCAATTTTGCCAAAAGCAATTACATACTATAAATATAATTCTAAGAAACTAATCTAATTAATGAAATCAAAACATTAACAAGAAATTAGAAAATCGCCCCGAAAAGTCAACTCGGGCCCATATCTCGAAGTTGAGTAAAACTCAAAAAATCTGAACACCCGTTAAAACACGAGTTCACATATACCAAAATTACGCAAATTTGATACCAAAATCTCGATCAAAACCTTAAAATTTGATCTAAGAACTTTCCTCCATTCCCCCACACCCCAATGTTTCACCCCAAATAACTAATTTAATGATGAAATTAAAGACATAATCATTGAAATTAACAAGAACTAGATAAGAATCACGTACCCGAACACTCACCTGAAAATCTCTCCAAGCATAACCTCCCACCGAGCTCCAAAACATATTTTTGAGTTATGAACTGAAACCCTCATTTTGTAATATTTAAGTTCTGCCTAGGTGTTTATACTACACGAATGCGGAAATTTCTCGCGATCATGTAAAACAAAATATGTTGCTCCACCAAAATTGTGTTCACGAACGTGGTTGGCTCCCATATGTCGCATTAAAATTGCCCAAGCCACGTGCAATTGCGGAGCGGCACATGCGGTCACATAGAAATAGACGCTTGTACCCTACTGCCTTCTTCCTCTTTGCAAACGCGACCTAACCCAAGCTTTCGTGATGCATTACCTGGCAAACTTACGCGATCGTGTAACCTACCTCGCAAATGTAAAGAGTAGAAATGTAAATTCTCCCAAAAACACATTCGCGATTGCATACCTACTCACTAATCGCATAAGAGAAAACAAGGACTAGACACCAGCAATCTTCATAAACCTTCAAAATCAAGTTATTTTCGGTAACCATCCGAAACTCACCTGAGGCTCTGGGACCTCAACCAAACATACCAACAAGTCCTAAGACATCATGTGAACTTTGTAGAGTCATCAATAAAACATGAATCACACTTCACATCAAGATTAATGAACTAAGGAAATTCCAACTTCTACAAATGATGCCCAAACGTATCAAAGCCCGTCCGATTGACCTCAAATTTTGCACACAAGTCACATTTAAAGTTATAGAAATTTTCTAACTTTTCCCAAATAATGCCAAACTGACCTACGACCTCAAAATACACATCTGAATGCGCTCCTAAGACAAACATGCCTATATGGAGCTAATGGAACCGATGTAACACCATTACAGAGTTGTCTTCACACAAGTCAAGCTACAGTCAACTCCTACAACTCAAACTTCAAATTTAGGGTCTATGTGTCCAATTCCACTCTGAAACTCTCCTAAACCCGCCACAAAGCACCCCGGCAAGTCATGTAAGCATAAAACAAATTAGGGGAAGCAATAAATAAGAGATCAGGACTAATGCTATCAAAACAACCGGCCGGGTCATTACACAATCACCTCTAGCCGAGCTGTAAAACTCAAAATAATGAAAATGGATAAACCATGAAAAGAAATATTTTGCCCATCGATTTTAATATTTTCCAACCAAAAATTATTTTATACACTACCGTGTATGCGATAAAACCATTGCAGATATAGGAAGCACTTATCTCCCAACCATCCACTTTAGCAAACCTCCCATCGCATCTGCACATCCGCATAAGACCATTGCAGATGCGGGAAGCACTTATCTCCCGACCATCCTCTTTTGCAGACCTGCAATGGCATCTGCACATTCGCTTTCGAGAAAGGGCCTTTGCTTTCATGCAAGAGAATTTGCGATCACATTGTTGCATCTGCGGACTTAGCCTGCCCAAGTCATGTATACCATTTGCAGCCCGGCGTTTGCTTCTGCGAACTTGCACCCAGGACAGAAACCTCATAGTTGTGATAACACTACAACAGGTCTACCCAAGAACATGGAAATTATATGAAATTCATCAAAAATCAAGCTTAATGAACTAAGGAAATTCCAACTTCTATGAGTGATGCCAAAACATATCAAAACCCATCCAATTGACCTCAAATTTTGCACACAAGTCACGGTTAACATTATGGACCTACTCAAATTTCATAATCGGAATTCAAGAAAGATTTCGAAAATTACACTCCCAGTCAAACTTTCAAAAGATCTTAGAATTTTCTAATTTTTGCCAAATAATGCCAAACTGACATGTGGACCTCCAAATCCACATCCGAACATGCTCCTAAGACCAACATGCCCATATGGAGCTAATAGAACTGATGAAACCCTACTCTGAAGTTGTTTTCACACAAGTCAAGCTACGGTCAACTCCTACGGCTCAAATTTAAAACATAGGGACTATGTGTCCAATTCGACTCCAAAACTCTTTCGAACCCGACATCAATTACCCTAGAAAATCAAGTAAGCAAAAAATAAAATAGGTGAAGCAAAAAATAGGGGATAAGGACTAATAGTCCCAACGACCGACCAGGTTGTTACACAAGCGCCTCTGGCCGAGCTCCAAAATTCAAAATAATGAAATTTGTCTTAATGCTCAAAATAGATATTTTGCCTAGTGATTTGAACATTTTCCGACCAAAAATCATTTTTATGATACCGCATATGCGATAAAACCTATGCATATGGGGGATGCACTTATCTCCTGAACATCCTCTTCTATAGACCTCCCATCGCATCTGCACATCCGCATAAACCCATTAAAGATGCGAAAGAACTTCTCTCCCGACAATCCAGTTCTACAGACCCCTATCACATCTGCATATCCACTTTTGTGAAAGGGCCCTCAATTTATCGTAGGAGAATTTGTGCTCCTATCGCTGCATCTCTGGACATAGCCTCCCCGAGCCATGTATCGCATCTGTAACCCCAAGTTTGCTTCTGCGAACTCACACATACGGAAAAAATCTATCAGGTGCAATAACATTAGAAGAAGTCTACCCAACAACATGGAAATAATATAAAACTCGTCCGAAATGAAGCTTAATAAACTAAGGAAATTCCAACTTTTACAAACTATGTTGAAACCTATCAAAACACGTCCGATTGACCTCAAATTTTGCACATGAGTCACATTTGACATTGCGGCCCTACTCCAACTTCCTAATTGGAAGCGATCCGTGATATCAAAAAATCCACTCCCACTCAAACTTTCACAAAATCTTCAAATTTTCTAACTTTCGCAAATAATTCCAAAATGACCTTTGGACCTCCAAATCCACATCCAAACGGGCTTTTGAGACCAATATCACAATATGGAGGTATTGGAATCGGTGAAACTTCATTCTAGAGTTGTCTTCAGAAAAGTCAAGTTACTGTCAACTCCTAAAACTCAAACTTCAAATTTAAGGACTATGTGTCTTATTGCACTTCGAAACTCTCCTAAACCCGACGCCAAGCACCCTAGCCAGTCAAGTAAGCATAAAATGAAAAAAAGGGAGAAATATTAGGCGATCGGGACTAATACTCTAAAAACGAACGGTTAGGTTATTACACAATCTCCTCAAGCCAATCTTCAAAACTAAAAATAATGAAATACGGCTACGCCCTCTATATAAATATTCTTCCAACGATTGTCACATTTGCCAACAAAATAAACCATTTTCTGCACTGCCGCATCTATGATAAAACCATTGCAGAAGCAGGAAGCACTTTTCTACTAACCATCCACATATGCAGACATCCCATCGCATATGCACATCCGCATAAAACCACAGATGTGGGAAGCACTTATCTCTCGACCATCCACTTCTGTTGACCTTCCATCATATCTGCACATACACTTTTGCGAATGGGCCTTAGCTTTTGAGAAAGAGAAATTGCGGTCCCATTGCCGCATCTGTGGATTTAGCCTCCCCGAACCATGCATCGCATCTGCGGCCCCATGTTTGCTTCTACCAACTCGCACCTACAGCAAAAACCTCACAGGTGTGTTATCACTAGAACAGATCTGCTCAATAACATGGAAATGATATGGAACTCGTCTGAAATTAAGCTTAATGAACTAAGTGAATTCTAAATTTTACAAACTATGCTGAAACCTATCAAAACACGTGCGATTGACCTTAAATTTTGTACACAAGTCACATTTGATATTATAGACCTACTCTAATCAGTGAGACTTTAATAATCCGACCTGTGTTCCTTGACTCCTATGAATCTAGAGCTCTGATACAATTTGTCACGACCCAGTTCGCCCTCCGTGAATTGTCGTGATGGTAACTAGTCACTATGACTAGGTACGCCTAACAAGTATCGAAAATTAATCGAAACTTGCGGAAATATAAATGTAAAACAAAGAATGACTTAAATTAACGGTAAATAGAATGCCGCTCGGCATATACATCATAATATCTAAAAACTTCTACATCACTATCCCAAAACCTGGAAACTCACGGCAACACAAGCTAGAAGGAATATAGTAAAGTGCTCTAATCTCCAGAATGTCTACATCAAGAGTATCATTGAAGGGCTAACACTACAAGATAGAATAAAGATGGAGACTCTTCGGTCTGCGAGTGGAGCACATGTACCTTGAAGTCACGAAAAGCTCTCCGTGCCTCAAGGATATGTTTGTGCGAAAGTACCTGAATCTGCACATGAAAAACATGCGCAGAAAGGGTATGAGTACACCACAGGGTACTCAGTAAGTGTCAAGCCTAACCTCGGTTGGGTAGTGACGAGAAAGTTTAGGGACCTACTGAGATAAATAATAATAATAAAAATGACAGCATATGAAAAACAATATAATGGAGAATCTAAATCAAGAGTCTATACAGGATAATAAGAATACAATAACAGAAGAACAAAAACAAAGGTAGAACACAAGGAAATACCGCTCACAATAAGGATAATAATTGGGGATCTCTTAGTATCCCGTGGATCTCTTGGTATCCTCAACGTATACACTAGGGATCTCTTGGTGTCCTCAATATATGTATGTCAGGGATATCTTAGTATCCCAATGATATCTTGGTATCCTCAATATAAATGACAGGTATCTATTGGTATCCCGCGGATCTCTCGGTATCTTCAATACATGTGCTAAGATCTCTTGGTATCCCACACCTCAATTCAAATCATAATTTAATACAGGGGATCTCCCATGAAACCGACCCATAGTCCCAATTTAAAATACACAACAGTAACACAAGAATATTAATTTATATGCCAGCTTCATATGAGTAAACAGCTAATTCTAGGCTAACATGATTCACTAATGCAATTAAGGTAGTTAAGCAAATACGAAATTAAGTCAACTAAGCATGCTTTTCTAACTAACAACAAGCTAAGTTTGCAAGTAGAATAAAAACAGGTAAGAAACAAATTCAGTTTAAATACTTAAAGTAAAACAGATTTTCAACAATTAGCTCAAGTACATGCTCTTCACCTCACGTACGAGGCATTTCAACTATCAAATATCATCTCCTAAGGGGAAGGTCCCTCACACAAGTTTAGATTAGCCACTTACCTCTATCCGGCTCGAAATTAACTAGAACCACGTTCTTGCCATGAGTATCTGACTCCAAATGGCTCAAAGCTATTTAATTCCATTTTATAATGTAAATAAAACTTCAAAAAGCTAATACTGCAATTAAATTCTAAGCTAATACGCGAAATTATGTAAATTAACCCAAATGCCCCTCAAGCCAATCATCTCGGAATTGGATGAAATTTATATTTTTGAAAACCTCATACTCTCACGAGTCTATGCATAAAAAGAACATAAAAATCGGAGTCCAAATGACCCCTCAAATCCTCTTTTAAAAGTCTCTTAAACTCATGCCCTAATTGCTCATTTTTCCTAAATTTCTCACCACTAATTATGCATTTAATCACATACAAATGGGTTATGAAGTCAAAAAAGTTACCTCTAAGCCTTGAATCCTCTTCAACCCTCTTCAAAAACCTTCAAATTCGCCATACAATGGAGGAAACCTTACTAAAGGTCACAAAATAGACCCTTTTAAACATTCTGCCCAGCTATTTAATTTCCTTCTTCGCGAACACGGTCAAAGCCTCGTGTTCGTGAAGCACAATATTATTTGAAGAAATGTTCCTTCTATGTGATCGCAACTTGAGCATCACGAATGCAGTTCTATAGTAGACGACCCTTCGCTAATGCATCCTCTTAACCGCGAATGTGATGAGTAAAATTCTACTGGGCCAATTCTCCTCCTACGCGAACGCGAAGCCCAATCGCGAACGCGATTCACAAGGAGCAAACCCTTCGCAAAAGCGGAGCCTTTCTCGTGAATGTCAAGGCTAAAGTCTCCCCATCTATCACTGACTCTTTGTGAACGCAAGGGTCCACTCGCGAACGCAAAGACTAAAGTCTGCAACACCTGAACCTGAAATTTTGCAACTTTTTGACAAATAAAAATGATCTGTTGAGTATCCAAGACACACCCAAAGCCCCAGGGACCCCAACCAAAAGCACCAACATAACGTAAAACACAGTTCAAACTTGTTTTAACCATTGAACATTGCAAACAATAGCAAAACACCTATTTTTCATCGAATTCAAGCATAAAATTTATAAAAACTCTAAAAACACATTTTTGATCATAAAGTCTATCAAATCTCGTCCGAATGACCTGAAACTTTGCACGCACATCCCAAATTACATAATGGAACTACACCAAATCTCTGAATTCCATTCTGACATTCGGATCAAAATCTCACTATCGAAAGGGAAACTTCGTAAATTAAACCTCCAATATTTTAGGCCTAAATTAGCTAAGGACCTCCAAAACACATTCCGAACATGCTCCTTGTAATATCTCTTTTTTACATACCCGAAGGTAGTACAAGGGAGTTTTTCCAATTTAAGTTATATTATTCGAAATGGGATTATTTACTCAATTTTTTTTCAGAGTCGCCACTTGGGATGGGTGTATTTTCTGGTGTCCCAAGTCACCATTTTATTTTAAATCCCAAATCAACGAAATTTTGACTTGCCTTTTGAAATCTGCGAACCAATAACTATGAACAAGGAATTTTGTTAACCCGGGAGAAGGTGTTAGGCATTTTCGGATTTAGTGGTTCTAGCACAATCGCATAAACTATTAAAATTGACCTATTATCTGATTTTAATACATGTCCAACCTATAGAGTAATATTAATTTATTTACCGGTTTTAAATTTTAAAGAAGATTTAACGTCATTTAAAATATGTCTTTGGATCGCGTCACATAAAATGCACCCACAGTCCGAAATATATGGTATTCAACATTTTAGGATTTGGATTTAGGGTCACATGAAATGCACACCCGAAGATAATATTATTAAAATACGCGCCTAAAGCAACTAACGTGTTGTTAACTTTGTGGGAGGCAATGAAAATTCACTAAATGGCACGTCCCAAATCCGAAATATTTTTAATGGAAGTAGTTAAAGAGGGCCACACAATTTTGTGACTTTTTAATTGGCATGGCGCACTTCAATTTTTTTAAATGATATTTGACTAAAGCTTGAAGTACATAAACTATTATTATCTAGCATAGTTCAACTCCCATTCTAACTAAAGGGTTAAATTAATTAACATTAAACTATGGCTAAAATTCTAATTAATTATTTATGGTAATGCTAATTGTCCTAACAAGAACGAATAGGCCAAGCAAATAGCATTTAACAAGAAGAGCAAGTTCGAGCCCACCAAATTACGCTAATTTCAAAAAAAGACAATTGCCATTGCTGAAGTTTTTTAATTCGGATCCACTACCTGAAGTTGGAGCTCAATATTTGGGCTTGTGATTGGCCCAATATAGGCCCCAAACTTTATTCAAACAATCTGTCCAGTTTTGGCCCAAAATGAGCCTAAATCAACATTGACTTTAATTGGACCTCACAACACTGATCAATTTTGCAACAAATGAACAATTTAAATTCTCTCAAATCAAACACTTGCTCATTTTAAATTCAAATTTCATATTCATATTCAGATCATGTTTAAGCTAATGAGTTACTACACTCATTTCTGAAATTCAACAAACAACTAAAGTGATTAATATTTTCAAACCAAAGGAGATGCCTGAATTATTGGGTACAGATTTCGAAATGCTAGTTATCTGATTACATAGCCAAACTACTGAAATTAAACACTGAAGCATAGAGTCATTTCAAACATTTATTAGACCCAAACTTAACATTAGTATTCAATAAAAACACTGGTCCTAAAACCAGCTTCAGGCCCACACTATATTTCAATTTTTATCATTCAAACTACTATGATAGTAGGCCTTAAAACATTAAAATTAAACTAATACTACTAAATAGATATTCATGAGTCTCAACAGTCCAATTATTACATCCCTTAGAAGATTTAGCTTATGTAACTCTCAGATTCTAGTGAAAACCAAATGCAACACTTGAATTAACATGTTGTAAACAAATTACAGATATACATAAACGTGCTAGACAACCAAATCAAAGTAAAACAGTTGGAAGAAAATTCATAGAAGATAACATGTAACATTTCATCATTATCTTCAAATTTGATCACACATTTGATTCAACCTTCACTTATCGTTTGAGGCTAAAGGAGTACTTGGAAATTAGAACCAAAATAAGAGGAATTGGAGGCCAGCTAGGTAGCAACACAGTGACTGATGCAATTTCAGTAGAATCCAGCAAATCCCAAAACAATATCCAGGAATAGGATGTCGTAAACCTCAATACTAAGCCTCAATCGATAAAAGGACTCAGCTGAATTTTAAATCCAGACTTTGATGAACTAGTTCAAATGAAAACAACTGATATGGATGAACCTCTAGGCTATTTTGTGTGTTGATTTTTTAGGATTTTTTTGAGCTTTAAGATCTAAACCTATGAGCTTCAACTCTCAAATTATGCAGTTTTTGTGTTCAAATTCAGTAGCTTTTTAGGCTCTCTAGAACTCTTTAAGATCTGAAACTTCCCTCTCAAAACTATTTAAATCTCTCAGATTTCAAAACTTTGGATTTTCATACTTCAAACTTTGGATTTCCAATTTTCAGATTTCCAGCCCCTTTTGCAAGTCAGGGTAGACTGCCTTTTATAGAAAAATATTAGGGCATCTTTCAGATTTTTACTTTACAATTTAGACCCCTCTTATTTTTCAGTATGTTAGTTTAAGAGCCCTCAGGAGACTGACTTGTTACCCAAGTTATACTACCTAGTTTCTGAATTTCAGATTACAACCTCAACCTAGAAAGTTCTAAGGGGTTCTATTTTCAATTACTGTAGGATTCTTATTTTGAATTACCTATACTACCCTTATACCCCTGTTATTTTACCTAAATCTACCAACTAGGACTGGGCTAAGTGACCCAAGTCAAATGGACCTACTATTTTCAGGGAACAAATCAAACAAGGCCCAAATCCATAATTTTAAGGACTCATCCAAATTCTTAGACAAAAGGCCAAAGGAACTAAAATCAAACTAGGAAGAAACATTTAAACTAATTGATCAAAATAGAACCTACAACTAATTTTGCTATTGACCTAATAAACAGTAAAATAAATGAAAATCTAATAAGGTTGAAGCAAAAACAAAGAATAAAGGAAAAAATTAAGATGAACAAACAATAACGTAAAAATTTGAACCCTAATGACTACGATTTTAAAATAAATCACAAACAAGCAAACAAATAATTATTCTAGTGACAAGTGAGGCTTGTTCAGTTGGTAAAGCACCTCCACCTACGACCGTTAGGTCCTGGGTTCGAGTCACCAGGGAGGGAATGTGTGGAAACACAACAGATCCTCCTAATTTGTGAGGGGTTTAAAAAAAATAATTATTCTAATAAGCAAATAACAGAAAATGAATGTAAAAATAAAACAATGAAAGAAGAGGAATACTCGAAATAAATCAATACCTGGGCAAGCTGCTTAGAATCTCTTGACTAAAAACAGTCTTTAATCATGTGTTTTCATAATAAAACACACGACGAAAGTCTATCGTAGTGAAATCGACCATAAACCAACTTCTGAAAAATTAGGGCTTAGGTTTCTGATCCACTATTCGAACAAATTGAGGGAGAGTCAAGGGAAGGTTGTTGGAGATTTGGAAAGAGGGAGTTGAGGGGGTGATTTGGTGTTAATTTGGGTGGGATTGAAGGTAGTGCCGCCGGGCACAACGGAGGAACCCATGGAGGTGCCATTAGGTTTTGTTGATTTGAGAGGTTTGGGTGAGATTTGAGGAAAACATTATGACGGATCTGGGATGGGGAAGTGAAGAAGAAGCAGTGGTTTAAATTTCACGACGATTGGACGATCACTGCTAGCGGAGGCGATTTTCAGCCGCCGGTTCATGGTGGAAGATGGCGGAATTAGGGTATTTGTGCTTGGGGGTTTGAGAAATGGTGAGAAGGAGGGTAGGGGTGCGTTCAGACATATATATATATATTAAAACAAGGCTACTTCTCATCCGTTAGATCACGTAGCCTAGACATCTAGGATTAATCTAATGAAACGACGCCGCTTTGTGGAGGGGGTGCTCGACTTGAACTCGGCTGGGCATGGGGCGATTTGGACAAGTTTAAGGGGTTTAAATGATTAGACTAGTGAATTGTATTTAATACTAGCGCAACTAATGCATACCCAACAGGCCAAATTTCGTTTCTTCTTCAATTCCTTTTCTTTTAATTCTTTTTCTTATACTTTATTATTTTTCATATTAACACTAGAATTAAACATAGCAAAAATATTAGTAAAATACCAATTTCAAGAAAACTAATAAAATATAAAGCTAACATTTAAAACCAAGCAACAATCAATTTTTGATTTTTGTATTTTTATAAAACTCTAGTTAGTAATTAATCTAAAAGATATAAAATTAAATTCTAAATGCAAATACAATATTTTTAGATTTTTATGAATTATCTAAAACTAAACTTGCACACACAAATAAAGATACACACAAAAATTATGCAATTAAATCCTAAAAATCAAATAATAAAAGATAAAATCCTATATTTATGAAGTCTGTAGGAGTAGTCCAAGAGAGGCAAAAATCACATGTTCACAACTGCCCCTCTTTGCTCGGAGACACAAAGGATTTTCGGGCAAAGATAAATGAGCAATTATGAGGGATTTTTTCTCGTTTGACACTCCATGAGAAGCATATTTTTTAAAAGCTTGACCGCATCCTTCTTTAGAGGTTGCCTACATATCCTCGGCTAAAGAGGAATCATGTCAGTGTAGTTCAGGAGTGCTTGGTAGCTGGGACTACCAGGAGCTGTGTTTTCACTGCTGAAGCTGCTGCTACTGCTTGCTGACCTCCTTATTATACCAAAAGGAAAATAAAAAACTAAGCTAGTTATGCCTATCAACTACGAGTTACAAGAGTCTTATCTATGAATCACTTGAAGCTTGATCTTGAGTCTAGGCTAATTTTGTTGTGGACCCTAATCTAAATCTTGATGCTCGCAAGCTGATTGTTCTTTCTTCAGCATTCGAATCAATTTGGGACAGGCGAGGCTTGTCACTTCAGTCAGATTTTAAGCAGTCCTCATCTTTGTGTGCTTTTGCACTCTGAGTTCGCTTCTTTTTGTTCTTTTGTTCTTTTCCTTTATTCTGGATGGAGACTCACGCTTTCAGTTATCTCGAATCCTGCGCCTTGAGGTAAAACCTGTTCAGACATCAACGACAAACGAAAGAAATATTTCTGCCCCAGTTTTGCTAGGAATATTTCGTGAGTTATTTGCAACACAAAAATCTAAACTACTATTCCTTGAGAACAATACAAATCAGGATTTTGTATCCTTGGGAGTGAAGCCTTAACTCCATGGGTATTTTCGGGATGGGAAAACAAATCCTTAGGTTATTCCAAGGATATCCACAGATTATCCTATGGATAAAGAAAAGGGTTCTTGTTTGGGATAAAAGGAACGTCCACGGGTTGTGCAGGGATAAGAAGAAAAGGGGTCCTTAGGTTATGCCAGGGAAGATGCACGAGTTATGGTGGGATAAAAGAGAAAAGGTCCTTGGGTTATGCTAGGGAGGATCCACAGGTTATATAGGGATAAAAGAGAAAAGGTCCTTAGGTTATGCCTGCGAGATCCGCGGGTAATGTCAGGATAAAAGAAAAGGTCCTTGGGTTATTCCAGGGAGGTCCATGGGTTATGCGAGGATTAAAAGAAAAAGGCTCATTGGGCTATGCCAGGGAGGTCCACGGGTTATGCCGGGAGACAAAAGAAAAGGTTCCTTGGGTTATGCTAGGTAGGTACACGGGTTATGTCGGGAAAAAAAGAAAAAAAGTCTCCTTGGGTTATGCCAGGGAGGTCCACAAGTTCTGCCGGGATAAAAGAAAAGGTCCTTGGGTTATACTAGGGAGGTCCACGGGTTATGCCGGGATTAAAAGAAAAAGGCTCCGTGGGTTATGCCAGGGAGGTCCATGGGTTATGATTGGAGAAAAGGGAAAAGGCTCCTTGGGTTATGCTAGGGAGATCCACGGGTTATGCTGGAAGAAAAGGAAAAAGGCTCCTTGGTTTATGCCAGGGAGGTCCACTGGTTATGTCGGGATAACAGGAAAAAGGCTCATTGAGTTATGCCAGGGAGGTCCACGGATTATGCTGGAGAAAAAAAGGCTCCTTAGGTTGTGCCAGGGAAGTCCAAGGGTTATTCCAGGATGAAAGGAAAAAGGGTCCTCAAGAAATGCAGGGGATAAAGGCAAAATGATCCTCGGGTTATGCCGGGGATAAAGGAAAAGGGTCCTCGGGTTATGCTGTGGATTTAAGGAAAATGATCCTCGGGTTATGCCGGGGATGAAAGGAAAGGGGTCCTCAAGTTATGCTGGGGACAACTAGGGAATGTAATCGTGGGTTTGGAAAGACGTAGCTAGAGATTGGCGACCCTATGCTACGATGATTTTTGTGATTTTCCTTTTCTTCTTTCCTCTTTTAGTAAAAGTGCAGGAAAGGGTTTGGAGGAAACTACCCTTTTGGGCTGATTGTTGTTGTGAAGCTGTTCCTAGCTCTTGTGTATTTCCTTTTGGCTAGGAATCGTAATAGAAATAGAAAATAAAGTTCTTTGTAGGATCATTGATCAAGGTTTTCCTGCTTCTCACATAGTTGCTTGAATTGCACCTGTTTCAATTTTCAAACAAAGAACAATTGTTCATTTGAAATGGTGGTTTGTTTTATGGCCTTGGTTGCTTGATATCGACCACGCTTTTGCTGAGAAATCATGCTGCTTGTTGGTCTTGAAGATTAATTTCGCTTTCAAACCAAAGGGATCAACTTTTAAGTTTTATGATGACACGCCTGTATGGGGCCTCGATTTCATTCTGTCTTTAAGACCTTTGACTTTGTACTTCTTTCATTTGACTTCAAGGCATCAACCATCATATCCAGTCGGGATCGGCTAGATGCGCCCGTTGAGGTTGGGTATCCTTTTCCGGCTTTAGGAAGATTTCTTTGTATTTGTTTCGGGAGAAAGATTTAAACCAAAAAGGGTTCACGGAAAAGTAAGCGAAGGCAAGAAAATTAATTTAAAGAGAAGCATCCCTTTCGTAGAGAAAAGAAGGACTTATCTAGGGTGTGTGCGGACTTCAAATCGACATGACATGCTTCTTGGGCCGGATGCCTGACCGGCACAAACTTTTTCGTCTTCTCTTCGGCCGATGATGCCCTTTAATGGTTTTGGCCAATCGACCTTTCTCATTTCACTTCTCACCGTCGCCTGTTAATGCTCTTTACGAGTTTTCACTAAGCGAACTATCTCATTTTCAATTTCTTTAATCACCGTCGCCTTATGGAGCCCGTAGGTTTTCTCCAATAAGACTCTCTCATTTTATTTCTCTCAGTTTAATTGCACCAAGTTCCAATAGCGGTGTTTCCCATTCCGACGCCTTTGCCAATTGATCGGAAGGACTTGGACAAGGTTTGGGTGAATGTAATTTGGATGAAATTAAAACTTTAGAACCATTCTAGTGGGCTTTTGCCGAACTATATATCATCTGCCCTAATTTCGTTTTTTGGAGGGAATTGGGATTTTTTATTTTTGGTGCGACTGAACCCCAGAGAGAGGCTGCCTACGTATCCTTTCAGAATCAAGTCAGACGTAGTTTAGGGAAAACATTTGTTTTGGTTTTCTTTTGTTTGTTTTTGTTTGTTTTTTTTTGTTTGTTTATTTTATTTTGTTTTGCTTTCTCATTTTAATTTCATTTTTCAACAACACTTTTAGGTTCCAAAGAGGGTAACCAAAGAAGTGTAACCGGCTTAAATGGGTTTGCAAAAGGGTCAAAAGTGTTTAGATAGCGGGAATGAAAGCCTTTATCATCCCAACTGGACAGAGTCACGGTTAAGGAGAGCTTAGAAATAGTACCTTTTTACTGCGTCTGCGTTCACGGCCGCTTCGAGATCATCTCCTTTGATGTCTCCCAGATACAATGCTCTTTTCAACAATATCATCCTGATGATCTACGGGCCTTTCCAATTAGGAGTAAATTTTCCCTTTGCTTTATGGTGGTAAGGAAGAGTGCGCCTTAACACAAGTTGTCCCACTTCAAAATTTCTGGGCTGCACTTTCTTGTTACAAGCTCGGGCCACTCTTTGTTGATACAACTGCCTGTGACAGACCGTAGCCATTCGTTTTTCATCGATTAAGAGTAGCTGTTCCAAATATGTCTTGACCCATTCTATGTCATTAATCTCAGCTTCAACGATGATCCGAAGAGAAGGGATTTCCACCTCTGCTGGTATCACAGCCTTAGTTCCATAGACTATGAGGTATGGGGTCGCTCCTACCGATGTACGCATTATGGTGCAGTATCCCATTAATGCGAAAGGCAACTTTTCATGCCATTTTCTGGAGCTCTGAACCATCTTTCTCAAAATCTTCTTGATGTTTTTATTTGTTGCTTCAACGACACCATTAGCCTTAGGCCGATAAGGAGTAAAGTTCCTACGTGTTATCTTGAATTGTTCGTATACCTCCTCCATCAAACGACTATTGAGATTTGCCGCATTATCTATGATAATGGTTGCGGGAATACCAAATCGACAGATAAGGTTGGAGTACACAAAATCCACCATAGCTTTCATAGTAACCAATTTAAGAGTGATGGCTTCAACCCACTTTGTGAAGTAATCGATGGCAACCAGTATGAATCTGTGCCCATTTGAGGCTTTCATCTTGATTGGCCCAATAAAGTCCATGCTCCAAGCTACAAATGGCCAAGGTCCCAACATGGGATGCATTTCTGTTGAAGGTGCATGAATCAAATCATCGTGCACCTGACACTGATGGCATTTCTGGACAAAGCTAAAACAGTCCTTTTCCATGGTTATCCAGTAATAGCCTGCTCGGATGATTTTCTTAGCTAACACATACCCATTCATGTGGGTCTCACACTCCTGCGTGTACTTCATGCATGATACTTCTGGCCTCTTCGGCATCAACACATCTTAACAAATTAAGGTTCGGGGTCCCTTTGTACAAGACCTCACCACTTAAAAAGAATCCAATTGCATGCCATCTAATGGTTCTCTTTTGGTCTTTTGTAGACTACTTGGGATATTTTTGGTTTTTTAGAAACATTTTCATGTCATGGTACCATTTGCCTTAGCCACATTATAGTATCCATGCCTTTCCCTTATTTGGATTGCCAAGGGATCAATGTGGGCATTGCCTGGGTGAGGCAACACCGAAGCCAAAGTGGCGAGTGCGTTAGCTTGTTCATTGTGACAACGAGGGATGTATCTAAACTCCAACGCCTTAAACAACTTGCTAAGATCTTCCACATGTTGCCGATAGGGAATAAGTTTGACATCTCGAGTTTCCCATTCCCATTGGGCTTGCTGGATGATTAAATCTGAATCCCCCATAATCAATAGCTCTTCCACATCTTGGTCGATTTCCAGGTTAATACCCATGATGCAGGCTTCGTACTCGGCTATATTGTTTGTGCAGAAGAACCGAAGTCGAGTTGTGGCTGGATAGTGCTGAACGGTGGGTGAGATTAAGATTGCTCCGATTCCCACACCGTTAGTGTTTACAGCTCCATCAAAGAACATCTTCCAGCAATGGTAGCTTCAAACATTGCCTCCACTGAGTTCACCTCTTCATCTAGGAAATAAATGTTCAGAGGTTGGTATTCATCATCAACCGGGTTCTCGGCTAAATAATTCATTAATGCCTGGTCCTTCACTGACATATGAGTAACATAGACTATGTCAAACTCGGTGAGCGAGATTTGCCATTTTGCTAATCTTCTGGTGGGCATTGGTTTCTGGAATTTGTACTTTAATATGATCCATCCTGGTAATGAGGTAAGTGGTGTAGGCTTGCAGGTAATATCTCAACTTTTGAGCGACCCACGTTAAAGCACAGCAGGTTCATTCCAGCAAAGTATACTCGGCTTCATAGCTGGTAAACTTCTTGCTTAAGTAGTATATTGCCTGTTCTCTCTTTCTCGTGACGTCATGTTGCCTGAGGACGCAAACCAAGGAACTTTCCAAGACGGTCAGGTACAGAATCAATGAACTCCCAAGTTCATGTGGGACCAAGACTAGCGGGTTGGACATATAATCTTTAATCTTATCGAAAGCCTCTTGACATTCATCCATCCATTTGGTCACTATATCTTTCTTTAGAAATTTAAATATGGGTTCACATGTAGAAGTCAGCTGAGCGATGAACCGACTGATATAATTCAATCTTCCCAACAAGCTCATTACATCTTTCTTGGTTTGGAGGAGGTAAATCCCAAATAGACTTTATCTTTGTCAGATCTAACTCAATACCTCTCCGGCTGACTATAATCCCAAAAGTTATCCCGACGGGACTCCGAACGCACATTTGGCTGGGTTTAGTTTCAAGTCATATATGCACAGCCGTTCAAATAACTTCCTCAAATCTTGCACATGGTCATCCTGAGTTTTGGACTTGATGATCACGTCTTCCACATACACCTCTATTTCTTGATGCAGCATATCTTGGAAGATGGAAGTCATGGCTCTCATATAAGTTGCCCCGACATTCCTCAGTCGGAAAGGCATGACCCTATAGCAGTAGGTTCCGTAAGGTGTGGTGAAAGCTATTTTCTTTGCGTCCTCTTCATCCATCAACACTTGGTGATATCCTGTGTAACAGTCCAGAAAAGACTGTATCTCATGTTTGGCGCAGTTATCAACAAGGATGTAGATATTGGGCAAGGGGAAGTTGTCTTTGGGGATTGCCTTATTCAAATCTCTATAATCCACACACACTCAGATTTTTCCATCTTTCTTCGGTAGTAGAACTACATTAGCTAGCCATGTGCTGTATTGGACCACTCGGATCACTGCCGCCTGCAACTGTTTCGTGATTTATTCTTTGATTTAGTCACTGACAACAGTTTTAAATTTTCTCTGCTTTTGCTGTATTAGGGGGCACTCGGGATAAGTTGGTATTTTATGCACTACCAATCAACACTCAGTCCCGGAATGTCATCATATGACTATGCAAATACATCTTTGAACTCGAACAAGAGTTGGATTAGTGCACCCCGAGTTTTCTCATTTGCGTGGATGCTTATTTTGGTTTCCCTGATTTCTCCAGAACTACCCAAGTTCACCGGCTCAGTGTCATTTAGGTTTGGCTTATGTTTATTGTTTAAACGTTCCAGCTCTCAATTTATTTTCCTAATAGCCTCTTCTTCATCTTATTTAGGTTCTTGGTTCATTATTCACAATTAGGCGTCATGTTTGGATCTGGGCATGAAGTCCACAAGCATGTCATGTTATTTTTATGCCGCATTATTAGAACTGAAAGAAGAAACAAAAATGAAAATAGAAAAAATCAAAAAGAATTAAAAAATGAACAATGAAATATTTATTTCATTTCTAGGAATTGGAAGATAATAGGGTTTACATTTGGAAATTAAAAAAAAGACCAGAAACTAAAAAAATCATCTGAGTTACACCCTGGGATAACTCGCGATGCAGAAAAATTGACAAGACTAGTCTACTCGGATTCTCGCCTGATGGGGAACGGCGTAGTCTTCCAATTCTGTAATTTGGCCTCGGGTCCCATGTATAGCACCTCAGCGGTGCTAGAGCCCTCTCCTGGCTGAACCATGTGGGTTTCATATAGTATCTTTCTCATTTCCCCAAATATTTCCTCAATCTCTTAAGCTGTGAAAACCTCTTGCACTTTTTTTTCATTGTACTTTGGCTTGATAAATGTTTCGTACAAGTGTGGCAATACTTGAGGTATGACCCATCCATCATGCTTCCTCTCTTTTGCCTATTTTACATCATCTGGAGTAGGTCAGAAGCCTACCCCCGAAGAACTTTTCAGCAACTGCTAGAGTAACTGGTTCAGCTATTCCTCGCAAGGATTTCCCAAGTCCCTTCCCCGGTTTGAAGCCATTTCGTATCATTTCTTTCGCCACCATAATTGATGCATTGGATATAGAGGCAGGGGTTTCCCTCTTCGTATTGGTCTGCCACTACTACTTCATAGTCCTGATAGATTATGTGCTTGCAGCCTTCTCTCGCTTCAAGGCATGAGACTGAGGGATCTCGATAAATTGATAGTTCAGCATCCCCATGGACCACAATTTCTTGTTCCTCATGCTCAAACTTTACCATATGATGAAGAGTGGAAGGTACAGCCCCTGCTGCATGGATCCATGGCCTCCCAAAAGAAGGTTATAGGATGTGTCCATGTCTAGAACTTAGAAAGTCACCTCAAAGTCAACCGGACCGATGGTCAGAATTAGATCAATCTCTCTAATCGTGTCCTTTTTGATACCATCAAAAGCTCATACAGAGGCATTGATTAGACGAATCCTTTCAATCCCAATCTCCATGCGCTGTAATGTTGAGAGAGAGAAGATATCCACCCCCAGAACCTCCATCTACCATAACCCTTTTCACATAATACTCTTCACATTTGACGGTTAAGTGTTGGGCTTATTTATGTGTAGCCTCTTCCAGCGGCAAGTCATTTTTGCTGAATGAAATCTGGTTGACAGTGAAAAATCTTTCTACTGTTCTTTCTAATAGTTCCACAGAAGTTTCAGCTGGCACATATGCCTCATTGAGGGTCTTCACTAGTAACTTCTAGTGTTCTGGGATTTCATCAACAAAGACAGCAAAGAGACTTGTTCAGGAAACTTTTGGAGCTGGTCAACCACTTCATTGTCTGCCATTTTCATTTTCTGAAAGAATATTTCTGCCTCTTCAGCGCTCATTGGTTTTTTGTTGGGAAGAGTTTCCTGGGGGTGTTGTTTACTTCTTCCAAATTGGTGTACTTTTGCGCAGGGTAGTTTTCTTCTCCTGAGATTTCTTTCCCTTTATATGTTACCACTATTTTATGGTTATTCCAGGGCACTGCAGAAGGATTCGTCATGGGCTTCTGTGGCACGCGACCAATAACCTCGGGCTCACTCAGCCTTGGTGGAAAAGTTGGCCCCCGCACTACATATGCTCCCTTAGGCACATTCATGCGGGTGGTCTTACTCAGTTCCAATCTCTTGGGAGGACTCAAGTTCAACTGTTTTTCCTTGCGGACCCGTGGGACATAGAAAAAAGTGTCTTTGGCGGGCGCTGCCCCAGTTTCTGCTTCAATTTTCTTTTCTATTTTGGGGTGTGTTTTCTTTTATCCCCTTTATCTTGCTTCGGGGAAGTCTTTGGCTTTCTCTCCACATTAGAAATGGAAATTATGGCTTTCAAAGCCAGGTCGAATTTCTTGTTTTCACAAATTATTCCAATTACCAGCACATTGTTGTGGGTCGGCAGGGAGTTGCTCGTCACGTTGGGGATGTCCTCGTCCCGTAACACAATCTTCTTTGATCTATTAGATCCTTTGCAGTTCTTTTCAGGGTCCAGCAGTTTTCCGCGTCATGTCCCTTAGCTCCTGAGTGATAGGCACATCGAGTTCCCCGCTGGTATGAAGGTTATTCCGGCTTTTGCCTGTTTGGAGGCACGGGCTGTAGCAGGCCCATTTGGAAAAGCTTTGGAAACAAACTAGAGTAAGATTTCCCAATTGATGTGAAATTTGTCTTCTTGGGGGGGCGGGGTTTATAGTGGTTTTGGTGAGCAGGCTAGTTTCTTGGGAATAAGGCTTGGTTCCTGTTGGCTTGTTGTTGCGGTCGTACAAAAGGTTGAGCATTCATGACCGTGTACAACTGAGGAGCATATGCCATATCTTCGTGAGGGTAATAATGCTGGGGGGTTCTTTCTGGGAACATGGACCTGGGAGCACGGTGTCTTCTTGTACCTGATGACGCCATAGATGTTTCTTCTTTCTTCTTGGCCTTTGCAACTCCTTCCAACCCGCCCTAGATAGCTTGGGAGGTTGCTCTAATAGTGGACTAGCTTAGGCTTCTGCCTGTTTTTAATCCACTTTCCACCATTTCTCCGATTTTGATAGCTTCCACGAATGGTTTACCCGTGGCTGACATCATATTCTAGAAGTAATTGGCTTCCTAAGCCTGGGGAAACAGTGTGACAATTTCGACCTCCTCCATCGGAGGTTTTACTCTAGATGTTTGTTCACGCCATTTTATTAGGTATTATCGGATGCTCTCCGAGGACTTCTTTTTCAAGTTTGCCAATGAGTTTCTGTCTGGAGCAATGTCTATATTGTACTGGAATTGTCTAACAAAGTATCTTGCAAGATCGTCCCAAATATGCCACCGAGATATGTCTTGATCCATGTACTACCCGGAGGCAATACCAACCAGACTTTCCCTGAAATAGGCCATATGTAATTTTCCTTTCCTTCGACCCCTCGCAACTGATTGCAGTATTTTTCAAGATGAGCAATACGGTCACCATGCCCTTTGTGCTTCTCGGACTTAGGAGTTTTGAATCCCAAGGGCAAGTGCATATGAGGGAACATGCATAAATCAGCATAGGACAAACTCTTCTGCCCCCTTAGTCCTTGTATATTCTTGAGGCTCTATTCTATACTCCTTATCTTTCTTGCGATCTCATGTTGCTCAGGAGTCTTGGGAGTCTTTTCTTGTCCCAAAGTGAACTCAAATTGATGCGGCTGAGGGTAGGCATAAGCGGGAAATTGAGGAGGCTCCATTTGGGGAGTGATTGTTTGGAATGTAAAGGTTGGAGGATGAAAAGTAAGGCTAGGTAGGGTAGGCTGTGTTGTAGCTGAACATGGGGGAGCAGCAAAGCTGTTTGGGGCTGCATTGGATATGACACCTAGAAGCAAATTGCGGAAAGTGTTCCTACAGAATGAGCTGATATAGTGGGCTGTCCCAGGGGGATGTTTGGGTGGCTGATTGGAATGCTAAACGTACCACCTACTATGTGGAAAAGTTCGGGGAATCCCAAGATGGTGCTCGGTAGCTCTCTTCCGTTTGTCCAAGCGTCCCACATTTTCATAACCCTCGGATGGAGGATTCTATTCTCTTTGGCAGCTGCCGATTCATAGGCCAGGATGCCGAGACAGGGTGTCATCTACAATGGGAATCGTTGGTAGGGTCATTTATGAAGACATTCCAATGCTTCCTTTTGATGTGGTGAATATGGATGTGAAGCCAAGTTAACACAAAAACCAACCATCATTTTATAAAAACCCTGGACTCATTGAAAGCAACAAACGGTTAGTTTGAGATAAATAACAGATAGGTAATTGCATGTTGGGGTGTGATGCACATATTTAGTTAAGCGTGTGTCTACATGTTTCGCAATGGTTGCATGCTTCATCCCAGCTTTCCCTGATCCTTTCCCATTTCTTTTTTTGATTTCTACTCAGTTTCCTCATTTTCCTTTTCCATCTATCTTTTCTGTTTTCTCATTCTTTGCTTTTTGCCATGGTTTCATTTCTCTTGGTTTTCTTATTCTCTCTCTATTTTACTTCCTTTCCTCTCTTGCTTTCTCTTATTTTGTTTTAGGGATATGGTCGAATCTTATGCAGATTGCTTACGTATCATGACTCCGCATGAATCTGATCAAGCGTAGTTCTTTGAAAAACAAATGCAAAAATAAGGAAACAATTTTTGAGGATTTTAAATTTTCATTAATAAACTTCTATTACAAAGATGCTAAATTAATAAGTTTCTTGGAAATC
Organism: Nicotiana benthamiana; assembly: GCA_034376525.1. Lineage (NCBI taxonomy): Eukaryota > Viridiplantae > Streptophyta > Magnoliopsida > Solanales > Solanaceae > Nicotiana > Nicotiana benthamiana. The sequence goes on along the minus strand of CM067337.1, from coordinate 88,209,522 downwards.
AACTATAGACTCGAAATGAGACAAAATACAGAGTCAATGTTTGAAAAGTCAAGGATACATTAATTCTTCCATTACTGGGGCACGCGAGGCATCATTCGGCCTCACCGCACGCTTATGTACGAGACCCCCTTGTAGTTGCTCCAAATCACTCATTACTTGATAGACGAAAATCATCACCGCAGTAAAGAAGGTGGTACGAGTCATATCCTCGCGTGTGTGGCACTTCATGGTAATGTAATCAGCGATGGTTCTGATCCTCTCTCTAATTCTACCCTATTCCTGGAGTAATTTCCTTATCTGCTGGTTCCGCGCTTCTAACACTTGGGAATCGTGCAAGTGTTGATCCTGCATTTGCTGTATTTCTTCCTCCATTCGAGTCATCAGAATATAATAGTGTCCCTATTATCCTTAAAATCTTTAGCCCGTTTGGCTGCCTTTATCCTCAAAATTAGTCACTTTTCTTCTTAGACTGGTGATGGTCCTTCATAGTTTCTCTTCTTTTGTTGCACAAACCATGCCTGTTCTTCCGCTTTCTTTGTCCACTGTTCCTGTAGTTTTACCTGACTAGTTTCAGAGTATTCCAAGTCTTCTTGACATTAGAGGAATTTCCTTTTTAGCCCACTTATAAGCCTTTCATCAGCCAACTTCTTTCTTGGTGGTCGGTGGCTTTTTCATTTTTCTGATCTGAGCTTTAAGGGCCTCATATTCCTGAGCTAGTTTCTTCTTTTCTCCATCGTGTGCGGCAGCTTGAATACCTTTTCAAATTGAAGCTCCATAACTTGCCTTTCCAGTTTACTTATTTTGGCCTTGTATTCATTCTCTTTAGTCAACTAGTCCCATTGCGGTTGGGCTTCAATAGTGAATTGTTGGACATGTGGTCTCTTTGCGGGCCTTTCAGGAATTTGATATCTCTTACTGAACCATTCAACATATTTGGGGTCCACTTCACCTTTGGCTCGGTCTCGCACTATGGTCTTGGGTTCTGGAAACCTACACTCATTCCACATTTGGCAATTTATCCTTCTGGAAATGTAGCTTTTGGACCCAACTCAATGGTATTCTTACCCAAATCTTCGTCTTTTTGGACGGTTTAAAATCTTCCTAGTTGACGCAACACCCTCTAGGGAGCATATGGTTGGATGCTCTGACTGCCCATTAAGAAGATATAAGACGCTTCAGTTGTTGTGTATATTGCTTCAGTGGCAGGGAGCCATCCAAATGCCCATTCAATTTTATCAGCTGTCAGGGCCCTCAGATGTGCAAGCCAAGCTTCCGTACCCATAGAAATTCAATACCCGCTACCCGGCTTTCAAAATTTTCAATGCAGTTTAGACCGGTCAAACCATAATTCTTGTATCCAACCCGGTGAAGGAGGTGTTCTTGCATCTATAATTGAAGTAACAAATTGCAACCCTAAAAAAATTTCCTCCCTCCCGACAAATGGTCAAGGCCCACTAGATTTCAGACACGATTAGAGGAGTTCTGTTGGATTTTTTATTACAACATCAATCATTCTCACAAGGTTTATCTCTATATTGCCATCCTTTTGTGGACAAACCACAATACCAATAAAGGCCACCATGAAAGCTAGACTATGTCTCGCCTCCCACTTGTCTTTGTTTCCAGCATGGGTTAGACCAGTGTTGGGCTCTTCAAAACCTCAGGGGTTACCATATCGAAGATACAAACTGGAGTGTGCAGTACCCTTCGGATAGATTCCTTGTCTTGTACACCCCGACTATTGCTTAGCAAATCCAAGAATCTGTGAGAGGACACTGGTCTGGGCGACATGGGATATCGACTCCTGAGATTTCCATTTAGACCCACATAACCAACTACTTCTTTAGATGTAGGTGTGAACTCGAAGTTAGAGAAACAGAACACGTTGCAAGTTGGGTCTCAAAATGGTATTAAAGCTTCAATTATGTCGGACCTTAGCTTGACGTTCAATAGTCCGACGAGGCCTCTCAGAACTCTTATCACTGTTTCTCTACAACCCCTTCCTAGATCATTCCACCACATATAGAGCTTCAAGGGGATCTCATTATGGACTGTAAAGGGTTCAATTTCATTCATGCTCATCTTGCATATTTATTAGGTGATTTAACAACTTATTTTATCCTAAAAGGAAAAATAACAATATTTATTATTTTTGAAAATTTGCATTTAAAAAAAAAACAAAACCCTGGCTTTGTAGATATGGCCTTTTAGAACTTGGGGAAAGAAGATTTTAAGGATGTGCCTGCTAACCGTTGAATACGACCCAAGGTGGCTGTTCTTGCAAAAACAGTCTTCCGCCGCCCTTTTGGGCAGATTCGGCTTATTTTAGACAAGAATGGCATCATTGGTCTTATTTGTAGCAACACTAAAATATTTGTGATCTTTGGGCTCTTTTTGTAAAAATGGAAGTTGGACCTGATGGGGGTTGCCTACGTATCTCACATCCGGTGAGAATCAAACTTGTGTAGTTCGGGCAAATTTGACAAAACCAATATTTTGAAACACAAAGAACCTTTCTTTTTTCCCTTTACACAAGTCTGGTAGAGTTTCAACACTATTTGAATATTGGTTTTTTTTTTCAAAACAAGTGATTACCCTTATCCAGTGCTATTTTCTCTCAACTCTCTCCCATTATTTACAAGTCGGTCAACATGAAGATCCGAAGCAAATAATTGCACAAGTAGCAAGCCAGATGCATCAGGATGGTCTTTTCATTTCGGGTACACCTGTCCTAGACAGAACGAACCCATGTGTTGAGTCTCTTAAGTCAAATGCACGTGATGCAACACACGTTCCTACTAGGGATCCCGCATGAGGTTTTGTTATACTAGGTTTAAGAACCTGGGTTTATTGTCCTAGACCTGGCTTACCAGAGCGGACAGCTCGAGCTGGGAGGGGGGCAGCATACCAGGGATAGAGAAGCTCCACCGGCTTAGCAACTTGTCCGAACCTCGTTCTAAAATGGGATAAGACTCTAAACATAAGAGATCCCACATGAAGTGCACCCTTCTCCATGATGTAGAAGACTCAGAGAGAGGAAGGGTTTCGTAGCACTTTATATATACAATTCACCAAATATCAAAGCGGTAAATCATTTAGCACAATTAGCATGAAACATGTAGGAAAATCAGATAAAGCCAATCATAACAGCTATTCTAAGCTCGAACTCTTAAACCCAGAACCAAATTTTAGGTCTCTCTCCCCAGTAGAGTCGACAGAGTTGTCACACCTTCTTTTTACACACCCGAAGGTAGTACAAGGGAGTTTCTCCAATTTAAGTGACATTGTTCGAAATGGAATTATTTATTCAATTTTTGTTCAGAGTCGCCACTTGGAATAGGTTTATTTTCTAGTGTCCCAAGTCACCGGTTTATTTAAATCCCAAATTGAGGAAATTATGATTTTTCTTTTAAAATCTGCGAACCAGAAATTCTTAATAAGTAATTCTATTAACCCGGGAGAAGGTGTTAGTAATTCCCAAATTTTTTGGTTCTAGCATAGTTGCTTAAACTATCATAATTGGCCTATTATCTTATTTTAATTCATGTCCAAACTATAGTGCAATTTTTAATTATTTACTGCTTTTAATTAATATTAAAGAAGAGTGAACGTCATTTAAAACATGTCTTTGAATCGTGTCACATGAAATGCACCCGCAGTCCGAAACACATTTTATTCAATATTTTAGAATTTTGATTTGGAGTCATATGAAATGCACACCAGAGTTTATGAAGGTAATATTATTAAAAGATGCGCCTAAAGCAACTAACACGTTGTTAACTTTGCGGGAGACCATGAAAATTCACTAAATGGCACGTGTCAGATTCTAAATATTTTTAATGGAAGTAGTTAAAGAGCAACAAGCAATTTTGTAATTTTTTAGTTGGCGTGGCGCACCTCAATTTCATTTTTAAAGGATATTTAACTAAAGCTTAATGTCCATGAACTATTATTAACTAGTATGGTTTAACTCCCATTCTAAATAAAGGGTTAAAATAATTAACATTAAACTATGAATAAAACTCTAATTAATTGTGTATGGTAATGCTAATTGTCTTAACAAGAATGACTAGGCCCAAAAAATAGCATTTAATAAGAAGAGCAAGTTCGAGCCCACCAAATTAGGCCAAAATTTCAAACAAAGACAATTGCCATTGCTGAAGTTTTTTAATTCGAATCCACTACCCGAAGTTGGAGCTCAATATTTGGGCTTGTAATTGGCCCAGAAGAGGCCCCAAACATTATTCAAACAATCAGTCCGAAATTGGCCATAATGAACCCAAATCGACATTGACTTTAAATTGGACTTCACAACACTGATCAATTTTGTAAGAAATGAACAATTTAAATACGCTCCAATCAGACACTTGCTCATTTTAATTCAAATTTCATAATCATATTCGTATAATGTTTAAGCTAATGAGTTACTATGCTCATTTCTGAAATTCAACAACAAACTAAAGTGATTAATATTTTCTAAATAAAAGGAGATGCCTAAGTTATTGGGTACAGATTCCGAAACGTTAGTTCTCTGATTTCAAAGCCAAACTACGGAAATTAAACACTGAAGCATAGAGCTACTTCAAAAATTTATTAGACCCAGAATTAACATTAGTATAGAATACAAAAACTAGTCCTAAAACCAGCTTCAGGCCCATACTATATTCCAATTTTTATCATTCAAACTAACATGATAGCAGGACATAAAACATTAAAATTAAACTAACACTACTAAATGGATATTCATGAGTCCCAACAGTCCAATTATTACATCTCTTAGAAGGTTCAACTTATGTAACCCTCAGATCGCAACACTTGAATTAACATGTTGTAAACAAATTACAACTATACATAAACGTGCTAGGCAACCAAATCAAAGTAAACTAGTAGGAAGAAAATTCATAGATGATAACATATAACATTTCATCATTATCTTCAAATTTGATCATTCATTTGATTCAACTTTCACATATCGTTTGAGGCCAAGAAAATACCTGGAAATTAGAACAAAAATTAGAGAAATTGGAGGTCAGCTAGGCAACAACATACTGACTGATGCAATTTCAGCAGAATCCAGCAAATCCCAAAATAATATCCAGGAATAGGATGTCGTAAACCTAAAAACTAAGCCTCGATCGAAAAAAAGACTCAGCTGAATTTGAAAACAAGACTTCTATGAACTAGTTTAAATGAAAATAGTAGATCTGGATGAACTTCGAGGCTATTTTTTTGTGTTCCGGCTAACCGGAACAGAACTTAAAGCAGGGGAAGAGGCATCAGCCGCAGAAAGTAATTGAATCGGGGAAGTTTTTTAGGATTTTTTGTTTGAGCTTTAAGGTCTAAACCTATGAGCTTCAACTCTCAAATTATGCAGTGTTAGGCTCTCTAGAACTCTTCAAGATCTGAAAATTCCCTCTCAGAACTATTCAAAGCTCTTAGGTTTCAAAACTTTGGATTTCCAATTTTCAGATTTCCGGCCCCTTTTGCAAGGCAGGGTAGACTGCCTTTTGTAGGCAAATATTAAGGCATCTTTTAGATTTTTACTTTACACTTTAGATCCCTCTTAATTTTCAGTTTTATAGCTTAACAGCCTTTAGGGACTGACTTGTTACCCAAGTTAGACTACTTAGTTTCTGAATTTCAAATTAGAATCCCACCTAGAAAGTTCTAGGGGACTCTACTTTCAATTACTGAATGATTCCTTATTTTAAATTACCTATACTTCCCTTGAACCCTGGTTATTTTACCTAAATCTACTAACTAGGTCTAGGCCAAGTGACCCAACTCAAATGGACCTGCTAATATTAGGTAACAAATCAAAAGAGGCCCAAATCCATAATTTGAAGGACTAATCCAAACTCTTAGACAAAAGGCCAAAGCAACTAAAATCAAACTAGGAAGAAACATTTAAACTAAGAGATCAAAATAGAACCAAAAACTAATTTTTCTATTAACCTAATAAAACAGTAAAATAAAAGAAAATCTAATGAGGCTGAATCAAAAACCAAGAATAAAGGAAAAATTAAGATGAACAAACAATAACGCAAAAATTAGTACTCTAATTCAATGATTTTAAACTAAATCACAAACAAGCAAACAAAAAATTATTCTAATAAGAAATTAACACAAAACAAATTTAAAAATAAAGAAAACGAAAGAAGAGGAACACCCAAAATAAATCAAGACATGGGCAAGCCGCTTAGAATCTCTTGACTAAAAACAGTCTATAATTGTATGTTTTCATAAGAGACACACGACTAAAGTCTATCTGTGTCAAATCGCCCATAAACCCCCTTATGAAAAATTAGGGCTTATGTTTCTGATCCACTATTCGAACAACCTTGAGGGAGAGTCGAGGAAAGGTGGTTGGCGATTTGTAAATAGAGAGAGTTGAGAGGGTGATTTTGTGTTAATTTAGGTGGGATTGGAGGTGGTGCCGCCGGGCACGGCGGAGGAACCCACGGCGGCGCCCTAGAATTTCGTTGACTTGAGAGGTTTGGAAGAGTTTTGAGGAATACTATTGACAGATCGGGGATGGGGAAGTGAAGGAGAAGCAGTAGTATAAATTTCACGGCGATTGGACAATCACCGCAAGCGCAGGCGATTTCCGGCCGGCGGTTCATGGTGGAAGATGGCGAAATTAGGGTTTGAGTGTTTCGGGGTCAGAGAGATGGTAAGAATGGGGGGTAGGGGTGTGTTCAAACATATATATTAAAACAAGGTCACTTCTCATCCGTAAGATCACCTAGCCTAGACAGCTAGGATTAATCTAATGAAACGACGCCGTTTTGTGGAGGGGGAGTGCTGGACCGGATCTGGGTCAGGCATGGGGCGATATGGACAAGTTTCAGAGGTTTAAATGATTGGCCACTGAATTGTATTTAATATTTGCCCAACAAATACATACCCAACAGCCCAAATTTCTTTTCTTCTAATTATTTTTCGTTTACTTATTTATTTATTATTTTTTATATTAACACTAGAATTAAACCTAGCAAAACTATTAGTAAAATACCAATTTGAAGAAAACTAATAAAATTCAAAGCTAACATTTAAAACCAAGCAACAATCAATTTTTGATTTTTATATTTTATAAAATTCTAGTTACTAATTAATCAAAAATATATAAAATTAAATCCTAAATGAAAATGAATATTTTTATATTTTATTAATTATCTAAAACTAAACTTGCACACACAAATAAAAATACACACAAAAATTACGCAATTAAATCCTAAATATCAAATAATAAAAGGAAAATCCTAAATCTAAGGAGTCTGTATGAGTAGTTCATGCGAGGAAAAATCACGTGCACGAACTCCTAATCCCTAAATCACCTAACGAAGCTAATGGAACCATCAGATTTCCATTCGGAAGTAGTTTTCACAATAGTTCCGACTATGGTTAATTTCCAACATTTAAGCTCTCATTTGGCACTATGTGTCCGAAAACAATCCGAAAAATCAAAACCGGACATCCCGACAACCACATTGGTAGAAATAAACTTGGGGGAAGTATTTAATAGGGGATCGGGGCATTAATTCATAAGACGACCAGCTGGATCATCACAACTGGTCTTGAATCTCAACCGTGACCCGACTGGGTAGAACCTCGAGTCTAGACATTAGGGGCACATTATTTTGACATTATACAGATGGTTTACGTTTCTTAGAATAAGATGATAAGAAATTATTTGTGCCACAATTTTTTTGAGCTTCACATGATGACATCATGCCCATGACGTATGTTATTGAAGTGAATGAAAATGTCACATCAGCTCTCTTCCCCAAAATATCATATGTGTGTTAGTGTTGGTCGTCCATTTGCGTAGCCGAACTACTGTCGCCTATGTATAAATATGAGGCTACTCTATTGAAAGAACTGTAGACAGTTCATTTATATTTAATCTGATTCTTTCTTTTCTTCACGTCTTTCTCCCATCATTTGTTTCCATGGTTTGAACATTCGATCATAGGGTCGCATAGAAGTAACTTTACTAGTTACACCAAGGCTACCCTTTCCAGAGCTTCTATTCAAGACAACGGGAGAATGGTGCAGAATCCTTCCTGCATCAGGAAATATTCGAACTTCACCCTTATACTCATTTCACCCTAGTGTGGCACTTCATTCTTGTTGCTTTCCATAGAATGTGGTGGTATTATCATCTACTAACTTCTGCATCCCGCATCGGCAGAACATCCTAATAATGAACATTCCTGGATCAATGCTCGTGCACTTTGCAACCTTTTTGGTTTTTCTTGTGATAGAAAGCAAAGCTATATCTCCTTGTCTTCCCATTTGGTCTTTTTTTTTTTTTTTTTTTGCTCTTTTTTAATGGATAATGACCTAATCTCAATAGAATTCTCAATCCTCGCTGCTAGAAATATAGATACATTTATCGAGGCCTCTTTTCCCTAAATTTCTTCGGGCATATAGACATTTCCAAAGATCAAAATGGGGCCCCCTGAAGATGATTCTCCCGAGGGCATGGCCGTAAAAGTATAATAGGTTTTTGGCTTTTGATTTTTGCTTCTTTGTTCCCGTGTATGTACCCTTCATGGGTATTGTACCTATGTTTTGTAATCATCTCTTGGAAATAGATTAGAGTCCCTTTGTCTACCTTTTGGCTCGTGTTCAGTTTCATTCCGTCATTAATTGTGAAATATTTGATTGTATAACTTTAATGACTAGTCCAAATACCGGACTCAGGACATAATAAACCCTTAGATTTTTAATTGATTAATATAATACCCATAGAGGTTTTTGTTAATCCTCGAGTTGACCTTGAACAAATTTTATGTGAACTCAGAACATCAGGATTCTAGACCCCACGGGAGGTAATAGCTAATTAAGCAGAGGGACTATCATCGGTTCTGGCGCTCTGCAACCCCCAGGTAAAAGTGTAGATGCGAAGTTTCGGATCGAAGATCTTCGCGAGACAGCCCTGGGGCACCATATCATGTCGTTAGGGTTAAATGAGAGCACATTCTTGAATTTGAAATAAAGTTAGCCCTTAGGCTTTTTTTTAGTTCCCGAGTGAGGAACTTCTAACAATCGGGTAGCCCTTGGGCATAGTAGTCGAGCTAGCACTTGCTCGAACTCGAAATAGGTCAATAAAAAAAGGATTAATATTCGGCGCCTCGATCCTAATGCCAATCTCGTGACATTAGCGGCTGAAGTTACTAAAAGGTTTCCTTTTGTGTGGTTCCCAAAATTCATTCATTAGAGGTGGCTGATGGTCGGTCTTTTGGATTCCAAAGTACGGTTAAATGACCTTGATAAATAGATAAACTTCATACTTTTGCAAACTTTATTCTCATATTGTTCTAAAAGTCTCATTAACTCTTTTAATTTCTCTCAATTGTCCCTTCTTTTCTATTTCACTATCAACACTCTCTATTTTCTTGAATTTCTGCATTGCAATGGCTAAGTCTTCTAAATCGATTCCCAAAAAGAAAAAGCTTCTTCATCTTCTTGACCGATTAAGAGTAAACAGGTAGTGCCCCTCGTATTGAACAGTGCATTCCTCCGCCATGTGAAATAACATCTGATTTCAAAATCGAGAAACTTGTGTCGACACCAGACCAATGCGAGCCCATGTCTCCATATGTTTATTTGATAACCAAAGATGTGCTTGTGCAAGTAAAGGATGACCGCGAGTGAGAGAATAAATAAGTAGAAATTCCTTCCTCCGAGGAGGATATTGCTACATATAACACGAGGTACTTAAGCGTTTAAACCTACCCATTCACGCTGGGTCCCACAATTCTGGCTCAAGGTCCCACAGATCCACTTATTTTTTAGTTTTCCCAACGATGCCTAGTGACGCTTGGTTAGATCTATCCCTCATTCTGGCGAATTGTTTTCTTGATCGGGGTTTTTATAGCTAGGTCGAGGGGATGCCTTTTACCCTTGACCATATGATCAGTCATTCATCGATTTTATTGTGGTGGCTTGATAAAATTGAAATGACGATCCTTGAAATCCCTCTTTTCCAGTATTGATAAAGACAAAAACCAAGGGTAGATAAGATGGTTTGTCCAAATCCAGACCTCTAATCTGATTCTTTCTAATTAGATGTTGTTCTGCGACGAGTGGAACATGAAACGTAAGTGCACAACACGTTTATTTCCTACTTTCTCCTGTTTTTCTTGGCTTTATCTTTTTCCTTGGTCTAACCCATTTTTGATGGCGCAACTGCTACTTGATTTCCTGGTGGTATCCCGAACCTCGAACGGTGGGTCCAATAATTGGCTTCCACTTTCTCTTATTGGGAGCATTGCTAGTGAGATTTTTTCAACGGTTGATAGGAGGCCAAAAAACAATGGTGAGTTCTCTTGTTCGTTTACTTTTACTACTTTAATAAAATACTTACTTTGGTTTTGCGCAGGTCGTAGAGATGTCGTTGCTCTGTGGCCAGCCCCATCTGATGAAGAAGAGATTCTGAAGCATTCTAAAGAAAAGAAAAGAAAAAAGGGAGTCACCTACAAATCGCTTGAAGCCTAAGAAAAGTGTGGGTCGAAGGCCTAAGGCCGATATAGAGATTTTATCTCCATAAACGGCCCAACCCCTTCGGGATCATGAGGAAGAAGAGGATGATGACTTCCTGTTGGTAGCTCGTGAAAGAGGAAACACCGATACTTCAAAATACATTGAGCCGGTGATGGTTTGTGTGGTTCATTATAGAGCCTAAGAAATCTCCGAGGGGAGTTCAAACAAAGACCCCAAGCCATCAAGCATAATAAAGGCACCATGCCTAGGAGGCCATATGGAGGGTGAGGTTGAACGACCCGGTCTTGAGCCTCTTCAGATAAACGAAAAATGTCCTGAGTGGATCACTTGGCATAATCAATGTAGACAGCTAACTGTTTGGCCCCGGGCTCTCTGAGGGGCAAATCCAAGATGCTCAGAACATGAGATCATTTGATGTGGGGGCGAGTCATGAAAGGCATGACATCTTTCGAGAATGCCTAGTATGGATTGAAGATGGACCTGATCAGATGCTTCTTTCGTCTTTGATGAGGCTCATCGACTCTTCAAACAAGTGATCTTTTTATTCTTTAGAAATTTGCTTGCGCCCTAGCTTTTGCTGTTATGAATCTAACTTTCCCCCTTCTTGCGAAGGCTGTGGTGCTCCATAAAAGGGAATTTTCCAAGTCTCGAACTCATCTTGCTCGATGTGAGGCTAAGCTTTAGAATTTTTCGGAAGAGAGGGACAATATTAAAACCCTCTATATAAAGAAAGATATGGCGTTCAACGAGTCGAATTGGTGCAGGCTTGTGAAGGTGTCACAACCTAAACCAATGGGCCACGAGGGGCTGCCGATACCTTAATCAACTGAGTACCAATATAACGTATCTTCTTGTATCATACTATCATAGATAATTGAGCCGTAGAAGCTGATATGTAATATGTAGAATATAACATGTAATACCAATTTATACGTAAGACATACAAGCCTATAAGGTCAAAATAACCACGCATACACTAAATATAGGCCGACAAAGCTATACAATCTTTTACATACATGACATCTTTATACTAGCCTCTAAGAATACATAATTTTCATAAAAGTCGAGACAGAGTCCCACCATACTAAACCGTACACGTCTAAATCATACTAACCAAAGAAACAACATCGAAGCAAATGGAGCGCACCAACATCTTCTACTGAGCTGATAGCCTACTTGGAGGGCTCTCGACCTGTCAATCGGGACCTGCGGGCATAAAACACAGCATCCCGAGGTAAAAAGGATGTTAGTACAAACAATTTACTGAGTATGTAAGGTACATAAATAACTACATAGACATGGAAGAAATACATAGTAAATGACTCAATCGGTAATTTTGTATAATTTTGTAAATCAAGAAATGCTTATAGTGTCATGCGTATGTGTATAAATTTTATGTCGTGCATAGGTACATCTGTTCATAACATCGTCATGCCTCTGAGGGCATCCCATCATATCATTTCGGTCACTTTGGGCAAATTATCAATGTATACCAGTCGATCACGTGGTGGTGCATATATAATGTCATAATCTTTTCCCATATCCCATATACATATAATATACATATATACATGAATATAACTCCATCTGGTCATGTGATAATGTACATGTATAAACGTATGAAATGCATAAGAAATATTTTAATAAGATTTTTTTGGTATGCCATTAAAATCAATATGCATTTTGGATAAACTTTATCAAATTCGTATTTTTCTGAGACCCATCAACAGAAGATATAATAATAATTCACATAGGAAACGAGAATATATAGGCCCCTAATATATCTAGGAATAGATTCATTGATGGAAATTGAGCATTTGCTCGTTTCTTTTGTGTCGTATAGGTCATGCCAAAAGAAATAAGGGATAGCCTTAATATACCTGAGCCGATTCTCTTATCAATTCCTCTAATACCATTTATTGTGACGACATGTAATAGCGGATCGAAATAGGAAATAATTTATATAATATTTTTGAGATAAATTGCACTATACTCCCTAAGAATAGCAAAATTTTGTTATCGTAGTGTTATAAGGGTTCATATCAATCCCCTTGAGAAAGAAAATTTCGTACGAAAGAGTGTCCAATGTTGTTGGATCTTTTCAAGTAATGTTATCAATAATAAACAAAAATAAGAATGTTGTTGGTCATATCTTTTAAATTGTATTCAAGTAAGAAACCAAATTAGTCAACTTATGTCCAATTCTCTTAATTACCCAAAGGATACGTGTAACCAAGGCATCCTTATGTCTTTTTGACTCATCATGGATATTTTTTCACTTTTGCCTGGCTTAATGCCATGTGGCAACTCTAAAAATTTCCTTTTCCATATAATACTTTTTAATATCATAATTATCCCTATAATAATTAATTATCTTCATAATTAGAAATTATCTTAAAATACACATTATTACATTTGCCGCATCTTATACATATAACTATCATGGCTATATGATATCTTATATGAAACTAGTCCATAATATCAAGTATTTTAGCTTGGGCCGTACTATATTCCAAAATGCCAAATTTCAACGGTATTCATTTCCTTCGATTTCTTACACTCTCAGCTTCACGAATTTACCGATCATTTGTTTGAAATAGCATAATCGTTATAATCTCCAAATAATCTTTTCCTTGGACTGATGCCAATTACCTTACATCAAATTCAATGTACAATACTACAGGGTGTAACATTATCATAATTTAATACTGCAAAGCGTAACATCATCATAATATAATACTTCAAGGCGAAACATCATCTTAATATAATATTGCAGGACGTAACATCATCGTAATATAATATTGTGGGACGTAACATTATCGTAATATAATACTGCGGGATATAATATCGACATAATATTGATGGCCGTAACACAAGGAAGGGTCGAGCATGTTGAAAAGGTAATATATCCTTTGAAGGTCTGTTATATACTCATTTTTTTCGATGACTAATACCATTAATTTCCCATTTTTATCAAAAGGACGAATTTGTGGTGCAGCTTCGGGAGGATTTTAAGATGAAGGAGGTCGAGAACTTCGGGTAGAGACAAGGTATAGATAATCTTTCCTTTCATAAAGAAACTATTCGAGAGACGCTGGAATCACTCGAACATTAGTTTCAAAGTGTGAAGGAGGAGATCCTATCTCGATGTCGCAAAATCGAGGAGCATAAAACTAAATCTGTTGTTGAGTTGGCCAAGGCCAGATCTGACGCGGAGGCAATTATTTGTTTGTATCAAGCTGATACTGAAGCTGCTAATACTCAGGCTAAGGATATCTCTTATGTAGTAGAGGTAAATTTATCAATTGCACTTCACCATGCTAGGCAACAATCCCAGAGGGTGACCCTGAAAGAGGTACATTCTTGCAACTTCGATCTCTCAAACGATATTAAAAGGGCAAAACTTTTAGAAGAAGTGGTTGTCGCTCTACTTTCTGATGAGGATGATTCAGTCAGTGGCTCTGAGAGTGGGGGAGACGAAGATGGAGTCCCCGAGGATGAGGCTCTCGAAGATGCGGCTCCTGAAGATGCAACTACCAAAGATGTGACTCTGAAGTAGTTTTAGGTTTCCTTATTTTGTTTTGGTTTAAGTATCCCTTGTGTATATATCCCTTGTAATCATCTTTTGAAAATATAAGAGGATCTATTTATTTCGTCTTTGACTTGTGTTGGATTTTATATTGTCTTTATTTATGGAATGATTCTTCCGCATAACTTGAATGATTAGTCCGATAATTGGCTTGGTCTTAGGATATAATAAAACCTTAGATATTTATGAATATAATATCCTCAAGCTGAGTTTAGATCGATCATATGTGAGCTTGGGATACCATGTCCTTCGACTCGTAGTTGAGTGAGAACAGAATCTCGAGCTATAAGTGCCCTTAGGCTTTTCGAAGTTGGCCCTTGGGCTCTTATATATCAGCCCTTAGGTTCTTTAAGTTGGGCCAATTCGTCCTCTATAAAGGCTATAAAATTTTCTCTCATTTTAGCTAAAAGACTTAGTAAAAATTTAGTTATACCTTAGCATTTGTTTTTTTTATACCCATTCGATTTTTTGAAGGTTTGGCCTGTCGGGACCTTTTTGTGTAGTGATAATTGAACACCTCTTGAGGTTTTAGCGAGAGCTTACATTAAGCCTTTAAATTATTCAAGGGCTGAAATTTATTGAAGCCCATTATATTTTACTTTTGCCAAAGGTAGCCTAACTTACCCAATTATTACAAACTGCTTGAAGGCCTTTGATTTTTAGCGGAAGTCGAATGTCTTCGAGCTGTATTACTTTAGCTGTATCCTTCATATGACAATGGTATTTAATATGGCCATAGCCTTTATATGACCATAGTCTTTTATATGGTCGTAGCTTTTGGGTATGTCACTTGGACTTGTTTCCCGATAACTTTTCGAACTTGCTCGAAAAGTTAGTCCCCAAGTATATTGGCCTTGGCCTTGGCCTTTTTTTCGAAGGGGTACCCCTTTGAGGTCTTATGAGTCCGAGTTTTCAATGACTCAAATATACTGGAAGTCGATGGCAGTCCCTGAGTATTGAGGGTTCTATTAAGCTTCGTCTCTTGAGCCATTTCTCGTAGGATTATAAGTGTAGTGCTTATAAAATAGTAGACTTCGTTGAGACTCAAAGTGTATTTGATATTAATAGAATGATTCTTCAAGTAATTTGATACATGTGTACATGTTTTTCCATCGTGGCTTGATTATTCTATATGGATATGATTCATCTAGCCATTTGGCCTATTAAAACATTTTCTTATCGAGGCCCTCTTAGGCGTGAAGTTTATTCCTTTAAAACATGATCTTCAAGGGCGATGCCCCACAATATTCGAGGTTGATTGAAAATAAACCTTGGATATTGTTGAGTTCTCCTTAGGTAGCACATAATTGTTGCTTCCTTAATAACCTTGCTGGTGTGAGCATGTGATTTTTTCCCTATAGGAGATACTCCTATAAAATCTCAAAAATAGATTATTTTGTTAATTAATTGCCATTTTAGGAAATTTTTGGAGAATATTATTTTCATCTCTGTGCATGTTTAATTTTTATTTAAATTATAAAAAATACATAAATATCAGGCATTGCATTTAGAATCTGTTTTCACATTTTAGGATTAACCATTAACTATTTGCTTTATTAAAAATAAAAATCAGAAAAAATAATAGCTCATTTTTATATCTTTCGCCTTTTAATTTTTTTGTTTATTGATTTTTCTTTTTAATTTAGAATTAAAATTTTTGTATTTTTTTATAATTAGATAATTAACTTAACTTCAAATCTTTTAGATTAATTTAGGTTTAATTTAATTTAAGATTTCTAATTAAAATAAAGAGAAAAAAAGGAATTAGGATAAGAATTGAAAGAAATGGATTATATGTCTTGAAAAATTGGGCTAATTTCATATACAAATTTAGCCCAAATTGTTCCCCTCAAAATCAACTCCCCAGCCCTTTACCAGCCGGTTCAACCTAAGAAAACGACTTGGATTCGCCTATTGACCCGCCCATTTTTTTTATTTAACATTTTGTGTCCATTAATATCGAAAAAATGTACAAGGTAGAGCTCTAGTAGTAGCTTTGACTTGCTACTACTATTTTACATCACAATTATCTCTACTAAGTATCTAACTACTCTTCACTAATTACAACTAAGAATAGAAGTTAGCTAGTACAAACTATTCTATGGAAAACTTTTAAGTTGCCTCAATCCATTTTGCCATCGACTACAATTCCTTCCACGAATATGGATATGTAAAACAATTTCTTTGCAAATCTGATTCTCCTCATAGGCTTTCTTTTCAAATCTGATATTGTTTCTCTCCCTCCAGATTAATGCAATAGTACTGATAAACACAGCAGCTGTTATAGCATTTAACCCCACTTTGCTCTTTGCTTTACTGTTTACCCGTTGCAGTTCAGTTGCCCAGTCTCCAACTATTCTTTGATGCCCCAACCATATACATAGTCTATTCCACAGATGTCTCGTAGTTGTACATTCAAAAAATAGGTGTTTAAAGGATTCTACATTCTGCTTACAGAATACACATGTTGCAGGCACTTGGATGCCAATTTTTTGCATTCTGTCCACTGTTGGTAGCCTATGTTGTGCAGCTAACCACATAGTGAATCGATGTCTAGGATGAACATTGGAAATCAACAGCAAGTTCTTCCATTCAACTTTGCTAAAATTACGAATCAGAGTGAGATACATCTTCTTGATCTGAAAGTGATCCAGTTTGCACATACCTTGCAGTCTGCTAAACAAAGTCCCCTGAAGCAACTGATTCTCTACTGTCCAGGATTTTCCTCAGAACCCAAGAAGCAGCCTCAGGAGTGGTCATTGTTTCAATAGCTTCCTGTTTAATGTAGTAGCTGTGCACCCACTTTATCCAAAGGCAGTCCTTCTTTCTAGTTAAATCCCAAAGACGTTTATAGATTGCTGCTTTGTTCCATGCTTTCATGTCTAGGATATCCAGTCCACCTGCTGTACTTGGTCTACATACCCTTTCCCAAGCAACTAGTTCCTTCCTGGATGGATTAGCACTTCCAGTCCACAAAAAGGTTCTGCAGATAGTTTCAATAATTTTCATCACTTTCTTAGGCATTGTGAAAATTTGAGCCCAGTAGGTTTGAATTCCAAATATGACAGCTTTGATCAGCTGACATCTTCCAGAATAAGAGAGCAATTTTGCAGACCAACATGTTATCTTGGCTGTTATCTTCTCAATCAGAGGCAGATAGTGACAGATAGCCAGTTTCTTGGAGTCCAAGGGTATCCCCAGATATCTAAATGCAGCTCTCCTTCAATAAAACCCAGTGTTCCCAGAATTACCTCTCTGACATTCTGCTTTATTCCAGCCATATATATTGCACTCTTGTTAACATTTGCTTGCAGACCAGATGCTTCAGAGAATCTGTGGAAAGCCTCCTTTAAAATTCTAATAGAGATAAGATCAGCTCTGAAGAACATTAATAGGTCATCAACAAAGCATACATGAATATTGTTAAACTTCCTGCATTTCGGATGGAAATTGAAATCACCATTCTTGTGTAGCTGCCCCAGTTCCATATTCAAATACTCCATAGCAATCACAAATAGACAAGGTGACATAGGATCACCTTGCCTAATACCCCTCTTAGCTTTGAAAGGTTTTGTTAAACCCCCATTCAGAACTAGAGAATAAGAGACAGTAGTAACACATGTCATAATCCATTGCACAAATTTAGCAGGGAAACCTAAATCAATAAGAACCTTCTTAGGAAACTCCATTCCAAAGTATCATAAGCCTTTCTCAGATCCACGTTCAACACACATCTGGGAGACACTCATTTCCTAGAAAATCCTTTGAATATTTCATGGCTAAGTAGAATGTTATCAACTATGCTTCTTCCTTCAATGAAAGTTGATTGAGCCTGTCCAATTAGATCACCAATAACATTCTTCATTCTATTATTAATGACTTTGCATATGATCTTATATAAGGTGGTGCAGCAAGCTCTGGGCCTGTAGTCTTTAACAGTTGCAGGAGCTTTAACTTTGGAAACAAGTGCAATAGTTGTTGTATTAATCATTTGAGGCATTCTGTTGGTGGAAAAGAAGTCATTTGTAGCAGCAAGTATATCATTCTTGAATAATTCTCAATTCTTAGTGAAGAATTCCACAAGGAATCCATCCGCTCCGGGTGCTTTATCCTTTGGCATCTCCATTATTGCTTCTGTGATCGCTCTCATTGTTACCTCCTGCATCAACATTCTTTGTTGTGGTAGAGTTAAACAGGTTCCCTCCTTGATGATAGTTGTGTTTACACATGGTAATTCCCCAGCACAATCTACCATCAATAATTGGAAAACACTGATAAACTCCTATTCCACTGCCTTGGGATCTGTCAACTTTAAACCTGTATCAGTATATATGGAGGTTATGCTATTCTGATTGTTTCTGGTTTTCCAATGAGCATAGAAGTACTTTGTATTGGCATCACCACATTCGATCCAGCAAGCTTTGGATTTCTGCCTCATTATTTGTTCCTCCACAATACTCCATTTCTAGATTTCTTCAAGTGCTGCCTTTTCCTCATTAAACAGAGGTTCCAGTAATGGAGATTGCTGCAACTGGTTCTGGATAATTTCTAGTTTCTCTCTAGCCTGTACAAGTTTTTGCCTATATGAAGCCATATAATCATTAATCTCCTTTAGCTGTTGCTTCATATTCTTTAATTTACCCCATAACTGCTGCATAGGTGCACCCACAACATTCTGTCTCCAGACATGCTATACAATATTTTGGAACTAAGGGGATTCCATAACACTGATAAACAGTCTGAAAGGCTTTGGATGAAGCAACTTCTAACCATCACATTTGATAAGGATAAGAGAGTGGCCAGATATTGATGGATTCATAAAGTCAACTTCAATGTGTCCATACTGTTGTATCGACTGGTAGTTACCTAATGCCCAGTCAATCTTACAATATACCCTTGATGAAACATCCAGCTTGTTTGTCCAAGTGAAATGCCATCCTTTTGCTCTGAGAGGAGTAAGCTGCAAATCATCAATGATACTTCTGAAACCTTTAATTTCAGCATCAGATACAGGTGACCCTATTCTATCTTCAATACATAAGACATTATTAAAATCACCACTCAGCAGCCAATTGTCTTGGCCAGATATATGTATTTGCCTCAAATCACTCCACAATTGTTCTCTTTGGTTGCCATCATTCTGAGCATAAATGACATAGAAGTGAGTTTTGAATTGACTATTGGAATCTTCAATGAAGCACTGAATGAATTGGTCGGTCACTTGAGAAACTTGAAGATGGATATGAGGTTTCCAAAGAACCCAAATTCTCCCATTAACAACCTTTGAATAATTGCATTGGATATTCCATTCTTTTGCAATCTTCTCTTGTAGTTTCTTTGCTTTATGTTCCTTAACTCTAGTCTCTATACAACCCAGTATATCTACTTTATTAACAGCAAGAAAGGTCTTCAGCTCTTTCTTCTTATGGGCTTGGTTTAGCCCCCTAATATTCCCAGTGACAATAATCATATCAACTTGGGATTTAGGTGCTGAGCAGGCCCAGGGTCAATCTGTTGTCCCCTTCTTCCAACGTCTAGCACTTCAACAATTGCCTTGCCCTTTCTGCTATTTACTTCCATTACATCAATGCTGTAAATAGATTCACTATTTACTGTTTCATTCTGCTCTTGAATGTCAGTACTTTGCTTTGCATCCTGTTGAGTAGTCACCATTGTAATAGTGATTTCCCCCAACCCCTCAGTTTCCTTAGCTGATTGTTCTCTCAATTGCTCCTGTGCAGTGAAATATGTTCTACTGATTTTACATACTTTCTCATTTTGATCCTCTGTTTCTTTGGCTTCCCCCTTCATCCAGCACCTGTTCTTCATCAAAGCTAGAATTATACCAACAATCTATAGCATCATGGCCAAATTTCTGACATTGATTACAATAGATAGGCTTCCAGTCATATTCAATCATCTGAGTTTTCAGCCCAAAAGGAGTCCCAATCTCTATCTGATCTGGTATAGGGTATGCAGACAAGTTCACAGCCCATTATAAGAAAATATCTTTTGACTAATAGCCTACAGGTAGCCCCGGAAATCTAATCCACACAGGCACTGTACTCAGCATGTCCTTTTGGAAAGAGAAATCAATTTCACATGGTTTAAACACCATTGGCTTACTCCTGTAAGATTAAGGACCTTATTGATTAACTTGATCTCCGTCCTCTGTAGTATTGAATCTGAAAAGGCAGTAACCCTCAGAGTGAATCAGTATCTGAGGCTTAGAGAAAAAAATTCCACATATGCAACACAAAATTGTCCATAGTTTTCTCATACGATGTCTCACCAATTATGTACCCAATTAAGGAAGTCTTCCAGTAATCAACCTGTGATTTCAAATCATCTTCACTTAATTTGACAGTTTTTTTACCATTTCTTTTAGTAGGGGGAACAAACGAGAGCGTTTTACCCATTTGTGAGCTACGATTACCCCTGACAATATCAGCAGCAGATGGAGTAGGTTTCTCCGAACCACTAGATTCTGAGAAGGGTAAGCAACGCACAACTGAATTTGAGTTTCCTTCCATTTAACTCACTTGTTCAGGCATATCATCCTCAGCACAACCATCTTCATGAATCTCCTCAATTAATTGGAACTTTTGTGGAAGAAAGCTACCAAAAGTGAGCAGTTCTAATTCTTTTGTAACACCATTAGCAGGAGTAATGATCTGCGCAGGAGCGGGGATTGCATTTTTCCAGCGACGAGCCATTTTTCTCGGCACAATCGCAACCTTATTATCGTGCGCTGAGAGCAAATAGTGCTCAGCTAACGTGCGCCCCTCACTCTTCATAAGCAACCCACCCATTTTCCCTCCATATTAAATGCCTCTTATAACATTCCCCTAATCAAACCCTAGACCTAGGAAAAATCAGAAAACGGTGCCCCTTGTATACTGTTCATCGTCTTCTTCTTAGAGCCAACTTCAACTCGCCTGAAACTCAGGCGAGTTCTCTCAAATGAGTCCCCTTCCCTCCACGTCACTTTATTCCAATGGTCTTTTGTCAGAGAGGAACGAATAGTCTCCCCAAAAATTGCATGATTTATGTACTATTGGAGGGGCGATTTACTGGATTAATGGGAGCCGTGGATGGATGTAAATCGATCCATGCCTTCCATTTGGCGCAAGATCGTTCAAAAAATGTGAGGATTTTTGGATATTTGGGCAGAAGCTTCGAGATTCTGAGGAATATATGTATGATGTGAGTTTTCTTATTCTAGAGTTAAGAAAAATCGGATCAAAATCTAGGAAAAATTTTCCGAAAAGAGTGAGTAAATTTCTAGGGATCTTGATATTTTTCCTTCTCTTCAGGCCTTTTTCTTTTCTGCCTGCTCTCTTCAGAAAACGAAAAGGAAAATTAGATATAAAATGTTCTGAGTGTGTGTTTCTTTATGCGAGTTTCATTTTTAAAAGAAGTCAGAGAAAGCACAAAAATGTTTTCAACGTCTTTTTTGTTGATTCTGTTTTTTTCGAGAATGGTTTGGATTGAGTCAACCTCTGGTTCTCAAAGGCGTGGAATTGTTGTTCGTTAGTCCGCTTATATTTTGTTGTTTTTGCTGTCAAATTATACCTGAGCTCCTTCATTTCAAACTCTAGACTTTATTTGGGCTATTTTTCTGCGGCTAGGTATGTCAAATTCCATTCGCACTCTTTTGAGCGTATAAATGATGATCGTGCTTAGCTTCATATGTTTCTAGTGTTCTAATTCTTTTTGTGGTTATCTTGGTGTTTGTTTGTGATATGTGTTAACAACAAAAATTGGGTTTTAATTCGACCATACTGGTGTTTAAGCCATTTGATGGCTTCCTTTGCCTAAAGATTCTTGTGATTTTTGTTTGTCTCATGGGGATTTAGCTTATTTCCCTTTCAGGTTGTGATCTTACATTAGTACCTTTTTTTTAAGCAAATTTTAGATTTTATTAATAGAAGATAAAGATACCACCAATAGGTGAATTACGAGTAAGGGAGTCAAATCGCCGGAGTTGTTACCCATATAACACAACCGGTCTAACCTTACCGTAGTCGACCTATTATGATAATATTACAAAAAATCAAAAGAAAATTACAAGAAGATAGGTTTATAAGATAAGGAGGGGGACGCCAGTATTGTCACCCATATAACAATAACCGGCATCGACCTTACCTTATAAATCCTATCGAGGCCCTAAAAAGCCTCATGAA
This sequence comes from Nicotiana benthamiana, assembly GCA_034376525.1. Classification (NCBI taxonomy): domain Eukaryota; kingdom Viridiplantae; phylum Streptophyta; class Magnoliopsida; order Solanales; family Solanaceae; genus Nicotiana; species Nicotiana benthamiana. The sequence continues at coordinate 88,187,235 of CM067337.1, read as the reverse complement.
ATAAAAGGCAAGAAAACGATGAACATTAATGTGATGGTAAAGAAAGCAGATTTTCTTTCTCTTCTTCATATTTGTGGACTGTTAGCTCCAATTGTCTTTAACCTTCACGCTTGTTCCTCGACCGAGTAGGTTTTAAGACGGATGGTTGCACTGCTTGTTTTTGCTTTGCGATTCTCATCAGAGGCCTTCGAATGTTAGCATCTACACCTATCTTGTTGTCACAAACTCTTTCTCTTTCACAAGCTTTCTTATTTGCTTTACTATGCATTGGTGATAAATCACCATTTCTCGCCGCTTCTGTTCAGCAATGTGATAAGATTTCTTCTTCCTCCACTTCTTCATAGATATGTCTCCCCATTTCCTCATTCAGAAATTGGCTATTCTGGATGTTGACTTGTGAAGCACTTAACACAATTTGTTGGTGTCCCTTCTCCAAGGGTGTGATTGACTTAGATGGTACAATCTAATTTTGAGCAACTATAGGCAATGATGTTGACTTTCGATTAGCAGTTACAGATTCAACTGGTTTTGTACTATTTTTTGGAAGAAATATCGGAGCATTATGGTTCAGGATTGTCCTTTTGTTTGCAACAGTTTGCATATTAACAGTGTATTGGCCTGGCGATATATTCCTTCGACTTTTGTACTGATCGTCGTAATCCTCTCCAGCTGTATCTTCTTCACATTCTTGATCATCTTCTGAAGAAGAAAAGGCAGCAAATCCTTCTCCCCAACTCTCATCGTCATCATTGTCTCGATGGTCTTTCCACAATTTTGATTTAACAACTATGTCCCTCATAGGGATTTGTTTGTTAATTGCAGCTGACGTTGACTGATCTCCATAGGGATTTGTTGTTTCCTGTCGAGGTGAATTTTGTGCAGTATCATCTCTCACAGTTATAGGTCGATCGGCAACTGATTGCATTTTAGATCCTATTTCTGGTAGAAAGTTTACTGCAGATACTGTTTCATTATGCAAAATTCTGTTGGAACTGTTATTCCCCTCTGCTGTATTGGGCAGTGAAGAATTAGGCAAGATCGAAGCTTTACTCAAGTTATTGCTTTCTTGTTGCCTAGATGATTTTGACACAGCAGTTAACGTTGTTGCTATGGGAGTGACAGCAGATTGAGTTGTCAAGCATTTTGAATCAGTAACTGCTTTGACAGTTTCTTAAAACTCCTTTTTTGTATCAGCTGCTTTATCCACCAGAGGAGAATGCTGCAACATATGTTGCTGGTAGATCAAACTATGTTCCTGGTTTTTGGCATTGTCATTATCTGTCTCAGTATAACAAGATACTATGTCATTTCCAATTAATGCATTCAGTGGCTGTCTCAATGGGATAGAAGATGGTATTATACAATGTTGTGGAATGTTATCATTTGGGGTCACAAGAGTTGGTGCAGCTGCTATTAATGAAGCAGAAGCAGAATTTTTTTTTTGGAAACCACAGTACTACTATCCCCTTGAAGATGATCAGAATCTCCCTTATCGATCACAGTAGGATGTGTAGTGTTAACATTCTCCAAATTTGTACCAGTTGTTGGATCACATGAATGCTTTAACATGTGTTACTGGGTGATTTCAGTTAAATCAACCAAGGGCTGTCTCAATGAAACAGTAACAGGTAGCAGACAAGTCTGGGCAGTATCACCATTTGGTTTTACAAGAGATTCTGCATTTACATAAGTTGTATCAGAAACAGCAATAATTTTAAGAACCATTGCAGTGCTAGCCAATTTAGAAACTCCCATATTCTTCATAGTAGATTGATTAGTGGCAACAGTTAATGCAGCATTTTCAATTGACTTCTGTGCAAGATTATAAGAGTCTTTAAAAAGATGAGCAGTAGACGAGTTTGTCATTGAAAATTCTGTAGCATTCTTCAGTGAGGATTCTGTCGACAGCAAGTCTGGACCATTTGTATTTTCATCTACTGAATATAACTGATGCATCAATTGGATACTGCATTAACACATTATCCTGGTGAGTACATCCATCTCTACTTTCAGGACAGCATGGAACTGCACAGCCAATCTGGTTAGTCTTATCCTGTGATTCAACAGAAACAGCAATTGAATTTTTTTGGATCAATTGATGTTACTGTGTATCATTATCCAGTACAGAAGACTCAGTCCTATCATTCACAGAATTTGTTGTAGGCTTCATCTCAACATTCATTTTCGTGGCATCCTTTACCATACCAGATTGTGTAACATAATCAGTTGGATCAACACCATCCTGCACGACTACATTATCCACAATCACTCCTTCTGCACTTTGTACAGTCTGTTGTGAGACTTTTGTAAATTCAACTCCTGAATTATCATCTTTTTCTTGTGACTCCTTGGCAACTTGTCCAGATCTTATTGCATTTAAGTAGTCCCTTGCATCCCCTTGTAATTTGTCTAGTTCAACGACCTCTTGACCAGACAGATCACTGTCCAAATGAGCCTCTGTCAGCACCTCTGTTCCATATTTTTCTTTTTAAATCTATACGACTTGTCATCATGACCTTGATGCTTGTAATAAGCACAATACTTAGGCAGGTTATCGAACACTATTTGTTGATGAATCTCGACAGTTTTACCTGAAATTCTATCAAAAATCTGCAGGTTGACCTTTTTAGGATGATTATCCAAAAGATCAATTATTACCTTAACTCTTGCTGCGTTAGGTCTCGATCTATCATGTGTTGCCTTGTCCACTGCCAGAGGTTTTCCCACAGCTGAGGCTATTGACATTAACGACCTCTTAGCAAAAAAATTTGGTGGCAGGCCTGGAAGAGAAATCCATACAACTGCCATCGACGTCTCCTCCTTTGGATTGAATTCTAAAGACCATGGGAATGTTCTAAAGAAAAATTTGTCGCCTTTGGAGTTAAGATATGCAGTCGACTTTGAAAGGAAATGAACGTAGTCATTGTAAAGATCAAACCTGACTAACAGATGAGATACTCTAAATGACCAATGTTACAATGACCTTGAACATCAAATTGCGACGAAAATATTTTTCGCACTTCCGATAGATCAGGTCTGCCACAAGAGAATTTAATAACAACTACCTGATGCAGTCCTTCTTCCCTAATGAAATTGTTAACCTCTTACTTAGTGAATTGAATTACAGGTTCACCATGGTTAACTAAAACTGGACATAGCTCTATATTTGATGGAGCAGATTGATTAGCTAGAATTGTTGAGGCATATGATTGCTTTTTGATTTTTTTTGGAGCAGAGTTTTGAACGTTATAAACCTCTCCCACAGCCAGATATTGGTGAGAGGACGGAGCATCCATGGTTGTTCAGAAGAGATCCTCCATATTGACGTTATATCACTACTCCGACAATGCTGAAATTGTATTGAAATGTCGATGCCACTGTATCTTCTTGAGTTTGACGATCTGTTATTGCTAACTATCAACAACCTACAAACTTAACATCACAAGGAGTAACGATACAGATTGCAGACTGAAAATTCGAATCTACAGCGCGCGCAATGAGTAAATTCAAGATCTATTGCGATTGGCTTAGATTTTTGGAAAAAAATCGAAAGGAGATAATAACCACAAAGAAGAAGCTTGTTTTTCATGGTGAAAACTCTCAGAATTATGCCCGATGAATAGTGACGGAATCACTATTCACCCTTCTTCCTAGAGAGAAGGCAGAGGATTTTTTTAGAGAGAGAAAAGATAGTTGGCTATAGTAGCTCAAGCTTTGAAACTTGATTTAGTACTTCTTTGATTTACTGTTGTGTTTTTTTCTTATGCAAAAAAATAATCATGTTTGCTAGATCTATTTATCTTGTAGCCATGTTAATGTTTGAATTGTAGACTGTAGAGATGAAGTTTTGAGATTGGATTGATATTTTATTCTTTCGAGTTAAAAGAGGTAAAATGAGGTCCACAACTAATGTTTGAATTGTAGACTGTAGGAACTCTTTAAGGGGTTCTCAATAATTTTCCATTTGATAATTCTTCGTTTCAAACCTCAAGTCATGCTTGTCTGAGTGAATTCACATAGCTTTTAGTCTCTACTGTGTGAATTGTATCAAATTTTATCATATGACAAACATAGGCTGATCTTTTGCTTTAATAACTCTTCATGCTGCAAATGGGATGTTAAGATGATTAGGAATACATTTAGAAAATACAGCTTATTCCGGACGCTAAAATGCTCTCGGCGTACGATAGGCAATAGAACAGTTCTTTTGTGGCACACGTTAGCAAGGCGCTATTCTGCCGGAAAATGGCTCGCCGTCATCGTCAACCACCAGCAACCGCCTCGCACAATGTCACCCCAGCTCCAGGGAAACCAAAGTGCTTGAACCACTTACCTTTGGTAGTTTCCTTCCCCCTGTTTTGCAATAGACAGTTACAAAACCAGAATAAGCTACTGAAATTGACATGCAACAGGTGGAAAATCAAAATGATGTCCTTGTGAGGAAATTGCAGTTCTCGAACATTGTTGATTCTGAAGGCCCTTCCCCAACATTTGCTGAAGCTGTTCGTGGGAATCGGCTTACTCAGATGGGTAATTCTCTTACATTTGTGTCTCCAGTTAGTAGGGATGGGAAGAAGGTGGTTACTATTAGTGAGGAAGAGCTAAAGCCACAAGTCGAGTACTGGAAGAATTCATTGATTGGCTATATAGTTGGGGACAACCCAACTGAAAAGGCTATGGAGAATTTTGTCTTACATGTCTGGAATTTTGTCTCAAAGCCACAAATCCTAGTTCACTCTGAAGGATATTGCATATTTCGGTTCATGAGCAAAATGGATATGGATCTGGTGCTACAATCTGGGCCATATTCCTACAGGAACAAGCCCATGGTGTTGAGGCCATGGGAAATTGACTTCTCTTTTCAGAGTGACATTTTGAGTACAATACCTATTTGGGTAAGGTTCCCTGGTCTGCCAGTAGGTTATTGGTCAGCAGAGGTGTTAAGCAAGCTTGCTAGTGTAGTTGGAAAACCACTGTACACTGATAAGATCACAGCCCAGTATGAGAGAATTTCATTTGCTCGTGTACTAGTGGAGGTTGATGCATCTCAGCCACTGCCTGATCAGATTGACATTGATACCCCCTATGGTCCTAAAATCCAACTGATTGAGTATGATTGGAAGCCCACATTTTGTAACCACTGCCTAAAGTTTGGACATGACACTATCGATTGCTGGTATAATGTAAAGGATGAGGGTGTTACAAACTTGGAACCACATGAGTCACCTAGGAGGCCTAGTAAACAAGCTAAAGTGACTAGGCAGAGATGGACTGTTAAGAAGGCCCCTGCTGCAAATGCACCTCAGGCTACTGTGGAAATTCAGGAAGGGATGAATGAGACTCAAATACCTGAGGCAATCCAGCCAGTTGCAGAGGGGAGTACATGCCAGCCTCCTCAGACTAGAACTAGTGATCATATTACTGTTGCATTGCCAATCAGCAGAGGTGCAGCATTGGTGGATAATTGCAATAAAGGGAAAGCTTTAATTGAGGTACTAGATGCTGGTAGGAAAGGCCAGCATGACCCTGGACCCTCATACCTATGATCATTGTTACATGGAACATAAGAGGGCTGAACCTGGCCCATAAGCAGAAAGAGCTGAAAGCCTTTCTGAATGCAAATAAAGTAGACGTATTGGGGTGCCTTGAAACTAGAGTTAAGGAACATAAAGCTCAGAAGATCCAAGGGAAGATTGCTAAAGGCTGGAAGGTATTTTGCAATTATTCTGAGGTAGTAAATGGGAGGATTTGGTTGATCTGGAAACCTCACATCCAGGTTACTGTTTCATGTGTTACTGATCAACTGGTTCAATGCTATATAGTGGATTCTTATAGCCATGTCAAGACTCATCTTAGTATAGTGTATGCTCATAATACTGCTTGCCTTAGAGAAAGACTGTGGAGTGACCTTAAGGGTATCTCTATACCTAGCCAAGATACTTGGTTGCTTAGTGGTGATTTCAACAATGTTCTATCTTCTGAGGACAGGATTGGATCCATAGTTACTGAAGCTGAAGTCAGAGGGTTTAAGCAACTCATTTATGATCTGCAACTTACCCCCCTCAAAAGAATAGGCTGGAACTACACTTGGACAAATAAGCAAGTATATAGCAAAATAGATTAGGCCTTGGGAAATTTCCAATGGGTGCAGCATTATGGACACATTGAAGCTGAATTCTTAAATCCTTCTGTCTTAGATCACACACCAATTTGTATAAAGTTTGGCAGCCAGAAGCTTTTGCATCCTAAGCCATTCAGGCTCTATACTGGGATCATGGATTTCCCACAATTTCATGATATAGTTAAGGCTGTATGGCAGCAGGATTGTACAGGTAGTGCTATGCAACAGGTCTGGTCAAAATTGAAGTTGTTGAAGCAGCAGTTAAAGGAGGCAAACGGTTACATGGCCTCCTAAAAACAGAGAATTATTCAGGCTAGAGAGAACCTTGATATTATCCAATCTCAAATGCAGATCATACCTCACTCACAGGGTCTATTCATTGAGGAAAGGGTAGCCCTGGCAGAACTTGAAAAATGGAGTAATATAGAGGAACAAGTCATGAGGAAGAAATCTAAGGCTACATGTATTGAATGTGGAGATGCTAATACTAGGTATTTTCATGCCCAATGGAAGATCAGGAATTGTCAAAATACCATTACATCAGTTTATACTGATACTGGGATTAAGCTCTCTGATCCTGCTGCTGTGGAACATGAGTTTCTCACTGTATTCCAAGATTTGCTGGAAGGATGTGCTGAAGAACTGACTTGTGTGGACATAGCTACTGTTAAGGAAGGTAAATGCTTGACTTTGTCTCAACAGAGGATGTTAATCATAGATATTACTATGGAAGAGATTACTGATGCACTACATGACATGCCTAAGGATAAAGCCCCTGGTGTAGATGGCTATCCTGTGGAATTCTTTACCAAAAACTGGGAGATTATCAAGCATGACATATTAGCTGCTACAAAGGACTTTTTCATCTCCAGCACTATGCCACACATCATAAACACTACAGCTATTGAATTGGTTCCCAAAACCAGTTCCCCTACTACAGTCAAGGACTATAGGCCTATTGCATGCTGCACTACTTTATATAAACTTATATCCAAGATCATCACTAGAAGACTAAAATGTGTTATTAGTGATATAGTTGGATTAGCTCAATCTGCATTTATAGAAGGGAGGAGTATTGTTGATAATATTCTGCTCAGTCATGAGATTTTCAAAGGCTACTCCAGAAAGGGTGTGTCTCCTAGGTGTGTATTGAAAGTGGACTTGAGGAAAGCTTATGATACACTGGAATGGCCTTTCCTTCAGCAGATCCTAGTAGCCTATGGGTTCCCAGCAAAGTTCATTAATTGGATTATGGCATGCACCACCACTGTCTCCTTCTCTTTAGTAATGAATGGTGGTTTCACTAAACCATTCAAAGCAAAGAGAGGAATAAGGCAGGGTGATCCAATGTCCCCCTACCTTTTTGTGCTGGCTATGGAGTACTTGAACAGAATCTTGGGACAACTTCATAGGAATGGTGACTTTAATTTCCATACTAAATGTAGGAAACTCAACTACACACATGTTTGCTTTGCTGATGATTTGCTTATGTTCTGTCGGGCTGACACCATTTCTATACAAATCCTTCACCAGGCCTTCCTAAAGTTCTCTAAGGCTTCTGGTATGGAAGCAAATCCTAACAAGAGTGCCATCTACCTAGCAGGGGTAAGCCAAGAGTTCAGGACAGAAATGCTTGTCAGACTGGGATTCAGTGAAGGTACTCTCCCCTTCCGATACTTGGGTATCCCTCTAGACTCAAAGAAGATATCTGTACACCAGTTTTTGCCTCTCATTGAGAGGATCACAGCCAGAATCACCTGCTGGTCTGCAAAACTGCTATCATATGCTGGGAGGTGCCAGCTCATAAAATCTGTCATTTTTGGTATACAATCTTATTTGTCGCAGTATTCATCTTACCAAAAAGAGTCCTAAAAGCTATTGATACAATCTGTCGAACCTTCCTTTGGACAGGATCTGCCAGTTCTTCCAGTAGGGCCTTAGTTTCTTGGGGTAGAATATGTACACCTCTAAATGCTGGTGGCCTCAACATAATGAACTTGACAATTGGGAACAAAGCAGCAGTAGCTAAACTCCTCTGGGACCTGGCTAGGAAAAAGGATTGTCTATGGGTCAGATGGGTTCATTGTTACTATATAAAGAGGGCTGATGTTGAAACAGTTACTGCACCCAAGCAAGCTTCCTGGGTTGTTAGGAAAATCATACAATGCAGAGATGGTCTCATGGAAAACCAGCAGCTGGTAGGCTCATTAAGTGATAGACTCAAGGCAGTATGTTGTATGGGAAAGTTTCAAATTCATAAACTCTATATTGCCATGCTGCCTAGGTTTGAAAGAGTAATCTGGAGAAACTTACTACTGGTTGAGAATGTAATCCCTCGTCACAAGTTCATTGCTTGGCTGGCTACACAACATAGACTTCCTACTGTGGATAGGTTGGCTAAGTTTGGTATTCCAATACCCCTTATGTGTTTGTTCTGCAATCAGCAGAAGGAGACTTTCCAGCACCTGTATTTTGATTGCTGTATCACGAAGAGTTTATGGTCTCGCATTTGCTGTTGGTTGGGTAGCCCGAGACAGATTCTTGACTGGGAAGATGAGTTGAAATGGATATGTAGAAAGGCTCGTAGTCATGCATGGAGGAATGCTATTACTGCTGCTGCTTTCATACATGTTATTGCTCTAGTATGGAAGGCGAGAAATAACATGAGATTTCAGAAATTGGCATATGATGAGGATAAAACTGCCAGAGAAATTGCATTGCTTATCCATATTCGTGGAAGACACAGTAGAAGATGGAAAGTTGGTCTTCAACAACTTAACAGTTTTCCTTAGCTCGTTTCTTAGTTGACTGATAATCACATACACATGATTTTGGTTTTTGATAGATAGATAGAAAGGCTGATGAAATTAGAATCCATAGCTGGCTGTCCAACCAGCTATGAATAGGACAAAATGTACATCTTTTACAGTATATGAATACAATGCTCAATTTTTATTAAAAAAAAAGATGATTAGAATGAATCAAATCTTCAGCGAGAATAGGCTTCACATGGAATATCTATGACGTTGAAATGTAATTTAAGACACTGCTATTTGTTAGTTATTTATGGGAATATCCTTTCATTGCAAATAATGCCTTAAAATAGAGGCTAAGGGAACATGATTAAGGGAAAGCACTGCCGTGTTTGAGTTCATCGACCGTTTGAACGAACGAGAGCAAAATGAACGGATTTGGCATTACAAATATGTGTGAAAATAAATCCCTATTCTCCCATTACCCCAGTATTTCCAAAATCTCATGGCCTCTCGATAATCTCAAAATAAGTGTAGGAAATAATGTTTGATATCTTAGTTTGCTTTAAGGCGCCAAATTAAATTATTATAATTATTGGTACGGTTCCCGTGACGCGGTTGTAATAATTAGTTTTAAATTAGTAAAAAAGAAGAGCGCCTTTAGTTTGCCCTTAAAATATATATAACTCTTTTTATTGAAATAATTTGAGGTATGCCATGCATTAAATCTATAACACATGGTCCTCGCAAATTTAGATCAAGAACTATTTCTTTTTAAAATAATTTGGGGTGTGCCATACATAAATAAAATTCTTTAATTTATGGCCCTCATATAAATACAAAATTAATTTAGAAATTCCTTGAACCTTTGTAGTTTGCTTTAGGCGCGTTAATTAAATAATTGTCATAGTTAGGGGTACGATTCTCATGACGTAGTTGTGACACCTAATTACTAAAATTTGGATGTACATTTATGTGACGTTGTCACAATTTAATCTTTAAATTTAAACATGTTGTAGATTATGGGTATGGTTCCCATAACATGATTCGGAATATGTACGAATAATTAAATAAAAGTGATCATGAGGCAAAAAATGCAAAATAGATTAAAACGTGTAATAAATGGGATAACATGCCACTTTTAATAGTTTAAGCGATCGTGTTAGAACCATGGAATCTGGGAATGCCTAATTTCTTTTTCCGAGTTAACAGAAATTCTTATCAAAAATTTCTGGTTTGTAGACTTCAAAATAAAGGTCAAATTTTCTCGGCTTGGCTTTTTAACAAAAATCGGTGACTTTGGACACTAAATAAGCTATTCCACGTGGAGATTCTGATAAATATATAATTTCATTTTGAATAATATTACTTAAATTAGAAAAACTTCCTTATATACCCTCGGGTATGTAATAAGGAGGTGTGACAGCCGGTAAAACCCATTTGGGACAAAATCGAGCTAAGGGAAAAAGAGTGCAACGTATGCTTTAAAACTTAAGGCCTTCATGTAAACAAGGAGGTGTCTTCGAGATCGTGCGCCATCGAGGGCATCCATTGTGCCGAGTTTGTAAGATCCTTTACCAATAACTCTGAGGACCAAGTACGATCTTTTCCCACTACCCACGAGTGATATCTTCGATAGCATGATTTTGTTGGGGATGATTTTGATATCCCGATTTGACATGATGAAGCCGGGAAACTTACCCGAGCCAACTCTGAAGCACATTATCCAGGGAAGTCCTCGTATTGCATTACCTCAAAACTTTGAATATTTCCTGCAGATGAATTAAAATGGTCCTCTACGCGCAGGGACGTAACAGACGTATCATCAATATAGGCTTCCATTGTTTTACCTGTTTGTTCTTCAAACCTCCCGTTGACCGGACAATGGTATGTAGCTTCTCGGGTCAAGGCCTCCATTTTTGCTTCACCAATTTGAACTTGGAATCGGTGCTCTGCCGATGCGCAGCGGTTTCCGGTGGAATTTCTATTATATTTAAATGGAACCAAGAAAAACAATCCATACTATCAATAAGAAATTGAATGCATTTTTTCCCTGAGTTCGGGCGTTAATACCGTTCCCGGTGTACCTTTCTCTCGGGCGGTTGGCTTGGTCACCGAACTCTTCTCTTTCGATTACCTGTTGTTCCGATTCTATCGAGGTTGGTAACTATGGCTGCAATTTAGCCGCCTTCTTACCTTTGAAGATCTATTTCTCCAAGGCTATGGTTTCTGGTATTAGAACCACTTCCTCAATTGCAAACATTTATGTTTCGGCATGTTGTTCTCCGTCGATCGTTTTCACTCCTTCCTCCGTTGGGAGTTTCATCATCTAGTGAAGACTTGAAGTCACTGCCCTCATGTTGTGTATCATGGTCTCCCGAAGAGGGCGTTATACCTCATGTCACCTTTGATGGCATGGAACCGCTGTCTTTTATGGTCTTACTGGCAAGATAATCTCTCATTTTGTTGTTTCGTTTGCCATGTTGAATCCATTCAACACTCGAGATCTAGGTACAATCTGATCTTGCAGGCCGAGTTGTTCAACGACCCTCGGTCTGATTATGTTCGCTGAGCTACCTGGATCCACTAAAACACATTTAGCTTGAATTTTATTTAAAAGGATAGAGATTATTAGGGCTTCATTGTGAGGATGGGATATGTCCTTTGCTTTCTCGTCACAAAACGATAAGACGTCCTCGGGCATATAGCTCCGATTTTGTTTCTCCCTTTGTGATTGATATTTTGGTGTGCTTGAATATAGGTCGTTGAGGGACATCCACTCCGCCAATGATCATGTGGATTACATGTTGCAATTCTTATTGCTCATTTTTCCTTGCGTCTCTCTCCCTGAAGTGATTCTTAGCCCGATCACTTAGAAATTCTCGAAGGTGACCCTCGTTGAATAACCGAGCCACTTCTACCCTCAACTGCCTGCAATCTTCCTTCTAATGACCATGTGCACCATGATACTTGCACACCAAGTTTGGGTTTTTTTGAGAAAGATCATCTTGTATAGGCCCGGGCCACTTGGTATCTTTGATTTTTCGAATAGCGGACACGATTCCCATTGCATCCATGCTAAATTTGTACTCCGATAATTGAGGTGCCTCTACGGGATCGATATGCCTATTGAATCCGTTTTTTCTTACGAGTCCCTAAGAACATTGGCCCTGATTGTTCCGAGGAGAATTTCTACCTGAACCGTGGTTCCCTCAGTTGATATACGGCTGATACCTTTCCCTGTTCGATCTCAATTCCCTGTTCGTATCCCTCTGGGGCTTGGCCACAAACCTGTTAATATGAACTGAACCCAAGGGGGATCCTAATTGATCATCCTCAACCATAATTTTTGACTGGTAATGGTTGTGCACATCTAACCATGCCAGTTGTCAAGAAGCAATTGAGCTTTGCTCGTTCAAACCCTGCATAAAGGCCTGTACTGCCCAATCGTCGGAGCCCTGTAACAGTTCGATTCTTTCCATCTGAAACCTGAACATGAACTCCATTAACATTTCGTCATTCCTTTGTTTTATTTTGAAGACATTCGATTTCCTCGTGGCCACCATATGGCCCCGGCATGGGATTTAACGAATGCATCTGATAACATAACAAATGAATTAATAAAGATAGGAGCTAAGTTGTGATACCAAATCTTAGCTTTTTTTGAGAGTGTTTCCCCAAACTTTTTCAACAACACAGACTCGATTTCATAATCATTCAAGTCATTTCTTTTGATCCCACAAGTATATGAAGTGGTATGTTCGTCGGGGTTTGTTGTTCCACTATACTTGGGTATGCCGCGCATGTGAAACTTTTTGGGAATGGGAATTAGAGCAACACTCAGAGGGAATAGTTTTTGTATGAATTTTTTGGTGTCTAAGCATTTCAAAATTGGAGGATCCCCTAGTATCTGGTCTACGCGGGAGTTATAGGTCTCTATTATTTTTATCATTGTCTTCAATTTTCTTTTCTGCTGACTCGGTCGTCTTGGTTAGCTCTTCGAGCATCCACAAAATTGTGGGGTCAGTCCCTAAACCACTTTCATAGGGCCTTTCTAGCATTGGCTCAGTACGTCAAGTGTTTACTGGTTTGGATGTATTTGGAGTTCTATTCCGACTCTGAAATTGAGCGGGACGATTTGCTGAGCTTGCAGCTTCTCAAATATCACTTGTACGGTGAGTCCACCATCTCCCATTCTTCGTGTTCGTTGGATATCAAATCAGGTTTACCTGTGCATATTTGCGCCTAGATCTGCATTCAAAGCAATGTGTGAACTTACATCAATTGGCTCTACATTTGGCACTTCTATTGGGTTTATCGGTTGTACACCGACCCCTGTATTGTTGTTTTCTCTAAGACCTTCATTGTTATGAACAAGTGCATTTTGTGTGCCGGACATGTTTAAGCCTGAAAATAAAAAAATATTGGCAAGAAAAATTGTCAATTAACGTGTGTAATGAGAATCAGTGAAGAAATAATCACTACTACTTTTAGCCCCATGGTGAGCGCTAAATTGTTTACCTCGAGAATAAGAATAACAATTAAATTTGATTTGTAGTTTTATGAATATGTGATTTAGTTCAATACCAATTAACAATCTAGAAATATGAAGTATAAATGAACGAAGGCAAGTGAATCAAATAAATATTACTTGACAAAGATGACCTCGAGATGGTGACCTAGAGACGAGTTAAGAGCAATAAAGGAAAGAAAAGTAAGAAAAATAAAGTTAAAGGACAATACCAATCAACAGTCGACGAAAAGATAGAGAGTACACTTTTTTTTGAGTGAAAAAAGGTGCCTTACAATAATTGGGGTCCCCTTTATATAATAGGAGAACCCTAAATAAGAAATATTTCTATTTACAGTAGGGAATATTCTTGGTACAGTTGTCTAACCGCCTAGTACGAAATCGTATAACCTTATTTTGGAATTTGCGCCATGACTTAGGGACGTGGCAGGAATCTAGCTTGCTTTGGTACAAACCATAACGGTACTATTTTGGGGTCGGGCATACTCGGGCCTGGTATTTTTCGCACTCCTATCTTCGGGCATTACGCTTTGTCTTCGAGCTTGATTTTGGTCCACTGGTCTCGAATCTCGATCTCGCCCGGACTCGGTCCTGGGACGGAACCTCAAGCCTAGACTTCAGGAGCATATGATGTTAACAGTATATAAGCCTCTTGTAGAAATATAAGGTAAAATTGTGTACAATAAACCCTTGTTTAGCTCGATTTCTCGTGGCTCTATAACACAATAAATAAGGTTGCAGAAGCTAAACATGTGACTCCTTTTGATGATATCACTCCATGCGGCAAGCAGCGTACGTTGCACAAATGCGCTCAAGGATATTGAAAAGAACACAGAATTATAATGAAAAGGGATGTGTCATGTTTCCACAAAATAGGTCAAGTTTGATCCTAGAAGTAAAGACACCAATTGCTATCAGAACAGAATTGACGTTTCAAAAAAAGAAAAACACAAAGTTATAGTTGGCATAATTAATCCCAAGGATGAACCGATAACATACTAGATCAATCCTTTGAAGGATACTACAGTTTTGATTCATCTGGTCTTAAGTCTGATGCTGTGTTCAACAACGAATCTTAGTAATTATCTTCTCGAGGAGGTTAAGAAGGGGAAGCGTGATCAGTTGGGACAGGATATTTTGGAGGTGGCAGGGACAACTCCTAAATCAGAAACTTTTGTATCAAGCCATGTTAGCTCGTAATTTTTGCCTCGCTTGAACTACTCCAATAGAATTCATAAAATTATAATTTTTCTTTTAATTATTTAATTTTAGGAATTACTTACATGATTTTGTGTTTGCTTGCATTCTTGTATTCATTTTTAATTAATATAATTCATAAAAAATACAAAAAAATGTATTTGCATATACGACCCCATTTTAATATTCTAAAGTTTACTAGTTATTTCATTTTAATATTCTATGGTTTACTAGTTAGTTTACATTGCAAAATGAAAGAAAATAATTAAAAAAAAGTTCTTTTGCATTTTTACTTTTAATTTTCGATTTTTTCTTTAGTCTTCTATTAAATTAGGAGTTAGTTCATTTTTAAAAATTAATTAGTTTAGTTTTAGAATTAAATCAGGTCTTTTACTTTTAATTTTGTATTTAACAAAAAATCTAAAAAAAGAGAAAAAAAAGAGGAAAAAAGAAAATAAATTAATAGAATTAAGGGTATTAATAAAATGCCCAAATTTTGGGCTAACCCATCCCAAAAAACCAGGTCCAAACCCCTTAACTCGTTAAAATACCCCAAATCCGGCCCAAACCCATGTCCAAACCGGTCTCCCTACCTAAAGACCAAAACGACCCCGTTTCACATTCTTTTGTTCATGACAGTTGGATCTCATCAGTCCAACGGTTCGAACTAATGAGGTTTTGGATACATAACTGTATAAACCTAGCCTACCCCTCCGTCCCCCATCTCACCGTCTCTAACACTTCTGATAGCAAAATCTAATGCCACCACTCTCCACTACAAACTGCAGGTCAGCAATCGCCTCCGCCGGCGGCGATCATCCAAACGCTCCCAAAATAACACCACCTGACCACCTCAACCTCCCCTTTCCAAATCTCCAAATATCCGCCCTCCAAACCAAGACGAACCATTCGAATATCAGCCAGAAGTTTGACTCAGCCGCCGTGCATGACGGCGCCACCACTCCAAACATCACCAAAATTACACCCTATGGTCTTCTCACCCTCCTCTTTCTGAATTCACAAACAGTAACCTTCAAATCATTCCCACATGGCTCGAATTTTAGATCAAAGTTCGGCCTAGAGCCCTAATTTCATAGAATAGGGTTTACCCATGTGCTTTCTCATGAGAACACACGATTAAACATTAGTTTGGTAAAGCAATTTCAAATGATTTTTCCAGGTATCGACTTAGTTCTAGTAATACCTTTCTCTTTCATTTTTCTTTATTTGTTCATGTCTTTTCTTGGTATTTGTTTGTTGGTTTTCTTAGACTTCTTTTGTTAAGTTCTAGTTTCTTTTCTCTGATTCAGTTTTGATTCATATTTTGATTTTTAATTTTTCGATTCATGGCTCATTTATTGGCTCTTTTCATGGATAACATGGTTCGGTGTGTGAGTAATTTTGTTTGTTTCCATAGATTCTTGTTCAACTGTTAAGTTGCCAACAACAGTTTCTAATTCTGATTTTTAGTAATTAGTTCAAACTTAAATTAGGTTTAGTTCAATTTTGGAAGTTTTGTTAATTGAGTATTGTTTGATTACTTCTGAACATGCCATGGTCCTTGTTAATTAACCATGGTTACTTTGACCAAGTTCAAAGGGGGGCAGGGGTTTGTTAACCTAGGTCAGTAATTTCGGAATTGAGTTAGGGGTAGTATTGGTATTTCAATAAGAGAATCCTGTAGTAACTATAAATAGACCCCCTAGAACCTTCTAGATTGGGGTTCTAATTTGAAATTCAGAAAATTGGTAGTTTAACTTGACCAACAAGTCATGAATTGCGGGACTAATCAGCTAAAAAATAAAAAACTAAAAGGACTAAAGGCTAAAAACTTAGGTTTGAAGTTTGACCTAGTAACTTTCCTATAAAGGAATTGTTACTTGGGGTTCAATTGAGAAATCCAAGCATTAAAAAACAGTGAGAAGCTCTACAATACTGGAGGCAACTAAAATCACTATTTCATCGAATTTTCTGAGAGTGATCTTACATTTCGAAGTTCTAAGCTGAGGCTCCAGCTCATCTAAGGTTAAAAAATGGCTTGAATCCTCCTTGTGTTTTAGTAGTTGAGGTTTCAGAAGTTCCTGGGGTCAGTTTTGAGTTAATTGGGTCCATTTGAGCATGGTTTTGGTGAATTCCTAGTGCTATTCATTTGCAATTAATCCTTCGCTTGATATTAGTTCCTGGGTTTTTAAAATTATTGTTGCTGTTTGTTGCTACCTAGCTGACCTCCAATTCCATGCGTATTGTTCTAATTCCATGTACATTTTTTTGGTCTCGAGTGATGTATGAAGATTGAATCAAATGAACCCTCAAGTTTGAAGTTAATTTTACCTGTTTTCCTATGAATTCAGTACTGTTTCTACTTTAATTCTGATGACTAGCATAGTGGTATGTTTATTTGGACACTTACAGAGTTGTAATTAGTGGACTTTGGACTATTTTTAGGATTATATGAATATTCTGCTTAGTAGTATTAGCTTCAGTATAGTTTAACTTAATTTCTAAACTTGCTATCATGTTAGTTTGGATGTTTAGAATTGGGAATCTAATGTTATATAAGCAAAGTGGTGCATGCGAGTTCCTAGCTTAATGAGCTTAAATGTAAAAATTGGAATGATGTTTATGTTCAATTCAATGAATGCTTTAGGTTCTGCAAATAAGCATGAATTTTATATTTAAAATCAGCCTGCAGTTTGACTTGATCAAGAGTTGAATTATTTCATTTTTTATTGAAATTGTTAAATCTATAAAATTGATTCACGAATCACTTAATATTTCCTGGGTTCAGCTTATTGGATCAGGATCAATTCTATATTTTCTATATGTGTATGAAATGTGGATTTAAAAGTCAGTATGCCTTTGATTTGGATGAACCATTCATTTGTTTGCAAAATTGTTAGCAGACCCAAAATTAAAGCCGTTATAGGACTCGGGCTTGTTACTATATGATTGGGCGCAAATTTCATTTAAACAAAAGGGTATCTTGTGGACTGCTAGGGACGACTCCACATTGGGGTAATGTTACGGCCCAACACTGGAAATCTTCTTATTAAAGCTGACTAAATTTTCCGCATTCTTGGGCTAGTTTCGAATCCCAATATGCTAAAGGCCTGAGTTCATAATCAAACTTATTGGTTAAATTTTGTAATATAGGTTTGGGACTTTCAAGTCAAATAGAAAATTTGAATTAAGGGTCTTCAATAATGAAGGTCCTCTTATTTGAGTTTGGACTTGATTTTGAGGCCCGAATTCCTTGAACGCTTTTAATAGTAGTGAATTCATAGTTCTAATTAATTAAGTTTATTAGAGACAATCCTTAATAGATAATATTAGTTCATCTTTAGGGTGTCCTTTTTAAAAATAAATTGAGGACCATCGCGCCAAACAAAATTCACAAACTCGTGCTTATAACAAGAAAGTATGACCCAGAAATTTTCAGGTGGGACAACTTGTATTAATGCACATTCTTCCTCACCACCAAGAAGCAAACGTAAAATTTGCTCCTAAATGGAAAGGCCCGTACATCATCCGAAAGATATTGCCAAAAGGAGCGTTGTATCTGGGCGACGTCAAAGGAGATGATCAAGGAGATGTGAACACAAACGCATTAAAAAGGTATGATGTTTAGGCTCCCTATAACAATAATTCTATCCAGTTGGAATGACAAAGGCTTTCATTCTCACTATCCAAACACTATCAACCCTTTTGCTAACCCATTTGACTCGGTTACTCTTCCTTGATAACCCTCTCTGGGACCTGGAAAAGTTATTGAAAAAAAGAGAGAAGAAAAACAAGAGAAAAACAAAACAAAACAGAAAAACAAAGTAAAGACAAAAGCAAAACAAAAAATCAAACAAAAAGAAAACCAAAAACCAACGTTTTTTCCTAAACTACGTCTGACTTGATTCCGAAAGGATACGTATGAAGCCTCTTTATGGGGTTCAGTCACACCAAAACAAAATCCCAATTCCCCCAAATAGTGAAACTGGGGCAGATGATACAAGGGCTCAGCCATGAGCCCACCAAAATAGTTTCGAAGTTGTAATTCCATCCAAAATTCTTTTTACCTAAAAAACCTATCCATGTCCTTCCGATTAATTGACAAAGGCATGGGAGTTAAAAAACATCACTGTTGGAATTTGGTGCAGTCCAAATTGAGAGAAATAAATGAGAGAGTCTTACCGGTGAAACCTATGGGCGCCATAGGCGATGAAGAGCATAAAAATTGAATATGAGAGAGTCCGTTTAGTGAAAACTCATATACAGCCGACGGTGAGAAGAGAAATTAGATAGGTCGATTGACAAAAACCTGCAAAGGGCACTGTCGGCCGAAAAGAAGACACCTCCCACCACTGAAAGAGTCCTGGCAAGGTTCCATAATTTTGAAATACGGGTCAATGATTTTGCGAGAGGTTGGGGAAGTTTATGTGGGTCTGGCATTCCAGTCCAAGAAGCATGTCATGTCCATTTGAAGCGTACATGCATCCCCAGATAAGTCTTTCTTTTCCCCTGAAGACGCTTCTGTTTTCATCCTCTTGCTTTTTATTTACTTTTTCCTTGAATCCCTTTCGGTCTAACTTTGATTCTGAAACTATTACAAAGAAAAGGTGGTAGGACTTGTTTTGCAGGGCTCTGCCTAGCAAGAGTTAAAGAAAGGTACCCAGCCTCAGCGGGTGCATTAAGCAATCCTAAATGTCCATGATTGTTGATGCTCTCGACGCAAAGATATTGAAAAGGAAACAATGTCCGAAGACTAAGGTCCTAAGAGCAGAATAAAGTGAAACTTTGGAGCCTCACGCGGGCGGGTTTTCATAAAATCCTGAAGGTTGAGGCCCTCGGTTTGAAAGAGAGAATAATCTTCAAAACCAGCAAGCAACAGAGGTTCTCAACAGAAGTTGGGCCAGGAACAAGCAATCGAGGTCACAAAACCAACCACGTTTCAAACAAACAATTATTCTTTGTTTGAAAATTAAAACAAGTGAGATCCAAGCAACGTGCATAAAGTAGGTGAAGCCAAAAGAAAAACTCTCAAGTGCTAAATAGCTTTGCAGCAAATATTCAATGCAAAAGGGAAGTTTCATCCAAGTTCTTCCTGCATCTTACCAAAATAAAAAAGGAGGAGGGCGGGGGGGGGGGGGGGGGGGGGTGGGGAGATAACAAAAGAAGAAAATCCCAAAAGAGAGAATTCCCAATACCAACCTGGTAGCTTTTGCCAATATTAGGGCTCCAATCCCTGAGTTGAGCTTTTTACCTTTTAGGCAATATTAGAACTCCAATCCTTGAGTTGCGCCTATTAGACATAGGGCCTCTATTCCCTAGTCGCTTTTTGCCAACGCTAGGGCTCCAATCTCTGAGTTGAGCTTTTTTTCCTTTTAGCCAACATTAGGGCTCCAATCCTAAGTTGCCACTTTCAGACATAGGGCCTCCATTCCTTAGTTTCCTTTAGCCAACATTAGGGCTCCAATCCCTGAGTTGTATTTTTACCTTTTAGGCAAGATTAGGACTCCAATCCCTGAGTTGACCTTTCTACCTTATTAGCCAACATTACGGCTCCAATCCCCAAGTTGCGCCTTTTAGACATAGAGTCTCCATTCCCTAGTCGCCTTTTAGCCAACATTAAGGCTCTAATCCCTGAGTTGCGCCTTTTTGACATAGGGACTCAATTCCCTACTTGCCTTTTACCCAACATTAGGGGTCCAATCCCTATGTTGTGCCATTTATACATAGGGCTCCATTCCCTTGTTCCCTTTAGCCAACATTAGGTCTCCAATCCCTTAGTTGAGTTTTTTTTACCTTTTCGACAACATTAGGGCTCCAATCCCCGAGTTCAGTTTTTTTACCTTTAGCGAATATTAGAACACCAATCCATGAGTTGAGTTTTTACCTTTTAGCCAACATTAGGGCTCCAATCCCTAAGTTGAGTTTTTATCTTTTAGCAAAAATTAGGTCTCCAATCCCAGAGTTGAGCTTTTTACCTTTTAGCCAATATTAGGGCTCTAATCCTTGAGTTGCAACTTTAGACATAGGGCCTCCATTCCCTAGTCGCCTTTTTCCAACATTAGGGCTCCAATCCCAGAGTTGAGCTTTTTACATTTTAGCCAATATTAGGGCTCTAATCCTTGAGTTGCAACTTTAGACACAGGGCCTCCATTCCCTAGTTGCCTTTAGCCAACATTGGGGCTCCAATCCGTGAGTTACACCTTTAAACATAGGGCCTTCATTCCGTTGTCGCCTTTTTCTACCATCAGGGCTCCAATCCCTGAGTTGAAAATTCTACCTTTTAGCCAACATTAGGACTCCAACCCCTCAAATGCGCCTTTTTGACATAGGGCCGCCATTCCCTAGTCGCCTTTTAGCTAACATTAGGGATCCAATCCTTGAGTTGCACCTTTTAGACATATGGCCTCCTTTCCCTAGTCGTCTTTTGCCAACATTAGGGATCCAATCCCTGAATTGAGCTTTTTATCTTTTAGCCAATATTAGGGCTCGAATCCATGAGTTGCGCCTTTTAGACATAGGGCCTCCATTCCCTAGTCGCCTTTTTCCAACATTAGGGCTCCGATCCCTGAGTTGAGATTTCTACCTTTTATCTAAAAATAGGGCTCCAATTTTTGAGTTGCGCCTTTTAGACATAGGGCCTCCATTCCCAAGTCGCCTTTAGCCAACATTATGGCTCCAATCCCTAGGTTTAGTTTTTTATCCTTTAACCGACATGAGGGCTCCAATCCCTGAGTTGCGCCTTTCTGATATAGGGCTTCCATTCCCTAGTCACCTTTTGCCAACATTAGGGCTCCAATCCCTAAGTTGAAATTTTAGCAACAGGGCTCCACCCCAAATTTTTTTAATCATAGACAAATACAATTTTTGAAAATGAAAAACAAAGAGAGAATGAGTTCAGACTTTTATCACGAATAACTCATGAAATTTTCCTAGTGAAAACTGGGGCAGAAAAATTTCGTTCGTTTGTTTATTGGCTGAGTAGGTTTGACTTCGAAGCACAGGGTCTGAGACCACCGAAAGTATGAAGTCTCAATCCAGTATAAATAAAAGAAGAAAAAGAACAAAAGAAGTGAATTCAAAATATTGAAGCGAACAGAGATGCGAGCTGCTAAAAACTTGATTGAAGTCACAAGCTACACCTGCCCCGCTATCATCCAATGCTGAAGAAAGAACCAACACCTACAGCTTCCAAGCATCAAGATTCAGATCGAAGTCTGGAGCAAAAGAAACTAAGACTCAAGATCAAGCTTGAAGAGATTTATACATAGGAATCTTGTAACTCATAGTTGATAGGCATAGCTAGTTTAGCTTTGATTTCCCTTTTGGTGTAATAAGGAGGTCACCAAGCAGTAGCAACAGCAATAGCAGTGAAATCACAGCTCCTGGTAGTCCCAGCTACCAAAACTTCCAAAACTACACTAACCTGATTCCTTTATACCCAAGGATATGTAGGCAACCTCTGAAGCAAGGTTCCGTCAGACAGTTTTCAAAAAATGTTTCTCATGGAGTGCCAAGCAGGCAAAAATCTCTCATGATTGCTCATTTATCTTTGCTCGATAACCCTTCGTGTCTCTGAGCAAAGAGGGGCAGCTGTGAGCATGTGATTTTTGACTCACTTGAATTACCCCTATAGAATTCATAAAATTAGGAATTTTCTTTTAATTATTTAATTTTAGGGAATTAATTGCATAATTTTGTGTTTGTTTGCATTCTTGTGTGTATTTTTAATTATATAATTCATAAAATAAAAAAAATGTATTTGCATTTAGGACCCCGTTTCAATATTTTTAGTTTTACTAGTTAATTAACGTTGCAAAATGAAAGAAAATAGCAAAAAAATAGTTGTTTTGCATCTTTACTTCTAATTTTCGATTTTTTCTTTAGTCTTCTTTTAAATTAGGAGTTATTTAATTTTTGAAAATTAATTAGTTTAGTGTTAGAATTAAATCAGGTCATTTACTTTTAATTTTGTATTTAAAAAAATTAAAAAAAATGAAAAAAAAGAAGAGAGAAAAAAAAGAAAAGAAATTAATAGAATTAATGTTATTAATAAAATGCCTAGATTTTAGTCTAACCCATCCCAAAAACCGTGCCCAAACCCCTCAACCTATTAAAAATACCCCAAACCCAGCCTAAACCCATGTCCAAACCCGTCTCCCCACCTAAAGACCAAACGACCCTGTTTTGCATTATTTTGATCATGACTGTTGGATCTCATCAATCCAACAGTCCGAAACTAATGAGATTTTGAGTATATAACTCTGTAAACCTAACCTACCCCTCCCCCCATCTGACTTTCTCTAACACTTCATAGACCAAAACCTAACACCACAACCCTCCACCACAAACCGCCAGCCAGAAATCGCCTCCGTTGGTAGTGATCGTCCAAACGCTCCCCATATTACACCACCTCAACCTCCCCTTTCCAAATCTCCAAACGTCTGCCCTCGGAACTAAGCCGAACCCTTTGAATATCGACCAGAAGTTTGACTCTGTCGTCGTGCACGGCGGCG
Source organism: Nicotiana benthamiana (assembly GCA_034376525.1). Classification (NCBI taxonomy): domain Eukaryota; kingdom Viridiplantae; phylum Streptophyta; class Magnoliopsida; order Solanales; family Solanaceae; genus Nicotiana; species Nicotiana benthamiana. Next base: position 88,164,120 of record CM067337.1, on the reverse strand, counting down.
CCACCACTCCAAACATCACCAAAATTAAACCTTATTGTCTTCTCACCCTCATATTTCCGAATCAATAACCAGTAACCTTCAAATCGTTCCCGCATGGCTCGAATTTTGGATCAAAGTTTGGCCTAGAACCCTAATTTCATAGAATGGGGCTCACTGGTGTTTGATCATTACAACGTTTAGCCGTGTGGTTTCTCATGAGAACACACGATCAAACACTAGTTTGGTCAAGAAATTTCAAATGATTTGCCCAGTTCTCGACTCAATTCTGATAATACCTTTCTCTTTCTTTTTTTCTTTATTTGTTCTTGTCTTTTCTCGGTATTTGTTAGTTAGTTTTCTTAGACTTCTTTTGATAAGTTCTAGTTTCGTTTCTCTGATTTAGTTTTGATTCATATTTTGATTTTAAAGATTTTTATTCATGACTCAACAATTCGTTCTTTGCATGGATAACATGATTCAATGTGTGACTAATTTTATTTGTTTCCATAGATTCCTGTTCAACTGTTAAATTGCCAATAATAGAGTTTAATTCTGACTTTCAGTAATTAATTCAAGATTAAATTAGGTTTAGCTCAATTTTGGAAGTTTTGTTAATTGAGTATTGTTTGGTTAGTGCTGAACATGCTAAGGTCCTTGTTAATTAACCATGGTCACTTTGACCAAGTTAAAAGGGGGGGTTGGGGTTAGTTAACCTAGGTTAGTAATTTAAGAATTGAGTTAGGGGTAGTATAGGTATTTCAATAAAAGAATCCTGTAGTAACTAAAAATAGAACTTTCAAGAACCTTCTAGATTGGGGTTCTAATTTGAAATTCAGGAAATTAGTAGTTTAACTTGACCAACAAGTCATGAATTGAGGGACTAATCAGCTAAAAAATAGAAAACTAAAAGGACTAAAGGCTAAAAACTTAGGTCTGAAGATTGCCCTAGTAACTTGCCTATAAAGGCATTGTTACTTGGGGTTCAATTGAGATTTCCAAGCATTAAAAAACATTGAAAAGCTCTGCAAAACTGGAGGCAACTAAAATCACAATTTCATCAATTTTTCTGAGAGTGATCTTAAATTTCAAAGTTCTAAGCATAGGCTACAATTCATCTAAGGTTAAAAAATGGCTTGAATCTTCCATGTGTTTTAGTAGTCGAGGTTCCAGAAGTTGTTGGGGACAGTTTTGAGTTTAATTGGGTCCATTCGAGCATGGTTTTGGTGGTTTGCAAGTGTTGTTCATTTACAATTAATCCTTGGTTCGGTTGATATTATTTCCTAGGTTTTTTAAATTGATCTTATTGCTGTTGTATGTTGCTGCCTAGCTGACCTCGAATTCCATGTGCATTGTTCTAATTCCAGGTACATTTTCTGGTCTCAAGTGATGTATGAAGATTGAACCAAATGAACCCTCAAGTCTGAAGTTAATTGCTACCTGTTTTCCTATGAATTCCCTACTGTTTCCACTTTAATTTTAATGACTAGCTTAGTTGTATGTTTATTTTGACACTGCCGCAGTTATAATAATGGGATTTTGGACTATTTTCAGGACTATATGAATATTCTGTTTAGTAGTATTAGCTTCAGTATAGTTTAACTTCATTTTTTAACCTGCTATCATGTTAGTTTGGATGTTGAAATTGGGAATCTAATGTAATAAGCAAAGTATTGCCTGCTAGTGCCTAGTTAAATGAACTTGAATGTAAAAATTTGAATGATGTTTAGGTTCAATTCATTCAATGCTTTAGGTTTTGCAAATAATCATGTATTTTAGAATTAAAATCAGCCTGATGTTTGACTTGATCAAGAGTTGAATTATTTCATTTTTTGTTGAAACTGCTAAATCTATAAAAATTGATTCTAGAATTACTTAACATTTCCTACGTTCAGCTTATTGGATCAGGATCAATTCTATATTTTCTATATGTGTATGAAATGTGGATTTAAATTTCAGTATGCCTTTGATTTGGATGAACCATTCATTTGCTTGCAAAATTGTTAGCAGACCCAAAATTAAAGCCTTTATAGGACTTGGGCTCGTTGCTATATGATTGGGCGCAAATTTCATTTAAACGAAAGGGTTTCTACTGGACTGCTATGGACTGCTCAAATTGGGCTTATGTTATGGCCCAACACTGGACAGCTTCTTATAAAAGCTGACTGAATTTTCCTCATTCTTGGGCTAGTTTCGAAGCCCAATATGCTGAAGGCCTGAGTTCATAATCAAAGTTACTAGTTAAATTTTGTAATATAGGTTTGCTCCTTTCAAGTCAAATAGAAAGTTTGAATTAAGGGGACTTCAATAATGAAGATCCTCTTATTTGAGTTTTGACTTGATCTTGAGGCCCGAATTTCTTGAACGTTTTTAATAGTAGTGAATTCATAGTTCTAATTAATTAGGTTTATTAGAGACAATCCTTAGTAGATAATATTAGTTCATCTTTAGGGTGTTCTTTTAGAAATAAATTAAGGTGCGCCGTGCCAAACAAAATTCACAAACCGCATGGCCCTCTTTAATTATATCTTTTAAAATCCTTAAAACACGGGATGTGCCATTTAGCAAATTTTCATGGCATCCCATAAAGTTAACAATGCGTTAGTCACTTTAGGCGAGTTCTTTAACAATTTTACCTTCCTAAATTCGGGTGTGCATTTCATGTGACCCAAATCCAATTCTCAAAATGTTGAATAAAATGTGTTTCAGATCCGAGTGCATTTCATGTGACGTGACCCAAAAACACGTTTAAAATGATGTTCAATCTTCCTTAAAATTTAATTAAAAGCGGTAAGAAATTTTAAATTACACAATAGGATGTATATGTTTCAAAATCAGATATGAGGGAAACTATGAATGTTCATGCGACCGTGCTAGAACCACGGAATCCGAGGGTGCCTACCACCTTCCTTCGGGTTAATAGAATTCCTTACTTAAGAATTTGTAGTTCGTAAACTTCATTTTGAAAGTCAAAAATTTCCTCAATTTGGGATTCAAATTAAACCGGTGATTTGGGACACTGAAATCAAACCTATCCCAAGTGGCGACTATGATAAATAAACAATCCCATTTTGAATAATGTCACTTAAATTGGAAAAACTTCCTTATACATTATCCTTTGCGGTAGGTGTGTAAAGTAGGAGGTGTGACAAGGCACAACAATTCAGACCCTAAACGCTAGGAAACCCTTCCCCTCTCTGAGTCTTCTAAATCATAGAGAAGGGTGCACTTGGTGTGACTTATCTTATGTTTAGAGTCTTATCCCAATTTAGAATGAGGTTTAGACAAGCTGCTAAGCCGACGAAGCTTCTGTATCCCTAGTACACGGTCTCCCCTCCCCCTCGGCTCGAGCTGTCCGCTCGGGTAAGCCGGGTCTAGAATAATAAACCTAGGTTATAAACCTAGTATAACAAAACCGCATGCCGGATCCCTAGTAGGAACGTTTCTTTGCATCACGTGCATTTGACTTAGGGGACTCAACACAGGGGTTGGGTTTGTCTAGGATAGGTGACCTAAAATGTAAAAGACCATCCTGATGCATCTTACTTGCTACTTGTGCATTTATTTGCTTCGGATCTTCATGTTGACCGACTTGTAAATAATGGGAGAGAGTTGAAAGGAAATAGCAATGGATAAGGATGATCACATGTTTTGAAAAATCAATACCCAAAATAGTGTTGAAACTCTATCGGATTTTTCGTTTTTCAAATTTTGGATTTGAGAAATTAGCCCAAACTGTGCCAGTCAGATTTTCATCGAATGTGAAATACGTAGGCAACCCCCATCCGGTCCAATTTTCCTTTTGCAAAATTAACAAAAAACAACAAAACTTTTTTGAGATTAGTCACAAATAAGTAGGATGATGCCAATCTTGTTAAAAATAAGCCGAATGTCTCCAAAAGGGCGCCGAAAGGCTATTTCTGCAAGAACATCCACCTTGATTCATTTCGAACAGTTGGTGGGCACAACCTGAAAATCTTCTCTCCCAAAGTGTTAAAAGCTCGTATCTGCAAAGCCAGGATTTTTGTCTTTTAAATTGAAAATATTTCACAGAAAAAGGGGCATCGTTGTTTCTTTTTTAGAATAAAATAAGTCATTGAATCACCAAGATAAATGTGCAGGATGAGCATGAATGAAATTGAACCCTTCACACTCCTTAATGAGATTCTCTTGAAGCTCCATATGTGGTAGGATGATCTGGGAAAAGGCAGCAGGGAAACAATGATAAGAGTTTTGGGAGGCATCCTCGGACTATTAAACATCAAGCCTTTGTCAGACATAATTGAAGCCTTAATACCATTTTGGGACCCAACCTCCAATGTGTTCCGTTTCTCTGACTTCGAGCCGATATTGGAAGAAATAACGGGTTATGTGGGTCTAAATGGAAATCTCAGAAGTCGATATCCTCTGTCGCCGAGATCGGTGTCCCCTCACAAATTCCGTTTTATCTAAGCATTAGTCGGGATGTCCAAGACAGAAATCTAGCCGAAGGGTACTGCACAGTTCACTTTCTGTATCTTCGGTATGGTAACCCTCGAGGCTTTGAAGAACCGACCACCGGTCTAACCTATTTTAGAAACAAAGATAAGTGGAGGGAAAGACGGAATCTAGCTTTCATGTTGGCCTTTATAGGTGTTGTAGTTTGCCCACGGAAGGACGACAATATAGAGATAGGTCTAGTGGGAATGATCGATGTGGCAATAAAAAAAGCTAACATCACGGTGGTTCCTTTAATAGCGTAGGAAATCTACCGTGCCCTGACTACTTTTCAGGAAAGAGGAAAATTTTTCCAAGGTTGCAATTTGCTACACCTCTGTCAGCGAGATTGATTCATGAATTATAGTTTGACCGGTCTAAACTGCATTGAATAATTTGGAAACAGGTTAGCGGGAATTGAATTCCCTACAGGCACGGAAGCTTGTCTTGCACATCTGAGGGCCCTGACTGCTGATAAAATTGAATGGGCATCTGGATGGCTCCCTGCAACTGAAGCAATATACACAACAGCTGACGCGTCTTACATCGTCTTAATGGGCTTTCGCAGCATCCAACCGTATGCTACCTACAAAGTGCTGCATCAACTTGGAAGATTCCAAACCATCCACAATGACGAAGATCTAAGCAGACATGCCATTGAATTGGGGCCAAACGCTGCATTTCCAGAAGGAAAAATTCGCCAAATGGGGAATGAATGTAGAATTTTGAAACCCAAGACCATAGTGCGAGACCAAGCCAGAGCTGCAGCGGACCCCAAATATGTTGAATGGTTCATATCTAACAATTCACTGTAGAGGCCCAACCACAATTGGACTGGCTGACTAAAGAAAATGAATACAAGGCCAAAATTAGTAAATTGGAAAGGCAAGTCATGGACTTTCAATTCAAACCACCGTAGATGAAGGTGAAAAGAAGAAACTAACCAAGGAAAATGAGGCACTCAAAGCTCAGACCAGAAAGATGAAAACAGTCGTCGACAACCCATAAAGAAGTCGGGCCGATGAAAGGCTTATAAGTAAGTTAAGAAAGAAAGTCCTCGAATGACAAGAAGACTTGTAAAAGTTCGAAGCCAGTCAGGTCAAGCTATACGAATAGTGGACAAAGAAAGCGGAAGAGTGGGCACGATTTGGGCAACAAATGAAAAGAAACTATGAAGGGACTAGCACTAGTCTAAGAAGAAAGGTGATTAATTTTTGGGATGAAGCAGCCAAATGGGCTAAAGATTTTAAGGCTGACTGGGAACATTGTTATAAGATGATGGCCCAAATGGAAAAAGACATGCAGAAATTGCAAAATCAGCACGTTCATGACTCCTAAGTGTTGGATGCCCGAAACCATTAGATAGGGCGATTACTCAGGAAAAGGGAAGGATCACAGAGAGGATAAGAACCATCACTAATTACATCACCATGAAGTGCCAAGCATCCGAAGATATGACTCGAACCACCTTCTTTGTTGCAGTGATGATTTTCGTTCGTCAAGTAATGACTGATTTGGAACAACTACAAGGGGGCCTCTCACATAAACCCGCTGCAAGGCCGAATGATGCCCCGTGGGCCCCAGTAGTGGAAGCTTTAATGTATTCTTGACTTTTCAAGCATTGAGTCTATATATTGTTTCATTTCGAGTCTGTAGTTTATTTTCCAAGAAACTGATTAATTTAGCATCTTTGTAATAGAAGTTCCGTTAATGAAATTTGAAAATCCTTAAAAATTATTTCCTGTGTTTTGGCACTTGTTTTTCAAAGAACTACGCTTGGTCTGATTCATGCAGGGTTTTATATGTAGGCAATATCCATAAGATTTGAATGTATCCTTAAAATAAAAGAAAGAAAAGTAAAAAAGAGAGAGGGAAAATAAGAAAACCGAGAGACAAACATGGAAAAAGAAAAGGAAAAGAAAGAGAGGTAAAAGAAAAATGAAAAGAGAGTGGAAAATAAAAGAAGGAAATAGGAAGGGACCAAAAAGAAGCCCGGATGAAGCATGCAACCATTGCAAGACATGTAGATACCCATTTAACTGCATAGGTGCGTCATACCCCAACATGCAATCACATATCTGTTATTTGTCTCAAACTAACTGTTTGATGCTTGTATCATCCAGTCTAGGGTTTTTATAAATGGTGGTTGGTTGTTGTGGTAACCTGGCTTCACATCCATACTTTACCAGATCGAACGGAAGCATCAGAATGTCTTCAAAAATCACTCTGCCAGCAAATCCTATCACGGGCGAGACCCCAATCTCGGGCATCCCAGCATCAGAATAAATAAACGACGAGGAAAATAGGCTATTGCGTCTCCGTATGACAGAGATGTGGGACACCTGGTCAAATGGAAAAGAGCCGCCTAGTGCAATTCTCGGATTTCCCGAGCTTTTCCCTAGAATGGGTGGAACTTCCACTGTCCCAATCAGTCATCCCAGTATCCCGCTAGGGCACCCAACCATCTTAGCTTATTTTGTGGGAACACCTTTATTGGTTCTCCCCTAGATGGACATATCTAATGCAGTCCCAAAAATCTTTACTGCCCCTCCAAGCTCAGGTACAACACAGCCTGCATTGCCTAGGCCCACTTTTGATCCTTCAACTTTTACATTCCAAACACTCACCCCCCAAATAGAGCCTCATCAGTACCCCACCTATACTTATTCGCAGCCATCTCCATTTGAGTTCACAACGGGACTGGAAAATACTCCCAAAACCCAGAACAGGAAGAAATGGCAAAGAGGATGAGAATCCTGGAGCAAAGCCTAAAAACATGCAGGGGCTGAGTGGGCAGAAAAGTGTGTCATATATAGATTTATGCATGTTCCCTCACGTGCATTTGCCTATGGGATTCAAAACTCTGAAGTTTGAAAAGTACGATGGGCATGGAGATCTTATTGCCCACCTTATGAAATACTGTAATCAATTGCGTGAAGATGGGGGGGAAAGAATAATTGCTCATGGCTTACTTTAGGGAAAGTTTGGTGGATTGTTTCTGAGTGGTACATGAATCAGAATATCTTTTGATGGAACATCTGGGATGATCTTAAAAGAGACTTTGTTCGACAGTTCCAGCACGATATATACATTGAACCAGATCGAAACTCGATGGCAAATCTAAAGAAGAAACCCTTAGAAAGTTTTTGAGAGTACACAATCAAATGGCGTTAATAGGCATCAAGGGTAAAACCTCCAATGGACGAAGTGGAAATTGTCACGATATTTCTTCAAGCTCAGGAGGCTGATTATTTCCAAAATATAATGTCAGCTATGGGAAAACCATTCGCATAGGCTATTAAAATTGATGAAATTGTGGAGAATGGACTGAAAACAGGCAGAATTTTGAGTCAATAAGCTATTACAGCAACCTCCCAAGCCATCCAAGGCGGTTCTGGAGAAGTGGCGAAGGGTATGAATAAAGAAGAAACAGCCATGGCGGCCTTAGGTGCAGGGAGACACCGCGCTCCTAGACCCATGTTCTCGAAAAGATCCCCTTAGAAGTTTTACCCACATCAAGACATGGCCTATGCTCTTTAACCGTATGCGGTCATGAATGCTCAACCTTTTGTACAATCGCAGCATGCTAATAGAAACCAAGCCCCATATCCAAGAAATTAGCCTCCTCTATAAAACCACTATAATCATGTCCTCCACAGAATACGTTTCCTCCTCGTAAGCCACCTAGGAGGCAAACTTTTACCCCAATTGGAGAGTCTTACTCCAATCTATTTCCAAAACTAGTCCAAATGGTTCTGCTACAACCAATTACTCAAACTGGACAAAACCCATCATCTCCCGCTTACAGAGCCGGTGTAGATGTACCTATCATTCAGGAGCAGAAGGGCATGATACAGATGATTGTTGGACCTTGAAAAGAACGATGGGAAACTTGATAGAGCAAGGCAAAATAGTGCTAAGGGATGTGGATGTCCCCAGCGTGACTAATAATCCATTGCTAGCCCAAAACAAGGAGCCAGTGATTGGGATGATTTGTGAAGATAAAGAATTTGATCCGGCACTAAAGATCATAATCACCATCGCAGATGCAGAGAGAAATCCAAAAAGCACCCCGAAGCAAGATAAAGGGGAAAAGAAGAACAAAGTCACCAAGATAGAACCATAAAAGAATGTTGAAATAGGAACATGGGTAATGCCTCCCAAAGATGGGATTCTTTATGTCTCACAAGGCCGTAAAGAAAAGCTGCTGACTTTAAGCCCTCCAAAGAGGCTTGAACTGAAAAAGGCAACCAAAATGTACGTGCCCGAGGGAGCTTATGTGGTGCGGGGACCAACTAATCCACCAAGGCAAACAAAGCCCGTAGTTATTGACCACGCACCCCAGAGGCCCGTAACGGACCCTACTGCAATACTGCGGAATTATCTTAAAATAATGGATACATACAAGGGTGAAGATAACTCGGGGAGCTTCAAGAAAACCATCATGTTGAGAAGTACTCCAACGTGGAAGAAGTAAACAATACCACTAGAAAGCATTTCCCATCTAAGAAACCTGTATGTCCTGAAGAGGCAGAAGCTTTCTTTCAGAAAATAAAGATGGTGGACTATGAAGTGGTTGGTCAACTGTGAAAGTATCCTGAACAAATGTCCTTGCTGTCATTGTTGAAGTCTCCCAAACACCAGAAGGTTTTAATAAAGACCTTAAATGAAGGATATGTGCCGGCTGAAACTTTGGTGGAACAATTAGAAAGAATGGCAAAAAGATTCTTTACAATCAATCAGATCACATTCAGTAAAAATGACTTGCCCCCGAAAGGGTATGCTCATAGCAAAGCCTTGCATTTGGAGTGTCAAATATGAGGGATACTATGTGAAGAGGGTAATGGTAGACGGAGGATCTGGGGTAGACATTTTCCCACTCTCTACACTCCAGCGCATGGAAATTAGGACTGAAAGTATTCTTCCGAACAATGTCTACGTACGAGCATTCAATGGTATCAAAAGGGAAACAATACGAGAGATTAATTTACTTCTGACTATCGGCCTAGTGGATTTTGAGGTAACCTTCCAAGTGCTGGACATGAACACATCTTACACTACCTTCTGGGGAGGCCATGGGTCTACGCAACAGGGGTTGTACCTTCCACTCTTCATCAAATGGTAAAATTTAAACACGAGCATCAAGAATCTGTGGTCCATGGGGAGGATGAGCAATCAATTTATCGGGATCCCTTCGTTCCGTCAGAGAAGGCAGCGAGAACATAGTTTATCATGCCTTTGAAGTTGTGGTGGCCGACTAGTATCAAGAGGGAAAACCTTGCCCCCATCCCTTCCTTTCCAATGCATCAATCATGGTGGCTTAGGAGATGATACGACATGGATATAAGCCGGGAATGGGATTGGGAAAGTCTCTGCAAGGGGTAGCTGAGCCAATTATCCTTCCTACCACTGAGAAATTTTTTGGGTTAGGCTTCCTCCCAACGACAGATGATAAAAAATAGGCAAAAGACAGACAGTGTGATGGGTGGGTCTTGACTCTAACTCTTCCATATTTGTATGAAACCTTTGTCAAGCCAAAGCACATTGAGGAGGAGGAGGATGAGGACTTTGTCAAGCCAAAGCAAGAGCAAAGAAATTGAAGAAATATGTGGGGCGATGAAGAAAATACTCTACGAAACCCACATCGTTCAGTCGGGTGAGGGCACAAGCACTGCTGGGGTGTTGTAAATGGGACAAAGCACAAAGCTCCAAAATTTGAAGGCTACGCCTGTCCTACTACTTTTTCTGCATCCCAAGTTATTTCAGGGTGTAACTTGGATGTTTTCTTTAATTTCTTGTCTTTAATTTTCCAAATGTAAACCATGTTATCTTTAAATTCCAAGAAATGAAATTAATTTGTTCTTTTTTTTTATTCTTTCTGATTTTGCTATTTTCTCTTCCATTTCTTCTTTTCATTTCTAATAACACGGCTTTAAATAACATGACATGCTTGTGGACTTCATGCCCGGATCCAAACACGCTGTCTCATTGCGAAATAATGAACCAAGAACCAGAATATGATGAAGAAGAGGCTTTTAGGGAAATAAATTGAGAATTAGAACAATTTGAGAATAAACCTAAGCCGAACTTGAATGATACTGAGTCGGTTAACTAGGGAACCTCTAAAGAAATCTAGGAAACCAAGATAAGCATCCACATAGACGAGAAAACCCGGGATGCCATGATCAAACTCTTGTTTGAGTTTAAAGATATGTTTGCCTGGTCGCATGACGACATGCCAGGACTAAGTGTTGATCTCGTAGTGCATAAATAGCCAACTTATCCTGAGTGCCCCCCAATCCAACAAATATAGAGAAAATTTAAAACTGGTATTAGTGATAAAATTAAAGAAGATATCTCGAAGCAGTTGGGAGTAGGAGTGATCCGAGTGGTCCGGTACACCACATGGCTAGCCAACGTAGTTCCAGTGCCGAAGAAAGATGGAAAAAATGTGGGGAACCTACTGCTACAGGGTCATTCCTTTCGGGCTAAAGAGTGCCGGGGCAACCTATACAATAGAGATGACTACCATTTTGCATGATATGATGCATCAGGAAATAGAAGTGTATGTGGACGATGTATTCGTCAAGTCTATAACTCAGGATGACCATGTGCGGTAGTTGAGGAAGTTCCTCGAACGGCTGCGCATGTATAATTTAAAACTGAACACAGCCAAATGTGTGTCCGGAGTCCCGTCAGGCAAACTTCTGGGATTTATAGTCAGCCTGAGAGGTATTGAGTTAGGTCTGACTAAGATAAAGTCTATTCAATATTTACCTCCTCCGAAGACCAAAAAGATGTAATGAGCTTGTTGGGAAGATTGAATTATATTAGTCCGTTCATCGCTTAGCTGATTTCCACATGTGAGCCCATATTTAGATTTCTAAAGAAAGATGTAGCGGTAAAATTGAAAGATGAATGTCAAGAGGCTTTTGATAAAATTAAAGATTACTTGTCCAGCCCACCAGTATTGGTTCCACCTAAGCCAGGGAGGCCACCGTTTCTATACCTGAGAGTCTTGGAAAGCTCCCTCGGTTGCATCCTCGGGAAACACAATATTACTAGAAATAAAGAGCAAGGAATATACTACTTGAGCAAGAAGTTTACCAGCTACGAGGCCAAGCGCACTTTGTTCGAAAGAACCTGTTGTGCTTTAACTTGGGTTGCTAAAAAACTGAGGGATTATCTGTAGGCCTACACCACTTACCTCATAGCCATATTGGATCTATTGAAGAACATATTTCAAAAACCAATGCCCACGGGGAGATTAGCAAAATGGCTGATCCTGCTCATCGAGTTTGACATAGTCTATGTCACTCGTACAGCAATGAAGGCGCAGGCATTAGCGAATCATTTAGCAGAAAACCCGGCTGACGATAAGTACCAACCTCTGAACACTTATATCCTAGATGAAGAGGTGAATTTGGTAGAGGCAATATCTTAAGATACCGTTGCTTGGAAGATTTTCTTTGATTGAGAGGTAAACGCAAAATGTGTGGGAATTGGGGCAGTCTTAATTTCACCCACCGGTCAGAACTATCCAGCCACATCTCAGCTTCGGTTCTTCTACACGAACAATACAACCGAGTAAGAAGCTTGCATCATGGGTATGAATATGGCAGCCGACCGAAATGTCGAAGAGTTATTAATTATGGAGGACTTAAATCTAATCATCCGGCAAGCCTAAAGAGAATGGGAAACTCGAGATGTCAAACTTATCCCTTACCGGTAGCATGTGGAGGATCTTAGCAAGAGGTTCAAGACAATAGAGTTCAGGTACATCCCCCGCTATCACAATGAACTAGCTGACACACTTGCCATTTTGGCCTCAATGTTGCCCTATCCAGGAAATGCCCACATTGATCCCTTGGAAATCCGAGTCAGGGAAAGGCATGGGTACTGTAATACGGTTGAGGCAGAACCAAAAATTCAGCCATGGTACCATGATATTAAAATATTTCTAAAAAAACCAAGAATATCTCAGGCAAGCCACAGGGGACCAAAAGAGAACTGTCAAACGGCAAGCAAGTGGTTTCTTTTTATGTGGTGAGGTTTTGTACAAAAGGACTCCAGACCTTAATTTGTTAAGATGTGTTGACACAGAAGAGGCTGGAAGGATCATGCACGAAGTACACGCTGGAGTATACAGACCGCACATGAATGGGTATGTGCTAGCAAAGAAAATCATCCGAGCCGGCTATTATTGGATAACAATGGAAAACGACTGCTTTAGCTTTTTCCAAAAATGCCATCAGTGTCAGATGCATGGTGATTTGATTCATGCACCTCCAACAGAGCGGCATCCCATGTCGGCACCGTGGCCATTTGTATCTCGGGGCATGGACGTGATTAGGCCAATCGAGGCGAAAGCGTCAAATGGGCACAGATTCATACTGGTTGCCATTGATTACTTCACCAAGTGGGTCGAAGCCATCACTCTTAAATCGGTTACTAAGAAAACAATAGTCGATTTAGTGCATTCCAATCTTATTTTCCATTTTGGCATTCCCGCAACTATCATCATAGATAATGCTACAAATTTGAACAGTCGATTGATGGGTGAGATATACGAATGATTCAAGATAATGCACAGGAACTCCACTTTTTATCGGCCAAAGGCTAATGGGGCCATCGAAGCAGCAAATAAACACATCAAGAAGATCGTTAGAAAGATGATTAAGAGCTCTAGGCAATGGCATGGAAAGTTGCCTTTCGCACCACTGGGATATCGCACCACAGTGCGCACGTCAGTATGAGCGACCCCATATCTCTTAGTCTATGGAACTGAGGCTGTGATACTCGTGGAGGTGGAAATCCCTTCTCTCTAGATAATCGCTGAACCCGACATTGAAGACATTGAGTGGTCAAGACTCGTTTGGAATAACTAACCTTAATTGATGAAAAATGAATGGTTATGGTCTACCATAGGCAGTTGTACCAAGAATGGCCCGTGCTTATAAAAAGAAAGTACGACCCAAAAATTTTTAGGCGGGAAAACTTGTATTAAGGTGCATTCTTCCTCACCACCAGGAAGCAAATGGAAAATTTTCTCCTAATTGAAAAGGTCCAAAGATATTGCTGAAAGGAGCATTGTATCTGGGCAACATCATAGGAGATGATTCCAAAACAGCCGTGAACGCAGACGCAGTAAAAAGGTACTATGTTTAGGCTCCCTGTGACAATGATTCTGTCCAATTGGGATGATGGAGTCTTTCATTCCTGCTATCCAAACACAATCAACATTTTTACAAACCCATTTCAGCTGGTAACTCTTCCTTGACTACCCTCTTTGGGTCCTCAAAAAGTTATTGAAAAAAAGAGAAGAAAAACAAGAGAAAACCAAAACAAAACAGAAAAACAAAAGAAAGACAAAAGCAAAACGAAAAATTAACAAACAAAAAAAACCAAAAACCAACATTTTTTCTTGAACTATGTCTGACTTGATTCCAAAAGGATACGTAGGCAGCCTCTTTCTGGGGTTCAGTCACGCCAAAACAAAATTTTCAATTCACCCTAAAAAGTGAAACTGGGCTATATGGTATAAGGGCTTAACCATGAGCCCAACAAAATGTTCTGAAGTTGTAATCCTGTCCAAAATTCTTTTTACCCAAAAACGTTGTTCAAGTCCTTCCGATCAATTGGCAAAGGCGTGGGAGTTGAAAAAAATCACTGTTGGAATTTGATGCAGTCAAAATTGAGAGAAATAAATAAGAGAGTCTTATCGGTGAAAACCTATGGGCACCATAAGGCGAAGGTGAGAAGAGAAATTGTAAATAAGAGAGTTAGTTTAGTGAAAACTCGTAAAGAGCACTATCGGGCGACGGTAAGAAGAGAAATTAGAGAGGTCGATTGGCAAAAAACTACAAAGGGCGCCGTCAGCCAAAACAAAGACACCGCCACCACTGAAAGAGTCCTGGAAAGGTTGCTAGTTTTCAAAAATGTGTCAATGAGCTTGCGAGAGGTTGGGGAAGTTTGTGTCGGTCGGGCGTTCCAGTCTGAGAAACATGTAATGTCTATTTGAAGCCTACATGCATTCCAAGATATGTCTTTCTCCCCCCCCCCCCCCCCCTCCCTCGAAAGGGACACTTTAGTTTTCATCCTTTTTCTCTATGCTTACTTTTTCATTGAATCCCTTTCTGTGTATATTTGATTCTGAAACTATTACAAAGAAAGGTGGCAGGAGTGGTTTTAAAAGGCTATGCCCAGCAAGAGTAAAAGAAAGGTACCCATCCTCAGAGGGTGCATTAAGCCAATCCCGAAAGGCCACGATTGTTGAGTTTTCGAAGCAAAGATATTGAAAAGGAAAAAATGTCTGAAGACAAAGTTCCTAAGAGTAGAATAAAGTGAAAGGACGGAGACCCACATGGCGAGTTGTCATAAAATCCTAAATGTTGAGGCCCTCAGTTTGAAAGAGAGAATAATCTTCAAACATCAAGCAACTGAGGTTCTCGACAAAATTTGGGCCGGGATCAAGCAATCAAGGGCAAAAAACCAACCATTGTTTCAAACTAACAATTATTCTGTGTATTAAAATTGAAACAAGTGCGATCCAAGCTACTGTGCAAAAAGTAGGTGCAGTCAAAAGAAAAATGTGCAAGTGCTAAACAGCTTTGCAGAAAATAATCAATGAAAATGGGAAGTTTCCTCCATGTTCTTTCCTGCATCTTATCAATATAAACAAAAAGGGGGAAAAGAGATAATAAAAGAAGAAAATCCCAAAAGAGGATCATTTAGAATTCCCAATACCAACCTGGTACCTTTTGCCAACATTAGGGCTCCAATCCCTGAAATGAGATTTTTACCTTTTAGCCAACATTAGGGCTCCAATCCCTGAGTTATGCCTTTTAGACATAAGGCCTCCATTCCATAGTTGCCTTTAGCAGATGTTAGGGCTCCAATCCTTAAGTTGAGCTTTTTTGCCTTTTAGCCAACATTAGGGCTCCAATCTCTGAGTCACGCCTTTTAGACATAAGGCCTCCATTCCCTAGTCTACTTTAGCCAACATTAGGTCTCCAATCACTGAGTTGAGTTTTTATACCTTTCAGCCAACATTAGGGCTCCAATCCCTGAGTTGAGTTTATTTTACCTTTTAGCCAACATTAGGGTTCCAATCCTTGAGTTGTGTTTTTACCTTTTGGCCAACATTAGGAATCCAATCCGTTAGTTGAGCTTTCTACCTTATTAGCCAACATTTGGGCTCCAATCTCTGGTACGCTCCTTTTAGATATAGGGTCTCCATTCGTAGTCGCCTTTTAGCAAACATTAGGGCTCCAATCCATGAGTTGTGCCTTTTAGACATAGGGCCTCCATTCGCTAGTCGCCTTTTAGCCAAAATTAGTGCTCCAATCCCTGAGTTGCACCTTTTAGACATAGGGCCTCCATTCCCTAGTCGCCTTTAGCGACAGTAGGGATCCAATCCCTGAGTAGAGTTTTTTACCTTTTAGCCAACATATGGCTCCAATCCCTGAGTTGCCTTTTCCACCTACTAGCCAACATTAGGGCTCCAATCCCTGAGTTGCATTTTTACCTTTTAGCCAACATTAGGTCTCCAATCCCTGAGTTGAGTTTTTACTTTATTGCCAACATTAGGGCTCCAATCCTTGAGTTGAGATCTATACCTTTTAGCAAACGTTAGGGCTCCAATCCTTGAGTTGTGTCTTTTAGACCTAGGGCCTCCATCCCTAGTCGCCATTTGCTAACATTAGGGCTGCAATCCCAGAGTTGAGCTTTTTACCTTTTAGCCAACATTAGGGCTCCAATCCTTGAGTTACACCTTTTAGACATATGGCCTCCATTCCCTAGTCGTCTTTAACCAACATTTGGGCTCCCATCCCTGAGTTGTGCCTTTAGACATAGGGCCTCCATTCCCTAGTCGCCTTTTGCAAACATTAGGGCTCCAATCCCTGAGTTAAGATTTCTACCTTTTTTGCCAATATTAGGGCTCCAATCCCTGAGTTGCGCCTTTAAGACATAGGGCCTTCATTCCCCAGTCTCTTTTTATCCAACACTAGGGCTCCAATACCTGAGTTGCACCTTTTAGACATAGGGCCTCCATTTCCTAGTCGCCTTTTGCCAACATTAGGCTCCAATCCCTGAATTGAGCTTTTTACCTTTTAGCCAACATTAGGGCTCCGGTCCCTGAGTAGAAATTTTAACAACAGGGCTCCACCCCCAATTTTTTTATCATAGACAAATACAATTCTTGAAAATGAAAAACAAAGAGAGAATGAGTTCAAACTTTTATCACGAATAACTCAAGAAATTTTCCTAGTGAAAACTGGGGCAGAAAAATTTCATTTGTTTCATTGTTACCTGAGCAGGTTTGACTTCAAAGCACAAGGTCTGAGACGACCGAAAGAATGAAGTCTCAATCAAGAATAAAGAAAAGAAGAAAAAGAACAAAAGAAGTGAATTCAAAATGTTGAAGCGAACAGAGATGCGAGCTGCTCAAAACTTGATTGAAGTCACAAGTTGTGCATGTCCCGCTCTGATCTAATGCTAAAGAAAGAACCAAAACCTAGAGCTTGCGAGCATCAAGATTAAGATTCGGAGTCTGCAGCAAAAGCAGCTAAGACTCAAGATCAAGCTTCAAGAGATTTATACATAGGAATCTTGTAACTCATAGTTGATAGGCATATCTAGTTTAGCTTTGATTTCCCTATTGGTGTAATAAGGAGGTCAGCAAGAAGTAGCAGTAGTAACAGCAGAGAAATCACTGCTCCTGGTAAGCCCAACTTCCAAAACTTCCAGAACTATACTGACCTGATTCCTTTATAGCCAAGGATATGTAGACAACCTTTGAAGAAAGGTTCGGTCAGACGGTTTTCAAAAATGATTCTCATGGAGTGTCAAGCAGGCAAAAATCTCTCATGACAGCTCGTTTATCTTAGCCCGAAAATCGTTCGTGTCTCTCAGCAATGAGGGGCAGCTGTGAGCACGTGATTTTTGTCTCGCTTGAATTACCCCTATAGAATTCATAAAATTAGGAATTTTCTTTTAATTATTTAATTTTAGGGAATAAATTGCATGATTTTGTGTTTATTTGCATTCTTGTGTGCATTTTTAATTGATATAATTTATAAAAAATAAAAAAAAAATGCATTTGCATTTAGGACCCCATTTTAATATTTTAGGTTTATTAGCTAATTAACATTACAAAATAAAAGAAAATAACAATACAAAAATAATTCTTTTGCATTTTTACTTCTAATTTTCAATTTTTTCTTTAGTCTTCTTTTAAATTAGGAGTAAGTTACTTTTTGAAAATTAATTAGTTTAATTATAGAATTAAATCAGGTCTTTTACTTTTAATTTAGTATTTAACAAAAAATCTAAAAAAAGAGAGAAAAGAAGAGAGAAAAAAGAAAAGAAATTAATAAAATTAAGGGTATTTATAAAATGCCCAGATTTTGGGCTAACCCATTCCAAAAACCATGCCCAAACCCCTCAACTTGTTAAAAATACCGCAAACCCGGCCAAAACCCATGTCTAAATGGGTCTCCCCACCTAAAGACCAAAACATCCCTGTTTCGCATTCTTTTCATCATGATCGTTGGATCTTATCAATCCAACGGTTCAGAACTAACAAGGTTTTGGGTATATAACTGTCTAAACCTACCCTACCCCCATCTCACCGTCTCTAACACTTCAAAGACTAAAACCTAACGCCACCACCCTCCACCACAAACTGCCAGCAATCGTCCAAACGCTCTTTCAATTGTCAGACCTCATGTTTTTCATCTAAACGAAATGCAACATGAATTTCCCGGAAAGATTTTACACTTCTACATCAAAATGAACAAGCTGAGCTAAGTAGTAATGCACTTCAAGATTCTAAGTGAATAATCAATATTCATAGTAAAAATAGTATTCATTCATAAAGTTTCCTTGCCATTACAGGATCCACACTTGCGATTCACATATAATAGATCCAAGGCATACATGGATTCAATCTAGTTCTAATTTGTAGCATATCACATCATAATAGTGGTTTGAAGGAAAATACCTGGGAATGGAAAGGCAAAGAAAAAGGTCAGGAATAACCAGTATCAAATGCAGAAATCAGCAGCAACAAACAGGACATCCAAGATTCAACCAAAATCAGTAATGAATTCAATCCACCAATTAAACTCAGATCAACAACCAAGAGGAATGTTGTTTAGATAAAAAAATCAATGTTTTTGGCAAAACTTTCAATGGAATGGTAAACTTTTTCTCAATTTTCTGCTATTTTTTATTTTTTCAGATTTTTCTCTCACTAAGCTTTCTTATTTTTGTTCACCTCGCAGAACACCCCTTTTAGCTATTATTTTCATTGCCTTTTATAGGTTGAATATTCGGGCAATCTTCAGACTTTTTATTTCATTTTTTGACCTTCATTTTGTGACTTGGTAACCAAGTTTACTATCGAAAATCCAGAAATCTAATTTGAACCCCCACACTAGAATACTGCGTGAGAAGCATTTTGAAAATCTTGACTGCACCCTGCTTCAAAGGTTTCCTACATATCCTCGGCTAAAGACTAATCAGGTCAGTGTAGTTCAGGAGTGTTTGGTAGCTGGGACTACCGAAGCTGTGATCTTACTGTCTACTGCTACTACTGCTTTCTAGATCTCCTGATTACACCACATAAAAATAAAAGAATCTAGACTAAGCTATGAACTATGATTACGAAAGAACCTATTTAATCTTCAAACTTGCTCTTGATCATTGTTGCCTTGTTGCTTTGTGTATCTCCCTACCAAACGTTTTGTTGTCTTGTTGTACTTCCTTCTATGAAACTTCTTGTTGAAAGTATTCCCTTTTTCTCTAGGTGGGAACCTGATTACCAAAACTTGAAACTTGAAAAATATTCCCTTGTTCTCCAGGTGGGCGCCTGATTACACTCTTGAAACTTGAAAAGTATACCCTTGTTCTCCATGTGGGCGCCTGATTGCCAAAACTTGAAATTTGAAACTATTCCCTTTTTCTGTAGGTGGACGCTTGATTACAAAAACTTGAAACTTGAAAAGTATTCCTTGTTCTCCAGGTGGGCGTCTGATTACCGAAACTTGTAATTTATAAAGTATTCACTTGCTCTCCATGTGGGCGCCTGATTACCAAAACTTTAAACTTGAAAAGTATTCCCTTGTTCTCCAGGTGGGCGCCTTATTACCACAACTTGAAACTTAAAAAATAATCCCTTGTTCTGACAGGTGGGCACCTGATTACAAAAACTTGAATCTTGAAAAATATTCCCTTGTTCTGACAGGTGGGGCATGATTACCAAAACTTAAAAGTTGGAAAATATTCCCTTGTTCTCCAAGTGGGCAGCTGATTACCAAAACTTAAAACTTGAAAAGTATTCCCTTGTTCTCCAGGTGGGCACCTGATTACCAAAACTTGCAACTTGAAAAATATTCTTTTGTTCTCCAGGTGGGCTCCTGATTACCAAAACTTGTAACTTGAAAAGTATTCCCTTGTTCTCCAGGTGGGCGATTGATTACCAAAATTTGGGTCTGGAGGTGGATAGCAATGTCGTGGTGGGCTAAATGGAGTGTGTGGGTAGATTTGGTGGTGAGGTCGGGATTGGTTGTAATGCGATAGGCCACGGGGCCCGAACCAAGTTCCTGAATCAACTGTCGCTACCTCTTCCTTCTTCTTCTTTACAAATGTTCCTCCGGTCCCGCTTTGGATAGCCTGGGTGGTTGCTTTGATTGCAGATTTACTCATGAACTTGTCCTTCCTCAACCATACTTCCCATTTTCACTACCTCATTGAAGGATTTACCTACCACTGATACCAGGTGACCAAAATATGTAGGCTCCAAAGCTTGTAAGAAATAATCGACCATTTCACTTTCCTTCATTAGGGGGCCGACCCTCGCTGCCTATTTCCTCCAATGGAAACCGTATTCCTGAAGCTCCCATTGTGTTTCTTTTCCAATTTTGTCAAAGACAGATGGTCCGGGATAATTTCAAAATTATATTGAAAATGACAGACGAATGCTTGTGCTAGATCATCCCAAGTGTACCACCGAGCATGATCCTTTCAGGTGTACAATTCCAACACCGACCCACTTAAGCTTTCACTGAAGTATGCCATTAGCAGTCCATCCTTTCCTCATGCTCCTCTCATTTTGCTATAGAAACCCCTTAGATGTGCGACTAGATCATCGTGTCCGTCATACAAGTCAAACTTGGGCATCTTAAAGCCCAGAGGTAATTGTACATCTAGGAACAGGTAAAGGTCTTTGAATGCCACACTCACTTGGCCACCTAACCCTCACATATCTCTGAATGATTTTTCTATGCTTCTGACCTTCCTAATCACCTCCTCTTGCTTGGAATGTTTTACTGGCTTTTCAGCCTCCGCCGGGATTTCAAAACAGGAGGCATATGGGTACGGTTCATGGGCTTTGTAAGCGGGTTCTGGTAGGTAATACTGATTGTCATGAGTTTGAAGCAACGTCTCACTGGACGATCTGTGGAGTGTGGGGGGGAGGTGCCACATAAATGGGAGCAATTGGTGGAGGGGGATAAAGAAAATCTTTGGGTGGTGGAGCTTGGGGTGCTTGAGAAGTCATACCCTGGTATTGAGGGTAGACGGGGAAACTTGGAGGTGGATCAGTAGTGGGATGGTCGTGTGACTAGGACAGCGGTGGGACGAAGGTCGGATTAGCAGGATAGGCTGGTGGTGGCTGCCCTCTCACCCATGCCTGATACATCTCAGCCATCTGATGTTTCAGTTTGTACATTTCCTCTCTCATTGTATTAACGTCAACCTCCATTACCTATTTCAAGGGATCAATGATACTGGCATCGGTTTCCTGATTGTCCATAATCAGCTTGCTCTTGGACCAAGTGTTGTAGGAGTGGGTTGCCAGGATGCCGCAAGAACTAACCAACTGTCTGGAGTGAGAAAGACAACACCAAAACTTGTTATCATTATTCTCTCCTTTATTTTACCATTGTCGAGCGTAGTTCTGGCAAATCAATGCAGAAATTACTTAGAACACTTCTTCAATTTTCATTATGTAAAGCACTCGATTAAATATTACTAAAGGAAATTAACAGACACCAACTCAACTGAAAACAACAGACTCTGGCTTAAAATGTAAAGGACTGACTCGACAACCTACTATGAACTTTAAATAAAAGAAAATACAAACTTTCAAATGGACCAACAGACTTGGAAAATCATGAGTACATTAAAGTCTCTATTGCTCCTAGGGCCTGCGGGACATCATTCGGTCTCGCCGTAGGCTTGCGTGCTAAATCCCCTTAGAGGTAGTAAGATCTTTCATTACTTGACGGACAAAGGTCATGGCGGTGGAGAAGAACATAGATCTTGTCATATCTTCACATTGGCTACACTTTATGGTGATGTAATTAGCGATCATCCGTACCCTCTCTCCTATAGCACCTTTTTCTTGCAATAATAGCCCAAGTTGCTGGGCCCTTGCCTCTAAAGTTCGTTCGGCTACACGTTTCAGTTCTTGGAATTGCTGCAAATCTCTTTCCAATCGTGCTATTGCTACATAACAATGTTCTTTCTCGGCCTTGAAGTCCCTGGCTTGCTTGGTATTTTGTTTTCAACCATGATGACCTTCCTTTTCAACCAAGCAACCTCATTTCCGTGCCTTTCCTTTAATTGTTCAATCATGCGGGCTTGTTCCTCCGCATTTTTGGCCAATTGTTTTCGGGCCCTGGACAGCTCACCCTTTGCTTTGTTCAACTCAAATCAATATTCTTCTACTCTCCGCCTCAAATTTTCTATGAATTTTTCATCCTTCGCACTCCTGGCGGGATTTTCCGCGACTATTTTATTTTCTGAATTTGTGCTCTCAAAGCTTCGTTTTCTTTGGCTAGTCTTTTCTTTTCACCTTCGTCTGCCTCAGCTTGCAAACCATTTTCGAATTGAAAGTCTTTGACTTGCTTTTCCAATTTCCCTACCGTGGCCCTGTATTCATTTTCCTTGGCTAACCAATTCCATTGTTCTTGTGATGCCTCAGCAAATTCCTGAAGATGTGGCCTCTTAGTCAGCCATCCGAACTCTATCTCCCTTTTATACCAAGCAAGGTACCCTGGTGCAACCTCGCCTTTAGATAAGTCGCGTACTAGAGTGTTCACCATCAAGTACTGACATTCGCTCCAAATTTGATGGACTGATGCTTCAGGAAACTGACCATTGGGACTAATCTCGACCAAATGGTGACTAATGTCTTCATCCCTAGGAATCATCTGGCACCCCCCTAATTGTCTTAGCACTCTATATGGAGCATACGATTGGATACTCCAGAGACCCATCAGAAGGAAATGAGGCTCGGTAGCTGGCATATATATGATTTCATCAACAGGAAGCCACACGAATGTGTACTCTATTTGGCTTGCACTTATGGCACGGAGACGTGATATCCATTCTATAGCACCCTATGGTAATCTAAGCCCATCAACCCTGCTATAAAATTCCTCTATGTAGCTTTTTGTTGATGACCCATAACTCATGAATTGGGGCTGATGGTACACGTGTTCAATCATACATATTTGTAACAACATGTTGCATCATTCGAAGAAATCTCCTCCAGCTTTACAGGCGCTGAGAGCACGACAGATTTCAGATAATATCATGGGTGCGAGGGTGCTCTTGGCTTGAGTGATTAAAGTGTTGCAACCCCTGCTATCCATATGTCAATATTTCTGTCTTTTCGTGGAAACACTACAAGGCCTATGAAGATACCATAAATGCAAACTACCGGTGTTCCTCCCATTTGAATCGATTTCCCTTGCTACAAATATTATTTTCCAGGTCATGAAATCCCCCTATGTGCCCATACCTCTGATATAAAAATTGTGGAGCACAAAAGCCGGCTGACAGGTCTAGATTGTGGACCTTCCTACTAATCTTTAATAAATCCAAGAATTTGTGAATGGCGATGGCCCTTGGTGCAATTAAATATTGATGCCTCAGAGGAATTTTGGGAACCCTAATATATCCAGTTATTTCTTCTAGGGTTGGAGTGAGTTCAAAGTTTGAGAGATAAAATACGTTGTGGGCCGGGTCCCAGAATGTAACCAATGCTTTTATGATGTCCCCTCTAGGATTAACTTTCAACAACCCGGTAAGTCCTCCCAAGTGCGTGTTAACCTTGTTTTGCCCCGATTCACCTAGATCATTCCACCACATGTGTACCTCCAAAGGAATCTTGTTTATGACTGAGATTCGTAAATTTTGATTTGTGCTCATTCTGCACATTTGTTAAGGTGATTAAGCAAAAAATCATGAGTTATTTGACTCAAAACAAAATTTAATTATTTTTCATAATTTCAATAAATGAAGTCCCGGCCTTGTAAATACAGCCTTTCAGAACTTCCGGGGGAATACTTTAAGGATGTGCCTACTACAGCAAAAAATTGGAAAATAATCCTAGGCAGATGTTCTTGGAAAAACAACCCTCCGATGCCCTTTTAGGGACACTCGGCTAATTTTGACAAAAACTGCTTTACTTCAGTATCCGTTTGTGATGCGGGTAAATTCTTTTCTCACCCCCTACACTGTCAAATTTTCCTTTCTCTATTTTTCTCTCTTTTTTCCAAAAGTTGGTCGGCATGCAAAATCAGAAATAAATACACAAGTAGCACGCAAAATGCATCAGGATGGTCCATTATTTTGGGTGCACATGTACTAGACGGAACCAACCCCTGTGTTGGGTCCCCTAAGTCAAATGCATGATGCAAATAAGCACTCCTACTAGGGCTCCTACATGTGGTTAAGTTATTCTAGGTGTAAAACCATGGTATAGGGTCTAGACTATGTACACGAGCAGACAACTCAAGTCGAGGAGGGGGCTACATACAGGAACCAAAAGGCTATCCGGCTTTGTAACTTGTCCGAGTCTCTTTCTTATTTCAAGGTATGATACTAACAGGATAAGGAGTCTCGACCAGCGAGCACAACCCCGAAGATGGGAAGAGAAGAGTTTCGCGACAATTTCTATACAATCCAAATAATATTAAAGTGGCAAAACAACACTTAACACATTGGGCACAATGATGCAATAAAATCAGCAATGACAAAGCCAGATACAACAATTATTTAAAGCTAGAATTCTTGAACCCTAAACCAGAGATTCTGTGTTTGTTCCCCAGCAGAGTCGCCAGAGCTGTCATACCTCATTTTTAACATCTACAACCCAGTGAATGGCGTATAAAGGGAGTTTTTTCCAATTTAAGGACAATCAAAACGGAATTCATTTATTTAAGAGATTTGGGAGTCGCCACTTGGGATAATTTATGGTATCCCAAGTCACCGGTTTAAATCCCGAATCGAGGAAGGTTTAACTCTGTATACAGTCTGCGAGCCAGAAATCCGGGTAAGGAATTCTGTTAACCCAGAAGAAGGTGTTTGGCACTCCCAAAATCCGTGGTTCTAGCCCAGTCACTCAATTGCTATATTTGGCTTAATTATCTGATTTTGGTACATGTTTGCCTATGCTTCAATTTTAAATTAGTTACCGCTTTTATTCATTATTTAGAGAAAATTGCAACGTGGAGATTGGTACCAATCAGAACAACAATTATACAACTCTATGTCCAAAACAACCAGCCATTGTTAGGAAGTGCAAATTAAGCTATATTTTTTATTTTTCGTTCTTTATGAAATGACTAATTGACTGAATAATTCTAAAAATGTGAAATCAATTCCGAAATGCACATGAAATATATATTTGTATTTTTGATTAATTAACATGCACAGACAAAAATGCAAACAAAAATGCCACAAATTTTCACAAAATTACAAATAATAGAAAGAAATTATTTTGTTTGAAATAGGAGTAATTCATATAGGGCAAAAATTACGTGCTCACAGCCACCACTCCAAACATCACCAAACTTACACCCTATGGTCTTCTCACCCCCTCTTTCCGAATCCACAACTAACCTTCAAATCATTCCCGCATGGCTCGAATTTTAAATCAAAGTTCGGCCTGGAACCCTAATTTCATAGAATGAGGCTCACTAGTGTTTGACATTATTGGGCTTAGCCGTGTGCTTTATCATGAGAATACACGATTAAACACTAGTTTGGTTAAGCAATTTCAAATGATTTTCCCGGGTCTCGACTCAGTTCTGGTAATACCTTTCACTTTCATTTTTCTTTATTTGTTTTTGTCTTTTCTTGGTATTTGTTTGTTAGTTTTCTTATTTCTCTTTTGTTAAGTTCTAGTTTCTTTTTCTCTAATTCAGATTTGATTCATATTTTGATTTTTATATTTTGATTCATAATTTAGTGATTGGTTCTTTGCATGGATAACATGATTCAGTGTGTGACTAATTTTATTTGTTTCCACAGATTCCTGTTCAACTGTTAAATTGCCAATAATAGTTTCTAATTCTTACTTTTAGTAATTAGTTCAAGCTTAAATTAGGTTTAATTCAATTTTGGAAGTTTTGTTAATTGAGTATTTTTTTATTACTGCTGAACATGCCACGGTCCTTGTTAATTAACCTTGGTCACTTTGACCAAGTTAAAAGGGGGCTGGGGTTAGTTAACCTAGGTTAGTAATTTCAGAGTTTCGTTAGGAGTAGTATAGGTTTTTCAATAAAAGAATCCATAGAACCCCCTAGAACCTTCTAGATTGGGGTTCTAATTTGAAATTCAGGAAATCTGTAGTTTAACTTGACCAACAAGTCATGAATTGAGGGACTAATCAGCTAAAAAATAGAAAACTAAAAGGAGTAAAGGCTAAACACTCAGGTCTGAAGTATGCCCTAGTAACTTGCATATAAAGGCATTGTTCCTTGGGGTTCAATTGAGATTTCCAAGCGTTAAAAAATACTAAAAAGCTCTGCAAAACCGGAGGCAACTAAAATCACTATTTCATCGAATTTTCTGAGAGTGATCTTAAATTTTGAAGTTCTAAGTTGAGGCTCCAGCTCATCTAAGGTTAAAAAATGGCTTCAATCTTCCTTGTGTTTAGTATGTTCCTGGGTCAATTTTGAGTTTAATTGGGTCCATTCAAGCATGGTTTTGGTAGTTTACTGGTGATGTTCATTTGTAATTAATCCTTGGGTCGCTTGATATTATTTCCTGGATTTTTAAATTGATCCTATTGCTGTTGTTTGTTGCTGCCTAACTGACCTCAAGTTCCCTGCGTATTGTTCTAATTCCAAAGTACATTTTTCTGGTCTCAATTGATGTATGAAGGTTGAATCAAATGAACCCCCAAGTTTAAAGTTAATTGCTACCTGTTTTCCTATGAATTCCCTATTGTTTCTACTTTAATTTTGATGAGTAGCATAGTTGTATGTTTATTTGGACATTGTCGCAGTTGTAATAATTGGACTTTGGACTATTTTCAGGATTATATGAATATTCTGCTTAGTAGTATTAGCTTCAGTATAGTTTAACTTCATTTTTAAACCTGCTATCATGTTAGTTTGGACGTTTGAAATTGGGAATCTAATGTTATATATGCAAAGTGTTGCCTGCGAGTGCC
This sequence comes from Nicotiana benthamiana, assembly GCA_034376525.1. Lineage (NCBI taxonomy): Eukaryota > Viridiplantae > Streptophyta > Magnoliopsida > Solanales > Solanaceae > Nicotiana > Nicotiana benthamiana. The sequence continues at coordinate 88,137,191 of CM067337.1, read as the reverse complement.
TAATTAAATGAACTTGAATGTAAAAATTGGAATGATGTTTAGGTTCAATTCAATGAATGCTTTAGGTTCTGCAAATAAGCATGAATTTTAGATTTAAAATTAGCTTGCAGTTTGATTTGATCAAGAGTTGAATTATTTTATTTTTTATTTAAATTGCTAAATCTATAAAATTGATTCACGAATTACTTAATATTTCCCGCGTTCAGCTTATTGGATCATTTCTATATTTTCTATATGTGTATGAAATGTGGATTTAAAGGTCAGTATGCCTTTGATTTGGATGAACCATTCATTTGTTTGCAAAATTGTTAGCAGGCCCAAAATTAAAGCCTTTATAGGACTTGGGCTCGTTACTATATGATTGGGCCAAAATTCATTTAAACTAAAATGTGTCTTGTGGACTACTAGGGACGGCATTGGGCTTATGTTATGGCCCAACGCTGGACAGCTTCTTATAAAAGCTGACTGAATTTTCCTCATTCTTGGGCCAGTCTCGAAGCCCAATATGTTGAAGGCCTGAGTTCATAATCAAAGTTATTGGTTAAATTTTGTGATATAGGCTTGGGCCTTTTAAGTCAAATAGCAAATTTGAATTAAGGGGTCTTCAATAATGAAGATCCTCTTATTTCAGATAGGACTTGATCTTGAGGCCCAAATTCCTTGAACGTTTTTAATAGTAGTAAATTCATAATTCAAATTAATTAAGTTTATTAGAGACAATCCTTAATAGATAATATTAGTTCATCTTTAGAGTGTCCTTTTAAAAATAAATTAAGGTGCGTCGCGCCAAACAAAATTCACAAACTGTGTGGCCCTCTTTAATTATATCTTTTAAAGTTCTTAGAACACGGGACGTACCATTTAGCAAATTTTCATGGTCTTCCATAAAGTTAACAACGGATTAGTCGCTTTAGGCACGTTCTTTAATACTTTTACCTTCCTAAATTCGGGTGTGCATTTCAAGTGACCTAAATCCAAATCCCAAAATATTGAATCAAATGTGTTTCGGATCCGAGTGCATTTCATGTGACGTGACCCAAAAACACGTTTAAGACGATGTTCAATCTTCCTTAGAAATTCAATTAAAAGCGATAAGTAATTTTAAATTGCACTATAGGGTGAACATATTTTAAAATCATATATGAGGCCAACCATGATAGTTTAACCGACCATGCTAGAACCACGGAATCCGAGGGTGCCTAACACCTTCCCTCGGGTTAACAGAATTTCTTACTCAAGAATTTCTAATTCACAAACTTCATTTGGAAAGTCGAAAATTTTCTCGATTTGGGATTCAAATTAAACCGGTGAGTTGGAACACCGAAAGCCAAACCTATCCTAAGTGAGGACTTCATAAATAAATAATTTCATTTTGAATAATCACTTAAGTTGAAAAAATTCCCTTATACACTATGCTTCGGGGTAGGTGTGCAAAATAGGAGGTGTGACAAGGCACAACAATTCACACCCTAATACTCATCCTAGAGCACTTGCACATTTGTTCTTAATGCAAGTTCATACGCACTTCGCAGTTTTGCTTGATGTATTTTGTCAAGATCGCATCAGAAAACTCGCAAGCAGCCAACCAAGAATTATAAAACAATTGTCAATTAACAGTATAATAATGTCAAGCGTTCTGTATTTCACCCTGTCATGGGCAGCATATAATCTTTCTATATCCAAAAAAATGAGTTGCAGTAGAGAAGGCTATAGCCAGAGCATAGCTTTTCAAGTTCCACTTCCACAAGTTTCTGAATCTTCTCCTCAAGACTGGGAAGTCTCAGTCTAGTAATGAGCTGTACACATTAAGCATCCAATATTGCCCAATCTTAATTCTTTGAAGAAATACTTCACACCGTAATATGTAACAATGTTTCAGAAGATGCATATTAAATAGAAATCATATAAGATGGCAGCTTACAATCCCAATTTGACCCATATATCTTGTATCTGTACAGTGATGAGAAAAGAAGAGATATCTCTAACAAAGTGTGCTTGTTAGCCTCCCAGTCCTATCTGTATTATTGTAAACTTGTAACACGATTTAGTCTAGAAAGTGCAAAATCTGAAAAGAATATTATGTTTCCAACCAATTTAAAATGATCAAATTTGACCATCAACTGGTATCTGGTTTACCCACCAAAATTCTTTAGCATTGATTATGATTCAAGGAGTGAGAGATAACATGTTATATACACCCCAATAGGCTCTCTACAATTTATCAGCAATTCTTCCCATGGCATCTGCAAGCTTGTCAAGAACTGCTATTAAGCTATTGACATGGTCTTTCCTCTGCTCCCTGTCCAGCTGATAATGTGCATTCTGAGCCTCAAGTTGGGAGCTCAGCAGATTACCATTCCTCTCCAATGCTTTGGCTAGCTGATGCTGCAGACTGTCCGCTTCTTCATCTGTATCCGTGACACCACGCTTCCGTTTCTTTCCTTCCTGAGCACTTCCTCCATCAGGATGTGAGGCCGGTTCTTTCTGATGATTTATACCTGCCGAGAACAAATAGCACACCTCAAGAAAAGGAAAGATCACCGACTTCCAACTTGTTCTTTTGGTCGATTCTTTTGCCTTCTGCAAGGAGGTGTTCTTTTCTTCCTTGTTCAATTAATCTTCTTTTTATTTTTACTTTATACCCCTCCCAAGGAGCTCCACTTTGCTCCCTTGGTGACTTGAACCCGCAACCTCTGGGTTGGAGGTGGAAGGTGCTTGCCACATGAATAACCCTCTGTTGTTTAATTAATCTTCATTTGAGATTTGTTTTCAAAGGACATGAGCAACGACATTTGACAATATCACATCTCTTCAATCTTGTCATATTTAGTAGACATGGCATTTCAAATATTGTAACTTCAAACCAGCATTAGACATGGGATTAATGATGACAGGGTAACGCGCTCCACCTACTTCAGGGCAGTCAAATAGACATTGTTAATTGCTTCAGCGAGAGATAAAAGTTCTATGGTTCTTCCAGCATGATATCAGATAACCAAAGAGCCAAGGACGAGGTTTTCAGTAAGATCACCTTCTGTTCCACATACTCAAATTTAAGATTCTTCACTTGAATTTATAAAAGATGGTGCTTTGACATGTTTATACTTACTAGGTAAGAGTTATGACTGGATATGTTTGGAAAACACCAAAATTTACACTTTGTTGTAATGAACCATGTAAAAACACAACAAGCTCTGTTGGAGGTAAGTATAACCTATTTTCTATCCTCCCTAAAAGACTTAAATAAGTAAACCTATTCAGAACTATGCACTGGAGACAAGCAGAAGCTAAGTACTTTCCGAAGGAATGAAAAGGCGAGAATCTGTTATTCACAATACTCAAACTTGCCACATAGTTCACCTGGTATTTATGCCACTCAAAAGAGAACCAAGTGATGAAAGAAAATTAATCTCGAGAAAAAGAAAAGTAAAAACAAAAACGCCCTTTACCAGAGAGTATATGGAAGTTGAGAAGCAAAAGTAGGCTAATGTGAAAACAGACATTTCGGAAGAAATTCTTGAAAAAAGAGAAGTAATGTAGCAGAATAATATCGGATGGCCATCCGTATAAAATAAACAAACTGTTATAGGGGGAATAGTACCGGAAATAGGAGTTGGAGCAGGAATAGGCATGTGCTTATCTTTGTCACCAGCTTCAGACTGCTCAAAATCTGAGAACAACCCTTCATCTGCTGCAGCACTCCGCCCGCTGTCGAACAGTGCTTCTGGCTCATTAACTGCTGCTGCAGGCGCCAAAGCCAAAGCTAAACCTGCCTCCATTTCCTCTCCGCCGCTTCCCCGGTCCAGAATTTCGTAAACCTCCTTATCAAAAAAACCGGGCAGCTTTCTCTCTCGCCTCAAGTCGTTCCTCATCACCCAAAATGACTCACTTTCTTCCTTTATCCCACACTCCCACTCTTTAATCTTCTTAAAGTCACCGGCTAAATTACTCCATCTTTTCCGGCACTGAACCGGACCCCGGTTCACCCCGTGCTTTTTACAGTAGGATGAAACAGATGCCCACTTGGGTTCAACCTGACCCGAACCCGAACCCAATTCCAGTCCAACCGTACGCCCTCTACGGACCCTGCTCTCTGCCACTCTTTTGCCTTGTATGAGGACCAGGATTTCTTGCCTGGTCCATCGTGGGAGCCTGGGCGCTCTGTTCCCGTCATCGGCGCCGTTGACCGATTGTTGACGGCCGCCGTTTGAATCGCCGTCAAAGGCGAGGGTTAATGGCTCAAGCGCCATTCAGTGGTTTTTGAAGGGCACGCGAGGGTATTAAGGTAACGGCGTTTGGTGTAGGATCCAGGCCCGTTATTTGATTTCTACTCTAACTAGTGTTTTTGGTTGTTGAGAAGAGATGTGTCTTACTTTACTTTACTTATGGAGAAGGGATCATACTCATCCATATGGGGTTGGGATCCTTTTTTTGGTTTAACTCCTCATCTTTGTTTATGGAATATAACTTTATCACTAACATCCAAATAGGAGGTGTATTACTGTTTTTGCCATCTGTAATCTTTAGTATTTGGACAATGAATGACGATTATTTAATTAATTCCTAATATAAGATAAGATCACTTACTTGGTTTGGTGATGATGAAAATGGGCATAAGGCAAAGGGGTCTTATCTATTAAGGCCCAGGGGGCCAAGGAGCTCCTGGGTAAAGGGCAGGCCTCTTTTCATATCGAACCATTTGCTATTTGTCACTCTCCTCGCTATTTTAAGAGGTCTCTTTCCATTGGTGTGGAATTTAGGCGTTCATCTTTTGATTAGCCATGAATTTCATCCAACCGAATGCCATCTGACTAACTGAGGCGTCAATTTTTGGTGCTACCCATAGGCCATAACGCACATACCCTTTTATCACCAAATCTTTAGTTTTGGGCTGGTCAAAATACTTCATTCTTTTTTTATTAAATATTTTTTTTCGATTCAAAATAAATAATTTTTTGAATACTTCATCTTTTTTTATTAAATTAAGACGGGGCTCTCTTTAAATAATTAAGCATATTATTATTAATTAATTTGTTCTTCAAAAATTTAAGGCTTAGAAATGAATGGAGAGTGGTCCTTCCCACAAGGCCCATTTTTGTCTATCAATTGCCGTCCCCATAAGTATTTCTTCATTATTAACACTTTTATGCTTTCGATTTTTTCGTTAGTAAAAAAATAAAATTATCTAGTTTGACCTTCTAGATTAACAATCATTGTAAATTTTGCCGCTCACATAATTTTTACAGCAATCATTTTCTTAAGCTACCGTTATATCATTTGTTTAATTTTTTAGTTGTATGTGTCTTAATTTATTTCGGGTTATCATTCCCTTTTCTTCAATATTTCTTCTTCTACTTTTTTATTTTATATTTTTGAGAGGAGTAGGAGCGGGAGAGTCAAGTATCGACTTCTATCGTTGTGATCACATGGAGAAATCTAGAACTTAAAAGTGTAAACATTTTTCTAGTTTTTTATCTATTATATAATATAGAGTGTTAATTATTGGCAAAAATCTTATGCCTCATTGTCCTGGGAAAGAAATACCCCCTCCAACTAAGGGTGTACTGCGTAACGGTTCCGAATCGGAACCGGATCGGAACCGTGGCCCTATCGGTTCTGTCGGTTCCGGCGGGTCCGGTTCTACCGGTTTCAGGGAACCGTGGCGGGGCGGTTCTATCCGTTGGAACCGCTAGAATCGGACCCGCCAGAACCGGAACCGGGCTCGCGGTTCTGGACCGGTTCTGGCGGTTCCAGACGGTTCTGCCGGTTCCAACGGCCATTTTTCAAAAAAAAAAAAATTTTAAATAATTTCAGCAACGGCTCTTTGCAAAAAGTAGCCGTTTGGAAGTTTAAAAAATAGCCATTTGGCCCCCAAACTTTAATTTAACCTCAAGCTTTATATAATTACACTATTTCCCATTTCTCAACTATAAATACCCCCTCGTTCTTTCATTTTTATTCACCAATTCATCAATATCTCTCAATCTCTCTCAAGCTCTCTTTCAATCTTTCTAGTGCAAGTGCTTAATTTATTGTTGCAAATTCGTGAAAAATTGTGAAGTTGTTGAATTGAAGTTTTCAAGTGTTCAAGTTCAACGATTTTCAATTTTCAAGAAGTTGTTCGTCAATCCGGTAATCTCGTTTCAACCCTTACGTGCTAATAGTATTTTTTTGGGTTTTTAGTTTGCTTAATTCTAATTATTATGGCATTTTCGTTGAAAAAAATGTTCGGTAAAGGAAAAGCTAAAATCGGTAAAAGTAGTGGCCAAAATACGAACCCTCCCCCGGCTCCCCGACCTAAAAAAGATAAGCAAGTTGAAAGTAGTAGCCAACCTAGATGTCCTAATGAACCCTTCGGAATCCTTGATAGTGATCACCCTTCTTTTCAATTTAGCGATATTGATTTTCTACACGATGTAGCAGTAGGTGATAGAATAGACGATGATATTATGAATGCTCTTTATCCTAATGCACCTATCTAGAGGGAAATGAGGATGATGATGATGATGATGATGATGATGATGAAACCCAAGCTCCAGTAGATTTAGATGATACACCTACTAGTCCTGCTCATAACTTAGGTAATGAACCGGCACACCCACCTGTACAAACTCCTACTTTTAGTAGACAACCTCCTAAATGTACAGAAACATCATTAGTTTGGCAATTTTTTATTCAACTAAGAGAACAAGATAAGGCTAACTGTAAATCTTGTGGGAAATTACTTGTTCATAGGTATACTTGAGATCGTAGCGGCACGGATAGTTTAGTTAAGCATATAAAATTACACCCTAGCGATAAGGCTAGATTTTTGCAATTGAAAGCGCAACAAAAGGGGAGGACATTGTTATTTTCCCCTCTTTTATCATGCAAGGTCTATTTTATATGTACCTTCTCTCTATCCTATTACCTTTTTTACATTTTTTTTCTTCTAATATGATACTTTAATTAATCTTTTACTGTTAATGTTTTACCTTTAATCCAAACGGTATCATATTTTTTACTAAATCATAATATTGAATTTGTTTAAAATATAAATGAAGAATTATTTTATAAGTTTATCATAAAATCAATATTTTTATTCGAATAATATGAACGGTATTAGTAATTATATATTTTTCTTATTTCACCATAGAATTTTGAGAGTTAACATTTCATTGTTGAAGTCGCCTACGTGAGTAACTTATTTATTTCTAAACTCTTAAGTTGTTGCATGGGATTTTCCATTATTCTACATTTTGAATATCATAGTCATTTTTTATTATTTTAGTTTTCTCAATCATTGTATATAAATTTTCACTTTTACTTTTATTTGTCAAACTCCTTCATTGCTCAACACTGTCATAATATTTTACTATTTACTTAATTTATTTTACTCTTAAACTAATTATAAATAGAGAAATATTTTTGAACCTTTTATGTAATATCTCTCTTATTTAAATACTTATAATTTTTGTATTATGTGCATTAAATCAGTACATTTTCTATCTCCTATATTTCCAACTTATTTTGACAATTTTTGATTCTCATTTTTTTTTGAATAAACAGATTTCTATTTCATTCCGTCAAAAAAGTATACGTACAAAAGCATAGATGCTGACCACCTATTCTCATATGCTATACAAAATCGCTACACTATTACCATTTTAAAAAAAAGAACACTCTTTGATAATAAGTGTGACACAAACTATCTCAAGAAAAGTCTATCTCATTTGAAGTCTAGGGGAAATGATCTAAACTTTTTAGGACAGCCCTCCATTTTTTACTTGAAGCCCCTCTGGAATGGAGATGGACTACAATATGATGGACTTCCACTGAACTTTGCTGTATTGAGGAAGAAGCTGTCTGTATAGTTTTTTAATGCTAAAAGACTCTCCCTGTTGAACCTGCCTCAATCTGTTATCCAGATTTCCACTGAGTGTTGCAATGCCTTTAATCAACTTCCTCGACTCAAATATTTTCCTGATTGCCTAGACAGCAGCCCCAGGCACCGGCATGTCTTCAAAACAGTAGTTCTTTATATAGAAGGTATGAACTCATTTTATCCATAGGATATCCTTCTTCTTAGTCAGTGCCCATAAATGCTTAACCACAACAGCCTTATTCCATTTAGATAGGTCCAAGACATTCAGTCCCCCTGCACTATATGGCAGATACAGAGTATCCCAGGAAATCAGAGCCTTTCTTGAAATCGTGGCAGAACCTGTCCACAGATATGATCTGCAGATAGCTTCTGTCATCTTCAAAAATTTTTTAGGCAGTAGGAAATCTGGGACCAGTAAGCTTGAATTCCAAATAGAACAGATTTAATCAATCGAATCCAACCAGCATATGATAGTAGCCTTGACGACCAACAATTTATTTTCTGTGTAATTTTCTCCACCAGTGGCCACCATTGAGAAATGGACAGCTTCTTTGAATCCAAAGGCATCCCCAAATATTTGAAAGGGAGTCTGCCTTCAGGATAATGCAGCACCTGTAGAATCTCCTGTTTCTGCTAATTGGTTACTCCTGCTAAGTACACTACACTTTTATCAACATCTGCTTGAAGACCAGAAACCTTAGAGAATTCCAGGAGAGTCTGTTTCAGTAAGCTGACAGATTGAATATCTGCCTTACAGAACAAAAGAAGATCATCCGCGAAACAAACATGTGCTACACCCAACCTCTTGCATTTAGGATGGAACTTGAATTCTTTCCTCATCATCATTTGCACAAGCTGTCTATGTAAATACTCCATGGCAAGAACAAAGAGGTATGGAGACATCGGGTCGCCTTGTTGCAGACCTCTTTTCCCTTTAAATGGAGCAGTGAGGCCACTATTAAAATTAAGGGAATAAGTAACAGAGGATATACATTCCATAATCCACCCGATAAATTTATGAGGGAACCCCAGATCCTGCAACAGTCTATTAAGGAAAACCCATTCAACTGAGTCGTAGCCTTCTTTAAATCCACCTTAAGCACACATCTAGGAGAAATGTCCTTCCTGGAATAGCCTTTGAACAGTTCTTGTTTGAATAATATGTTGTCAATAATACTACGACTCTCGATGAAAGGTGACTGTGATCTACCAACCAGAAGGTCAATTGCCTCCTTCAACCTAGCTGTAATAATCTTTGTGATGATCTTGTACAGAGTTGTACAGCAAGCAATGGGCCTATAGTCCTTGACTTTGGTTGGATTCTGTACTTTGGGAATTAGAGTTAGTGCAGTGCTGCTAACTCCAGTATGTAATTTCCCAGTAGTAAAGAATTCTCTCACAGCTTCACATATGTCATCTCCTACTATATGCCACTGCGTTATAAAAAATTCCATTGGGAAACCATCCACCCCTGGTGTCTTGTCATGTGGCATGTGGTTTATTGCCTTTAATATTTCCTCCCTTGTAACTGGTTGCACTAGATCATCCTTCTGTTGCAAAGTGAGACAAGGGCCCTGGTGAATTACTTCAGTGTTTGGACATTGGCTTATACTATTGTCTCCCCCTAGTAGTAACTTGAAACATGTAACAAACTCTTCTTCCACCTTCCTAGGATCAGATAACTTAACCCCCTCTTTAGTATATATAGAGTTTATAGTGTTAAAGCTTGTCCTCATTTGTAGTTGAGCATGAAAATATTTTGTGTTGCCATCTCCACAGGGAATCCAGTGAGCTCTAGATTTGTGTTGTAAGATCTGCTCCTCTATATTGCTCCACTTCTCCACCTCCATAAGTAGCAGCCTCTCCTGGTTAATCAACCATTGTCCATACAATTGGATTGTAAGTGATTCTGTATGGTTTCTAGCTTCTGCCTTGCCTCACTGAGATGTAACCTATACTTTGCCCTATAGGTATTCACCTTTTTTAACCCCACCTTTAGGGCCTTCAACTTATTCCATATTCTATGCATTTGCCCTCCCTGCTGATGCTGATTCCATGCCTTTTCCACAATACCAGAGAAATTCAGTATGGTCCATAACAGATGAATAAAGTTTGAAAGGTTTAGGATGATTGTTCCTTCTCTGTTCCTCAGGGTTACACAGCAATAGGATAGGGGAATGATGTGAAACTCCCCGGGTCAACACATCAGCTTCAATATGACTGTATTCCTGCATCCAGTGCACATTCCCAAAGACCCAATCAATTCTGCTATACACTCTTGTCTCTGGTTTTGTTTATTGCACCACGTATAAAAACAGCCCAAACTCTTCAACTGAGAGAGTTGAAGAGCATTGAGAGTGTCTTGGAAACCTTGAATCTCCTGCTGCATAACTGGAGCACCTATTCTGACATCCGTGTAAAGTACATTATTGAAATCTCCACTGAGAAGCCAGCTACCCTGAATAGTAGCCCCTAAGATCAAGTTTGACCCACAGTTGCTGTCTCCTGCTCAACTCATTATTTGCATATACAACTGTTAGCAATGTTCTGATTGTCATTTGGTATTAAGAAAACTACCTATATGAGTATTTTTCTCCAATTGAGTTTCATTTTCTATAAATCTTTATATGATTTGCTTACTGCGTCTGCTGGTAGCTATTTTTATTATTTATTCAAATTAATTAAATTCTAAAAAATATATATTTGATTAAATCAATTATAGGACAATTATTGCTTTTATCACACAGTGAATCAACAATTAGAAATAGAATCAATTAAATTTGTATATTTGTTTCTTCTATTTGAAGTTTCACATTTTTATTTCATTATTATTTTCTTTTTAATAATATACGAAAATGTATAAATATACATATATAGATTTTAATTGTTTTTCGAAAATATTTCATTATTCAATTTTACTAAATAATATATTTGATTATTATTTATTTATTTTTATTGCTCTTAAAATAAATATTAGTTAAGTTCATATTTACACTTTTATTTTGTTGTAGCTTCTTTTATCGTCCATGTTAAGAAACCCTACTTTTAAATACTATTTTATCATTTTATCCCTTTATTTTAGTTTTATCTATAAATTTCAATGGTACGGTCTTTTTGAAACTTAGATTGTGTAATTCATATATATATTTTGGTAGGAATGGAACTACCTGTATAAGTTTTGTTTTTCATTTTGAGTCTCACCTTCTATGTATTTTATATGATCTGCTTACTACTGATAGTTGTTTATATTATTTATGCAAATAAACTAAATGCTAAACAATTTAAATTTGATTAAATCAATCAGAGGATGATTATTTCTTTGTCATGTGGCGATTTAACCATCAGTGAAAGATGAAATAAGTTAAAATCCATAAATTTATTTCTTTTGTTTGAATTTATACCTTCTTTGTTGGTTATTATTTTCTTTTAATAATATATAAATATACATAAGCAATTTTATGAAAATAATATTTGATTAGTGTTTATTTATATATATTACTTTAAAATGCATATCAATTAAACTTATATTATCACCTTTATTCTGTTGTTCGAATTCTTTTATCGTCAATGCTATCAAATAGTTTAAGTATTATTCTATCCCTTTAGTTTGGCTTCACCTGGAAAGACTTTAGTGACATGGTCTTTTTGAATTTTAGCATTAATAATTTAGATATACATTTTGATATTAATGAAGATACCTATGTGAGCACTATTTTCATTTTGAGTTTCATTTTCCGCAAATTTTTATACGATTTTTTCACTATGTAGTTATTGCTATTCTTTATTCAAATTAATTAAATTAGAAAATGTTTCACATCATCTTTAAATTTCTCCATGCTGGAGCAGATCTTTTCAACTTCGATCAAAACTGCATGCTTGACCCAAAAATTAAAAAATTAAAAAAGTTAAAAAAATTCAATAATTCGTTACTTACTTTCATTAACTTTTTAATTTTGAGATTACTAACTATTACTATAAATTTATTTATTCTTTTTCTTTTCGTGGTTTTGTTAACATAGACAAAATATTAGAGCAATTAATACAGAATCTTAATTTACATTTAACATTAGATTATATGCTTTTTGTTGCTTTTACTGTTCAGTGATGGAATGCACCACTTATGGGTATGGAAAACTTATTTTTAAAATAGTTAATATAATATATATATCAATCGTGGAATTGCCAAATCATGATCAGTTAATTTTGTTATAGATTACTAATATATGTTAATAAAAAATTAAAAGCTAAGTTCAATTATATTTCGTGTAAATTTTATTTTAATTCAAAAGTTTTTACAATAGCTAAAACCTTTTTTCTAAGATTGCCAAGTGATTTTATAGTAACTTGCCACTTGGCATAATCACAATACCAATTATATATAATAATTTTATTCCTTTAATATAATATACAGTTGGAATTGGGATTGTCTATTGCATGACAGATCGGGGTTGAAATGTGTATGCTGAAGATCGACCCCGGGTTCCATCGAACTAGCATTACTAGAATTCCTACAAAAAGAGACCAAACTTTAGCGACCAAAATTGGTCTATCAAGAGAAGCGACCAAAGTTGGTCGTTAAACTTGTGAAAATAATAAAATAATAATTTAATTACATTTGCGACCATGGTTGGTCGCTATTTGGTCGCTAAATTAGTCAAAATATTGACTGGATAGCCAGACTTATTTAGTCAAAAATTTACTGAGATTAGGGACCAATATTGGTCGCTAAAGTGGGACCCACCTATAAAATTTTAATAATTATATTATTATTTTAAAAATATTATAAAATATAAATATATATAATATAAAATTGGCGACCGACGTTGGTCGCTAAATAAAGGGTAGGCAGTTAGCGACCAACTTTGGTCACTCAAATGGGACCTAGTTATATAATTTTAATAATTATATTATTGATTAAAATATTATATAAAATATATTTAAATTTAGCTACCAACTTTGGTCACTAAACTAAATTCATGAATAGATAGTGACCAAAGTTGGTCTCTATTAAGGTCAACAATGGTCAAATTTATAAATCACTTTTGTGTTTACTATCTAAATAATATAAATGTAAGTCGTTAATACCTTTGTAATACAAAGGATGAATAGTACTACGAAGCGTGCGTCTCTCTCCCTCTCTCTCTCTTTATATATATATATATATATATATATATACACACACACACACACACACATTTACGTTGTACTATGCACTGAGTATAAGTGTATTAGGTAATATATATATATATATATATATATATATATATATATATATATATATATATATATATATATAGCTTATATTGATTTAAAATCCTAATTAAAAACCGGAAAATCCCTCCTAGGCTTTCTAAAAATTTCTCCAAAATCTCTCTTTTCTATCTCATACTCAAAAACCCCCCTCCTTCTGACTCCCAGCATCAGAGGCCCCACCCACGCCACCAACGACCACCGACCAGCTGTCGTCGCGCCGTCGCCGCTCCACCTCCTAAAAATTCTAGGTTAGAATTACAATTTATATATGTTGTATATAAATATAATGTTTTGTATATTAGCTATGAATTAGTTTCAATTGATTATTTAACATTATATTTTATAGAAATCTAGGGTTTAGGTTGTATTTAACATTATTTAACATTTTATAGAAATTTAGAGTTTAGGGTACGGGTTAAATTTTTAGGAAATTATCATAAATTTTAATTTATGTTTAAACTTGTATGATATAAATTGAAGCTTTTAGGTATAAGTGAATTTTTAGGATATAAATTGAACCTTTTAGGATATGAGTTGAACCTTTAGGATATGAATTAAATTTTTTGTTTATGTTTAAACTCGTAGGATACGAATATAACTTTTAGTTTTTAGGTTTTGTTCTTGTAAATTTAACTTGTAGGATATAAATTGAAGCTTTTAGGCATGAGTTGAATTTTTAGGATATAAATTGAAAATTTTAGGATATGAGTTGAACCTTTAGGATATGAATTGAACATTTAGTTTATGTTTAAACTCGTAGGATACGAATATAACTTTTATTTTTTAAGTTTTATTCTTGTGTATTGAACTTGTAGGATACAAATTGAAATTTTAGGATATGACTTGAATTATTTTGGATATAAGTCGACCCTTTAGGATATGACTTGGTCTTTTGTGGATATGAATTGAACTTTTAGTTTAGTTTAAACTCGTAGGATACGGATATAACTTTTAGTTTTTAGGTTTTATTCTTGTTCATTGAACTTGTAGGATATAAATTGAAATTTTAGGATATGACTTGAATTTTTTAGGATATGAGTTGACCCTTTAGGATATGACTTGAATTTTTGTAGATATGAATTGAACTTTTAGTTTATGTTTAAACTCGTAGGATATGAATATAACTTTTAGTTTTTAGGTTTTATTGTTGTGCATTGAACTTGTCGGATATAAATTGAAATTTTAGAATATGACTTAAACTTTTTAGGATATGAGTTGACCCTTTAGGATATGACTTGAACTTTTGTGGATATGAATTGAACGATTAGTTTATGTTTAAACTCGTAGGATACAAAAATAACTTTTAGTTTTCAAGTTTTATTCTTGTGCATTGAACATGTAGGATATAAATTGAAATGTTAGGATATTACTTGAACTTTTTAGGATATGAGTTGAACCTTTATGATATGACTTGAACTTTTATTGATATGAATTGAACGTTTAGTTTATGTTTAAACTCGTCGGATACGAATATAACTTTTAATTTTTAGGTTTTATTCTTGTGCATTGAACTTGTAGGATAAAAATTGAAATATTAGGATATGACTTGTATTATTTTGGATATGAGTCAACCCTTTAGGATATGACTTGAACTTTTATTGATATGAATTGAACGTTTAGTTTATGTTTAAACTCGTAGGATACAAATATAACTTTTAATTTTTAGGTTTTATTCTTGTGCATTGAACTTGTAGGATATAAATTAAAGCTTTTAGGTATGAGTTGAATATTTAGGATATAAATTGAACCTTTTAGGATATGAGTTGAAACTTTAGGATATGAACTGAACTTTTAGTTTATGTTTAAACTCGTAGGATACGAATATAACTTTTAGTTTTTAGGTTTTGTTCTTGTGCATTGAACTTGTAGGATATGAATTGAAATTTTGGTTTATGGTTTGGAATTTTAGATTGCGGGAGGATTTTGTAGAAGAGGTTGATGATGTTATTAGAAATGCAATGGAACTTCCACCAAGAATAACTAAGACACAGTACCTGGCAGGGTGTGCCTTTAATTGCTCTTCTCATTAGCGACAATGATGATGAGAAGAAAATGACATGTGTTTCAAATAGAGATGGTGTAGGTAGGAATTTAATATTTCCTAAGTAGATAAAAGTTGAGCTTATAGAGGAATTCTATACTTCTTTTTCCATGAGAAAAAGAAGTTTCATTGAGAGTGACAAGGTTGATGAAGATGGAATATTTTCCGTTGGTCGTGGCAGTTCCCATAAAACGGGGATCATAAGACTCTATGATGACAAAGATTATTGGAAGTTTTATTCTCAACCTTTTTTTCAAGTCTGATCAGTACAAGCTTAATGTAATATTGGTGATTTTTTTTTTGGATTCAGACAATGATTTGACCGAAAAAAGTATAAAAATGCTCTTAATAAAGAATTAAAGGTAAAATATTTTTCAGCATCCTTCTCTACCAAAAAAACGTTTTACCTTTAATTCTTTTTAAGAGCATTTTCATACTTTTGTCGGTCAAATCAATGTCAGCATCCAAAAAATATCACCAATATCATATTAAGCTTGTACGGATCAGACTTGAAAGAAAGTTGAGAACAAAACTTCCTATTATCTTTGTCATCATAGAGTCATATGATCCCCGTTTTATGGGAACTGCCACGACCAACGAAAAATATTCCATCTTCATCAACCTTGTCACTATCAATCAAACTTCTTTTCCTCTTGGAAAGTGAAAGAGAGAATTCCTCTATAATCCCTTTTATCTACTTAGGAAATGTTAAATCCTACCTACACCATCAGTATTTTGAAACACATGTCGTTGCCTTCTCATTATCATTGTAGCTAATGAGATAAACAATTGATCAAAGACACACCCCTGCTAGGTGCTGTATCCAAGTTATTTTATGTATCCAAGTTCATCCCGAGTAATAGTACCACAAGGATAATCACCAAAGCCACCAAACAACTTTATGATGCCAATGAAGAAAAATGAGCTATTTAATGAAACTCGTATTGTAAAGAAGAAGAAAGAGACTGATTCCGAAAGGATGGTCGAGCCTCGACTATATACATGTAAGTTTTTTACTTTTCATTAAGTATTTTGATTTACTTTTATATAAATTTAAAATACTAATTTAATATAATTTTTCATCTAGGTTCGCTTCATAGCTGACGTGGGGAATTCATACGCAGTCAACCACCTAATAAATCGGGCAAGGCAATATAACTTTCGGACAAGAATGCTGAAAGGACACTCCTTGAGTACTTTATATACTTTGAACTAGACAAAAAAAACTTAGTTCTATTGTGTTAGTTCTTTTTAGTTCAAATGGGCTTGTAATAAGCGTTAACTTAGTTTGGTTAGATTAATTTGTTAGTTCGATTGAACTTTATACTTTGTTGCTTTTAATTGTTGTTTTTGTTGGCATAAAATGCCTGTTTAGGATGTTTGGTAAGCTGGCAGGTAGTGTACCTGCCAAAATAGACAGTTTTTGCCAAAAATGTACCAAGAAAAGCGACCAACTATGGTCTTTATTTGGTCAGTTTTTACTTTAAAAAAATAATTTTCTGGGAAATAGCGACCAACATTAGTTGCTATTTAACCAGATTTCCAAAAGAAGTGACCACACTTATTCTGTATTCCATTAAAAAAGTACAATTTCTGAAAATATAGCGACCAAAGTTGGTCGCTTATCTTTAAAAAATAAAACAATTCTTGAATTTAGCGACCAACTTTGGTCTCTATTGTCCATACTAATAAAAATATATATTTTATATTTAAAAACAAACTTTGGTCGCCAAATTTATATTATTAAATTATTAGAGCAACCAAAGTTGGTCATTATAGTCAAAACCCGGAATATTTGTCCCTTTTGGCTAGCGACCAACTTTGGTCCCCAAATAAAAAGGACCATCAATATAGCTACCGGGCATTTTTGGTTACTTTTTTGGCCATAAGAGACCAACTTTGGTCGCTTTTTTCCGGATTTCTAGTAGTATAAGATACTAGGTCAGAATGCTCATCCTCAAGAATATCGAGTCCATGACCCTAGAATCGACTCTGACTCTAAATGAGCTCGAGGAATCATTCTCATATCGAATAACGGAAGGACAAAATATGCGTAACTCGTAGAGTATCACGCCGGGAATCTCGGCACGTATCAATAAGAAAGTGGCTAATTAGCAAATCATGAAATTTTTACCTTTTACAAAATTATACTTAAAATAAGATTCTCGTACAATATAAAATGGGGTCTGATTATTTGTAAAACATATTGTAACTTGCATCCCAAAGCAATAAAAAATTATTTTATTTCTGTAAGCTATTGTTATTCTTATATCGTTTGAATTACATCCAATTCAAGTGAGGCTCATTTTAAGGCTTGTTCAAGTCACACGGCCTGAATTTATTTTTATCATTGTTGATCACTTTAATTACAATTTAATTTAACGCTTTGTGTTAAATTAATCCACGTATCCTTAAAACCACTTATCAAATTCAATTGTTATCCTATTTTGAAGGTAAACAGTTTGATGCCCACCATGGGGCTAAGGATAATAGTGGTTATCTAGTACAAATTTCTCTAACACACACTATTTTACACTTATTCTTTGAAGTGTCTCTGATTTCAGGTTCAAGCTCAAAATATCAAACTCACAATTAGCACCTCTACCTGCTCATAATAAGTTCGGTCACCATGGTGGAAATAATAACATACGGCCCAGTAACAAGGTACTGCTCTTTGATCCTGTCAGAATTCTAGTTGCGGCCTGTTGGATGCTAAATCGCATGTGTCTATTGACTCAAACCTGCCTTTGGACCCCGAGAATAGCATCTATTGTAGAGCCTGAATGACAATACAAAATACTCTAAACAATGGAGGAGACAGGATCAAATTACAGATGATCTTTGAAATGTTATAGGCTCAACCGGCAATGATAACTCAGTTATAGAACCAAAGCTGTCAGTTGAGCAGAATTAAATCGATCCATCCCGGGAAATCATCCATTGGGATGAACCGATCATGGAGAGGTCGAATGGAGATGAGAGTCGAGGACTATCCCCAAGATCTTTTTGGTGGCCAATGGGACATGGGCGGTTTTGCGCCTTTTATCTACTAACTCTAGGCTCGTACTTATGGCTTCGTCATTTGATTCCTTTGTTGTATATCAGAATTTGATACTTATTTCACCGACTTCGATTAGTATGAGAGCTTCGTCACCATAAACCAGCGAGAATGGGATGTCCCAGTACTGGACTTCAAGGTTGTATAGTATGCCTATAGGACTTCGGGTAGGATTTCCTTCCATTTTCTTTTATGCCGGTTAGACTCTTTTTGAGGTGTTAGAGTAAGGTTTTGTTGGTCGATTCTTCTTGCCCGTTCCTACTGGGGTGATAAGGTGTTGACATGATCCTTTCAATCTTAAGTTCTTTGAGAATTTTTGTCACTTTGCTACCAATAAACTATCTTCCGTTGTCCCACACGTTTTTGGACGGTATTTCGAACCGACATATGATTTGGTCCCAAATAAAATTGATGAATTCCTTCTCCCTAACCTTCTCGTATGACCGAGCTTCAACCCACTTAGAAAATAGTCTATCATAAACAATATGAATCAAGCTTTACTGGGTGGCCAAGGAAGGGGCCAACAAAAGTTTTGTCTTCAGTTAATTGACGTAGACTCGGGGATGAGATTAGCTTGAGGATAACGTATTTATGCTATTTATAACAAGCGATAAGTAAGTGTCACGAAGGATAAATGGTACACAAATTAAAGAAAAATGAGTTTCGTTGAAGGTTCCCAATTTAGGATTAAAAACGGGACGAGCGATAATACCCGATATTTATGGACTAGTATCATACAATGTACCATATAGCCATGATATATAATGTATAAAGTATATTAAAATGAGTAGTATTTTTAGGTAATTTAAAGTAATTTTTAATTATACGAATAATTAGTTAATTATTAAATAATAGGACATTACCTAGTTAATGAATAAATTTAGTGGATAAAATTAATCCCTCCCCCTCCAAATAAACGTGGTAGAAAGCCACAAACTAAGAGAGTGGCTCTTGGTCATTTCATGACTAGGTGGAAATTATGTCAGCCAAAGACTGACTATAATTCTTGTAATTATTATACTAGTCTTACCATCAGAACCTTATAAACCCTTTACAATTCAAAGACCTTAGAGTTTGGCAATCCAAAAAAACGTTACCTTTCTTTCTCGTATCTTGGAAACGTTAGCTTTCTTTAGCCATTTCAAAGCTTTCAACAAAAGCTTCATTTTCTTGTCTTAAAAACAAAGACACCAACAGAACGTTAGAAACGTTACAATTCGAGCTCATACAAGACATTAGCAACAATACTTCTTGCAATCAAATTCTCACGCGAGAATATTATACAGAATTTTCCCTACTCCATGTATATTTAGGTTATTTCTTCTTTTTTTTGGCATGATCCAAGTTATACAGAAGAAACGAACGAATGCACAGTTTTAATAAACGACTCCATTCATAAAAATACTAGGGATCTCTATGTTGTTGATTCCCCATGTGACATATTATTATATCTTCAGTTCATGAGTTCCAAAATAATACACAGTTAATAAAGTTAACCCGGAAAAAATATTAAAATTTTTGAATATATTTTCATGCATTTTATTCATTTATGCATATACATTTACCCATGACCAGATGACATTATATACGTGTATTTATATGTATATATTTATATATATGGAATATGAAAAGGTTACGGCATTATATACGCACCACCACCTGATCAATTGGTATATGTTAATGATGTTTCCCACAGTGACCGAGATGATATGATGGGATTCCCTCAGTGGCTTGATGATGTTACGTACACCTATACCTATGCATGACACGACATTTATAAGCACGCGCATGACATTATAAATGTTTCAGAATTTACAAAGTTATTCAGATTACAGATGGATCTCTTTTACTTTATGTTTCATCTATTTCTTTTATATACTGATTTTCATGCCTTACATACTCAATACATTTTTCGTGATGACGCCCTATTTCACAGGGCCTGTGTTCATGCCCGCAGGTGCAGGTAGGCAAGCTGACAGTCCCCCTCCTTAGGATCCTTGATCAGTGAGAGTTGGCGTGCTCTACTTTATCTGGAGCTGCTTTTGGTTTTGGTACTATATATATATATATATATATATATATATGACGTGGATCTGTCCCGTCTTTGTGTAGTTACATTTTTATTAGAGGTCTGTAGACAGTTATGTACTGTATTCATTCTTTTTCCATCTATGAGGGCTAGTTGCTCATAGCGGCTCCTTGTCAATTCTTCATCATTGAGTTCGGCTTCTTGTACGATCCTTAAAGAAGAAATTTCTACCTCGACTAAAATGATAGCTTCGGTACCATAAACCACTAGAGAGGGAGTTGCCTCAGTTGATATACAGACCGTAATGCGGTACCCCAATAGGGAAAAGGGTAGCTTCTTGTGCCAATTTTCTACACTTTTCGTCAGTATCTTCTTGAAGTTCTTGTTGGCAGCTTCCATAGCTCCGTTCATTTGAGACATGTATGTTGTAGAGTTTTTGTTCTTGATTTTGAATGTTTCACACTTAGCTTTCATCAGATTACCGTTGAGATTGGTGGAATTATTAGTGATAAGGGACTCGAGAACCCCGAATCCACAAACAATACGATCCCTGACAAAATTTGCGACAACTTTCTTGGTTATATATTCGTAAGTTACAACCTCTACTCATTTCGTGAAGTAATCGGTGGCACTAAAATGAACTAGTGTTCTTTTACAGATGCTGAGAACACGCGCTTCCTCATCTGCTGACCAGTAGCCCAAGCCCCCAGCAGCAGCTCCCACGAGGGTAGAGGGTAAGTCCGAGGCCGTGCTAGAGGCCGAGGTAGGGACATAGCTCAGCCTAGGGTAGCAGTACCCGCAGCAGTGGCTCAGGTTGATTTTGATGATGAGGTTCCGGTCCCAGTAGTTTTGGTGGGCCCAGATCAGGTCCTAGAGGTGTTTATTGCTACCCTAGTTCTTCAGGATGCTCTACTCCGTATAGTGGGCCGTATGGAGAGTGTCACCATGGCATGTTTGTTTCTTGTAGAACCCTTCGTATCTCAGGCTGGAAGAGGAGCCCAGACTCCTAATACTCGCACTCCGGAGCAGGTAGCTCCCCAGTTTCAGGCTCTAGCAGCTTAGCCAGTCGGAGCAGTCTAGCTGGGAGTTGTAGCTCAGACCGGTGATGGAGCAGCTATGTCTGCGAATGCTTTGTGGAGGTTGGATAGGTTCACCAAGCTTTTTACTACTACATTCAATGGTGCATCTTCTGAGGATCTCCAGGATTATCAAGACAGATGTCTGAGGTTCTCAGGAACATGGGGACAGTTGAGACCAATGGGGTCGACTTTGCCACTATTCATTTGTCTGGATCCGCTAGGACTTGGTGGACAGATTATTGCTTATCTAGACCAACTGGATCGCCAGACTTAACTTGGGAGCAATTTACACAACTATTTCTGGAGAAGTTTATCCCCATCACACTGAGAGAGGCATAGCGGAGGCAGTTTGAGCATCTCCAGTAGGGTTCTATGACTGTTACCCAGTATGAGACCAGATTCATACTTCCCATCTAGAGAGAGAGAGAGAGAGAGAGGTGAGGAGGTTTATTGGTAGACTTATTCAACCGATTCGTCTTCAGATGGCTAGAAAGACTGAGAGTGAGACTTTTTTCCAGGAGGCAGCCAATGTGGCCCAGAGAGTTGAGATGGTTCTATCATAGGGAGGTGGTCATGGGTCGGATAAGAGGCCCCGTCATTCAGGTAGATTTAGTGGTGTGTCGTCTGGAGGCAGAGATTCGTATGGTAGAGGCCATCCTTCTAGGCCTTTTCAGTTAGTGCTTCAGGTTTCTCATGGTGCTTCCATTGGTGATCATTCTCATATACAGTATTCTGATCAGCAGCCCTACAGTGCACCGCCAGCTTCTATCAGTGCACTGCCACATTAGAGTTTCTGGGGTGGTCATTCAGGTCGATAATGTCACGCCCCAAATCCGTGGGCATGACCAGCATTCAACCGGGTATCCCCAGTCGAGTGGACCTTGGTGCCTTTACTATTCTCCACGCATTACCCCATATTATTCAATGATAGTTAACCAAAAGATACCAAATTTCAATTTAAAGAATGTAGGATATCTCTTTTATAACCACACATTATGATTAACAAGGGACACCTATTATAAAACATATATTTGATTAGCACGAAACATGGTACACAAGTTTACAACGCCCAAACATACACTTTTATACATAAGTCCTGACCCATATACCACTGTTTACGGAGCCTCTACGAGAATGGTAGTACTACACTTGCCGGTGATAAGGCCCCGTCTATATCTTTACCAAAAGATACAAACTCCAAAATACAACAACATGAGTGGCGTAGGCCACACATGGCCCCAGAAGGAAAGGGGCTCACCAAACATGAATACTGCCGGTAGAGAGGAGAAGGAGGAGCTAGGAACGGTGGACTAGAGTGCCTGCCATAGATCCACCTACAATCATAACACGAATGTTGCGCCCCTGGCAAAAGGGACGTCAGTACACTTGAATTGTACTGGCATGTATGAACTAACTCTGTCTCAAGTAAACTCAAGCCAAATTGCATGAAGAAGTATAGAACTAAACAACAATAGTACAAGTACAACCAGGAAGCAACAACCAAATGTTTTACAACAATTATTCACGTAGTCATACAAAGGGGCAATCAGTGCCCCATAGGTTACAAACTCTCTTGCTGTCTCCCTTCACATTTATCATTTCATGATTCATATTCATATCAATAGTGATATTGGATCACATTTCTACCCTCATTGCCTCGTCCACCCTTATTACCTCGGCAACCCTTATCACCCCAACCCACACCTTATTTCACCGTGTAGCGGCGTGCAACCCGACCCCGCCTGACAGTGCTCAATTCACAACAACAAGCAGCACAACAACAAGTACAAGAAATCAACCATGGCACTTTGTTAAAATAATTCCACAACAAGGGTATTAACATCCCACAACTAGTAACAACAATTTTCCTCATGTTCATCAAAGTTGATACACAATTTAGATCATCACAACAATTTTTCACAACTAACCACACACATTATTCCAAAATATTTCCATTTCAAGTGTTCCACATTGTTTCCATTTCCATTATTCTACATTGTTTCCATTTTTCCATTGTTCCACATTGTTTCCGTTTTCGTTGTTTCAATTACAAGTTCCACAACATTCACCACAAGGTACTACCACACAATTTATACAACACAAAAGCTTCAAAATGATTTTCACATGAATGTCAACTATCAAAAGTTTCACAACTAGCATAGGCGATTTCACGAGGATCACAGTTAGCCATACATACCTGGAATTGAATATCCTCTACTCCAATTCATCAAGCAATAAAGAAGGATCAATCTAATTCATGATTAATACATAGACCTTTAGAATAGGAATTCACAATTTACTACCCAGTTCCCTTTTTACAAGATTTTTGGGTTTTGAAGACATGCATGTGGATTTTCTAACAAAAATTTTCAAAATCAAAGTATGAAACTCCCTCTCCAAACCTGGGTTCAAAAATTAGGGGAAAAGGGTTAGGGATTTTACCTTGAAATCAGAGGGGAAGGCAGATGCTCAAGATTTTTTAGGCTTTGATGATTTTTGAAAGATGAATTGATGAAGAAATAGCTTTCTCTCTCTAGTCATGGGGTCCGCAGAATGGACCGCAGAAATGTCTCAAGTTTCAAACCTCTCGGTTTGGGGATGCGGTGACTATGAGGTCCGCATTTGAGTTCTGCGATCGCAGAATGTACCACAGAACTGACCTTTGAATTTCTTCAGGGACAATATGCGATCACTCTGCGGTCCGCATATTGATTATGCGATCGCAAATTTGACCGCATTTTTAACATCAAAATTTGGTTGCTCTCTGATTCATTCTGCTGTAGGAATGCGGTCCGCACAGCTGATCTGCGACCGCATTCTGGACCGCATTTTGACACTTGTATGGAAAAGTTAATTCTTTCAATTTTTAAAGGCTTAAATCACTACCAAGGTTCCGAACCGCGGTGAGACTCTACACATTCATAACACATAATCAGAGTAGACACCACAGTTTACTAAGTTCTGAGACAATTATTTACGGGACCTTACAGATAAGGTCAGCAATCTCAGTAGCCGAGGGTTTGTTACACTTGTAGTGATACGGGTCACATTTCTAGGTTTTTCCCTCGAGCACCAAGTAGCTCTCATCATCAGGGTTCCCGTTCCATGGTTCAGGCACCAGGTGTTCCACAGCCCACCCAGCCTACAAGAGGTGGGGATAGAGGTGCTAGAGATAGAGGTAGAGGTACTAGAGGTGGAGGCCAGCCAGCTGCAGGCCATCCCAGACAAGAACTCTACACATCCATAACACATAATCAGAATAGACACCACAGTTACTAAGTTCTGAGACAAAATTAATTACGGGACCTTACATTATCCCCCGCTTAAGATCATTCGTCCTCAAATGAGAACATTGGAATCAACGATTTGGAAAACATGATATGCAAGTTTCTACACCTTTTACTTACTTTCAAGTTTATTTTAGAAAAATTTAGCTAGAGTTTCCTCTGTTATATGGACATAACCACCTGTTAGAGAATCCCCAAAATACGTTCCTAAGAACCATTACACAACTTGCTACCTTTACAACAGTTATAAAATGCAAAATTCTCATACTTGCACATATTCAAACCCCTCGACACACTTCTAGTCATTTTGGCACACTACATGGAATCAAATTAAGCATTAATTAGCTGCACTATCAAAACCGTTTACCTGACGCATAAGTACGACACAATTATTTATCTCATTACAAATCCTCCATGCAAAAACTAAGCATTATACAATTAGAACACTTTGATACTTTCTATCCATGCAGAATTAATCATTGCCTCTTACATCACCTTATCAGTAGAGCACAAAACCTTCGTTACCAAAAAGGACTGCACATTGTTCAAATAATCACATCACATAAAGTTTGTTAGCACAACTTGGAGAACTACCATAATAAGGCACTTGGAAAGAGAAGGGATGACTCTTACACCTAATGGAACACAACACTAGCTTCCCTAGGGAGAAGATTTGCACGATCATTCCTAGCTTATCAAATAGATGGGGTATTTCGTATTCATCTCATCTTCTACTTCCCACGTGGCTTCCTCGACTTGTCAGTTTTGCCATAACACTTTGACTGAAGCAATCTCCTTGTTCTGCAACTTTCGGACTTTCCAATCCAAAATAGCAACCAGAATCTCTTCATACGACGACTCTTCTGTAACCTTGATGTCTTCAACTGGCACAATCTTAGACAGATCACCCACAACTTTCCTTAACATGGATACATGGAACACCGGGTGCACTAGGGACATTTCAGGGGGCAATTCCAGCCTATACGCAACTTGACCGATCTTTCGAAGGACTTGATAAGGCCCGACATACCTTGTACTTAGTTTTCCTCTCTTCCCAAAGCGCATGAATCCTTTCATAGGGGACACCCTCAAGAATACCCAATCTCCTTGTTGAAACTTTGACTCTCTCCGACGCACATCTACATAAGATTTCTGGCGACTCTGAGCAGTCTTCATCCTTTCATGAATGACTCTTACCTTCTCCATGGCCTGATGCACGAGATCTGGCCATATTAGTTCCACTTCGCCAACTTCGAACCACCCAATGGGGCACCTACACCTTTTTCCGCACAATGCTTCAAACGAGGCTATCTGGATGCTAGCATGGAAGTTGTTGTTATAAGAAAAATCAATAAGAGGAAGGTGATCATCCCAATTACTCTTGAAATCCAATATACATACCCACAACATATCCTGAGCGTCTGAATATTCCGATCTGCCTGGCCATCAGTCTGCGGATGAAAAGTTGCGCTAAGATTCATTGAGTACGCAAACCTTGCTGAAATGTCCTCCAGAAGTTTGCTGTAAACTGAGCTCCTCGATCCGAAATGATAGAATGTGGCGTAACATGAAGCCTCACTATCTCCTTGATATACGATCGAGCATATTGTTCCACAGTATTGGTGGACTTGACTTGCAAGAAGTGAGTTGATTTGATGAGCCTATCCACAATTACCTAAATTGAGTTGAACTTGCTGAGTACGAGGTAATCTTGTCACGAAGTCCATATTGATAATTTCTCATTTCCACATTGGTATTTCTATAAGCTGAGTCAACCCTCCCGGCCGCTGATGCTCGGCCTTCACTTGCTGGCAATTGGGACACTTAGAGACGAAGTCTGCTACACTCTTCTTCATACCACTCCACCAATACGTATCCTTGAGATCGTGATACATCTTCGTAGAGCCCGGGTGCAATGAATACCTGGAATGATGAGCCTCTGCCATTATCCTCTCCCGAAGATTATCCACGTATGGGATGCACAACCTGTCATGGCCCCGTAGCACACCATCATCATTGCCGAGCGAAAATCCAAAAATTATGTTGCTTAGAACTGCCTCCTTCAACTATGACAATGCTGGATCAACAAACCGCTTTTCTTTAACCTCTTCCACGAGTGACGATTCCAGTGTATTATGCACCATAAGTTCCTCCTCATTTGGGGCGGAGATACAAACCCCAAGGCTGGCCAACTGATGTATCTCTCGAGCTAGGAGCCTCCGCTCTCAAGTGAGCCAAACTACCCATGGATTTCCGACTGAGGGCGTCGGCCACCACGTTCGCTTTCCCTGGATGGTACAAGATGTCCATATCATAATCCTTAAGCAATTCGAGCCACCGCCGTTGCCTCAAATTTAGCTCCTTCTGCTTGAACAAATACTGGAGACTCTTGTGATCTGGAAACACATTTACATGAACCCCATAAAAATAATGCCGACATATTTTCAAGGCAAACACA
The DNA here is from genome assembly GCA_034376525.1 of Nicotiana benthamiana. Classification (NCBI taxonomy): domain Eukaryota; kingdom Viridiplantae; phylum Streptophyta; class Magnoliopsida; order Solanales; family Solanaceae; genus Nicotiana; species Nicotiana benthamiana. The sequence goes on along the minus strand of CM067337.1, from coordinate 88,110,122 downwards.
ACTGCCGTAAGCTCCAAATCATGCGTAAGATAATTCTTCTCGTGATTCTTGAGTTTCTTGGAAGCATATGCTGTGACCTTTCTGTGCTGCAACAGAACACACCCTAAACCAACCTTGGAGGCATCACAATAAACCAAAAATCCCTCAGTGTCCTCTAGCAAAACCAACACTGGTGCCGAAGTCAACCTTGTCTTCAGTTCTTGAAAACTTTTCTCACAAGCATCAGACCACTGGAACTTGGCTGATTTATGCGTCAATTTGGTCAATGGGGAGGCGAGGGTGGAGAATCACTCTACAAACCTCCGATAATACCCTGCTAACCCCAAAAAGCTACGGATCTCCATCGGGGTCATGGGTCTAGGCCAATCCTTCACCTCCACAATCTTTTGGGGGTCCACCTGAATCCCCTCACTGGAAACAACATGACCCAGGAAAGCGACAGACTCCCACCAAAATTCACAATTGGAAAACATGGCATACAATTGGTGCTGATGAAGAGTCTGCAAAACCGCTCTGAGGTGATTGGCATGATCCTCCCTGCTTCACGAATATAGGCGGATGTCATCAATGAACACAATCATGAAGGAGTCTAAGAATGACTTGAAGACCCGATTCATAAGATCCATAAAAGCTGCCGGGGCATTGGCTAGCCCAAAAGACATGACCAAAAATTCAAAGAGGCCATAACGAGTTCTGAAGGCGGTCTTAGGAATATCCTGCTCCTTGATCTTCAATTGGTGGTACCCGGACTGCAAATCAATTTTTTAGAAGAACCTTGCACCTTGCAATTGATCGAACAAATCATCTATCCGAGGCAAATGGTACTTATTCTCGATGGTGACTTTATTAAGCTATCGAAAATCAATATACATCCGCGGCGACCCATCCTTCTTTCTCACAAAATAAACGGAGCACCCTACGGCGACACGTTTGGTCGGATAAACCCTTTCTCCAATAGATCCTTCAACTGCTCTTTTGACTCCAGCAACTCTGCCGGTGCCATTCTGTACGGGGGAATAGATATTGGTTCGGTATCTGGCAATACATCAATCCCAATATAGATCTCCCTATATGGCGGGATCCCTCGAAGGTCATCTGGAAATACCTCAAGGAACTCTATCACAACTAGCACGAACTCGGGGGCAGGCACCTCTAGAGTAGTGTCTGTTTGAAACACGTTCTCAAGGCATTATACTAAACATGTGTTCATATTTGTAGGTTTTGATGAATGACAAACTATGCGCAAATTGACATATGACGAGGTCCAAGCACAAGCGCAAAATTGATATATAACGAGATTCAAGCACAAGACAAAGATCGAGACTAAGTTTTATATGAGTCGGTATTTAATTGTGATCTTGATCCGACAACTTGAACTCAAGACTTGGCTTCTCTCGTAAAAATATTTTTAACAAATCATGCATATTTAATTTAGAGCAAAATGATTTTAAATAATGCATAGTTACTTTAGTCAAAATGTTTTTTAAACATGCCTCTCAAATCTGGACTAAGATAATCGATTATGTACTTATGATAATCGATTATGTTTAAGTCAGCTGCTTGACAATCGATTGTGAACTTATGACAATCGATTGTGTTAAGGCAGTGAGCATCAAAATTTTCAAATCTGCATGACAATCGATTGTGATGAGGCAGTGTCCATCAAAGTTTTTCAAAGCTCAAAATAATCGATTGTGAAGCTAATGACAATCGATTGTGAAGAGACAGTGTCCATCAGATTTTTCAAAGTCACAAAATAATCGATTGTGAACTTATGACAATCGATTGTGTTGAGGCAGTGTCTTCCAGACTTTTTCGAAGTCATTAAATAATCGATTGTGAACCTATAACAATCGATTGTCAAGAGGCAGTGTCTAAATTGATTTTTCAAGACTGATATATAATCGATTGTTAACTTAATATAATCGATTGTATAACTGACCGTTGCCAAAATATTTTCAAATACCGTCAGGTAATCGATTATTGATTTCCTATAATCGATTGTTTCAATTAAAATCTGGAAAGGATTTTTTGAACGTTGCTGAGTAATCGATTATTGATTTCCTATCATCGATTGTTTTCATTAAAATCTGGAAAGGATTTTTTGAACGTTGCTGAGTAATCGATTGTAGATTTCTGAAAATCGATTATTTTAAGTAAAATCTGGAAATGATTTTTTGAACGTTGCCAGTAATCGATTATTGATCTTAGATAATCGATTGCTATGCGTAAAATCTGGGATTGATTTTTGGAAGAACTGGCAAACAATTGATTGTGGTAATTTGACAATCGATTGTCATAGAGTAAAATCAGCAACTCTTAATTGGCAATTAGGCAACGGTAATACAAAGTTTTTCAACTATAAATACAACTTCAATTCAGTCTTCTAAACACAACAACTGATCATACAATTGCTAAAGCTTGCATACTTTATTGCTTATCATTTTATATTCATTACATAAGCTTTTGAGAGCCAAATTCTTGTCGAAAGTTGTTGCGATCTTGAGCGTATTCTTTTTACTCATATCTACTCTTAAAGGAGTGTCTTGTTTGAGTGCTAAGTGTTTTTGTACACTTGAAGGGAAGTGTTAGTCCCTTGTGTTGTAAGAAGGAACTTGTGTTTCCTTGGTTGAAGTCTTGGAGTGTTGTATCTCCGAGCAAAGGTTGTTGAGGCTTGTGTCCTCAAGTTGTTACGGTTTGTTGAGCACCCGTAAGCTTAACAAGTTAGTGGAAATCTCGAGAGAGTCTCTCGGGGACTGGACTAGCCACGGGTTGTGGTGAACCAGGATACATCGGTGCGTTTGTTCTAATTTATTTACTTATCGCACTTATTTATTTCCTGCAATTTTTAAATTCCGCAAGTTTACGCTAATTTTTATTATAACGCTATTCACCTCCCCCTCTAGCGTTAAGCGTATTATCTAACAATTGGTATCAGAGCCCAACTCTCTGAAGACTTAACCGTTTGAGAGAAACATCCATGGCTTCTACTCGTGATTCTTTTGCAGGAATAGGTGAAGGATAATGCTCCACCCGACCACCGCTATTCGATGGTACAAATTATACATACTGGAAGGAGAGGATGAGAATATTTTTACAATCAAATTGTTTTCATCTTTGGAAGGTCATAATGAATGGAGAACAAATTCCAACCAAGAAGGTTGAAAATGAATGGGTCCCAAAGTCCGAAGATGAATACGATGCGGATGATATCCGAAAGGTGCAAAATAATGCTAAAGCTATTAATTTATTATAATGTGCTGTAAATGCTGATGATTACAGGAAGATATCTTATTGCACAACGATGAAGCAAATGTGGGACAAGCTGGAAATTACGTACAAGGTACGGACCAGGTAAGGGAAGCCAAAATTGATTTCCTAACCCATGCATATGAATTGTTTCACATGAAGGAAGGGGAAAAGGTCGATGAGATGTTTGAATGATTTTCAAAAACCGTAAATGATTTACATGCTCTTAAGAAGACCTTCACGGATAAGGAACTTGTCCGAAAAATTCTCCAAAGTCTCACTCTGGAATGGCAATCCAAGGCCGACACGATTCAAGAATCCATTGGCATTTCAAATGTCACCATCGACGCATTAAGAGGTAATCTTAAAACTTATGAATCTACTATACTTAACCCTCTTGTTGATGATCAAAGGAAGCAAAGAATCGCTCTCAAGGCAAGCACAAGCCAACCTCAAAATGATGAGGAAGGAGACAACGAGTTCAGACTCGTTATCAAGAGATTTCAAAAGTTCATGCGAAAAGAGTATGAACGAAAGGGCAAAAAGCAAGGAGATCAAATAAAGTTCTATGAGTGCGGAGAAACCGGGCACATTAAATCAAATTGCCCAAATGCTAAAAAGGAGAAGAAACCCTTCAAGAAGCAACGAGCATACATATCTTGGGGAGGCGACTCCGGTGACGAGTCAAGTGAGGAAGAAGAAGACGAAGCCGCAAATCTTTGTCTTATGGCACAAGAAGACAACAAAGAAGAGGTATGTCAAATTTCTTCCAAAAATTTCTTTTCCCTTGAAGAAATGCAAAATGCTTTTGATGAGTTGTATAGCGAATTTATTAAAGCTTCAAAAACTGTTAAGAGTATAAAAGAAAATGCTTCTTTAAAAGAAAAAGATTTTCAAAAACAACTCTCTTTTAAAGAAAAGGAATTGGAAAAACTGATTTTAGAAAATGAGAAGTTGAAAGAGGAAAACAAATTTTTTGGCAAGAGAAGCGCCGACAAGCCCGAGAGTTCTAGAAATTGTACTTCTTGCATGCATCTCAAAAATGAAGTAGAAAGGCTTAAGGGCACCTTAGATAAGTTTAACTCTTCTCATAAAAATTTGAATGAAGTGCTTGTTAATTTGAAGTCGACCAAGCATGGCATAGGTTTTAGAAACGAGCCTAAAGAGAAAGTTGAAGCCAACCCCCAACCACCTAAGGCTCAACCTAGGATAAATAAAACAAATGTTCATCCTAGATACAACAAACCTAGAAATGGTTTTCATCAATCACAACCTAGAAATAATCATGCTAGAAATAATGCACATTCTAGGCCAAACACTAGAAGGAATGTTGAACCTTTTAGAACACCTCGAAATGACTTCCAACCTAGAAACAACTATTCTAGAAATGATGCATATCCTAGAACAAATGGTAGGAGAAGTGATTTCCATGATTTGCGCAATAGTTACATTGTCAAGAATAGAGTAAATAATTTTCGTCCGTCCAATTACTATCAACCAGAAGGATGCATAATCCTAACGTGACTTGTCATTATTGTAGACGAATTGGACATATTGCTCCTGCTTGTTTTACACGACATAGACATAACACTCAATCACATCACTATGATTTGCCTAACCCCCAAGGACCCAAAATGGCATGGGTACCTAAAACTCATTAATCTGTTTTGTAGGTATGTTTGAAGGGATCAAGTGTACTATGGTACCTTGATAGTGGATGCTCCAAGCACATGACGGGAGACGAATCCAAATTCCTTCAACTAGAACACAAGGAAGGGGGAAGTGTTATTTTTGGTGATAACAACAAAGGAAAGATTATCGGCATCGGATCGGTCGGTAAAGATGAAATTTCTTCCATTAAGCATATATTACTTGTGAAAGGTTTAAAACATAATCTCTTGAGCATAAGTCAATTATGTGACAAGGGAAATCTTGTTTTATTTGATTCGGATGAATGCTTAGTTTTTAGACGTAGCGATTTTAAAATTATCCTTCGTGGTTTTAGAATGGATAACATTTATATGGTTGATCTTGTAAATTCTTCACCCAAATATGTGAATTGTTTAATGAGCAAAGAGGATGATTCTTGGTTATGGCATCGTAGAGTAGCTCACATCAACATGCATCTTTTGAACAAATTGGTTTCACAAAATTTAGTTGTTGGTCTTCCAAATGTGAAATTTGAAAATGACTCTATTTGTGATTCTTGTCAAAAAGGAAAGCAAACAAAAGCATCCTTTAAATCGAAAAATATTGTTTCAACTACTAGACCATTGCAATTGCTTCACATGGATTTGTTTGGACCATCTCGCATTGAAAGTCTTGGTAGAAATCGTTATGCTTTTGTTATTGTTGATGATTATTCCAGATTTACTTGGACTTTATTTCTTGCCCATAAAAGTGATGCTTTTCAGAATTTTAAATATTTTCTTAAACGTGTTCAAAACGAAAAGAAAACAACCGTCACTTCAATTAGAAGTGACCATGGGGGAGAGTTTGATCACAATCTCTTTGCGGACTTTTGTGACGAACTCGGTATCGAGCATACCTTTTCCGCTCCACGAACACCACAACAAAATGGGGTGGTGGAAAGGAAAAATAGGTGTCTCGAAGAGATGGCTAGAACCATGCTCGAAGAGGCTAAGATTCCCAAACATTTTTGGGCGGATGCCGTGAGTACCGCATGCTACGTTTTAAATAGAGTAGTCATAAGGCCAATACTCATGAAAACCCCTTATGAACTCTCCAAGGGAAGGAAACCAAATATCTCCCATTTTAGAGTATTCGGTTGTAAAGTTTTTATTCATAACAATGGAAAAGATCAATTGGGAAAGTTTGATGCCAAATCCGATGAAGGAATTTTTATTGGGTATTCTTCACGTAGCAAAGCATATAGGGTATTTAATAATAGAACCCAAACTGTGGAGGAATCCCCTCATATTGTTTTTTCCGAAAATAATGCTCGCTTGGCGAGTAAGGATTCTTGTTCTGATCTTGCAGGTATTTTAAATAGTTTAAAAGACAAAGTACAAGAGGAAACTCCTAAGGAAATTCAAGATGAAATCTTGAAACAATCAACGGAGGAAACGCCACAATTGGAGAAAGAAACGAAAATGCCTAACGATTGGAGGACAATCAAAGATCACCCTCTCGAACATGTAATTGTCAACGTCGGAGAAAAGTTAAGTACCCGAAACTCTCTTAAGAACACCTTAGGACACACTTCTTAAGAGATCACGTTCTCATTGCATTATTTCGTTACAAATTACTAACTTGAGCGTCGGAGACGTCTAATTCTGTTTTGCAGGTATCGCCCTAAAGGCAGGGGGAATTATAAAGAAATGGCATAGAACAATCGATTGTTGCAGCAATTAATCGATTATTTTACTGTGCGGACAATCGATTAGCAAGTATCACTAATCGATTATTTATGTTTGATGCTTATTATGCATTTGTGTTTAAAAATCGATTTTTTACTGTATAATCGATTACCGTCTCAGCCATTCAGTACTGCTTTCCTAAAACAATCAATTGTTTCATAAATATAATCGATTATTTTCCGAGTCAGAAAATCACCGTGCTCACTGTATCACACCAATCGATTATCATAATTCAACAATCGATTATTTTTTGTCAGTAATTCAAATATTTGTTACCGTTTGGGTCCTGCAATCAATTTTGTGTCAATTCCGAGTTCAAGTCAAAATCTGCTCAACAATCGATTATTTCGTTTACAATCGATTGTCTAACGGTCAGTGCAATTTATTTTTACCGTTTCTGACTGTTTTGGCTCATAAATTTCTGCATATTTTCATCATAAATGAAATGCCATTCTTCTCATTATAAATAGGCATCACAAGTCTTCAATTTTATTCACTCAAGCATCAATCTTTGCTCCCAAACCTTCAAAAATCTTCCAAGTTTCTTACAAAGTTCATTACTACTCTTTGAAAATGTCGGGCAGACACTCTAAATGTTCCCGTTCAGGTAGACAAGGTGCATCTTCTTCTGCTCCTCCACCTCCAAATTTCCCTTATCAAGATGGGTCTATTTTACAATTCAATACTGAAACCGAGCTTACTAGATTTTTGACAAAATTCGAAAAGCGCGACATTCTTCCTCCTCGCTTTTCAACAAGCAAGTATCTTGAATCATATGCCCTCGCTGCAAACATTCTTAAGGAACGTCAACTTCTTGACTTTTTATATCTTACCTATCCTTATATTAATCCTCCATTGATTCAAGCGTTTTACTCAAACCTTCATGAGGATGACGATGGTGAGCTTGTGTCAAATATTAATGGTGTTCAAATTCTTTTGTCCAATGAAAACTTACATTCCATTGCCCATCTTCCTCGAAATGGCGAAAACATTACTCGCTACATTAGAGAGGCCGGCGCCTTATTTGATGAGAAAATTCTCCTAAACCAAATAGGTCTTACATCTTATGATCCTAATCTATCCACTCGGCGTCCTACTATCACGGGAATGCTCCCCGAGTATCGTTTGATTTTCTATTTCATCACCCGAGTCCTCAAGCCTCGGAAGCACAATCATACCACTCTTTCCCAAGAGGACGCTAAGCTCATGCATGCCATTATAACCGGAGCTCACATCAATTGGTGTAAGTTCGTCAAGATTCACATGCTTGATGCCATCGGAGATGATAGACCTCTTCCCTATGCCCTCCTTATTATGAATTTTCTTGAAGCTTCCGGATTCAACACTTCCATCGGTCCTCTCAAAAAGAGCACCAAGAAGTGGGAAATTTCAGAATCCTCCTTTCCCCATGACGGTGATCATGCAGCTCCTGCTCCTCCTCCAACCCGTCAATCGCGTCAGCCTCAAGAACCTACTCTTCAATCCATTTCCAACCAAATTGCTTCATTGACCACCTCTATCAGTCAATTGACACATGAGATCCATGGATATTTTGACCATGTTCATTATCCATATGCCGGTCTTGTTCCCTATGAAGCAGTGCCGGATGATGAAGCGGGAAATGATGATGAATAATTTCTTTATTTGTTTTTCTACTTTATTGTTCTATGTTTTTATTGTTCCCGTTATGTAACCGTTTTTTATTAATAAATAAACAAGTTTTTTAATTATTATTTTTTTTGCTAATGGCAAAAGGGGGAAGATAACGGGTATGCACTCTCAATACTTATCGGCATAAATTGAGGGGGAATTCATATATTGAGGGGGAACAAGTATATACTTGTTGCATATCTTTACTTGTCTTGAATCTTCATTATGAATTGCCTAATATGCATATCCCGCTTAAAGTTTGCCATTATCAAAAAGGGGGAAATTGTTGAAAACACGTTCTCAAGGCATTATACTAAACGTGTGTTCATATTTGTAGGTTTTGATGAATGACAAGCTATACGCAAATTGACATATGACGAGGTCCAAGCACAAGGACAAAATTTATATATAACGAGATTCAAGCACAAGACAAAGATCGAGATTAAGTTTTATATGAGTCGGTATTTAATTGTGATCTTGATCCGACAACTTGAACTCAAGACTTGGCTTCTCTCGTAAAAATATTTTTAACAAATCATGCATATTTAATTTAGAGCAAAATGATTTTAAATAATGCATATTTACTTTAGTCAAAATGTATTTTAAACATGCCTCTAAAATCTGGACTAAGATAATCGATTATGTACTTATGATAATCGATTATGTTTAAGTCAGCTGCTTGACAATCGATTGTGAACTTATGACAATCGATTGTGTTAAGGCAGTGAGCATCAGATTTTTCAAATCTGCATGACAATCGATTGTGAACCTTATGACAATCGATTGTGATGAGGCAGTGTCCATCAAAGTTTTTCAAAGCTCAAAATAATCGATTGTGAAGCTAATGACAATCGATTGTGAAGAGACAGTGTCCATCAGATTTTTCAAAGTCACAAAATAATCGATTGTGAACTTATGACAATCGATTGTGTTGAGGCAGTGTCTTCCAGACTTTTTCAAAGTCATTAAATAATCGATTGTGAACCTATAACAATCGATTGTCAAGAGGCAGTGTCTAAATTGATTTTTCAAGACTGATATATAATCGATTGTTAACTTAATATAATCGATTGTATAACTGACCGTTGCCAAAATGTTTTCAAATACCGTCAGGTAATCGATTATTGATTTCCTATAATTGATTGTTTCAATTAAAATCTGGAAAGGATTTTTTGAACGTTGCTGAGTAATCGATTATTGATTTCCTATAATCGATTGTTTTAATTAAAATCTGGAAAGGATTTTTTGAACGTTGCTGAGTAATCGATTGTAGATTTCTGACAATCGATTATTTTAAGTAAAATCTGGAAATGATTTTTTGAACGTTGCCAGTAATCGATTATTGATCTTAGATAATCGATTGTTATACGTAAAATCTGGGATTGATTTTTGGAAGAACTGGCAAACAATCGATTGTGGTAATTTGACAATCGATTGTCACAGAGTAAAATCAGCAACTCTTAATTGGCAATTAGGCAACTGTAATACAAAGTTTTTCAACTATAAATACAGCTTCAATTCAGTCTTCTAAACACAACAACTGATCATACAATTGCTAAAGCTTGCATACTTTATTGCTTATCATTTTATATTCATTACATAAGCTTTTGAGAGCCAAATTCTTGTCGAAAGTTGTTGCGATCTTGAGCGTATTCTTTTTACTCATATCTACTCTTAAAGAAGTGTCTTGTTTGAGTGCTAAGTGTTTTTGTACACTTGAAGGGAAGTGTTAGTCCCTTGTGTTGTAAGAAGGAACTTGTGTTTCCTTGGTTGAAGTCTTGGAGTGTTGTATCTCCGAGCAAAGGTTGTTGAGGCTTGTGTCCTCAAGTTGTAACGGTTTGTTGAGCACCCGTAAGCTTAACAAGTTAGTGGAATCTCGAGAGAGTCTCTCGGGGACTGGACTAGCCACGGGTTGTGGTGAACCAGGATACATCGGTGCGTTTGTTCTAATTTATTTACTTATCGCACTTATTTATTTCCTGCAATTTTTAAATTCCGCAAGTTTACGCTAATTTTTATTATAACGCTATTCCCCCCCCCCCTCTAGCGTTAAGCGTATTATCTAACAGTGTCCGCCACCCGGACTAAATGATAAATATGCCCTTTTCTGATCATCTTCGAAGCCTTGAGGTAGGAAATAAACTTACCCCTCGGCACAACACCATTTCCCTTCCATTCAACAACCGGCTCATTAGGGAACTCGAGTCTCATGATTCTCTACCAGCAATCAAGCTTAGCGAAGCACGAATAGAGGCAATCCATTCCCATGATTACATCAAAATCCACCATCCCAAGCTCAATAAGATCGGCCGTGGTAACACGACCACCTACCATAACAACACAATTCCTATAGACCCGCGTTGCTGTAATGGAATCGCCCACTGGAGTCGATACAGATAACGTCTCAAGAAGATGTTCGGGTTCAATCCCAAAAGTCGAAGCAACAAATGGAGCGACATAGGAGAAAGTAGACCCCGGATCAATAAGATCATAGCAATCAACTGTCTGAACAGATAATATACATGTGAAAACATCTGGGAAGCCTCGGCACTCTGACGGCCACTCAATGCATAAAACCTGTTGGGTCCTCCCCTACCACGAGCTCCACCTCTGGATGCACCACGCCCTGGTGGGGCTGGAGGGCGCACTGATGACGTAGCAACTGATGAACTGGAGGGATGAGCATGGCCCCACCCGCGCCCTGCCTGGGTGCACGACAATCTCGCTGCATATGACTTCTCACTCCATAATTGTAGCACACTAGAGCTTCCAAGTAACAAGCCTCTGTATGAAATCTCCCACACTTAGGGCATATACCACCTGCTCTCGAGGTCTCATCCCCGAATGACTGAACTGGCGGGAACTCCTACTGCTTGAACCTGGACCTGAAGGGCCACTCTGTTGGGAATGGTGCACAGATGGAAGTGCGCTTACTAAGGACTGAGCATAAGACTGAGACGGTCCTGATAACCCTCTCCCTGGAGCTGAGCTCCCTGAGTGACCCATAGACCGGGCCCTGCTGCTACTCTCCCTGTCGGCCCGAATCTTCAACTTTCTGGCCTCTTTGTCTCGAGAAAAACCCACGATCTTTCCATAATTCATGTCTGAATGCAAAGCTGATGTTGCAGCTTCATATACCACCAAATGGCTGAGACCCTGAACGAATTGCCGAACTATGGCCTCCATAGTCAATACCAACTGAGGATCATACTTGGACAACCTCACAAACTCCATATGATATTCACAAACACTCATGTTACCCTACTTAAGAACTTCAAACTCGGTGGCACGGGCTTCCATGGTCTCGGCAAGCAAGAAGTGGTCCATGAAGGCATCTACAAACTCATCCCATCTAGCTGGAGGTCTCCCCTCCTCATGGGAGTCCTCCCACATCTCAAACCATCAACGCACAGCTCCCTTCATCCTGTACGAAGCCAATTCTACCCCTTCTATCTCTGTAGCTTTCATTAGCCAAAGGGTCTTGTACATCTCATCAAGGAATTACTACGGATCGGCCTTTAGGTCTGTACTTGAGAACCCTGGAGGGGACAACCGCAGAAACTGATGAACTCTGAAGCTGGAGGAATCTCCCTGTCCACTGGAGGACACATGGGCATCATGAGATCGCTGGGCCTGAGCGGCCACTAACTGGGTCAACATATAGATAGCTCCCCTAAAGTCCCCATCAGAGAGGTCGGGATAGGAAGCTGGAGCAGCATCATGATTAGGGGCATTGGCAGGAGGGATAGTGGCACCTTCGGCTGCCGCTGGAACAGTATTTCTTGGGCTAGGAACAGATGGAGCAGGCAAGTTCAGAACTAGGGGATCATTCTCCCCCACGGCCGTCGGCACATGATCCACAGCCGCACTAGAAGAGGCATTGGCCCGTAGACCGAGTCTAGCTTTCTTCTTAGGTTCCATAACTGAAAATTTGAAATAGAGCACGAATTAGACAAAACATCACTTCATCGCACGAACTTGAAATTTCAAAAAAGAGGATAGTTTTTCCTAAATGTCAGTGTAGCCCCTAACTTATAGATGTGGTTGATAACACACTGATAAGAAGGGCTCTACGAGGCACGGCTCCGAGACGTCCTATGACTCCTTCAAAACCTATGGCTTTGATACCAGTTTGTCATGCCCCAAATCCGTGGGCATGACCGGCACTCAACCGGGTATCCCCAGTCGAGTGGACCTTGGTGCCTTTCCTATTCCCCACGCGTTACCCCACATTATTCAATGATAGTTAACACAAACATACCAAATTTCAATTAAAAGAACGAAGGATTTCTCTTTTATAACCACACATTATGATTAACATGGGAAACTTTTTACAAAACATATATTTGATTAGCAAGGTACGTGGTACACAAGTTTACAGCGTCCAAACATACACTTTTATACATAAGTCCTGATCCGTATATCACTGTCTACAGAGCCTCTATGAGAATGGTTGTACAACACTTGCTCGTGAAAAGGCCCCGACTATACCTTTACCAAAAGATACAAACTCCAAAATCAACAACAGGAGCGGCGTAGGCCACACATGGCCCCAGAAGGAAAGGGGATCATAAAAAATGAATACTGCCGATAGAGAGGAGGAGGAGGAGCTACGAATGGTGGACTGGAGTGCCTGCCACGGATCCACCTACAATCATAGCATGAATGTAGCGCCACCGGCAAAAGGGATGTCAGTACACTTGAATTGTACTAGCATGTATGAACTAACTCTGTCCCAAGTAAACTCAAGCCAAATTGCATGAACAAGTATAGAACTGAACAACAATAGTACAAGTACAACCAAGAAGCAACAACCTAACATTTCACAACAATTATTCACGTAGTCATATAAAGAGGCAATCAATGCCCCATAGGTTACAAACTCTCCTGCTGTCTCCTTTCACATTGTCACATTTATCATTTCATGATTCATATTCATATCAATAGTGATATTGGATCACATTTCCACCCTTATTGCCTCGTCCACCCTTAATACCTCGGCCACCCTTATCACCCCAGCCCACACCATATTTCATCGTGTTGCGGCGCGCAACCCGACCCCGCCAGACAGTTTTCAATTCACAGCTACCAACAGCACAACAAAAAGTACAAGAAATCAACCATGGCACTTTGTTAAAATAATTCCACAACAAGGGTATTAACATCCCACAACTAGCAACAACAATTTTCCTCATGTTCATTAAAGTTGATACATAATTTAGATTATCACAACAATTTTCACAACAAACCACACACATTATTCCGTAATATTTCCATTTCAAGTGTTCCACTTTGTTTCCATTTCCATCATTCCACATTGTTTCCATTTTTCCATTGTTCCACATTGTTTCTGTTTCTGTTGTTACAATTACAAGATCCACAACATTCACCACAAGGTACTACCACATAATTTGTACAACACGAAAGCTTCACAATGATTTTCACATGAATATCAACTATCAACGATTTTACAACTAGCATAGGCGATTACACGAGGATCACAGTTAGCCATACATACCTGGAATTGAATATCCTCTACTCCAATTCATCAAGCAATCAAGAAGGAACAATATAGTTCATGATTAATACATAGACCTTTTGAATATGAATTCACAATTTACTACCCAGTTTCCTTTTTACAAGATTTTTGGGCTTTGAAGACATGCATGTGGATTTTCAAAGTAGAACTTTCAAAATCAAAGTATGAAACTCCCTCCCAAACATGGGTTCGAAAATTAGGGGAATAGGGTTAGGGATTTTACCTTGAAATTTGAGGGGAAGGCAGATGCTCAAGATTTTCCGGGCTTTGATGATTTTTGAAAGATCAATTAATGAAGAAATAGCTTTCTCTATCTAGAACCCTCTCTTCCTCTCTCTTATTTTGTTCAATAAATGGGTTAAAAATGAGAGATGGGGTGTTTTATTAATAGATGGATTGGGCTTAGAATTTTAGAAAATAACTGAGCGAATACGATCTACGATGCCTATCTGCGATCCCAGAACTGACATGCGATCCACAGAATGGATCGCAGAAATGACTCAAGTTTGAAACCTCTCCGGTTGGAATGCAGTGACTATGCGGTCCGCATTGGCGTTCTGCGATCGTAGAATGCACCACAGAACTGACATTTGAATTTCTTTAGGGACAATATGCGATCACTCTGCAGTCCACATATTGATTATGCGATCGCAGATTTGGCCGCATTGTCAACATCAAAATTTGGTTGCTCTTTGATTCATTCTGCGGTAGCAATGCGGTCTGCATAGTTGATCTGCAACTGCATTCTGGACCGCATTTTGACACTTTTCTTGAAAAGTTAATTCTTTTAATTTTTAAAGGCTTAAATCACTACCAAGGGTCCGAACCGCGGCGAGCAAGCTCGCCGTGAAGAACTCTACACATTCATAACATAATCAAAGTAGACACAACGGTTTACTAAGTTCTGAGACAAAATTATTTACGGGACCTTACAGATAAGGTCAGCAATCTCAGTAGCCGAGGGTTTGTTACACTTGTAGTGATACGAGTCACATTGCTAGGTTTTTCCCTCGTGCACCGAGTAGCACTCAACATCAGGGTTCCCGTGCCATGGTTCAGGCACCAGGTGTTCCACAACCCACCCAGCCTACTAGAGGTGGGGATAGAGGTGCTAGAGATAGTGGTAGAGGTACTAGAGGTGGAGGCTAGCAAGCTGCAGGCCATCCCAGAGATGTAGCCCAGGGTGGTGGGGCCAGCCCCGATGTTATGCCCTTCTGACCAGGCCAAAGCCGAGGCTTCAGATGCAGTTATCACAAGTACTGCTCTGGTTTGTGATAGAGATGCTTCAGTGTTATTTGATTCAGGGTCTTCATACTCGTATGTGCCATCTTATTTTCTACCGTATTTTCTCATGCCTAGCGGTTTATTCAATGTTCCTATTTATGTGTCTACACTTGTGGGGGATTCTATTATGGTAAATCAAGCCCATCGCTCTTGTGTAGTTGTGATTGGGGGTCTTGAGACTCGAGTAGAGTTTTTGCTTCTGGACAAGGTCGATTTTGATGTTATATTGGGGATGGACTAGTTATCACCTTACCATGATATCTTGGACTGTCATGCCAAGACTATGACCTAAGCGTTACCAGGTTTGCCTCGTTTAGAGTAGAGAGGGACTCTTGGTCATTCTAACCGTAGTGTTATCTCTTATGTGAAGGCTCTACGTATAGTCGAGAAAGGGTGTTTGGCCTATTTGGCATATGTTCATGATTCTAGCGGAGGTTCCTTCTATTTATTCTGTGCCTGTTATTTGTGAGTTTCCTGAGGTATTCCTTTCAGACTTGCCGAGTATGCCACCCGATAGGGACAGTAACTTTTTCATTGATTTGGCTTCGGGCACTCAGTCCATTTCTATCCCGCCGTATTGTATGGCCCATCTGAATTGAAAGAGTTAAAAGAGCAGTTGCAAGACTTGCTTGAGAAGGGTTTCATTAGACCTAGTGTTTCACCTTGGGGTGCACCAGTGTTGTTAGTTAAGAAGAAGGATGGGTCAATGAGAATGTGTATTAATTATCGGCAATTAAACAAGGTTACAATCAAGAATAAGTATCCGCTACCGAGGATTGATGATTGGTTCGATCAACTTCAGGGTGCCAAGGTATTTTTTAAGATTGAATTGAGATCTAGCTACGATCAGTTGATGATTAGGGCATCCGATGTCCCTAAGATAGCTTTTCGCACTCGGTGTGGGCATTATGAGTTCTTGGTCATGTCATTCGGGTTGACAAATGCCCCAGCAGCTTTTATGGATTTGATGAACCTAGTGTTCAGGCCTTATTTGGATTCGTTCATGATAGTATTCAATTGCGATATTTTGATATATTCCCGCAGCCAGGAGGAGCGCGAGCAACACATTAGAGTGGTTCTTCAGACTCTAAGGGATAGTCAGTTATATTCTAAGTTCTCAAAGTGTGAGTTCTGGTTGAGTTCATTTATATTTTTGGGTCATGTTGTATTAGTAGAGGGTATTTAGGTTGATCCGAAGATGATCGAGGTAGTCAAGATCTGGCCTAGACCAGCATCAGCTAGAGAGATTCAGAGTTTCTTGGGATTGGCAGGGTACTATCATCAATTCATGGAGGTATTTTCATCTATTGTAGCCCCGATGACTATGTTTACCCAGAAGGGTGCCCAATTAAGATGGTTAGGATGAGTGTGAGGCAAGCTTTCAAAAACTCAAGACAGCTCTGACTACGGCACATGTGTTGGTTTTGCCCAAAGGTTTAGGGCCTTTTACTGTATCTTGTGATGCATCTCGTATTGGACTTGGTACAGTGTTGATGTAGGATGGCAATGTCATAGCCTATGCTTCATGGGAGTTGAAGACTCATGAGAAGAACTATCTGGTTCATGATTTAGAGTTGGCAACCATTGTTCACATATTGAAGATTTGGAGGCATTATCTGTATGGCATGACATGTGAGGTGTTTAGGGATCATAAGATTCTTCAGTATTTGTTCAAGCAAAAGGAGTTTTTTGAGGCAGCAGAGGTGGTTGGAGTTGTTGAAATACTATGATATCACCATCTTATATCATTCGAGGAATGCCAATATGGTGGCCGATGTTTTGAGTAGGAAGTCAGCTAGTATGGCAATCTCACTTATATTCTGGTTGATAAGAGGCTGCTTGCTTTGGATCTTTAAGCCTTGGCCAATCAGTTCATGAGGATAGATGTTTGTGAGCCCATTTGTGTGTTAGCTTGCACGATCGCTCGTTCTTCTTTATTAGGGCATATCCGCGATCTGCAGTATGATGATCCCCATTTGTGTGTACCTAGAGACACGGTGCATCACGGAGGTGCCAAGCATGTTACCTTAGGTGATGATGGAGTCTTGAGATTGTAGTGTCAAGTTTGTATGCCTAATGTGGATGGACTTCGAGAGTTGATTTTAGAGGAGGCCCATAACTCCCGATACTCTATTCATCCGGGCGCCGCATAGATGTATCAGAATTTGCGGCAGCATTATTGGTGGTAGAGAATGAAGAAGGATATTGTTGCATATGTGGCTCGATGTTTGAATTTTCAGCAGGTTAAGTACAAGAATTAGAAGTCTGGTGGTTCATTTCAGAGGATTGAGCTTCCAGAGTAGAAGTGGGAGAGGATCACTATGGATTTCGTTGTTGGATTTCTGCAGACTCGGAAGAAGTTTGAAGCAGTATAGGTAGAAGTGGGAGCGGATCACTATGTATTTCGTTTTTGGACTTCTGCAGACTTGGAAGAAGTTTGACGCAGTATAGGTCGTTGTTGATAGGTTGACCAAGTTAGCACATATCATTCCTATGGCAGTCTCTTATTCTTCTAAGAGGTTAGTTGAGATCTATATCCAGGAGATTGTTCGCCTTCATGGTGTCCTGTGTCTATCATTTCAGACCGAGGTATACAGTTTACCTCGCGTTTCTGGAAAGCAGTTCAGCGAGAGTTAGGCATACGGGTTGAGTTAATCACAATATTTCATCCCCAGCCGGACGGGCAATCCCAGCAGACTATTCGATTTTGGCGGATATGCTCTGAGCTTGTGTCATTAACTTTGGAGGCTCGTGGGATCAAAATTTTCCTTTAGAGGAGTTCGCTTACAACATCTACCAGTCGAGTATCCATGTGGCTCCTTTTGAGGCTTTATATGGTAGGTGGTGTCAATCCCAGGAGAGGCTCGGTTGTTGGCTACAGATCTGGTTTAAGATGCCTTAGACAAGGTCAGGATCATTCAGTATAGGCTTCGTACAGCTCGGTCCAGGCAAAAGAGTTATGCCGACCGTAAGGTTCGATATTTATCTTTCATGGTAGGTGAGCGGGTATTGCTTCGAGTGTCATTTATGGAGGGCGTGATGAGATTTGGGAAGAAGGGAAAGCTTAGCCCTGGGTTCATTGGTCCGTTTGACATTCTTGACCGAGTGGGAGAGGTGGCTTATAGACTTGTATGACGCCGAGCTTATCAGTCGTGCATCCCGTGTTTTATGTGTCCATGCTTCGAAAATGCCACAGCAATCCATCCCACGTGTTGAATTTCAGAATTGTCTAGTTGGACAATGACTTGTCTTTTGAGGAGGGGTCGGTATCCATTCTATATCGGCAGGTTTGTCAATTGAGATCGATGAGTTTTCCTTCTGTTCGTGTTCAATGGAGTGGTCATCCTCCCGAGGCATCGACCTGGGAGTCCAAGTCCGATATGCGGAGTCGTTATCTCCATTTTTTTCCTGACTCAGGTTCTTCCTTATTATGTGTGTTTTTGGTCGAACGGTGTTTTTATAGGTGGACAAAGTGATGACCAAAAAGGTCATCACTTTCGTTAAAATTGAATTCTGTGTCTCCGAGGATTTGAAAATCTCATTTAGCATCACCTTGATTTGTGTGCACAGTCCACGCGCATAGCTGGAACGCTTAAATATTAAAAATGATAAATTTTAACTAAAAATGAGATAATTTGACTTCGGTCAATATTTTGGGTAAACAGACTCAAACCGATAATATGACGGTACCTGAGGGTCTGTTGGAAAATATGGGACTTGGGCGTAAGCGTAAAATCATATTTTGAGGTCCCAAGCCCAAGAAATGAGTTTTTAAAGAAAATTGTTTTTTTGAATTTGTTTAAAGGATTTAGAAATGACTTTTGATCATAACATGATGGTATCTAGCTTGTATTTTGGTTCTGATGCCCGATACATGTCTTATATATGATTTAAGATGATTTTTTGAAATTTTGTGAGAAATGGATGTCATTTGACGTGATTCGAACCTAAATTATAAAAAATGATATTTTAAGAAGTTTGAGGAAAATTCTTTGAATTTTAGGTTTAATTCGTTGTTATTGAAGTTCTTTTGGCAATTTGATCACACGTATGAGTTCGTATTATGTCATTGAGTTTGTACGTATATTTGGTTACAAGCCCCGAGGGCTCGAGGTGTGTTTCGGAAGGTTTTTGGAACTCAAAAAGTTGCAGGTTTTTTTGTTTAGTGCCTCCAAGTGCCGGATTTATTCTTTGTGAACATGAAGCTTAAGCGCGAAGCTGAGGGGGGAGACCCTTCGCGAATGCATCCCTATACTCGAGAACGCATAAGGTCCTGGGTAGGGGTCAACATTTTTGTTCATCACGAACACGGCCACTGGCCCGCGAACGTGTAGTCTTGAGGAGCTAAAGCTCCGCGAACGCGAGTGGTATTCTACAAACACGAATGCCTAATAGGACTTACTCATCGCGAACGCGATGAGTAAATTCGTCCAGTTATTTCAAAAGACCTAAAATAGTAGCTATTACGGTATTACACCAAATATTAAGAACTTCTTCATTTCAACTCAAATTTGGGCGATTTTGAAAGGGAATTTCACCACTAATTCATCGGTTTGTAATCTTAGACCCATTTTTTTCAATTCTATTAACACTACTTAGATTTCTAGGCTTAAACCATGCGATTAAGGATAGAAAATTAAGGATTTGGGTAGAGTTAGGGCTTTTTGATTAGTTGCGATTTAAACCTTATTTTGGGGTCAAATTTTAGAATAAATTATATATTCAAGCTCGTTGGTGAATGGGTAATCAGATTTTGGTCCGAACCTCGTGTTTCAACCAAGTGGCCCCGGTTAATTTTTGAATTTTTGGTAAGAATTATTAGAAAGCTATAATTAAGTATTGAAAGGGGATTATTGATGTTGTTGAGTCGATTATGTATAGATACAATTGATTTGGAGCCGAATTCGAAAGGAAAGGCTGTTTTTGAGGATTGAGTTGGCCGTGAAAGTTCGAGGTAAGTGTTTGGTCTAACCTTAGATTGAGGGATTAGGAGTTGAGTCCTATTTTCTATGTGATAATTGTTGCGTACGAGGTATATCCATGGTGACGAGTATCTATACCTCAGAGTCAAGCATGTCTCTGAGTCTTATGTTGTGATTTTCATGACTTCATTGTATTATCTATGCATTAGAGGGGATTTTTATTTGTTGTGAAAAGTTTGAGGAAGTAATTGTGACCTTTGAACATCGAGGAGCATTGGCTCAAGCTACATTATGAATTGTGAAAGTAAATGAGTTGATTGAACCCTTTGGAGCATTGACTCAAGTGATAAAGTGAGTTGTAAAGTAAAAGTGGAAAAGAAAAAGAGTCATTAAATTGTTCCCTTGCCGAGATATTATTACTTTATTGGTTATCTTCCTTGCCGAGATAGTGTTACTTTATTGGTTATCTTCCTTGCCGAGATACTGTTACTTTATTGATGTTGTTCTCTCACCGAGATTTAATTGTTTAATCGTTGTTCCCTTGTCGGAATTCCTATTATAATCTTGTTTATTCCCTCTTCCCATTGTTTGTGATTGTTGTTGGGTGAGGAAGAATCTTAAAGCACGAAGGGTGATGCCATGTATTATTTGTTTTATGAGAAAAGAGTGTAAAGCACAAATGGTGATGTTGTGTATGATTGTGAGGAAAGTGTAAAACACAAAGTGTGATATCGTGCTGAACGATGTATCATTCCGTGCTGATTATATTGATAATAATTGTGAGAAAAGAGAGTAAAAGCACGAAGAGTTATGCCGTGTATATTTTTATTATATAATTGCATTAATGAGGATGATAGTAAAAGCACGAAGGGTGATGTCGTGCATTCATTGATTTCTGCTTCTTTTCTGATGTCCGAGTTATGTTGTTTCTTTCGTTACTTGATGTCTTCTATTCGGAATTGTTATTTCCCCCACAGCATGCTCCCCACCCTTATTAACTGGTTATCTCTGTTTTCTCTTTGTTGCAAATATATTGGAGCTGCATATGTTTATTTTCTATGTCTGGTCCTAGCCTCGTCACTAATTCACCGAGGTTAAGCTAGGCACTTACCAGCACATGTGGTCGGTTGTGCTGATTCTACACTCTGCACTATATGGAAATCCCAGAGCGACTTTTGGGCAGTAGTTGAAGTGCTTCCTTCAGTCCACCCGGAGACCCAAGGTAGATCTGCAGGCGTTTGCAGGCCCTGGTGTCTCCCTCTATCCCTATTTTCTGTTTCAGTTTCTTTTTATTCAGAAACACTGTATTGTTATTTCTTCAGACTTTGTATGTAGCAATCTTAGATAGTATGTGACACCGTGACATCAGGTTTTGGGTGTTTGAGATTTAAGAGTTGTAATAGATGTAGATTTCAGATATTTAATTGTCATCGTCCGTCTAATTATTTAAAGTTTCGATATTTTTATTTTTATTGCCTTATATTTGCTAAAAGGAAGTAATTGTATAATAAAGTAAGTAGTTAAGGATTGACTTACCTAGCTCTCATTAGTAGACACCATCACGACTCTCGAAGGTGGAAAATTTGGATCGTGACAACCGCAGACCAGAACCTCGACGGAACAGAACCTCACTCAGCTCTCCGCCTCAGTATTTTCCAGCATTTTATTCACTTTTGAACTACACGTGGCCTAATTCCTTTATAGCCAAAGATATGTAGGTAGCTCAGATACCATTTCTCGGTCATATTCTCCTTTTTCTTAGTTTTGATCTCTCTAAACGGTCGGGTAAAAAAATCTGTCTTGTCGTTCTTTGTCTGAAAATTCTTTGCGTTTCCGGTCAAAGAGGGGCAGGTGTAAACATGTAATTTTTGACCCTCCCCAAAATTTTACATATTTTAGCGTAAATTTTTTATTTAGGTTTAGTATGGTTATTCTAAATAGTGTTGTCTCTTTTACTTTATTTTTAACACGAAAAAATAAAACAATTACAAAAAATAATTTTCATCTTTAGGTTAAAGTCAATTAGTATATTTAAATTTATTGTATTATAACATTTCAAAATACAAAAAAAATTAGTTTCACTCGTAGTATTTAGTTTTATATTAGTTTATTTTAATTTAGAATGATTTTGACATTTTTATAAATACATTGCATTATTCGGTCTTTCTAGCCTAAGTTCAAACCCAAAAAACATGGTCTAAACCAATTACCCTTAGCTCATTCTTTTCAATTCATTAGCCCACTTAAGTGTAAATTTAATCCTAACTACCTATTTTTTTTAAATCTAACGACCATCATCTCTTCTCACCTCCGTATAAAATACTCAATTATAAAAACTCTGCCCTAAGTTTTCAATTCCTAAATAATCCCTGCACCTAGTCTTCAGCCGTTGTCTCCTACACTCAAAAAACGAGACAGCCGCATAACATCGTCTCTCTGAAGAAGATTAATTTTCCATTCATGAATACCGATGATTTGGAAATTGATATGATCCAGAAGCTAGTTTGAGAAAGGTTGTTTGTTTAAAATATTGATGTACATTATATAGGAATATATATCGAATAGAAACAGATACTATGTGATTGTATAGGAAAGTTGCTATAGAAAGCCACTGTTTAATATAGAGAATTTTTCCAAAATCCAAAACTAAATCAGGTTGGGCAAACGAGATTTGTCTAAATTAGAAATCAGAAAACGCTATAAAACCATCCTTGTTACTCTTAATCTCGCTCGCTCGACTAACTGATTGTGGTTGTTTAAGGTCTCGTGCTCGTTTCAATTTGTTTAAGATTGTAAATGACTGGTTGGTCGGAGCTTTCACAACATCGAAGTTCCGGTTTGTTAGTTTTGGTGTCTCGGTTCAAGGATCGGTGCTTTGTTTTGTTTGATTAATTTGTAATTTTCAGTTTTGTTCATCAATAAACGATTTATTTCTCAATTTTCATTTTTATTTTATCGCGTTATGATAGTTTGGTGCACGATTTGTGATTCTATGTTATTTGAATAGCATGCTATAGTCGTCATTTAAATTGTTTTAATTTAGGCAAAATACATAAGTTACCCCTCGAACTATGGCCAAAATCTCTGTTACACACTTTCTAGGAATGAATATTAATTTACACACCCTACCTTTTTAAAGTGCATGTAATACACATTATTTTTTCTACGTGGATAGTGCGTGTTTTTCCCAAAGAATGAATCGCGTGAACAAAAGAATTTTGTATCAAATGCCTTTTTTAAAATTTTAAATTGAGTCATTTTCTTCCTTTTTTGAAAATTCTGCCATAGCTACTTCTTGAGCTCCACCACCCGATCTCCTTCTTCTCAAATATACATACCATAATTTCTCATATCTCTTCTCGTTGCAGAGAAGCTTAACTTGAGCTTTACCCATGGCGAAGTCGAATGTTTAGGGAGTGAGAATTTTTTAAATTTCTTCCAACCATTAAAGCTTAGCTCAAGCTATTTGCATATTCTATAATTTTATAATGGATGATTTTTTAAATTGCTTGATTTGTGGCAATGACAGTTAACGGTAGTCGAACTTTTACAAAATTAAAATGGAAAATGAGTTGGATCTGGGCTCAAAATTTTGATTCAATTTCAGCATAAAAGATGGAGTTTTGGGTGTTTCTCGTGCTTTTGTTAGTTAACAGTAGCTTTATTATTAAGTAAAAGATGGAGGAAGAGGCTATGGTATTTGATGGTGACAGAGGAGGAAGACGACCATGGTAGTTTAAAGGAGGAAGATAAGGGGTATGATTGTAATTTTAATTATTTTACTTTTTAAATGGCACGTGTCACTGTTTGATTGGAGCGTGATGTTAAACATATTTTGTAAAATTGGATACACTTTGGAAAGGTTGGGTGTGCAAAGTAATATTCGTTCCTAAAAAGTGTGTAACAGGGATTTGGGTCATAGTTCGGGTGGCAACTTATGTATTTTGCCTTTAATTTATTTTTATTTCGATTATGATGTATGTAATCTAGGTTCTTGAATAAATGCTTTTAATTGGATAGATGGAAAAGTTTAAATTGCTTCTTTCTTGGCAAGGAATAAGAATGGACCATAAGGTGGATTTTTAACTATAACGAATCTGGGCCAAGTAATTGATCATGTTAGCTAGCATATTTGCCCCAATAATATCTTGTTCATAAATTTGGCATCACAACACCTCAAAAATTATGAAAATAATTAAATACATTAGTTGCTTTAGGCGCATTATAATAAAATTATCATAGCTTTGAGTACGGTTCATGTAATGTAGTTGTGATACATAATTTTCAAATTCGGGGGACATTTATGTGACCCCGCCACAACAACTAATAATGTTAATAAACAAAATATGTTGTAAATCGTGGGTACGGTTCTAGTGACATGATTTGTAATGTGTACAAAACAAACAAGTGTACGATAATTGTAACTTGTTCCAGAATAATTTCATAAATAATTAAAAGTGGTCAAAAGCTAAAAAAGCAAAATAGGTACAAAATATGTAATTAATCAGATAATTAGGCCAATCATTAATAGCTGAGCGGCCATGCTAGAATCACGAAACTCGGAAATTCCTAACACCTTCTACCGGATTAACAGAATTCCTTACTCGAATTTTTATGCTAACAGACCATAAATAAGATCAAACTTCCTCGATCCGAGATTTTAAACCGGTGACTTGGGACACTATTATTTATCCCAAGTAGCGACTCTGAATTTTAATAAATAATCTCATTTCGGTTATTGTCACTTTAATTGGAAAAATTCCCTTATACCCCTTTCAGGTGATAAAATGAGGTGTGACAGTCATGTGTTGTAGTCATGTGTTGTCTTAATATTCTTACCTCTTCACATAGCCCATTGTCATGTTCAATTAATTGCTTTTGAGTACCAATATAAACCAACTCAATTTTATTGTCATCTGCCATTGCTGTTTGACTTGATGTTGTAGAGAAAAGTTACCACTTGAAGAATCACATACCAACCATCCTTCTATTATAATGAAGATAACAGAGAGGAACAAAATAAAAGCATCATGTTAGCACTAGGGCATTTAATCACTAAAGATATCACATTGCGTGCAATGCACCTAGCAACAATTAATAGTTCTAAAATAACTTCGAGGGTCACAAGGTCTCTTGGCATCATCCTAGATTGTTCATTTCAATCTTCTCTTTCTTTTCTTTTCTAGCACTTCTTGACTTGCTTATTTTACTTCCTCTTTTTCTAATTATCACTTTTTTTCTTTTCTCACATCCCATAATTTCATTCTTTTTTTTCGTTTTATTTATTATTAAAAATGATTCGATCGAGCCCTATGTAGGTCGCCTATGTATAGTGATGCCGTATGAATCGGATCTTTGCGTAGCTCGGGAAGATCAAAAATAAGTAAGCAAACTTGGGTTTCTTTTTCTTTCTCTTTTTTAACCTCAATAACTATTCTGATGGAAAAACGAAAAAAATCTCTTTTTAAACTTAATGTTCTATAATCTATTCTAAACTCAATCATAAACGAGCATATAGTTTTCTCTGTCTTCTTTTTTAATTGAAACAGGTACTCTATGAGAAATTATTAAGGAAAAAATCTACAAGAAAAAATACATTTCGTAATTCTTTTTTTAGGAAAGAAATCTAAAGAATAAACCAAAGAAAAATATTTTGAATTTTCATCTGATATCCTGAAGGAAAATTCAAAACAAGAAATGGAAAAAAAAATTTATTTTAGTTTTTGATTACCTAAGGGAGAAATTATAAAGATAAACAAAAGATAAAATATATATTTTTTCTTCTATGTATAATGTCTTGAAGTTCTAGTAAAAATAAAAAGAATATTTTTTCTCTTTTTAATATATTTCCCAAAGAAGAACCTCAGAAGAAACTTCTTATGAATTTTAGGAATTAATATCTTAAAGAAAAATTCTAAAGAGGTATTAAAAGAAAATTTCCTTGTTTTTTTTTTTTTGAATTTTTAGTCTTAATATGCTAAAGGAAATGTAAAATTAATTTTTATTTTGAGTCAAAGAATTATTATTTTTTAATTTCTAGAATTAATATTCTAAAGAAAACTTCTAACAGAATTATAAATCCATAAAATGTCTTCTTCTTTTTTTCAGTTTTTTGATTTATAACATATTTTTTCAAATACATAATCGAAAGTACGATAACAAAAGACTCAACAAACTTAACTAGACTATAAACGACTCTAACATCACGTAAAAGACTCTATATTACTGTACAAAACTAGAAGGTAAAAGACAACATAAGAATAAAAACAGACTCAAAACATTAAAAAAATCTCTTTAAGCAACTATTGAATGAGCGATCCTGAGTGGATGGTCCTGGGTTGTCTGTCATGCTCAAACTCCGGTAAGTAGATCCACACCTGGATGAGAAAACTACGGCCAAATAAAGTTAAAGACCTAGAACACTATGTGAGACAATAACATTTCCTGTTAGACATATGCAAGACATGATTGAGGTTATTTTGGTAAAATATCTTTTGTGGCCAAAAGTGGCTAGACATGCAAGATTTAACTAAGACTCCATGAAACCAAGAACCTAAGATTTATAAAAAAAGATTGGACCTTATTTGGATTGCCTACGTATCACCCCCAAAAGACGAGAATCAAATATGTGTAGTTTAGGAAGATTGGATAGGGATGAGAATAAATAAAAACAACTAATTTGAAGAAAACATATTTTTTGTCTTTTTCTGAAAGATGATGGAAAAGCATAAAATCTTTTTGGATTAGATTTTGGATTTTTCATTTTCATTTTTTTTCTTTTTCTTGAAAAAAAGTGAAATAAAAATATAACTGGCCCTCCTTGCTTCGTTTTTGTACTTCACCCTCTTTTCTTTCTCATTTACCCTCAACCATCGTTGGTCTAACAAAAGACCCTTTTTACCCTTGAAGAATGGAACTTGTAGCACATAAGATGCATCGGGATGGTCTTTTATTTTTTGTGCACTTGTCCTAGACGGACCCGATCCCTGTGTTGAGTCCCTGAAGTCAAATGCACGTGATGCAAACAAATGTTCCTACTAAAGATCCGATATGAGGCTACCAATGAAACAATAGCTGAACCTTTTTGGAGTGTTTTTAGAGTTGGAATTTTTGCCTAATGAGTGAAGAAAAGGTTCTATTTATACTCTAAAAGGGCTATTATCTTCTCTCCAACTCAGGGATTATTCCCTTTGAAAGTAACCTTTAAAGAGCATCTTTTAAAAAAAAAACAGAATTGGAGAGCTGGTTGTCTCTAATGGTTTCAGCATTTTGTACAAGCCAAATAGGACCAGCTGCCCACGTTCTAGAACCTTCTAAATGGCGCTATCTCATTTTCTATTTTCTCACCCGTGAAATGACCCCCTTAAGTTTTTTCTTTGTTCAATTAAACCCCTACAAATGTCTACCGATTTACAAGTCATAGCAAACCCAAGTGTAAGTTATAGATCCCCGAAACCACCACATGACGATCTGATCCGTCCATCCTAACCTCCACATGGGTATGACGACCCACAAACTCATTAAAATGCTCTGGGTAAATATCTGAACCCCGAGCCACCACCCTCAACACGATGCCCTGCAACATTAGATGATGCCCCACCCTTAACGGGGCACACTGAACCGACACTTGGGCTAACTCCTTCCATTTGGGGAGATCTCCCGATAAAATAGCATCGGCCATGAATATGGGCACCGGGGCTATGTAGGACGTCCTGCTGCCGTCGGCGTCAATAGTCACACCCTTCCCCAGCTCTAGAAGATTCATCCAAAGGATGTGAGACGGTACTGAAGAAGCCTATTCCCTCGCGGCCACAACTAGAGACAAATCTCCTAATTTAATAGGTTGAGGACGAGCCTCCCGAACAGACTCACTCAAGATAAACTGCATGTCAACAGCAGCAACGACTTGTCTAACGGCATGAACTGGCACTCTCCACCTGGAAGCTCCTTAACCTATCATCACAAAGGGTCATACGATTAAGCAAGGTCGCATGGCCAACAAGTAATAAGTAAAACATTTACCTGAGGAAACTTTAGGGCTATAACGCTGCATGAAGGCAGACCAAGTTCGAGTTTCTACTGCATGAGGTAACAGGCGGGTTACCTAATCCTTGATGCCAGCAATGGGTAGAGGGGGCCGGCCCATAGCTGCAAAACGGCAAGTAAGTAAGTGTTACAGTAAATACAAAAGATAGGGGAACATATCCAATTACAGCACTTACGAGTTCCATTCCACCTCTTTGGAAATCTAGCGGAGTTAGAAACGACGTGTTCAGTCTTGACAAAGAAGTACTTGAGCCAAAATTTGCACCTCGCCTGGTCATCTGTCCCGACCACCAGCTCTTTTGTACTGCGAAGCCTCAAATACACCATGGTATCCCTGAGGAAGTCATGCGTGAACAGGTGAAAAAGGTGGTGGACAGAAGCGCTATACTCCACCAACTCTGCAGACTTAGTCAATAGCAGAAGCACCTTAAGCGTGTATGGCAAAAGCTGTGTTAGGCAAATTTGGTAAAGCCTACAAAATTCTTCTACTAAGGGGAAGAGAGGACGGGTTTCATCAATCATAAATGGGTACTCATAGAAAGCACAGTACCCTAGTTTGTGGACGTCTATGTAATCAAGGGTTAGGTGAGTGAGGGGAGTAAGGATGTGAATTTATGGTTGTTTGGACATGGTTGAGTGGTGGTCGTCGGCTAAAGGAGTGAGAGAGTTTTGGGGCAGCTAGTTTTCGAGTTCTGGTGAGGGATGAGGGGAAACGAGGGGGGAGGGGGGTCTAATAGGTTTTGGGGGGAGGGGTATCTCCAACATTTATGGGGGGGGGGGGGCGATAGTCTAGTTCTCAACCGTTAGGTCAAGGGATGATCAACAGTCGGGCTTGATCGTCATTCACACGATGCAGTGTTGGCGCCTGGACTAGACCGGTTGGGGTGGGCTTGGAGTTGGCGATTTTTTTGGAGAAAAAGGGTCTAGGCTCGAAATTCAAAGGCCCAAGTCGAGATTAAGACCCAATATACCATTCTTTATTATATTGACTCAATTTTAATTTTAATTAATACTAATTACCAATCACTAATAAAATTAATTAAATCTAAATTAAATATTAAACAAGACCTAATAATAAAATTGGCTTAATTATCTAATTCTAACAATAAAATAATTAATTGATTTTACAACTTATGAAAGAAAAATACTAAAACTAAAACTAAAAAAATGGAATAATGTACTTTTTTATTTTTGTTTTGTTGACGCGATTAATTAACAATTGAACTAAAATGCAACTAACAAACTAATAATGCAATATATGAAACTTGAATATATATTCTTTAAATATTTTTATGCTTTTAATATATGTAAAATGCAACAAAAATGCAGACAATTAAGCAAATATTCCTAGAAATTCTATAAAAATTAAAGTAATCTCCAAAAATTTATTTTTGTAATTTTGTAGGATTATTTTGGTCGGGCAAAAATTATGTGCTCGTAATGATAATAATGACAACTTTCGAATTAACTTTAGAAAAATGGTTGATACTCATAAGCCATATATGGTGACATTGTCAAAAACTGGAATGGAAAATGACATTTCTCTAATAAGTGATTTTGCATTTTCGAAGATGATTGAGGTTCCTTCTAGGGGGTAGGCTGGGGGTATGATCATCTTATGGGATTGCAGCATTGTGAAGGTTCACAACTTCATTAGGAGAACCAAGAAGGTACTTCCTACTCAAATTATTTGGATATTCTCTTCTATTTATGCTAGCACTAAATTAGATAAAAGATGTGATTTATGAAATAATATAAATAATATTCATATTAACTATAAGGGCCCTTGGCTTTTAGGAGGATATTTTAATGATATTTTTAGTGCTAATGACAAATTTGGTGGAAACCCCATTAATCGTAGGTGTAGTAACTCTTTATGGAATAGTATCAACAATTGTAACATTATGAATTTCACTTATAATGGTTGCAAATATACCTGGCTTAATCATAGAAAAAGATCTGGTGGCTTAATCATGTAAAAACTTGATAGAATTTTTGTTAATAAAGATTGGTTGTCCTTCTTTCCTAAGGTTATGGCTATACATCTTCTCGAAATCCATTTCGATCATAATCCCCTACTAATTAATCTTATCCCAAAAAATGCGAATCATAGTGGTAAACCTTTTATATTAGAAACTATTTGGTGTAGGTAGCCCAACTCCATCAATATAATAAAAAAATGTTGGAATATTAATGACCTTGTTAGTGCTCAAAAATCTTTTAAGGATGTGGTAATTAAGTGGAAAAGTGAAACGTTTGGAGATATCTTTTAAAAGAAAAAGAGTATCTTAGCTCGGCTTATTGGTATTCAATATTCCCTCTCATACCAAATGATCTCTTTCTTACAAAATTTAGAATCTAAATTACAACTAACATATAATAATATTCTAAAATAGAGCAAGATTTCTGAAACTTCACCCTAGAATTACTTGGCTTACTGATGGTGATACTAATACAAAATACTACCACATTATGGTCTTTAATCATAAACGTCGCAATGCTATTATGTATTTTACTAATGATAACGGTCACTGATTTTCAGACCCCAAGTTAATACTTGAACATACACCGTCCTACTTTGAAAATGCCTTTAAGACATCCAAATTCATCTCCCACAAAAATGGAATCTATATAGAACCCTTATGCCACAATTCTTCTGACCTACGTAGCCTTGATATGCCCTTAGCAAATATGGAAATTACTAAGACTATTTTTTCTTTTAAACTTTTTAAAGATTTAGGTCTAGATGGCATACATCCCTTCTTTTACCAAAAATATTGGCATATTATTGATGACTGTATTACTATTTATTTTCATAAGGTATTTGAAATTCAATCTCTGCCAATGGGCATAAATGATACTTATATACGCCTTATACAAAAATTCCCTAATGCCAATAATCTTAAGAATTTCAGACCTATAACGCTTTATAACACTTCTTGTAAAATTATCACTAAAATTATTTCTTACTAGATCAAGCCATTACTCCTTTACCTCATTAGTCATCTCCAATCCAGTTTTATAAAAATAATAAGAGCTAATGAAAACGCCGTTATCATCCAGAAAATTATGAATAATCTCCGTAGATCAAGAAATTCCAGCTTCGATATGTCAAAATAGAATTAGAAAAAGGATTTCAATAGACTGGAATGGTCTTTTGTCTGTAGGACTTTAAGATTCTTTAAATTTCCACCAAATATATCCCGATTAATTATACACTATATTAGTACAAGCTCTACGGGAGTCCTGGTAAATGGTTCTAGAACAAATTTGTTCAGTCCGGTCGGGGTATCGCCAGGAGGATCCTATATCTGCTTATGTTTTAATCCTTTGCCTTGAAATCCTATCAAGGCTCATTAACCATTAAGTAGACATAAGGTGGGATCCAATAAAAAGAAGGAATAATAGACCTTCCTTCTCCCATGTTCTATTTGCGGATGATATTACTCTAATGGAAAAAGCTAACAAAAAAATAGGCCATTGCAAAAAATCATGTTTGGATTTTTGGTAATGAATCTGGGCTCTTCATAAATTTCCTAAAATAAAATATTATCTTTCCAAAAAATTGCCCTAAGGAAATTACTGATTATCTCACAAACCTTTTTGGTATTAGGTCTAGCTAAGAGTTGGTAAATACCTTGGCTTTCCTATTCTAAATCAGTCTCCAAAACCTAAAGATTTCCAGTTTGTGTTAGACAAATTGCATACTAGATTGTCTCACTGGAGATATTCCTTCTTAAATATTGCTAGAAGGACAAATTTGGAAACTAGTACCCTAATAGCCATTCCTACTCATTTTATGCAATACACCCACTCCTTACCAATATCCTTAAATAAATTGACAAAATTAGAAGGGATTTTATTTGGGGATCTACTAACTCTTCTAGAAAACTTTATCTTATTAATTGACAGATGGTCAAAAGATAAAGATGAGGGGGGTGTTGGTATTCATTCAGCATCTTCTAAGAATATGATCTTGCTAACGAGTCTTACTTGGAGACTCTTGCAAACCCCTAATAAACTATTGGCACAACTCATCTTCACAAAATATGCCTGGAAAATATCGATGGCTACCACCTCCTTCATTTGGAAGGCTATCCTGAAATTGTGCAACGATGGTATATTATGGCACCCTTTCATATACTCTAATATTAATATCTGCAACTCAAAATGGATTTATAAACTGAATTCTCTTAGAAATTCCATATATGGCGCTCGTAGTAAGGATGATCAAAATCTTTTCATTAAAGACCTTATTAATAATGATGAGTTGAATATTTCTAGTATTTCCTTCAATTTTCCCCCTAATATAATTAATAATATTTCCTAACTCCTAAACTCAGTAAATCTCTTAAGCATATTATTATTAGTTGAAACCTAAATTTAAATGTTTTTTTTAAAATGAAGTCTTGCTACAATCTCTTCACTCCAAGTATCACTCCTAGAACCTCTTTTAACTAAATCTGGGACCTCCGATTCCCTAACAAAATTAAATTCTTCCTTTAAAAAAGCATTCATAATCATATACCTTGTCGAGCCTTATCATTCCATACTGGCATTAACATTGATACAAGCTGTATGATTTGAAAGGGTGGGTAGAAGATATCCAACATATTATTTTACACTACCTTGCTACAAAACATTTTGGGAGCAATACGAGTGTAACGAACCGACCAGTTATTTTAAGAGTTAGAGCCCTAATACCCTATTAACTACTTCCACCATATCTTTTTCTACTATTGTGACTT
Organism: Nicotiana benthamiana; assembly: GCA_034376525.1. Taxonomy (NCBI): domain Eukaryota; kingdom Viridiplantae; phylum Streptophyta; class Magnoliopsida; order Solanales; family Solanaceae; genus Nicotiana; species Nicotiana benthamiana. The sequence continues at coordinate 88,077,304 of CM067337.1, read as the reverse complement.
GACATGAGGTTTCATTTTGGTTTTTGAAATGTTCTGGGATTTTTAGTCCCTAAATTGAGGCTTAAGTTTTAGAATTTGGACCGCAGTCACAACTGTGTGAAGACGACTCCGGAACAGAGCTTTGTCAATTTTGTTACTCCATTTGATGATTTTAGGCTTAGGGACATGTTCAGATTGTTATTTAGAGACTCAGAACTTATTTATGCTTGAAATGAAGAGAGTCGAATTTTTGGAGTTTTGGACTGGTAGTGAAATTTTTTATATCGGGGTCAGAACCCCATTCGGAAAGCTAGAGTAGGTCGTAATATTGAATATGATTTGTATGCAAAATTTGGGATATTTAACATAGTTTGGATGGTTTCGGCATCGATTGTCGAATTTGAAAGTTTCAAGTTCTTAAAGTTTGAATCGGAGGATGATTTGTGTCGTTAGCGTCATTTGATGTAATTTGAGTTCTCGAATAAGTTATTATGGTGTTTTTATATTGGTTGGTTTGTTTGGTTGAGGTCATGGGGGCCTCGGGCATGTTTCGGATTCTCAACGGATGGAAAATGGACTTAGGAGAATTTGTTGCGTTGCTGGTTCTAGTGTTTTCGCACCTGCGGTGGGAGATTCGCAAGTGCGAATCCCCAGAAGCGAGAAAGTAGTCGTACGTGTGGGTTTGGGTGTAAAGTCTAGGGGTTGCAGATGCGAAGAGGGATCTGCAGGATCAGTGTCACTTCTGCGAAAGGGTAGTCGCAGATACAGAGATGAGAGGGACCAAAGGCTCCGGAGAAGCGGGCGATTCGGTGCAGAAGCCCATCCACTGATACATACAAACGCATGCAAGTGAAGAATCTAGAGTTTAATGAAAACTCGAAGATGCGTAGTCCCTATCACAGAAGAGGGATCACATATGCGATCCGGGAAAGCAGAAGAAAAAACCTCTAGGTAGAAAAATGGATTTTCGGCCGTTTGAAGTTCATATCACAAAATTCAATTTGGAGCTCGGTGGAAGGAAATTTTTTGAAATACTTTCAAGGATAGCTATTGGGTAACTGCTCCTAACTCTATTTTGATCATTTTTCATTAATCTATTGTTGTATTTTTCATCTCATTAAGGGATTGAAGTGAGGAAGTTGGAAAAATGGGGGAAAAGTTTCCCAACCAAGAATCTGAGTTTTGAGTGGGATTTAGGTGTTAATTGTTTTACGAGAACTCGTGAGTGATTGAGTGTACGTAATTTGTGACTTTTACCCGAATTCAAGACCTGAGCCCAGGGAGGCTTCTTGGGCGTTTTATAATTTCTTGCGTTGTTCTGATTTAATTAGCTAAATGCTTGTAGATATATTTTTGCTATATAATTGTTTAGGCTAGATTTGGGTCATTAGGAGCCGGATATTTGTGGAAAGAGAATTATTAAGGAATACTTTGAGCTTGGTTCTAGGTAAGTGACTTGACTAACGTTGTGTGTGGGAACTCCCCTTAGGATTTGGTACTCTTTGATATATGAGTATCGTGTACGTGAGGTGATGAGTGCCTACATGGTTTATTTATTGAAAAAATCAGTTTTCATTAAGAAAAATAAATTTTTTTCTTTAATTGAGATAGCCTAACATACGTAATTATCCTGTTTAGTTTTAAAAAGCATGTCTCTATGTCTTAACTGCCTTGACTGCATTACCTGCCTATTTGAACTCTATGTAGCATGTTTTAGTGAAATTTCTTGTTCTTCCTTGAATCAGACTTAGCTTAAAGTATATTTTCTTGCCGTAATTATTTCTATTGGTTGAGTTGCATATTTACTTTGGGACTACGGAAGAATATTCTGGTAGATCCCCCAACACAACATATTTACTTTGTGGCTGCGGAACGGTATTCCGGGATATTCCCATCACTACATATTTACTTTGGGACTACAGAACAGTATCCTGGGAGATCCCCCTGCACATTAACATTTGGACTACAAAATGGTATCCTAGGTGATCCCCTGTTGCCATTAATGTGTTCTGAGTTGTTGTATTTCATTGATTGTATTTCTGTTAGATTCCATATTTATTTTTACTATGATATTTGTTTGTTCTTTATTTCAATATATATATACTAGTAGGGCCTTGAATTGATCTCGTCACTACTCGACTGAGGTAAGTCTTGGCCCTTACTGGATACCTTTGTGGTTTACTTATGCCTTTTCCTGCACATGTTTTTCGTGTACAGATCCAGGTACTAGCTACCAACCTCGAGTCTAGCTGCGTGCTTGTTGCTTCATGAGACTTCAAGGTATATCTGTCGCATCCACATACCTCGGAGTCCTCTTTTATCCCCTTGTGTTGATTTCTCCCTCGTTTTCTTCAACATAAATGTATAGAGCAGTTAGAAACTCTTAGAAGCTTGTGACATTGAAACATTTCTAGGTTTTAGGAATGATAATTATTATATACCGAGTGGCACCATTTCCGCTTATTAATTATATATGTTAGTTGTTATCTTTGTGTTTTCATTTAATTTTCGGAATATTAGGCTTACCAAGTCGTAGAGACTAGGTGCCGTCACGAAAGTTCACGGATGGAGAAATTAGGTTGTGAGCAATTGGTATTAGATCTGTAGGTTCATAGGAGTTGTGAGTCACAAGTCGGTTTATTCAAGTCTGATGGATCGGTTTGGAGACATCTGTACTTATCTTCGGAAGGCTATGAAATTGTTCAGAAAATTGCACTTCATTTGATTTCTCATCGTGCGAAATTATTGACTTCTAAATTCTAGATTTCTATATTCTATTCTCTCACAGATGGTGATGACATGTGCTACCGGAGATAACCATGCACCCGCGCTCCCAATTAGAACCGCTAGAGGTTGAGGCCAGGATAGAGGTTAAAGACGCATATGTGGTGCATCCAGAGCACTCCAACGAGGTATTAGATGAGCTACCAATAGCTCTAGTTGGACTACAGGCACGTGATACACCTACTACTACTACTCCAGCTCTATAGGAGACCTTTGACAGTTCATGAGCATGTACAACACTATAGCTCAGACGGGGTTGATTCCCTTTGCTGCAACCACATCTCAAGCCCCGCACCCCAGAGTAGTGGCTTTAGGTTGATCAACTTCTAGAGGTTATACTGGTAGCACCTGTAGCCTTAGTTATGCCCGAGGGTAAGGCATCAGCTTCAGATGGGGAGCAGCATAGGCTTGAGAGATACAAGAAGTATGACCCTCCGATATTTAGTGGTCTAGCGACTGTTGATACCCAATTTTTCCCTATATATTTTAAATATGCATAAATATCTTTAAATTAGCATGTATATATCTATACACATGCACATACACATGCATACACACACACACACAGATATATATATATATATATATATATATATATATATATATATATATATATATATATATATATATATATATATATATATATATATATATATACCAAAATAAAGGGAAATAACCGTCTTAGATTAATTATTGTCTTAAATTATTTATATATAAACTTATTAATTATTGTCTGGGGGCAAAATAAAGGGAAATAACCGTCTTAGATTAATTAATGTCTTAAATTATTTATATATAAACTTATTGTCTTGAATAAGAATAGTGAGAGAGGCTAGATAAATGTATTTGTAGTATTCTAATTATAAGATATAACTGCTTATTAAATAAATCTACACAAAATCTATTATTTTCTGTTATATAAATAAAATGTATAGCGTAGTCTACGATAGAATAGAATCATGTGTCTACGTCCCAAATAAATTCTCCTAAGCTTAAACTAATACTTCTTGCAAAGCTTTCTGGATATGTATAATTATTACTATTATCAGTCATTAACAGCTTAGTAGAATTATTTTAAAACACCTTATGTTTGTAAAAATCCTACTCGGTACTCTCCCTCTCTTATATGTAAACTTATAATGTTACAGTGTATCCATAATTATGTAATAAGATTACCCCTTTTAAGAATAGCGAGAGAGGCTAGATAAAATTTGGGTAACGGAACCTCGTAGACACAGGATTCTATTCTATCGTAGACTATGCTATACATTTTATTTATATAACAGAAAATAATAGATTTTGTGTAGATTTATTTAATAAGCAGTTATATCTTATAATTAGAATACTACAAATACATTTATCTAGCCTCTCTCACTATTCTTATTCAAGACAATAAGTTTATATATAAATAATTTAAGACATTAATTAATCTAAGACGGTTATTTCCCTTTATTTTGCCCCCAGACAATAATTAATAAGTTTATATATAAATAATTTAAGACAATAATTAATCTAAGACGGTTATTTCCCTTTATTTTGGTATCAGAGCAAGAAGATTTTTCGGACCACTATTTTATGAGACAACAATATATTTCTAAATATATAAGCTGTTATAATCATATAATCTATATTACTATAGAAAATATAAAAATTCATATTGAATATAAAAAGACTTTAGAAAAATATCAAAATAATTTTATTACATCAGAACTAAGTGATTTTAATAACTTTTTAATTTTTGAATTACAAAGAATTAATTTTGAAATAGAACAAGAAAGAATTTATCTTAGATCAATTAAGAATAAAATAAAATATATTCCATTAGGATAGCATATATGTTAAGACAACATCCAGTAACTAAAGTAATAAGGTGTAATTATTGGTGGTTAAGAAGAGATATAACAGCAAAGCAGGATTTAAAGAAAGAAATAAAAAAGACTAAAGCTTTATTAGCATCAATTTTAGACTTAGCTAAACAAGTGGAAGTATCAGAATTAAGATATAATAGCGAACCAAGTTATATAGTAAAGTGTATTATTAATCCACAAACTATTTCAGCTCTACAGTGGGATATACAATATCTAGAAGGTCAAATAGATTCTTATAATAGATTAATAAAATATCATAAGGAGAGAAAAGTTTGGATACCATTAGGATAAAATCATAGCTAATTTAAAACATCTAGAATATTTAGACTTAAAAATATATCCAGAAAAGAAATATAGAATATTAAAAGATAATATAGTAATAAAGTGTAATTTTAGTAGTGGAGAGCATATATTACATACTGAAGATAAACAATATAATACTTTAATAGACTTAATAATAAATTTTGGAGAAAAAACTCAAGAAAATAATAAAAACATAATAAGAACATTAGAATTAGTAGAGGTTGGACATATCAAACAAAGAAAGACTTTAGAAAAATTAGAACAAAATTTAGACTTTATAAAATCACAACAATTAGAAATAGACAGAAAAATACAAATTTTAAATAACAAATTTAATATAGAAAAAATACCTACTAAAATCGAAATAGAAAAGTTAATTAAGACTATTACAGAAAAGCCTAAAGAATTAGAAATACAAACAACCAAATTAGTAGAAAAAATAACTGAACAAGTAGAAGTATTAAAAGGAGAGATAAGCGCACTTAAAGAAAAAATAGACACTATAAAAGAAATCGCTCTTTCATGAGTGATACACTAATAGAATTAGATCCGATATATGAAGAAGTGTTAAAATTAACAGCAAAAATTCAGCCAAACCCAGAAGGACTAAGTAATTATACTCCTCAAAGTAAAGCTGATCAAATAATAATAAAGCAGAATAATACATTAATAATTTTATTATTAGAAGTTAATAGAAAACTAGATAAAATTATTAAGGAAAAAGAACTTAAGACTGAAATTCCAAAGGTAGACGATTTAATAGAACAATTAAAAAGAGTTGAAATAACACCACAAAAAGAAAAAATAAAAGTAAGAAAACCACAAAAATGGACCTTTTTCCAAGTGGGTCAAGAAGAACAAACCAAGAAAGATCAAGAATAAGTTTTGCAGAAAATAGAATAGGAAATAATATGTTAGCTAGAATTTTAACCAGAAAAAGACAAGAGGAAGATCAAAAACTAGAAGAAATAATAGATATAGATAAGGATATACAAATTTTTCAGCAAAACCAATTAAGATTATTAGATCCAAAAATATTATATAAATACAGGATATTTTTCCACCAATTCTCAATTATATAGACATTATAGAGAAGAACAATTGTCAGCTATAGGAAGTAAAGTAGAAACATTAAACTTAATCAATCCAGAATCAGTAAAACAAATAAAAAATTATAAAAGAAATTTAATGCATATGGGATTAATAGTAATTGGATTAAAAGGATTAACAAGAAAGAATTTAGGGACTAAAGTATTGATAGTAGTATATGATGATAGATGGTCAGATCAGAAGAAATCTATAATAGGTTTAACAGAAGTAGATATGACAAATAACGGAGGAATATTTTATATTAGTCCAGATTTTATGATAAATCTAGCAGAATTTGGAAAAAATATAAAAATAGGAATACAGACTAAAGGGTATGAAGAAATGAATAATGGAAATAATCTATTAATATGTGTAGGTTTTATAGGAAAAATGGCAACAAATAGCAATACAAAATTTAAAATTAAAGTAGACGATGTAGTTGAAGTAATGGGAAATAAAGGTATAAAATTATTAAAACCTATTAAAATAGACCCAGAAGAATATGCAGGATTAGAATGGAATTTAGAAGATTTTTCAAAACCAAAAATATTTAAACCAGAATCTCATTTAATGTATACAAATTCTAAAGGAGAAACATCAATTAGGTTTACTGATTATAGTTACTCTACTCATAAAGATATAGATGATGAAGATGAAAATAAAGTTGAAGAAACTGAATGTATGAATGTTGAAATAATACATGAAGAATTTGAAGTAGACATAGCATTAGAAGAAGCAAGAAAATTAGTTAGAGAAAATAAGAATAAGACTTTCCAATGTAAAGGATGTAAACTAGGAAAATTAACTTTAATCGATGTAGAAGAACATTTTAAAAAATGTGAATTAAGAACAGATAATTTAGGATATAGAAAAGAATATAGGATACAAGAAAAATCAGAAAAATTCGACAAAATCTTTGAAGAAATACAAGATAGCTATGAAACAGAAACGGATTCAGTAATTAGCTTAAAAGAATTAATGGAATCAGTTAGTTCTAGCCCAAGTCCATTTCAAAGAACAACATACCAAAGTACAGTAGATACTAGTACGGGGAATGTACCTAGAAGAAGTGTATACAGGATAGACCAAGAAACAGAAATAGAAAATGTAAGACCATCGGGAAAAATGATGCCAATAGAAGAACCTATAAGATTACAAGAAGGGGGAAGTAAAGGTAAAATATTAAATATAGCAGCCCATGATCCACAAATGTGGAACTCAGTAATAGACCTATGGAAAGGAATAGTGGTAGCAGACTTTATAAAAACTTATAATGATACAGATGCAGAAACAATGTATAAATATATGGAAACCTTTTTAGGAGAATCAACAAAGGGTTTATGGGAAGCCTATAAATCAGAATTTCCTCAAGATTTTCAAAATTTAATAGCAATGGGTGCAAATCCTTATAATTTTACAAATAAAATACATAGTTTGATTACAGGGGAAGATCCAAATAGTGGATTAGTAGTGTTACAAAAGAATGCTTTAATAAAATTAGAACAATTAAGTATAAGTAGTTGGTTCCATATAAAGAAGTTTTTAAATGATTATTTTTATTATTGTACTATTAGTGGAAATGCCTTTGATCAAGAATTAGGTAAAAAATTATTCAACAAATTACCAGGAGTATTAGGAAGAGAAATAGAAGAAAGATGGTATAAAAGAGAAGGCGTAATACAAAATCCAAATACAAAATGGTCTATAGGGCACAAAGTACAACATATTATGGAAATATTACAAGAAAAATGTACAAACTTACAAATACAAAAACAACTAAAACAGAACAATATGAGTTTCTGTAAATCAACTGTATATACAACTCAAAGTTATGATAAAAATGAATACAAAAAGAAAAAATACAAAAAATATAAACCCCAATACAATAAAGAATACAATAGAAAAAATTATTATCTTAGAAAGTCATCAGCTAGAAAGCCCTATTTAAATAGAAATAGGCATGTTAGAAAATATAGAACAGATAGAAATTATAAAAATAAACTAGAATGTTTTACTTGTGGTAGTGTAGAACATTTAGCCAACACCTGTCCAAAAAGAATTAATAATAAAACAAGAAATTCACAGTTAATAGAAGATTTTCAAGAAACTTTAATAAATGTAGACGAATATATGTCAGACAACGAGAGTACATATTCTATAGTAAGTGTAGGTATAGACGAAACTCAAATAGAAACATCAGAATCAGAAGAAGAAGAATTAATAAATGAAATAGGATTAGAGAAATTAGATTTAGAAGAAAATAACTTTGTAAATATATCAGAAGAATGTACTCATGAGTTTGAAATTAATAAAGGGTTAGATAGCAATCAGTGTTTTAAATGTAAATGGTATCCTAGTAGAAATAAAAGAGCTAAATGTAAACTATGTTATTTAGAAGGATGTATTTTATGTATACAAAAAGATTTTGAAATAAAAATAAATAAAGAAGAAATTTATCAAGAGACAACTAATTCTGTTATAAATTTAAGAATAATTACATTAGAAAATAGAATAAATGAATTAGAAAAAAGAATACAAAAAATAGAAAAAGGGAAAGAAAAATTAGAAGATATAAGAAATGAAGAAGAAAGAGAACTGATGAGTATAGAAAATTATGATGCCTTAATATGTAACGAAGATAAAAAATTATCTACGATAAAAATTTTAGCAAGAATTAAAATAGAAGATTATGAAATAGAAACATTAGCTCTAGTAGACTCAGGATGCACGAGATGTATAATAAACAAAAGGATAGTTCCACCTAATTTAATAAAAACATTAGATAAGCCAGTAGCAGCCATGCAAATGGATGGAACTCATAATATTTATAAACATTATATAGATAAATCACAGATTAGCTTTGTAAATACATGTTTAGATTTTTACAAACCTAGTTATAAGGTAGATAAAATTTGGGTAAGAGACTTAAATATAAATGTCGATTTTGTGTTAGGTTTAAGTTTTATGTTACATAATAATGGTAGTTGTTTACTTAGTAGAGATGGAGTAATATTCTTTAAAAATATTACACAAACACCAGTACAAACAATAGAAGCCGCAACTAGGATAAGGACAAGATTAAATGAAAATCAGATAGACTTGCAAGAAAATAAGAAAGAATGTTGTAAAGAATGTAAAGATAATAAAACATGTTGTAGGACTAAAGAAGAAACAAAAAATCTAATATTAGAAGAAAATGAAGATAAAGATATAATAGAAAAAGATTATACACTAATAGATATTGAAACAGAATTATACAATTTTAAAACAGGATTACAAAGAATAGGAATAATAAAGAACGAAAAAGATCTAGAAAACATAATAAAAATTTTAGATGAGATAGAAATAATAGGAGAAAAACCTTTAAAGCACTGGGAGAATAATAAAGTAATGTGTAAATTAGATATAATAAACCCAGAATATATAATTAAAACGGCTTCGATAGAAGCTACAAATGAAGACCTTAATGACTTTAAAACTCAAATTAAAGAACTTATGGATTTAGGTGTAATAAGGAGATCTATTTCTAAACATAGATCAGCAGCTTTTATGGTTAGAAATCACAGTGAAATGGTAAGAGGAAAAGCGAGAATGGTAATAAATTATAAGAGACTTAATGATAACACTAGAACAGATGGATATAAACTACCTGATAAAACAGAATTAATAAATAGAATACAAGGTAAAAAGATATTTAGTAAATTTGATTGTAAATCAGGATATTGGCAAATAAAAATGCATGAAGATAGTATAGAATGGACAGCATTTACTTGTCCAGAAGGGCATTTCGAATGGTTAGTCATGCCGTTTGGATTAAAAACAGCTCCAACAATTTTTCAGAGAAAAATGGATAATATATTTGGAGAATATAAAAGATTTGTCTTGGTATATGTAGATGATATATTAGTATTTAGTAAAGATATTAAAGAACATTTAGGACATTTACAAACAGTATTTAGATTATTTGTAGATAATGGAATAATTATTAGTAAAAAGAAAATGGAATTATGTAAAAGTTATATAAACTTTTTAGGAGTAGTTTTAGGAGAAGGGAAAATTAAGTTACAACCGCATATAGCTAAAAAAGCTTTAGAAATACCAGACAAACTAGACAATATTAAAGAATTACAAAGTTTCTAGGAATAGTAAATTATGCAAGAAATTTCATAAAAGACTTAGGAAAAGTAGCAGGACCTTTATATGCTAAGACAGGATCTACGGGGCAAAAACATTTTAATACAGAAGATATTAAATTAGTACAAAAGATTAAAGAAAAAATAAAGAATATTCCTGATTTAACTATGCCATTAGAAACTGATTATTTAATTATAGAGACAGATGGAAGTTTTGAAGGATGGGGAGCAGTTTTAAAAGCAAAACCGAATAAATATAGTGATAAAAATACAGAAAAAATATGTGCATACCAAAGTGGAAAATATAAAGAAAAAGGAAATATGAGTAGTATAGATGCAGAAATCTTAGCTGTAATATACGGATTAAATAGTTTCAGATTATACATATTAAACAAACAAGAAGTAACAATTAGAACTGATTGTGAAGCCATTGTTAAGTTCCACCAAAAGATAAATTCAAAAAATAGTAGTAGAAGAAGATGGTTGAATTTTATTGATACAATATCAATATATAATTTAGTCTTTGAACATATTAAAGGAAAAGATAATAATTTAGCAGACACTTTAAGTAGATTAAAAATTATTGTTAATTAACAAAAATATCTTATATGTACAGAATGAGTAGACCAACAGTTTCAAAGACTGAAGACAAGGGAAAAGGCGTTCAAGCCTCACCCTCAGACAGATACTCTCAGACAGTATTAGGTAATCTTCATTTTAAGCCACAGACTATTACAGAACAAAATAATTTAGAAAGAATAAATTTTGGAAAGCAAAATTTAATATTTTTCCCACCATCAAATATTTCATTTAGAGTTTTACCAGAATGTGTTATAGATAGACCCCAAAGATGCTTAATTGATAATTTATGGATAGCATATAATAAGAAAGACACTAAATATGTTATAGCTACTCTTAACGCTTTAGGGCAATATTTTACAGACAAAAATCAAGAGAAGAAGTTTAAATACTATGTAGTTATACACGGTAAGACAAATGGTATTTTTCAAACATGGATAGAAGTATTAGACTCTATTAAAGACATACAAAAACCACTTTTTAAAGGTTTTAATGATTTTACTGAAGCTCTAGACTATGCAAGAGGAATACTAGGACCAAATTACTATATCTCCCCAGAACTCAGACAAAATCCAGAAAAAATCCAATACAAAATCCAAAAAGACACAGACAAAATAACATTTTGTGACCACTGCTCTTCCATGACCGAAGCTTTCAGAAGATTGAACCAAAAGAATGAAAGCTTGGAGAAAGAAAAAGTCAGACTTATGGAGCATGTAAAAGTTTTAGAACAAAAGATGCAGATGTTAGCACAATCTCAGACTCAAGTTGTTTTGCAACAAGATACGAGTTTTCCATCTCAAGAAAAATGGATGAGAAGGGTGTGCGTTCCCCAATGAATGCAGAAAAATCCAATGTATCGGATAGTGCTAGTCCGGTTCAAACGGTGACCGGTAAAGACAAATCAAATCCGTTTATGGCTGTCACTTTGCCAAAAAGTGAAGAAGAAGGATCATCATCAAGAAGAAGACTGCCCAGAACATTAACACATGGAGACATATTAAAGAAAAAGAGTATAATTGTTAAAAAGAAAAAAAATGAAAAAATAGAAGATGTAATTAAACAGACATTAGAAAATTTCTTCCAGCAAAAAGAAAAACAAGACAAACATATGATTAAAAATCCTAGTCCTAGTCCCAGTCCAGAGAGATCAAGATCTAGTCCAGTAAGGTCTCAAGGCTCAGGAAGAGATGATAAAGAAGACAATCTAAATTATCAAGATGCTCAAGATCCATACGAAGATTATGATTCAGGAATGAGTTTTGATTCAATAGCACTCCATAATTTAGATACATAAAAATAATTCGGAAATATTGAATCAAGAAGAAGACAAAAGAACAATAATGGAGGAGACAATAAGTGGGGCCAGACGTGATATAAAGACAAGTAAGAAAAATGTGGACGACATAAAATGGAATCTCTGCACCAGCCATGTGAAGATGGGGCCCAATGAAGTACCCTACAAGGCTAGAAGACAAAGATTTCAAAAAATTTTGAAGTTCGCATTTCAGATCCGCTCAGAAATTCGGCTATAAAAGGCAGACCATAGGAGAAGAAAAATCATCGAGAAAAAACACAAAGCAAGAAATCCTCTGAAAATCTTAAGCCAACTTTCCATCCCAAAAACCATTTCTAAAACCACCTTGTAAAATATCCCCTTTATGAATACCCTAGTACTTATTCTTCTAAGCTTGTAAAATAAATAAAGTTTGTATGCTTAGGAGTTGATCGTTTTTCATTTCAGAAGTTCAGTCAAATCTTTTCGGGTTTCCCGAAAGGGAAATCCCATCTCTTGTAAACATGTAAGTTACTATGTTTATCTATGTTATGTTCTAAGATATTACCCCTATGTTTTGATTTCCTTTATGTTTTATTATGTATAGTTTTGTTATTCTGTAAATTGTTAAAAAACTACTCTTAGTATATGGTTATCTTTCCAATTTCTTAACAATTTTGATGGATTAACCTGTAAATTCCTAGGAAAAAGCTGGTTAAGATAAACCGAGTGGTATGTGAACTTAACCATGGCCGGGGTGAGGTTAAAGAAAAAAGAGTTAAGAATAGATTCATGTCTATCAAAAATCGGGAAGAAGAGATGAACAGAGTAAAAAAAAAAAAAAAGAGTATAAAAGGGGTAATCTTATTACATAATTATGGATACACTGTAACATTATAAGTTTACATATAAGAGAGGGAGAGTACCGAGTAGGATTTTTACAAACATAAGGTGTTTTAAAATAATTCTACTAAGCTGTTACTGACTGATAATAGTAATAATTATACATATCCAGAAAGCTTTACAAGAAGTCTTAGTTTAAGCTTAGGAGAATTTATTTGGGACGTAGACACAGGATTCTATTCTATCGTAGACTACGCTATACATTTTATTTATATAACAGAAAATAATAGATTTTGTGTAGATTTATTTAATAAGCAGTTATATCTTATAATTAGAATACTACAAATACATTTATCTAGCCTCTCTCACTATTCTTATTCAAGACAATAAGTTTATATATAAATAATTTAAGACATTAATTAGTCTAAGACGGTTATTTCCCTTTATTTTGCCCCCAGACAACAATTAATAAGTTTATATATAAATAATTTAAGACAATAATTAATCGAAGACGGTTATTTCCCTTTATTTTATATATATATATATATATATATATATATATATATATATATATATATATATATATATATATATATATATATATATATGTATGTATGTATAAGCTTGCCCGCGGTTTGATTGTTTTTACCATGATTTTTTAGGGTTTAAATTGATTTATTTTCTCCTTTTTATCCATAAAATCCCCAATAATTACTTTCAAAATTATTATGTTTATAAGTCATCTATTAAATTTCTAAATTTATGCCAAAATGTGGCTAAGGTATTTTTTATGTATTTTTGCAATTATATTTAGTATTTTAAAACTAAATTGCATATAATTGCAATGTTATCCCATTTTAAGATATAATTATATTTTATATGAATAAAATTGGATCCTGAATTTTTAAATTTCTAATTATGTATTCTAAATCATTTTAGTATTTTTAATTAGATTTTCAAAAATTATCTACTATTTTTACAAATTAGATAGGAAAAAATTGGATATTTTAATTATAGCCAAATTGGCATCCAATTATAGCCAAATCGGAACCCAATTCACAGCCAAATTTTACAATTAATAAACCCGACTCACACCTTATTAACCCATACCTAAACTCGGAACCCACCTACCCTTTTGAATCTCGACCGTTGATCTCCCAAATCAACGGTCAATGTTATTACTTTCCGTTTTTAATCCAGCAACCCTCAAACCCTAGCCCATTCTCTTATTCACCGCCTTTGAATCATCTCCTCCTATCTTCTCTCTTAGATACCCTCAAACCCTAATCACCGTCACCGGCGAAGACCTCTTTCCTATGATGTTTTTGTGCCTTATCCTACCACTTCTGGTCCTCCATCGCTCTTCGAATTAATGAGTCCTTGAGAAGATCTCAAGAAAAGCCAACCTTTTCCCATTTGAAACTCGTCTACTGGCCTTTCTCTTGCCGTTTTGGTTTGTAATAAAGGATTTCCTCTTGTTTTTCATTTGAATCCATGAGTTTTTTTATCGATTCTCTTCATCTCTACTATTTTCGAAAACCCTAGTTCGCTATCGTTCGATTCTTCTCAGATCCTTATGGATCGTAGGTGATTCGAGTATTATAAATTTTTTTCCTTTAAAAATTCTATGTTTTAACTAACTATTTCGATTTTAGTCGCTCTTTTTCTAAACTAGGATTTCTGAAAATCCTTTGCTTCAAAACGGTTTCTGGTTTTAAGTGTTTAATCCCCTGTGTCTATATGTTTTGATTGATTTCGTTGAGTTCTTCCTTCACCCTAAATAGCCTATGCTAAAGCCCCCAAATTTGACACTTTGTTTGGATTCTACAGTTGTCCATTTTATTTGATACATGCCGATGTTCTATGCTTTGATTTACATGACTACTTCTTTGTCTAGTTAGAATATCTTGTGATTTTACCCTAGTATAACTCTATTAAGGTTTCAGATTCGATTCTTTCCGTTTATACTTGGCTTTTTCTTATTCATGGAAAACCTATATCATTTTCCATAAATTAGTATTATTCTGAATCCTTATTCACTTATTTGCTATACTAATACCCGTATATTGATTTCTGGTTATTTTCCTATTTCTACGACCTTTGAATATCTCTTGCCTTATTTACGATTACTGTGGTACTTGCTGATTCTTATTGATTGTTTCCTTAATTGAACTTTTATTTGTTCACCATTAATTATTTACCCCGTACTTATGTCTTTAATTTTCTTTCCTTAATTATATGGCCTGCTCTTTATCATTAACGAGTCACCCCTTTATTAGAAAAAAAACCTTGCAGATTTTATGCATGATTGATTATGCAATTTTTCCTAGTTACTGAATGATTGATTCTTTCCTTATTTTACTGTGCTCTAAACTACTATATATACTCTCCTCTATTATCACTTTCAGACACATGAACAATAGTTCAGAATACGCACATACACACACACTCAAATTCTCTTTTCTTTCTCTACTACTTGTTCTAACTGCTTGTCTAGCCAGCTGAAAGCCAAGGCTAGACTGTGGAACTCTACCTACCTTACTTTCTGCACTTTCCTGCCTTAATTGGTATGTTCCTAGTTCAATTCTGAATCTCAACTCTATGTGCTCCATGTCTGTTAATCCCTATATCCTTCTGCATTAACTTAATGGCTTATGTATTTAATTGCCCTTCTTATTTACTGCTTTATTCAGTATGCTCAAGTTTTTCCTCTCTTATTCAAGGATGTAATTAGCATGTCTAGGTCTCACTTGTCTTGTATGATACTTGGCCAACATGTTTACTTGAGTTCTTGTTTATTTCCCTCAACTAGTAGGCTCATGTTAGTATCATAGACTCCTAATGTACTTGATTAACACTAAGCGACATTTAATTTTGTCTAATAGACTCATGTCCTCAGCATGACTACTCCCATACCATGTCTCTATGTCTTACTGCCTATTATTATTCTAATTTCGAGCATGATTCCCTTGAGTAGTAGTTTTGGGTTCTATATGTCAATCAGTTCTTACTTGTTCTCTATATTTGCTGGTTTATATGCTTCTCCTCTTATCCATGTTTATTGTTTTTGATTTGAGCTCTCTATGCCCCCAATCACCCTGATCCTTGTCTGTAAAGTTGTTTGTCTGCACTTAGAATCAAGTAATAAACAGCTCTGAATCTGGGTACTCTAAGTATTTTTTGTGATTGTGTGTTTTCTCAAAACTGCTTCCAAACTATTTTGAATCCTGGCATTTTTTAAAACTGTGTGTATTCTTGAAAAACCTTTCACTCCCGTTAGTTTTACTTCTAAAGTGCTTTACTAAGTCTTTCATCATTATGTCAAGAATTCTGACCTTAATCTTAGACTACTAAGTTCTTCCCCTTTTGTGTGAGCCTTGCCTTCAGTCCCTTGAGCTCTCTCTAATCATGGACTCTGGCATTTCCAAACTGCACTTACTCTGTCTTGGCTATGAAATCTGGGTGTGAGCACTACCCGGTATCCCTTGAGCTCTTTAAGGAACTCTGACACACCTAGATATGAGAAAGACTATGGAACAATCTTCTCATTTGAGGTGATTTATTACATAACTCAGGGAGGAAGTCTTAATCAGGTGTTGGAAGTCTGGGCCTGTTTTCAAGCTCTCTATAGTGTAAGTTTTTATTTTTCTTATCTACTTGTGTAATTCATTTCAGTTTTTGTACGTAATAATCTATTGTAAGCAAGTATTGGGGCTGGCTAATAAAAAGGGGAGAGTAGTTATACATGCTATCAACATCATTGGGTAGAAACCATATCTTAAGTTTACATTTCCTATGTGTGCATTAGAATCCATGCACAAGATCAATCCATTCAAAGCACAACATCTTATGTACATCACTTTACCACTTAGAAATCCTGCTTTAGGCTACATAACAACAACAACAAAATAATATTGCTCCGGGACATCTTGAAATTAAGCTATAACTCTCTGGGCATTTAGAAATCATTCTTTAGGAACCTAAAATCATTCTGCATTTTCGTATGTGCATATTAGATACTCTGTTTTAGGATATTATCCACATTCACTTAGTCACATCTATCACACCTCCTTTTTTTACTACACCACCCCGAAGGGTAGTGTACAAGGGAACTTTTCCACTTTATGTGATATTATTTGAAATTGGATTATTTATTCCATTTTATTCAAATTTGACACTTAGGATAGGTTTGTTTTCCATTGTCCCAAGTCACCAGTTTATTTTAAATCCCAAATCGAGGAAAATTCCACTTTCCTTGTGAAGTCTCGAGCCAGAAATTCAGAATAAGCAATTCTATTCACCCGAGGGAAGGTGCTAGGCACTCCCGGATTCCGTGGTTCTAGCATGGTCGCTTAAACTGTTTTAATTTGCCTATTATCTGATTTTAATACATGTTTTAGCATATAGTTATTTTTAACTTATTAACTGCTTTTATATATTTTTAAGAAGATTTCAACATTATCTAAAACGTATCTTTGAACCACGCAACATGAAATGCACGACAGTCCGAGACATACTTTATTTAACATTGTGAGATTGGAATTTGGGTCACATGAAATACGCACCCGATTTTTGGAAGATAAGTTATTAAAATAACACGGCTAAAGCAACCACGCGTTGTTAACTTTGCGAGGGCCATGGAAAATTTGCTAAATAGCACACCTCGAGTTCAAAGGATTTTAAAGAAAATAATTAAATGAGGGCCAGACTTTGAGATTTTATTTGGCGCGGTGCACCTCAATTATTCTAATAAATATTTCTAGGTTTAGTTGTGAGGGCCATAACTAGTGGTGTTATTTAATATGGTACATCTCAAATTAACGGGAGCTTCACTAGTTTAAACAAAATATAACTCAGGGCCCATTTTTGAGCAAATGCCACTACGACGAAGGTTGGGCTCATAGGTCAAACCCATCCTTAAAGAGTAAACGGACAAGGGGAAATCCAGTTTTTGGGGACCTTTCAACCATTGGGACTACATTAGATCCAATTCCGGGAATCAAATACTTTATATAGAATCAATTAATTACAAAATCAATCAAAGCTATATAACAAGAGTTTGGATTAGCCTTTCTAACTATTTAAGTTTTAGCTATGTGAATACAGATTGATTGGCCGAAATTCTAGATTTTAATTTCTCATGTGATTCAGCCAAGTCTGTTGAGGAATGCAAATAATTACGCTAATGGGCTCAAGCAACAAGACCAGATAGCACTGACACATTGTTCTTCCTTGTACATGCCCAAACGTCCAAAGCTCAAAGAACCCCACACTTACCCAAAGCCAAAGCTGGTGGACAGACTTCAATGTTGAGTCTATACACACACCCAAAGTAATATTTGCACTCAGCAATAAAACTGCTAAACCCTATCACTATGCAGTAGCTATTTCAATAAAAACAAAAATAAAAGCAAAGAAAGAGATGTCAAATAAATAAAAATATATATTATCACTCCAATTCATTTCCTGCTTATGAACACATAACCTCTTTTGCACCTTTAAAAGTCAGAAATATTGCATAAGCTCCCTGAATGCTTACACATTTAATGAATTTGCTCTAGAACCATAAGCTAATCAAATCATACATCAGAATTGCAACATCATGTATTAAATCTGTTCAGATGTCCAAACCAATCTCTAATTTAGGTTAAAAAAGAACTATGGACCAATTATCTATAGCATTGCACTCACTAGACATCTTGAACTAGTAAGAGCAACATTCTAATACAACAAACTTTTCAATCTCCACAAGAACTATCTTGTAACAGTTTTAACCTCATCACAAAAACAATCAATCAAGCTAAATGAAAATAGTAAACGAAACTTAAGATCTAAAAACATGTTCAATACATATTTAAATAGACATGATTTCAATGAATCCTGGGAAAATGCACCATGAGGCACACATTAATGCATATGCATTTGATGATTTAGGAGCTACATATTCGAAAGAGCTTCAAGTTCAGATTTCCAAATTGGCAAAAGGTTCAAAGATGTACCTGGTATTGAACAAATAAAACCAAAAGAAAATGAAGGTTTAGCAATGAGCAGCAGCAGAAGTTAGCCCAGATTCATCAATCAAAAGTGAAATCAATTCAAAAGCTCAATGGAAAAGTAGAATTTCAAACCAAACTCTTCACAAGACAGAATTAAGTCCGGTTTCAACCAAATGAATCAGAAATTATTTCATAAATTAATGACTTCAGGAATCACAGACCAAAAGTTCAATTGAACAATGATATTGTTAAAATTTTAACTATTTGTAGTTTTTCTGATTTTTTTTCTCTTTTCTGTCTGCGTTGGATTAAAAGGAAGTGTGCCTCTATAGAAAAGGAAGTAGTACAACAATAAAGAAATTAGGTTTGCACTTCTACCCTCTTTGAAATTTCTTTTTGCTTAGTACTCCTCAAATTATTGACTTTCTTACCAAGCAAGTCAATTTTTCAGCTTCTAAGAAGCTTCCTAAGTTTGTTATAGAAAGATTCCCTATACCATTTTCCTAAATTGGCCCTTAGACCCTTTGTATTTACCCTTGAAGCTCAAATGGGTTATGGGCCAATTGGACCCAATGGTCCAGTATCAAAATCGGGCTTGCCTTTCTTTTCCTGAATGGGTCAGAAATCCCAAGACTCAAACAACCAATTAGCCCAATTAAAATTTGAAATGCTACAAATATATAAACGTTTTTGCAATTAAATCCTAGCGAAAAAAATCCATCAACTAGGCTTACTAAATTAATAAACTAAGTTAATTAACGGCCTAATGTTACTGATTAAAGAAAAAGTGCGAGACTGATCATGCATGAACAAATAATTATGAAAAACTAAAACAAACAAACAATGATCAAAAACACTTTTGAAATCAAAACGAGCTTCTTAAAATTAAGCAAACTAAGACAAAACTAAAGGGAATACTTGTTAACGACTGGCCTGGAATAAAGGTATACAAACAAAAAGGTCATTGCGAAAACCAAAGAAGAGAAGAATCATAAAAGAAAACAAGGAAAGGAAGTAAGAAAAAGTTCCTGAAAAATACATGTCTAAAAGCAAGTGAATAAAATCCTCGAACAACCCTTTGAATAATAATATTTTGGGCCGAATTAGACCTTAATTGCATGTTCTCGATGAAAACATGTGACTAATGTCCAATCCGAGCACAAATTTTTGTCCAACTAGTTGATTTGCATTTTTGGAGTTTAGGGTTCTGATTTCAATTTGATATATTAGGATTTCCGGGGTGATTTGTGGGAAATCAGTGATAGAACTTGCATGAGGGGGTCAAGGTGATTATGTGGTATTATTTTGGTAGGGTTTGGGGGTGGCGCCTCCAGCGAAGAAACTAGGGCGGCGCTAGGGTTTCAATCTTTGATCAGATATTCAAGCAATTCCAAGGGGATTTAGGAAGAACAGTGTGGGGATGTGGGATGGGGAGGTGGAGGATAAGCAGTGGTGTTTATCTGGTGTCATTTGGCCACCGACCGCCGCTGTGGGTGATTTCCGGCGAGTGGCAGGTGGTGGTTTAAGGCGAAGTTTTGTTGGAGTCTTTGAAGGGTTCAGAGACGGTTGAGGGGGTTCTCCGGAGGGGGGGGGGAGGTCATGTTTGGACATATATATTTTAAGTGATCCTCAGTTATGGACTGTTGGATTGGTTAGATCCAATGGTAGAGATTCAAGGGGCATAAAACGGAGTCGTTTGGATAGGAGGATGCTGGACGGGGTTAACAGGCGGGATTGGGCTTGGTTTAGTCTAATTTGGAGGAAAATATTTGGGTCTATGATAGATTCACTTATAGCAGCCCAAACGAATCAGATCTTTTGTTTCTTTTTTCTTTTTCTTAAAATTTAAAATTTCCTTCTTTTCAAAATTATAAAAAATTTAGATTAATTCCTAACTCAAAACTTTGATACAAAATTAGATTAATTACTGAAATAGTATTCATAACAACTAATTAACTAAGAAATTAAAAGAAAACTACAAAATTCGAATCTAAAAATTAAAACAATGCAAAAATGAGTTTTTTTTTTGTGATTTTTCTATTTTTGTAAGATAAACTATTTTACTAATTATTCTAAAAATGTAAAATTAAATACTAAATTCAAATGCAATGTATTTTTGTATTTTTACGAGTTAAATAGAATGAAACATGCACAAATGCATGCAAATAATCAGAAAATTCTACAATAACTCTTAAAATAACAAATAATTAAAAGAAAAATCTAATTTTGGGAATTCTGTAGGAGTAATTCATGCGAGAAAAAAAATCACGTGCTCACAGCTTCCCCTCTTTGCTAAAAAATATGAAGAGTTTTCAGGCAAAGATAATGTGAGCAATAAGAAGGATTTTTGCCCGTTTGAAAATCCATGAGAAGAGTTTCTGAAAGAGCCTGGCCGAACCTTTCTTCAAAGGTTGCCTACACATGCTAGGCTATAAAGGAATTAGGTCAGTGCAGTTCTGTAAGTTTTGGTCGCTAGGACTACCGGGAAACTGTGATTTCGCTGATGTTTCCGCTTGCTGAGCTCCTTATTACACCTAAATGAAAAATAAAAAGCTTAACTAGCTAAACCTATCAACAACGAGTTACAAGATTCCTATCTATAATTCTCTTGAAGCTTGATCTTTAGTCTTAGCTGGTTCTTGCTATATACTCCGATCTGAATCTTGATTCTTATTAGCTACAGGTGCCAGTTCTCTCCTTTTTCAACTTTTTCAGAACAAGATGGGACATGCAGAGCTTGTGGTTTTAATTATGTCTTGAGCAATCTACATCTTTTTTCTGCTTCAGCATTCCGAGTTCACTTCTTTTTTGTTCTATTCTTTATTTTGGATCGAGAGTGAATGTCTTGGTCATCTCGAACCCTGTGCCTCGAGGTAAAACCTGCTCAGACACAAAAACAAACAAACGAACTAAATTTTCTACCATTGTTTTCACTAGGAAAATTTCGTGAGTTATTTGCAACTAAAATTTAAACTATTTTATTTAATGTGATAAAATAAGGATTGTGTATATTTAGGAGGAAAGATTAGGGAATGGATTCCTATATCTAAAATTCTCAACTAGGGAATGGAGGCCATATGTCTAAAAATCTCAACTAGGGATTGGAGCCCTATGTTGGCAAAATGAGACTGCAAAATTGTGTACATATGCTAAAATTAACCAAGAATGGTTTTTTTTTTAGAAAAATTAACATTTTTTTACAAGGCATGAAAAATGATCTTTTTTTTTTTCAAGACGTCCATCTTTTTTCAAATTATCCTAGGAGAAAATTCGTCAGACTAAGTTTTTTTATCTTAGGAGAAAGATTTAACAGACTAAGATTTTGATCCTACGAGAAAGTTCATCAGACTAGGTCTTTTTTTTCATTAGTTATCTTAAGAGAAAGATTTGTCAGACTAAGATTTTGATCCTAGGGGAAAGTTAATCAGACTAGGTTTTCTATCTTAGGAGAAAGATTCATTAAACTAAGATTTCGGTTCTAGGAGAAAGTTTGTCAGACTATGTTATTTTTTGTTATCTTTGGAAAACGATTCATTAGACTAAGATTTTGATCCTAGGAAAAAGTTCATCAGACTAGGTCTTCCATATTAGGAGAAAGATTCATTAGACTAAGATTTTGATCCTAGGAGAAAATTTATCAAACTAGGTCCTCTTTTATTATCATTGGATAAAGATTCATCAGACTAAAATTTCTATCATAGGAGAAAGTTCATCAGACTAGGTCTTCTATCTTAAGAGAAAGATTCATCATACTAAGATTTCGATCCTAGGAGAAAGTTCATCAGACTAGGTTTTCTATCTTAGGAGAAAGATTCATCAGACTAAGAGTTTGATCCTAGAAGAAAATTCATCAAACTAGATCCTCTTTTTGTTATCTTAGGAGAAAGATTCATCAGACTAAGATTTCGATCCTAAAGATTCATAGACTAGGTCCTCTTTTTTGGTTATCTTAGGAGAGAGATTCATTAGACTAAGGTATATATTGATAGGTAAATCCATCAGACTAAGAATTTTTATCCTAAGAGGAAAAATATAAAGATCAATGACAAGATGTTATGCACAATAGCAAGACAAATAAAGGCAAATATTTGAGAAACTTCCCTTTGTAGTCTCTTCTCTTCTTTTCTTTTTTCTTCTTTTGTTTTTTTTTGTTTATTTTTTTCTTCTTCTATTTTCTCCTTTATTTTGAACCACTTTCCTTGCATTGCTTTGTTATTGTTTCACACAACGAAAAATTTGTCAGTTTTGAAAATGGTGGTCGGTTTGTGGCCTTGAGTCTTGAGCAACTTGGCTTTTACTAGATCAACCTGATTCGGTCTTAAGAGACTTTTGTTTTTCACCAACTCTGATTGCTTTGCACCCAGTACCATTTGTATTTGCATCACACACAACCTTGTCCCAACAGGAGATCTTTTCTTAGGTGACCTTCTCTGATATCTTGAATGGCTTCCTCCTTTTTGGGCACTTTGTCTGTCAGAGAGAATCACCAGTCATCTTTGCTTGCGCCAAGTAGGCTGACAAGAGTCTTTTTGGGGAAGCCTTTACATGAATCCTCAAGGAATGTTAACAGTAAAAATTGAGTGTGGTTGCCAAATTTACTTTATCCAACTGAAAAGCTGGTAGAAGATTTTGAATCTTTTCTTTCTTATTTTGACAAGGGCTGACTTAGACTGAAGGACACAATAATGCAAGGAAACAAATATTAACAGGAACTGCCTCTGTCGAAAGGATAGAAGGAAGAGTTTTTTTTCAATAACTAGCCTTAATGATATTGACATGCATTTTGGACTCAACGGCCTGATCTATCAAACCAATCCAATCTCCCCTTTCACCATTCTTATTACTTTTCAATCAGGCTTGTTCATGCCAATTCTTTATATCAGCTTCGTGATTCACCTTCAACTAGTGGTGCCCAGAGGGATTTTTACCTACAAGCCTCTCTAATTTTTTATCTCTACTTACCATCGCGTTACAGTGCCCATTAGTTTTTTCACTAGTAAGACTCTCTAATTTTTCTTTTTCTTTTTCTTTACTCTTTTCTTTATTTTCTTTTTTGAGAAACTTGACGGTGTCCTATGTCGTGTGACAACTGTTGTTCATTCCATGCTTCTATTAGCATTCTTGAAAGCATATCGGGAGGTCTTTATATGGAAGGTTTTGGATAGGGTTGGACAGAAGGATCGGCATGAAGGCTCAACATAGACTCAAAATAAAGGGGGTTGTAGACTTAAAACTCTTGGAATCGACTCTTTGAAAAGTGACATAAAATCCTTGCCCCAGTTTTGGCTATTGGGAATTTTTGGAATTTTCTTTTCTTTTTCTTTGTATTCTTATTTGATTGGACCGAACCATGAGGCCACTACATATCCCTTTTTAAGGAATCAGGCCAAATATAGTTCAAACATCTGACCTAACAAATTTTTTTTCATTTTTCTTTTTTTTTCTTCGACTTCTGTTTTGTAATTTTTTTGTTTTCAAAACAAGTTGCCCCAGTTTTTTTTTCTGGGGGCAAAGAGCTCTGCCAGTTCTTCTCTTCTTCATTTTTTCACTTGAACTTTCTAAGAATTGCCCCAGTTTGTACTCTTGGGACATGGACTTTTTTTCTTTTTCTTTTTTCTCTTTTTTGTTTCATTTTTTTACTTTTTACTGTAAACTTGATTCCAAAAGAGGGTGGTCAAAGAATATAACATAGGCTCAAAGGGGTGACAAAGGGTATACAGTGTTTGGGTAGCAGCAAAAGGGCCTCCCAACAAACCTCAAGAACTCCAATTATAATATCCTGTCCTGATCACATCGTTGATTAAGATACATGTCTTCTTGGTGTTTTTTTCTTAAACTTCAATTGATTGAACATCCTCAAGCCGGACCTTCACAATGGTTTGAAGGTGAATTTTACTCTACCTTGATTCCAAAATATTTCAACTCTTTATTCATCCTCAATAGTGGTTTTTTTAGCTATCCAATTCCAGATTAAATCAGTTTCTAAGAACTGGCCAAAATTTTCGCATGCATATTATGTTATTAGAACTAGCGAGAAAAGAACTAAGAACGGAATGACACAAAAGGACAAACTGTATTTTATTGAGTAAAGGATAAAAATGTTTGATAACAATACAAGCAACCTAAAATCCGAGTTACCACCCTAATATAACACGGATAATGAAAACAACAACAAAACAGACATGCAAGACTCACACAAACAGAATGGAGGGACATACGAGTTTGACTCAATTAAACAAATAAAATCTGGATCACAACCCTAAAATAACCTAGATAATAGAAAAAATATCAAAAAAAGTTACCAAGATTCCTTCCTAGTGAGGAGAGAATGATTTTTCAATTTCTAAGCTTGACATTTAACCATAAATTTGCTCATCAGAATCACCATGGCCTTCTCCAATTTCAGTCGGCAAGTTCCCCAGAGGATTCTCATTCTCCATATCACCAGGCATCATCCCTACAAAGTGTGCATGAACATATGCAGGTAAAGGATTCTGCGTGATATTCCAAGTGTCGATTTATTGGAGAACAATCAGTTTTTCCTAGGTCATGCTTTCTATTTCTCTTTTCAAATCTCGATATATGTCAACATCGTGCCTTGGGGAATCATAATGGTATTCATACCTTTGGGAAGGGTAAAGCTTCTTGCACATGGGTCCACATGATTTGGAGGAATGGGTGCAATAATGTCATGATGCTTTAACTTCTTTAATAAGCTCACATAGGACTCTCCTATTAGTGTAAAATTATTTTTCAACCTTTTTCCCTTCTATACCCCTGGCATTGATGTGGGTTATAGGGCATTTGAAAATTTCGTAGAGGTTAGCAGAGATTTAACAATGCTGGTGCTCGCCTTCTAGGGTGTTTTGGTGGCTGAACAACATATTGAGCTGGAGCAACAGTATTGTGAGTTTTGAGGCGAATAATTGTGCTGAGGAGCATCATCTGAAAACAGACGAGCTGGTCGTACCTTCGAGATGCTCTCCTACGACCTCTTCTCAACCCAGATGTCATCATGATTTTTTCATCCATCTCATTCGTGTCACTAGATTCAATTTGGACAGCCTGAGCTGCAGCTTTGAGAGCTGCTTGACTTGCAATTCTGCCTGTCGTAAGGTCAGTCTCTACCATTTCTCCCATTTTGATTGCTTCCGAGAAGGATTTACCAACTGCGGACATCATATTTTGACAGTAATCTGGCTCTTGAGTATGAATGAAGATAGTGATTAGCTCGTGGTCATCCAAGGGTGGCTTAACGCTAGCTACTTGCTCTCTCCATTTAATGGCATATTCCCTAAAACTTTCAGTTAGTTTATTCTTAAGCTTTGAAAGGGAATTGTGGTATAGTGCGATGTCAATGTTATATTAGAACTGCCGGATAAAGGCCTGTGCCATGTCCTCCTAGACATACCAGTATGATGTGTCTTGATCCATAAACCATTTCGATGCTGCCCGTGTAAGGCTTTCCCCAAAATAAGCTATTAGAAATTCTTCCTTTCCTCCCGACCCTCTTAGTTGATTGCAATATCTTTTCAGGTGGACTATGGGGTCTCCATGTCCATCATACTTTTCAAATTTGGGAGTCTTGAAACTAAGTGGCAAGAGGACATCAGGAACATAAATAGATCTTTGAAAGCAACACTCTTTTGACCTGCCAACCTTTGTATGTTTTGAACCGTTGTTCTAGGCTTTTCAGTCTTTGGGTCATTTCTTGCTATACCATCGTTCGGGCAGGTTTCTCAACATTTGCAGGAAGAGCAAACGAGTACAAGTGGTACTGCTCTTGTTGTGTAGAAAATTATGACTCATGAAAAGGCTCTCCTTGACCACTGGCCCATGCTTGACACATTTCTATCATTTGCTATTTAAGTATTCTATTTTTCTCAAACATAGTAGAATCTTGTTGAACCCTCTGACCTTGAGTCTGTTGAGCACTTGTAACATCTTCCATTCCAGTTATCAGTTTTCCTTGGATCTTGTGTTTCCAGCTTACCACAAACCGACCACCTCACTTTCTTCACAATTCAAAACAAAACATGTTAGAATGGACTCAGTCGGTCCTTATTATTATCAACATTTTTTCACTTCTTTTTTTCACTTTTTTTCATTTCTTTTAATGGTGATCGAACTGATGTGGGTTGCCTACATATTAAGTGGGAACATGAATCAGATCTTGCGTAGTTCGGAAAGATTATGAATAAAGTAAATAAACTAACCCTTTTTTTTGGATTTTGATTTGATTTTTTTTTATTTGGAAACAAAGACTTATAAAGAAAGAAAAAAACATTTCTAATTTATAAAAAAAAGAATTTATGAAAAGAACGATTTCTAAAGAAGAAAGAAACTTCTTTTTCTTTTGAATTTTGACTCTTTTTTTTCGTAAGAAAGCTTTTCAAGGAAATATTTTTGGATTTTATTTTCAATTTATGAGAGAACTACTTCTAAAGAAAAAGAAAATATTTTTGATTCTTCACTTTCTTTTCAATGAAATAAGAATGAAAATATTTTTGGATGATTTGTTTTTAAATTTTGAAAGAAAAACTTCTAAAGAAGAAAGCAAGATATTTTTTTGTATTTTTTATTTCATTTGTTTTTTGAATTTTTTTAAGAAATACTTCTACAGAAAAGAGAAGATATTATTGAATCTTGAATTTTCTTTTGAATTTTTGAAAGAAGAATGAAAACGTTTTTTGGATTTTAAGAAAAAATTAAAAGAAAATATTTTTTGTATTTTTTTTTAAAACTTTAGGATCTAAAATAAAGACTTTTTAAAGTAGGAAGTAAAGGAAACTATTTTTTTATTTTTTAAAATCGGTAGGCTGGAACCGATGAGGTTTGGCTACGTATATCATATCCAGCGAGAATCAGACTCACGTAGTTCGTCAGTTTTGACGGAACAAGAAAAATATGACTTATTTTGAAATGATTTTTTTATTTCTATTTTTTCAAAATTTCGGCAGTGTTTTAGGATATTTCAAATACCTACAGCTCACACTCTTTTTTCTGTTTTTTTTTTCTTTTTTGATTTTCTTTTTTCTCTTTTTTCATTTTATTTCCCCATTTTAGAAGCTAGTCAACATGCAAGCCTGAACAGAGAGATACACAAGTAGCACGTAAGATGCATCAAGATGGTGTTTTAATGTGGGTACATCTATCCTAAACGGACATAACCTCTATGTCGAGTCCCCAAAGTCAAATGCACGTGATGCAAACAAACGCTCCTATTAGGTATCCGACATGAGGCTATGTTATTCTAGGTTTAAAACCAGGGTGCATTGTTCTAGACCTGGCTTACTCGAGCCGGGGAGGGGGGGAGCGTATCGGGAATACAGAAGCTTCACTGGCTTTGCAACTTGTCCGAACCTCGTTCTTAAATTGGTAAGACTTTAAACACAAGAGAAGTCATATGAAGTGCATACTCCCCAGATGATTTAGAATACTCAGAGAGAAGAAGGGTTTCGCAACAGTTTATATATAGTTCACAAAATATCAAAGCAGTAAAAGCAACATTTAGCACATTAGGCCCAAACATGTATAAAATAAGATAATAAATAAATCCATTAACAATAGCTACTCTAAGCTCGAATTCTTAAATCCTGAACCAAGGTTCTGGGTATGGATCCCCTGTAGAGTCGCCAGAGCTGTCACACCTTTTTTTTCGCTACACCACCCTGAAGGGTAGTGTATAAGGGAGTTTTCCACTTTAAGTGAAATTATTCGAAATGGTTAATTTATTCAATTTTATTCAGAATTGTGACTTGGGATAGGTTTATTTTTTTGTGTCCCAAGTCATCGGTTTATTTTAAATTTCAAATCAAGGAAAATTTGACTTTCCTTGTGAAGTCTACGAACCAGAAATTCTGAATAAGGAATTTTGTTAACCCGAGGGAATGTGTTAGGCATCCCTGGATTCTGTGGTTCTAGCATGGTTGCTTAAGCTGTTATAACTGGCCTATTATCTAATTTTAATATGTGTTTTAGCCAATTGTATTTTTTAACTTATTAATCTCTTTAAATATTTTATAAGAAGATTTCAACGTTATCTAAAACGTATCTTTGAACCGCGCCCCATGAAATGCACCCTCGGTCCGAGACACACTTTATTTAACGTTGTGAGATTGGAATTTGGGTCATATGAAATACGCACCTGAATTTTGAAAGATAAGTAATTAAAATAATGCGCCTAATGAAACTCCGCTTTTTAACTTTGTGAGTGCCATGAAAAATTTGCTAAATGGCACACCTCGAGTTCTAAGGATATAAAGAAAATAAAATGAGGGCCACACATTTGAGATTTTTTTTGGCGCGACGCACCTCAATTATTCTAACCAAGTATATCTAAGTTTAGTTTTGCGGGTCATAGCTATTGGTGTTATTTAATATGATACATCTCAAATCAAGGGGAGTTTCACTAGTTTAAACAAAATATAACTCAAGGCCCATTTTTGAGCAAATGCCACTACGACGAAGGTTGAGCTCATAGGTCTAACCTAGCCCTAAAGAGTAAGAGGACAATAAGAAATCCAGGTTATGGGGACCTTTCAACCATTGGGAAAACATTAGACCCAATTCCTTGAACCAAATAATTTGTACAAAACCAATAAATCAAAAAATCAATCAAAGCTATAAAAACAAGAGTTTGAATTAGCCTTTCTAATTCTTTAAATTTTAGCTATGTGAATATAAATTGATTGGCCGAAATTCGAGATTTAAATTTCTCATATGATTCAGGCAAGTCTGCTGCAGAAAGCAAATAATTATGCTAATGGGCTCAAGCAACAAGCCCACATAGCACTAGCATATTGTTCTTCCTTGTACATGGACCAAACATCCAAAGCTCAAAGAACCCCACACTTACCAAAAGCCAAAGCTGAGGGACAGACTTCGATGTTAAGTCTATATACACACCCAAACTAATATTTGCACTCAACAATAAACCTGATAAACCCCATAGTTATGCAGTAGCTATTCCATTAAAAGCAAAAATAAAAGCAAAGCAAGAGATGTCAATTAAACCAAAATCTACATTATAACCCCAAGCCATTTCCTTCTTAAGAACACATAACCCTTTTTGCACCTTTATAAGTCAGAAATATTGCATATGCTCCCTGAATGCTTACACATTTAATGAATTTGCTCTAGAACATTATGCTAATCAAATCAGACATCAGAATTGTAACATCATGTATTAAATTTGTTCAGATGCCCAAACCAATCTCTAATTGAGATAAAGAAAGAACTATGGACCAATTAGCTATAGCCTTGCACCCACTTGACAGCTTGAGCTAGTAAGAGCAACATTCTAATACTACAAGCTTTTCAATCTCCACAAGAGTTATCTTGTAACAGTTTTAACCTAATCACATGACAACAATCAATCAAGCTAAATGAAAATAATAGACGAAAATTAAGATCTAAAAATATGTTCAATACATATTTAAACAGACATGATATCAGTGAATCCAAGAGAAAGACACCAAGAGGCACACAGTAATGCATATGTATTTGATTGATTTAGGAGCTACAACTTAAAAGGAGCTTCAAATTCAAATTTCCCACATTATCAAAAAGTTCAAAGATGTTCCTAGTGTTGAACAAATAAAACCAACAGAAAATGAAGGTTCAACAATGAGCAGCAGCAGAAGTTAGCCCAAATTCCTCAATCAACAGTGAAATCAGCTCAAAAGCTCAATGGAATAGTAGAAAAATCTTTCAAACCAAACTCTTCACAAGCGCGGATTCAGTCCATTTTCAACCAAATAACTCAGAAATTATTTCATAAATTAAAGACTTCAGGAATCACAGACCAAAGCTCAATATAACAGTGATTTTGTCTAAATTTCAGCCGTTTGTAGTTTTTCTGATTTTTTCATCTCTTTTCAGTCTACCTTGGATTAGAAGGAAGTGTGCCTTTATAGACAAAGAATGTAGGCAACAATAAAGAAAATAGGTTTGCACTTCTACCCTTTTTGAATTTTCTTTTTGCTTTGAAGTCGTTAAATAATTGACTTGCTTGCCAAGCAAGTCTATTTTTCAGCTTCTAAGAAGCTTCCTAAGTCTGTCATAGCAAGATTACCTATACCATTTTCCTAAATTAGCCCTTAGACCTTTTGTTTTTACCCGTGAACCTCAAATAGGTTATTAGTTAATTTGACCCAATGGTCCAATTTCAAAATTGTGCTTGCCCTTCTTTTCTTAAATGGCACTGAAATCCCAAGATTCAAACAACCAATTAAACAAATTAAAATCTGAAATACTAGAAAAATGTATATATTTCAGCAATTAAATCCTAGCCTAAACAATCCATTAACTAGACTTACTAAATTAATAAACAAAATTAATTAACAAACTAATATTACTTATTAAAGAAAAAGTGCAAAACCAATCATGCATGATTAAACAATTATAGAAAACTAAAACAAACGAACAATGATCAAAAACACTTTTGAAATCAAAACGAGCTTCTGAAAATTAAACAAACTAAAATAAAACTAAAGGGAATACTAGTGAATGACTAGCCTAGAATAAAAGGACACATGCAGAAAGGTCTTTGAGAAAACTAAAGAAGAGAAGAATTACAAAAGAAAATAAGGAAAGGAAGTGAAGAAAAAGTTCCTAAAAGTACTTGTTTAAAAACAGCAAATAAAATCCTTGAACGACCCTTTGAATAATCAGATTTTGGGCTGAATTAGACCTTAATCGCATGTTCTCGATGAAAGCATGCGACAAAAGTCCAATCCGAGCTCAAATCTTCGTCCAACTAATTGATTTGCATTTTTGGGGTTTAGGGTTTGATTTTGATTTGATATTTGAGAATTTATGAGGTAATTTGAGGGAAACCAATTATGGAACTGGCATGAAGGCTCAAGGGGATTTTGTGGTGTTAATTTGGTAGGGTTTGGGGGTGGCGCTGCCATTGGAGAAACTCGGGTGGCACTAGGGTTTAGAGCTTTGATTCGATATTCGTGCAATTCCAAAGGGATTTGGGAAGAACGGAGTGGGGATTTGGGATGGGAGGTGGAGGAGAAGCAGTGGTCTTGATTTGGTGGCATTTGGCCGCCGGCCGTCGCCGTGGGCGATTTCCAGCGGGCGGTAGGTGGCGGTTTAAGGTGGAGTTTGGTTGGAGTATCTAAAGGGTTGAGAGATGGTTGATGGGGTTCTGAGGGAGGGGGTAGGTTTAAGTGATCCTCCGTTCCGGACTGTTGTATTGGTGAGATCAAACGGTCGAGATTCAAGGTGCATAAAACAGGGTCTCTTAGATTAGCAGGGGATGTTGGACCAGGTTAACAGGTAGGTTTGGGCATGGTTTGGTCTGATTTGGAGGAACATGTTTGTGCCTATGATAGATTCACTTATAACAGCCCAAACGAATCAGATCTTTTGTTTATTTTTCCTTTTTCTTTTAATTTCAATTTTTTTCTTTTCAAAATTAAAAAAATAAAATCTAATTTAATTCCTAAACTAATTTATGCTATCAAATTATATTAATTACTAGAAATAATATTTACAACTAATTAATTACCAAATTAAAAGAAAACTACAAATTTGAAGCTAAAAATAAAAAATGAGTTATTTTTTGTGATTTTTTCATTTTGTAAAATAAATATTTTACTAATTAATCTAAACATGTAAAATTAAATCCTAAATAGAAATTCAATATATTTTTGTATTTTTATGAGTTAAATAGAATTAACATGCAAATACTCAGACAATTCTACAATGACTCCTAAAATAAAAAATAATTAAAAGAAAAAATGTAATTTTGGGAAATCTGTAGTAGTAATTCATGCAAGGCAATAATCATGTCCTCACAACACCAAGTTAAACTACTGATTCATGAAAAAAAAGTCATAAAACGGTCTCATGCTTTATTATCCCATTTCAGTGAAACTGGTCACAATCCTTGCATGTCTTTACAACATTTAAAATAACATGCTTTTGGTAAAATAAATTCCGAACTATTTTAATAATTCTAATAACTACTGTATATTATTTTAAGTTTAGGCAAGTTTTAGGTAATAAAATAAAAATAAAACCAGAACCGTCTTTGTGATTAATGCTCAACTGTCAGCATGTTTAAATCAATAGGCAAGCTTGATTATGACTTTTTCTCTGAGTTGTGTGATCAATTTGACTCTGTTGTTATCACTTAGATACCATTCTTAGGATATAAATTTAGACCATAGTTTTGTATGAGTCATGTTTGTCTATGTGTACTAGGTGTGGAGGTACATTTGAGCCTTTTATTTGTCTTCCATGCTCCCCTTGATTGAAGTCCTACTTATTTATTACATGTCGTCTTAGTATTTTACCTTTAAACTTGAGGGTCTACCTAGAACCCTTATTCTTATACGATAGGAGTCCTAAATTCCTCAAGTACTGGTAGGAATGGACGGATAACAACATGCAATAGGGGTCGAGACCAACCGTTGCTTTAATTTCTTTCACGAGGTCGGAAAGCGTTTAATTTCCTCTTTAAAATCAAAACTAAAATATCTTTCTTGTTTCCTTCCTTTATAAATACTTTAAATTATAAAACTACTGTTTTTATTGCTTTCTTAGCATGCAAATACATGTCAACATGCTTTTAATTATTGTATAATCATGCTCAACAGTATACTCCACTCACGCCAAACAAATACTATAGCAATGCTTGATGATTGGTTGTGCCCTTCCTATATCATTGACCTTCTAAATTTAGAAAGGCTTATTTGCGGTAAAACTAGTCGATCAGCGGTGCTGTCTACTATTCTGAGGCTTCTCCCTTATGTTGCCTGCTCAAGGGTACCGGTCTAAAACCCCATATAAACTTGACTCTGTTCAAATTGTGCATGTGTCATGGTCAAACCCAGCCCGGTCAGTTACGTGTCCATGTAATGATCTTTTATGATAACCTTGTCCAAAAGTCCACTAGGTTTACCTAAACCCAAATGGACATCATCACGTCCTCTGCATTTATTTGGAGAACTAAATGCATCATGCTAATTTTTGATGTTAAATAGTCGAGTCTTGTGGGGGTAAGGGCATAACCTTGTTTGTCTTGTAGAAATATGAGGCACGAAGTCC
Source organism: Nicotiana benthamiana (assembly GCA_034376525.1). NCBI lineage: Eukaryota > Viridiplantae > Streptophyta > Magnoliopsida > Solanales > Solanaceae > Nicotiana > Nicotiana benthamiana. The sequence goes on along the minus strand of CM067337.1, from coordinate 88,043,388 downwards.
CCAGATCAGCATAGTCACCAATAACCACCCAAGATTGCTAAGTTGGTGAGAAGACTTACACTCTACTGACAAAACTCTGGTCAGAAAAGATCTGGGCAATCTACCATCTCTCCTGGAGATCTAGCTTAAAAACCTGATAATAGAAGTTGCTACCTTATTTTGGGATTTTGAAAGGTTTGTGTTTCACTTTGGGAACATCGAGATGACACCATTGCTAGAGGAGATATGAGGACTAAATGGTCTAGTGTGGGAAACCCCGGGTTTACTAATGCTTGAATACCGCACATGCAAGGGTTTCTTAAAATTAATGCTAAAAGAAGAATGCAAAATTGATATGCCAAAAGGAATCGTACATCCCTTTTGACTACCATAAAAGGTACAATCACAACAAATCATATCGTACCTACCATGACGAGTTTTCCATCACGTCCTTCGCACATATCTATCATATGGTATTCGTCTTTATGTTTTGTTTCTTGGGTCTAATCATGTTTCCAATTAAGCAATGGAGAATATATACTATGCTAGATGTGGTAACCACGACCCTAATAGAGGGAATTGGTGGGCAGACATTCAGTATGGTACCCATGATCATCTAGACATATACCGAGCCTTAGATAAGTGTCAACGAGGAGCGAGACTCTTTGAAAGCTGCAATCTACTACTTCACTTTTGGCTCATGGAACATCTCCAAAAGGGCGAATACTGACAAGAAATTCAGCGAAGGGCTTGGGATGATCGTATCACTTTCCACCATCCAAGGCTAGTGAATTACATCCCCAACATAATTGCTCAGCCTGAGAATGCCAAAGGATGGGTTGAACTCTTTGATACATGTTCGCTTATCCTGAGAATGGCAAAGGATGGTTTGAGATCTTTGATAATTTGATTGAAGGGCAGGATCAATGGATGTTCAAGTGGTTTCCAACAGAGGAGTTCATCGTCCGATCTAGAGATGCACCTTTCCTGATACTGATTGGTCTAAGAGGAACATACCTTACGTCCCTCTTCAAGTCATGAGGCAAGCAGGTAGGAAGTAATTCATACCCAGGGTCCACAAAAATAGCCATCTTAGATATGACTTCCAAAATGGTGATAGTCCCCACAAGTGTCGAGACCAGCACAAATGGCACTCTAAGATCGTAATGGAGAAAGACATCATCGAGCCAGACAAATATCATGCCGGTTGTACCCCTTTCTATTCGGGTTGGTTGGAAGACAGTTGAGATGGTTTGGGCCAGCCAGGGTTCATTTGTGGTCATAGAATTATAGATGAAAAGGCCGAGGTGCAAGTCAAGTACAACCAGCTGTGCAAAAGGATCTGTGAATGTGAGAGTGAACACTACGAGATACAAGAGTCTAACAAAAAGCTAATTAAGGAATCCAAGGACATGGCTATCAGTGATAACAAAAGGCTAGGATACTTGAGAGAGGCATATTAGAACTAAAGGGGAAATTTCTCAAAAGGGTTGAAGACTGTCAAAAGGCTGAAGGGACTGAAGGTGGACATTTAGCCAGAGCATAAATGTTGATGGGACTTCTTGAATTGGGGAAGCTGTTTGACGAAGCCAAAGATGTCAAATCTGGGAAAGATCTTTCTGGGATAAAATCGATAGGAATTTACTTTTTCGCTTTATGAATGTAATAAGGCTAATGGCCATTAGCGACTTTTATTTCTTACTTATTTATTGTCGTTTCGGGATTCTCCTATCTCTACTAATAAAATGAGGCATTTAGCATTAAAAGTTCACCAAGTCTATTTGTCGCTAGGCCTACCTCGGGCACAAAGAGGTTCTCAAATTAAGACACACTTTACATTCCCGCACTATATGTTTAAATATTGCAATACTTTTTATAATCCTCATTGACTTGATTACCTTTTATTTTATTTTGTTTCAATTATTCCCCTCCCAAAAGTTAGTTCGTGCACTCTGGCATCATCATCTTATTTCACAAGATCTATGGTCCCTCCACCCACTCCTCATCTTAGCCCCATTAAAGGCAAGGGTAAAGGAAAGAATAAAATGGAAAATTAGAATATATATAGTAAAAGAACACAACTGAACAGGTAGAGGCCAATGATGGCCAAGGCATTCGGTTTCCTAACGAGAATGTGTCACAACTTGAATAGAAACTGTTGAAATTCCAGGAAGAGCTTGATTTGGTTCAGAATCTTACAAACCTGCGATTTTCCCTCAACACCTCAGTTATCAACTTCCCCAACGCACAAAATCCTACACCTCAAAATATCCCAAAACAACAGAATAATCCCGAGCCTCATCATCACGCAGCTCCACCAAAGAACCAATGTAACACCTGCCATACACCAAACAACACTTCACCACTCATCCCAAAACCTCAGAACTCAACAAAACGACCATTTCTACACCCATACACTAGGACGCCATAACAATATTATCTACGTGGAGACCATGATACACTCCACCTTACAAATCTTATGCACACCTGAGTATGGTGAAAAGGATCTGCTTATTAGGAACTTGGTCGAGTAACTTTAGAAACTGACCAGCCGGATTCAGGGCATTGGGGGAAGTAAAAGAACTGTGGGGCTGAACTATGAGGAATTTTGCATACAGCCTGATGTTGAACTGCCTGAGGGGTACAAACATCCTATGTTTGAAATGTTTGATGGTACGGGTGATCCAAGGGTCCATCTGAGAACATATTGTGACAAGCTAGTTAGAGTAGGGAAGGATGAAAGGATCTGCATGAAGTTGTTCATGAGGAGTTTGAAAGGAGATGCATTATCTTGGTACATCAGCCAAATTACCAAGAAGTGGACAAGTTGGGTTGGCATGGCATCTGACTTTATGGACAGATTCAGGTTTAATACAGAGAATGCACCAGATGTGTTCTATATCTAGAATTTCAAGAAGAAGCACACATAGATGTTTTGTTAGTATGCTACTCGATGGAGGTCTGAAGCTGCTAAGGTCAGACAGAGGAGCAAATAAATAAGTTCTTTGTCCGGGCTTAGGACCCACAGTACTATGAATGACTTATGATGATTGAGAACCACAAGTTGTCCGATATTATCAATTTAGGTGAAAGAACTTAAGAAGGTATTAAAAGTGGTGTGGTTACAAATTTTGAGGCCTTGCAAGCCACGAATAAGGCTTTACAGTCCGGTAGTGTGTGCAAGAAAAGGGAAAAGGGCTCGTGATGGTTACACAAAGGACAAAGTCTCTCCTTAAATACCAAGCTTACTAACACCTCCACTCACATCTCAGCCGATCTCAAATTACCAAGAACCCTCATACCAAGCTCTGTCACCAACTTATCAGTCATCTCCACCTCCTACATGTCAACCTACTTCACCTGATACTTCCAACCCGCTTATGTCTACCAAACTTATTATGTTCAACCATCCCATTATGAATCACCCCCTGCACGCCAAAATTTCCATAGACCTCGACCAAATTTTGATCGCGGACCTCCAAAATAATATACAACCTTCACTGAAACCGTCGACTAGTTGTATGAGAGGCTCAAAGCTGCTGGTTACATTACCCCCATCCTTGCTGCAACACCTGAGAATCCTTCTCAGTGGGTTAACCTGAACAAATCTTGTGAATACCACTCCGACATGAAAAGTCACACCATTGATGATTGCCACTCCTTGAAAGATAAGATACAGTCTTTGATTGATAAAAAGATCGTAGCAAAGGAACCCGCTCCAAACATCCGAAACAACCCTCTACCAGACCATAAGAGTGGATGTATCCATATGATTGAAGTAGAAGATGACTGGCATCCCGAGGGATCAATCGGGTTGGTCACAGAAGATGATGAACCAAAGAAACCAAAAATTACTCTCAATTCGATCATAGTCTAGATCAAGCCGCCTGAGGATGCTGAGGTGAATATGTATGTGCCTCTTGAGGTTGAAGCAGCACCACCGGTACCAATTGAGGTTGAATTCATGTCTCCGATAAATGCACCCCCATCATTTGAGATGGCAGTCTTGTCACCTAAGGCACATGTTCCATTCAAAGTGACGATAGTTGTGCCGATACCATTGGCGATGTCAACCATGCCACTATTCTATACAAATATTGTACCGTGGGACTATACAACCGAGGCGAGAAGGAAGGGCAAGGTCAGGATTGAAGAAGCTGTCGCAACACATGTTATAACAAGAACTGGTAGAGTCTATACCCTTGAACATCTAGTTGAATCAAAAAAGCAGTACTCCAATCGGCCCCCCTTATTGAGACAGGTCTGGACGACCTTTGGAGGAAAATACAGGCCAAGGAATATTCAGTCATCGACCAGCTAAACAAGACGCAAGCACAAACATCCATTCTCTCTTTGCTGTAAAATTCCAAGACGCACAAGAATGTTATGTTAAAGGTGCTAAATGAAGTGTACGTACCAAGTAACATCATTGGCGGGGAAGTGTATAATTTGGTAGGATGAGTGCTGGAAAGACATAAGATCACCTTTTTTGAGGACGAGTAGCCACTTGAAGAGCTGGGGCACAACAAGGCAATATACATCATCGTACAATACGAAGATTATTTTATCACCAGAATCCTAATTGATAGAGGTTCCAGTCTTAACGTTTGTCCGCTGGTAATACTCAAGAAGTTGGTAAAGGGCTGTATTAGATAAAGGATGGAGCGATCAATGTGAAAGCCTTTGATGGTTCTCAGAGGTCAACCATTGGTAAGATTAGTCTATGCCTGCAGATACGACCAACCTAGTTCGAGGTTGATTTCCAAGTAACAGATGTACCAACATCTTACAACTTGTTGCTCGGACGGCCATAAATTCATGCTGTTGGGGTCGTAGAAACAATGCTACATCAGGCGGTAAAGTTCAAATAGAATCACCAAGAAGTGATCATTCACAGGGACGGTAGCCACCCTATATACAGACGCCAAACCATTCCGGGAATCGAGGGAAGCAGTAAGCAGGGTGGAGAAACTTACCACCACATTGAGTGGGTCAATGCTATCGACAACGACAAATGGTGGGATGGAAAAATCTAGAGTATACTGAGTTGGAGTGGGTATGAACCTGGCAAAGGGCTCGACAAGAACCTCCAACGAATCTAAACCCGTAAAACTCAAGAAACATAGTATTACCTTCGGTTTGGGACATGAGTATACCTGGGAAGGATTCAATAGTTTGTCGCCACCATGGCGTGGTCCTTACTACCCACCAGAGCAGCCAACACCGCATCTGGAGTAGACTTTCCAACATGCCGACATTACTTATGTGTCGAATGAAGAAGAAGCACTTGTAGCAGTGAAGAACTTATGTCTAGAGGACAATGATATAGAGTGTTGTGCTATCCTCGAAAAGGTAGGGAGGAAGGCCCTTCCATACAAGCTATGAGAAAAGGGGCGCATCTCAAGAATTGGACCATAAAGACAAATAAAGCCCAAAGAGCCTCGGGGTAGCAAGGCAAAAACAAGCATTATTTAATGTTTTATTTATTACATGATTTTCGTTTCGCATTTTTAATTATCGCAATAAGATCTTCAATGTTCAAAACAATTATTCAATTTATCAAAAGCATTTTGACTTTTCTTGTGAATTAATACTTATTACTTTCATTTTCTCTCCTCGTTTTACCAATACAACATTACTAATACTTGTCTTGATGAACCAATGATTGTGACATGCAATGAGACGACACAACAAATAGACATTGATTAAGAGAAAGATGACATACCTGACAAGATTGTCAAAGAAGTTGAGAATTTTTAGAACATACCTAAGTCCAACCTAGATGAGACCAAAATTATCAACTTGGGAGATGCAGAAAACATCAAGTAAATGCGAATAAGCATTAACCTATCCCCATGGGAGAAGAAAGAATACACATAATTTCTAATGGAGTATGAGGACATAGTCTCATGGTCGTGTAATGACATGACTGGTCTTAGTACGTCTATTATGGCTCACAAACTGCCAACCGATCAAATGTGTCCACCTAAAAAGCAAAAGCTCGGAAAGTTCAAGCCTGAAATGAGTTTGAAAATCAAGAAAGAAATGACCAAGTAGATCAATTCCAAGGTTCTCAAGGTAGGAGAATACCCGACATGGTTAGCTAAAATTGTGGCAGTCCCAAAGAAGGATGGGAAGGTCAGAGTCTCTGTCAACTATTGGGATCTCAATCGGGCCAATCCGAAAGACGACTTCCCTTTCCCAAATATTCACATCCTTATTGACAATTGTGCCAAGCATGAGCTATAGTCATTCGTAGATTGTTCACTGGTTGTCATCAAATTTAGATGGATGAGGAAGATGTTGAGAAAACGACTTTCATTATGTCGTGGGAGTATTCTGTTACAAGATGATGCCATTCGGCCTGAAAAATACAGGGGCCACCTACATGATGGGCAGAACTACAATTTTCTATGATATGATACACAAGTAGATAGAAGTATATGTGGATGATGTTATTATCAAATCCAAGAAGGCCAGTTACCACATAGAAGATCTGAGGAACTTCTTCAATAGACTGCGAAGATACAACCTGAAACTAAACCCCGCAAAGTGCGCATTTGGGGTTCTTGCTGGTAAGTTACTTGGGTTTATTGTGACGTGCCGAGGAATAGAACTAGATCCATTGAAAGTCAAAACCATTCAGTAACTACCATCGCCAAAGAACAAGAAGGATGTGATGAGTTTCTTGGGAAAGCTTAACTAGATAAGCCGATTCATAGCATAGTATACAATTTTCTATGAGCCAATCTTTTAGATGTTAAAGAAGGATGCTGCCACCAAATGGACTGATGACCACCAAAAGGCCTTCGACAAAATAAAGGAGCACCTATCAAAACCACCTGTCATAGTCCTGCCCGAGCCAGGTAGACCCTTATTACTCTACCTTGTAGTGTTAGATAGAGCTTTCGATCGTGTTCTAGGGCAGCACAATGAAACAGGGAGCAAGGAACAAGCCATTTGTTATCTAAGTATAATGTTCACCCGTACGAGGCCGATATTTCTATGTGAACGCACCTATTGTGCTTTGACTTGGGTAGCTCAGAAGTTGAGACATTCCTTCTGCGCCTATAATAGATATCTTATATCGAGAATGGATCCCTTGATGTACATCATTTAGAAGCATATGCCCACCGACAAGCTAGCCAAGTGACAAATCCTATTGAGTGAATTCGACATTGTTTGCGTAACTATGAAAGCGGTTAAGGGACAGGCACTGGTAGACCACCTTGATAAAAACACCATGGGTAGAGGATACGAACCCCTAAAAATTATATTTTCCTGATGAAGAGGTATCATTCATAAGAGAAGACATTGTAAAACCCTAAGACGGTTGGATAATGTTCTCCGATGGAGTAGCGAAATTCAAATGAGTTGGCATAGAAGACATCCTAATATCAGAAACCGGTTAGCATTATCTGGTGATTGTCAAACTCAGGTTCCCCTGCACCAACAATATGGCCGAGTATGAAGTCTGTATCTTAGGACTTAAAATGGCCATTGACATGAACATTCAACGGCTGCTAGTGATTAAAGATTCAGACTTACTTATGCATCAGGTATTAGGGGAATGACCAACAAAGAATTCTAAGATAACCCCGTATCTACATCACGTATAGGAATTGAGAAAAAGGTTCACGAAGATGGAATTCCGGCATGTTCCCTGAATCCAGAATCAGTTCACCGACCCATTGGCTACCCTATCATCTATGATACAACATCCCGACAAGAATTTCATTGATCCCATTTTGATGAAAGTCTATAATCATCCAGCTTACTGTGCCCATGTTGAAGAGGAAGCAGATGGAAAGCCTTGGTTTCATGATATCAAGGAATATTTTGCAAAAAGAGAGTACCCAAAGCTTGCTAATCCTACTAGAAAACGCACACTTCGGAGATTGTCCAACAACTTCTTTCACAGTGGAGGAATCCTGTATAGGAGGATTCCTGATTTAGGATTAGTATGATGTGTCGACGCAAAGGAAGCATCTAGGCAACTAGAGGAAATTCATACTGGAACCTGCGGTCCACATATGAACGATTTTGTCTTACCAAAGAAGATACTCCGGGGTGGTTACTTTTGGATGACTATGGAGATGGACTATATCCAATATATCTGGAAATGCCATCACTGTCAAATACATGCAGACATGGTAAAGGTACCTCCAGGCGAACTTAACACAAGAAGCTCACTGTGGTCGTTCGCCACCTAGGGAATGGACGTTATTGGACCAATCGAGCCTACTACTTCCAACGGAAAGAGGTTTATCCTAGTAACCATCGATTATTTCACAAAATGGGTCGAAGAAGCATCTTACAAAGCAGTGACTAAGAAAGTGATGGCAGACTTTGTCCGCGATCGCATTATTTGTCGATTCGGAATTAGAGTCAATCATTACTAATAATGGCTCCAACCTCAATAGGGACTTGATGAAAGCCATGTGCGAAACTTTCAAGATCAAACACAAGAATTCCACAGCCTACAGACCTCAGATGAATGGAGCTGTAGAAGTCGCCAACAAGTATATCAAGAAGATATTGAGGAAAATGATAGAGAAGCACAGACAGTGCACGAGAAGTTATCATTTTCTCTTTTGGGGTATCATACCACAGTCCTCGCATATAATCGGGGCAATCCCCTATATGCCGGTTTACGGTACAGAGGTTGTCATTCCCGCTGAGGTAGAAATTCATTCCCTCAGGATCATACATGAAGTTGAGCGCGATGACATAGAATGGGTTAAAGACAGAAAGAGAATAAATGCAGTCTGTCATGGTCAACTCTATTAGAATAGAATGTCGAGAGCCTTCAACAAGAGATCCAAGCCAAGATAGTTCACACCTAGGCAGCTGGTGATAAAGAAATTTTTTTTTGCATCAAGATGAAGCCAAAGGGAAGTTCTCTCCCAACTGACAGGGTTCATACATGGTTCACCGGGTTTTGATAGGAGGAGCCCTCATACTTGAAGGAATGGATAGAGAAGTCTTGCCAAAGCCGATCAATACAGATTCAGTCAAATGTTACTATGTGTAATCTATATGCTTTCCTTATATGATGTAAATTGAACTATGCCTAACTCGATTCCCGTTTAAGAGGGGATAGATAGGCAGCCCTATGGGTTCGGTCATAATTAAATAAAAAATTTATTTCCCCTGCAATTAGAAATTGGGGAAGAATTTTTAGGAGGTTCCTCAAAATTCAATAGTAATTTTAGCCGATCGCTTCACAAGAAGCGGTTAAAAACATCAAACTGGGGTAGAATTTTGAGGACGACCCTCAAAATTCTATAGCAAGAGAGGTTGCAATATCCTAAACTACGTCATAGTAGTCGGTTCATCTAAAAGCTATTTTAATTTATGCCATACTTTTACAAAACCATACATGTTTATTATTATTATTAAAACTTCTTTGTTTAGCAATGCTACCCGAAAGATACATACGGTATCACCAGATCAAAGCCGTACAAGCCCAGCAAAGCCAACATGGATATGAACTAACCTCCCCCTTACAAAACTCACGATCTTTCTTTGGATGCAGGAAGTAGGATTGTGAAATCATTAGACATACTACACACCCATGGGACAAACATTATTTAAAATACGATTGTCAGAGCCGTTACACTTACCAAAATTTGCTATCAGCACACACTAGTGATGTTCCGTATGTCACAATTTTCCTAGTAATCACAACACCGCAATCTGCTATTAGCTAAGATAACTCTACTGTTATTTTTTATTTGATTTCTTGCATAAGGCTATCATTCTGCCTTTGAGACTAAACATTATCTCCATTTGAATTTCCAATTCGCATAAGGCTAACATTCTACCCTCTGAGACTAAATGTTGTCTCCATATGCATTTTCATTGCATAAGGTCACCCTTCTCCCTTCCGAGGTTAAGCTCTACTTCCATCTGCATCCGCATTACATAAGGCTACTATTATGCCTTCCAATTTGCATAAGGCTACAATTCTGTCTTTGGAGGTTAAGCTCTATCTCCATCTACATCTGCATTGCATAAGCTATTATTCTGCCTTCCTATTTGCATAAGGCTACCATTATGCCTTCCGAGGTTAAGTTCTACCTCCATCAGTATTCACATCTTTTCATAAGGCTACTCCCCTACCTTTCGAGGCTAAGTTCTTCCTCCAATTCTCTTCGAAACTAAGAACTATCCCAACCACTATTTATCTCGCTTCACTTACGGGCTAAGCTCTACCCTTCAAATTGCAAGACTGAGCTCTATCTTGTCCGCATCATGCTACTGCATCCTTTATAGGCTAAAATATTGCCAACTCATCCAACGGCGCCATTGTTCGGAGGCACTCTCTTCATAGCCCGAGAACAACATGTCATGGCCTAAGGATCTCTTACAATCTTTTGCATATCATTATTCAAAGGCGTCATGCTTCGGAGGCACCATCCTAAAAGCCCGAGAACATCATTTCATGGCCTGTGAATCCTACATCTAACAACCCATGGTCCAGGACATCATGGTCTAAGGACACCATTCCTAACCATCAGAAGACAACATTCATGGTCTGACGGGAAATTGCATCATGTTTAACTTTACAAACAATATATTCTTTTATTGCTTATTTGAAAGTAATCTGGCAATCAATGGCTATCCTAGTAGGAGCGGTCCTGCTCTAGTTCTCCTAACCATTCTCATAAATTGCTCATTCATCCAGCCTATATGTTGTGTCCGTTCTGGTAGAACTCCATCAGTATACTTCGCCGATGATTCCAGAACTACACATGACATGATTCCTATAAAATTAGAGATATATAGGAAGCTCGGAAGCTAGAGTGCGCCCTAAATCCCTCAAACCGTTTTGCTCGATCAAAATTGGCCATCATTTCTTTACCCAAAGACACTTTCATTCTTCGGGGGAAAAGAAAGGCAGCTGTTGTTACTCAATTTTCCCTATATATGTTAAATATGCATAAATATCTTCAAAATAGCATATATATGCATAAATAAGCATGCCATGGGTTTTATTGTTTTTCCCATAATTTTTAAGGTTTAAATTGATTTATTTTCTACATTTTATCCATAAAATCCCCAATAATTATTTCCAAAATTATTATTTTGATAATATATCTATTGGATTTCTATATCTATGCCAAAATATTTCAAAGGTAATTTTTTTGTATATTTTTCCAATTTTATTTTGTAATTTTAAAGCAAAAATTGCATATAATTGCAGTGTTAGCTTATTTTAACACAAAATTATGTTTTATATGCATAAAATTAATCCTGTATTTTTGAATTGTTAATTACGTATTCTAAATCATTTAATAATTTTAATTTATTTTTTAGAAATTATCTAGTATTTTTTATAAATTAAATAGGAAAAAAAAACTGGAGGCTTAAATTATAGCTAAATCGGTTTTAAGTTATAGCCAGATCGGACCCCAATTCCCAGCCAAATTTTACTATTAAAAACTTGACCCACACCCTATTAACCTATACCCAAATTCGGAACCCATCTACCCATTTGAATCTCGACCGTTGATCTCCCAGATCAACGATCCACATTATTACTTTCCTTTTTCATCCAACGACCCCTCAAACCCTAACCTATTCTCTTACTTGCAATGCCTCTGAATCCTCTCCTCCTATATTCTCCCTCATACACCCTCAAACCCTAATCACTGTCACCGGAAAGAACCTCCTTCGTTTGGTGTTTTCGTTCCTTCTCTGACCACATCTGGTCTCCTATACTCCATGGCTCTTTGACTTCATGAGTCCTTGAGAAGATCTCAAGAAAATCCAACCCGTTCCGGTTTGAAACTCGTCTACTGGCCTGTCTCCGGACATTTTCTTTTAAGAAAGGATTTTCTCTTGTTTTTTGTTTGAATCCATGAGTTTTTAACTGATTCTCTTCATCTCTATTACTTTCCGAAAACCCGAGTTCGCTACTATTTGATTCTTCTCAGATCTTTATAGATCTGAGGTGATTCGAGTATTATTAAGCATTCCCCTTTAAAAATCCCCTATTTTAACTAACTATTTCGATTTTAGTCGCTCTTTTCTAAACTAGGATTTCTTAAAATCCTTTTATTCAAAGCGCTTTCGGGTTTTAAGTATTTAGTCCCTTGTGTCTATGTGTTTTTTATTTATTTCATTGAGTTCTTCCTTAACCCTAACTAACCTATGCTAAAACCCCCAATTTTGACACTTTGTTTGGATTTTGCACTTGTCCGTGTTATTTGATACATGCCAATCTTTCATGCTTTGATTTACATGATTGCTTCTTCGTTTAATTAGAATATCTTGTAATTTTACCCTTGTATGCCTCTATTAGGGTTTCATCTTTGATTCTTTCCGTTTGTACTTGGCTTATTTGCTTATTCATGGAAACCTATATCATTTTCCCTAAATTAGTATTATTCTAAATCCTTATTCACTGATTTTCTATGATAATACCTATATATTGATTTCCAGTTATTTTCTTATTTCTACGACCTTTGATTATTTTTTGCCTTATATATGACTAACTGTGGTACTTGCTGATTCTTATTGATTGTTCCCTTAATTGAACTTTTGTTCATTTACCCTTAACTATCCACCCCGTACTTAAGTATTTAATTTTCCTTCCTTAGTTATATGCACTGCTCTTATCATTAGTTGACTACTCCTTTAATAGAAAAAAACCTTGCCGATTTTATGCATGATTGATTATGCAATTTTTCTTAATTACTGAATGATTGACTCTTTAGCTTATTTTACTCTGCTCTCAACTGCTATATATACTGTCCTCTATTCTCTCTTCCAGGAATACGAACTATAGTTTAGAATACACACATACATACACTGAAACTCTCTCTTCTTTCTCTGCTCCTTGTGCTAACTGCTTGTCTAGTCGGCTGAAAGCAGAGCTAGATTGTTGAACTCTACCTTCTTTACTTTTTGTACTTTCCTGCTTTAACTGGTATGTTACTAGTTCAATGCTTAATCTCAACTCTGTGTGCTCCTTGTCTGTTAATCCCTATATCCTTCTGCATTAATTTAATGGCTTATGTATTTAATTTACCTCATTGTTTACTGCTTTATTCAGTATGCTTAAGTTTTCCCTCTCTTATTCAAGGGTTTAATCAACATGTCTAGGTCTCACTTATCTTGTATGATACTAGACCAGCACATGCTTACTTGAGTTCTTGTTTATTTTCCTCAACTAATATGCTTATGTTAAGATCATACCCTCCTAATGTACTTGATTAACACTAAGCGGCATGACTAATTCTTTGTAATAGACCCATGTCCTGAGCATGACAACTCCCATGCCATGTCTCTATGTCTTACTGCCTATTACTATTCTAATTTCGAGTATGATTCCCTTGCTAACACTTTGAAGTAGTAGTTTTTGTTTCTGGATGTCAATCGGTTCCTACTTGTTCCCTATACTTGCTGGTCTATATGCTACTCCTCTTATCCATGTTTATGTGTTTTTGATTTGAGCTCTCTATGTCCCCAAGCCCCTCGATCCTTATATGTAAAGTTGTTTGTCTTCACATAGAATCAAGTAATAAATGGCTTTGAATATGGGAACTCTAAGTTGTTGTTTTTTGTGATTATGTGTTTTCTCAGAACTGCTTCCAAAACTGTTTTCACTTCTAGCATTTTTTCTAAAGTTGTGTCTATTCCTGAAAACATATTCACTCCTGATAGTTTTACTTCTAAACTACTTTTCTAAGCCTTTCATCATTATGTCAAGCACTCTCACCTTACTCTTAGACTAGTAAGTTCTTCCCCCTTTTTTTGGAGCCTTTCCTTAGGACTCTTGAGCTCCCTCTAAACTTGGACATACAAAACGTAGCCTTTTCACACTGTACTTACTCTATCTTAGCTATGAAATCTGGGTGTGAGAACTGCCTGGGATCCCTTGAGGTCCTTAGTGAACTCTGACACATCAAAGATATGAGAAAGACAATGGAACAATCTTGGCATTTGAGGTGATTTATTACATAACTCAGGTAGGAAGTCTTTATCAGGTGTTGGAAATCTGGGTGTGTTTTCAGGCTCTCTATAGTGTAACTTTTTTTTTTCTTATCTACTTATGTATTTCATTTTAGTGTTGGTCCATAATAATCTATTGTAAGCAAGTATTGGGGCTGGCTAGTGAAGTGGGGAGATGGGGGTGGTTATACATGTTATCAACCCATTCAAAGCATGTCATAGATTAGATACCATGTGCTTTGTTTTACTGTTTCAGCATCTCATTTGACATCATTTTACCACTTAGAATTCTTTCTTTGGGCTAAATAACAGCACCAACATATAAATGTTGCTCCTGCACATCTTGAAATCATGTTGTAACTCTTTGGGGATTTTGGAATCATGCTTTAGGAACATGAAATCATTCTGCATTTTTGTATATGCATATTAGATACCTTGTTTTAGGATCTTGTTCATACTCACTCAGTTATATGTAGTTAAGCTACTGATGCATGAAAAAGGACATAAAATAGTCTCATGTTTGATTATCCTGTTTAAGTGAAACTGATCACAATCCTTGCATATCTTTGCAATAATTAGAATAGCATGCTATAAGTAAACTAACTTCCAAACTGTTTTAATAATACTTGTAACTAGTGCATATTGTTTTATGCTTATGCAAGTCTTAGGTAATAAAATAAAACTTAAAATAAAACCAGAACCGTCTTTGTGATTAATGCTCAACTATTAGCATGTTTAAATCAATAGGAAAGCTTAATTAGGACTTCTTCTCTGAGTCATGTGATCAATCTGACTCTGTTGTGGTCATTTATATACCATGCTTAGGATCTGAATTTAGACCTTAATTATGTATAAGTCGTGCTGTCTATGTGTACTGTGTGTGGAGGTATATCTTAGCCTTTCATTTGTCTTCCATGCTCCCCTTGATTGAAGTCCTACTTGTTTATTATATTTCACCTTAGTATTTTACCTTTAAACTTGAGGGTCTTCCTAGAACCCCCCTTATTATAGGATCTGAGTACTAAATTCCTCAAGGACTAATAGTAATGGACAGGTAACAATATGCAATAACGGTCGAGATCAACGCTCGCTTTAATTACCTTGACGGGGTGGGAAAGGGTAGATATGGATATGATGACGGATGTGTTAATACCACGTGTAGCCCTTCTTTGAGGAGTGTCATACTAGGTAATGCATTGATGTGATCCATATTATAAATAAACCTAGGATACCCATTATATTAAAAATATGCTTAGATTTTCATTCTTTTCAAAATCTTGCTTTTTCAAATACATGTGTATTTAAACTTAGATCCCCTACTATTTGAGACATACTTGTTTATTTGCTAATTGTACGAATTAACAAAAAACTATTTTACCGGGAACCGCACTAGTGGATCCTGAGGGGTGCCTAACACCTTCCTCTTAGGATAATTTCAAGTCCTTTCCCTATCTCCAGCTACCAAATGTAGTCATAAATGAACCCTAGAGGTTCCCTAACATACCTTAAATCGTTAGGTGGCGACTCTTCAAAAATGCGAACTCCCTTTCCAAAAAGAAAGAGTTGTCCCAACCAAAATTTAATAAACTCAATTTTGCGAGAAAAATGAGGCGCGATAGGGGTAGATGATGCTAAGTGATTTCGGTCAGAGTGCCACTGTATCCTCCGCACTATGAGTATAGCACAGTCGAGTGGAGTTTCTTTCACTGCCTTCCAGCTTTGAGGAGAAGCCTATCAGTGGTGGCGTGCATATGTGTTGGACAGTACGACTGAGGCAACAACCCATACATGGAATCAGTTCTCGAAAATAATTTTTGAGATAGCATGTCTCTATGAGCCTTAGAGACACATGGCATGTGGAGTTTGAGCAGTTGTGCCAGGGTTTTATGACTATCTCAGACTATGCAGTCTGTTTCAGTGACCTGGCTAGAGATGCACTATCCTTTGTTACATTTCGAGAGAGGGTCTGCCGGTTTATTAAGGGACTCCTTCCTAGCATCAGGACTAGCATGGCACGGGATTGAGAGATGAATATCCCATATCACGAGGTGGTGAGGATTGCTAGGTTATGGGAGGGCACACTTGCTAAGGATAAGGAGAAGAGAGAGGTCAAGAGGTCTCAAGAGTCAGGACATAATTTGGGTGCCCATGCCCAAGCTGTAGTTCGTCACAGTAGGGGTTTTATAAGTCGCCCCCGTTCATTCAGCTCTTCCAACCACCAGTTGTATTGCAGTTCCTCCTAGACCTCAGGAGCCTCATTTTGCACATCTACTATCTACTGTTCCTCTTACACAGGGTACTATTAATTCTCTATCCAGCAGACCTGGCTCGAGCTAGTCACGGCCGCCACATCTTCCCAAAGCTTGTTTTGAGAATGGAAACACTCGCCATATGGTGAGATATTGCCCCAAACTTTCGAGGGGTGCACCTTCATAGACCTCTTAACCACAACGTGCTCCACAGGGTTCTCAGGCCATGATTCCAGCACCAGTTGCCACTCCTCCTTCTCAGCCAGTAGGAGGTGTAGGTCGGGGAGGTAGAGGTCACCCTAGAGGGGGAGGGCAGGACATATTCTACGCCCTTCCTGCTCGTACAGAGGTTGCTTCTTCTGATTATGTTATTATAGGTACTTTTCTGGTCTATCATAAAAATGCATCGATTTTACTCGATCCAGACTCCACTTATTCCTATGTGTCCTCTTATTTTTCCCCGCATTTGGGCATATTCAGGATTCTTTGAGTTCCAGTGTTTATGTGTCTATTCCTATAGGAGATTCTCTTATTGTTGACGGCTTTTCTCGGTCATGTTTGATTTCTATTAGTAGTTTTGAGTCAAGAGCTGATTTATTATTGCTTAGCATGGTATATTTTTATGTTATCTTAGGCATCGACTGGTTGTTGCCCCATTATGCTATTCTTGGTTGTCACCCCAACAACATTTATGCATTTGATACATAGTGTATTTTGGCCTTATCTAGACTCATTCGTCATCATCTTTATTGATGCCATTCTGATGTCCACCTAGAGTTGGGAAGATAATGAGCAGCATTTGAGGACTCTGTTTTAGACTTTAAGAGAGAAGAAATTATATGCAAAGTTCTCAAAATGTGTGTTTTGGTTGGATTCCGCAGCATTCTTGGGTCATGTGGAATCGAGTGAAGGTATCAAGGTGGATACAAAAAAGGTGGAGGCAGTGTAGAGATCTGGAGCTTCCTACTCTTGGTGGGATATTATCGTTGCATTGTTGAGGGGTTATCGTCTATTGCAGCACCTATGACCAGGCTAACCTAGAAGGATGCTCCGTTTAGGTGGACGAAAGAGTGTGAGGAGAGCTTTCATAATCTCAAGATAGCTTTGTCTACAACCCTAGTATTGGTATTGCCTTCAGGTTCGGGGTCTTATACAGTTTATTGTGATGCGTCACAAGTTGGCTTCGGTGCGGTGTTAATGCAGGACTGTAAGGTGATTCCCTACATATCCAGAGAGCTGAAGGTACATGAAAAAAATACTGTTTTCATGACCTTGAATTAGCAGCTATTCTTCATGCTTTGAATATTTGAAGGCACTATTTGTAAGGTGTCCCTTGTTAAATATATATTTATCACCGGAGTTTTCACCATCTATTCAAGTAGAAGGATCTAAATTTGCGTTAGAGGAGGTGGTTAGAGCTGCTTAAGGATTGTGATATCATCATATTATACAACTCGGGGAAGGCCAATGTGGTGGCTGGTGCTTTGAGTCGTGAGGCAGAGAGTTTGGGGAGTTTAGCTTATCTAACAGTAGCAGAGAGGCCCATGGCATTGGATGTTTAGGCCTTAGCCAACCAGCTTGTAAGGCTTGATATTTCTAAACCTAGTCAAGTATTGGCTGCATGGTCTCTCGGTCTTCTCTTTATGATCATATCAGGAAGTGTTAGTATGATGACCCCCACCTGTTTGTCCTTAGGGATAGGGTCCAACTCGGCAATTCTAAGGAGGTCACTATTGGGGATGATAGTGCATTGAGGATGTAGGGCAGGCTATGTGACCCAAAAGTTTATGGTTTGTGTGAGTTGATTCATTAGGAGGCTCATAGCTCATGGTACTATATTAATCTGAGTGCCGTGAAGATGTACCAGGACTTGAGGTAGCATTATTTGTGATGTAGGATGAAGAAGGACGTAGTGGAGTATGTTGCTCGGTGCATAAATTGTCAGCAGGTGAAGTATGAACATCATCGACCAGGTGGATAACTTTAGAAGTTATAGATTTCAGAGTGGAAATTCTAGCGGATCACTATGGATTTTGTTTTTTGACTCCTTCGGACTCAATAGAAGTTTGATGTAGTTTGGGTGATTGTGGATAGACTGACCAAGTCAGCTCATTTTCTTCTTGTGATGGCTAACTATTCTTCCAAGCAGCTAGCTCAAGTTTATATCCATGAGATCGTTAGACTTCATGGTGTGCCAGTATATATCCTATCTGACCGAGGTACACAGTTTACATCACAGCTCTGGAGAGCCGTACAACATGATTTGGGTACTTGGGTGAAGTTAAGCATAGCATTTCACCCTTAGACAGATAGACATTCCAAGCACACTATTTAGATTCTTGAGGATATGCTCCATGATGTGTGATAGAGTTTGGAGGTTTTTGGGATCAGTTCTTGCAACTTGCTGAGTTTGCCTATGATAACAGTTATTAGTCCAACATTCAGATTGTATCATATGAGGCTCTGTATGGTAAGCAGTGTCAGTCCCCAGTTGTTTGGTTCGATCCGAAGAGCTAGATTATTTGGAACAGACTTGGTTTAGAATGCCTTGGTGATGGTTAAGGTGATTCACGATAGACTTTGCACAGCCCAGTCCAAAAAGAAGAGTTATACAAACTGGAAAGTTCACGATGTTGCATTTATAATTGGAGAGGGGGTCCTTCTTCGGATTACGCCTCTAAAGGGTGTTATGAGGTTCGAAAAGAGAGGAATGTTGAGCCCAAGGTTTATTGTCCCCTTTGAGACGTTTCAATGTGTTGGGAAGGTTGCTCATGAGCTTTCCTTACCTCCAAACCTAGCAGGAGTTCATCCGGTATTTCATGTTTCGATGCTTCGTAGGTATTACAATGATCCGTCTCATGTTTTGGGTTTCAAATCCGTCCATTTGGACAGGGATCTATCCTATGTTGAGGGGCCAGTGGCTATTTTGGACAGGCAGGTTCGCAAGCTGAGGTCAAATAGCATTATACCAGTAAAGTTTCAGTGGCGGGGTCAACCAATCGAGGAGGTGACTTGGGAGACTGAGCAACATATGTGCAGCTGTTATCCCCATCTTTTCAGCACTTCAGGTATGTCTCTATGCTCGTTCTAGGATGAATAAAGGTTTTAAGAGGGGGAGAATGTAAGGACTTTGAAGGTTGTATTGAGAGTTAGATCCCCGATCCCTTATTAAGTGCTTTCCCATATAATTTTCTGCTATTGTGACTTGTCAGGAGGTTTTGTTTAGGTTTTTCAAGTGTTTTGAGACACTTAGTCCCTAAATGGAGGCTTAAGTTTTTAATTTGGACCATAGTTGGAACCCCGTGAAAACAAGTGCGAAATGGATTTTTGTCCATTTCGTTAGCTCCGTTGGGTTATTTTGGGATTAAGGGCATGTTTGGATTGTGTTTTGAAGGTCCACAACTTAATTAGAGTTTAAATGGAAAAAGTCAAATTTTTGGAGTTTCTGACCGATAGTGGAATTTTTGATATCGGGGTCCTAATCCGATCCTGGAAGCATACGTCTGTAGTGTTGAATATGACTTATGTACAAAATTTGGGGTCAATCGGATGATGTGATTTTGTTAGTTTCAGCATCACTTGTCGAATTTAGATGTTTGAAGTTCTTTGAGTTTGAATTAGAGGATAATAATTGTTATTAGTATTGTTTGATGTGATTTGAGGGCGCGACTAAGTTCATATTGTGTTTTATTATTTTTTGGTTTGTCTGGTTGAGGTCTTGGAGGCCACATGTGTGTTTTAGATGCCTAACAAGTGGACAATGGACTTAAGAGAATTTACTGAGGTGTTGGTTCTGGTGTTTTCGCACTTGCGGTGTGAGATCCACAGGTGCGTCCCCGTAGAAGCGAGGAAGGAGTTATAGGTGCAGGTTTGGGTATAAAATCCAGGGGTTGCAGATGCCACGAGGGAGCCGCATGAGTGGAGCTGCATTTGCGGAAGGGTAGTAACAGATGCGGAGGTGAGAGGAACCTAAGGCTCCGTAGAAGTACACGATTAGCTGCAGAAGCGCATCCGTCAATGTGGACGAAGGTGCGCAGGTCCAGGGTTCTTGAGTTTAATGAAAACTTGCAGATACGGAGTCCCTGTCTTATAAGCGAGACCGTAGATGCGGTCTTTGGAACGCATAAATAGAAATCCCTGGTCAGAAAAGTGGATTTTTAAGGGTTTTAAGTTCATATAACAAAATTCAATTTGGAGCTCGGTGGAAGGCGAATTTTCTGGAGATTTTCAAGGACAGCTATTGAGTAGCTACTCCTAACTTTATTTTGATCATATTTCATGAATCTATTTTTGTATTCTTTATCTAGTTAAGGGATTTAGGTGTCTGTTTTGGAAGATTTCTGCACGAATGAACTCGTGAGTGAATGAGTGTTCATTATTTGTGAATTTTACATGATTCCGAGACGTGGGCCCGGGGAGGCTTTTTGGGTGTTTTCTAACTTCTTGCATTATATTTGATTTTGTTAGCTAGATTATCTTCTTGTAGCTATATTTATGTTATGTAATTTGTTTTGGCTAGATTTGGGTCCATCCTGAGCCGGATATTCATAGAAAGAGCTTTATTACAAATTGATTTGAGCTTGGTTCGAGGTAAGTGACTTGCCTAACCTTGTGTGGGGGAACTCCCCATGGGATTTGGTATTGTTTGATATATGAGCGTTGTGTATGTGAGGTGACGAGTGCGTACACAAGCTATTTTTTGAAAAACTCCATTTTCAATAAGCAAAATATATGTTTTCCTTTAATTGAGATACCTTAGCATATGTAATTATCCTGTTTATTTTAGAAAACTAGGACTATGTGCCTTATCTACCTATCTGAACTTTGTGCAACATATTTTGGTGAAATTTCATGTTCTTCCTTGAAAGGACATCACCTAAAGTGTGGTTTTCTTGTCGTAATTGTTATTTTTGTTGTTTGAGCTGCATATTTAATTTCGGAGTACAAAACGGTATTCCTGGAGATCACCCAACATTGCATATTTACTTTGGGACTATGGAATGAGATTTCAGAAGATTCCCAGCACTGCATATTTACCGGAATGGTATCATATGAGATCCCCTTGCACATTTACGTTAGGGACTATTGGGAGGTATCCTAGGAGATCCAATGTTGCTATCACTGTGTTCTGAGCTGTTGTCTTTCATTGACTTTATTCTGGTTATAATTCCATATTTATTTTTACTGTGACATTTTATTCTGCTTTATTTCATTAAATTTATACTAGAATGGCCCCTACCTAATATCGTAAGTACTCAACCAAGGTTTGGCTAGGCACTTCTAGGTATAGTTGTGGTGTACTCATACCCTTTCTTGGACATGTTTTTCGTGTGCAGATCTAGGTCCTAGCTATCAACCTCAAGTCTAGTTGTGTAGTTGCTGCTTCAGGAGACTTCAAGGTACATATGTCATATCTGCAGAACTCGGAGTCCCCTTCTACCTCATTGTGTTGATTTCCCTCTTGTTTTCTGTAGACATAAATGTATAGAGCAGTCAGAAACTCTTAGAAGCTTCTGACATTGCGACATTTCGGGCTTTGGAAAAGATGATTATTGTATATGCTGAAGGGCACCATTTTCTCTTCTTAATTATATATGTTAGCTGTTGTGCTTGTATTTTCAATTCATTTCCGCAATATTAGGCTTACCTAGTCATAGAGACTAGGTACTGTCATTACAATTCATGGAGGGATAAACTGGGTCGTAACAAGATGGTATTAATAGCTCTAGGTTCATAGGGGTTGTGAGTCACAAATCAGTTTATTAGAGTCTCGTTGATTGGTACGGATACATCTATAATTATCATAAAGAAGCTATAGAACTGTTAGGAAAAATTCACTTTATTTGATTCCTTATCATGTGATATTATTGACTTCTAAAGTCTAAACTAATGTCTTCCATTATCTCACAATTGGTGAGGACAAGTGCTACCGAAGATGACCAGGCACCCGTGCTCCCTGCTAGAGCTGCCAGAGGCTGGGGCTAGGATAGAGGTTGAGAAAGCACAAGTAGTGTACCCAGAGCACCTGAGCGAGCTGCTACAAGAGGAGCCACCAGTAGCTCTAGTCAGAGGACAGGTACATGATACGCCTACTACTATTCCAGCTCTTTAGGAGACCCTTGCATAGTTGACCATGTACAACACTCTAGCGCAAGCAGGGTTGATTCCCTCTGCTGAAACCACATCTCAGGTCGTGGGAGGAGTGCAAACTCCAACCTTCTACACCCCAGAGAAACGGGTTTAGGTTGATCAGATTCCAAAGTTTATATCGGTATCACTTGTAATCCCAGTTAAGCTCGAGGTAGGGCAACAACTTTAGAGGAGGAGCAGCATAGGCTGAAGATTTACAAGAAGTATAATCCTCCGATATTCAGTAACTTAGCGATAAACGATGCTCATGGATTTTTGGTGGAGTGCCAGCGTATCCTCCGCACTATGGGTATAGTAGAGTCGAGTGGGGTTTCCTTTATTGCCTTCCAACTTCGAGGAGAAACCTATTAGTTGTGGCGTGCTTATGAGTTGGATAGTCCGGCTAGGGCAGCTTCCTTTATATGGATTCAGTTCTTGTACATGTTTTTGAGAGAATATGTCTCTTATAGCCTCAGCGATGCACGGCGCACGGAGTTTGAGCAGTTGCGCCAGGGTGATATGACTATTTCAGAGTATGCAATTTGTTTTAGTGACTTGGATAGAGATGCACCTTACTTGGTTTCTACGTTTCGAGAGAGGGTCTTCCGGTTTATTGAGGGACTCATTCAAATCATCACGACTAGCATGGACCGTGAGTTAGAGATGGATATCCGTATTAGTAGGTGGTGAGAATTGCTAGTAGAATGGAGGGCATGCTCGTTGTTGACACCTAATTTTTCCCTATATATTTTTTCAATATGCAAAATACTTTCAAAATAGCATATATATGCATATATAAGTATGTCCAAGCATTTTATTATTTTTACCATAGTTTTTAAGGTTTTAAAACTCATTTATTTCCCTTTTTCATCGATAAAATCCCAGTAATGATGTCCAAAATTATTATTTTTGATGATTCATTTATATGATCTTTATATTTACGTCAATATATGGCTAAAGTAATTTTGCATATTTATACAATTTTATTTAGTAATTTTTTTAAGTTAATTGCCTATAATTGCAATATTAGCCTTTTTAAGATTTAATTGTGGGTTATATTCATAAACTTAAGCCCTATAATTTTTAATTGACTTTTATGTGTTGTGAATCATTTTAATGTTGTTATTTTATTCTCAGAAATTTATTTACTATTTTTTATAATTTAAACAGGGAAAAAATGGCTATTTAAATAACAACCCAATTGTGTTTTAAATTCTAGCCTAAATTGAACCCCAAATCAGATCCAATTAAACCCCTACACAATTTTAATTGAACTGACTGAAACTCGGATCCCCACCTACCTCTTTTAATCTAGGTCGTTGATCATTTAGATTAACGACTACTTTTTAGCATTTCCATTTTTAACCTAAAACGATCCCTTGCCTTAAAACATTTCTCACCACCCGCCGCCCTAGAATCCACTCCTCTTAAAATCTCTTTGCAACACGACCTAAACCCTAGCCGCTGCGACCCAATTCCAACCTGATCCTCCTTAATCCCCACCTAATCCATGGTCTCCGATTGCATTTTGAGACGTGACTCGTCTCCTATTTTCTACTGGATGCATATTTTTCATTATTTCATGGACAAATCTTGATGAGATCTGGTCCAGTCCTCGCTCGACTTGGATATCCGGTCTTTCTCCGGCCATCTATGGCTGTTCCAGCCAGATTGACTTTTACGACTAGATCGGTATTTTCTAAAGCCTTTCTCACTTTCTCTGGGTTCTTTGAAACTCTAACTCTATGAACTATTTGATTTTTCTTTCAGATCTATCTTAGATCTATGCTTATTACGAACTTCTTAAGTGTTTTTTCGAAGGTTATTCGATTTTCTTTCAAAGTGACTCTTCATTGTTTCAACAATTAGAGTTTCTCTTTACTTCTTTTAATAATCTCTTCTCTGATTTTTGGTGTTGCTTTATGATTTTTCTATGTTCAGCAACTTGTTTATGTTCTCCTTCTATTTGATTCAGCATGTTGAAATCCCTAGGTCTTTTTTGTTCCTATCCGAGTTCTGAAATGGTCCTTGTCTATTTGAATGTATTTTTGTTATATTAAGTTCTTTATTTTGACTCTCATTTCCTTGTTTGACTTATTTGATTTTGAGTTCTTATCATCTCTTAAGCTCGACTACAATTGAAGCCCTACTTTCTGAAAAGGTTTTCCTCACTTGTTACTGTGAGACCTTTACTTGTTTTTACTCTCTTTACCTGTTACTATGCTTTCGTCACTTTTGATTCTGTGTAATTACCTTACCTTGTTGACTACTATGCTTCAAGTAGATCTCTTTTACTACTGAATTCTAGATTATTCCTGCTACTATTGTATGCTTATGTTGTTTCTTTTGCCAATGTGTTTGGCCTTGCATGTCTAATACTGCTATTCATTCTATTTATATGTTGAGGTGCAGAATCTTGATCCTTTCTTGATTGATTCTGACGCCCTCAATGTTGCGATTGATTGTAAAAGGTTTTCTTATGAACCCGAATTTTATTTGTCTTTTTAAATTGATTGATTCACTTCCTTTAATTACTGTGATGTTTTACCTTGAATCATGTGACGAACCGTCCAGTCGTCTCATGAGTTATCGCTCCATTTCCCCCATTTCTGCCTCTTTATGTTTCGTTATATATGTTTTATGTGATCAAGTTGATAAATTTGCATTCAGAGTAATTTTGGTAAGAAATGAGATACTTATTCCCTTTTAAGAAGGCTTAAGTTGAAAAAGTCAACCGGATATTGACTTACGTGTTAGAAGGCTCGGATGTGAGTTCTGATGGTTCGTTTAGCTTCGACAGGTGCTTTATGGCTTAGGAGTATGATCGGAATTGGTTTTGGAGGTCCGTGTAGAATTAGGCTTGAATTGGCGAAGTTAGTATTTTGGCAATTTCCGATTGTCAAGTGAGATTTTGATCCGAGGGTCGGAATGGAATTTTGGGAGTTTTTGTAGCTTTGTTATGTTATTTTTGATGTGTGTGCAAACTTTCAGGTCATTCAGACATGGTTCGGTTGGGTTTTTGATCGAAAGCGTATTTCGGAAGTTTTAGAAAAACTTAGGCTTGAATTCGATGTGAATTGGTGGATTTGGTATGGTTTGAGGTGTTTTGATGATTCGAACAAGTTTGAATGAGGTTTTAGGATGTGTTGGTACTTTTGGTTGAGGACTCGAGCTCCTCGGGTGAGTTTCGGATAGTCAATCAGACCATTTTTAAAGTTTAAAAGCTGCAGATTTTGGGAGTTTAGGTGCTGCAAAAATTAATCCTTCGCGATCGCGTAGGGTGAGTCGCGATCGCAAAGAAGGAATTTGCAAGGCAAGGAATTAGACCTTATCCTTACATTAGTTTGTCTTGCATTAGAAGAAGGCTGAGAGTTGTGCTGTGCGTTTGCATGAGGTTGTTCGCGTTCACGTATAAGGATTGGGGTCTAGTGGAATTTACTCTTCGCGCTCGCATCAGGTGTCACGCATTCGCGTATGTCCGGGTACTGAGACATCACGTTCACGACCAGTGTGTTGCGTTCGAATAAAGAAAAATTGGGTCAATGCAAGGTTGTGCTTCGCAAACGCAAGAGTTTGACCGCGTTCCCAAATAAGGAAGGGTCAGACCTGGGCAGAATGATTTAAAACATTTCATCCGCGAGTTTGGAGCTCATTTGCTCCATTGTTGATCTTTTTGAGAGCTTTTTGAAGGGAATTGAAGAGGGATTCAAGGGAAATTAGTTGGAGGTAATATTTATGAACTTAAAACTCGTCTTTATTGTGAAATCTACCTAGAAACTTATGGAACTTAAGCTAAAAATGGAAGAACCAGGGTTTGGGATTTTGATCATTTGAATTGGGATTTGAGGGACATTTGAGGTCGGATTTGGGAAATTGTTATGTGTATGAGTTCGTGGGAGGATAAGGAACATGTTGATGTGAAAACTTTTGGGTTTCGACAAGTGGGCCCGGGGCTCGGGTTTTGCTAATTTCGGGATTTTTAATGTTTTTTTATTGTTTTTGCTTGGGTTTTGTCCCCTTAGCATATTGTCATGTATTCGTTTTTATTTTGGATAGATTTTATGTCCATGGAGGTCAATTTAAGGGGAAGAGGCGTCACGAGTTAGAGTTGTAGCCGGTTCGAGGTGTGTAGTGATTTCAAATGAGGTCTTATGGGTTTGAAACTTCGGATTGCACATTGTAGTGCTACATTGGTGTGAGACACACGCTTGATGATGAGCACCGGGTTGTTTACTACTGAGGATTCTGAATTGATCCGTCTCGATTGATGATTTTATGGCATATTTGATTGAGACTTGTTTGTTATCATCATGATTTGGGTTGATTGCCATGTTTGGGATCCGTGCCAACTACTTGAACCCTTCGGGGGGGGGGGGGGTTATCACTCTTTTTCATGTTACTTGAACTCAATCATATTGTTTACCCCTATGTTTATAACTCAACCATTTTTACTCAATTTTGAGACTTAAATAATATTTCTAAATAATGTTTTGGTCTGAGGACTATTGTTTTACTAATTCTCGAG
Source organism: Nicotiana benthamiana (assembly GCA_034376525.1). Lineage (NCBI taxonomy): Eukaryota > Viridiplantae > Streptophyta > Magnoliopsida > Solanales > Solanaceae > Nicotiana > Nicotiana benthamiana. Next base: position 88,016,544 of record CM067337.1, on the reverse strand, counting down.
GGGGTTGTGATGATTTTCGGACTGATTGCGGCCGAAGGCCATAGGTGAGGATATGCTGAGTGATATAAGGCCGAGGGTTTGAGATACATTTATATGCCACGAGGTGGCTTGAGTGATGTGAGGCCGAGTGCCGAGGGTTGATGCCACGAGATGACTTGATATAACACTTGGGGCGTAAAGGGAACCTCCGGTGTCTGCACACCCACAAGTGGGTACCCATTATGATCTGAGAGTGAGCACGAGGGGCTGATATTGTTGTAAGAGTAAGCCCGAGGGACTGATTTTATTCTAAGATATGAGCCCGAGGTGCTGATACTGTTATGAGTGACTGATGTTGTGACGAGGGGTGGATTTCTACTTGTTATCTACCTACCAAATTACCTGTTTTACTTGTTCAAAAGGGATTTTACTTGATTTTCTTCACTGATTTACTGCTTTAAGTGATTTTACCGCTTTGGTATAGAATTTCCTTGTGCTTTTATGTATTTTCTGCTTTCAAACATTATTTATAATTATTACTCACTCGGTCAGAGTACTCACATCACTTCGTGCACCATGTGTGCAGATTCAGGCATAGAAGATTCCGCTCCTAAGTGCTAATCCTCCCATTCCAGGTGGTGTTTCAGAGACTACGAGGTAGTTGTTGGCGTCCGTTGTCCCCGTGTCTCCCTTATCTTATTATCTCGATGTTCTTCAGGCTATTGTATCAGTTTTCGTATTTAGTAGACTTGTATCAGGTGTCATTTGTAGCTCATGACTTGTGACACCTAGGTTAGGGTTGTGTCGGGATGGTTTCATCTATTACCATTTATGTTTTCGCGAATTTATTACTATTATATTATGCTTAAATTGTTCTGTGGTGATTAACTGCTTAAAGGGGATTGTACTGTATTGGTCTAGCTAGCCTTGTCTTCACGAAAGGCGCTATCACGACCGGTTCGGGTCAGGGTCGTGACAAGTTGGTATCAAAGCCTAAGTTACATAGGTCTCACAAGTCATAAGCAGGATTAGTAGAGTCTCACAGATCGGTACAAAGACCTCTGTATTTATCCTTGAGAGGCTGTAGAACCTTTTAGGAGAAGCTTCATATTCTTTTATTTTTTGTCGTGTGAACTAATTGATCCAAGAACTAAACTTTTGTTATTCTATTCTCTCACAGATGGTGAGGACACGGCTACCGGACGAGGTGCACGACCACCAGTGCCACCTATTGAGGCCACTAGAGGTCGTGGTCGTGGTAAAGGTAGAGCAGTGAAGGCAGCACCTGTTGATCCACCGGCTTCCTCAACTCCAGATCAGGCTCCAGCAGCACCAGTTCTGGCACCAGCTATGCCATCATGATTCCGAGTTGATATGAAGCCTTGGTACAAATCTTGACAGTTTGCACTAGCCTAGCTTAGGCTATTTCAGCCACCACAACAGCAGCTACTTCACAGGCCGGAGAGGCAATCAGACCCCTATTGCTCGCACACCTGAGCAGATAGTGCATGGACTACAGACACTGGAGGCACGTCCAACCTATCTGGTTGCACCAGCTAAGGAGCTTATGGTACTAGTATGCTAGATGATTAGCAGCATCATCTAGAGAGGTTTGGTAGACTCCAGTCTTCGTCGTTTAGTGGTGCTGAGGGCAAGGATGCGCAAGCTTTTCTAGATAAGTGTCAGCGGATGCTTCGTACAGCAGGGATTCTTGAGACTAGTGGCATGGCATTCACCACCTTTCAGTTTACTGGGGCCGCCTTCACTTGGTGGGAGGCGTATGAGAGGCGTAGGCAGGTTGGTGCACCGCCCCTTACTTGGCAGCAGTTCTCCACTCTCTTCTTAGAGAAATATGTACCGCAGCCCCGTAGAGAGAAGCTGCGTAGAAAGTTCTAGTGGATGCAAAAGAGGGATATGACTGTGTCACATTGTGAGTTGAGGTTTTCTGAGTTGGATCGTCATGCCGTCTGGATGGTTCTGAGCGATCATGAGAGGATCAGGATATTTCTTGATGGCCTTAACTACTATCTCCGTATTATTTTGACCAGAGAGAGAGTATTGGGTGCTACGTTTTTGGAGGTGGTTGATATCGCTCGCGAGATTGAGACGATTTGCCATCAAGATCGAGAGGAGACGGAGGCCAAGAGGAATCAAGGATAAGGCAGTTATCGTGGTTCTCCTTCAAGAGGCAAATTCCATCATGGTAGAGCTCATTCTTTTAGGCCTGCTCAGTTAGCCCGTCAAGAGTATCGTGGAGCATCTTGAGGTCGTGGTTTATATGGGTATCAGCTGGGCCAGCCCTCACTTACTGCCCTTCCAGCTTAGAGTTCATGTCGCGCCCCATCAGCTAAGGGTTCATCTATATTGAGTGTATCTGCTAGTCATCCGATGCTAAGGGTTCCTATCAGTCCCCTTTTCCAGCACCTGGGAGTTTCTTTGAGTGTGGAGAGTTTGGGCATTTGTGGAGACACTGTCCTCGTCGTGTTGCTAGTTCGTCACAGCAGAGGAGTCAGCCCTACTCTTCTACTCTAGTTACTTTTCCACCCGCCCAGCCAGCTAGGGGTGGAGGTCAGGCAGCTAGAGGTTGCCCCAAAGGGGGAGGCCGATGAGGTAGTGGCTAGACTCGTTTCTATGCTATGCAAGGCAGGCCAGAGGCCATTGCTTAAGATGTTGTTATTACAGGTATTTTTCAGTCTACCACAGAGGTTCCTCTGTACTATTTGATCCCAGTTCCACCTTTTCTTATGTCCTCATAGTTTGCTCACCATTTGGGTACGTCTCGAGATTTTCTTGCCTCACTTGTTGATGTGTCTAGCCCGGTGGGCGATACTATTATTGTAGACCATGTGTATCGGTCATGTGTGGTGACTATTGGGGGTTTGGATACTCGAGTGGATCTATTTCTATTGAGCATGGTGGATTTTGATGTCATTTTGGGCATGGATTGGTTATCTCCATATCGTGTTATTCTAGAATGTCATGCTAAGTCAGTCACTTTGGCTATGTCGGGTGTACCGCAGATTGAGTTCATGGTGCGAATATTTATGTTCCCAGCAGAATGATCTCTTTCATGAAGGCCCCGCGTATGGTTGGGAAGGGTTGCCCTTCGTATCTTTTGTTTGTGAGGGATGTTCGAGCTGAGACTCCCTATATTGATTCTGTTCCAGTTGTGAGGGATTTTCTCGATGTATTTCCGGCAGACCTGCCAAGCATGCAACTGGATAGGGATATTAATATTGGTATTGACCTGGTGCCGGGAACTCAACCCATTTCTATTCAGCCATATCGTATGCCATCAGTATTGTTGATAGAATTGAAGGAGCAGCTTCAGGAACTCCAAGATAAGGGGTTCATTCGGCCTAGTATATCACCTTGGGGTGCACCCCTTCCATTTGTGAAGAAGAAGGATGGCACAATGAGAATGTGCATCGATTAAAGGAAATTGAATAGGTGAAAATTAAGAATAAGTATCCTTTGCCTCGTATAGATGATTTATTTGACAAGCATTAGGGAGCGAGGGTCTTCTCCAAGATTGATCTCCGTTCGAGCTATCATCAGTTGATGATCAGGGAATTAGATATTCTCAAGAATGCTTTCTGGACCAGATATGGTCATTATGAGTTTCTTGTGATTTCTTTCGGGCTAACCAATGCTCCAAAAAAGTTCATGCATTTGATGAATAGTGTATTTCGACCTTATCTTGATTTGTTCGTTATTGTATTTATTGATGATATTCTGGTGTACATGCATAGTCAGGAGGAGCACGTGGAGCATTTTTGAGTTGTATTGCAGAGATTGAGGGAGGAGAATCGTTATGCAAAATTCTCTAAGTGTGAGTTTTGGTTCAGTTCAGTAACTTTCTTGGGGCACGTGGTGTCCAACAAGGGTATATTCAGGTTGATCCAAAGAATATAGAGGTGGTTCATAGTAGGACTAGACCATCTTCAGCCATAGAGATTCGTATCTTTCTTGGCTTGGAAGGTTATTATCGCCGGTTTGTTTAGGAGTTCTCATCTATCGCATCGCCTTTGACCTGGTTTACTTAGAATGGTGTTTCATTTATGTGGTCGGACGAGTGTGAGGAGAGCTTTCAGAAGCTCAAGATAGCCTTGACCATAGCTCTAGTATTGGTTTTGCCATCAACTTTACGTTCCTATACTGTATATTTTGATGCTTCGAGAGTTGAGATTGGTTGTGTATTGATGCAGGAGGGTAGAGTTATTGCTTATGCTTCCCGTCAGTTGAAGTCCCATGAGAAGAACTACCCCGTTCATAATTTGGATTTGGCTGCCATATTTTATGCATTGAAGATTTAGAGGCATTATTTGTACTGCATATCCTATGAGATATTCACTGATCATCGCAGTCTTCAGTATTTGTTCAAACAAAAGAATCTTAATTTGAGGCAGCGGAGATGGTTAGAGTTGCATAAGGATTATGATATCACTATATTGTACCATTCGTGAAAGACCAATATGGTGGCCGATGCTTTGAGCTCAAAGGCAGTGAGTATGGGGAGTTTGGCATACATTCCGATTGGGGAGAGACCCCTTGCAGTTGATGTATAGGCATTGTCCAATTAGTTCGTGAGATTGGATATTTTAGAACCCAGTCAGCTGTTGGCGTGTGTGGTTTCTCGGTCTTCCTTGTATGATCGCATCAGAGAGCGCTAGTATGATAATCTGAATTTGCTTATCCTTAGGGACAAAGTTCAGCATGATGACGCCAGAGATGTGACCATCGGTGATAATGGGGTGTTGAGGATGCAGGGCCATATTTGTGTATCTAATGTGGATGGGCTTAGAGAGTTGATTCTTAGCTTGTGGTATTTTATTCATCTGGGTGCCGCGAAGATGTATCAGGATTTGAGGCAGCACTATTGCTGGAGGATAATGAAGAAAGATATTGTGAGATTCATAGCTCGGTGTCTCAACTATCAGCAGGTAAAATGTGAGCACTAGAGACCGGGAGGCTTGCTTTAGCAGATGGCTATTCCTGAGTGGAAGTGGGAGAAGATTACTATGGACTTTGTCGTTGGAATCCCACTGACCCTGAAGAAATTCAATGCTATTTGGGTGATTGTGGATTGGATGACCAAGTCCACGCACTTCACTCCTGTGTGTACTACTTGTTCTTCTGAGCAGTTAGCAGAGATATATATCTAGGAGTCCTGTGTGTCCAAGTTTCTATCATTTCAGATCGGGGTACTCAATTTACTTCCCAGTTTTGGAAGTCTGTTCAGCGAAAGTTGGGAAAGCAAGTGGAGTCGAGCACAGCTTTTCATCCCCAAGCGGATGGGCTTGGGGCTTGGGTTTTGCTATTTTTCGGATTTATGATATTTTTCGATTGTTTTCGCTTGGGTTTTCTCCTCTTAGCATATTGTGACGTATTTGTTCTAATTTTGGATAGATTCGACGCGCGTTGAGGCCGATTTGAAGGGCAAAGGCATTGCGAGCTAGAGTTGTAGTCGGTTCGAGGTGAGTAGTGATTTTAAATGAGGTCATTAGGGTTTGAAACCCCAGATCGCACATCGTAGTGCTATACTAAGGTAAGACACGCACCTGATGATGAGTGTAGGTTCATTTACTACTTGGATTGTGACTTGGTCCATCCTTATTTATGATTTTACCACGTATTTGATTGAAACTTATTTGTTATCATCATGATTTGGGTTGATTGCCGTGTTTGGGCTTCGTGCCAACTACTTGAACACTTCGAGGATTCTTATCACTATTTTCCTTACTGTTTGAAATATTACTTGAACTCTGTCCTATTTTTACCCCCGTTTTTATAACTCAGCCACTTTTACTCAATTTTGAGACTTAAATGATATTTCTAAACAATGGTTTTTGTTGGGGACTATTGTTTTACTAATGCCCGAGAGGCTTGTGATGATTTTTGACTGAGTGCGGCCGAGGGCCATATGTGAGGATATGCTAAATGATATAAGCCCGAGGGCCTGAGATACATTTAAATGCCCCAAGGTGGCTTGTGTGATATGAGGCCGAGTGCTGAAAGTTGATGCCTCGAGATGGCTTAATATGGCGCTTGGGTTGTAAGGGGACCCTCCGAGTCTGCACACCCACAGTTAGTGCCGGTACCCATTGTTATCTAATAGTGAGCCCGAGGGGCTGATATTTTTCTAAGAATGAGCCCATGGGGCTGATGTTGTTCAGAAATATGAGCCCGAGGGGCTCATACTGTTCTGAGTGGCTGATACCGTGCTGAGGGGCAGATTTCTACTTGTTATCTACCTGCCAAAGTACATGTTTTACTTGTTCAAAAGGGATTTACTTGATGTTCTTCACTGATTTTCTACTTTAGGTGATTTTACTACTTTGGCATGGAATTGCATTGTGCTTTTACATGTTTTCTTGCTTTCATCCATTATTTATAATTATTACTCACTGGGTCGGAATACTCACATTACTCTCTGCACCGTGTGTGCAGATTCAGTCATAGAAGATTCCGCTCCTGTGTGTTGATCCACCCAATCTAGGTGATATTTTGGAAACTACGAGGTAGTTATTGGCGTCTGCAGCCCCCGTGCCTCCCTTATCTTATTATCTCTAGTCTGTAGTCCTCGTGCCTCCCTTATCTTATTATCTCTCTATTCTGCAACCCCCGTGCCTCCCTTATCTTATTATCTCTATGTTCTTCAGGCTATTGTATCAAATTTCGTATTTAGTAGACTAGTATCAGGATTCATTAGTTTCTCATGACTTGTGACACCTAGGTTAGGGCTGTGTCGGGATGGTCTCCTCTATTACTATTTATGTTTCCGGGAAATTATTGCTATTAAATTATGCTTAAACTGTTCTACGGTAATTAATTGCTTAAACGGGGTTGTACAGTGTTTGTCTGGCTAGCCTTGTCTTTACGAGAGGCGCCATCACGATCGAGTTCGGGTCAGGGTCGTGAAAAATCATTTCCCAAAATTAAGCTTATATTCTGTACCTACACTAAATTGTATACTCTACATATTACTACCCCCTTATATGGCAAGAATAAATTTTTCCTAAACTAATTTCTTTCCTTAATTAACCTTGTTAGTATCCGTTTGAGCAGTACTTCCATGATTAAAGGGAACTACTTGTGTTAATTGATTCTGATTGTGATTATTTCCATATCTGTGTCAAGACTTTACTTATTGCCTTAATTTCTACTCGTTTTCAAAACTATAAATACCCTATCGTCTCTTCTTTTAAACACACGAGTAAGTTGAGTTCAGAATACACAGTTACACTCAAAATTCTCTCTTTCTTTACTATTACTTGTGCTATTGCTTTGTCTAGCCGGCTGAAAGCCAAGGCTAGATTGTGGAATCTTGCTTACTTTTCCTTTATGTACTTTGCTTCTCTACTGGTATGTCCTAGTTAATTTTCAAGTCTCAACAACAATATGCTTCTTTAAGTTGCTTCAGTTTATCATCTTGTCTACTTCTGCTTATGTTTCTGCAACCAAGTTACACTACTAGCATGCTGTAATATGTTCCCTTCCCCTTTTAAATTATTGCTTCCCTATATGTGTACTATGTATGTCACTTGTCATGTACTTTCTACCTTATGAATTTCCAAACCCCCTTGACCTCTATATGTGTTTGTGTTCCTTTGGCTGGTTTTTTGCCATGCCAGCATAAGTTATTGCTGTGAAGGACAAAACCAGACCACTGGTGGGGTTATAGAATACATCCTCATAGTCCCTTGCCCCTTTTAAATAATTATTGATTCTGTGTAACTTGAGTTTCATTACTACAACTTTTTTCAAATCATCCTTACCACTTACTATTTCCAACCCAGTTTTAATAAATCGCTTTCAAACATATGTCCTGCACTTCCACTATACTCTTAGAATCTAGGTTGTGCACCTCTTGTGTGAGCCTTTACTTAGGACCCTTGAGCTCCCTCTAAACTTGGACACGTAAGAGCTGGCCCTTCCGTGCTACACTTATTCTGTTTAGTTATGCAAATCTGGGTGTAAGCACTGCTCGGGATCCCTTGAGGTCCTTTAGGAAATTTGACACATCCAGATATGAGAAAGGCTTTGGAATTACATCGGCATTGAAATGGTTCCTTGCATATCTCAGATAGGAAGTCAAGATTAGGCTTCATATGGTTATAGCTTCTTGTTTTCTTTCATTTCTTCTTTTTGTATTCAGTCACACAGTTTGTAATAACTTGTAAACATTATGGGGTTGTCTAGTGAAAAGGGCTAGGAGATATGCATGTTTTAGTTATTAAACGGGTAGATAACATGCCTATAGGGTCTATTTTGCTTCAAATATGGTCTGTTAGATAACATGCCTATAGAATCTGTTCTTGTTTAAAATAAATTTAGTGTGCTTCATTTTTCACAATTATAAATCATGTGTATTGGATGTAAATGGCTTTAATAATAGATAACATGCCTAAAATTTCAAAAATCAGCTTTACAATTAGATATCATGCCTATAGGATATAGAGCAATTGAGGCTAAATCTTCATTACCTCATGTACCCAAACTCGTTTCCCTTAGAAGTCATGCCTATTAGTCTAAAGTCATCTTTTAATACATAGATACCATGACAATAGGATCTAAATGGATACAATAAAAATCATTCCTGTAGAATTTAAAACCAATCCCGTTGGAGAAGCCGTTTAGCTCACGTTGTTACTCTGAATTGGACTAGTTAATTAGTGTGCTGCTTTTTTTGTGAGTTTTTCAAACACTGCCTTGACTTAATACCATTGGAAAGCATGTTTACTGGATCTCAACTTGTCTGCTTAAAACTAATCACTGCTCCATTGCTTTGCTACATCATTATAGATATCATGCTCATAGGACATTAATGCTACGCCTAGGCAAGTCTTAGGTAACTACTTGAATAAAACTGGAACCGCCTCTGTTTAGTTATCAACTTATACAACCAACAGGTAGTCCTGATTCAGACTTCTTATCTGAATTATGTAATGAATCTGGTTCTAACTCAAATACCATATTTGAGGATTTAAAATTCAGACCTTAATTGTGTTTAAGTCGCGCTATTTATATGCATTATTTGCGGAGGTTTATATGAGCCTTCTAATTGCTTATATATTTTCCCTTTAAATACAGTCCTACGTGTTTTTGTGTGTCGCCTTACACTTTTTACCTTTAAAACTAAGAGTCAGCCTAAATTCCTTCCTCCTATTTAAATAGTAGTCCTAAATTCTTCTAGGAATGATAGGAATGGGACGGATAATAGCACACAATAGAGGTCGAGACCAATCTGCGCTTTAATACTTTCACGGGATGGGAAGGTTAGATATGGATATGATGAGTGGTGCGCTAATACCACGTGTAGCTCTCTTTTAAGGAGCGATTACCAGCATTGCATTGATGTGATCCATATTACAAACAAACCTAGGAGATCTTCACATTCATCAACATGCTTAGATTGTAACTCTTTTGAATACCTAGATTTTCTGCTTTCTTTTAAACAAACACTTACGTATTTAAATTCAGAATCCCTCTTACTTGAGCCTTATTTGCTTACTTGTGAATTTTACAAATTTACAAAAAGCTATCTGGCCGAGAACCACGCTAGTGGATCCTGAAGGATGCCTAACACCTTCCCCTCGGGATAATTTTAAGCTCTTACCCTATCACTGGTTATCAAGCATAGTTGTAATTGAACCCCATAGGTGCCCTAACACACCTTAAAATCGTTAGGTGGTGACTGTTCAAAAAATTGCAAAACCCCTTTCCCAAAAAGAAAGAATTGTCCTAACCAAATGTCATAAACCCAATTTCCATAGGGGAAAATATGGGGTGCGACACTCACTCGGGATAGAGAGGAGAGAGAGGCCAAAAGGTCTCGAGAGTTAGTCCATTATTGTGATGCCCTGCCCAAGCTATAGTTCTTCATGGTAGGGGTTATGTGAGTCACCCTATTCATTCAGCTCTTCCAGCCGCAAAATGGTACTCTAGTTCCTCATAAACCTCAGGCACTTTATTATGCACCTCCAGTATCTAGTCTACCTGCTACACGTGGTGCTATAGGTGGTTAGTCCAGCAGACCTGGCCCGAGCCAGTCACAACTGTTTTTGTTATGTCAATGTTGGCTAGTTGTAAGTTTATTATAAATTGAATTCATGGCTGGTTTATGGGATAAAAGGCTTAATTATGTGATGTTGCTCAATATAAAAGAAATGATAAACGTGTTTTAGTATACTGAAAAATTAAATTTGAGTTGTTGAACTTGTGAGACTATGTTTTGGGATGTTTCGTGCTTCTTTTAAGTTATCTTTTTTGCTACTATTTTTATGGAGTTTGGATGGATAAATGGTTTGGATAAACACCGCATAAATGGCAGGGATATTGGTTGGTCGTTCGGTATTACATTTTTAGGTTGTTTGGCACTACTTTGGTTGTTGTTTTATGTATGAAGTGAATAGGGTTTATGGGATGTTTTCTGGTCTATTATGATGCAGATAAGGTTGGAGGATGATGCATACCTGTTATTATTGTTGTGTTCTTGTTGTTGTTGGTATAAAGTATTGGAGGACGGCCTTTTTATGGGGGAGATGCTGCCCAAATTTACGTAAATGGGCTACTAGTTTAAGTTGCGGGCTAAGCCTTTACTTATCGCTGACTTTGAATACTTATGCTGTGGTAGATTGAGTTAAGTTGTTTGAAGAATTGCTTGGAAAATATTAAGGACTCAATAGAATTAAGGTATTTTAAGGCCAAACCTTTCGTTCGTTTTGACATGATCATGTAACTACATGGCTTTGATATTGAGGCATATAGAGAAGTTCATATTTATATACTTATGTACGTTCTCCTAGATTCACAAGTTACAGCAATCTCCCTTATCGGGACTTCATATTCAGTTTAGTATCGTCTTCTTTCAGCCATGAGAGCAGAAAATTTATACATACATATATATATATATATATATATATATATATATATATATATATTACAGTTTTTTCACCAGCATCGAGCTATATTCGATGGCTAAACCCCTATTGGGTAACCTCTGATCACATAATAAGTTATATACCGAGTTTACTCTGGATGAGCGCCTATGATATAGCCTAAAATGGCCGAGATACAGAGCCTTGTATGGTTGAGCGCCTATGAGCAAGCCTACTACGACAGAGCAATTACACATACCCATCCTTATAAGATCGGAAAACTATTTTACTTACTATATTGAGAGATATTAGTCAGTATCGGCAGGTAAGCACATCTCCAAATTATCTTTGACTCCTACTTACTTTCAGTTATGTCACACTTCCTTTTTTTACTACACCTGGAAGGGAGTATAAAGGAGTTTCTCCACCTTAAGTGACATTATTCGAAATTGGATTATATATTTTATTTTTATTCAGAGTCGCCACTTGGGATGGTTTGTTTTCTGATGTCCCAAGTCACTGGTTTATTTTAAAATCCTAAATCGAGGAAAATCCAACTTTCCTTTTGAAGTCTACGAACCAATAATTCTGAATAAGGAATTCTGTTAACCCGAGGGAAGGTATTAGGCACCCCCAAATTCCGTGATTCTAGCACGGTCGCTTAAACTATTATAATTGGCCTATTATTTGATTTAAATACATGTTTTAGCCTATGGTATAATTTTAAATTATTAACCGCTTTTACTTATATTAAGGAGATTTCAATGTTATTTAAAACACGTCATTGGACCATGTCACATGAAATGCATCTGCAGTCTGAGACGCATTTTATTTAACTTTGTTAAGTTTTAGATTTGGGTCACATGAAATGCACACCCGAAATTAGGAGGGTATGTTTTAAAGTAGCGCGCCTTACGCAACTACACACTTTCAAGTTTGCGAGGGCGATAAAAAATTCAACTAAATGGCACGCCTTGATTTCTAAATAGTTAAAACTAATTAAGTGAGGGCCATGAGTTTTGAGATTATATTTGGCATGGCATATCTCAATTATAATTTTATTTCAAAGGGTTTTATTATTAGAAGTTGTTATGATCGGGTCACATGAAACACCCAAATTGGAGATTATGTATCATGACCATATCATGGGAACTGTACCCATTGTTACGATATTTTATTATTAAGTGTGTCTAACACAAGCTACGCATTTGAATTGTTTTCCTAATCTTTGAGATTGTTGTGATGCCAAATTTATGAACAAGATATTATTGAGGAGTAAAAAGACTAGCTAACATGATCTATTACTTTGCCTAAATTCCTTATAGTTCAAGACCCACCCTATGGCCCATTCTTATTCCTTTCCAAAAAAGAAACAACTCCAATTTTCATCTGCCCAATTAAAAGGATTTAATCAATAATCAAGACTATATACGTCACATATGATTAAAAAGATTTAAATGAAAACTAAGACATACTACTCAAATAATTTAAAATCACAAATCTACCAACATAGGCACCAAGCCATTATAATACAACGAAATGAGAATGAAAATTTAGGAATTGACCGTTTATTGATGAACAAGACTGAAAATTACAAGTCACTCGGGCTAAAGAAAGCAATAATCCTTGAACCGAAATATCAAAATTATAAATCGGAATCTCGAATCGACACTGCAAAGCTCGAAACCCAAATTGACCTCAGTCAAGCGATAAACTAAAACCTCAATATATCTAACCACTAGACTGTCAATGCGCTGGTATGGTTTGTCACCAAAAAGTTTAGCGAATTGGCTCTATATGCCATCGCCGAATTGACCAAAATGAGTAGGCCAAGTTATCTTTGTTCTTCATGTACGATTTGACGCAGGAAATGAATTTTGAACAGACCAATTCTTATAGTGCCCCAAAACTATCTCTAAATGATATAGCTTTGGTCCAAGTGACAGACCCGCAGCAGATACCACATTTCCACTTATAAATGGCCATTTTCTTTAAGGTATCATTGAAATCTGTCATATTTATTTTCTAGGAAGAAACAAATTGTGAAATTAAGGATGTCAAAATGTGAAGATTATTCCCATTTCTCTTTGGGAGAAAACAGCAGATCCCATCAAATTGGCAAGTCAGAAGCTGAGGGATTTAAGAGAATGATCATCCAAGATTCAATTATTCACGAATTCCCAAAAAAGTTTTATCAAGAACCTACAAAGCTATGGACCGTATGTATACATATTTTGATGTTTGTCTTCATTCTCTTTGGGAATGAGGAATCCGCCTCTTATTTTTTTGGGTCCATAGCTATCGGATGTATGTATTATTTAGGTTAGGTCAAGCGGGGGAATGGGATATGGCTCAATGTTTTAGGCTATTTCAAATTGAAGCTTTTCAATTAAGAACAAACAAAACATTTTTTTTTAAAATTCACTAGGCGTAGCCTAGGGTTAGGTTTTTATTAATAACAGAAAATAAAAATTACAACATAAGAACTTGATCGTACCAAATAAGTTATGATCATCACAGAGTTTATAACATACTCTGTGGTGATATTACATATGCAGATATTAAGATGGTTAATTAAAAACTAGTCCTAAATTTCATACGTTTTCTTCTAAAACAAAACTAAAATACTACACCATTTATTATTTAATTATACTGAAATAAAATAACTATTAATATAAAACTACCCATTAAAACAAACCATTTTTTTGTATTTTTCAAATATCATATTAAAAGATAAAAAAATTGAAAAATTATTGTAAATTAAAATAATATTCTCGAAATTAAAGTGAAATTATTTTTCTATTTTTCTTTGAATTTTATCTAAAGCAGATGAATTAACAGTAACTTGATTAGCTAAAAAATAATATTTTTGTAATTTTTATTTTTATGATAAATAAAGTAAAAGGGTCAAAACTATCTAAAATACCGATATTTGCCCTAAATTAAATATTTATATGCTAAAATATGTAAAATCTTGGGGAGGGTCAAAAATCACATGTCTACAGCTGCCCCTATTTGACTGGAAACGTGAAAAGTTTTCAGAAAAGAATGACTAGACAGGTTTTTGACCCGACCCTTATTTAGAGAGACTGAAAGCTGAGAGAGAGGAAAATGTGAACGAGCCCTAGTATATGAGCTGCCTACATATCCTTGGCTATATTGGAATCAGGCCATGTGTAGTTTAGAGGTGAATGAGGTGATGGAGTATCGAGGTTGAGAACCGAGCGAGGTGCCATTCCGTCAAGGTTTTAGTCCGTGGTCCTGTTATTACATCAAAAATTAAAATTTTAAAAACTAACTAAGCCTATCAACTACGAGTTACAAGATTCCTATCTATGAGTCCTCTGAAACTTGATCTTAAGTCTTGGTTAGTTCTTTATTCGGACTGTGATCTGAATCTTGATGCTTGTTAGTTACAGTTGCTGGTTCTTTTTTTTCCAGCTTTTCGAATCATGGCGGGACATGCGAAGCTTGTGACTTCAATCATATCTGGAGCAGTCTGCATCATTCTCCGCTTCTGCAATTTGAGTTCACTTCTATTTTCTTTCCTTTTTTTTATTCTGGATTAAGACTTATTCTTTTTGTCATCTTAAACCCTGTATCTCGAGGTAAAACCTGCTCATACACCAAAAATAAACAAACGAACAAAATTTTCTGTCCCAGTTTTCACTAGGAAAATTTTGTGAGTTATTTGTAACAAAAATATAAACTATTTTTTTTTGAAGTGATAAAATAAGGATCGTGTATATGGAGCCTTATATCTAAACTTCTCAACTAGTGAATGGATGGCTTATGTTGGCAAAAAAGGTGTTTAGGGAATGGAGACCATATATCTGAAAATCTCAACTCAAGGATTGGAGCCCTAATGTTTGCAAAAAAGGCGACTAGGGAATGGAGGTCCTATGTATAAATTCACAACTCAGGGATTGGAGCCTAAATGTTGGCAAAAGGCGACTAGGGAATGAAGGCTCTATGTCTAAAAATCTCAACTTAGGGATTGAAGCCTTAATGTTGGCAAAAGGCAAATAGTCAATGGAGGCCCACTGTCTACAAATCTCAATTAGAGATTGTAGCCCTATGTTAGAAAAATGAGACCGCTAAATTGTATACATATGCTAAATGAACCAAAAAGGATTTTTTTAATTATTATAAAAATCAACATTTTTTCTCTTTTTGAGAAAATCATTCTTTTAAACAAATTTCTCAAAAGCTTTTTTTTCAAAAGAATGATTTTTTTTTTGAGACATTCTCTTTTTTTTCTTTTTTAAATTATTCTACGAGAAAATTCGTCAGACTAGGTCTTTTATCTTAGGAAAAAGATTCATCTGACTATGATTTCGATTCTAGGAGAAGGTTAATCAGACTAACTCTTCTATCTTAGGAGTAAAATTCATCAGACTAAGATTCCAATCCTAGAAAAAAGTTCATTAGACTAGGGAAAACATTTATCGGACTAAGATTCTGATCCTTGGAGAAAATTCATCAGACCAGGTCTCTTTTATTGCTATCTTTGGAGAAAGATTTATCAGACTAAGATTTCGATCCTAGGAGAAAATTCATCAGACTAGGTCCTCTATCTTAGGAGAAATATTCATCACACTAAGAGATCTATCCTAGGAGAAAGTTCATTAGACTAGGTCTCTTTTTTTTCTTTCGTTATCTCAGGAGAAAGGTTAATCAGAATAAGATTTTTATCCAAGGGAAAAGTTTCTCAGACTAGGTTTTTTTATCTTAGGAGAAAGTTCATTAGACTAAGGTTTTTATCCTAGGATAAAGTTCATCATACTACGTTTTCTATCTTAGGAGAAAAATTCATCAGACTAAGATTTTGATCCTAGGAGAAAATTCATCAGAGTAGGTCTTCTATCTTAGGAGAAAGATTCATCAGACTAAAACGTTTATCTTAGGATAAGGTTCATCAAACTAGCTATTCTATCTTAAGAGAAAAATTCACCAGAATAATATTTTGATTAGGGGGAAAATCCATCAGACTAGGACTTTTTATCCTATGAGGAAAAATGTGTAGATCAATGGCAAGATTTTATGCACAATAGCAAGACAAATAAAGGTGAAGATTTGAGAAACTTCTCTTTGTCGGCACTTCTCTTCTTTTCTTTTCTTCCCTCTCTTTTTTTTCTTTGTTGTTTTTTTCTCCTTTCCCTTATTTTTTTCTTTCTTGAACCACTTTCCTTGCATTGCTTTGTTTTTGTTGAAAACAAAGAAAACTTTGTCAATTTTAAAAAGTGGTTGTCATATGTGGCCTTGAGCGTTGAGCAGTTTGGCTTTTGCTCGATCATCCTGAGTCGGTCTCAAGAGACTTTTGTTCTGCACCAACTCTAATTGTTTCGAACCCAATACCATTTTTATTTGCAGCTCGCGCAGCCTTATCCCAACTGGAGATCTTTGCTTAGGTGACCTTTTCTGATGTCTTAAATGACTTCCTGCATTTTGAGAAATTTTTCCGTTAGAGAGAATCACCAGTCATCTTTGCTTGCGCCAAGTTTGCTGACAAGAGTCTTTTTGGGGAAGCCTTCACATGAATCGTCAAGGCACGTTGATAGTAACAACTGAGTGCAGTGGCCAAATTTACAATGTGCAATTGAAAAGCTGGTAGCAAATATTAATGTATTTTCTTGCTTGTTTGACAAGGATTGACTCGGAGTGCAGGACACAAAGATGCAACGAAACAAGTATTAACAAGAAATGCCCTGGTCGGGAAGTACAGGGGAAGAGTTTTTTTTTCTTTTTCTTTTTTTTCTTTTTTCCTCTTTTTTTGTGTTTTTTTCAATAACTAGTCTTAATGATCATGATACGCATTTTGGACTTAACGGCCTGATCTATCAAACTAATACAAATTTCATTTTTATCATTCTTATGACCTTTGAAGTTGGGCTTGTTTGTGCCAATTCTTTGCATCAACTTCATGACTCACTTTCGACAAGTGGTGCCCTGAGGGATTTTCACCAACAAGTCTCTCTCATTTATTCATCTATGCTTACCATCGCCTTACTATTCCCGTGAGGGTATTCACTAGTAAGACTCTCCCATTTTTCTTTTCTTTTTCTTTCCCCTACTTTTTTTTGCGAGCAACTTGACATTGTTCTATGTCGCGTGAAAACCGTTGCTCATTGCCTGCTTCTCTTGGAATTCTTGAAGGTTGATTAGTAGGTATTTATTTGGATGGTTTTTGGATATGGGTAGGAATAAAGGGTCGGCACGACGGCTCAAAGTTGACTAAACGTTATGGGTTGTAGACTTACAACTTTTGGAATCGACTCTTTCAAAAGTGAAATAAATGTTTTGCCCAACTTTCAGATACTAGGGATTTTTTTTGAAATTTTTCTTGAATTTTTTTGAATTCTTATTTGGTTGGACCGAACAGTGAGGCTGCCTATGTAACCTTTTTAAAGGAATCTGGTGTAACGTAGTTCAAACATCCGACATAACTTTTTTTTCATCTTTTTTTTTTCTTTTTTTCTTTTCTTTTTCTTTTTTTTGTTTGCCCCGCCTTTTATTTTTGAGGGCATGGACCTTTGACAAATTTTTTCTTCTTCATTTGTTTTCATTAGAACTTTCTAAGAATCGCCCTAGTTTGTACTCTTGGGACATGGACTTTTTTCTTTTTTTTTTCCTTTTTTTTCATTTTTTTCGACTCTTGACTCTAAACTTGATTCCAAAAGAGGGAGGTCAAAGAAAATAAACAGGCTGAAAGGGGTGACAAAGGATATAAAGTGTTTCGGCAGCAGAAAAAGAGCATCCCAACACCGAGAATGCCAAACATAATATCTTTTCGCGATCACAACATTGACGAACATGTCTGTCTTCTTGGTGTGTCGTGGTCACACAACACTTTCCATCCTTTAATGTATAGCTTTCCAACATACTTCAATTGATTAAACATCCTCAAGCCCGATCTTCACAATGGTTTGAAGGTGAATTTTACTCGACCTTAATTCCCAAGTATTTCAGCTCTTTATTCATCCTCAAAAGTGTTTTTTTCTTTTTTCAGTTATCCAATTCAGATTAAATCAGATTCTTAGATCTAGCAAAAATCTCTGCATGTATGTCATATCACTAGAACTAGCACGAAAAGAACTAGGAACAGAATGAAACAAAAGAACAAACTATATTTTGTTGAATAAGAATGGAATGGTTTGACAACTAAACATGCAACCTAAGATCCGAGTTACAAACCTAAAATAACCCGGATAATGAAAATAGCAGCAAAATAGATAGACATGACTCATACAAACAGAATAGAAAGATAGAAGGGTTTGACTCCATAAAGCAAATAAAATCTAGATCACAACCCTGAAATAACCATGATAACAGAAAATACATCAAAACAAGCGACCAAGATTCCTTCCTAGTGAGGAGAGAATGATTTTTCAATTGCTAAGCTTGACATTTAGCCATAGATTTGCTCATCAGGATCACCACTGCCTTTTCCAATTTCTGTCGGAAAGTTCCCGAGAGAATTTCACACTCTATATCACTAAGCATCATCCACACAAAGTGTGCATCATCATGTACAGATAAAGGATTCTACATGATATTCTAGGTGTCGCCATCTTGGAGAACAATTAGATTTTCCTAGATCATCCTTTCTATTTCTCTATTCAAATCCCGACAACTGTCAACATCGTGTCCCTGGGACATCAGAATGCTATTCACAACTTTTGGAAGAGTCAAAGCTTCTTGCATATGGGTCCATACGATTTGGAGGAATGGGTGCAATAATATCATGATTCTTTAACTTCTCAAACAATCTAGCATATGACTCACCTAATGCCGTAAAATTATCTTTCTACTTTCGTTCCCTTCTATATCCATGGCATGGATTTGGGTTATAAGTCACTTGAAAATTTTGTAGAGGCCGGCAGATGTTTTGTAATGCTGGTGCTCGCCTTCTAGGGTGTATTGGTGGCTTGACAACATACTGAGATAGAGCAACACAGTATTGTGAGTTCTGAGGCGGATAATAGTGCTTAGAAGCATCATCAGAAAGAGGATGAGGCTGGTCATACCTTCGAGATGCTCTTCTACAACCTCTTCTCCACCCTGATGTCATCATGATTTCTTCATCCATCTCATTCGTGACACCAGATTCAATTTGGACAGCCTGAGCTACAACTTTGAGAGCTGCTTGACTTATAATTCTGCTTGTCTTAATGGCATTTTCTACCATTTCTCCCACTTTGATTGCTTACGTGAAGGATTTACCAACTTTTGACATCATGTTTTGAAAGTAATCTGGCTCTTGAGCCTCAAGGAAGACAGTGATTAGATTGTGGTGATCTACGGGTGGCTTAACTTTAGCTGCTTGCTCTCTTCATTTAAACGCATATTTCCTGAAACTTTCAGTTGGCTTCTTCTTCAGGTTTGAAAGGGAATTGCCGTTTGGGGCAATGTCAATATTGTATTGGAACTGTCTAACAAAGGACTGTGCCATGTCCACTCATACATACAAGTGAGATGTGTCTTGATCCATAAACCTTTCGAACACTGCCCCCGTATGGCTTTCCTAAAATAAGGTATTAGCAATTCTTCCTTTCCTCCCGCACCTCTTAGTTGATTGTAATACATTTTCAAGTGGGTTATAGGGTCTCCATGTCCATCATACTTTTCAAATTTGGTAGTCCTCAAACAAAGTGGCAAGTGGACATCAGGGAGAATATAAAGATCTTTGAAGACAACACTCTTTCGACCTGCCAACCCTTGCATTTTTATCAATGGTTCTTCTAGGCTTTCTTACTCTTTGGGCCATTTCTTCCTGTGCCATCGTTCGGGCAGGCTTCTCAATATTTGCAAGAAGATCAAACGAGTACGAGTGGTACTTAAGAGAGTGGTACTACTCTTCTTGTGTAGCAAATCGTGACTCATGATGAAACTGCCCTTGACCATTGACCCATGCTTGACACATTTCAGTCAGTTTCTATTTCAAGATTCTATTTCCCTCAACCACAGTAGGCTCTTTTGAATTTTCTAAAGAAGAATGAAAATATTTTTTTACTTTGGATTTTGAAAAAAATTGGAAGAAAATATTTTTGTATTTTTTAAAACATTAGGGTCTAAAAGAAAGACTTTTTAATGAAGGAAGTAAGAAAATATTTTTCGATTTTTTGAAAATGGTGTGACGAAACCGACAAGGTTTTCCTACGTGTCTCACATCTGGTGAGAATCAGACCCGTGCAGTTCACCCAATTTTGACGGAACAGGGAAAGCATGACTTATTTTAAAATGACTTCTTTTTATTTTTGTATTTTTCAAAATTTCGGCAGAATTTCAAGATATTTCAAATACCTACTTTTCACTCTTTGCTTTTCTTCTTTGTTTTTTTTATTTTTGATTTTTCCTCCTTTTTTATTTTCTTTCCCTAATCTAGAAGCCAGTTAACATGTAAGCCGGAACAAACGTATACACAAGTAGCACGTTAGATGCATAAGGTTGGTCTTTTAATTTGGGTATACCTATCCTAGATGGACCCTCTCCATGTGTTGAGTCCCCTAAGTCAAGTGCACATAATGCAAATAAATGTTCCTACTAGTGATTCGACATGAGGTTTTGTTATACTAGGTTTAAAGACCTTAGTTTATTTTTCTAGACCTAGCTTACCCGAGCGAACAGTTTGAGCCGAGGGGGTAGCGTACTGGGAATACAGAAGCTTCACTGGCTTTGCAACTTGTCCGAATCTCGTTCTAAAATTGCATAAGCTTCTAGACGGAAGAGAAGTCGCATGAAGTAAACTTTTCTTAGATGATTTAGAAGACTCAGAGAGAAGAAGGGTTTCGTAGCAGTTTATATACAGTTCACAAAATATCAAAGCGGTAAAAGCATTAAGCATATTAGGCTTAAAATGTAGGAAAATAAGATAATAGATAAAGTCGATCATAACTGCTATCTAAGCTCGAGTTTTTAAACCCAGAACCGAAGTTTTTGGTTACGATCCCCAGCAGAGTCGCCAAATCTATCACACTCCTATTTTTACTACACCCCAAAGGGAGTATAAGGAGTTTTTCTACTTTAAGTGGGATTATTCGAAATGGAATTATTTATTTGATTTTTATTCAGAGTCGCGACTTGGGATGATTTGTTTTCCTGTGTCCCAAATCACCGGTTTATTTTAAAATTCCAAGTCGAGAAAAATCAGACTTTCCTTTTGGAGTCTGCGAACCAAAAATTCTGAATAAGGAATTATGCTAACCCGAGGGAAGGTGTTATGCACCCCCGGATTTCGTGGTTCTAGCAGGTCGCTTAAACTATAATAATTGACCTATTATCTGATATTAATACATGTTTTAGCCTATGAATTTTAAATTATTAACCGCTTTTAATTATTTTAAGGGGATTTCAATGTCATCTAAAGTGCATCTTTGGACTACGACACATGAAATGCACCGGCAGTCCGAGACACACATTTTATTTAGCGTTGATAAGATTTGAATTTGGGTCACATCAAATGCACACCCGAATTGAGGAGGGTAAGTTTTAATGTAGCGCGCCTATAGCAACTATGCACTTTCAAGTTTGCGAGGGCCATGAAAAATTCAATTAAATTGCATGCCTCGATTTCTAAATAGTTAAAATTAATTAAGTGACAACCATGAGTTTTGAGATTTTATTTGGCTTGGCACACCTTGATGACTATTTTATTTTAAAGGGTATTATTATTCGAAGTTGTTATGATCGGGTTACATGAAATGCATGGTCAAATTAAAGATTATGTATCATGACCACGTCATGAAAACCGTACCCATGGTTACGATGTTTATTATTAAGCGCGTCTAACGCAAGCTACACATTTGAATTATTTTCCTAATCATTGAGATTGTTATGATGCCAAATTTATGAACAAGATATTATTGGGGAGTAAAAAGACTAGCTAACATGATCTATTACTTGGCCTAAATTCCTTACAGTTCAAGATCCACCCTATGGTCCATTCTTATTCCTTGTCAAGAAAGAAACAACTCCAATTTTCATCTGCTTAATTAAAAGCATTTATTCAATAACCAAGACTATATATGTCACATATGACATAAAACTAATTAAAACGATTTAAATGAAAACTAAGACATACTACTCAAACAATTTAAAATCATAAATTCACAAACATGGGCGCCAAGCCATCATAACACAATGAAATGAGAATGAAGATTTAGGAATTGAACTTTTATTGATGAATAATGGTGAAAATTATAAGTCACTCGGGTTAAACAAAGCGGCAATTTTTGGACCGAAACACCGAAATTATAAACTAGAACCTCGAATTGACACCACAAAGCTCAAAACCCAAATTGACCTCTGTCAAGCGATAAACTAAAACCTCAAATATCTGACCGCTAGAGTGTTAACGCACTGGTATGCTTCGTCACTAAAAATTTTAGCAAATTGGCTCTATATGCCATCGTCGAATTGACCAAAATGAGTAGGCCAAGGTATCTTTGTTCTTCATGTACGATTTGACGCAGGGAAATGAAATTTTGAGCAGACCAATTCTTATAGTGCCCCAAAACTATCTCTAAATGATATAGCTTTGGTCCAAGTGACAAACCCGCAGCAGATACCTCAATTCCACTTATAAGTGGCCATTTTCTTTAAGGCATCAATGAAAGCTGTCATATTTATTTCCAGGAAGAAACAAATTGTGAAGTTAAGGATGTCACAGTGTGAAGATTATTCCCATTTCTCTTTGGAAGAAAACGGTGGATCCCATCAAATTGGCAAGTCAGAAGCTGAGGGATTTGAGAGAATGATCATCCAAAATTCAATTATTCATGAATTCCCAGAAACGTTTTATCAAGAAACTACAAAGCTGTGGACTGTATGTATACATATTGGATGTTTGTCTTCGTTCTCTTTGGGAATAAGGAATCCGCCTCTTTTTTTTTGGGGGGGTCCATAGGCTTTGGGTGTAGGCATTATTTTTTTTTTTGATTTTATTTCAATTATATGGCAAATTTACATTATTTGTTCTGGATTCTAGAACAGATATCAATAGTATAATCATTTTGAAAACTCTACCACTGTTGTTGTTAAAACTAATATCGTATTACATAAAATTGCTACAATTGTGGAAACTCGCATAAAGGGTAGCTATTTATGTTCTGTAACATGGGTGACCATTTATATAGCTTTACGCCATTGAAGTGCACTTGAATTGTAATCTCCTTTGTTCGGTCTTTGGCGTCTCTGGTTGACTGTTGAAACCTTGTGTTGTTCCTTTACATCCAGATGTTGTATACTACTGCTGCAAATACCACACCTAGGATGGTTTATTCTGGGATTTCTGCTTTTAACATTAGCTGTCAGCCATTGGATTTTTGTTTCCCATGTGTCTGTCGTTCTTTGATATTTCAACCATTGTAACATAGCTTGCCACAATGTTTTGGAGTATAAGCAGTCAAAGAATAAATGGTCGTGAGTTTCTTCAATATCTCTTCCACACAAACTGAAGGATTGATTAGTGTGAATTTCCCATTTAGCTAATCTATCAACTGTCGGTGTAGGTATTATTATATAGGAGTAGGGATTAAGTTAGTTCAAATTGGGAATGGGGTATGAGCTCGATATTTTGGGCTATTTCAAATTGGGTCTTTTCAATTAAGAACAAACAAAACTAGCCCCAAATTTCATACTTTTTCTTCTAAAACAAGACCAAAATGTTACACCATTTATTAATTAATCATACTTGAGTAAAATAACTATTAAAATAAAACTACCCGTTGAAACAAACCTATTTTTTTGTTTTTTCAAATATCACACGAAAAGATAAAAAATTGAAAAATTATTGTAAAATTCATAATATTCCTGAAATTAAAGTGAAACTTTTTTTTTTGTATTTTTATTTGAATTTATGTAAAGTAGATAAACTAAAAGTAACTAGATTAGCTAAAAAAATTTTGTTAATTTTTATTTTTGTGATAAAATAAAGTAAATAGGTCAAAACTAGCTGAAATATCGATATTAACTCTAAATTAAATATTATATGCTAAAATATGTAAAATCTTGGGGAGGGTCAAGAATCACATGTCTACAAGTTATTATATTATTAGTTAAGTTTCAGCTTCCAATACATACTTGGTACATTATTTCGTACTGACGTCCCTTTTGATGGGGATGCTGCATTTCATGCCTGCAGGTCCTGATTAACAGTTGGACAGACATTTCAAGCAGACAGAGTCAAACATCAACTTGGTTGGTAAACTCCACTTCCTCGAAGATACCAAGTCTAGACCTTAGAGTGCATTTTATATATACAGGTTTGATGGGTAGGCCGAGGCCTTGTCCCGACCTTGGTATAGTTCAGTTATCTCTAGAGGTTTGTAGACGAGTGTAGTATATTTTGTGTAGCAGTAGATGTTCATGGCAGCTTCATCGGCCTGCACAATTAAATATATAATCTTTAGGGTATGTTTACCCCTCAGATGAGAGAGACGTTATTTTCAGATGATTCAGAATATGGCCATATCGACTTATTTTGAGTGTTACCCCTCATGGGTTCATAGTTACGTGGGTGATAATATCAAGCTGAGTATGGCACCGAGTGTCGTCCACACCTCTTTAGGCTTGGGGTGTGACAAACTTGGTATCAAAGCAGTTATGTCCTAGGGAGTCTACAAGCCATGTCTAGTAGAACATTGTTTATAGATGTGTAGAGACAAGACTTATGTTTGCTAATTATAGAGATGCTTGCAATTTGAAAGATTACAACTAGCTAGAGGGAAAACATAACAGTAGGTAAGGGCATTAGTAGAGAGAGAATTCTTAATGGTGTGGCCCTGTTTGAGGCCATATTAGATCATGCATATTGGATAGTTCACTCTAGAATAGTACAGTCAGATATGAATACTAGAACATTCAAAAATATCAATAGACATGTAGTGGCATTGTAGAAGGGATAAATATTTACGTTAGTATAGCTCCCCCCGGTAAAAAAGGAATAGTAGGCAATTCGAAGAGCCAATGAGATGAAGCAATGGGAGATAAAAGTGAAAGAACGTTTTGTTGAAGTTTTTACAATATGGTAATAAACATAGATATTAGCAGAGGAATAAGAAGAGAGTAAATGAAGAATTACGAGTATGATATGATAAAAGGATGGTAACGGTAAAGAAAAATATGACAAGATGACATAGTCTATTGTCAAGTAAAGGAAAAGACAAGAGGTGACATACCTCGAGACTATTGAAGAGTATAAGACAAAAGTCATATCCTTATTTCGAGAAAATGAGTTGGCAACTCTAACGTAATTACCAATAGGCTTAGTTAGACCCCTCAGAGTAATAGAAGTCAACATAGGCTAGTAAACAACAACAAAAAAATGTAACATGATTTAGGGACCTAAGGATTTGACAATAGTCGGCATCGTAAGAATTTCAGAAATCGTG
The DNA here is from genome assembly GCA_034376525.1 of Nicotiana benthamiana. Classification (NCBI taxonomy): domain Eukaryota; kingdom Viridiplantae; phylum Streptophyta; class Magnoliopsida; order Solanales; family Solanaceae; genus Nicotiana; species Nicotiana benthamiana. Next base: position 87,991,295 of record CM067337.1, on the reverse strand, counting down.
TTCCGAAATCGATTTAATGGACAACGGAAAGATAACTTTTAAAGATCATTCAGGAAGACTCTTCCCTAAAGCAAGCAATGTAAGCAAAGTTATGCTTAAGGGACTAAGGGGGCCAGTTATACTAGGTGTCACCCTTGCGTGTAAGAAACTTAGCAATCCCTGGTATATGAGGGTTATTGCAAGGCGAGTAAGAGTTAGTAAAGATATGAAAAGATGTCAAATATGAAAGGTAACTATGGATTAATAAAGGAATAATGCGGTAAAAGTCAATAGAGGTGAGATTGCATTTACGCAGATCCTCATATATGTTATGACTGAAAAATTATACAAGTACGATGGTGGGAAGATGTAGTAAGGGTTCCCTCCCATGATGTTATTGATATATAATTGAAAATGAACACTTGATACATAAGGAGCTAATGCAAGAGGTAAGTTAAGACAACGGAAATAACTCAAGAGAGATTACGTGGAATATAGATACGAGAATGGACCAACAAGTAGTTAGTAGTTGATTCAGGAATAGCCTAGATGTGGCTGGACAAGAGGATATAGATAAATCAGCAAATCGTGAAAGATAAACCTAGTGAACCCCAGCATAAGTAATTCAATCTCGCATATACGATGTTGTAATCCTTGAGAAATATTTAGATAGGAGTTGAGGTACTTATAGTTTCCGTAAAAGTTTTATTAAAAAAGAGAGTGCTACAGAAAGGAAAAAAAATTGAGTTCAGAAGTAACCATACGACAACAAGGGCACAGAGGTTTGTAACTGAAGATACCTATAGGTGAGTAAGAACATCAAAAATTTCGTCCGGTGTATGATTGGATGAGGTCACAACTTTACAAGAATCATATAGTCTTCCCTAAATTCTACAATGAATGACTAGCTAAAGAAATAAGGAAGAATTCTTCAAACTAAGCATAGTGACCTAAATAAATAATGGTCTTGTAACAACAGTCTCACTACAACATCGTATGTTCTCAATAAGAAAGTAGTACCTATTGTTACTAAGAAACAAGAAGTAAGATCCGAAGTAATATTCGAGATCTGATGAGTAGCAAAAAATACAATATATGTGGGCACTAATAAGACAAATATTCATCCAATAAGCAGCAAAATGACCAATAAAGTAATTGCTTGCTTTTAATGAAAGGTGAGAAGGCATGAAAAGAATTATTTGATCTATGACCTAGAGTTAATTACGATATGACCATACTCAAGATATCATAGCTTTATTCATCCAGCATATATATTGACATTCCTATAGTTATAAGAGACTCTGGTATAAGTTTAAAAAGAAAGAATTGAGTCCATGTTACAGACAAAGGCTTGAATTATTAGAAAGGTATATCAGGGATGTTCCATAGTTCCGCGAAATGATAAATTAATAACTAATGCCTTGAGCCATAAATTGGAAGATAACTTAAAGCTTACATAAAGGCTGAGAGAGAATAGGAAACTAAAGAGTCACATGAAGTAAGTAAATCAAGGGTATGATTATAAGATTCAGATATTATAGAAATCGTCGATCTACTACATTGCAAAATCACTCTTAGTAATAGAGGTATAAGAAAAATAGTACAACAACTATATTCTGTAATGACTGTACAATAAAGCAAGTTAGAAAATACCAGCCTTATAAGAAGTCACTAAGAAGCTCCCACCGGAATGTGTATGCATTAGAGGTGCAAGTACTATAGTTGAGCTTTTAATGTGGGACGTGAATTCCACCTATGTGGAAGGAAGGTTATGAAAGAAGTAGAAGATACAATGCAATATTTAAATATAAGAAAGGTAAAGGTGAAGGTAAAGAATGAACGAGATACTTAAGTGAAGAAGGTTATGAATAGTCCAGATTTTAGATAGAGGGTTGGAAGTGCCGTGATTCAGTATCCAAAAATGATAGTGGTATCGTTACTGGCATATCTCCCAGTTTATGGTTTCTAGGTACCGTGATGTCTAGTTAAAATATTAAAGAAAGTGAAAGACAATGTGACGTCTCACTTAAGGTTCCAAAATAACATAAGGAAATCTATAGTGCTAGCAAGTTAAAGACCAATTGCGAGTAGAATAAATAGAAAAGACAAAATATCATCTTGGTAGTAGAATAAGGGTGTAATTGTGATAAATGACAAGTGGATGACAATTAGGCCTTTGATTGATTAATGATTTAGAGAAAAAAGGATTTCATGAATCGCACAGGATTAGAACACCCCCATAAGATGAACCAGTTTGGGATGCCATGAAATATGATTATTGAAGTATAGTGTCGCCCCTAGCTGGATCAAGCAAATTAACATTAGATGTTCAGCGATGAGACATAAGCCCTCAATATTCAGAGAATAAATAGTAGATGGATAAAAGTTCCAATGTATGATATGATATTAGGTTGTCACTGCAAGGATGTGGCCAGTTGTTTTAACAATTAGCGCTTTGATCCCCATTAACTGCTTTTCCCATGTTTGTTTCCGCTATTGTGAGTGACCGGGATGATTTATTTTGGGTTTCGAAGTGTTTTGTGATACTTAGTCCCTAAAAGAGGCTTAAGCTTTAGAATTTGGACTGTTGTGGGAGAAATGTGAAGACGACCTTATAATGGAATTCTATCGGTTCCGTTAGCTCCATTAGGTAATTTCAGGCTTAGGGTCATGTTTGAATTGTGTTTTGGAGGTCCGTAGTTAATTTGGGCTTGAAATACTGAAAGTTGAAATTTTGAAGTTTCGGGTTCAATAGAGAGATTTTGATATTGAGGTTGAAATGGATTTCTGGAAGTTGGAGTAGCTTGTTTAATGTGATGTATGTGAAAAATTTAGGTCTATCGGACGAGGTTTGATAATCTTTTTGATAGAAAGCGTAAATGGAGAGTTTTTGGAGTTGTTAGGCTTGAATTCATGGTTTATTCAATGTTTCGATATTTTTAGGCGTTTTAAGGATTAGTATAAGTTTGTATAATGGTACATGACTTGTTTGTGATTTTGATTGAGGTCACATGAGCCTCGGGATGATTTCAAATGATTAATGGAAACTTAGGAATTTGGAGTTGCAGCAGAAGTTTAAAGCTGTTGTGATAACCACATATGCGATTGAGAGGACGCAGGTGCAAGTCTCGTACACGCGGAATCAAGCCACAGAAGAAGCCATGAGGTGATCTATGAAGAGCTACAAAAGCGGATGTTTGGACGTATCTGCGAGGGCACAAGTGCGAGTGAGCGACTGCAGATACGGTCCCAGGCCTTTTAGTGAGAGCCGCTGATGTTGTGGGTTTGACCACAGAAGCGATTCCGCAGATGCAAAAATATTACCGTAGGTGCGAAAACTCAGGGCCAGAAAGTATATAAAACTCCTTCACGATTTTCAGCCTTTATTCACTATAAAACTCCTTAATGATTTTCAGCCTTTCTTCATTATTTTTAATTGATTTTTGGAGCTTTTGCGGGATGTTGAAGAGGGAATCATATAGAACTTTTTTGAGGTAAGAATTTTGATCATAAAACGCATTCCTATGGTGTTATTTCATTGATTAGGCTTGAAATTCATGAAAATATGTGGGTAAATATTGAAGAAACTAGGGCTTGATATTAGAGAGATTTGAGTGGTGATTTAAAGGACCAATTGAGGTTCAAATATATAAATTTGTGAGAGTGTAAGGATTCTTAATATATAAATTTTACCCGATTTCGAGAAGTGGGCTCGAGGGGCTTTTTGGTCATTTTACCTAATTTCGCTTAATAGCTTTGAATTTACTTGTAGAATCAGTTACTTGATGTGTTATTTATATTATGCAGTTGAATTGAATAGATTTGGGCCATTTGGTTTCGGGTTGATTTTAAGCCGGTTCGAGGTAAGTGGCTTGCCTAACCCTGTGTCGGAGAACTCCCTCTTAGAATTTGGTATTGTTGATTTTTGAAATGTCTTGTACGTGAAGTGAGGAGTGCGTATTTGAGCTAATTGCATAAAATCCATTTTCATTAAGTAACTAAAATTGTGTCCCTTTTCCTGTTTACGCTACTTGCAATTTACGCCTGCTGCTAGATTAGAGAAGCATGTCTAATTGACTTATTTGCTTATTTGCTCAACCGCCTTATTTGGATTATGTGTAGCATGTTATATTAGAAATACATGTTTTACCTTGGTATGAAATTTTAATTGAATTGAGTATTTTTCGTGTTGCTGCTATGTATTTATATTTTAGACTAAGGGACGTATCCCGGGAGACCCCCTATATGTTAACTTTGGAACTACGGATTTGTATTCCGAGATACCCCTCTGCACTTTTATATAGTAACTACGGGATTTCACCTGATAGATTCCGCCAATACTGGGTATTTACATTTAGGAATACGGATCAGGATTCTGTTAGATCCCCACGCACTATGAGTTAGACTACAGGACAGTATCCTTGGAGATCCAGTAGATATACATATCTGTACTACGGGACGTTATCCTAGGATATCCACTAGATATTAATATTAGGGACTAGAGGATGGTATCTTGGGAGATTGCCGATTGTTATCTCTGTCACAGCTCCTTTTTTACGCGGCTACCCCGAAGGATAACTCGTATAAGAGAGTTTTTCCAATTAAAGTGACATTATTAGAAAAGGGATTAATATAAGAGTTGCCACTTGGAATAGGTTTGGCTTTTGGTGTCCCAAGTCACCGGTTTATTTTTAAATCCCAAATCGAGGAATTGTTTTTTTGACTGCCCAAATGGAGTATGTGAACCAAAAATTCTTGAGTAAGGAATTTTGTTGATCTGAGGGAAGGTGTTAGGCATCCTCGGATCCCAAGGTTCTAGCACGGTCGTTTAAACTATTATAAGAGGCTAAAAATATGATTTTTATACATGTTCAAACCTATAGTGCAATTTAAATTACTTACCGCTTTTAACATTTTGGGAATATTGCAACGTTATTAAAACACTTCTTGAACCACGCCACATAAATGCACCCGCGGTTTTTGACATCTTTTAATACTGCTGAGATTTGGATTTGGGTCACATAAATGTGCACCCGAGTTTAGGAAGATATTTTATTAATATACCGCGCCTATAGAAACTACGCGTTTGGAAATTCGTGGAAGTCCGTGAAATTCGCTAAACATCACCTCCAACATTCTATAAATTTTAGTAAATTCAAGAGCCCTACGTGATTATGTTAGCGTGGCTCACTTTTTATTTTATAAAGGCAACCTAAAGCATGCTATAGTTTTCTATTATGCTTGTATCTAAAATGTTCTGATAATTTCATACACGACTAATGCATTTAAAGAGACTCAGCCGTTACATTTACAGCCTCATTCATGACTGATTATGTAACTTGGGCTTCATTTATAGCCGACCAGGAAGTGTATATTCTTCATGTTACAACTGCTAATAGTTGGGCCTTGCGATAAAGTCCAGAAACACTGGACTATGAGTCCATTATATGAAAAATAATAGAAACCTTTTTTTACTGATTATACTACAGTCGCAAATTTATACAAGTGATCATTCTGAAGTATCCTGAAGTTATTTCAAAAGAAGATGCTGAGAACGATTTCACATTAACAGGTGATAACTCGGATTTCAATTCTAGTATTTAAAGAAAATCTGAACTACTCATCGTTCAGTGTATATTCATATACAGTTGTCGAGTTTCTACAACAACACAACTTGCGAACACTGAGTAAGTTTTGGACCAAACTATTTTCAAATCTACTGAAATTTTGACAAATTAAAGTTATAGTCTTGATACAATCTAAAATTATTGCACATTTCATGTTTATTACACTACCAGAAATGCTACTAAAAAATATAAAACAGTCATAATATGAAATTGATACAAAATATTATTGTCGTCATTATCAGCTAAAATTGTCAAATGTACATAGCTATTGCTCCTCAGATTTTGAGTAAGGATGGATACTTGGTATATCAGAAGAAAAAGGACCTATCAGTAAGGTTAAGAGAGTAGAAAACAAGCACAACAGCCATACAACCAATTAAATCCAGGAACTCAGGAAATTTTGAGAAGCAAGTCGTAACAATAGATCTCTACAACAGCCCAGAATTTGTACCGGTTATTAAGGAAAATTCAATTAGAAGAAACCGCTTGAAAAGGATTTTCCGAATATTGTGTGAAAGTCTAATGTGTATTTTTATCCATTCTATCTCTCTAGAAGCCTGAAGAACAATTCCCAATCTTTCAAAAATATGCTCAAAGAAAAATATCTCAAAAGTCCTCTTGAACTGATCAGATTGTCCCCTTTTATAACCGAACTCTTAGGGCAACATCAATTTCTTTGTTTTCCTTTTAGTCCCTTATCCAATTTTTAGTTTTGCCTAAATATTCCTTGGTTTTCTGACTTATGCCTCAAGTTTTTGAAGTAGAAATTGTACTTAGACCCCTCACTAGAATGTTCTAGGAGTTTGTTACATTATTTCCTATATTCAAATGCCCTAGCCTATCCCTTTACCCGGTTCTCATCTATTTGGTCAAAAATTGACCCTAGTTAGTTGCTTCAGGTTATAGACCAAAATCAAAGTCTTAATTACAGACTAAATTATGCAAAAATAAACAATAAAAGAGTTAAAATTTAATCAATGCAACTCATGGATTCAAGCAAGTATCTCAATGTGGATTTTACACTACTCAGCAACAAGGATGAAACCAATTATCACAACTTTCAGAATCATATGGATACTCATGGAAAATTAGATACCTAATGGGTGGGCATGCATGTTTTTACGTGACAAAACCAATGAACCAAAACAACTAGAAATGAAACCCAAGCAGCTATACATGAATTATAAGGATGACCAAATTACAACACTCAGTAGAAATCTAAAGGAAATTAAAGTAATGGGTAACAGAGATTAAACACTCAGGATAAAAACCCAAGAAATTAAAACAAGACTGGTATAAGAAGTTAAAACATTCAAAAAGGAAATAAAGAAACTTAGCCTATCAAATGCAAATATAGACGATAAAAAATAACTAGAAAAAGAACCATGACAAGTATAAGACTCTAAAAGGAAACACCTACTCAAAATTTTCAAACATGATATACTTAAACAAAAAATAAAAACAAAAAAGATCAACAAAGATGAGCATTTAACAACCATTCAGAATTTTCCAGAGATGAACAAATGAAAATTCAGGAGACAGGGACGAACATGGGAACAAACTACTCAGGAAGATCTTGAAGGTTAAACATAGAAGACAAATGAACTCGAACCAGTAACACTAATGAAAACCAAAAGAACAGAAGGCAAGGTTGACTACTCATATCATTTGAAGATGAGAATGTAGAAAGTAAAATTAAAGAAATCAAAGTAATTAAAACTAGAAATACATACAAGAGCACAACATTAATAGCAATTAGAGCATGGGAAACTTAGCTTTCTTTTGGCATTGCAACCCTAAATTGGAACTCTTCCAGTCCCACGGTTCTCTGACCTCTTTTAAAATGTGTTTTATCTTCTAAGGCTTTCGCCGTAAGTATAAAAGAGGTAAAAAGGGTTCAGGGTAAAGTCCGTTGATTTTAAGATAGGGTGAGGTCTCAGATTTGTTTTTCAATCGTGCCCAGTTGTACTTGAGGGTTTTGGGTGGCAGGGTTGTGGATAGGGATAGGAGACGGTAACCTAGGACCAATTTCACAGGGTTCTGGTGAGTTTTAGGGTTTGGGGTTAATTTCGATTTGATATTTGAGACAATCCGTTAGGATTCGAAGGATGTGGTTTAGATGGTTAGAAAGAGGGAGGGGAGGTGGTTCAGTGGTGTTATTTTGGGTTGCTTTGGGCTTGGTGTCACCGTAGATGGTGGTGCCGGAGAACCTTCTGTCAAATATTCGAGAAGTTATGGGGTTGTTTGAAGGAAATTAACAATGGGAAGGGAAAGAGGTGGTCGAGATGGTCTGGTGGTTTAATTCTGAGGCCGTTTGGTGACCGGCCACCGCCGTGGGCAATTTCCAGCGACGGCGTTAGGGTGGTAGATAGTGGTGAAGAGTTGGTACTGGTGTGGTGATATATCGGCGTTATAGGTACCAAGAAGACGTATATTTTGTTTCTGAATATACAAAGACGTTTGGACATTTATATGTGATTTGGGGAGTGGCTTCAGGACCGTTGGATGGCTTATGATCAACGGCTAGGATGAATCGCCACAAAACGGTGTCGTTTTGGGGCGTCTTTTGTGGACTGGGTCGGAGACAACCAATTAGGCTGGATCTTTGGTGGTTTTATGGGTAAAATTGATTTAGGCCACCCAGGGTTGGCCCAATTGTGTTCAACCTGGGCGGTTTTTTAGAAAACTCCATTTTGTTTTTGTTTTCTTATTTATTTTAATTACTAATTGTACTTTAAAAATCATAATTAAGCTTAAATCAACCTAATAACTACCTATTGTGCGAAAATAGATAAATGTGCAACAATAAAAATTAACCACAAAGATGCAAAACAATTAAAATGCCGGAATAACTACTTAATTTTTGTGATTTTTATATTTTGCAAAAATAACCTTCATTACCAATTAATCTAACAAAACTATGAATTTAAATCCTAAATGCTTGTGCAATTCTGTATATTTTTATGGTTTTTATGCATGCATTAATGAAAACATATTGATACGCACAATTAAATGCTAAAATTAGATCCTAAAAATAAATAATTAAAAGGAAAAATCCTAAACTTGAGAATCATGTAGGAGTTACCAACGGGGTAAAAATCATATGCTCATAGTTGTCCCTCTTTGCTCGGGAACATGAAGGGTCTTCGCGGAAAGACAAGTGAGCAAACATGAGCGACTTTCATTCAACTAAATACTCCATATGAAGCACATTGAAAAATTTCTGACCGAACCTTGCTTCAAAGGTTACCTACACATCCTTGGTAATAAACGAATCAGGTTAGTGTAGTTCTAGAAGTTTTTGTAGATGGGACTACCATGGGGCTGTGATTTCACTGCTTCTGCTACTGCTACCGCTTACTGACTCTTTATTACAAAAGAAAAACAACAGCTAAGCTATCTAGGTTTATCGTCTATGAGTAATACAATTCCTATTCATGAACCTCTTGAAACTTGATCTTGAGTCTTGGCTAGCTCTTGTAGCAGACTTCGATCTAAATCTTGATACTCGTTAGCTACAATTGTTGGTTTATTCTTCAGTTTTAAAAAAACGCAGGGCAGGTGGGTCTCTTTTGTTCGTTTCCTCTTTTCACTATTTTGGATTGAAACTCCCTCTTCCGGTCATCTCGAATTCTGTGCCTTTGAGTACAACCTACTCGAACACCAAAACAAAAACGAATGAAATTTCTGGCCCAGTTTCCACTGGGAAATTTCGTGAGTTATCTGCAACACAGATTTAAGCTATTTTTACTGAATACAATAAAGTCAGGATTTCGTATCCTTTGGACTGATTGAAAAGTTGTGCTGGGAAGGAAAAAGGTTCCCTGCGAGGGATAGGAGGAGGATCCACGGGTTACACCGGGATAAGAATGAAAAGGGTCCCTACTGGGGTAAGAAAAAGATTTGCGGGTTATGCCGGGATGGGAAGGAAAAGTCCCTGCTGGGGATGGAAGGAGAGCCATGGGTTATGAAGAAATTCCCGGGGTTATGACAGGGAATCCGCGGGTTATGCCAGGATTAAATGAAGAAATCTTGGGTTATTCCAGGAGAACAAAGGGTTGTGCGGAGATGAATGGAAAATTCCTGGATTATTCCAGGTTAATCCGTGGGTTATGCCGGGATGGATAGGGAATTCCTAGGTTATGCCAGGATTTGAAGGAAAAGCTCCTAGGTTATGCCAAAGAGGATCCGCGGATTATGTTGGGATTGAAAGAAAACTTCTAGGTTATGCTAGGGAGATATGCGGTTTATGCCGGTATGAATGGAAGAATTCTTGGGTTATGCCAGGTGGATCCGTGGGTTATGCCGGGATTGAAGAAAACTCCTAGGTTATGCTAGGGAGATCTAGGGGTTATGCCGGGACGAATGGAAAACTCCTAGGTTATGCTAGGGAGATCCGCGGGTTATGTCGGGATGAATGGAAGAATTCCTGGGTTATCCCAGTGGGATCCGCGGGCTATTCCGGGATTGAAAGAAACCTCCTAGGTTATGCTAGGGTGATCCACGAGTTATACCGTGATGAATGGAAAACTCCCAGGTTATGCTAGGGATATTCGCGGGTTATGCCGGGATAAATTGTAGAATTCCTGGGTTATGCCAGGGGGATCCGCGAGTTATGCGGGGATTGAAAGAAAACCCTCAAGTTGTACTACGGATATAAGAAATCTAACTCTCAGACTACACTGGGGAGTGAAAGGTAGGACGAAAGGGTCTCAGGTTATGCTGGGGATGTAAAAAGAAACTTCTCGGATTATGCGGGGGAGCAAACTAACGAAATTTCATGATCTTTGCAGGAGCAGGGAATGGAATGCAGTCCTCGAGTTATGACGAGGAAATCCAAAAGCTGCACAAGGAGAAGCTAGGGATTGGAAGCCAATGTTGTGAGTTTGCAGGAGCAGAATGAAAAGAAAAACTTCCCTTTTGTTATTGATGCACCACCATTCTTGGTCCTTGTGCCATTACCTTGGTTGTGTTTACCCCATGTTCCTTTTGTTTTTCTAGATTACACATGCGTCTACTTCAACTCAAAAACACAACAAACTGTATGTTTGAACAATGATTGGGTTTGCGGCCTTGTTTTGCTTGATTTCAAACTCATTTATGTTGGATAAGAAACCCTTGACTTCGATTTTTGCCTCATAGGTTGGCCGGAGGGGTCATCATTTCGGGTTGGCTTTCACTTTCCAGACTGTTTGTTGTGATTTTCGTCCCGGTTTCCATTTCGGAGTTTACCTTTGGTATCTTGGTAGGAATCATTATCCTGCTTTGGCTTAACCCATTCGATTTTGATTCACCTTCATGGACTTTTTAAATTTTAATTTCCTTTCTTTCTATTTTCCTTCTTTTGAGGCGTTAGTCATCATGATCAGCCGGGGTTAGCTAAATGTGCTTGACGATGCCGGACATTCCTTTAGTTCTTACCAGGAGAAAACCCGTGAATCCGGCCCTGCTACCTTTCTTAATGAATGGTCAGGAAATCAAAGTTAAAGGGGAAAGGAATGAAACATGAATTTTAGAGAGCTATGTCTTTTTTGGAGGGAAAAGAGAGGACTTATTTGGGAGTATGTGCCATATTTAAATGGCAACGACATGCTTCTTGGACTGAATACCGCCCAGATCTATTTCTGATGACTGATTTCAAATGTTTCAAAACCAAAGAAACTTATTCATACTTGAGCGGCAATAATTCCTCTTTTCGGCCGACGACGCCCTTTTTGGGTTTTCGCCAATCGGCATCTCTCATTTCTCTTCTCCCGTCGCCCGATAGCGCTCTTTGCGAGTTTTCGCTAAGAGAACTCTCTCATTTTGTTTTTCTCTACTCTCTGTCGCCTTATGGTGCCCGGAGGTTTTCACCAATAAGACTCTCTTATTTTATTTCTCTCAAAGCTTTGAGTTGTGCCGAATCCAAACAAAGGTGTTTTTTGCGTCCCCGTTTTGGTCAACTGATCTGAAGGACTTGGACTAGGCTTCTTGAGTAACGAACGTCGGATGGGAATCTACAACTTTGGAACCAGTCGGGCGGATGTGTAACCAAACCAATGCATTTCTGCCCCACCTTTGGTTCTCTTAGGGAAATGGGGTTTTTATTTTGATATGACTGAACCTCGGGGGGAGGCTGCCTATGTATCCTTTCAGAATCAAGTCAGACGTAGTTCAGGAAGTTTTGCCTAAACTATTTTGTTTGTGTTTTTTTTTCTTCTCTCTCTCTCTCTTTTTTCATTTTTCTTTTCTTTTCTTCTTTTTTCCTCTTTTTTTGTTTTGAATAGCATTTCCGGGTTCCAAAGAGAGTGATCAAAGAAACGTAACCGTCTCAAAGGGTTTGTGAGGGATCGATTGTGGTTATGGTAGCAGGAAAGAAAAGCCTTCGTCATTTCCATCAACCGGGGTCATTGCTGAAGAGAGTTCAAACGTATTACCTTTTTACTGCATCTACATTTACTGCTGCCTCGGGCTCGTCTCCTTCAACGTCGCCCAGGTACAATGCCACTTTATTCAGTATCTTTCTGATAATGTATGGACCTTTCCAGTTTGGAGCGAACTTTCCTTTGGCTTCCTAATGGTGAGGAAGTATCCGCCTCATACTATCTGCCCGACTTCGAAATTCCTAGGGCGCACTTTATTATTGTAAGCGCAGGCCACTCTTTGTTGGTACAACTGCCCGTGACACACCGCAGCCATTTGTTTTTCATCAACTAAATATATCTGCTCCAAATGAGTTTTGACCCACTTGCTATCCTCAATTTTTGCTTCGACAATTACTCGAAGCGGAGGGATTTCAACCTCTGCAGGTATGACAACTTCAGTCCCGTAGACCGGCAAATAAGGGGTTTGTCCTACCGATGTGCGTACTGTGGTACAATATCCAATTAATGCAAAAGGAAACTTTTCATGCCAATGCCTCGAGCTTTGAATCATTTTCGTCAAGATCTTCTTGATGCTTGTTAGCTGCTTCGACAACACCATTAGCTTTGGGCCGGTAAGGGGTGGAGTTTCTATGTGTTATCTTAACTTGTTCACATATTACTGCCATCAGACGACTGTTTAGATTAGCTGCGTTGTCTGTAATAATGGTAGCGAGAATCCCAAAACGACAAATGATATTGGAATGCACAAAATCCACCACCGCTCTCTTGGTAACAGACTTAAAAGTGATGTTTTCAACCCATTTTTTGAAGTAATCAATAGCGACCAATTTGAATCTTTGTCCATCTGAAGCTTTTGGCTCAATCAGCGCAATGACATCCATGCCCCAGACAGCAAATTGCCAAGGTGCTGCTATAGGATGCAATTCAGTTGGCGGTGCACGAATCAAATCACAGTGCACCTGACATTAATGATACTTCCGAACGATGCTAAAGCAATCTTTCTCCATGGTCATCCAGTAATACCCGGCTCGTAGTATCTTCTTTACCAGTACGTAGTCGTTCATATGGGTCCCACACACTCCCGCATTTCCTTTGTGTATAATTCTCCCGGCTTCCTCGGTGTCAACATATCTCAGAAAGTTATGATTTGGAGTCCTTTTGTATAAAGTATCACCACTCAAGAAGAAATTGCTTGCGTGCCGTCGGATGGTTTTCTTTTCTCCCCGGTGGCTCACTCGGGATACTGCTGTGTCTTCAGGAATCTCTTGATGTCATAATACCAGGGTTCTGTGCTGAATTCTGCTTCGGCCACATTACAATACCCTTGCATTTCTTTGATTTGGATTTATAAAAGATCAACATAAACGCTTTCAGGGTAAGGCAACATGGAGGCCAAGGTTGCGAGTGCGTCTGCTAACTCATTGTGGCAACGGGGAATGTACCTGAATTGTACCGACTTGAGCCGTTTGTTGAGGTATTTCACATGTTGTCTGTATGGAATGAGTTTAATGTCTCTTGTTTCCCATTCTCCTTGAGCCTGTCGGATGATCAGATCTGAATCTCCCATGATTAATAATTCCTCGAAATCTTGATCAATGGCCAAGTTCATACCCATGATGCAGGCCTCATATTCAGCTTTATCATTGGTGCAGAAGAACCAGAGCCTGGCTGTAGCCGGATAATGCTGACCTATGGGTGAGATTAAAATTGCACCAATCCCTATGCCTTTTGTATTTACTGCTCTGTCGAAGAACATTTTCTAAGCTAAGATGTCTTCAAATGTTACTTCCACCGAATTCACTTCTTTATCGGGGAAGTAGGTGTTCAAAGGCTAATATTAATCATCAACGGTATTTCAACCAGATGATCTGCCAATGCTTGAGCATTCATTGCGGTACGAGTGACATAAACTATGCCGAACTCGGTGAGAAAGATTTTTCCATTTCACCAATCGCCTGTGGGCATATATTTTTGAATATATTCCTTAGCGGATCCAGCCTGGTTATGAGGTAGGTGGTATGAGTTTGCAGATAATTCCTTAACTTCTGGGCCACCCATGTCGAGGCGCAACAGGTTCTTTCTACCAGCATGTACTTGGCCTTGTAACTGGTAAAATTCTTGCTAAGATAATATATGACTTGCTCGTTCTTTCCCGTGGCATCATGCTACTTAAGAATACAACCAAAAGAGCTTTCCAAGACTGTTAGATCGAGAAATAGTGGCCTTACCGGTTCCGGCGGAACCAAGACTGGAGGGTTGGACAAATAGTGTTTGATTTTGTCAAAAGCCTCTTGACATTCGACAGTCCATATAGCTGCCGAATCCTTTTCCAATAGCTTGATTATGGGCTCGCATGTGGAAGTCAACTGCACGATGAATTGGCTGACGTAATTCAATCTTCCCAATAAACTCATTACATCCTTTTTGTTCCTTGGTGGAGGCAGCTCTCGAATGGTTTTTATCTCGGTCGGATCCAACTCGATACCACTTCGGCTGACAATGAACCCAAAACGTTTGCCTGACGGGACCCCAAATGCACACTTGGCTGGATTAAATTTCAAATCATACTTGTGAAGCCTCTCGTAGAGCTTCCTTAAGTCCCTTACGTGATTACCCTGGGTCTCGGACTTGATAACCACATCATCCACATATACTTCTATTTCTTGATGCATCATGTCGTTGAAAATGGTGGTCATTCCCTCATGTATGTTGCCCTGTCGTTTTTCAAGCCAAAAGGCATATCTCTGTAACAATAAGTTCCCCAAGATATGGTGAAGGCGGATTTCTCAGCATCTTCCTCATCCATCAACACTTGGTGGTATCTTGCGTAGCAATCTACAAAGGACTGAATCTCGTGTTTGGCACATTTATCGACAAGGATGTAGATATTGGGTAGAGGGAAGTTGTCCTTGGGACTCGCCTTGTTTAAATCTCTGTAATCTACACACACTCGAGTTTTTTTGTCTTTCTTCGGTACCGGGACCACATTGGCCAGCCATGTGGTGTGCTGAACCACTCGGATTACCCTGCCTCTATCTATTTTGTGATCTCTTCTTTGATCTTATCACTGACATCAGGTTTAACTTTCTTTGTTTTTGTTGGACAAGAGGGCATTCGAGATAAGTGGGCAACTTATGAACCACAAAGTCAACACTCAACTTAGGCATATCATTGTAAGACCAAGCAAATACATCTTTTGATTCCAAGAGAAGTTGAACCAATAAATCCTGTATTTCTTTATTCACATGGATGCTTATTGTAGTTTCCTTGACTTCACCTGAATCACCCAAGTTAACTGGTTCAGTATCGTTTAAGTTTGGCTTATGTTTATTTTCTAAGTGTTCCAACTCTCGGTTGATTTGCCTAAAAGCCTCTTCTTCATCATATTCCGGTTCTTGGTTCATTATTTCACAAATGGGAAGCATGTTTGGGTCGTGGCATGAAGTCCACGAGCATGTCGTTTTATTTAAAACTGTATTATTGGGACTGAAAGAAGAAAAAATGAAAAATAAAAGAAAAACAAAAAACATAAAAAGATAGAGAAGTGCAAATGATGAAATATTGATTCCATTTCTTTGAAATTGTAAGATAACAAGGTTTACAACTGGAATTTAAAGGACGAAATTCTTAAAGAAAAACATCTGAGCTACACCCTAAAATAACTCGTGATGAAAAAAGAGGTAGCAAGGCGGGACTACCGGGCCTCCCGCCTGATTGGGAAACGCGTAGCCTTCCAGTTTTGCAGTTTGGCATCCGTTCCCATATAGAGTACTTCAGTAGTGCTCGAGCCTTCCCCCAGCTGGACTATGTTGGCTTCATACAATAATTACCTTATGGCTCCGCATATCTCCTCAATTTCTTCAGCTGGGAAGGTCTCTTCTTCCTCTTCCTCATTTTACTTTGGTTTTACAATTGTTTTGTACAAGTGAGGTAGGGGTTGTTGCAAAGCCCATCCTTGTCGCTTTCTACGATTGGCCCAAGTGATATCTTCTGATGTTGGATGAAAGCTTAGCCCAAAGAACATTTATGTGGTAGGCAAAGCAACCTACTCAGTTATGCCTTGTAGGGAGCTGCCCAGTCCCTTACCTGGCTTAAAACTTTGGCGTGTCATCTGCCTTGCCACCATGACTGAAGCATTTGAGAGGAAAGGATGGTGGAGTGGCTTTCCTCCTTCGTGTTGATTTGCTACGACAATTTCAAAAGCTTGGTAAACTATGTGCTCACTTCCCTCTTTGTCTTCGAGGCAGGGAACGGAGGGGTCCTATTAATTGACTGTTCGTCTTCTCCGTGAACTACAATCTCCGGGTTTTCATGTTCGAACTTCACCATTTGGTGTAGAGTAGAAGGCATCGCTCCTGCTGCGTGAATCCACGGTCTTCCTAGGAGGTAGTTATAGGATGTGTCCATGTCCAATACTTGAAGCGTCACTTCAAAGTCGACTGGACCAATTGTTAGCACTAAGTCAATTTCCCCTATGGTGTATCTCTTGATTCCATCAAAGGCTCGGACATGCACATCATTTCGACGGATTCTCTCTATCCCAATCTCTATCCTTTGCAATGTTGACACTGGGCATATATCTACCCAGAACCCCCGTCTATCATCACTTTTTTGACATAATAGTCCTCGCATTTGACGGTGAGGTGCAAGGCTTTTTTGTGGGCAGCTCCCTCCGGAGGTAAGTCATTCTTGCTGAATGTAACCTGATTAATGGCAAAAAATCTTTCCGCCATTTTCTCTAGTTGATCCACGGAGGTTCCAGCCGGTACATAAGCCTCATTCAGGGTTTTGCCAACACTTGCTGGTGCTCGGGAGATTTCATCAAGAGTGACAATAAAGAGACCTGCTCGGGAGACTTTCGGAGCTGGTCCACCACCTCATATTATGGCATTTTCATTTTCTGGAAGAGGGGTTCTGCTTCTACAGTATTCACTGGCCTCTTAGGTGGAAATCGCCGTTTGGTGGCAGCGTTCACCTCTTCCATATCTGAATATTTCTTTATGGGAAGGCCTTTTTGAGTTTCCCCGATGATTTCTTTGCCCTTGTATGTGACTATGGTTTCTTGGTAATTCCACGGGACTGCAGAAGGGTTTGTCATTGGCTTCTGAGGCGCGCGACTGATTACCACGTGCTCATTCAGCCTTAGTGGTTTAATCGTCCCCGTGCCACGTAAACTCCTTTAGGTATATACATTATTTTGTTCAACTCAAAATTTCTTGGGGGACTCAAAGTGTGCTGTTTCTCTTGACACCCTCGTGGGATGTAAAGTATTGTTTTCTTGGTAGGGGTCGTCTCAGTTTTGATTTCAGGCTTCTTCTCTACTCCTGGATGCTTGGCTTCACCTGTTTCCTTTTCTTCGACCTTCTTGGGGGTAACTTTCGGTTTTCTTTCTGCCTCGGCGATGGCTATCATGGCTTCTTAGGCAGGGTCAAATTCTTTGTCCTCAAAAATCATTTCGATGGCTGGCCCGTTATCGTGAGCCTGCAAAGGGTTACTTGTTACGTTTGGGACCTCTTTATCTCTCAGTATTATTTTCTTTTTTTTCTATCAAATCCTTCACCTCTCGTTTCAGAGTTCAGCAGTTTTCGGTGTCATGCCCTTCTGCCTCAGAATGATAAGCATAACGTACGCCCCTTTGATAGGAAGGTGACTCAGGGTTTTTCCTGTCGGGGGCACGGGCTGCAGGAGACCCATATGGACCAATTTTGGGAATAGGCTGGCATACGATTCTCCTATTGGAGTAAAGTCTTGTCTCTTGGGTGGTTCCCTTGGATGGTAGTTATTTTGTGGAGGGCGGGGATTATAGTGATTCTGAGGAGGCTGATTCTCGGGGCTTGGTTCTTGTTGCCCTGTTGTTGTGGTCGAGCAAAGGCTTTGGCATTCATGACTGCATAAGGTTGAGGAAAATAATACATTTCTTGGTGGGGATAATAATGTTGAGAGGCCCTTTTCTGAGAATACAGGTCTGTGAGTATTATGTCTTCTCATTTCGGAGGCTGCCATGGACATTTCCTCTTTATTTTTGTTTCTTGCGACCCCTCCTACCCCGTCTTGTATGGCCTGGAAGGTTGATCTTATGCCGGATTGACTAAGAATTCTCCCTGTTTTCAGGCCATTTTCTACCATCTCACCGATCTTAATTGCTTCTGCAAAAGGTTTGACCATTGCAGACATCATATTTTGAAAATAATCTGCCTCTTGCATGTGTAGGAAGACGGTGACCATCTCTATCTAGTCCATGTGTGGCTTTACTCTCGACGCTTGTTCGCACCACTTGACAGCATATTCTCTGAAGCTTTCTGAAGGTTTCTTTTTCAAGTTCGCCAAGGAGTTCTTGTCTGGGGCAATGTCAATGTTATACTTGAATTGCCTTACGAAATCTCAGGCGAGGTCATCCCATATATGCCACCGAGTGATATCCTGGTCCATGTACCATTCAGAAGCAATGCCCACTAAGCTCTCCCCAAAATATGCCATCAAGAGTTCTTCTTTTCGACCTGCCCCACACAGTTGATTGCAATACTTTTTCAAATAAGCGATGAGGTTGCCCTGGCCATCGTATTATTAAAACTTTGGCGTTTTGAACCCCAGAGGGAAATGTACGCATGGGAACATGCATAGGTCCGAGTAAGATACACTCTTCTGCCCGCTTAATCCTTGCATGTTTTTCAGACTCTGTTCGAGGCTTTTCATCCTTCTTGTTATTTTATCTTGTTCAGGTGTTTTAGGGGTTTTGTCTTGCACGGGTATGAGTTCGTATGCTGGTTAAGGGTAGTTGCATGTGGGGTATGGGGGAGGCTCGGTTTGGTAGTTGGGGGTTTGAAATGTGAAATCTGTGGGGTCGAACATGAGCCTTGGCACCGTAGGCTGTGTAGTGGTTGTGCAAAGAGGAGCCGTAAAAATGTTAGGTACCGGACTAAATGTGAACATCAAAGAGCGGGCTTCACAGGGCGCCCCGACAAAATTGGTTGATATGGTGGGCTGTCACACGAGGATATTTGGGTGACTGATAGGGATGGTAGAGGTCCCCCCCGACCTCGGGAATATCTTAGGTAATCCGAGAATAGCACTTTGAGGTTCTTTTCCATTTGTCCAAGCGTCCCACATCTCCATAACTCATAGTCGAAATATCCTATTCTCTTTAGCTGCTGCAGATTCGGAGGCTGGGATCCTCGTAATTGGGTTATCCTCTGGGATAGGGACTGCTGTTAGAGTCATTTCAGTTGACATCTCTGCTCTTCCTTTGATCTAGTAAAGTATCTGTGCGAAGCTAGTTTACTGCAAAGCAATCACTATTCTTAAAACACCTGGACTGGACACTGGAATTTCAAATTGTTAGGTTGAGGTAGATAACAAACAGGAAATCGTATGTCGGGTATGATGCACCTATGCAGTTAACAGATTTTCTATATGCTTTCAATGGTCGCATGTGTCGTCGCAACATTTATTCCGAATTTCCTTTTGTTTTCTGCTTCTTATTTCCTATTATCTTTATCCTTCTATAAGAATATTGTCGAATCCTATAAAGATTGCCTACGTATCATGATATTCCATGAATCAGACCGAGCATAGTTCATTAAAAAATGTTATGAAAATAACAGGATATTTTGGGGTTTTCAATTTTTATAAAGACAAAAATTCGGATTACAAAAGCTAACGAAATAAAAGGCAATTGTCAACTTGGACAGAATAAACTTACGGACTCGAAAGGTGTGTAAAAGAACATATAGCCAGACTCTTTTTAAGAGAAAACAAATTTATGAGTACATTAAAATTTCAAATGTTTTCGGAGCTTGCAGGGCATCGTCCGACCTTGCCGCAGGCTTTCGTGCTAAACTTCTCTGGAGGTAGTGGTGATCTTCCATCACTTGACGAACAAAGGTTATGGCAGTAGCAAGGAACATAGATTTTGTCATGTCCTCACAGTAGTTGCAATTTGTGGTAGTATATTCTGCTATAGCCCGCATCCTTTCCCTGATAACCCCTTTTTCTTGTAATAGACGCCCAATTGGCTTGGCCCTTGCTTCTAGAGTTTGTTATGCTACTTGATTCAGCTTTTGAAATTGCCGCAAATCCTTTTCTAATCATGTTAGTACTGCATAGCAATGTTCTCTTTCGGCTTTAAAGTCCCTGGCTTGTTTGGCCATTTTGTTTTCAGTTGTGATGACCCTATGTTTTAAACCAACGATCTCCTTGCCATTTCCTTATTTTAATTGCTCTAGTATGCGGGCTTGTTCCTCTGTCCTTTTAATCAATTGCTTCCAAACCCTAGATAGCTCACCCTTTGCCTTATTTAGGTCGAACCCGTATTCGGTTACTTTCCGCCGCAAGTTTTCTATGAGTTTTTCATCTTTTGAACTTCGAGGCGGATTTTCTGTGGATGCTATCATTTTCTGGATTTGAGCTCGCAGGGCTTTGTTTTCCTTGGTCAACGCCTTCTCTTCTCCGTTATTGGCTGCAGCTTGCAAACTGTTTTCGAATTGCAGCTCTTGGATTTGCCTTTACAACCTTCCTATTGTAGCCCTATACTCGTTTTCTTTGGCTAACCAATCCCATTACTTCTGTGATGTCTCAATGAATTCTTTGAGATATGGTCTCTTTATCGGCCTCCCAGGCTCTATGTCTCTCTTGTACCAAGCAACATACCACGGTGCAACCTCACCTTTAGATATGTCACGTACTCGAGTATGAACTGTAAAGTATTGACATTCACTCCAGATTTGGCGTACAGAGGCTTCAGGGAATTGACCATTTGGGCTTATATCAACCATATGATGGCTAATATCCTCGTCCTTGGGGATTATTTGGCATCTACCCAATTGTCTTAGTACTCTATACGGTGCATAGGGCTGGATGCTTCGGAGGCTTATCAGAAGGTAATGAGGTCCAGTGGCGGGCATATACACAACTTCGTCCACAGAGAGCCAACCGAATGTCCATTTATTTTATTCACAGTGATGACCCGGAGATGCGATACCTATTATGCGACACCCTCAAGTACTTTAAACCCGTCAACCCCATAGCCAAATTCTTCTATGCAGCTCTTTTTTGGCGACCCGTAATTCATGAACCGAGGCCGGTGGCATATATACTCGATCATCCATATTTGTTGCAGAAAGTTACATCCCTCGAGGAAGTATCCTCCCTCTTTACAGACGGTAAGAGCACAAAATATGTCGGACAAGATCATTGGAGCAAGGGTACTCTTAGCCTGGGTCATTAAAGTGCTAATGACTCCCACTATCTGTATGTCAATATTCAAATCCTTTCGCGGGAATACTAGAAGACGCAAAAAAGATACCATGAACGCAAAACGTCATGCTCCTCCAACTTGAGCCAATTTCCCTTGCTACAAATAAGACTTTCGGGGTTGTAGAATCCTCCAATGTGGCCATACCTCTGATATATAAATTGCAGGGTGCAAAAAGCCAGCCGATAAATCAGGATTGTGAACTTTTCTGCTAATTTTCAGGGAATCAAGGAATTTGTGCACAGCGAGAGTTCTTGGAGCAATCAAGTATTGGTGTTTCAATGGGATTGTATGGGTCCCGATAAATCCAGTCATTTATTCTAATGTTGGGGTAAGCTCAAAGTCCGAGAAGTGGAAGACATTGTGGGTCCGGTCCCAGAACGTGATTAAGGCCTTTATGTTGTCTCCCATGGGGTTAATTTTCAACAAACCAGTGAGGCCTCCCAGATGTGTATTGACCTTTTTCTGCCCTATTTCCCCAAGATCATTCCACCATAGTCGCAGTTCCAAGGGAATTTCGTTCATTATCATGCTCATTTTGCATATCTATTAAGGCGAATTAGTAATCTCAAAATAATAAAACCGGCATTTTATGAAATTTAATTCTTAAAATCAATTACCGGCTTTGCGAATACGGCCTTACAGAACTTTGGAGAGAAGGTTCTTCAGGTTGTGCTTGCTTACTAGTCAGAATAAGATTCAGAGGTGGCCATTTGTGCAAGATCAGCCTTCCGGCGTCCCTTGCGGTAACATTCGGCTATAATCGCCAGTAGTGGCACCACCTGATTTATTTCAAAACAAGTGAATAAACTCGGACATTCATCTTTTCTTGTTTTGGCATTTTTGCAGAAAAGGGGGTTGGACTCTGCAAAATAATTTATAAAAATCCCGAAAATATTATAGAAAAACTCCCAATTTCTTTTCCTTTTGTTTTGTTTTTGTTTTTTTAAACATCCGGCAGCATTTTAGTGCTATTTTAGGCATTGGTATAACAAGTGATCACCCTAGCACTGCTTTTTTCTCAATTTATTCTCCTTGTTCACAAGCCGGTCAACATGCGAATCCAAAGCAAATAAATGCACAAGTAGCACGTAAAATGCATCAGGATGGTATTTTATTTCACGTTACCTGTCCTAGACGGACCCAACGCCTATGTGGACTCCCTTAAGTCAAATGCATGATGCAAATAAACGTTCCTACTAGGGATCCGGCATGAGGTTTTGTTATACTAAGTTCAGAACCTCGGAATAGGGTCTAGACTGTGCACCCGAGCAGACAACTCGAGTCGAGGAGGGGGCTACGTACCGGAAACCAAAAGGCCATCACGCTTAGTAACTTGTACGGCCTCTTTCTTATTTTCTGGTATGACACTAACAGAAAAGGGAGTCTCAACGAGTAAGCACATACCCGGAGGTAAAAGAAAGAAGGATATCGTACCATTTTATATATACAATTCCATTAATATCAAAGCGGTAAAGCATTTAGCACTTATAGCATGGAACATGCAATGAAATCAGATAAATCCAAATATAACAGTTATATTAAGCTTGAATTTTTGAACCCTGAACAAGAGATTCTGGGTTCTTATCCCCAGCAGAGTCGCCAGAGATGTCACACCTCCTTTTTCACACGGTTATCCTGAAGGATAACGAGTATAAGGGAGTTTTTCTAATTAAAGTGCAATAATTCGAAATGGGATTAATTTAAGAGTCGCCACTTGGATTAGGTCTAGCTTTTGGTGTCCCAAGTCACCGGTTTTTTTTAAATTCCCAAATCGAGGAATTTTTTTTTGACTTCCCAAATGGAGTCTGTGAACCAGAAATTCTTGAGTAAGGAATTCTGTTGACCCGAGGGAAGGTGTTAGGCATCCTTGGATCCCGTAGTTCTAGCATGGTCGCTTAAACTATTATAAGTGGCTAAGAATC
The DNA here is from genome assembly GCA_034376525.1 of Nicotiana benthamiana. NCBI lineage: Eukaryota > Viridiplantae > Streptophyta > Magnoliopsida > Solanales > Solanaceae > Nicotiana > Nicotiana benthamiana. The sequence continues at coordinate 87,968,149 of CM067337.1, read as the reverse complement.
TAATTGTTTTATACATGTTCAAACATATAGTACAATTTTAAATTACTTACTGCTTTTAACATTTTGGGAACATTGCAACGTTATTAAAACACGTCTTGAACCACGTCACATAAATGCACTCACGATTTTTGACATCTTTGAATACCGCTGAGATTTGAATTTGGGTCACATAAATGTGCACCCGAGTTTAGGAAGATATTTTATTAATATATTGCGCCTATAGCAACTACGCGTTTCGAAATTCGTGAAAGGTCGTGAAATTCGCTAACAGCACATCCTACTTTTTGTACATTTTATTAAGTTTAAGAGCCCCACTTAGTGTTTGATTATGTTAGCGTGGCTCACTTTTTATTTTATAAAGGCAACCTAAAGCATGTTATAGTTTTCTATTATTCTTGTATCTAAAATGTCCTAATAATTTCATACATGAGTAATGCATTTAAAAAGACTCAGCTCTTTCATTTACAGCCCCATTCATGACTGATTAATACATGAGTAATGCATTTAAAGAGACTCGGCTCTTACATTTTCAGCCTCATTCATGACTAATTACGTAACTTGGGCTTCATTTATAGCCAGCCCAGGAAGTGTACATTCTTCATGTTACAACTGCTAACAGTTGGGCCTTCCGATAAATTCCAGAAACACTGGACTATGAGTCCATTGTAATAAAAATAATTGCAACCTTTTTTACTGATTATACTACAGTCGCAAAATTATACAAGTGATCATTTTGAAGTACACTGAAGGTATTTCAAAAGAAGATGCTCAGAACGATTTCACATTAATAGGTTATAACTCGGATTTCAATTCCAGTATTTAAAGAAAATCTAAAATACGCATCGTTCAGAGTATATTCATATACAGTAGTCAAGTTTCTACTACAACACAAGTTTCGAACACTGAGTAAGTTTTGGACCAAACTATTTTCAAATCTACTAAAATTTAGACAAATTAACGTTGTAGTCCTGATACAGTCCAGAATTATTGCATACCAGAAATGCTACTGAAAAATAACTAAAAGGCATAATATGAAATTGATACAAAAATATTATTGTCTTCATTATCAGCTACGATTCTCGAATCTACATAGCTATTGCTTCTCAGATTTTCAATGAGGATGGATACCTAGAATTTCAGTAGAAAAAGGACCTATGAGTAAGGTTAAGAGAGTAGCAAACAAGCATAGCAACCAGACAACCAATAAAACCTTGGAACTCAAGACATTTTGAGAAGCAAGTCGTGACAATAGATCTCTTTAACAGCCCAGAACTTGTATCAGTTATTAAGGAAAATTCAATTAGAAGAAACCGCTTGAAAAGGATTTTCTGAATATTGTGAGAAAGTCTAATGTGTATTTTTATCTATTCTATCTCTCTAGAAGCCTGAAGAACAATCCCCAATCCTTTCAAAAATATGCTCAAAGAAAAATATCTCAAAAGTCCTCTTGAAAGGATCAGATTGTCCCCTTTTATAACTGAATCCTTCAAGCAACATCAATTTCTTTGTTTTCCTTTTAGTCCCTTATCCAATTTCAGTTTTGCCTAAATAGTCCTTGGTTTTCCGACTTGTGCCTCAAGTTTTTGAGGCAGATATTATACTTAGACCCCTCACTAGAATGTTCTAGGAATTTGTTACATTATTCCCTATATTCGAATGCCCTTAATACCCCTGTCCCTTTTCCCGGTTCTCATCTATTTGGTAAAAAATTGACCCTAGTTAGTTGCTTCAGGTAATAGATCACAATCAAAGTCTAAATTACAGACTAAATTATGCAAAAATACACAATCAAAGAGTTAAAATTTAATCAATGCAACTCATGGATTCAAGCAAGTATCTCAATGTGGATTCTACACTAGTTAGCAACAAGGATGAAACCAATTATCACAACTTTCAGAATCATATGGATACTCATGGTAAATTAGATACCTAATGGGTGGGCATGTATGTTTTTACGTGACAAAACCAATGAACCAAAACAATTAGAAAAGAAACCCAAGCAACTATACATGAATTATAAGGATGACCAAATTACAACACTCAGAAGAAAACTAAAGGCAATTAAAGTAATGGGTAACGGAGATTAAACACTCATGATAAAAACCCAACAAGTTAAAACAAGACTGGTATAAGAAGTTAAAACATTCAAAAAGGAAATAAAGAAACTTAGCCGAACAAATGAAAATACAGAATATCAAGAATAACTAGAAAAAGAATCATGACGAGTATAAGACTCAAAAAGGAGACGCCTACTCAGAATTTTCAAACATGATATACTTAGATAAAAAATAAAAACAAAGAAGATCAACAAAGATGAGCATTAAACAACTATTCAGAATTTTTACGAGATGAATAATGAAAATTCAGGAGACAGGGACGGACATGGGAACAAACTACTCAGGACGATCTTGAAGGTGAAACATAGAAGACAAATGAACTCGAACCAGTAACACTAAATAAAACCAAAAGAACAGAAGGCAAGGATGACTACTCAGAACATTTGAAGATTAGAATGTAGATAACAAGTAAAATTAAAGAAATCAAAGTAACTAAAACATAAAATACATACAATAGCACAACATTAGTAGCAATTAGAGCACAGGAAACTTAGCTTTCTTTTGGCATTGCAACCCTAAATTGGAACTCTTCCAGTCTCACGGTTCTCTGACCTCTTTTGAAAGGTCTTTTAACTTCTAAGGCTTTCGCCTTAAGTATTGAAGAGGGAAAAAGGGTTCAGGGGAAGGTCCATTGATTTTGAGACAAGGTGAGGTCTCAGATTTGGTTTTCAATCGTGCCCGGTTGTATTTGAGGGTTTTGGGTGGCAGGGTTGTGGATAGGGATAGGAGACGGTCACCTGGGACAAATTTCACGGGGTTCTGGTGAGTTTTAGGGTTTGGGGTTAATTTTGATTTTATATTTGAGATGATCCGTTAGGATTCGAAGGATGTGGTTTAGATGGTTGGAAAGAGGAAGGGGGTGGTTCAGGGTTGATGTCACCGGAGACGTGGTGCCGGTGAACCTTCTGTCTCATATTCGATGAGTTGTGGGGTTGTTTGAAGGAAACTAATGATGGGAAGGGAAAGAGGGGGTTGAGGTAGTATGGTGGTGTAATTCTGAGACCGTTTGGTGACCGGCCGCCGCGGGGCGATTTTTGGCAGCGGCGTTAGGGTGGTTGAGGGGTGGTAGATGGTAGTGAAGAGGTGGTGCCGGGGTGGTGATATATCTGCGTTATAGGTACGAGGAGGACGTATATTTTGTCTTTGAATATACAAAGACATTTGGACATATATATGTGATTTGGGGAGTGGCTTCAGGACCGTTGGATGGCTTATGATCGATGGCTAGGATGAATCGCCCCAAAACGGTGTTGTTTTTGGGCGTCTTTTGTGTACTGGGTCGGAGACAACCAATTGGGCTGGGTCTTGGGCGGTTTTACGGGTAAAATTGATTTGGGCCACCCAGGTTTGGCCCAATTGTGGCCAGCCTGGGTGTTTATTAGAAAAATCCATTTTGTTTTTGTTTTATTATTTATTTTAATTCCTAAATTTATTTTAAAATCCTAATTAAACTTAAATCAACCTAATAACTACCTATTGTATGAAAATAGATAAAAACGCAACAATACAAATTAACCACAAAGATGCAAAATAATTAAAATGCCGGAATAACTACTTAATTTTTGTGATTTTGATATTTTAAAAAATAGCCTTAATTACCAATTAATAAAACAAAATTATGAAATTAAATCTTAAATGCTTGTGCAATTCTCTATATTTTTTATGATTTTTATGCATGCATTAATGAAAACATACTGATACGCGCAATTAAATCCTAAAATTATATCCTAAAAAGAAATAATTAAGAGGAAAAATCCTAAACTTGAGAATCCTGTAGAAGTCATCTCAACGGGGTGAAAATCATATGCTCTCAATCTCTGTGTTGAGCTTTATGCCTTACCATGATATATTTGTCTTTGTTATAGATGTTGTTGTTATTTCTATCATGTGTTACTTTTTATAGTTGTTCTTGATTGTACAGCCTTATTCTATATTGTTATACCTTGTATGTCATTTAACCTCAGTAGGGTCTTGACTTTCCATGTCACTACTCCACCGAGGTTAGGCTTGGCACTTACTAAGTACCACTGTGGTGTACTCATTCCCTTTCTGTGCATGTTTTTCATATGCAGATCCAGGTACTTCCTCTCAGTCTTATCACACTTGAGGTGAGGCACCGTTGTAGAGACTTCGAGGTATATCTATCGCGTCTGCAAACCGAAGAGTCCCTTTCTATTCTCCATACTAGTATAGCCCTCCTCTATTTTCTTGTTTATAGACAATTCTGGAGTTAGAGCTTTTTATGTAATCCCTTAGCTTGTGATTCATAGGGTTCCGGATTAAGGGAGTGTTAAGTTGAGAATCTTGTACCGTTATATGCAAGACGGCAACTTATTCATTGTTTCACTTTGTTATTTCGGTTTTTAATTGTTTGTTTCCACAATTTGTTTATTTTCTGCATGTTGTAAGGATTACCTAGTCAGAAGGACTAGCTGCCATCATAATAGATCACAGAGGGAGAAATAGGGTCATGACAGTCATTATTATGATGAACAGTAATGAGGAAACATTAAAGGGCTTAGATTTATACATATAGGATATGCAGTGAAAGAGTAACCTAGAGTTGGGTAGCAAAACTGGGTAATAATCCCTAGATGCAGTAAATCCATAAGGATAGATAACCGAGACTATGAAACAAAATATAGTTCTACTCGTAAGTTGGAAAAAGTACTAGCGAAGAACTCCATAACACATGTATATGCCTAGAGGGACGGATGGTAATAGTTCTAGGTAGGTTAGAAAATGAGGACTAGATATTGGATAAAATATAGAGGAAGAAAGAGGGAAGGGTCGCATAGGAGTACATACAGGGATAGAGTCGTACAGGCTGCACGATAAAAGATAGAAACAATGATAAGATTTGAAGAATTCTGACCACTGGTCGTGGTGCGAGAAAGAGGCCTAGTAGGGAGAATGCCCAGGACTTGCATTTATTCATATAATAGTTTCCTAGATGTCAAGGACAATACAAAAGCATTCATAACAGCTACATATCATGAGACTGATAAGTACATCAATAAACATTCGAGGACGAATGTGCCAAATGGGGAATGATGTTACACTCCATGTTTTCGTACGTGAGTGTATGTCGTAAGTCAAGTGATGTAAGCTCGGAAATTAGATTGTTTTTGAAAGTATCTACAGTAAGTTAATCATGTTACATTGATGTTAAATATACTTAATATCATGAATATCAAGTACCAAGAGGGTTTGAAGACTTAGAAACTAAACGATTTGAAGAAAATAAATTTCGTCAAAATTTGACAAGTTGGGAATGTTATAACATGTACCTTTTGGGTGAGATAAGTGTGCTTAACATGACAAGGAGGTTATATAATATGATAGTCTTATATTATGTTTTAAAGTCAAGCGAGTTGTGGAACAAATGTTTGTGAAGGTCATCCCAAATTACATTTGTTAATGTGCTGCAAATTAGGTCAAATGTAGCTGATCATTTATCCGAATGTACATGGAATACGTGCTGATATGCCTATCAAACTGATGATCTATGAGTTTAGTTTCTAACGCATTTAATCGTTTGTCTATATAATATTGGAGTAGATATATATTCACATTTTCGCGAGCTTGCGCATATCGGTAGGTGACAAGTATGTACATCACCTACTTGCCAAAAAGAGAGGCCTCAATGAAAAGCTCCAAAGTCGTCCAAGAAGGAATTCAAAGTGAATATTAACTCACTTATTTCAGCCATCTTTCAGATCAAGAACTCCATATCAAACCTTGCAAATCCACCCCAAAAATCCCACACAAAACCGAGGTTATTTAGGGTGCTACAATGTGATTCTAGTGCTGAAAAGGCCGGACAGCTTGCTAGTTTCCTTTTCTCGTTATTGTAGCTATGTTCAGGGGACTGATTTTGGATGAATACGGGATAGGTTTTGTGGTTTCATGGTAAATTTGTCCTTCTCCTTCTATTATTCATGTTATTACAAGTTGTAACTTGATCATAAAGACTAAACCTAGTGAGTTTCGGAAGACTGGTATGTCGTTTGTTGTTGCGTCACTGTTCGCTAGCTATAAACTTATTTTTAAGTTTAAGTCATTTCTGTTTATAGGATAAGAGGATTAATTATGTGATGTTGGTTGTGCTTCTCAATATGAAAGAAAAGACAAGCCGAAACATATTTTAGTAAACTGAAAAATCAATTTTGAGTTGCTGAACTTGTGGGACTGTTTTGCGGGATGCTCCATGTTGCTGTTAGGTTGTCTTTTTTCTTACTATTTGTATGGATTTTGGAAGGATAAATAGTTTGTAGAAATACCACATAATGGCAGGGAGGTTGGTTGGTCTTTCGGAGTTACATTTTTCGGTTGTTTGACACTACTTTGGTTGTCGTTTTATGTATGAAGTGATTAGGGTGTGTGGGTTGTTTTGTGGCATATTGTGATGCCGATAAGGTTGGAAAAATATGAATGCATGTCATTATTGTTATGTTCTTCTTGTTGTTGGTATATAGTATTGGAGGAGGCAATGTTATAGAGGAGATGCTACCCAAATTTATGTTAACGAGCTACTAGTTTAAGTTGCGGACTTAGCCTTTACTTAGCACTAATTTTGAATATTCTTATTCTATGATAGATTGTGTTGAATTATTTGAAGAATTTATTATAAGGTATAAAAGACTCAATGGAATTAAGGTATGGTAAGGCTAAAACCGTCATTTTAGCATGATCTCGTAACTACACGAGTTTGATAACGAGGCATAAAGAGAAGGTCATATTCTTGAACTTATATACATTATCCAGGTTTCATAAGTTACCACATTCTACCTTATCGAGACTTCATATATAGTTTAGTAATGTCTTCTTCTAGCAAAGAGAGCAGAAAGTCTATATATATTCAGTATTATAGTATTTTGACCACCATCGAGCTATAATCAATAGGAAGGCCCCTATTGGGCAACCTTTAATCAGATAGTAAATTATGTAATGAGCCTACTCTAGCCAAGCGCCTATGATCGAGCCTAGAATGGCCAAGAAAAACCACCTAGTATGGTAGAGCGCGTATGAGCGAGCCTACAATAGCAGAGCAATTACACATACCGAGCCTTATAAGGCCGGACAACTATTTTACTTACTATTGAGAGAGTTGAGTTAGTATAAGCAGGTAAACATATTTCAAATTATCTTTGACTCCTAGTTATTTTAATTATCATATTATCAGTTCAGTTATGGATTTCAGTTATTTTACTTCTTTACATACTCGATACATTATTTCGTACTACATGACTTTTGCCGGGGATACTGCATTTCATGCCTGCATGTTCTGATTGACAGTTGGGCAGACCCTTCCAGTAGACAGAGTCAAATATCAACTTGGTTGGTAACCTCTACTTCCTTGGAGTTACCAAGTCTATACCTTGGAGTCCATTTTATATATACAGGTTTGATGGGTAGGCCGAGGCTCTGCCCCAACCATGGTATAGTTTAGTTATCTCTAAGGACTTGTAGATGAGGGTTGTATATTTTGTATATCAGTAGATGTTCGTGGCCACTTCATCGGCCTCAAACGAGAGAAACATTATTTTAAGATGATTCAGAATATGGCCCCATCGACCTAGGCTGAGGGTTACCACTCCGGAGTTCACAGTTATAGAGTGGTACGCTCTGGCCGAGTATGGCACCAGGTGTCGGCCATGCCTCTTCAGGCTTGGGCGTGTCACAACCAAATTTAGATGGATCCAGATGATCAAGAAAATATTTTTATAACTAAGTTCAGCACCTATAACGTGATCTCGTTTAGGCTAAAGAACGCTAGTGTCACCTACCAATTCCTAGTAAATTGTATTTCGAGGAACAAATAGGAAAATAAATGGAAGTTTATATTGACGATCTGTTGGTCAAGCCACTACGAGCAAAGGACCATTTGGAACATTTCCAAGAAACCTTCGACATACTAAGGAAATATAACATGAAGCTAAACCCGAGAAGTGCGCAGTCGAGGTTGGTTTGGGAAAATTCCTTAGTTTTATTGTTTCCAATCGGGGGATAAATATCAACCCTGAAAAAATAAAGACTGGAGACAACCTACAGTTGAGGATCCTCGCCTCATCTATCTACACTTGAATGGCGTGAAACATAACGCCCCTAAGAAAATGGACGTCAGTATGAAGATTGTTCCGAGTATATAAGGCAGATATAAGAGATAACAATAAGATACTATCACTTGGAGGGATAAGAGTCAACCTATAATCTCTTACTTACCGTTGACGGCCATAACATGTATCATTGTATCATATGTTTATATATATATACATACACACACACACACGTAATGCCATAGTTTTGACTATATCATTATTGTAATTTTAACTACCTAACTGATCAATAGTAACTGCCCGACCGACCATAGCTCCACGGTAAATGTATAACTCCCCAATCAGTCGTAGCTCGATGGTAATGACGTGCCTTCCAACCCGATCATAGCTCAACAGTAAATGAAGATGCATAATTGTCCAATCGATCGTGGTTCAGTGGTAAATTTACGTGTTTGCCCAACCGATCGTAGCTCAGGGGTTAATGAACATGCGTAAATACCCAACCAGCCATAGCTCGAAGGTAAAAACGTGCCTGCCTAACTGCCGTAACTCGATGGTAAATAAAGATGCATAAATGTCCAACCTGCCGTAGTCAATAGCAAGATAGGAGTATAATATAAAAATATTTATACAAGTTATATATGTATGCATAACATCAATTCTTATCTCACGAAAATGTAATAGTTAGACAATCTTTTAAGATCTTTAGATTTTTCTTAGGAGTGACGTAATATCATTACATCTCTGATTATATTATGAATACTAACACCATAACCATAAGCACCAACAAGATGTAGAATCTAATACATAATGTACTTGAATAACATCATGAGGAAGTGAATGACCTGGGTGTCCCTGCTTACTACGAGTGGAGTTATTTTGGAATAACCTTCGTTTATATTTCGATTTTTCTTAAACATACCAAGAGAAGAAAATATTTAGCACTAGCTCAAGAGCACAACTCAGATCCTTTCACGGCCTATATGATAACAAGAATGATACTATTGTCACCCATGCAAAATATTCTCTTAATCGCATAATGGAAGGTAACCTCTCCTACAACGAAAAAGCAATATTTTTCTTGTTCTTATCATTCCCTCAAGACAATCATAGGCAAGGTAGCATATAGCAACTCCTATGGCAAGTTTTGCAATCCAAACAATGATACAATGAGCGGCAAACTCGGCTACAATAATTAGGCACACTTCTCCAATCTTTTCTTTCCTTCAAAACACATATCAATTCAACATCAATAATGTACTCAAGTTACTCAAGTAATGTTCAGCCATAACAAAACTTAGAAAATTGTCAAATAGTCTATACAACAACAACAATGTCAAAATTGTTATAAAATCTCCTATTTTAGGTGAATGTCCATAATTAGAGAGATTCTAGGGTTTACTTCTCCCTATAAATAAAGGGGTCTTCTACCATTGTAAACCATCCCTAACCATCCGAAAGTATCAATAAGAATACTCCTCTCTCTACTTTTCTCTCTATTGTTCTTGTATTATTGTTCTTGTTCTTATATTATTTCATAACACGTTATCAGCACGAGACTCTACCGTCTCAAGAATCGTTCTCGAGAAAAACTAAGGTATTCTCTCTTCCTAATTTGATTCTTGATTATGTCTGACATTATGAAAAGACAGTTCGTTGCCCTTGAAATTTCGGGCAAGAACTATATGACATGGGTGTTGGATGCTGAAATCCACTTAGATGCTATGGGTCTTGGAGACGCCATTAAAGATAGAGATAAAGCATCCACCCAAGACTGTGCTAAGGCCTTGATTTTCTTGCGCCATCACCTTGATGAAGGTTTGAAGATTGAATATCTCACCGTCAAGGATCCACTCATCTTGTGGAAAGGCTTAAAGGAGAGATATGACAACCTGAAGTTGGTCACTCTGCCACAAGCACGATACGATTGGGCTCATCTGAGGCTCCAAGACTTTAAGTCTGTTTCTGAATATAATTCTGCAATGTTCAGAATTACTTCTAAATTGAAGCTATGTGGAGATAAAATCTCCGATTATGATATGCTTGAGAAAACGTTTACAACGTTTCATGCCTCCAATATGGTACTGCAACAACAGTACAGAGAGAAAGGCTTCACAAAGTACTCTGAACTGATTTCTCTTCTACTTGTGGCTGAGCGAAATAATGACCTGCTCATGTGAAATCACGAAAGTCGACCCACTGGGTCTACACCACTGCCTGTAGCAGATAAGGTGTATTCTCATTATGCCAATCATGAAAAGGGCCATGGATCTAACCATGGTCGTGGTCGTAATCGGGGTCATAGCCGTGGACGTAGACAAGGAAGAAATATCCATGATGTCCGTCACCCCCCGAGGAGAGATAACCGCCGAAAGCAGAAACGGGATTATGAGGATCCTAAGGCAAAAAGTTCAGAAACTATATGTTATCGTTGCGGTGGAAAAGGGCACTGGTCAAAAGCTTGCCGTGTACCAAGACATTTGGTTGATCTTTATCAAGCTTCTCTAAAGAATAAAGGCCCTGAAACAAATTTTGTCTCTGACGACAATTTTGACATCACCCACCTGGATGTGGCAGACTTCTTTGAGCAACCCGATGGGAAAATAGACCACCTAATCGGTGATGGATCTGTGATGAAAGAAGATGGAGTTGTTTGATTTTATTTCACTTATTTGTAATAGTTAGTGAATAAACTATTAGAATCAGCTCGTATTAGTTAGTTTATGATATAATATTAGTATTAGTTCGTTAGAATGTTTCAATATGGTCAAATTTCAATAATATTTTTATTTTCAAGTAGAGGTAATCGACTAACCTAACAGTTAGTCGATTATCTAATATTTCGCATTAAAACTGCAAAACAATCAATTGTCATTGTTCAACAATCGATTGTCAATGTTCAACAATCGATTGTCTATGTTTAACAATCGATTGTCTTAAGACAGTGTGATCTGGAATTTTTTCAAAATAGCAAATAATCGATTGTCTATGTTTAACAATCGATTGTCTTAAGACAGTGTGATCTGGAATTTTTCAAAATAGTCAACAATCGATTGTCTATATTTAACAATCGATTGTCGTAAGACAGTGTGATCTGAAGTTTTTCAAAATAGTCAACAATCGATTGTCTATATTTAACAATCGATTGTCTTAAGACTGTGTGATCTGAAGTTTTTCAAAATAGCAAATAATCGATTGTGTGTGTTTAACAATCGATAGTCAATGTTCAACAATCGATTGTGTGTGTTTAACAATCGATTGTTTTAAGAAAATGCTTAAACTGAAATTTTCAAACTACATAGTAATCGATTATGGAAAACATATAATCGACTATCTGATTTAGTTAGTCAACTGCCCTCAGCAGATTTTGAAAATATTGTTTAAATGTGACACAAACGAATTGAACTTGTTTATTCTTATGTTCGTGTATTTCTTTTGTATGTCAAACTATGGGAAAGCGAATAGGGATATCTCACAAAGCAAGCTTGGATCAACGTCCAGCTGTAAAAATATTTGCCTAGTTGATTCATGTACTACACATACGATACTCAAAGAAAAGGAATATTTCTCTCAACTAAATATGTGTAAGGAAAATGTTACTACAATCTCTGGTAGTAGTAAATTGATTGAAGGCTCCGGAAGAGCAACGGTAACTCTGCCCAAAGGCACGATGTTTATCATAGAGAATGCAATGTTCTCCTCCAAGTCTAAGAGAAACTTGTTGAGTTTTAAAGATATACGCCGGAATGGCTATCATATTGAGACAATAGATGAAGATAATCTTGAATATCTCATCATTACAAAGAATGTCTCCGGCCAAAAGAGGGTTATTGAGAAATTCCCATCTTTATCTTGTGGCCTGTATTGGACAAGAATTAGTGCAATTGAGGCACATTCAACAGTAAACCAAAAGGTTACTGATTCCAATACTTTCGTACTTTGGCATGATCGATTGGGACACCTGGGATCGATCATGATGAGACGGATTATAGAAAGCTCATATGGGCATCCGTTAAAGAATTTCAAAATTCTTTCAAATAATGAATATCCTTGCACTTCTTGTTATCAAGGCAAGTTGATTATCAGACCATTACCAACAAAGGTTGGGACTGAGTCACCCACGTTTTTGGAACGTATACAAGGGGACATTTGTGGACCTATTAACCCACCCAGTGGGTCCTTTAGGTATTTTATTGTCTTGATAGACGCATCCTGTAGATGGTCTCATGTGTGCCTGTTGTCATCACGCAACCTTGCGTTTGCAAAATTAATGGCACGAATAATTCGACTACGAGCACAATTTCCTGATAATCCAATCAAGTCTATTAGACCGGATAATGCTGCTGAGTTTTCATCCCAAGCATTAAATGATTATTGCTTATCAATTGGGATAAAAGTGGAACATTCTGTAGCTCATGTTCACACGCAGAATCGTTAATTAAACGCATGCAGTTGATTGCAAGGCCATTGCTCATGAAAACGAGGTTGCCCACTTCGGTATGGGGTCACGCCATTTTGCATGCAGCAATGCTAATTCGTCTCAGACCGACGAATTACCAAAAATATTCCCCATTGCAATTGGTTTTGGGTCATGAACCCAATATATCCCATTTAAGAATCTTTGGATGCGTAGTATATGTGCCTATAGCACCGCCATCCCGCACCAAAATGGGTCCGCAAAGAAGGTTTGGAATATATGTTGGGTTTGAATCGCCCTCCATCATTCGCTACCTCGAAACATTGACAGGGGACTTGTTTACTGCACGATTTGCAGACTGGCGATTTGATGAGACACTTTTCCCAAAATTAGGGGGAGAAGTTGGTGAAACCAAACGGGAAATTTTATGGAAAAATGCATCATTATCTCATCTTGATCCACATACCTCTATTTGTGAAAGAGAGGTACAAAAGATTATCCATTTGCAAAGAATAGCAAATCAAATGCCTGACGCATTTACGGACTTGAAAAGGATAACGAAATCCCACATCCCCGCGGAAAATGTTCCAATCCGTATTGATGTCCCTGTTGGACAATCATCTAGTGTCATAACCAATGAGTCGAATGCACGCCTGAAGCGTGGCAGGCCATTAGGTTCTAAAGATCGAAATCCTAGAAAGAGGAAAGCAAATGACACTACGAAAGAATCTCATGAAGAAATTCATGATTTAACGAATTCTGAGATTCATGAAGAATCCATTGAGCCCGAGACTCTGAAAAATACGGAACTATCCATAAATCCAATCAATATTGAGACAAATTTTGATCGAGTGGATATAGTGGTGGATAATGTCTTTGCTTATAATGTCGCATCTAGAATTATGCAAGAATGTGAGGATCTCGAACCTCAATCTGTTGAAGAATGTCGAAAAAGACATGATTGGCCAAAATGGCAAGAAGCAATTCAATCAGAATTGAATTCGCTGGCAAAACGTGAAGTTTTTGGCCTTATAGTTGAAACACCTAATGGTGTTAAGCCCGTTGGCCATAAATGGGTCTTTGTACGAAAGAGAAATGAGAAAAACGAGGTACAAAGATATAAGGCACGCCTTGTTGCGCAAGGTTTTTCTCAAAGGCCTGGTGTCGATTATGAAGAGACATATTCGCCTGTAATGGATGCTATAACCTTTCGTTATCTCATCGGTTTTGCTGTCCTTGAAAAGCTTGACATGCATTTAATGGATGTGGTTACTGCCTATCTTTATGGCTCACTTGATAATGAGATATACATGAAAATTCCCGATGGACTCAAAGTGCCAAACGCTCATAATTCAAAGTCTCGGGAAATATTTTCAATTAAATTGCAAAGATCTTTGTATGGTCTAAAGCAATCAAGACGAATGTGGTATAATCGTCTTAGTGAGTATTTGTTAAAAAAAGGCTATTTAAATGACGCCATTTGCCCGTGTGTTTTTATAAAGAAAACGACATCGGAATTTGTTGTACTTGCCGTATATGTCGATGACATAAACCTTATTGGAACCCCCATAGAACTCCAAAAGGCAATTGATTATCTAAAGGGTGAATTCGAGATGAAAGATCTCGGAAAGACAAAATTATGTCTTGGTTTGCAAATTGAATATTTGGCAAAAGGAATTTTTGTCCATCAATCTACCTATATAGAAAAGGTACTGAAACGGTTTTACATGGATGGAGCACATCCTTTTACTACACCGATGGTTGTTCCATCACTTGATGTGAATAAAGATCCATTTCGACTGCAAGAAAGGAATGAAGAGCTACTTGGTCCTGAAGTACCATATCTTAGTGCAATTGGCACACTAATGTATCTTGCAAATACTACAAGGCCTGACATATCCTTTTCAGTTAATGTCTTAGCAAGATTTAGCTCGGCTCCTACAAGGAGACATTGGAATGGGATCAAACATATATTACGGTACCTAAAAGGGACCACTGATATGGGCTTATTTTATGGCAATAATTGCAGTCCCGATCTTGTTGGTTATGCTGATGCTGGATATTTATCCGACCCACACAAGGCTCGATCTCAAACGGGTTATGTGTTTACCTGTGGAGGCACCGCCATATCTTGGCGATCGACTAAGCAATCAATTGTGGCTACTTCATCTAATCATGCCGAGATAATTGCTATTCATGAAGCAAGTCGATAGTGTGTGTGGTTGAGGTCTATCATACATCATATACAAGACAAATGTGGTTTGAAGTGTAATAAACTACCCACGACTTTGTATGAAGACAATGCAGCATGTATAGCTCAATTGAAGGGAGAATTCATAAAAGGAGATAGAACAAAGCATATTTCACCAAAGTTATTTTTCACACATGATCTTCAAAAGAATGGTGATATCAATGTGCAACAGATTCGTTCAAGCGATAATATGGCTGATTTGTTCACAAAGTCTCTACCAACGTCAACCTTCAAGAAGCTAGTTCACAAGATCGGAATGCGAAGACTTAAGGATATAAATTGATGTTCTTATCAGGGGGAGTTAATGCGCGTTGCACACTTTTTCCCTTACAAGGTTTTGTCCCACCGGGTTTTCCTTGCAAGGTTTTTAACGAGGCAACCAATAGGCGCATATTCAAACATGTGTACTCTTTTTCCTTTTCTTTAAATTTTTTCCCATTGGGTTTTGTTTTAGTTAAGGTTTTAACGAGGTACATCATTGAATAGACATTCAAGGGGAAGTGTTATAAAATCTCCTATTTTAGGTGAATGTCCATAATTAGTGAGATTCTAGGGTTTACTTCTCCCTATAAATAAAGGGGTCTTCTACCATTGTAAACCATCCCTAACCATCCCAAAGTACCAATAACAATACTCCTCTCTCTACTTTTCTCTCTATTGTTCTTGTTCTTATATTATTTCATAACAAAGATATAATTTTTTCACTATTAACTCCATATTTCTCATCCCATAATTTAGCTATGACCTGGACGAATCTGAATATATAAGAGAGGAGAATTATTACCTCATTTGGCTTCAACAACACTCAATCCTAGCTTGATTTAGTCCAAAACCATATCCGCTCCAAGAACAAAAAGAAGAACAATGATCCCGCAATAGTATGAACTTTCAAGACCCAAATATATATATATATATAGAAAATTGATATGTAGAGAGAAGGATGAGTTAACATGGGGGTAAGTTGGAAGAAAAAGTTTCATCCAAAATGAGAATTATTATGATAAATTATGTATAATGGATTGCGGGGTCCACACACATATCTTTTTTTAATAAAATACGCCCCTGTAAAATGATACCACCAATTAGTAAAAGTTATGAGTCATATATACACTTCTTCCCAAAATACCATGTGGAAAAGGTCTTTTCACTCACTACATTATCCTTTAATTTAATTTAACTCCATTACCCCCTTTCTTAATCAACTACACACATAATTAATTTCTTGATCCAATTCATTTAAATAAAAATTATTTTATACACACTTCGTAAACTTATTATAACTATCATGTGGTATAATCTAATCCATAGCCTCATTATACACACTAAATATTATTCCCAACTACCATTGTCACGCTCTTAAGTCCTACATTATTTCGGAACTTTATCTTTTATACACCGTGCTCTTTATGTGCATACTTGAATGCGACCAAAAAATTTTATGGCTCCAGTCTGCTTACATATATTCGAGCGGTTCAAGCCATAGCCCAAAAGCACAGGGTATTACACTATCAAAACTTATTCTTTTCGATTATTAACCTCTAATCCTTATGACACGTCCTCAATACTTTCTAAACTTAGCATAACCACTTATAACCTCAAAAATAAACTTGTATTCAAGTTATAACTTACGACAAGTCCAAATGTACAAAAATACAGGATGTAACAAAAGGATGAGTAGGTTTGTGAGAAAAAGGCATAAATTGAGTAGGGGAAGAGCGACTAGGCCGGATGAGATCCCGATAGAATTTTGGATGAGCGCGATCAAGGAAGGTTTGAAGTTTCTAACTAGGTTGTGTCATGTTATTTAGGACAAGAATCATGCCAAAACAATAGAGGCAAAGTATGATGGTCATGTTGTACAATAACAAAGGAAATACTCTAGATTGGAATAATTATACGAGTATCAAGCTGCTTAGCCACTCTAAGAAAGTTTGAGAGAGAATAGTGGATATGAGGGATAGGAGATATGGGTTTATTTTAGAAATTTTTTTTTGATACATGCCGAAGCATTAGTTATGGAAGCCATCCATCATGTGAGGAGACCAGTGGAGCAGTACAGGGGCATAAAGAGGGACTTACATATGATATTCATTGATTAAGAAAAAACGTATATGATAAAGTCCCAAGATAGGTTCTATGGAGATATTTGAAGGCCAGAGGTGTACCTGTAGAATACGCTAGGGTAGATTAAATACATGTATGATGGAATCATAATCTAGGTAAGGACAGTGGTGAAACTCGGACCACTTTTCAGTCGTGATAGGGATACCCCACGAATGAGATTTTAGCCCGTTCTTATTCACATTGGTGATGGATGAATTGGCGTGACACATTCAAGGAGAGGTTTCTTGGTGCATGTTATTTACAAATGACATAGTACTAATTGAGCGAGACTCGAGGCAGTGTTAACATTATACTAGAGGTTTGGAAATATACCCTGGAATCTAAGAGTTCCAAATTGCGCAAGACTAAGATAAAATACTTCGAGTGCAAGCTCAGTAACATTATTTATGAAGCTGAAGTAGAAGTGAGGCTTGATACAAAAGTCATACCTAAGAGAGGAGGTCTTAAGTATCTTAGGTAAAAGATCCAAGGTAATAGTGAGATTTGATGTTGCACATGTCGTTGGCGTGGGATGGATAAAATAGAGGGTCGCATCTAATGTATCATATAATAAGAATGTGCCATTAGCATGAGACAGAGCATTGGCAGTCAAGAACTCGCATGTCCAAAAGTTAAAAGTAGCAGAAATGAGGATGTTGAGATTGATGTATGGGCATACTACTAGAGATAAGATTAGGAATGAGGATATCCGGAACAAGGTAGGAGTTGCTCCCGTGGTGGACAAGATAAGTTAAGCGAGGTTAAGATGGTTTCAACATTTGAAATAAAGGTGCCCAAATACCCCAGTAAGAAGGTGTAAAAGGTTGGAGATGGTAGGTCTAAGAAGAGGTATAGGTAGGCTAAAGAAGTATTGGGGAGAGGTGATAAGGCAGGACATGACATTTTTGCAGCTTATTGAGGACATGACCCTTAATAGGAGAGTATGGAGGTTGAGAATTATGGTAGAAGATTAGTAAGTAGTCAAGTTTTTATTTTTAATACTTGTAGTATCATTATTATTTACATATTCTCTTACCTTAGATCTCTATTACCACCTGTTGTCTGTTTTGCTTCGGTTATCTTATTATCATGTTGTTGTTACCACTTTCCATTAATTTTTTTTCTGTGACTTTTTTGTCACTGTATTTGTTATACTATGTTGTGACTATGTTTTTTCTAAGCCAGTTTCTATAGAAAATAATCTCTCTACCTCCACAACATAGGGTAAAGTCTGCGTACACATTAGCCTCCCAGACCGACTCATCAGATTAAAATGTGTTTGTTGTTGTTGTTATTTGTGTACGTTGAAAAGGGTAGTTAAAATTAGATTTGATTTTGTGATTCTAAAAATACGTGATTTATTTTAATGATAGTTGTTAGGAAATGGATGCTAATCTAGCTCGAGGTCCCGATTCTCAGCCACTCGATTTGTTTGACACAACCCTTACAAGCTCTTACCTTATTTTTTAGTCTCACACTTAGCATCTATCAAACTAGCATAAAAATAAAATCATGTATTTTATAACAAAAAAATTAGATCTAATTGTAATTTCCATTTTGAAGGTAATAGCGCCCTACTAGGAGATTGATGTGACAAAGAGGGTGTTTAAAGGTCGTGTCTATATGGACCAAGAAAAGCCTTTGAACTAATTACTACGGTTGGCTATGTCTTGGCCTGCTTCAATGTACATGCTTGGCCTCTATAAATACTTCTATTTTGCCCTTCATTCCCTACTGTATCAAGAAGCCTTCAAAAGAGTTCTTTCTATTCCTCTCCTGTGTTCTCTCTGATTTTTAGAACCACAAAATCAAATCTAATTCTAATTGCTCCTCTCTTAGCATCTCGCCATCATAAAGATGCTCGAGGACCTCATAAAGAGGATCGACTCGGGCAAAAAGAAGATAGAAGCCAATAACAAGAAGGTGGAGACCTAGAATTCAAAGGTCGACTAAATCTCCAGCACACCCCCCATCCTGAAAAGAGTAGATTAGAAGAAGTTCAGACAAAAGCCATTCTTGCAAAATGCTACTCCAAAGCACATCCCAAAGAAGTTCAGAATGACCAAACTTCCGAAGTACAATGGAACCTCATACCTCAACGAGCATTTCACTGCTTACACTTGTGCAGTGAAGCAACGACCTGAAGGATAACTAGATTAAATCTTTCATGCTAAAAAAGTACGGAGAAACAATTTCTATTTACCGTATAAATGGTAATAAAAAATAAATTTGATTATAGTATTATAAAAATAGGTGATCTACTTTTATGCTAGTTGTTAAGCAGTTGATGCTATGTATATGACACTTATAAATGAAATAAAAGTTAAGGATAAGGTGATAATCAAACCAGTAGATCAACAATCGGGGTCTTGAGCTTGTCGATCCGGGGGTCTCGAAGGCGATTCTGGAGCTCGACTTTGAGCTATCGAAGGTGTTCAGGGTATGTCTATCAGTTATAGTAAAATCAATGAAGGCTCTTTATAGACAATGATAGGCGATAAATGATGAAAAATAATGAAGATAGTAAGTGGAAGCAATAATCTCAAGAGAATATGTTAGAGAGAAGAGATAATATTCTTGTATATTTCGTGTGGAGAAACTGAAGCAACAGCTCCTTACAAAGTGACAAAGATCCCCTTTATATAAGAAGGGAATCCCAACATAGTACAAAATGCATTAATTACAAAGATATGGAGATGGGATAAGATGACACCTTGTTCGGGTTCAGATTAGTACACTAGGCTCTTTCAATACTAGTTGTGTGCCTTAGGAACTCCCTTCTTCTCCAATATAGTCGTTGGTCTGCATTGTCCCAAGGTTGTGAATCGACATCCCATGAAGGTGAATCTCGACCTCAATCTCGAGCCTTGAGAAGTATGTTCATGGGGCATCATAATGACAAGGAAGTTCGACCCTCCGATTTTACCATTCACAGACAGTCTCTACATTTCTTAGGGTGAAAGTGCTATGAAAAAAACTTGAATTTTTTCCCCTCCGATACTTTTATAACAATGGTAGTCATAAGGTGAAAAAATATGAAGCACATGTAGCCCCTGAAGGTCTTCGCATAGACTATGACATCTAGTTGTCTCTTGGCCTCCTTCAATGCACACGCAGGGCTACTATAAATATTCCCGTTATCATTTTTGTACAACTAACTGCATTTCCAAACCTTAGAAAAGGTTCGTTCTACCTTTAATTTTGTTCTTTCTTAGGAAGGCAACTCTTCCTTTCTTTCTTGGAATTCTTAGGAATGGATAAAACCTCCACCTCTATTTCTCAGGAGAATGTAGTCTCACCCTCTTAGCTTTTATCTCAAAGAAAAGCGGTAATACCTCCTCTACTGAGGAATGTGCCCTAGGATTCTTTGGGATGACTTTAAATTTCAAGGTCGAGAGGCTTTTTTTGAAGCCGGGCGCCGTGAGCGTGTGACTTAGTATATTAGCTTGATAACAGATATCGGAGGAGTGAGAGCTGATTATCACTAGGGGCATGTTGTTCTTGTGGAGATCCCTGCTTGGGTGGAAGATATTACGATCCCAGTTGCTTGGAAGATGTTCACCCTCCATGGTACCGAGCTTATAAGACCCTTTGCCGACTACTCCGAGGACACGGTGCGGTACTTCCCTATTTTGGCCTAGCTTTCCTTCATTAGGGTTTCGGGTGTTAAGAGTGACTTTCCTCGGGACTAAGTCCCCATCTCCAAAATACCTTTCAATACTTTGTTTTTTGGCGGTTATCCGAACTGGCGAGGCTTCTTGTTCTTAATCTAGTAGTTCAAGGGTCATTCTCATGGCCTCGTAGTTTGAGCTCTCAGTGATGTGTTGGATCTGGCACTCAGCTTCCCGACCTCTACTGGTACCCAAGCCTCGGTGTCATACATTGGAGAGAAAGGTCTTCCCCTATGCTTGATTTTGAAGTTGTTCGATATGACCATAGCACTTCGGGCAACATTTCTCTCCACTTTACCTTGGCGCTTTCCAACTTCTTTTTTAGGTTTTAGATGATGGTTTTATTTGTGGACTCGTCCTGGCCGTTGGTTGAGGGGATATAAAGCATCGACAGGATTCTCTAGATTTTATGATCCTCAAGGAACTGTGTTACCATTGTTCAGATGAACTGCCTCCCGTTATCGTATGTTATTTCTTAGGGAATCCCGAATTATCACATGATGTGGTCCCACATGAAGTTAATGAGTTATTTTTCTTTTATTTTCTCGAAGTCCTGCGCTTCTGCCCATTTTGAGAAATAGTCAGTCATAAATAAAATGAATTTAGCTTTACCTGGTGCTGTCAGTAGGGACCCGACGATGTCCATTTCCTATTTCATGAATGGCCATGGCGATAAGACCGAATGTAAATGTTTTCCGGGTTAGTGAATCATATGGAAAAATCTCTAACATTTCTTGAATTTTCGGACGAATTTCTTGGTTTCTTTTTCCATGTTGTCCCAGTAGTAGCCTGACCTAATCACCTTTCCAACTAAGGAATCAGCGCTGTAATGGTTTTCGCATATACCCCCGTGTATTTCTCGGAGTACATAGTAAGTATCCTCTAACCCCAGACATACTGCCAGGGGGCCATAAAAAGTTCTTCCGTGTGGAGTCTTGTTTTCATCGAGTGAGAACCAGGCATTTCTGGATAGCAGGGCCCTCGATTTTTATGGACCCACAGACAATTTTCCATCTTTTAAATAGTCAATATATTTGTTTTTCCAGTACCATGTTAGGCTGGTGGAGTTAATCTCGGCATGACCATCCTCGACCACTGATTTAGATAGCTAAATAATAGCCCCGGGGAGTAGGTAATCTTCTTCAATAGATGATCCTAGCTTTGTGAGGGCATAGGCCTCACTATTCTGCTCTCGAGGTATATAGACTAAGGTCCGTTCTTTGATATGATTTAATGCGACTTGGATTTATCCAAGTACCTGTGCGTTCTGTCATCCTGAACCCTATAGCTCCCATTTATCTGGTTTACTACCAGGAGTGAATCGCATTTTGCCTCGATAGTCTCAGCTCCCAAGCTTTTGGCCAGTTCTAAACCTACAATCATAGCCTCCTACTCACCTTCCTTCTTAGTAAATTTTGCAGTCTTTATAGATTGTCTAATTATGCCGTCTACAGGTGAATTGAGGATATACCGAGTTCAGATCCTCTCTCTTTTGTGGTGCTGTCAGTAAACAGGGTCCATACCTCCAAAGACGTGACTGATTTTAGTAAAAGTTCCTTTTCTACCTCGGGCATGAGAGAGGGAAAAAAATCCACCACGAAGTTCACTAGAATCTAGGACTTGATGGCCATTCAAGGTTGATACTCGATATCATACCCCCCCCCCCTTCCCCCTCGAGTTTAATGGCCTATTTGGCCAACCAACCTGATAGCTCAGGTTTGTGCAATATGCTTCGGAGAGGAAATGTTGTTATATTGCCAATACAGTGGCATTAAAAATATCCCTTCAATTTTTGCGAGGCGCTTATTAATGCGAGAGCCAGTTTTTCTAGGTGTGGGTACCTAGTTTCGGCATATCCTAGGGTCTGGCTTACGTATAAACAGGAATTACATACCTTATTCTTCTCGGACCAGCACACCGCTTACCGTTATTTTCGATATGGCTAGGTATATATACATTGTTTCATCGTCCTTTGACATATGGAGCAGATGTGGGCTAGTCAGATATCATTTCAACTCCTCCAAGGAGTGTTGGCATTCTGGAGTCCATTCAAAGTTGTTTCTCCTTTTGAACAAAGAGAAGAAATAATGGCTCATGTTGGATGACCGTGATATGAAATTGCCCAGAGCCGCTATTCGCGTTGTCAGCCATTGCACGGCTTGACGTTTCATACCACTATGATTTATATGTATCGCAAAAATTGTAACCACGGTAATATTTGTAAATGGGACTCTAACATTACGTGATCTAATTTTATTCTAGTTGTTAGATCAGGTGATGCTAAAAGTATGAAGTTTTGATGATGAGATATGAGCTAAAACAGGCAGTAATCAAACTGAGGGGCTTGCTGCCTAGGCTTCTGATGGGTTGATAAAGGACCTCGGGGTCGATATCCGACCTGAGCCCAAGCTATCGGGGGTAAGCGGGAAAGGGATAATAGTTAGAATATAACAAGAGAAGATTTTATATAACAAGCAATAAATGAAGAACAAGTATGAAGGCAATAAATGCTAAGAGGTGTTAGAATATACGCTTAACGCTAGAGGGGGGGTGAATAGCGTTATAATAAAAAATAATATAAACTTGCGGAATTAAAAATTGCAGGATTGAAATAAGTGCGGTAAGTAAATAATAAGGAACGAACGCACCGAAATTATCCTGGTTCACCACAACCTGTGGCTAGTCCAGTCCCCGAGAGACTCTCTCGAGATTCCACTAACTTCGTTAAGCTTACGGGTGCTTAACAAACCGTTACAAATTGAGAACTTGAGTCACACAAGCCTCAACAACCTTTGCTCGAAGATACCACACTTCAAGACTTCAACCGAAGGAATGAAAACGTTCCTTCTTACAACCACAAGGGATTAACACTTCCCTTCAAGTGTATACAAACACTTAGCACTCAAGACAAGACTCTCTTTAAGAGTAGATATGAGTAAAATAAATACGCTGAAGAACACAACAACTTTCGTCAAGAGTTTGGCTCTCAAAAACTTATCAAATGAATAGAAAATGATGAATATGAGACTATGCAAGCTTTAGCAAGAATATAATCAGTTGTTGTGCTTAGAAGACTGATTTTGAGTTGTATTTATTGTGTTCAAAACCCCCACAACCGTTGCCTAATTGCCAATCAAGAATTGCTGATTTTGTGCTAAGATAATCGATTATCTGATTTGCATAATCGATTATTTTCCAATCATTCAAAAATCATTCCCAGATTTTAAGCAAAATAATCGATTATCAAAATCGTATAATCGATTACCTGACAATGTTCAAAAAATCATATTCAGATTTTACTTAACATAATCGATTATTAGATTATGTATAATCGATTACCTGACAACGTTCAAAAAATCATATGCAGATTTTACTTAGCATAATCGATTATCAGATTGTGTATAATCGATTATCTTTCAGAGTTAAAAAATACTTTGGCAACGGTCATTTGCATAATCGATTATGCTATAAGGATAATCGATTATCTTTTATATTTTGAAAACTTCGGACTACACTGTCTTAACATAATCGATTATCATAAAGTACATAATCGATTATTTTACAGTCTTGTAAAATTTGATAGACACTGCCTCAACATAATCGATTATCATAATGTGCATAATCGATTATTTTATAGCTTTGAAAAATCTGATGGACACTGCCTCAACATAATCGATTATCTTGTAGCTTTGAAAAATTTAATGTACACTGCCTTAACATAATCGATTATCATAAGGTACACAATCGATTATTGTTCAGCTTTGTAAATCTGGTCTACATTGTCTTAGCATAATCGATTATCATAAAGTACATAATCGATTATCTTTGTCCAGATTTGAGAGGCATGTTTAAAAATCAGTTTGGCTAAAATAAAATGTTTGAAAATCATTTTTCTTTATATTAAATATGCATGATTTGATAAAAATGATTTTACGAGAGAAGCCAAGTCTTGAGTTAATTGTCGGATCAAGATCACAATAAAGAACGACTCATGTATAACTTTATTTCTTTGCTTGATCATGATCTTTGTTCGTCTTGTGCTTGAACCTCGTTATGTGTCAATTGCGCGCTTGTGCTTGGACCTCGTCATATGTCAATTGTGCGTCGTTTGTCATTTATCAAAACCTACAAATATGAACACAAGTTTAGTTTAGTGCCTTGAGAACGTGTTTCAACAATTTTCCCCTTTTTGATAATGGCAAACCAATATCGGGATATGCATATTTGATAATTCATAATGACGATCCAAGACAAGTATATAGATATGCAATTAGTTCCCCCTCATCATCTGAATTACCCCTCAATTTATGCCAATAAATATTAAGTGCATAGCCCTTATTCTTTCCCATTTTGACATTAGCAAAAAAACATTAGTAAATAACTTGTTTATTGATTAACCAAAAAGTTGCAATTATAAAAGGGACAATATAATGTCAACATAATCGATTATTGATACTTGATAATCGATTATGTACTTAAGAGAAATCGATTATTCTTAAAAGAGATCGATTTTTTTTTTCTGCACCAGTGCTTTATAATTCCCCTTGTCTTTGGGGCGATGCCTGCAAAACAGAATTAGGTGCCTCCGACGCTCAAGTTAGTAATGAAACGAAAAAGAATGCAATGCATGACTTAGATCAACGTGGAGTCAAGAATCCCGAGTTCACTACGAATTCGGAAAAAGGACTCTTTCTCTAAAGGCTTTGTGAAAATGTCGGCCAATTGAGATTTGGTTTCAACAAACTCATTTCGACATCACCTTTGAGAACGTGATCTCTTATAAAGTGGTGCCTAATTTCAATGTGTTTTGTTCTTGAATGAAGAACGGGGTTCTTCGTCAAGCTTATGGCGCTAGTATTATCACATCTAAGAGGGATATGATCGATACTTAGTCCATAGTCCGAGCGTTGTTGTTTCATCCAAAGGATTTGAGCACAACAACTCCCCGCGGCTACATATTCAGCCTCGGTTGTGGACAACGCAACACTTACCTATTTCTTACTAAACCAAGAGACAAGAGAGCTACCGAGCAAATGGCAAGTGCCACTAGTGCTCTTGCGGTCCAATTTGCAACCCGGAAAATTGGAGTCGGAATAGCCAACAAGTTGGCATGAAGAACCTTTGGGATACCATAGTCCCACATTTATAGTACCAACAAGATACTTCATTATCCGCTTAACCGCAGTTAGGTGCGACTCCTTCGGACATGTTTGATATCGAGCGCATAAGCATACGCTAAACATTATGTCCGGTCTACTAGCAGTAAGATAAAGAAGGGATCCGATCATACCTCGATACTTCTTGGTGTCGACTTCCTTACCTTTCTCATCTTTGTCAAGATGATCGGATGTGCTCATTGGAGTGACCATTGCTTTGGCGTTGCTCATTTCAAATCGTTTTAGCAACTCTTTGCAATATTTAGATTGACAAATGAAAGTTCCTTCTTTCATTTATTTCACTTGCAACCCCAAGAAGAATGTTAGCTCACCCATCATAGACATCTCAAATTCGCTTGTCATTAAATCAGAAAATTCCTTGCACTAAGCATTGTTAGTAGCACCAAAAATAATATCATCCACATAGATTTGAACTAATAAAATATTATTGTTTTTATGCTTAATAAATAGTGTGGTGTCAACTTTCCCCCTAATTAACTCATTGTCCAAAAGAAATTTGCTCAATCGTTCATACCAAGCTCAGGGAGCTTGTTTAAGACCATAAAGGGCTTTCTTAAGTTTGAAAACATGATCGGGAGATCTAAAATCTTCAAAGCCCGGGGGTTGTTCAACATAAACTTCTTCTTGATAAAACAATTTAGAAAAGCACTCTTTACATCCATATAATATAAATTGAAATTCATAGAAGAGGCAAAAGCAAGTAATAAACGAATAGCTTCTAACCTTGCTACGGGTGCATACGTTTCTTCATAGTCAATTCCTTCTTCTTGATTGTAACCTTTTGCTACAAGCCTAGCTTTGTTTCTAGTGATTACACCATTTTCATCTAATTTATTTCGAAAAACCATTTCGTACCAATTATGGTATGATTGTCGGGTCTTGGCACCAATTCCCAAATGTCATTTCGTTTGAATTGGTTAAGCTCCTCTTGCATTGCCAAGGTCCAATGCTCATCCCTAATTGCTTCGGAAATGGTTGAGGGTTCAATTTGTGAAACGAAAGCAGTATGTCCTAAGGTGTTCTTAAGATTGTTTCGAGTACTTACCTTTTGTTCAATATCGCCAATTACCTTGTCGAGAGGATGGTCTTTGATTGTCCTCCACGCGTTGGGAGTTTCATTTCTTTCTCCAGTGGTGGCGCTTCCTCCGATGATTGTTCCAAGATTTCATCTTGAATTTCCTTTAGTTTTTCCTCTTGTACTTTGTCTTGAGGACTTATTGTGTTTAAAATACCTGCAAGATCAGAACCAGAATCCTTTCTCGCCAAGCGAGCATTATTTTCGGAAAACACAATATGAGGGGATTCCTCAATAGTTTCGGTTCTATTATTGAATACTCTATATGCTTTGCTACGTGATGAATAACCAAGAAAGATTGCTTCATCCGATTTGGCATCAAATTTTCCCAAATTATCTTTTCCGTTGTTATGAATAAAGCATTTACAACCGAATACTCTAAGATGGGAGAGATTAGGTTTCCTTCCCATATAGAGTTCATAGGGAGTTTTCATGAGTATTGGCCTTATGACTACTCTGTTTAAAACGTAGCATGCGGTACTCACGGCATCCGCCCAAAATTGTTTGGGAATCATAGCCTCATCGAGCATGGTTCTAGCCATCTCTTCGAGACACCTATTTTTCCGTTCCACCACTCCATTTTGTTGTTGTGTACGTGGAGCAGAGAAGGTGTGCTCAATACCGAGTTCGTCACAAAAGTCCGTGAAGAGATTGTGATCGAACTCTCCCCCATGATCACTTCTTATGGAAGTGACGGTTGTGTTCTTTTCATTTTGAACACGTTTAAGAAAACATTTAAAATTTTGAAAAGCCTCACTTTTGTGAGCAAGAAATAGTGTCCATGTAAATCTAGAATAATCATCAACAATAACAAAAGCATAACGATTTCTACCAAGACTTTCAATGCGAGATGGTCCAAAGAGATCCATGTGAAGAAGTTGCAAAGGTCTTGTAGTTGAAACAATATTCTTAGATTTAAAAGATGCTTTTGTTTGCTTCCCTTTTTGACAAGAATCACAAACAGTGTCATTTTCAAATTTCAAATTTGGAAGACCAATAACTAAATTTTGTGAAACCAATTTGTTTAAAAGATGCCTGTTGATATGAGCTACTCTACGATGCCATAACCACATATCATCTTCTTTACTCATAAGACAATTCACATACTCTGATGAAGAGTTTTCAAGATCAACCATATAGATGTTATCAATTCTAAAACCACGAAGAATAATTTGAAAATCACTACGACGAAAAACTAACCATTCTTCCCAATCAAACAAAACAAGATTTCCCTTGTCACATAATTGACTTATGCTCAAGAGATTATGTTTTAGACCTTTAACTAGAAATATATGCTTAATGGAAGAAGTTTCATTCTTACTGACCGAGCCAATGCCGATAATTTTCCCTTGTTGTTATCTCCAAAAATAACGTTTCCTCCTTCCTTGTGTTCTAGTTGAAGGAACTTGGATGCGTCTCCGGTCATGTGTTTGGAGCATCCACTATCAAGGTACCAAAGTACACTTGATCCCTTCAAACATACCTACAAGACAAATAAATGAGTTTTTGGTACCCAAGCTGTTTGGGTCCTTGAGAGTTAGGTGTAACATGCTGTTGTGCTTGACATGCAGTTAAGTGTCTGCGTCTAGTAAAACAAGCAGGAGCAATATGTCCTATTCGACTACAATAGTGACAGATGACATTAGGATTATGCATTCTTCTAGGTTGGTAGTAGTTGGAGGTACGAAAATCATTTGCTCTATTTTTGACAATATGGCTATTGCGCAATCCTTGAAAATCATTTCTCCTACTGTTTGTTCTAGGATATGCAGCGTTTCTAGAATAATTGTTTCTAGGTCGAGTATGTCTAGGTTGCGATTGTTGAAGGCCATTTCTAGGCGTTCTAAAATGTTCAAAGTTTCTTCTAGTGTTTGGTCTAGGATGCATGTTGATTCTAGGATGGTTATTTCTAGGATGAATGTTTATTTTATTTATCCTAGGTTGAGCCTTGGGTTGTTGGGGGATGGCTTCAACTTTTTCTTTAGGCTCGTTTTTGAAACCTATGCCATGTTTGGTCGATTTCAAATTGACAAGAACATCATTCAAACTTTTATGAGAAGAATTGAACTTATCTAGGGTGCCCATAAGTCTTTCTACTTCATCTTTAGTTGCATGCAAGAAATACAATTTTTACTAGAACTCTCGGGTTTGTCAGCGCTTCTCTTGCCAAAAAATTTGTTTTCTTCTTTCAACTTCTCATTTTCCAAAATCAATTTTTCCAAATCTTTTTCTTTCAAAGAGAGTTGTTTTTCAAAATCTTTTTCTTTCAAAGAAGAATTTTTCTTTACGTCTCTAACAGTTTCGGAAGCTCTAATGAATTCACTATACAATTCATCAAAAGCATTTTGCATTTCCTCAAGAGAAAAGAAATTTTTTGAAGAAATTTGACATACCTCTTCTTGATTGTCTTTGTGTGCCATGAGACATAGATTTGCGGCTTTGTCTTCTTCATCGTCGCTTGATTCATCTCCGGAGTCACCTCCCCAAGATATGTATGCTCGTTGTTTCTTGAAGGGTCACCTCCCCAAGATATGTGCCCGATTTCTCCGAATCCATAGCACTTTACTTGATCTCCTTGTTGTTTGCCTTTTTGTTCATACTCTTTTCACATGAACTTTTGAAACCTCTTAATAACGAGTCCGAACTAGTTATCTCCGTTGTTTGAGTCCTCATCATTTTGAGGTTGAGCCGTGCTTGCCTTGAGGGCGATTCTTTTTTTCCTTTGATCATTAAACGGAGGGTTAAGTATAGTAGATTCATAGGTTTTAAGATTACCTCTTAGTCCTTCGATGGTGACATTTGAAACGCTGATAGACTCTTGAATCGCGTCGGCCTTGGAGCGCCATTCCGGAGTGAGACTTCGGAGAATTTTTCGGACAAGTTCCTTATCCGTGAAGGTCTTCTTAAGAGCATGTAGGTCATTGACGAATTTTGAAAATCGTTCGAACATGTCATCGATCCTCTCGCTTTCCTTCATGTGAAACAGTTCATATGCATGGGTTAGAAAATCTATTTTAGCTTCTCTTACCTGGTCCGTACCTTCGTACGTGATTTCCAGCTTATCCCACATTTGCTTAGCCATTGTGCAACATGATATTTTTCTGTAATCATCAGCATTTACAGAACAATATAATAAGTTGATGGCTCTAGCGTTGTTCTGCACTTTTCGGATATCATCCGCATCATATTCATCTTCGGATTTTGGAACCCATTCATTTTCAACCTTTTTGGTTGGAATTTGTTCTCCCTTCGTTATAACCTTCCATAGATGAAAATTATTCGATTGGATGAATATTCTCATCCTCTCCTTCCAGTACGTATGGTTTGTGCCGTCGAACAGTGGTGGTCTGGTGGAGCATTGTCCTACACCTATTCCTGCATTAAAGTCATGAGTAGAAGCCATGGATTGTTTCTCTCAAACGGTTTAGTCTTTCAGAGAGTTGGGCTCTGATACCAATTGTTAGATTATACTGTCAACGCTAGAGGGGGGGTGAATAGCGTTATAATAAAAAACAATATAAACTTGCGGAATTAAAAATTGCAGGATTGAAATAAGTGCGGTAAGTAAATAATAAGGAACGAACGCACCGAAATTATCCTGGTTCACCACAACCTGTGGCTAGTCCAGTCCCCGAGAGACTCTCTCGAGATTCCACTAACTTCGTTAAGCTTACGGGTGCTTAACAACCGTTACAAACTGAGAACTTGAGTC
This sequence comes from Nicotiana benthamiana, assembly GCA_034376525.1. Taxonomy (NCBI): domain Eukaryota; kingdom Viridiplantae; phylum Streptophyta; class Magnoliopsida; order Solanales; family Solanaceae; genus Nicotiana; species Nicotiana benthamiana. The sequence goes on along the minus strand of CM067337.1, from coordinate 87,937,567 downwards.
ACACAAGCCACAACAACCGTTGTTCGAAGATACCACACTTCAAGACTTCAACCGAAGGAATGAAAACGCTCCTTCTTACAACCACAAGGGATTAACACTTCCCTTCAAGTGTATACAAACACTTAGCACTCAAGACAAGACTCTCTTTAAGAGTAGATATGAGTAAAATAAATACGCTGAAGAACACAACAACTTTCGTCAAGAGTTTGGCTCTCAAAAACTTATCAAATGAATAGAAAATGATGAATATGAGAGTATGCAAGCTTTAGCAAGAATATAATCAGTTGTTGAGCTTAGAAGACTAATTTTGAGTTGTATTTATAGTGTTCAAAACCCCCACAACTGTTGCCTAATTGCCAATCAAGAATTGCTGATTTTGTGCTAAGATAATCGATTATCTGATTTGCATAATCGTTTAATTTCCAATCGTTCAAAAATTATTCCCAGATTTTAAGTAGAATAATCGATTATCCAAATCGTATAATCGATTACCTGACAACGTTCAAAAAACCATATTCAGATTTTACTTAACATAATCGATTATCAGATTGTGTATAATCGATTACCTGACAACGTTAAAAAAATCATATGCAGATTTTACTTAGCATAATCGATTATTAGATTGTGTATAATCGATTATCTTTCAGAGTTAAAAAATACTTTGGCAATGGTCATTTGCATAATCGATTATGCTATAAGGATAATCGATTATCTTTTATATTTTGAAAACTTCGGACTACACTGTCTTAACATAATTGATTATCATAAAGTACATAATCGATTATTTTACTGTCTTGTAAAACTTGATAGACACTGCCTCAACATAATCGATTATCATAATGTGCATAATAGATTATTTTATAGCTTTGAAAAATCTGATGGACACTGCCTCAACATAATCGATTATCATATGGTACATAATCGATTATCTTGTAGCTTTGAAAAATTTAATGTACACTGCCTTAACATAATCGATTATCATAAGGTACATAATCGATTATTATTCAGCTTTGTAAATCTGGTGTACATTGTCTTAACATAATCGATTATCATAAAGTACATAATCGATTATCTTTGTCCAGATTTGAGAGGCATGTTTAAAAATCACTTTGGCTAAAATAAAATGTTTGAAAATCATTTTGCTTTAAATTAAATATGCATGACTTGATAAAAATGATTTTACGAGAGAAGCCAAGTCTTGAGTTAATTGTCGGATCAAGATCACAATTAAAGAACGACTCATGTATAACTTTATTTCTTTGCTTGATCATGATCTTTGTTCGTCTTGTGCTTGAACCTCGTTATGTGTCAACTGCGCGCTTGTGCTGGGACCTCCTCATATGTCAATTGCGCGTCGTTTGTCATTTATCAAAACCTACAAATATGAACACACGTTTAGTTTAGTGCCTTGAGAACGTGTTTCAACAAGAGGGACCTTGAGCCGGTAAGAGCGAGCAAGTTAGAGAGAAGAAAGAGACAAATATATTATTGATCTTGAGGGGAGTTTTTGGAGCAATAGTTGCCCCTTACAAGGTTGTGATTATTCCCTTTATATTGGAGGTGAATCCAATTATGGTACAACATAAATTAATTATGAAAGCATGGAGATGGGACGGTTAGACATGACACCTCGATTTAGACACTAGGTAGATCGGCTCCGTCAGACTTAGCGATGTGCCTTGAGAGTTTCCCACTTTGCTCTAGCGACGACCTTCTTCTTCATTGATTCGGTCCTCAACAAACTCCGAGGAAGGGGACTCGGTCGTAACTTTGTGTCCTCGGGGTCTCTAGGTATCCTTCCGAAAAGACTTGATAGCAAGAAATTAGGCCCTCTGATTTAACCGCATACAGTTAGTCTATGTGTTTCTCAGAGCGAAGCGATGGGAAACGATTTTGACACCCGACCGCTTGAGTTTCTTGTGGCGACACCATTCTGACAACTAAACTTATGGCATGAGCTTTTGCAATCATATAAGAGAATCCATCGAGAGCCGTTGTAGATGAATTTTTAAATATAAAGATACTTTTTAAAATTTGATCTTCGATGCCTACCCTGTTATTCTATATTCTTGTATATTTTTAGGACATTGAGTGTTTCACTTTGTTGATGATTGTTGATATCCAACTCAGGTGTGAGCATCTTTCCCGATCTTATACCGACTGATATGGCCCTTTTCTGAGCCTATTGTCGTGCCTTCGACCAAACTTTAGTTGGTCCATATATTCACGCCATCAGGCCCTCCAACATGTATGCAGATAAAACACTGGAGTGGAAATAAATTTTTAGCACTTGGAGCTTTTACTTTTGAACTTTGTCGTAGACAACATTTTGAATTGTTTGTAGGGAGGCTTCTGAGGTAGGGTTGTTCATACATAGGTGAGTTCCTGAAGTATAGCCCTCATGGGTGGAGCTTGAAGTTCTTATATTTCTTTTTCAGGAAAGTAATCCGCGAGGTCGGGTACTGCCTCGAGCTCTATGATGGCGATGAAGGCTTTCTGAAGCCAAATTTCTTTTTGGTGGAGGTCATCGAGGTCAGGTGCCACTCGGGACTGGAGATAATGTTGTTGTCTCCTTAGAGCCTAACTTCTTGTTGATGGAGGTCTTTTGGGGTTGGATACCACCTCGAAATTTGTATCGAGGCTGTTGGCCTCCCAGGGCTTATCCTGGATCGGCAAACCGTTGTTGTCTCCCACATACATATGGAGTGACTCTTGCTTCTTTTTGAAAATCCCATTATTATAAATAGCTATCCTTCTGCCTTAGAATTGGGTCCTTCGTTACCTTAACCGCACAAGTGTTGGGGTAGATACCTACTTCAGTCTGCCAATTTTACAATAGCCATGATAGCCACTTCATGGCCGACCCGATAGGGAGGGGAGAATTCCACTCCTGGTACTCAGGACCTACGATAGTTAACTATGAAGAGTATGTCCTTGATAAGATAGGACATATGGAGATAGCGAGGAGACATTGCGGATAGAGCGAGGGGGTAGCATTGTAGGCGCTCTCCCAAAATGAGAATATCCCGGACCCTGCAGACGGATTCCTGAACATGTACTTGTACCCTTTCGCACCAGGCCCCTTTGATTGGGTCATGCTTGATTTCTGCCTGAAGTATCAGATTACTTTGGCACAGATATCTCTGTCGTTTTGGCGAATAGCTTTGATGATGAGATTGTTTGGGGAGAAGGCTGGGCTCGAATTCACGTTGACCCCCCTCGTCAAGATGTACAAGCCCTTATATCATCGAGGTCTGCTAACCTTGTTGTGCCATTTGTCTACGCCCATTGTTACTGATGATGTGGGAGATAGGTATAGAGTGGGTCAGTCGATTTGTCTGGGTCCGGATGGCTGACGTTATCCTTGTAGAGCTCATGCCTCTTCCCCAGGGATGGAATTATGCGCGTGAGTGGAGTGTCTAGAGAATTCATAGATTCACTTATAGCAAAAGTCAATTTAGTAACTATTTTTCCTCCTTTGACAGCAACTTCGTGGTCGTCAAGCAAAGTTCCCAATTTTCGTGGTCGGGTCCGGAGGTTGGCAGCCCATTTTACTTGTAATGAGCGTAGGTGGCAAGCTGTATCCCATGGCAGATATGAAGAGAAATACCTAAGTATGTGCACGATGCTTATACCTTGGTTTTCATATATTTGAGATGACATTTTCCTCTTTCTTTTGTACTGGCTTTGCGTCGTGGTTATCGGGTGGTCCCTTGGGAAGATGTTGTATTTATCTATAAGGGGGAAGGATCTATCGGCTTCTGAGCCAAGGGACGATGGTGATAAAAGGGACTTACACTTGTAGTGCGATGGAGCTTTTAGTGGGGTAGAACGGGCTCGTGTCTTCGAGGAAAGAACATCGCCCGAGCATGCTATCCATGGAGTCTTTGGTTCCAAAGTTGCAGTTCTTTCGAGTGAACATTCCTCGATCATGGTTGGTTCTTCTGGGGCCGAATGGCTAGACTAGCGGAAGTGTGCTTGACCTTCGAGGAAGTCCGCCGGCTTCACTTCATGGTGAGTCTCCGTATAGTCCTTCTGTATTTCGCATCGTCCCTTTCTAATTAAATTTTTCTTTTGCAAGCCTTATATAGACTTAGTTCTAGCTGCTCCATCATGGGGTTAGCCTTCAGAAAGATCTATATTAAGGTGAGTCCCTTAGGCTCCTCAGTGATGAGAAGGAGGCTGAGTCGATGTACTGGCGATACTAGGTGTACCGGAGCTTGAATTACGAGAGTTCTTTGATGGAGCAGGTAACCTCTTGTAGTATCTGTTTTGCCTTTTTGATCCTTAAGGTTAGTACTTTTTCCTATCTCATTTGCAGAAAAAGACAGTGGCTTTGGAGTATCTTAGGGGAGAAGCTGACTAAATCAGGAATGTTTGCGGTGAACTTAGGGCTCAGATCAAGACTTACACCTCAGAGGATAAGGGTGCTTTGGCTAATGTTCATGCCTTCAAGGTCCAACTCTAATTGTCTCGCAAAACTACTTTAGTTCAAGTGGATATGATTACAAGGCTCGAGACTGAACTTTTGAAGGTCAAGGCTGAATTTGTCGATGCTCGGGCTTACGCAGCATTAAGTTGGACTAAGGCTGATAGGGAGATGGTGATTCATTTGAAGGATGCAACTGACACCCAAACAAATATAAAGAGGGCCCTCGACCATGAAAAGATAGTCAAGGAATGTATTTGTTGTAGATCTCGAAGAGAGGTAATTGAGGAGGTCGGCATTAGAGGCTTTGTTCTTCCGAAAGAGCTGGATTGAGGGAGGGCGGACGAGCATGATGCTCGGTCACTTTTTGGTGATGTCATGGATAGCAAAGAAGAGGCTGATAGGTCATAGCCCTTTAAAGGAGAATGTATACTTTTCTATTTTGTATGCACCATTCGTACGCCACGTTTGTAGCTGGAGAACGCACTTTTAGCATATGTGAATAAAAGAGAACCTGGAGCTTTTATCGCTTATCTATCTTTTTCTACTTTGCCTTTGTTCGTACTAGTTTTGGAGTTTTGGCAAGTATCCTTAGCTTCATAATACGATTTCCGAGCTTATCAGGCAGGCTCGAAGGCTTTTGTACACTCGGTATATGCAACCTTTAGCGTAAGTTGGCATTATAGCTCTTCTTTTTGCCAGGCTACTTTAGGCTGAGTCTCCAAGGCAGGTTTTTTACTTAAGCCTCTTGACCTTTAATCTACTATGCCTGCATGGGCGGACGACTTGTGCCTTACCATTGGGCATTTGTATTTTAACCACATTGGTTTCAGTCTTCGAGTTCGGTTGCAACTCGTGCTTAACTAACCCAAAAACATTTTGTGCCTGTATAGGCAGATGATGATGGCCCTTATGCCTTGGCTTGAAGCGACCTTTTATGTGGGGCATTGAGGCTCGTTTGGCTAGTGACAATGGCTCTTACGAAGTGCACTTAGGCATGTGTAGTTAACTATTTTGGATTAGGTCTACAAATCGGTTTACGAATCGAGCTCATTTTAATCCTCAAGTTTTCAATATTCAAGCTGGTGACAGTGGCTTTTATGTTGTTGATCGCTGCGACCTTTTAGTGTGCGGCCCGGAGGCTCATTTGGCTGGCGATGATGGCTCCTATGCTTTTTTCTGTGGGCATATTGCAGGCTTTATTTTCCTCTCATTAAGGTCTTTTTGAAATGCTTTAGCCTGACCGATTGTTAGTTCTACAAGAACATCGATTTCAAGTTATTAGTGGAAATTTTTGAGAAACTCAAACGGTTTTTAACTCGTAGGCTGAGTAGCTCGAAGCCTTGTGATTTGGAGATGACATGGTCGAAGCTCATTTGCCTGTTATAGGAAGCCTATTTTAACTGGTTCTTCTAGGAGTAGATTCTAAGTAATGGCATGTGATTTTTTTAGCGATGGTCGGGCATCCCTGAGCCAAGTTAATTTAGTGGGTGCAACGGTTTTGACGGTAGTCATATGTGTTTAGTTGGAGGCATGTTTTATCCACCGCGATAGTTTAGGCGTCTATATTGACGGTATTCCTTTTTGGGAGCCTTAAAAATACGACATATACCTTAAAATTCGGGATTGAATTTTATGCCCGTTGTAATTTCTCACAAAATTTGTCATTCCTGTTGAGGCCTTATAGTTTGTCATACATGTTGAGGTCTTACAGTTTGTTGTGCTTTTAGAGGTCTTACAGTCTGTCATGCCTGTTCAAGTCTTACAGATTGTCATGCCCGGGGTTCCGACCCTAAGGTCGTGTGGGCGCCAAATTGATGACTTTAAGTCTCCGAGTATTTCAGGAGGGACATCTATTGTGAGCATGTTGAACTTTCTTACGGAATATGAGACACTTTCAATGAAAGATACTCTTTGATCGCTTGACGTGAATACATTCCGTTAGGTTTCCGTAAGCCCAGCTCATGCAGACACGATTCGTTTGACCGTTTGGCCTGGTACATCATTTCCTATTCGAACTCAGTCTGTCATTCCCCATCCTATTGGAATGGACGGCGTCGTAAAGGTGGTTTTCCTCCATTGTTCGGGGTTGGTTTCAAAAACAGTCTTACGAGCTTGTCGAAAACTCCTTTGAAGGCACGTTGCTGTGCTAAGAACATTGCTGTTAAGGCCCTCATTGGGGTGGAAGTCCGGCAGAGGGGAAAAAGTGCGATGTGCGCCGGTAAGGCCTTGAGATCTCCGGGTAAGGTTAACACTTTTGAGTGCCCTGGCTGGATGTCTGCATATAGTTTATAAAAATAACGAAGGAGGAAGGCAGTTTTACCTTACCGTAGGAAGCCTAGCCAATGTTCCGAGGTCCGATACGTCCATTTCTAACTCTTTCAAGAGTGGAGATATTGGTGCTGGAGATATGTTATGTGATGTGAACTTCCCCTTGCCACATGTTGCTTTCTGCCAACGGTTCTAATGCCATCTCTTGAGTGGGTTTTCATAGTTTTGATAAGGGGGGACGTCCGAATAAGGCGTTTGTGCCTTGCGCACCCTTTGATGAATCAAAAATTTAATGTTGCTATCCGGTCCATCCATCCAAACTGAGAGAATGGTCTTTCTCCTTGTTGTTGCGATCATTTTTTAGAATACGACAAATATTCGAGAGGCGGGCATGATTTGACTCGGCTGTCCAAGCCGCTCTAGCATCCTCAGCTCACCAGTATTGATCGAGCCACCTGAATTCATGAGAATATGTTTTATTTGAAATGGATCGAATGTTGAAGAAGTTACTAGTGCGTCAGTGTAAGGCCGAGACAAGGTCTCGATGTCCTTTTTGCTGAACAGGAGGGCGTCGTCGAGAATATATCGCCAGATCCATTTTTCTCTTGGTGACGAGCATTTCTACTCTCCCTTTTATGAGTTCCCTGGGAGTGTAGTCGCTCTCTCACAATCGTGGCAATACTTCGTGACTCATTTTCTTTGTTTTTCTCGGCTGCCTTCCTTTCTTAGAACTGAACTCGAGCCTGATCTCTCGACAGTTCTCGACAATGAATTTTATTGAGTAGCTTGGTTATTTTCCTACGGAGCTGGTGGCCATGTTGTATGCTTCTGTTCATTTGGCTTACTACGAGGAGCGAATTGCATTTTGCCTCGATAGTCTCAGCCCCCAAACTTTTGTTCAATTCTAGACCTGCAATCATTTCTTTATACTCGGCTTCATTGTTAGTTAGTTTTGCGATTTTATAGATTGTTTGATTATGCTTCCAACAAGTGGCTATAGGACTATACCAAGCCCAGATCCTGTTATGTTTGTTGCACCATCTGTGAGCAGGGTCCATACCCCGGAGGACGTGCCCGATTTTAATAAAAGTTCCTTCTTTACCTCGTGCGCGAGGAATGGCAAGAAATTGGCAATGAAGCCTGCCAGGATTTGGGACTTCATGGCCGTTCGAGGTGGATACTCGATATCATACCCTTCGAGTTCAATGGGCCATTTGGCCAATAGACCCAGTACCTCAGGTTTATGTAGTATACTCCGGATGGAATAAGTTGGCAGATTGCAGATACTATGACACTGAAAATAATGCTTCAGCTTGTGCGAGGCATTTATCAGTGCGAAAGTAAATTTTTCCAAATAGGGATAGCGGGTTTCGGCGTCCCCCAAGGTTCAACTTACATAATAAACAAGAAATGGTGTACCTTGCTCCTCTCAAACCAGTACGTCTCTTACCGCTATTTCAGACATGTCCAGGTATAGGTATAGTGTTTCATCCTCTTTGGGTGTGTATAGCAAAGGCGAGCTAGTCAGGTGTGACTTTTGAATGATGATCTTGATATGAATTGCCCAGGGCTGCTATCATATCAGCCGTTGGATGGCTTTTACATTGTTCACCATTGTGATCTCTTTGGTGGCTTTTATCTTGCCGGGATTGATCTCGATCCTCCTATTTGAAACCATGAACCAACTTCAAAGGCACACTTCTTGGGGTTGAGCTTCATGTTGTAGCTTCTAAGGATGTTGAAAGTTTCCTACAAATAGGTCAAATGGTCCTCTACGCATAGGGATGTGACTAGCATATCATCAATATATACTTTCATTGATTTACCTACTTGATGCTTGAACATTTTATTAATTAGTCATTGGTATGTTGCTCCTGTGTTTTTTCAGCCCGAAGGGCATTACGTTATAGCAATATGTACCATAATTTGTGATGAACAAGGTTTTTTCCCTATCCTCGGGGTTCATCTAGATTTGATTATACCCGGAGTAGTCATTGAGAAAAGTGAGGGTCTCGTGGCCGACAACAACATCAATCAAACAATCGATATTAGGAAACATGAAGAAATCTTTGGGGCATGCTTTATTCAAATCCTTATAATATACGCACACCTTAGCATAATCCCCGTTTTGGGTACTACTACTACGTTAGTTGGCCATTAGGGATATTTTACCTCTATAACGAATCCGATTTTCAGAAATTTCGCTACCTCCTCTTTGATGAAGTCATATTTTACCTCGGACTGCATCCTTCTTTTTTGCAATATGGGTTTGGATTTAGGATCAATGCTCAGCTGGTGGGAGGTTTTTTCAAGGAGGATTCCTATCATATCTAGGTAGGATAAAGCAAATTAGTCAATATTATTACTAAGAAACTAAATAAACCTTGTCCTGAGTTTAGGGGTTAACCTCGTTCCAAGGTATACCTTAAGATCCAAGAGGTGCTCGATTAAGATGGTCTACTCTAGCTCTTCAACTGTTGATTTGGTCACATAAAATTCTTTGGGGGCGACGAAGGTTTGGGGGGCGAAGAAATATTCCTCGTCGGCATCGAGGGCCTATACGCTTCTCTCCACATCTCAGGCCGAGCATGTGGGGATTAGCGCCTTGTGGTGGATCACGAATATTTGTTTTGCCGCCCGATATTCTCCATTTATGGTCATGATGCCATTCCTCATAGGGAACCTTATCACCTGGCGCAAGGTTGAGGGTACTGCCCTCATGTTGTGTATCCAAGGCCTTCCGAGTAAGACGGTGTACCTCATGTCACCGTCGATGTCCTAGAACTCAATGTTTTGGATCATGCCAGATGTGTCGATTGGGAGGGTGACCTCTACTTTTTTTTACTTTGCTGGTCATGTTGAAGCCATGGAGGATTAGAGGCGAGAATGACTTGATTGAGCAGCCCCTAGTAGTTCTACTACTTCTGATTTAATTATGTTGGTTGAGCTTCTTAGACCCACAAGTATGCACTTTATCTTGGTATTGTTTAAGAAAAACGAGATCACCACCGCATCATTTTATGGTTCCATCATGGCCTTAGGTCATCCTCGCTGAATACGAGGGTATCTTCGGGCACGTGGTTTTGGATTGGTCCTCCTTTCATAGTGGACGTTCACATTCGTTTGAACATAGACCCTTGGGGAACGTTGATTCCCCTAATAATCATGTGGACCTTTTTATTGGAGGACCTTCCCTTCCTTCTAGGATGAATTAGGTGGTCTACCAATATCTAAGGTAGTCGCATCCTTCTCTCTGTTGTTTTCAAGGTTCCGGTTTCCTATTTCACTTACCGAGCTAGGCGCTCTATCCTAAAATCGAAGATCTTGGGCCAGAAAAACTGTGAACAATAACTTGAATTTTCGTAATGAAACTAGGAAAATAATCATTATTATTTTTAGCCCCACGGTGGGCGCCAAACTATTTATTGCAAAAATGGTAACGATAATTAAATTTGTAAAAGGGACTCTAAAAATGTGTGATCTATTTTTATGCTAGTTGTTATTGCAGTTGACGCAGAAAGTATGAAGTTTTAGCGATGAGATACGAGCTAAAACAGGGCAGTAACCAAAATCGAAGGGCTTATTGTATGTGCTTCTGATGGGTCGATGAAGGACCTCGGGGTCGATATCTGGCTCGAACCCGAGCTATGGGGGTAACCAGAAAAGGGATAATAGTTAGAATATAGTTAGAGAAGGCTCTTTATGGCCAATAACAAGCGATAAATGAAGAACAAGCATGAAGGCAATAAATGCTAAGAGTAGCCTCAAAACAGTAAGAGTGAGCAAGTTAGAGAGAAGAAAAAGAGAGATATATTATTGATCTTGAGTGGAGTAGCTGGTGGACAACCGCCCCTTACAAGGTGGTGAGGATTGCCTCTATATAGGAGGTGAATCTGACTATGGCACAACATACATTAATTATGAAATCATGGAGATAGGACGGCTAAACGTGATGCCTCGATTTAGGCTCTGGGTAGGCCGGCTTCATCATACTTAGCCATGTGCCATAGGAGCACCTCATTTTGCTCTAGCCTGAATCTTCGTTTTCTTTAAGTCGGGCCTCGATGAGCTCCGAGGAAGGGGACTCGGTCGTAACTCCACCTTCTTGAGGTCTCGAGATATCCTTCCGAAATGACTTGACAGAAAGAATTATGCCCTCTAATTTCACCGCATACAATTTCTTGGATGGCCTTGATTTTATTGGGGTTAATCTCGAACCCCATGTTCAATACAATGAAGCCTAGGAATTTTAAAGAACCAACTCCGAAGGCACATTTCTCGGAGTTGACATTCATGTTGTTACTTTTGAGGATGTTGATTGTTTCCTGCAAATTAGTCAAATGGTCCTCTGTGCAGGGACTTCACTAGCATGTCATCAATATAAACTTCCTTGGAGTTTCCTACTTGATGCTCGAACATTTTATTAACTAGACACCGGTACGTAGCCCTATTTTAAGAAGTTTTATTGCCTCTTCCTTGATGAATGTGTTTTTTACTTCGGAATGTGGTCTTCTTTTTTGCTTCACTGGTTTAAACCTGGGGTTGACACTCAGTTTGTGGGAGGCTATTTCCAGCGGAATTCGTGTCATATCTATGTAGGACCAAGCGAAACAGTCGATGTTGTTAATAAGAAATTGAACAAATTCTACCCTAAGTTTGGGGGTTAATCCCGTTACCAGGTATACCTTACAATCTGGGAGAGGTTCGATCAAAAAAACTTTCTCCAGATCTTTGATTTTTGATTTCATTGCATCCAACTCTTTGGGAGAAACGAAATTTCGAGGAGCGAAGGAATCTTCTTCGTCATCCTTGGGGGTCTATATGCTCCTAGACTCATCCAAGGTCGGGTGCGTGGGGGTCGGCACCTCCTGGTAAACCGCAAACCTTTCTTTCGCCACATTTTGTTCTCCATATGTGGTTGTTAATCCATCCTTTGTCGGCAATTTTATCATCTAATGCAGAGTTGATGGTACTGCCCTCATATTATATATTACGGCCTACCATGCAATGCATTGTACCTCATGTCGTCATTGATGAGTTGGAACTCGGTGCTCTAAACCATGCCAAATGTGTCGACCGGGAGGATGATTTCTCCTATTTATACTTTGTTGGTCTTGTTGAAGCCATAGAAAACCCGAGAAGTAGGAATGATTCGATCTAGAAGCCTAAGCTATTGTACTACCTCTGACCTGATTATGTTGTCCGATTTTCCTGGATATATGAGCACACGTTTAACTCGAATGTTTCTCAAAAAATATGAGACTACCAGCACGTCGTTGTGCATTTCTGTCAAGGAATCAAGATCCTTTTTGCTAAATGCGAGGGTGTCTTCGGCCACGCGGTCTCGAGTCGACCCTTCTTCTGTGGTGGATATTTCTATCCGTTTGATCATGGGTTCTCGGGGAACATCGGTCCCTCCAATAATCATATGAATGACATGCCCAGAATCTTTTTTTTTGCCCAAGTTGGATTTTTTTGAGTTTTCCAAGGGGTTGTTTGGTTCGCTTTCTGGTGAATGCAAGGAGCAGTGTCAATGCATTGGGCGTCGCATGAGGTCGTACCCATAGAGGTCGGATCTAGTGTGTTGATAGGGCTCTGTGGTGGTATACTAACACCTGGAATAGCCACACCTTTCCTCCGTGGTTCTCATGGCAGCCGTCTTCGCCTCTATTTACTGAGTTAGGCATTCCCACCTAAAATTTGAAGATCTTGGACAAGAACACGTGTGAAAGATAACTTGTATTTTGTATTGAAACTAGCAAGAAAAGAATCACTACTATTTTTATCCCCATGGTAGGCGCCAAAATATTTACCATGAAAATGAAATAACAATTAAATTTGATTATGGGACTCTAAAAATACGTGATCTATTTTTATGCTAGTTGTTACGCAGTTGATGTTGTGTGTATGAGACTTAGAAACGAAATAAGAGTTAAGGATAAGGAGATAATCAAACCAATACATTAAAAATTGGGGCCACAAGCCTGTTGGTTCGGGGGCCTCGAGGTCGATTCCAGAGCTCGACTGTGATCCATCAAAAGTGGTCGAGGTATATCTTAACAGTTATAATAAAATCAACAAAGGCTCTTTATGGCCAATGAAAGGCGATAAATAATGAAAATTAATGAAGATAGTAAATGGAAGCAATAATATCAAGAGAATATGTTAGAGAGCAAAGAGAATATTCTTGTATATTTCATGTGGAGCAACTGAAGAAACATGTCCTTACAAAGGGACAATGATCCCCTTTATATAGGAGGGGAATCCAAACATAGTACAAAATGCATTAATTAGGACAACTATATGACACCTTGATTTGGGTTCAAAGAAGTCCACTAGGCTCTATCAGTACTAGCAGCATGCCTTGGGAACTCCCATCTTCTCTAAAAAAAGACATTGGTCTACACTGCCCCAAAGATGAGCATCGATAGCCCTTGAAGGTGAACTTCGGCCTTAGTCTCAAGCCTTGAGAAGTATGTTCATGAAAATCATAATGACATGGAAATTGGACCGTCCAATTTACCGTGGACACTATCGAAAGGGGTTATGATGTGGTATCACAACCTAGCCCCGAATTCGATAGACTCGTCCACCGTGCTGGCAGATTATTTATAAAGGCACATGTCGGTGCCATCAAGGTTTCTACAAAGAAATCTGATGTCTTCAAAATAAAACAAAGAGAAAACGAGATGGATGTGCATGCCTTCACTCAAGGCTTGAACGAGTGAAGCTCAGTAGCTTCGAAGTAGCTGAAGCAGAACTTGGTTGAATATCCCGTCATGACTTAGTCAGATGTCCACAACTGATATCAATCAAAGATTAGGGTCGAGGATGACCAACTATGAGCACTCTCAAACTCAGTATATCCTAGCAGGCTTCTGGAAAAGGAGCCAAGGCCAAACAAGGAAAGATATCAACCACACACTGAAGATAGAAGAAACGCTCCAAGGCATAATATACGCCGAATTGACTTCATGATAGATCGAGGTCAGAATCCTCGAGGAATCATGAGTAGAGCCAGATTTGAAAGGCACATAGGAACAATAGAAACACCCCGATTGTATGAATACAACTTCAACATTGATGTTTCGGACATACTATCCACCATCTGCACTATTAGAGACACCAGATTGCCAAAACTTGTACAATCAGATCCATCGCAAAGGAACTTTAAATTAGCATGCAAATATCACAACACACACGGTTATAGGACCGAAGATTGCAGACAGCTCTGAGAAGAAGTTGCCCCACTACTCAGCAAAGGGAAAGTCCAAGAGTTCTTTTGCGATCGAGCCAAAAATCAGTTCTGAGAAATAGAGGCGAACAAGAAAAATTAAACAGATGAGCCACAACATATCATCTACATGATATTTGGATCCATTCACATCTCACAGGAACCCATTTTCAAAAGAACAAAAATACCCATCACCAGCAAGAAGCGAACTCGAGATTACATACCTGAGGATGCTCTCACATTCAGCGACGTGGACATCGAGGCCCTGTCTCAGCCTTATTGCAACGCATTGGTAATTTTGTTTCTTGTGAATACATTTCAAATTAAGCGTTTTCTTGTGGATCTAGGTAGCTCGGCAAATATTATCAAGTCAATGATGGTGGAGCAGCTCGGACTGCTCGACTAGATCATTCTTGCCTCTCAAGTGATTAACAAATTCAACATGGCAAGCGAAACAATGAAAGGCGAAATCACCCTCCCGGTCAACGTGACCGGTACCACCCAAAGCATGAAGTTTTATGTCATCTAAGGAGACATGAGGTACATCACCTTGCTTGGAACACCATAGAAATACTATATGAGAGCAGTACCATTCACTCTAATCGGATGATGAAGTTTCCGACAAAGAACGGAACAAAGATCTATGTACGAAGAAGACCATACAGCGAGAGTGATGTTCATGGTGCATGATGTGGCATCGATATCCAAAGGATAAAAAATGATAAAGTATCAATATCGAGATACATTCTCGGCTACACCCGACTAAATAAGCAAATGGTTGTGTCGCATCCCCAGAACAAATGGTTGAAGCATATCGAGGCTCGATGCACCATCACCACTAAGGTATAATCATCTACTTTTTATTTATGTTTTACACTAAACTGTGTGTAGGCGTCCACTCAAAATACTCGAAGCGCTTTCCAGCTCGAAGACCATAGGGTTTAAAGCACGCGTTGCACTCTTTTCTTTCGATCGAATTTTATCCCAAGAATGGTTTTACCGGCAAGGTTTTTAACGAGGCAACATCGATATGCTACCTAAGGTGCACTCAACAAGTATTCAAGGCTTCTCTTCAATAAAACTCGAATACTTGGGGCATCCCCCCGAGACCTCCTCGTAGAAGTCAAGATGTGCCAAAAAGGGTCTCGACAGGAAAACAATGTATCAGGCCAAACGGCCGAATGTACCACGTCCACCTACAATAACAGAGCCCTTGTCAAATGAAAAAATGTATACATATGCCAATTAATCAAAGAATATTTTTCCTCCATCAAAGCGCTTTACACTTCAAAGAAGCCTGCTAGTTTTTACAAGAAATGGCTCTAGAGCCAGAAATTTCTCGATCATTGGGGGACTGACATCAAAAACTCGAAGCCATATGACGTCCAGGTCAGAAACTTTGAACTTGTAAGCCCTCATTGAGGTAATACCATGTTTACAAGGAAAGGCTCCAAAGCCAAGACACTTTCGATTTCTCGGGGACTATCGCCGACTGCCACTCTATCGATTTGTCGAAAACCCTAGGCAATAAGACCTTCATAAGGTAATACCAAATTTGTAAGACCTCAAGAAAGGCATGAATCATACTTGTACCAAGTAACCAAATTTGTAAGACCTCAAGTAAGGCATGTTAAAAAGACCTTACAGAAAAGCATCACACTGATCTTAAAGTCAAAGCTATATATTGAAATGTAAGACCCCTAAAAAGGCATACCCTGGAAATAAATTCCGAAACTACTTCACTTGGAGACTAGAAACCTACAGCCAAACACAATAACTACAATCACAAAGGCTCCAGCCAAACTAGCACGACTCAGTGTCACGACCCGGGTTTTCCACCCTCGGGAGTCGTGATAGCACCTACTAGTGAAAGTTAGGCAAGCCAACCATTTAAATTATTTACCTTTTAGCCATGTTAATCCTTTAACAATTAAGAACCAACATTATATAAAAAGTAGAATTTAATAAGCGGAATAAAAAAATATAACCATTTAAATATTACCATAGACTACCTAAAACTAGTGTCGCAATATCACAGACTGTCTAGGAATAAACAAATAAAGGTTCGAAAAAATAATGCAACGGTGTCATTGCAATACTTGAAAGAAACAGAATGAAAAGATAAAAGGAGATGCCAAGGCATGCGGATGCCTACAAGACTACCTCAAGTCGCCTATTGGACAGAAGGCAACAACCTCACAGCGGTCCAAACTCCACAGCATCAAGACCTGCACAAAATGCAGAGTGTAGTATCAGCAAAACTAACACCATGTGTTGGTAAGTTCTTAGCCTACCTCGGCGAGGTAGTGACGAGGCTAGGACCAAATTACCAAATACACATGTGCAGTTAAATCATATATAGTGGAAAAATAAAAGCAGAACATAACAATTAAAGATAGGAAGGGAGAATCATGTTGCGGGGAATAACAAGTATCAACAGAAAACTAACAGCTAAATGTAGAGAAACTACAACTCAGTTATCAATAGAAATAAGGAACTCAAAGACAAGTGCACGACATCACCCTTCGTGCTTTAACACTCTCTCACAAATAGCATGCATGGAATCATTCTTCGTGCTTTAACACTCTCTCACAAATATCATGCACGGCATCACCCTTCGTGCTTTACACTCTTCCTCCCCCAGGCAACAATCACAAGCAATTTGGGGAAAAGGAATCAATAACATCACAATAAAATCAAGTAACAATAGAAAATCAGTAAAAAAACGTAAAGAACACCATAACTAAATTATGAGCAAGAATCAGGAAAATAAAGGACAAGTGCATGGGATCACCTTTCGTGCTATTACTCTCATCCTTACCATAAAAATCAATATAATCGGCACGGCATCACCCTTTTTGCTTTTACCTCACATAATCATGGCACGGAATGATCCTTCGTGCCTTATCACTCCTATTAAGGCATAGAATTGTACATTGTGCGACACGGCATCACCCTTTGTTCTTTAACACTTTCCCTTACCCAATCAACAATCACAAAGAAATAAAGACAAGGGAGTCAATAAAACAACAATCATATCCCAGCAATTGAGAACAATATCAAAAGCAATAACATCCCGGCAAGTGAGATAACATTAAAAGCAATAAGCCTTGTTCAACAACAGAAATCATCATATAAGGCATGAACAATACAAACGGAGTCACACCAATAATAGCGTAAGACTCATGAGCATGCTTGACACCAACATATAGATACTCGTCACCATCACTATACGTCATACTGAACAATTAACACATAGAACATGGTACACAACTCTTAATCCCTCAAGCTAAGGTTAGACCAAACGCTTACCTCGATGCCATGAACACAATTCAAGCCTCATCTATCGCTTTACCTCTTGTTTCCACCACTAATTCGCTTATATCTAGCTTCAAGTAACTTAATTATATCAATAAATGCTAAATGACTCGATTCGAATGCATGAAAATAAGTTTTCCAATGATTGCCCATCCACCCACAAACCCAAAAATATAATTTGTTTTGAAATCGGACCTCAAATCAACATCCAAATCCCCAAAATTTGAAAAACCTAAGTTCAACCCAAAACACCAAATTTCCCCGTGAAAACCCTAGATTTTGAGTTGAAATCATGTGAAAAGATGTTAAAGATTGAAGAAAACGAGTTAAAATGACTAATAAATGATTTGGAAGAGTATTTATCTTTGAAAAATCGTCCAAAGGTGTTTAGGTTCTGAGAAGGTTTGAAAAATAACTGAAAATGCGTCTGTCTCAGAACCTGTAGACTTCGCAAATGCGAAGATTTTGTTGCATTTGCAACACTGAAGGAATCCGGTCCACTTCGTATTTGCGAGCGACCCTTCGCAATTACGATATCGCATTTGCGATAATGACGTGGCATTTGTGATTAAAGTAGCCCAGACAATCTTCGTTTCACACCTCCTTTTGGCTATCCACAACCCGGCGAACGACGTAGATAAGGGAGTTTTCCAATTAAAGGACAATCAAAACGGGATTCAATTATTTAAGAGAATTTCAGAGTCGCCACTTGGGAGATTTATGGTGTCCCAAGTCACCGGTTAGAATCCCAAATCCAGCACAAGAATGACTCTACTTACAGTCCGCGAACCAGAAATCCGAGTAAGGAATTCTGTTAACCCGGGAGAAGTTGTTAGGCATTTTCTGGTTTCGTGGTTCTAGCACGGTCGCTCAACTGTTATATTTGGCATAAATTATCTGATTTTATACAATTATGGACCTATGTGCATCTTGAATCTTTTAGTCACTTTTATTATTATTGTTAGAGAGAATTGCAACGTCGTTAAACATGCCTCATACCACGTCACATAAATGCACCCATGAATTTTGACACATTTCAACTTCGTTGATTTGGACTTGGGTCACATAAATGTACACCCGCATTTAGGAAGGTAATGTTATTAAGCACGCCCCTAGAGCAGATACGCATTATTAACTTTGCGAGAGGCCGTGCAAAATTCAACTAATTGGCACACCTCGATTTCTAAAGAATTAAAATTAATTAAATGAGGGTCATGGGTTATTGGATTCAATTGTAAATGACACGCCACAATTTTGTTCAAAAGATTACACTCAATTTAAAGCCAACTACGAATGTTCGTAATTATTAACGGCCTAACCCCGTTACTAGCATTCCAAGCCAATCAGATAACATAATTAGTATACATGAATTCAAATCTCATTTGTGATGCCTGAAAAATGCCAATTACCTCAATTCCAAACTTTAAAACAAACTACTAAAGCTGCCCGTCACAAATTGGGATTAGCTAAATCATGTTCAACCTAAACATACAAATATGAGAAAGTGAAATTGATATCAGTTTTGGATTAAGCTACAGAGTCAGTATTTTTTAGTCTTGTGACCATATAATATTATAATACTGAATATGATCTATAGTTACGCTACAACCAATTTACGTTAGCTCTGACTCCGGCTTCACGTATAACTTATTCCAAGAATTCATTATTTGGGAGAAAGCATATTTTAACGTCTAGTGAAACGAGAAACCGGGAACCTACATCCACATAAAACAGTAAACAACTCCAAATTCTTAGATTTGATAGTCTAAATTTTAACAACAGAAAATAAACAACCAATAATGTAGACTGATGAACAGAACTATCCAAGTATATCAAACAAAATTAAACATGAAAACTCAACACAAAGATTCGAATAATTTGGTAAAAGGAAAATGGAAGAACCTCTGTTTGCTTCCAAGTAATTGAAATGGATATTGTATCGACGAATCCAAAATTGCAATTCCAAATATGTAGTAGAAAATGATCCGAACGGAACACGGACTCGATGATCTTGAACGGGATGGCATAAAGCTGGTAACCAGAATATCTGACTGGTTCAAGCTCGAGCTTTGAATTTGGAAATGGTGGTTGTTTTCAGGTGGTCAAGCTGTTGTTTCCGGCGAGTCTGAGGCTAGCAGCAGCCTTGTGTGTGCGTGTGTTTTCCGGCGGGCTGGGGTCGTCTGGTTTGTCGAAGAAGACAATCACCACGGGGTGGGGGTCTTTATCCAAAAGCTGCGGGGCTCTGTTTCATTCTCTATCGTGTCATTTGTGTATTGTATTGTGTAGGTGTGTGTTTTTGTGAAGAAACCAAAGCCGCCTGCCTTACTGAAGAATTTTCCAGGCGCCTATATTGTATAGATTGTGTGTATAGGAGTGTATCTTCAAGAGAAGCCCCAGCCGCCAGCCCTTTCTTCGTGTATCTATGTATTGTGTGTATAAGTTTTTAGGTTAGGAAATTGATTTGGGTTTTGGGTTAGGTTGGGTCGACCTGGTTTTGGGGTTGGGTATGGGCTAATTTGGGTTGGTTTAAAAGAGAACTTGTCTTAGGCTTGAATTTTAATAGGATTTGGCCCAAAAATATGATTCCTCTCTTTTAATTTCATATTTTCTAATTTCTTTTAAATTAAAACTAAAAATAACACCTAAATTAATTCCTAGTCAAATTATTTCAAATTAAAATAATTACTACAACTAATACTTATTGCAACCAATCAAAACCAAACTAACGGAAAACTACTGAAATTCAAAGACTAAAATTAAAAGTGCAAAATTAACCATTTTTATGATTCCTTTTTTTAACACAATTAATTCAATGTAATTAATTCCTAAATACAAATTGAACTTAAGGTGGCATAAAATTAAAATGTGAGATTTTTATGGTTTTTCCATGATTTGAAAATATTAAAAATGCATGAAATGCAACTAAAATAAAGAAAAATTCCTAAAATCAATAAAAAAAAATTATTTTGGTCTATTTTTAGGAGTTATTCTCATGTAGGGCAAAAATCACGTGCTCACAGCTGCACCTCATTGTGCAGAAACACGAAGAGTATTCGTGCAAATATAAATGAGCAAATAGGAGCGATTTTTGCCCGTTTGAATACTTCATGTGAAGCATTTTGAAAAGATTTGACCGCACCCTGCTTCAGAGGTTGCCTACATATCCTCGGCTAAAGAGGAATCAGGTCAGTGTAGTTCAGGAGTGAGAGAGATGAAGGAGTATGCCGAGACGAAGATCTGGTCGAGGTGTTGTTCCACCGAGGTTCCGATCCGCGGTCCTGTTATTACATCAAAATCAAAAGAATGAAAAAGGCTAGCTAACATGTCAACTACAAGTTACAAGATTCCTATCTATTATTCTTCTGAAGCTTGATCTTGAGTCTTGAGTGGTTCTTCATTCAGACTTTAGATTTCAACCTTGACGCTTGTTATATGCAGGTAGTAGCTCGTGCTTCTTCAGCTTTTCTTAATTAGGACAGGACATGTATCGCTTGCAACCTCAACCATGCCTTGAGATATTCACATCTTTTATTTGGATTAACTTCCTGCTTGCCTTCCTTTTTTCTTCTTCTTTTTTTATTACAAAAATTGTGACTAACTTTTGTTGATTACCTCGAACTGTTGACTAGCATTCTTGCCACGAGCTTCTCTTGTTGATCACTTGAATTGTAATCTGAGATGTTTTCCCTTTCTCCATGTGGATGCCTGATTGCTGAACTCGAATTATATCCCCTTGTTCTCCGGGTGAGTGCCTCATTATCAAAACATAACACTTGAAAAATATTGCCTTGTTCTACAGGTGGGCGCCTGATTACAAAAACTTGGATTGTGAAAAATATTCCCTTGTTCTACAGGTGGGCGCCTGATTACCAAAACTTGAAATTTTGAAAAATATTCCCTTGTTCTACAGGTGGATGCCTGATTACCAAAACTCAAAATTTTGAAAAATATTCCCTTGTTCTACAGGTGGGCGCCTGACTACCAAAACTTAAGTTTTAAAAATATTTGCTTGTTCTACAGGTGGGCGCCTGATTACAAAACTTGAAATTTTAAAAAATATTCCCTTGTTCTACAGGTCGGCGCCTGATTACTAAAACATGAAATTTTGAAAAATATTCCCTTGTTCTACAGGTGGGCGCCTGATTACTAAAACTTAAAATTTGAAAAATATTCCCTTGTTCCACAGGTGGGCGCCTGATTACTAAAACTTAAAAATTTTGACAAATATTCCCTTGTTCTACAACTGCCCGCCTGATCGTCAAGACTTGACTTCTGAGAAATATTCCCTTGTTCTGCAGGTGGGGGCCTGATTACCAAAACTTGAATTTTGAAAAATATTCCCTTGTTCTACAGGTAGGTCCCTGATTATAAAACTTGAATTTTTAAAAAAGTTCTCTTATTCTACAGGTGGGCGCCTGATTACCAAGAACTTAAATTTTTTTAAAAATATTCGTTTGTTCTACATGTGGCGCTTGATTCCGAAAACTTCAAATATAAAAATCTTCCCTTATTCTACAGGTGGGCGCCTGATCGCCAAAACTTGAATTTTTGAATAATATTCCCTTGTTCTACAGGTGGGCGCCTGAAGCTTGACATTTTAAAAAAAATTGAAAATATTTACTTGTTCTACAAGTGGGCGCCTGATTATCAAAGCTTGAAATTTTGAAAAATATTCCCTTGTTCTACAGGTGGGCGCCTGATTACAAAACTTGAATTTTGAAAAATATTCCCTTATTCTACAGTTGGGCGCCTGATTACCAAGAACTTACAAATTTTTAAAAATATTTCCTTATTCTACTGGTGGGCGCCTGATTGTAAAAACTTGAATTTTCAAAAATATTCCCTTGTTCTACAAGTGGGCTACTGATTGTAAAATCTTAAAATTTTGAAAAATATTCTCTTGTGGACGCTTGATTGCAAAAATTCAAAAGTTTGAAAAATATTCCCTTGTTCTATAGGTGGGCGCCAGATTGCAACAACTTAAATTTTGAAAAGCATTCTGTTGTTCTACAGGTGGGCGCTTGATTGCAAAAACTTAAAAATTTGAAAAATATTCCCTTGTTCTACAAGTTGGTGCTTGATTATCGAAACTTATAATTTTTAAAAATATTCCCTTGTTCTACAGGTGGGCGCCTGATTATCAAAACTTGAATTTTTGAAAAATATTCCCTTGTTCTACAGGTGGGCGCCTGATTACAAAAACTTAAAATTTTAAAAAATATTCCCTTATTCTACAGGTGGGCGCCTGATTACCAAAACTTTGAAATTTTAAAAATATTCCCTTATTCTACAGGTGGGCGCCTGATTGTTAAAACTGGTCCTGACTATTCTCAACTGCTGACAATTTCAAGATTATGCTATGTTTCTTAAAGGTATTATTTTCCACCATGTCTTGCTACGAGTTATATCTACTGGGGATCTGCAGGTGACTTGTGATTAAAATTACTTCCCATTATCCAGGCGGGTCCTGACAACTTTTAATTTGATGGCAAAAGGTGACAACTAGGGGTTAGTATTTAGGGTTACATCCTATTATCCAAGGGTCCTGACAACTATTGTTGACTCTTGCTGGGGAAGTATCTAATCCAAGTCCCATTTTTCAGGAGAGTCTTGATTACTCTTCTTGACACTTATTGACTCTAGCTGGGAAAATTTGAAATTTTCCTTCTAAATTCCATTTTTCAGGAGAGTCCTGATGGCTTTTCTTGACTCTTATTGACTTTAGCTGGGGATATTCTGGCTCTAAGTCCCATTTTTCATGAGGGTTCTGATGACTCTTGCGGACTCAGCTGGGGAAATTTGAGATTTTCCCTCTACATCCCATTTTTAGGAGGGTCCTGATGACTTTTCTTGACTCTTATTGACTCTAGTTGGGCGAATATTTGCTCTAAGTCCCATTTTTCAAGAGGGTCCTGGTGACTCTTATTGACTCTTGTTGACTCTGGCTGGGGTGTGTTTGGCTCTAAGTCCCATTTTTCAGAAGGGTCCTGATGATTCTAATCGACTCCTGTTGGGAAAATATCTCATCTAAGTCACGTTTTTCAGGAAGGTCCTGATGACTCATATTGACTCTAGTTGGGGAAGTATTTGGGTTTTACCATGCCACCCGACTGTTTGTAATGTAAGCTAAGTCCCATTTTCAAAGAGGGTCCTGAGGGTTCCTCCTTAAATGCCAATTTTAACTTCTGGTTGTTTCTGCTAGTGATTATTTTCCAAGAGGGTTTCTGCGACTCTATCAGGGAGGGTGTAGGTGCTTGCCCATATTACCCGCACCTATTTGAGTTTTAAACTGCGTTCCATCTCAAAATCTATGCCTCTTTTAACCCTCGGTTGTTCCTATTCGGGTTTGCTAGTTAACGTTTTGTCCTCTGATGCTCTTTGCTGCGGAGGGTGTTTATGACGGACTATGTCCCTTTTGAGTTTTAAACCGAGTCCCACTTCCAGGTGGGCCCTAAGATTTTGATCATACCTGCCATGTGCCTGCCTTCCCCTGTGGGTGGCCCCCCTTAGGCTCTTCCAGAACTTTCTGACCTTGAGCGAATCAAAGAACACAAATCAGTTTGAAAAGTGGTGGTTAGCTTGCGGCATTCTTGTTGGAAGCGGCCTCCTCACTGTCATGTTCCATTGTATTCAAATTTCCATGTTGATGATGAGTTTCGTGAGTTGATGGCGGACCCCTCGAACCGTTACGGCTTTACTCTGCTCCCCATAATTGCGTTACATTTCTATCCCTTTTGCCAGAATCCTTTTTCTCGAGATTGCAAAGTCAATGTATTATGCTTGGCTGACCCTCTTACCCCTGTACCTTCACTCTGCTCCTCATCTTTTTGTTGCATTTCCGACCCTTTACCAGAATTCTCTTATGTCTCTTCATGACGATTGACAAGTTGATATATCACGCTGGGTCAAACCACATGGCCATTTCCACCTTTGTGTTACGCTTTTGCTTCCTTTTCCGGAAGGCCTATACACTTCTCTGTCGATTGATGATATAGGGTGTTCTGCTTGGCTAATCCTTGATCTTTGTGGCTTTGTTTTATTTCTCATCTTGGTATTACATTTCCGAGCCTTCGCCAAAATCCTTACCCCCTTGCCTGAGATTACCTGGACCATTTATGATGCTTGATTGACTCTTGATCTTTATGAGCTCACTTCTTTGTGTTGCGCCTTTTCACTTGCCATGGCAGCTTTGATTTCACCTTGAAAGACATGGCTTGCTTATTGGCTGACCTACTTCTCTATCACCCTTATCAAAAAAAATTCCTCTTCTCCGTTCAGACCCAATATCCTCTATTTATTGCTTTGGCGATGAACTGACATCTTCCCAACCTTTGTGTTTCACGTGACCCCCCAAAGCACGTCTATTGCCCCCCACTTCGTATGTATGCTATTTTTATTGAATTGAACCCATGACATTGGCCTTGAGGTCTGTTGCTCCTTCACTTGTCATGATGATTGATTTTCATTTGAAGACCTTGTTTTCCCCTTGACTAATCGCTTCCTTTGTAATTCTACCCAGAAAATACCTCTTCTCACTCGAGCCCAATACCTTTCGTCTGTTGCATTGTTCCTGAACCGACATCTGCCAACCCTTGTGTTTTTCCTGATGCCCAAAGCATATTTACAAACCACATTGTATATGATGTTCTTTCCTGACCCAAATCACTAGCTCTGACCTTGTGGTCTACTAATCCATCGCTAGCCATGATAATTTCGATTTCTTCTTGGAAAACTTTTGCTCTGTTCACCCTAGCCCTCATTCTGTTGCATTTTCCACGATTTGATATGTACCGAACCTTTTTATTTCAAACAAATACCAAAGCATATTGATTGTTACTAGCTTAGTGTGTCTGTTGTTCTTTCCTAACTTATGATGCCTTGATGTGATAAACGGGTCCCCTTTGGTGCAATTGGGAAGCTGGTGGCAGATTTTGAAGTCATTTCTCACTTGTTTTGACCCGACAGACTCAAGAGGAGGGAATAAACTAGACAAAAGGAATAGAGTAGAGGAAAAGGAAAGGAGATGATTCCTAACCAAAAACCTAAAAGTAGAAAACTTATAAAATGCGGGTACCAACTCTAATGACCATGACATGCACATGCGACCTATTCTGTTAAGCAAATCTGATGTTCAACTCTCGCTATCCTCCCTAGACCGTGAAGCTGGGCTTCGATCCTCCGATTATACAATTTGATTCTCAATCCTTATTTGACTTGTAGCGCCGAAAGCGCTTTCACCATCAATCCTCTCTCATTTTGTTCTTTCTCTCAACTTACAGTCGCCTCAAGGTGCCCGTAAGGGTTTTCACCACTAAGACTCTATCATTTTTCATCATTTTATTATTTCTATCAGCTCCCGTCACCTTACGTTTCCCGTGAGGGTTTTCACCAATAAGACTCTCTCATTTATTATCTTTCCTGCTTGGCCCGGAGTGTTGCCCCTGAAATGAATCACCTCTATTTGCTCAACTTGGCATCTCTTGAACACTAATCAGAAGGTCTTTCTTTGGACAATAACGTGGTCTTAGGGTAGAAAGAAAGGGTATCAAAGGCTAAAAACAATTTAAATGGGTTCAAAATTACAACTTTAAGAATCAAATTCCTACAACAACCACAAAATCTGCCCCAGTTTCTTGCTTGGGGACTTTTGGATTTTTGTTTTGATGAGACCAAACCGTGAGGCTGTCTATGTATCCTTAAGAGGAATCAGGTCAAACGGAGTTCATGCCGATTCCTTGTTTTTTGTTATTGTTTTTCTTCTCCCTTTTTTTTCTTTCTATTTTTCTTTTCTTTGTTATCTTTTCTTTGTTTTGTTTCTCTTGTTTTCATTTTTTTCATTCTTTCCGCTTTTCTCTTATCTCTTTTCTTTTCTTGTTTTTCTTTTTCTTTTTTTTTCATTCTTTTTATTCTTCCCTTTCCTTTCCTTTTACTGCCTTCTCACACTTGCCTTTCTGACTTTTGTCACTAATCCCGAAAGAGGGGTATGAAAGAAAATAATTAAAGCTCAAAGGTGTTAGCAAAGGATAAAGTGTTTAGGTAGCAGAACAAAATGACTTCGTCACTTCAATCTTCCAAATATGCCAAGACAAGCATGTACAATCAGTTAAAGGAATCATATATAGTATATCATGACTGCGTCAGAATCGATAGCCATTTCTACACATTTCCCTTCCTCATCTGTCAAATATAATGCACAATTGTACAACACTCCAACTACAACAAATGGTCCCTGGCAGCTTGGTAAACTTGCTTTCAGGATTTCTTTATGTTCAGTCTGCCCCTGTTTCACGTGGTTCCGGCTTCAAAAGGTCTCAAAGGGTCCAAACCTATTATTATTTCCCTCAAGTGTTTGTATTGCCTTATGAGTAATCTTTTAAGACCAAGCATGGGGTTATGCATGCATGCCATGTCATTAAAGCCAACGGGGAAAAGAATTGTAAAAGGAAAAGAAAACTAAACCAAATGATTGGAAATAATAGAAAGTAGAGAATTGCATTAGACAAATGGTGAAAGAGCTTGGACAAAAAAAACAAGTAAAAAGACTGGGGTTAAAACCCTGGAACAAACCTAGATGAGACTAACAATGCTAGAAAAATAAAAGGATAGAAGGGTTTGAATCACGAGACAATCTCCGGATTACAACCCTAAAAATAACCCGGACAACAGAAATGACAACAAAATAAACCACCAAAAACTCCTCTCTAGCTGACCAAGAAATGGAGCGTCTTCCTAATTACCTATCACGACATATTAGCAACTAGGTTCCACATCAATAACACTAGGCAATTCACAAGCCTTCGTCACATTGTTCTCAACATATTGCTTTTGGGTTCCTTTTGCCGGATTGTTCTGAAGATTCTCCTCTGATATCACTGAAAACATAGAAACACGCGCGCCTCCGAAGCTCCCAGAAGAGCTCTCGCATCCTAACATGCATCTCATCATGCACAGGCGATGGACTTTGGCTAGTGTCCGCTGTATCCGAATTCCGCACGCCAATTTCACCGACATCAATAAGCTTCTGAATTGCTTTATTTAGACTCCAACACTTCTCGGTTTCATGCTCCAGGGCATTTGAGCAGTATGCGCAAATTTGAGAAACATCAAACTTCTTTGGCAGAGAGTTTGGCATTTTTATCTGAATCATCTTCAACAAGTCCAACTGCTTCAACCTTTGGATCAAACTGGCATATGATACTCCAATAGGGGTGAAAGCCTTTTCTTTTTTCAGTAGCCTCTCATTCTTACATGCTTGGTTGGGCTGGAAACTTGATCCAGGAGGTTTTCGGTATGCTCATGGGGGTGAATAAGCATTCTGCGGAGCTGAGTATGGGGAAAGAGATGTATGACTTTTTGAGTTATGTGGAGAGAAGAAACGTTTGGGAGGATCATGTGGTATGTAGGGATATCCACGAGGACAATTTCGAGGGTGAAAATGTTGATCATCTTTTCCATTTCTCTTTCTTCCGCTAAAGCTTACCTGGATGTTCTGAATGTCTTACGAACCACTTATGATTTTTCTTGACTTGATTCCCTCTTCTACCTGCTCCCCCATTTTTAACACATCATTGAAAGAATTTCCCAAAGCCAAGATCAAATAATTGGAGTAGGTGGGCTCCTGGGCTTGTAGGAAAAGCTTAACAATTTCATTTTCACCAATCGAGGTACTGACTCGAGCAGCGTGTGCCCTCCATCTGATCCCAAACTCCCTAAAGCTTTACTGCAGCTTCTTTTTCATTTTTGATATGGAAGCACAGTCTGGGGTAACACTGGATTTGCATTGAAAACATCGAACAAATTCTTGAGCCACGTCACCCAATGTAGGCCATTTACCGATATCTTGACGAGTATGCCAGTCCAAAGCTGCCCCGGTCAAACTCTTGCTGAAATATGCTATCAACAGGTCATCTTTCCCCCAGCACCTCTCATTTAACTGCAATAAACCCTCAGGTGAGCTACGGGATCTCCCCACCATCGTACAAGTTAAATGTTGGCACTTTGAACCCTACGGTAGGAAAACGTTAGGGAATGCAAATAGTTCTTCGCAAGCCATATTACCCTGGTCTCGCATTCTTTGCTTATTCTTCAAGGACTGTCTTATATCTTGTATCCTCTGGTGTACTCCATTCCACCCTTCTTTCCATGTGAACTTTTCATTCTCAACATGAGCTCATCCTGGAGGCTCTGCTTGATCGAGTCAGAAACCTTGTGGGCCACCTCTACGGATTGGATATCATGAGCTCTAAGTAAATATTCATTGTTGGGGATAGTTGGAGGGCAAGTGACGGAGCTAGTGGGGTTGTTGGGGAAACTGTAATAAGCAGGGGCATCTGGAGAGTATGGAGGATCATTTGGAACCATGACTGGAGTTTGGAGAAGGGTAGCATCTAGGAAACTAGGTGGGGGCGGGGGTGGAGCTTTCCCAGTCATCCAACTGCTTTTGGGCCCCGGTATCGACCAACTCAGTTCTATCATTGTCTGCCATTTAATTTGAATTTGTCGTAGAGGAGAGTCACTACTTTAAAAAACACAAACCAACCACCCTTGTGCTTTGAGTATAACAAAATGAAGCCATCATGTTAGTGTTAGGGTATTAAACATCAATATTATCACATTGCGTGCGATGCACTTAGTTACAGTTACTGGTTCTAACATGACTTTGAGGGTATGAAGGTCATATGACATCATCCCAATTTGTTTATTTCAACCTCTCTCTTTCTTTGCTTTTCTGGCACTTGCTTGATCATTTTCCTTCCTCTTTTTCTATTTATCACTCTTTTTTTCCTTCTAATTTTCATCCTATAATTAAACCCCTTTTCTTTTCCTTTATCTATTTTTTAATCGATTTTTATCTTTTTCCTTTTTTTAATAATAAAATAAAATGATTCGATCAAACCTTATGTAGGTTGCCTGCGTATCATGACCCCGCATGAATTAGATCTTTGCATAGATTTGGAACGAAAAAGGAGCAAATAAACTAACTCATTTTTTTGTTTATTCTTTGCACAACTCAAACTATGAAATGCTCTAAGAAACAAACAAAAAAACATTTTTTTTTTCTTTCTCTTTTTTTTTAAATAAATAAATAAAATAAACTTGAAACCATTTCCATACCACCAAAACCGACGGCCAAAATATTTACAAAAGATTGTCACATATTCAAAAACTGATCAATTATGCAATTCTGGACATCCTCACAATAACTGACAAAGTTGCAGCCTAATGATAATCTTCCAAGCCATATTCTTGAACAATTGAAGCAATGGTTATTCAACCAAACAACTTTGCAGCTCCAATGCACTTCAAGCAATTTCCATAAACAGTAGTAAATCTCAACAAATCACCCAAAAGTAGTAATCCCAAAAAAACTTTTCTTTTCATTCTCTACTTTCTTCTTTCTCTTCTTCTTTTTCATCATTTTTTAATTTGTTTTAAGGACAATCCAAAGTAGCAAAACTAAAGATTAAATACTACTACATTAAAATAGAAAACCTCTGACAAAATATATAGTAACTATATTTAAAGTAATTAACTACTACTATTACTAAGTATTTCCTAAGGCCTACAACTAACAAAAATAAATATACAAGGTAAAACTATATTTTGGAAACTCTACTTTCTTTATAAATGAAAATAAAATTAATACGCCAATAATGTAACTCCTTTTGTAGTTTTGCTTTCTTGTTTTTTTAGATTCTGTTAAATAAACCAACTACAAAGTGAAACAAAGCCTAAAATATCGGGATTAAACTTAATTAATATATTTACATGCTAAAAAGAGAGTGAAATCCAAATAATACGATTGTAACTTGACTGCTAATTGAAACTCAGCAACTGTGCAGGATCAAACTCAAAATGTAATTAAAATTTAGAATCAAGCAAAAATTTGTGATATAGACAACTCTACATATTCACATTTATAGCCTGCTGGACCAACTAACACCAAACTAAACTAGCAGCAACAAACAAAGTAACTTTAAGCAATATTTTTCAGCTTGTAATTCCCTGTTAACTGAATCACCAAAACATTTGTAATTAACTGAACTCAACTGTGCAGAAAAACCAGCTTGCACTCACTATACAACTAGTGCAGAAAGTGCAAATTTTCAAGGTTGTTTCAACAACCTTCGATAACAGCCCAAAACACTCTTATTTGAGTTCAAAATTCTTCAAACAAGTTCTAATGTCCACACTCAGTTTCAGGTTTACAAAATATTGTAGAAAAATACAAATAATGCTTCGGAAACTTGTATTACATCAACAACTTTTATTTAAATGCAAAATTCTAGAATTCATATAAGCTAGCAGGTTCGCGATTCAATTGCTTCTCAAAACTCAAACTTCGGTAACACCTTGAGCATTAAATTCAGCAGCAATAGGCACAGAAATTTTCAGAAGAGAATGATGACCTCTACTGTAGAATCAAAGCATTAGAATCATAGCAATATTGAGTTAGAATAACCACAAAGTACAGCTGAATAGTACGGGATCTAATTTTCAAAAAAAATAGCTCAAAACTTGAATGTCAATAGTTTATTGTTAGCTTATAAACTAATGCAAAACAGTTGATTTAACTGAAGCCAAACTTTTGAAAAATTCCCTCAACTATTAAGAAAACCTATAGTAACAACAATCAATTAATGAAGTGCAGAAATTTTCATTGTTGAGCGAAAAATGAACAATGCAGGGCTGTGAACAGCAAGTATGAATTCCTTTACAGCAACAGAAAACAAGCAGCAAATTATTTTCCAGCAAACATACAACTTCTGTCAGCACGTTCTAACCAACTGGGCAATAGTTTATGTAACAAGAGCATTCAATTCAACAACGAGAACTTTTTAGAAGTGAAAATAAGATTTCAAACTATCACTGCTAAACTTGTGCACAAATCTCAATGGACACAAAATTTCGGCAGAGTAAGCTTACTATATGCTCAATCAAATCACAATTCAAGTTGCTCAATCTCTAGTCCAACTGAATTCACTCTATTACACTCGATAATAATAACAACTATTAGAAACCAGTGGTAACAAGTTCAAACTAGGAGAATTTTAGCTATCCATTTACTCCAAAAACTTCACTAATGTTGCAAACTTCAACAAAACAAGCTTCAAAACACCATAGTCTTAGCACAAAGATAATTGGTATTTAATACAGGATTTTCTTTCAAACATTGGCCCACAAAAAAATCATAGATTTAATTAAAACCACAAAATAATACTCCAACAAACAAAGGCTGATCTCAACAGAACTTTGGCCAGCATAAAGAAGTTTGGCAAGAAAACTCCAACTTGAACTCTAAGAATTTCAATAGTAGAGTCCATTGACACAACTTAATTCACACAGTTTCCAAACAAACAACTTCTGAATTCTAAAACTAACCTATGTGGCTAGAAGTGCAAAATTTTGCTATGACCCCGCAATGCCAAGAACCTAAGATTTACTAGGAAAACGGGACCCTATGTGGGTTGCTTACGTATCACGAGATGAGGATCAGGTTTGCGTAGTTCGGGCAAATTAGATACGGGAAAAAAAATTAAAAAAACAGCTAATTTTATAGATAACATTTTCTTTTGTCTCTTTTTTGAAAAATGATGAAATATGTAAACTATTTTTGGATTTTCTCTTTTTTATTTTTTTATTTTCAGAAAATAATAAATAGTGCGAAATATTCTTTTTTGAATTTTTCACATATCCTTTGTCTCTTTTTTTAATAAAAATATAACAAAAAAGTAACTAAATCCTTCTCTTTATTTTCACCTTCACCATCTTTTCTTTTCATTGTTCTTTTCTTGTTTTTCTTTTACTCTCATCTATCATTGGTCCGCCAAATGATCTTTCTGCCCTTGAATGAATGCAACATGTAGCACATAGCATGCATTAAGACGGACCCAACCCTTGTGTACACATGTCCTAGACGGACCCAACCCTTGTGTTAAGTTTGTTAGAAAATACGCTTAGCGCTAGAGGGGGGTGACTAGCGTTATAATAAAAATTAGCGTAAACTTGCGAAATTTAAAAATTGCAGGAAAGAAATAATTGCGATAAGTAAATAAATAAGAACGAACGCACCGATGTATCCTGGTTCACCACAACCCGTGGCTAGTCCAGTCCCCGAGAGACTCTCTCGAGATTTCCACTAACACTGTTAAGCTTACGGGTGCTCAACAAACCTTTACAAACTGAGGACACAAGCCTCAACAAGCTTTGCTCGAAGATACAACACTCCAAGACTTCAACCAAAGGAAACACAAGTTCCTTCTTACAATACAAGGGACTAACACTTCCCTTCAAGTGTATAAAACACTTAGCACTCACTTAAACAAGACTCTCTTAATAGAGTAGATATGAGTAAACAGATATGCTCAAGAACGCAACAACTTTCGTCAAGAATTTTGGCTCTCAAAACTTATGTAATGAATAGAAAGTGATGAACAATAGAGTATGCAAGCTATAGCAATAATATGATCAGTTGTTGTGTTTAGAAGACTGATTTGAAGTTGTATTTATAGTTGCAAAACCATGCATTACCGTTGCCTAATTGCCAATTAAGAATTGCTGATTTTATTCAGTGACAATCGATTGTCAAAATGCCACAATCGATTGTTTGCCAATCGTTCCAAAAATCATTCCCAGATTTTACGCTTAACAATCGATTATCTAAGATCAATAATCGATTACTGGCAACGTTCAAAAAATCATTTTCGGATTTTACTTAAAACAATCGATTGTCAGAAATCTACTTACAATCGATTACTTGGCAACGTTCAAAAAATCATTTCAGGATTTTACTTACAGCAATCGATTGTCAGAAATCTACAATCGATTACTTGGCAACGTTCAAAAAATCATTTTCAGATTTTATTTAAAACATAGAAATCTATAATCGATGACCTGACAGTGTTTGAAAATATTTTGGCAACGGTCAATTACAGAATCGATTATGCTATGAGAACAATCGATTATATATCAGTCTTTGAAAAATCAATTAGTCACTGCCTCAATGCACTCGATTGTCAAAGGTACACAATCGATTTTTTAGTGACTTTGAAAATGTCTGATAGACACTGCCTCAACACAATCGATTGTCATAAGGTTCACAATCGATTGTCATGCAGATTTGAAAAACTTTGATGTACACTTCCTCAACACAATCGATTGTCATAAGTTCACAATCGATTATTTTGTAGCTTAGAAAAACTTTGATGTACACTGCCTCAACACAATCGATTGTAATAAGGTTCACAATCGATTGTCATGCAGATTTGAAAAATCTGATGCACAGTGCCTTAACACAATCGATTGTCATAAGTTCACAATCGATTATCATGCAGCTGACTTAACATAATCGATTATCATAAGTACATTATCGATTATCTTAGTCTAGATTTTAGAGGCATGTTTAAAAATCATTTTGACTAACGTAAATATGCATGATTTAAAATCATTTTGTTTTTAAATTAAATATGCATGATTTGATAAAAATATTTTTACGAGAGAAGCCAAGTCTTGAGTCAAGTTATCGGATCAAGATCACAATTAAAGAACGACTCATGTATAACTTTATATCTTTTCTTGATCTTGGTCTTGTGCTTGAATCTCGTTATATATCAATTGCGCGCTTGTGCTTGGACCTCGTCATATGTCAATTGCGCATAGTTTGTCATTCATCAAAACCTACTAATATGAAGACACGTTTAGTATAGTGCCTTGAGAACGTGTTTCAACAATTTCCCCCTTTTTGATAATGGCAAACTTTAGTCGGGATATGCATATTTAATAATTCATAATGACGATTCAAGACAAGTAAAGATATGCAACAATATGCAACAAGTCTCTAGATGTGCAATTAGTTCCCCCTCAACATATGAATTCCCCCTCAATTTATGCCAATAAAAAATGAGTGCATATCCCTTATTCTTCCCCCTTTTGACATTAGCAAAAATGGAAAAAGTAAATAACTTGTTTATTTATTAATCAAAAATACGATTACATAAAAAGAAGACAATACAACATAGAACAATAAAAAATTATTCATTATTATCATTTCCCGCCTCGTCATCCGGCACTGCTTCATAGGGAACAAGTCCAGCATATGGGTAATGAACATGATCAAAATATCCATGGATTTCATATGTCAATTGATTGACAGAGGTGGACAAAGAAGCAAGTTGGTCGGAAATAGATTGAAGAGTAGGTTCTTGAGGCTGACGCGATCGACGAGTTGGAGGAGGAGCAGGAGCTACATGATCGCCGTCATGGGGAAAGGAGGATTCGGAAATTTCCCATTTCTTGGTGCTCTTTTTGAGCGGACCGATAGAGGTGTTGAACCCGGAGGCTTCAAGAAAATTCATAGTAAGGAGGGCATAGGGAAGTGGTCTATCGTCCCCGATGGCATCAAGCATGTGAATTTTGATGAACTTACACCAATTGATGTGAGCTCCGGTTATAATGGCATGCATGAGCTTTGCGTCCTCTTGGGAGAGAGTGGTATGGTTATGTTTGCGAGGCTTGAGGACTCGGGTTATGAATTAGAAAATCAAACGATATTCAGGGAGCATTCCCGTAATGGTAGGACGTCGAGTAGATAGATTAGGATCATAAGCTCCAAGTCCTATTTGGTTTAGGAGAATTTTCTCATCAAATAAAGCGTCGGCTTCTCTAATGTCGCGAGAGATGTTTTCCCCACTCGAGGCAGGTGAGAAATAGAATGTAAATTTTCAATGGATAAAAGAATTTGAACGCCATTAATGTTTGACACAAGCTCACCATCGTCGTCCTCATGAAGATTTGAGTAGAACGCTTGAATCAATGGAGGATTAATATAAGGATAGGTAAGATATAAGAAGTCAAGAAGTTGACATTCCTTAAGTATGTTTGCAGCGGGGGCACATGATTCAAGATATTTACTTGTGGAAAAGCGAGGAGGAAGAATTTCACGCTTTTCAAATTTTGTCAAGAATCTAGTTAGCTCGGTTTCAGAATTGAATTGTAAAACAGACCCATCTTGGTAAGGGAATTTTAGAGGAGGAGGAGCAGCTGAAGAAGATGCACCATGTCTGCCTGGACGGGAACGTTTAGTGTGTCTGCCCGACATTTTGAATAAGTAGAAATGGCCTTTGTAAGAAGCTTGAAAGATTTTTGAAATTTTGGGAGCTAAGATTGATGCTTGAGTGAAGAAATTGAAGGCATATGGTACCTATATATAATGAGGAAGATGGCATTTCATTTATGGTGAAAATCTGCAGAAATTTATGAGCTTAAACGGTCAGAAACGGCATGAAAAATTTTCACTGACCGTTACACAATCGATTGTGGAATTGAAACAATCGATTGTTATGGAGTTTTGACTTGAACTCGGAACTGACAAAAATCGATTGTGGGAATCTAGCAGGACCCAAAAGGTAACAAATATTTGAATTACTGACAAAAAATAATTAATTGTTGAATTATGGTAATCGATTGTTGTGACACAGTGTGCACAGTGATTTTCTGACTCGGAAAATAATCGATTATATTATTGAAACAATCGATTGTTTTAGGAAAGCAGTACTGAATGGCCTAGGCGGTAATCAATTATACAATAAAAAATCGATTTTAATAAAAACTGCATAATAAGCATAAAATGTAAATAGTCGATTAGTGATACTTGCTAATCGATTGTCCGCACAGTAAACATGAGACATAAGAAAAGAAATAATCGATTATTTGCTGTAACAATCGATTGTTCTATGCCATTGCTTTATAATTCCCCCTACCTTTAGGGCGATACCTGCAAAAGAAAATTAGACGTCTCCGACACTCAAGTTAGTAATTTGTAAAGAAATAATGACTTAGATCAATGTGGCCAAGTGAGAACATGATCTCTTAAGAAGTGTGTCCTAAGGTGTTCTTAAGAGTGTTTCGGGTACTTACCTTTTCTCCAACGTCGCCAATTACCTGTTCGAGAGGGTGATCTTTGATTGTCCTCCATTCGTTAGGCATTTTCGTTTCTTTCTTTAATTGTGGCGCTTCCTCCGATAATTGATCCAAGATTTCATCTTGAATTTCCTTAGAAGTTTCCTCTTGTACTTTGTCTTGAGGACTTATTGAGTTTAACATACCTGCAGGATCAGAACCAGAATCCTTTCTCGCCAAGCGAGCATTATTTTTGGAAAACACAATATGAGGGGATTCCCACACAGTTCCGGTTCTATTATTAAATACCCTATATGCTTTGCTACGTGAGGAATAACCAATAAAAAATCCTTCATCGGATTTGGCATCAAATTTTCCCAATTGATCTTTTCCATTGTTATGAATAAAGCATTTACAACCGAATACTCTAAAATGGGAGATAATTGGTTTCCTTCCCTTGTAGAGTTCATAAGGGGTTTTCATGAGTATTGGCCTTATGACTACTCTATTCAAAGTGTAGCATGCGGTACTCACGGCATCCGCCCAAAAGTGTTTGGGAATCTTAGCCTCATCGAGCATGGTTCTAGCCATCTTTTCGAGACTCCTATTTTTCCTTTCCACCACCCCATTTTGTTGTGGTGTTCATGGAGCGGAGAAGGTATGCTCGATACCGAGTTCGTCACAAAAGTCCGCAAAGAGATTGTGATCAAACTCTCCCCCATGATCACTTCTTATTGAAGTGACGGTTGTGTCCTTTTCGTTTTGAACACGTTTAAGAAAATATTTGAAATTATGAAAAGCTTCACTTTTATGAGCAAGAGTCCATGTAAATCTAGAATAATCATCAACAATAACAAAAGCATAACGATTTCTACCAAGAATTTAAATGCGAGATGGTCCAAATAAGTCCATGTGAAGTAATTGCAAAGGTCTAGTAGTTGAAACAATATTTTTCGATTTAAAAGATGCTTTTGTTTGCTTCCCTTTTTGACAAGAATCACAAATAGAGTCTTTTTCAAATTTCAAATTTGGAAGACCAATGACTAAATTTTGTGAAACCAATTTATTCAAGAGATGCATGTTGATGTGAGCTACTCTACGATGCCATAACCATGTATCATCCTCTTTGCTCATAAGACAATTCACATATTCAGGTGAAGAATTTGCAAAATCAACCATATATATGTTATCCATTCTAAAACCTCGAAGGATAATTTTAAAATCACTACGGCGAAAAACTAAGCATTCATCCGAATCAAATAAAACAAGATTTCCCTTGTCACATAATTGACTTATGCTCAAGAGATTATGTTTTAGGCCCTTAACTAGCAATATATGCTTAATGGAAAAGGAGTCATCCTTACCGACCGATCCAATGCCGATAATATTTCCTTTGTTGTTATCACCAAAAATAACACTTCCTCCTTCCTTGTGTTCTAGTTGAAGGAACTTGGATTCGTCTCCGGTCATGTGCTTGGAGCATCCATTATCAAGGTACCAAAGTACACTTGATCCCTTCAAACATACCTACAAAACAGATTAATGAGTTTTAGGTACCCATGCCACCTTGGGTCCTTGGGGGTTAGGCAAGTCATAGTGATGTGATTGAGTGTTATGTCTATGTCGTGTAAAACAAGCAGGAGCAATATGTCCAATTCGTCTACAATAATGACAAACAACATTAGGATTATGCATTCGTCTAGGTTGATAGTAATTGGACGGACGAAATTCATCTACTCTATTCTTGACAATATGACTATTGCACAATTCATGAAAGTCGTTTCTCCTACTATTTGTTCTAGGATATGCAGCATTTCTAGAATAGTTATTTCTAGGTTGGAAGCCATTTCTAGGTGTTCTAAAAGGTTCAAAATTCTTTCTAGTGTTTGGCCTAGAATATGCATTATTTCTAGATTTATTATTTCTAGGTTGCGATTGTTGAAAGCCATTTCTAGGTTTGTTATATCTAGGATGAGCGTTTGTTTTATTAATCCTAGGTTGAGCCTTAGGTTGTTGGGGGTTGGCTTCAACCTTTTCTTTAGGCTCATTTTTAAAACCTATGCCATGCTTGGTCGACTTCTAATTAAGGAGGACTTCATTCAAATTTTTATGAGAAGAATTAAACTTATCTAGGGTGCCCTTAAGTCTTTCTACCTCATTTCTGAGATGCATGCAAGAAGTACAGCTTTTACTAGAGCTCTCGGGTTTG
Organism: Nicotiana benthamiana; assembly: GCA_034376525.1. NCBI lineage: Eukaryota > Viridiplantae > Streptophyta > Magnoliopsida > Solanales > Solanaceae > Nicotiana > Nicotiana benthamiana. The sequence goes on along the minus strand of CM067337.1, from coordinate 87,899,209 downwards.
TCGGCGCTTCTCTTGCAAAAAAATTTGTTTTCTTCTTTCAACTTCTCATTTTCCAAAATCAGTTTTTCCAAATCCTTTTCTTTCAAAGAGAGTTGTTTTTCAAAATCTTTTTCTTTTAAAGAAGCATTTTCTTTTATGCTTTTAACAGTTTTGGAAGCTTTAATAAATTCACTATACAACTCATCAAAAGCATTTTGCATTTCCTCAAGAGAATAGAAATTTTTGGAAGAAATTTGACATACCTCTTCTTGATTGTTTTCGTGAGCCATGAGACAAAGATTTGCGGTTTCGTCTTCTTCTTCCTCACTCGACTCGTCACCGGAGTCGCCTCCCCAAGATATGTATGCTCGTTGTTTCTTGAAGGGTTTCTTCTCCTTTTTGGCATTTGGGTAATTTGATTTAATGTGCCCGGTTTCTCCGCACTCATAGCACTTTATTTGATCTCCTTGCTTTTTGCCCTTTCGTTCATACTCTTTTCGCATGAACTTTTGAAATCTCTTGATAACGAGTCCGAACTCGTTGTCTTCGTCCTCATCAATTTGAGGTTGGCTTGTGCTTGCCTTGAGAGCGATCTTTTGTTTCCTTTGATCATCAACAAGAGGGTTAAGTATAGTAGATTCATAAGTTTTAAGATTACCTCTTAATTCGTCGATGGTGACATTTGAAACGCCAATAGATTCTTGAATCGCGTCGGCCTTGGATCGCCATGCCGGAGTGAGACTTCGGAGAATTTTTCGGACAAGTTCCTTATCCGTGAAGGTCTTCTTAAGAGCATGTAAATCATTAACGATTTTTGAAAATCGTTCGAACATCTCATCGACCTTTTCGCCTTCCTTCATGTGAAACAATTCATATGCATGGGTTAGGAAATCAATTTTAGCTTCCCTTACCTGGTCCGTACCTTCGTACGTAATTTCCAGCTTGTCCCACATTTGCTTCGCCGTTGTGCAACATGATATTTTCCTGTAATCATCAGCATTTACAGCACAATATAATAAATTAATGGCTTTAGCGTTGTTTTGCACCTTTCGGATATCATCCGCATCGTATTCATCTTCGGACTTTGGAACATCTTTATTTTCAACCTTTTTGGTTGGAATTTGTTCTCCATTCATTATAACCTTCCAAAGATGAAAACTATTTGATTGAACAAATATTCTCATCCTCTCCTTCCAGTACGTATAGTTTGTACCGTCGAATAGTTGTGGTCGGGTGGAGCATTGTCCTTCACCTATTCCTGCAAAAGAATCACGAGTAGAAGCCATAGATTGTTTCTCTCAAACGGTTAAGTCTTCAGAGAGTTGGGCTCTGATATCAATTGTTAGAAAATACGCTTAACGCTAGAGGGGGAGGGGGGTGAATAGCGTTATAATAAAAATTAGCGTAAACTTGCGGAATTTAAAAATTGCAGGAATGAAATAAGTGCGATAAGTAAATAAATAAGAACGAACGCACCGATGTATCCTGGTTCACCACAACCGGTGGCTAGTCTAGTCCCCGAGAGACTCTCTCGAGATTTCCACTAACACTGTTAAGCTTACGGGTGCTCAACGAACCTTTACAAACTGAGGACACAAGCCTCAACAAACTTTGCTCGAAGATACAACACTCCAAGACTTCAACCAAAGGAAACACAAGTTCCTTCTTACAATACAAGGGACTAACACTTCCCTTCAAGTGTATAAAACACTTAGCACTCACTTAAACAAGACTCTCTTAATAGAGTAGATATGAGTAAACAGATACGCTAAAGAACGCAACAACTTTCGTCAAGAATTTTGGCTCTCAAAACTTATGTAATGAATAGAAAGTGATGAACAATAGAGTATGCAAGCTATAGCAATAATATGATCAGTTGTTGTGTTTAGAAGACTGATTTGAAGCTGTATTTATAGTTGCAAAACCATGCATTACCGTTGCCTAATTGCCAATTAAGAATTGTTGATTTTACTCAGTGACAATCGATTGTCAAAATGCCACAATCGATTGTTTGCCAATCGTTCCAAAAATCATTCGCAGATTTTACGCTTAACAATCGATTATCTAAGATCAATAATCGATTACTGGCAACGTTCAAAAAATCATTTCCGGATTTTACTTAAAACAATCGATTGTCAGAAATCTACAATCGATTACTTGGCAACGTTCAAAAAATCATTTCCGGATTTTACTTACAACAATCGATTGTCAGAAATCTACAATCGATTACTTGGCAACGTTCAAAAATTCTTTTTCAGATTTTATTTAAAACAATCGATTATTAGAAATCTATAATCGATTACCTGACGGTGTTTGAAAATATTTTGGCAACAGTCAATTACACAATCGATTATGCTATGAGAACAATCGATTATATATCAGTCTTTGAAAAATCAATTAGTCACTGCCTCAATGCACTCGATTGTCAAAGGTACACAATCGATTATTTAGTGACTTTGAAAATCTCTGATAGACACTGCCTCAACACAATCGATTGTCATAAGGTTCACAATCGATTGTCATGCAGATTTGAAAAGCTTTGATGTACACTGCCTCAACACAATTGATTGTCATAAGTTCACAATTGATTATTTTGTAGCTTTGAAAAACTTTGATGTACACTGCCTCAACACATTCGATTGTCATAAGGTCAACAATCGATTGTCATGCAGATTTGAAAAATCTGATGCACGCTGCCTTAACACAATCGATTGTCATAAGTTCACAATCGATTGCCATGCAGCTGACTTAACATAATCGATTATCATAAGTACATAATCGATTATCTTACTCCAGATTTTAGAGGCATGTTTAAAAATCATTTTGACTAACGTAAATATGCATGATTTAAAATCATTTTGCTTTTAAATTAAATATGCATGATTTGATAAAAATGTTTTTACGAGAGAAGCCAAGTCTTGAGTCAATTTATCGGATCAAGATCACAATTAAAGAACGACTCATGTATAACTTTATATCTTTGCTTGATCTTGGTCTTGTGCTTGAATCTCGTTATATATCAATTGCGCGCTTGTGCTTGGACCTCGTCATATGTCAATTGCGCATAGTTTGTCATTTATCAAAACCTACAAATATGAACACACATTTAGTATAGTGCCTTGAGAACGTGTTTTAACAGAGTTCCCTAAGTCAAATGCATGATGCAGATAAGCATTCCTGCTAGGGATTCGGCATGAGGTTTTGTTATTCTAAGTTTAAGTCTGTGCATTTGTTCTAGACTATGTATTTGAGCGAACAACTCGAGTCAAGGAGGGGGTTATGTATCGGGGACCCACAAGATCGTCCGGCTTTGTAACTTGTCCGAGCCTCTTTCTTATTGACACTAACAGAATAGGGAGTCTCGACCAGTGAGGAGATCCCCGAAGATAAAGAGAGAAGGGTTTCGTAACAGTTTATATACAATTCAAATAATATCAAAGCGGTAAAAACATCATTTTGTACATTAAGTCAACATATAAAATCAAATAATAAACAAAGCCAAATACAACAATTATTCTAAGCTCGAATTCTTGAACCCTGAATCAGAGATTCTGGGTACGAATCCCCAGCAGAGTCACTAGAGCTGTCATACCTCCTTTTGGCTATTCACAACCCAGCGAAGGGCGTAGATAAGGGAGTTTTTCCAATTAAAGGACGATCAAAATGGGATTCAATTATTTAAGATTATGTCAGAGTCTCCACTTGGGAGATTTATGTTGTCCCAAGTCACCGGTTAGAATTCCGAATCTAGGAAAAGAATGACTATGTTTATAGCCCGCTAACCAGAAATTCGAGTAAGGAATTCTCTTAACCCGGGAGAAGGTGGTAGGTATTCTTGGGTTCCGTGGTTCTAGGATGGTCGCTCAACTGTTATATTTGGCTTAAATTATCTGATTTTATACCATTATGGACCTATGTGCATCTTGAATCTTTCAGCCACTTTTATTATTATTTTTAGAGAGAATTGCAACGTTGTTAAAACATGCCTCGAACTACGTCACATAAATGCACCCGTGGATTTTGATACATTTCAACTTCGTTGAGATTTCGACTAGAATCACATAAATGTGCACCCGAATTTAGGAAGGTCATGTTATTAAGCATGCCCCTAGAGCAGTACACATTATTAACTGTGCGAGAGGCCGTGAAAAATTCAACTAATTAGCACACCTCGATTTCTAAAGAATTAAGATTAATTACATAAGGGTCATGGGTTATTGGATTCTATTGTAAATGGCACGCCTCAATTTATTTCAAAAGATTACACTCAATGTAAAGCCAACTATAAATGTTCGTAATTATTAACGGCCTAATCCTGTTACTAGCATTCCAAGCCAATCAGATAACATAATTAGTACACATGAATTCAAATCTCATTTGTGATGCCCGAAAAATGCCAATTACCTCGATTCCAAACTTTAAAACAAACTACTAAACCTGCCCGTCACAAATTGGGATTAGCTACATCATGTTCAACCTAAACATACAAATATGAGAAAGTCAAAATGATATCAGTTTTGAATTAAGCTACAGAGTCAGTGATTTCTTAGTCTTGTGACCATGTCATATTATAATACTGAATACGATCTATTGTTACGCTACAACCAATTTACGTTAGCTCTAACTCCGGGTTCACATATAACTTATTCCAAGAATTCATTGTTTGGGAGAGAGCATATTTGAACGTCTGGTGAAACAGGGAACCTTCGTCCACATAAAACAGTAAACAACTCCAAATTCTTAGATTTAATATTCTAAATTTTAACAACATAAAATGAACAACCAATATTGTAGACTGATGAACATAACCATCCAAGCATATCAAACAAAATTAAACATGAAAACTCATCACAAATGTCCGAATAATTCGGTAAAAGGAAAACGAAAGAACCTCTGTTTGCTTCAAGTAATTGAAATGGATATTGTATCGACGAATCCAACATTGCAATTCCAAATATGCAGCAGAAAATGACCCGAACGGAACACGGACTCGATGATCTCGAAGGGGACGGCACAAAGCGGGTAAACAGAATTTCTGACTGGTTCAAGCTCGAGCTTCGAATTTGGAAATGGTGGTTGTTTTCAGGTGGTCAAGCTGTTGTTCCGGCAAGTCTGAGGCTAGCAGCGGCCTTGTGTGTGCGTGTGTTTTTCGGGGGGCTGGGGTCGTCTGGTTTGTCGAAGAAGACAATCACCACGGGGTGGGGGTCTTTTTCCAAAAGTTGCGCGGCTCTCTTTCGTTTTCTATCGTGTCATTTGTGTACTGTATTGTGTAGGTGTGTGTTTTTGTGAAGAAACAAAAGCCGCCTGACTTACTGAAGAATTTTCCAGGCGCCTATATTGTATACATTGTGTGTATAGGAGTGTATCTTCAAGAGAAGCCCCAGCCGCCAGCCCTTTCTTCGTGTATCTATGTATTGTGTGTATAGGTTTTAGGTTAGGAAATTGATTTGGGTCTTGGGTTAGATTGGGTCGACGTGGTTTTGGGATTGGGTAGGGGCTAATTTGGTTTGGTTTAAAAGAGAAATTGTCTTAGGCTTGAATTTTAATAGGATTTGGCCCTAATATATGATTTATTTTTGGTAATTAAGGCTTTTCATTAATCACCAATGAAGTAACATTACAAAATCATAATCTAGCTTCAACTCAGCTGACTATCTGTGAAATAACATATAAACTGTTTCTACTATCCTAACTAACTAACACTACTATTCGAAGGTGTTGTAAATGCTGTCTAATTCGTGGGGTACCTCTAACATTATAATTATACACTATGTCTCTCAATAGGGTTGTGTTACATCGAAATAACTTGTTGAAGACTCTTGAATTCCTCTCCAGCCATATAGTATATGCAAACTCAGCTGTTACCATTTTGAAGATGGCTGCTTGACATGATCGACCATTGGCTTTGCTTACTAACCACTGCATTTTCTGGTTCCAATCATTGTTGGGAGAATAATTCTCCTGCAGCAAGTTCATTGTTCTTTCCCATAAGTCCACAGTGACAGGGCATGACACTAGTAGATGGTCTCTTGTTTCTGGGTGATTTTGGCATAAGGTGCATTGTTGATCAATACTCATTGCCCAGATGTGCAATCTGTCCTTTGTTGGGAATCTGTCCTGTAAGAATAGCCATAGATTGAAGATTGCCTTTGGCCTTGCATAGTTTTGTATGATTAAATTCTTCCATGGGACTCTCGGAAACTCTTGCATTTGTGACTGGTACAACTGTCTAGTTGTGCATCTCTGCTCCTTCCAGTGCTGGATCCTCTGTAGCATGTCTCTTGATTGGATGATCTTTCTAATCATCCAACTTGCATGAGCAGGAATTGGAATGGATTCTATAGGTCTGTCTTTGATGTAGTACACAGTGATCCACCTAATCCACAGCTGGTCCTTTTTATGAGCTAGATCCCAGCAGGTCTTTGCAATGACAGCTTTGATCCGTAGCTTGAGATTAGTGAGATAATTCTTCTCTTTTGTTTTCATATTTTCTATTTTCTTTTAAATTAAAACTAAAAGTAACACCTAAATAATTCCTAGTCAAATTATTTCAAATTAAAATAATTATTACAATTAATACTTATTGCAACTAATCAACACCAAATTAAACGGAAAACTACCGAAATTCAAAGACTAAAATTAAAAGTACAAAATTAACCATTTTTATGATTCCTTTTTTTTAAAGACAATTTATTCAATGTAATTAATTCCTAAATGCAAAATTAAAATGTGAGAATTTTTATGGTTTTTTCATGATTTGAAACTATTAAAAATGCATGAAATGCAACTAAAACAAAGAAAAAATATCCTAAAATCAATAAAAAAATTATTTTGGTCTATTTTTAGGAGTTATCTTGTAGAGCAAAAATCACGTGCTCGCACTTCGTATTTGTGATAAAACTTCGCATTTACGAGAATTGCGAATCCTGCATGCCTGCAACATATGAGCAATTTCCTAAGTCCAAATTTCACTCCATGGTCGATCTAATACTCACCCGAGCCCTCAAGGCTCCAAACCAAACACGTACGCATGTCCAGAAATATCATACGGACTTGCTCGTGCGATCAAATCATCAAAATAACATCAATAACTATGAATTTAGCATCAAAATCTAAGAAAAATCTCATGAGCACTTAAGGTTCCATTTTTATCAACCAAGGGTCAGATTCACGTCATTTCAAGTCCGTTTCTTACCAAAATTTACAGGCTCAACTTAAATCACCTATAAGACCTGTACCAGAATCCAAACAAAAAATATGGGCGCGATACCATCAAATTCAATTACATTCTGATTTCCAAAAACTCTAGGAATTTCAGTTACAATTTTCTTCAAAAATTCATTTCTCGCGATTGGGACCTCGGAATTTGATTCCAGGCGTACGCCAAAGTCCCATATTTTACACGGACTCTCCGGGACCATCAAATCATGGGTCTGGATTAATTTATCCAAATGTTGACTGAAGTCAACCTATATTCTTTTTAAAGGTAAAATCTATCAATTTTCATAGATTTTCACATAATTGCTTTCCGGATACACGCCCGGACTATGCATGCAAATCAAGGTCAGACAAAAGAAGTTTTATGGCCTCGGAACATAGAACATTATCCACCTCTAAAACAATTGATTATCCTCGAATGGACATGAGAAAGAAGTACGTGAGTTGGAGAAAAGATGGGGATAATGGCATGGCATATCGGACTCAGACTCCCAGGCCGATGCCTCAACAAACCGACCTCAGCAATGAACACGAACAGAAGGAAAACTCTTCGATCTCATCTGATGAACCTGCCTGTCTAGAATAGCTACCGCCTCTTCCTCTTAGTACAAGTCCTTATCCAACTTGACAGTGCTGAAACCCAACACGTGGGATGGATCGCCATGATACTTCAGATGTACGGACAAATGAAATAATGGATGCACGACTGATAAGCTTGGTGGCAACGCAAGCCTGTAAGCCACCTCTTCCACTCAACCAAAAATTTCAAACGGGCCAATGAACCTATGGCTAAGCTTGCACTTCTTTCCAAATCTCATTACGCCCTGCAAAGGCGGCGCACGAAGCAAAACCCGCTCACCGTCTATGAATGCCACATCGTGGACCTTACGGTCGGCATAACTCTTTTGCCTAGATTGAGGTGTACGAAGCCTATCCTGTATGATCTTGACCTTGTCCAAGTCAAATTGTACTAGATCAGTACCTAGCAACTGAGCTTCTTTCGGTTCAAACTACCCAACCAGCGACCGATACCGCCTACTATATAAAGCCTCATAATGAGCTATCACAATGCTCGAATGGTAACTGTTATTTTAGGCAAAATCCATAAAGGAAAGAACCGATCCCAAGAGCCTCCAAAGTCACTGACACAAGCTTGAAGCATATCCTCCAAAATTTAAATAATGCGCTCAAACTGCCCGTCCGTCTGAGGATGAAATGTTTTGCTCAACTCGACCCATGTGCGCAACTCACGCTGAACTACTCTCCAAAAATGTGAGGTAAACTACGTACCTCGGTCCAAAATAATAGACACAGGCACACCATGAAGACGAACAATCTCCCGAATATAGATCTTAGCAAACCTTTTGGGAATAGAAGAATGCCACAGGAATAAAATGCGCTGACTTGGTTAGCCTATCAACAATACCCACAATGCATCGAACTTCCTCTGAGTCCGTGGGAGTCTAACAACAAAGTCCATAGTGATACGCTCCCACTTCCACTCGGGAAGCTCAATCCGCTTAAATAAACCATCATGTCTCTGATGCTCATACATGTTGACAACTAAAACATCAAGCCACATACGCAACAATATCCTTCTTCATCCTCCTCCACCAATAATGTTATCGCAAGTCCTAATACATCTTAGCGGTTCCTAGATAAATATAGCACCAGAAACTATGGGCCTCCTCTAGAATCAACTCTCGAAGTCCATCCACATTAGACACACCAATACAACCCTACATCCTCAAAACTCCATCATCTCCTAATGTAATTGATTTGGCACCACCCTATAGCACTGTGTCCCTAGGACACACAAATGAGGATCATCATATTGTCGATCTCGAATACGCTCCGATAATGAATAACGAGTGACTGTGCAAGATAACACATGGCTAGCCTCAGAGACATCCAACCTCACAAACTCATTGGCCAAAGCCTGAACATCCAAATCAAGCGGTTTCTCACCAACTAGAATATATGCAAGACTGCCCATACTAACTGACTTCATACGCAAAGCATCAGCCACTACATTGGCCTTCCCTAGATGATATAATATGGTGATATCACAGTCTTTCAGTAACTCCGGCCACCTCATCTGCATCAAATTTAACTCTTTTTGCTTGAACAAGTAGTGCAAACTCTTGTGATTCGTGAACACCTCACATGACACGCTATATAAATAATGCCTCTAGATCCTCAGCTCGTGAACAATGCCTGCTAACTCCAAATCATGAACTGGATAATGCTTCTTATGAATCTTCAACTATCATGAAGCATAAGCAATGACCTTGCTATCCTGCATCACCATCGCACCAAGTCCAATACGAGATCCGTCACAATTAACTGTTTGTGGCCCTAAACCTATGTGAAAAACCAACATTGCACCGTAGTCAAAGCTGTCTTGAGCCTCTAAAAGCTCACCTCACACTCGTATGACCACCTAAACTAGGCACCCTTCTAGGTCAACCTGGTCATCGGGGCTGCAATATATGAAAACCCATTTACAAACCTATGGTAATAGACTGCCACACCTGAAAAACTCCGGATCTCTATAACCGATGCACGTCTAGGCCAGTTCTTGACTGCCTCTATCTTCTTTGGATCTATTTGAATACCCTATGCTGATAAAACACGACCCAAAAATGAAACTGATCCCAACCAAAACTCGCACTTTAAAAACTTAGCATACAACTAACTATCTCTCAAAGTCTGAAGAACCAATCTCAGATGTTTCTCATGCTCCTCCTGGCCGCGGGAGTAGATCAAAATATCATCAATTAAAACTATCACAAACGAATCAAATAAAGGCTTTAACACTCGTTTCATCAAATCCATAAAAGTTGCTGGGGTATTTGTCACCCCAAATGACATTGCCAAGAACTCATAATACCCATACTGAGTGCGAAAAGTTGTCTTAGGGACATTGGATGCCCGAATCCTCAGCTGATAGTAGCTAGACCTCAAGTCAATCTTCAAAAATACCTTGGCACTTTGAAGCTAATCAAACAAATCATCAATCCTTAGCAATGCACATTTATTATTGATTGTAACCTCGTTCAATTTCCAGTAATCTATACACATCCTCATTGATTTGTCCTTCTTCTAATCAAACAACACCAGCGCACCCCAAGGCGAGACAGTAGGTCTAATGAAGCTCTTATTAAACAAGTCTTGCAACAATTCTTTCAACTCAAGAGGGGCCATACAATATAGCAGAATAGAAATGGGTTGAGTGCTCGGAGCCAATCAATGCAGAACTCAATATCCTTGTCGGGTAGCATAGCCGGCATGTCTGAAGGAAAAATCTCAGGAATCTCATGAACAATTGATGCATAATCCATAGAAGGAACCTCAGGACTAGAATCACGAACATATGCCAAATAGGCTAAACACCACTTCTCAGCCATACACCGTGCGTTCATATATGATATAACACTACGGGTAGACTGATTAGGAGTTACTTCCCACTCTAAATGAGGCAACACCCGCCATGGCTAACGTCACAGTCTTAGCATGACCGTCCAAGATTGTGTGATAAGGTGATAGCCAGTCCATCCCTAATAAGACATCAAAATCAACCACATCCAAAAGTAACAAATATACACAAGTCTCAAGACCCCAATCACAACTACACATTAACGATGAACACGATTAATCACCTATCGATGTAGACACATATACGGGAGCACTCCAGAAATCACTAGGCATGACCAGATGCGATACAAAATAAGATGACACATAGAAGTATGTCGATCCTGGATAAAATAGAACTGAAGCATATCTACTAAATACCAGAACATTACTTATGATAACTGCATCGGAGGCCTCAACCCCAGGCCTAGCTAGAAGAACATAATAGCGGGGCTGGGCCCCACCACCCTGAACTACATCTCTTAGACAACCTATTGCTGGTTGGCCTCCACCTCTAGCAGCCTGACCTCCACCTCTAATACCTCTACCTCCACCTCTAATACCTTTACCTCCACCTCTAGCACCTCCGCCTCCGCCTCTAGCTGGCTGAGCGGGCTATAGAACACTCGGTGTCTGAACCATGGAACGGGAACCCTGACATTAAGAGCTGCTCAAGAGCAAAATCTAGCAATATGGCCTATATCGCCACAAGTATAATAAGCCCTGGGCTGTCGAGACTGCTGACCTTGATGATCTGAATGACCACCCTGAAAACTCTGGAGCAGCAGTGCACTGATAAGAGCTGGTGGTCCATTATAGGACTGTTGATCGGAATACTACATATGAGAACCATGGCCACGTGAAGCACCATAAGAAACATGAAGTTCTTAGTGAAAAGGCCTAGGAGGATGGCCATTACCAAAAGTATTCCTATTTTCACCATTGAATCTCCTTGATTGATGAGGCCTATTTTCAGACCCCTGACCACCTCTATATGATACCCTCCTAGCCACATTAGCCTCATCCTGAAAGGAAATCTCGCTCCCCATCTCCTTATCTACCTGAAGTAGAATAGGCTGAATGAGTCCCTTAATGAACCTCCTCACACACACACACTCTCTCTCTCAATAGGAAGTATAAGAAGAGCATAACGGGTCAAATCAATAAACATGGTCTCGTAGAGTAATAGTCATAGAACCCTGCTGGAGACGCTTAAACTGCCTTCGATAGCTCTCCTTCTGAGTGATTGGAAGAAACTTCTCAAAAAATAGCTGAGAAAACTGATCCCAAGTCAAAGCCGGTAATCCAGTTGGTCTAGCCAAACAATAATCTCACCGTGAATTCTCCGAAGATGTCGCGGATCACTGGTCTGTGTTGCTGCTCTGCAAAAGAAGCGGTATGTGGCCTCGTCATTCGCAAAGGAACAAGTGCAAACATTCAATTAGCATTGAGAATCAAGTTGAACATTAGGAAAGAATAGATGTAATGTTTTTCTTAACTCTATAGCCTCTGGGATAAATACAAATATCTCCATACCGATCCCTCAGACTATACTAAGCTTGTCCATGAATTGAGAGAGCTATGTAACATAGAGCTCTGATACCAACTTGTCACGACTCGGATTTCCCACCCCCGGGAGTCATGATGGAACCTACTACTGAAAGCTAGGCAAGACAACCATTTGAATAATTTACCTTATTCCCATGTTAATCCGATAACAACTAAATTAACATTATATAAACAGCAGACTTTAATAAGCAGTAGAACAAAAACATAACCATTTAAATATTACTAATACAATTCCTTAAACATAGACTACCAAGAATTGGTGTCGCAATATCACATATTATCTAGGAATACTACAAATAAAGGTCCAAAAAATTAATGCAACACTATTTCTGGAATACATGAAAGAAACAGAATAAAAAGATAGAAGGAGACGCCAACGCTTGCGGATGCTTGCAAGACTACCTCAGGTCACCTATTGGATTGAAGGTAGCAACCTCACACATGTTTAACTGCTATTGCACCGAGATCTGCACACAATGCTGAGTGTAGTATCAGCACACCCGACCCCATGAGCTGGTAAGTGCCTACCCTAATCTCGGCAAAGTAGTGATGAGGCTAGGACCAGACTACAAAATAAACATGTGCAATTAAATCATATACAACGGAAAAATAAAAGCAGAACTTCACAATTAAAGATAGGAAGGGGAAATCATGCTACGAGGAAAACAAGTATCAATAGAAAACAAACAGTTAAATGGAGAGAAACCATAACTCAGTATAGAAGTCAAGAGTTCAAAGATAAGTGCACGACATCACCCTTCATGCTTTAACACTCTCTCCCAATAACATGCACAGATTCACCCTTGATGCTTTAATACTCTCTCACAAATATCATGTACGACATCACCATTCATGCTTTACACTCGTCCTCCCCAAAGAAACAATCACAAGCAATATGGGGCAAAGGAATCAATAACACACAGTAAAATCAAGTAACAATAGAAAATCAGTAAATAAACATAAAGAACACCATAACTAAACAATAAGCAAGAATCGGGAAAATAAAAAACAAGTGCACAGGATCACTCTTCAAGCTTTTACTCTCATCCTCACCATAAAAATAAATATAATAGGCATGACATCATCCTTCGTGCTTTTACCTTACATAATCATGGCACAGAATGAGCCTTTGTGCTTTATCAGTTATATAAAGGCACGGAATACATCGTGTGCACAACATCACACTTCGTGCATTAACACTCTCTCACAACTATCATGCACGCATCACCATTCGTTCTTTAACACTCTTCCTTACCTAAACAACAATCACAAAGTGATAAGGTCAAGGGAATCAATAAAACAACAATCATATCCTGGCAAGGGAAAACAATAGGAAATGCAATAGCATCCCAGCATGGGAGGTGACATTAAAAGAAACAACGTCCCGACAAGGGAGACAATATTATAGTCATCTTATCTTTTTCACATTTTCTTCACAACTTAATTCACAACATGAGCCAATACTCTATTATGTTCAATTGTAAATAACACTTCCAAGATTCATTTTACCACTTGAGCCAATGCTCTTCAATGTTCCTTCGCCAATATTACTTCCACGAGCCTTGTTCAACTATAGAAATCATCACACAAGTCATGAAAAATACAAATTGGAGTCACATTAATCATAGTATAAAACTCATGGGCATGCTTGACACCAACATATAGATACTCGTCACCAAGCCTATCGTCGTACTTAACAATTAACACATAGCACATAAGATATAACTCCTAATCCCTCAAGTTAAGGTGAGACCAAACAAGATGCCACAAACACAATTTCAAGCCTCAACTACCACTTGACCTCTTGTTTCCACCGCTAATTCGCTTGTATCTAGCCACAAGTTACTTAACTATATCAACTAATACTAAATGACTCAATTCTAACGCATGAAAATAAGTTTCCCAATAATTTCCACAAAAAGTCTAAAATCGACCCTGATCCCACATGGTCAAAACTCGAGGTTCGAACCAAAACTCGATTACCCATTCACCCACGAACCCTAATATATAACTTGTTTTGAAATTGATCTCAAATCGAGGTCCAAATCCCCAAAATTTGAAAAACCTAAGTTTCACCCAAAATACCCATTTTCCCCCATGAAAAGCCTTGATTTTCAGTTAAGATCATGTGAAAAGATGTTAGAGATTGAAGAAAACGAGTTAGAAATGACTTACAAATGATTTAGAAGAGTAGTTGTCTTTGAAAATTCCCCAATGGTGTTTAGGTTTTGGGAAGGTTTGAAAAATGGCTAAAAATACGTCTAAGTCTCATTTAACTAATCTCTGATGTTACAATTTTGACCAGGCTTCCATTTGCAAACATTTCAGAACCTCTTGACTTCGCAAATGTGAAGATTTTGTCACATTTATGACAATAAAGGAATTCGGTCCACTTCGCATTTTCGAGGGACGCTTCTCAATTGTGATATCCCATTTGAGATGATTACGCTATATTCACGGCCAAGGTAGCCCAGGCCATTTTCGCATTTGCGATAAAAATTGGCATTTGTGGGGCTTTGCAATGTCAAAGCCTGCAGACCTGCAACATACCAGCAATCCTCTAAGTCCTAATTTCATTCAGTGGCTGATCCAAAACTCACCCGAACCCTCTGGGCACCTAACCAAACACACATGCAAGTCCAAAAACATCATATAGACTTGCTCGTGCGATCAAATCATCAAAATAACATCAATAACTATAAATTTAGCATCAAAATCATAGAAAATCTCATGAACTCTTAAGTTCAATTTTTAACAACCGAGGGTCCGATTCATGTAAATTCAAGTCTGTTTATTGCCTAATTTTACAAGCTCAATTTAGATCACATATAAGACCTGTACCAGGCTTTGGAACCAAAAATACAAGCCCGATACAATCAAAGTTTATTACGTTCAAATTTCCAAAAACTCTAGGAATTTCAGTTAAATAAGTTTCTTCAAAAATTCGTTTCTCGGGATTGTGACCTTGAAATCTTATTTCGGGCATACGCCCATGTCCTATATTTTTCTACAGACCCTTCAAGACTGTCAAATCATGGGTTCGGGTCCATTTACCCAAAATATTGACGAAGTCAATCTAAATTCATTTTAAACGCAAAATTCATCATTTTTCACAGATTTTTAACATAATGGCTTTCCGAATACACACCTAGACTGTGCATGTAAATAGAGGTGAGATAAAAGAAGGTTTTAAGGCCTTGGAATACAGAATTTATGTCCAAATAAGTGATGACCTTTTGGGTCAACACACTCGGGGATGGCCGACTATCGTTATAAAATCACATGCCTTCAAATTACTTCAAAAATAATTCAAAAAGAATCGGTTAACTAGGCTGCCTTCGGCATAAGCAAGAGAGCTTTTACTATGTCAACTCTAAACAATAGGCTTTGAAACATTCAGCCATCGAGCGAAACCTTCCATGGTGCTCATTTATCGCTACATAGAGTCTCACATTTGAGGTTCTTATCAAACCGTCGAAGAGTCGGGCAAACACAAAAACATCAAAAAAGTTTTTAATGAGGAAATAATAAAGCCTATATTAAGAGGTCGTACTGCACCAATGTGTAAGAGCCCAGACACCAACCTTCATTAGAGGTCGTGCTGACCCAACGCGTAAAGGCCTAAGCGCTAGCCCATACCAAAGTTCATACTAACCCAACACATAAGAGTCGTAAAGCCAGGTTAAAATTCAAAAACTTATGGGTCGATAAGCTAGAGTCAAAACCCGACTCGAAGATTGAGGCTGAAAATAGTTAAAAATGCCTTAGGGAAAACATGTAAGAACCTACGGGCCAGCCCAAGAGTCTCAGGGTTGTATTGTAAACCTAAGGGTTTTAACATGAAGACTACTTCATCTGGCTAATTGTTGACAAACATCAAAATAAGAAGCAAAGGGAAATTAATGAAAAACGAAACCGAAAGGCAGCCTTTTATATGTATATGTGAAAAAATACAAAGCTCCATCTACAATGTTCTCTAAGAGCATTATGCACAGAATCAGAAAAGAAAGGCCTAGTCTGCGCTCTCCTCTGCATCTTCCTCATTATCTTCGGCATCAAATAACAGGAACTTGGCTTCATATTTGTCTACCTTTGCCTGCTTTATCTCGTCCGAGAGATCGAAGCCCCTAGCATGGATCTCCTCGAGGGTCTCGCTGCGAGCTTTGCACTGGCATATTCATTGCTTCTTCTCTCTCGAACAGAAGCCCGTCTCAGCTCAGCTCGAGCATCAACAGTATCTTTTAAATAGATGACCACTTTCTTGTCAAACTTAGCTCGAATCTCTTAAGCTTTAGCTCGGGCATCCGCGACCTCGTCCATCATCTTATAAAGCTCAGCCTCGAGTCTTGAAATCGTGCTCATTTGGATCGAGTTATTTTCATGAGAATCTTAGAGTTGCACCTCGAGGGAAGAAGTCTCGGCCAAATCATTCTTCTTGGCTGCAACTTGGGCATCTTCCTGAGCCTTTAGCTCATTACACTCATACTTGGCCCGACCAACATTGCCCGAAGGCGTTCCAGGTCCTCTGATTTTCTCTGCAGCTGAAGTATCGAAATATTAATCTCTAAAGATATAAGAGGAAACGTGCATCACCTCAAAACAAAAGTTACAGGCCTCTCAAGATAACTTTCATAGTCTCAGCTTCGACTCGCCTCGTACCGAAAGTATGCCAAATCCTTTGCCCTTTTGTTACTAAGAAGCCTGAGGGATTTCTCCTTGCCCAAGGCTTTTCGCAACTTGACTTCAAAGCAAAGCATCTCGGACTTAAGCTTGTAAAAGTCTACGAAAAAAGAGCTCAATAAGAAAATGAAAGTAAAAAACTAAAAAGCTAATACAATCAACCAAACATCGCCGCATAACAGAGTCACTGAGCCTCATTAAAGGTTGAGTGCGCATCTACTAGCCTGCTCTCATTGGCCATATTAAGACGACTTCCGATGGGAATACGGTCGTTCGATACCCCTACTCAATTTGGGAAGCCCTTAGCCTTGAATTTCCCTCGATGTACCTTCGATGAGAGAAGTGGAAGGCCGCAGAATATCCTTATCCCTCGAAGTACCATTGACGGGAAAGGAAAACAACAGTAAAAGATGAACCATTATTCTGAGTGTGGAAACCTCAAATGTCATAGACTTAGCCGATACATATTTTTTAAGCCTTTGAACAGGGCTTACCTTGCTATGAGCACCCTCGTCCTTCGATACTCCTTCCATTTGTTATCAGTCCTCGGCCCCGAAGCCGACGACCCTTCCTCCTCCCTAAGGGGGCACGATCCCATCTCAGAAAATTCTCCAATACTTGCGGTGACGAAGTTAGTACATATAAAAGAAAGTACCTTTCAAAGAAAACAAACCGCACAGCACGTACCGTGGTGTTTTGGCTCCCGTCTACCCTTGGACAAATCTTGCCACTTATGCTAATCGTATGTCGAGCAAGCTGCCAGTTTTCGAGATCAATCCACCAGGTAAAGAACATCGTATGGCATCCACGAGATTGCTGAGAAAATAATAAAGAGTCTATAAAAAATCTACTTCTAGCATGGATAAAAATAAAAGAACACGAGTATACCACTTACGTGTGAAATTGCATTTCTCAGGAAATGGGAGGAACTCTGCGGGGATAATATCGACAATCCGCACTTGGATGAATTGACTTATCCATCCTTAGACCACATCTTATTCATTACTGGCAACAAAGAATCGGTTGGATTGACGTCTCAAGTAATCAAGCCTCGATAATGCAAGGGCCAAAATAATCTAAAAATATGGCTGAGGGTGAACTCAAGCCCGACTTTATCACGAAAATACCTTATCATCAGCATTATCCTCGAAATCAATGGGTGAACCTGTGCATGGGTAACCTGATATCTTCTTAAAAATTCAAGCAAGACCCTTTTGAGAGGGCCCAATGTAAAGGGGTATGTGTATAGATTCCAAAACCCTTCGACATGGTCATGATGCTTTCTTCCAAGGAAGGTACCTACAGTACCGCCTTCTCTCCCCATCCGCAGTCTTTCGTGACTACCTCGAGGTATTATTCCCCTATCGATGAGATTAACATTGATACATGATCCCAACGACCGTGAACATTAGGAAGTCTCTCTAAAGTAAAGTCCATTCTAGAGACAAGACATCTCAAAGTTAACTCACTGGACATTGGCGATGTACCACCGATCGGACACAAAGTAGAGGCGGAACTCTCCTCTCCTTGGTGAACGGATTTGGATACATCAGCCATGGCTATGGTAAAATAGGAGAAGGAAGATAGAGACTTGGGTAAAAGTTTTTTGTTGAAATGGTAAGAAAATTGGCGAAAAGAATAAGAACTCTATAAAAGGGATAGTTACTCAAAGTAGCGGAATCCCCAAATAAGAAATGAGAAATTGCATATATAGAGCAAGCAATGACTGTTTGCCTACCCTGAAGACCAATTAATTCTAACCATGTCAATAGTATTTTTGGGGAAGCATACCGGTGGGGCCTTCTCGGTCACTTCACAACTGTGTCATATAATGATACTATCATACATCACTTGGGAGCTATTGGGAACACGAGGATTTATGTTATTACAATAATCGAGTTTAAAAAGGCCATTGGCCTAATATCAAGATGGTTCTCGATCTCAAGGGCCCCAGTTACTCCAAGTATGGGCTCCGAAGAGCCAACATCAAAGTTCAAAGACTAAAACGCTGAAATATGAAATTCGAAGACTTGAAGCAAACAAAATCTTTTACATTCCCAAAAAATATGTTTACAAGGGGGTGTCTTTACAAAGCCTTCCCCCCCCCCCCCCCAAGAAATTCATACACAAAAAAAGGGTATGACGACATGAATCTATTCGTCACCCTCGCTACTCTCTGGACCATCTTCGGAACCCTCATTAGAAGTAGCCAAAAATGCTGATCCTTCCTCCAATATTCAGGCATCATCAATCTCATTTGAGATATCCGCACCTTTGGCACTTGCTTTCTCGAGGGCATCCCTCCTTGATTGCGAACAAGCATAAGCAATGGCCCGAGTCACCTTCTGATCAACCTTCTCTGATATCACTCTGGCTCGTTCATTCGTAGTGGCGGCATCTTTCATGTATGAAGGCATATTTTCTTCGGCATCGTACTTGGCCACAAATAATGCAGCAGCCGCCTTCTAAGCATATCAAATAAGACCCTTGACCGATGCCAACTTTATCCACAAAAGGTCTTTCTCCAAGGTCATGACCTCATTTTGCCCCCCTCAATTGGAGGATCTCCGCATCCTTGGCTGCAGCCTCTTCCTGAAGTTGCGCTGCAAGGGAATCCTGTTGCCCAATCTGCAAAGGCAAAACAAGTTGGTAAGCATCAAGTTAAAAGAATAAAAATAGTTCGTCGGTGTCGTATTACCTTCTCAACAAGGCTAGCCCTTTCTTGGTAAACTCCCTCCAAACTCGCCTGAAGCCCACGCAACTCCTCCCTCTTTCAGGCAGAGGAGGCCTTTGACTCCTTTAACTACGAGGTAAGCTTCTCGATCTACTCCCCACTACATAAAAGCTCATCTCGAATCCTAGATAAAGCATGGTCATACATTTTCTTAGCATGCAACAGAGCGTAGAAGTTAGAAAACCAAAGGTAAAGATTGAAGCGCAAATGTTATGTCAAAAAATATCACCTGCTGTTGAAGCCTCTCCCCCTCCTCAAGATCAACGGGAGCATCAAGATTAATGTCCTCGTCCATATCATCGAAGAGGTATCTGATCGCATCCTCCCCTCAATGAGAAGCCCCCCCATCGGTGATATCCGGGTCTTGTGCATCCCTGATTTCCCCTGGTGAGTACGAGGGACCCAAATTAATGCCACTCAGGGCATTAATTCTAAGGGCCTCATCTTAACCCCGAGAAGCTTTAGGTTCAGGCCCTCCGGAGTCACTAGCAAAGGGTTTATCAGCATGGACTGTACCATGTATGACTTGAAACTCGGGGACTATACCCGCACCCTCCTTTAGGGTCACCTCAGCATGGGTTTAGTCCATATCGACCACACCCGATTTGGCAGCCTTTCACCCAATGACTTGCAGAGCATCTTGCCTCATCTCGTTCATTGTACCAAAGGGCCTTTATCATTATCGTCACCTTCGTCCTCGGTACGGGGACTTTCCAATGCAACCAAAGTTGATACTTTGGCGTTAGTCCGAGGCTTGCGATCTTTAGGTTTCTCTAATTTGGAAGACTCAGTCGATGCCTCCTTGTTCCTTCTCTTACCCTTACCAAATTTTGAGGTCCTTTCCTTACCATTAAGAGACAGTCTCATCAACACTCCATCCTCAAGGCCTGTATAAGCATGATGCATCAAAATTACCACTGTAGAAGATATTCATAAGGAAACATGTTAAAGATAGAAGTAAAAAGCATACCGTGGCTCTTGGTCTGCCACTGCGTTCTGGCCAAGTTGTTCTGCAATATAAAGGAAAGTGGAACTCAACTGTCTGATCCATCCTAATAGGTTCTGAATTGCACCGGGGTACTAAGCAGTTGCTACATAATCAAAAGAAGATCATTTTCAAAAAGGGAAGAAAGGGAAATAAAATGTGCTCAAGGTGGGGGCACTTATGCTTCATATTATACTACTCCGAGAATGGCATCCTATTTGTCAGGATGATGTCCTAGGTCCTCACTCTTACAAACTGGCTAGTCCACCCCCGATCCTTATCCTCATCAATGCTCGAAAAGAACATCTTTGCGGACTGAGGGTGAATCTTAATCAAACCTCGAAAGAGACGATGGCTATATAGTCTGACCAAATGATTAAGGGTAAAGGCTATACCCCCGACCTTGTTTGAAAAATAATGAGAGTATGTAAAAGATCCTCTAAAACGAATGATAGATTTGGCCGAATGTCACCCGATACTCACGATAGAAGTTGAGAATCACTGGATCTATCGACAGGGGGGAAGGATCCGAAGAATCTACAGGTATGTATACATGCTGAGTAAGCCAACTTTGTGGTCTACTATTCTTTCCTCAAGAATCGGTAGTCTTTGTTTACCCTCTGTGTATCGGTCACCACGCTGATATGCCGAGATGTGGGCTCGCATTGGCTCGGGGTGCAATGGGGATTTTTTATGGCAAAACCAAAAACTGTATCAAAATGGTCGGGGGTATATTGCTCAACAATCGAAGGTAGTTTTGGTTTGCCCTTGGACGGGCGTGATAAGGAAGTGGCTCCCTCTTTTTGAGGTACCGTTATATAGATTTTTACATCTAGTGTCTACAAACTAGTATAAAAATAAATCACGTATTTTTAGAACAATAAAGTCAAATCAAATTGTGATTACCATTTTGAAGGTAACAACGACCTACCAGGCGATTAATGTGACAAATAGGGTGTTTAAAGGTCGCATCTATATGCCCCTTGAAAAGCCTTTAAATCAATTACAACGGTTGGCTATGTCTTGGCCTGCTTCAATGTACACACTAGGCCTCTATAAATACTTCGATTTTGCAGTTCATTTTCCACTGTATCAACAAGCCTTTAAAAGAGTTCTTCTTACTCATCTCTTGTGTTCTCTCTGATTATAATTTCTCCTTTCGTCTGAAATCTTTTAACAAGAATGGCAAAGACTTCCACTTCTGTCGATGTGCCTCCCTCTTCTTCAGAGCAATATCTTTGAGAGACTCCTTCGAGACTGCTATAGCTTATAAAAGAGCAAAAGCTTTTAACAAACAGGGAAAATTGTGGCATGGTGAAAATTTTGGAAAGTACGGGTCTCGCCAGCACTACTATTGTGAAGCCACTTCTTGAAGGTTTGCACCGGTGTGGGATAAAAAAGTTAGTACATAATGCTACCTCAATCCATGAAGAGCAAAAGTAATGAGGTTCCACACCAGGTTGAAGTTAAAAGATATGAGAAGTGGTTCACTATCCACATATCCTCTGATACGGGAATAATTCGAAGCCCCTCTCTCATTATTTTGCGCCAAAAACAACAATAAAAATCAGTGCGACCCCACTCAATGGGGAAAAGCTTTTAGAAAGAGGCATGGAATAACTGGCAAAACTGTTGCCGTGTGACCTTACAGTCATAGGCTTGAACCATGGAAATTAGAGTTTAGATGAGGATGAAGAGAAGAAAAGGGTTTAAGTCTGTTGAAGAAAGACTAGGTGAAATTTTGTTTCAAGTAACCTCCCATTTATAGAAAGGCAGTAATGTAACTGATGGCGCAGTAAATGCCTTTGGGAAACGTATCAACAGGCGCAATCAATTCTTTTTGGGAAACGAATCAGTGACAAAATCACTGGTTTTTGGGAAAATAAACCGATAGTGTATTGAATCTTTCTAGGAAGATAAATTGATGGGATGTTTCAATCATCACGAAAGCTTACGTCATAAGCATGATTTCTGAGAGGCTCGAGGAAGTTGATGTCAAAGTTGTTTCATAACATTCTATTCTATGAAACATGGGGACTTCTGTATACGGCTAAAATAAGAGAGTCTGATTTCACGATCATTATGACATTCCATAGCCCATCTTTAGAAGGGTCGAACAACAACTGGAGGTTCTACCCCGAGGGTTCCCTATGTTCAACCTCGGGGCAATGCTAATCAATGGATGCGATGGATAAGTGGGAAATTCCCGAGGCACGTGGTTAGAGTTGACCAAGTCTACAAAAAGAGTACAAGTCCGTACCGTGACATTAAATGGTTGCGTCATGCATATCTTTGAAAAAAATGCATATGTACTATGTTGTGATTCCCCCTCATATATAAAGGGCACCCTTGTCATTTTGTAAAGACATGATATTTAATACAAGAACAAGAACATTCTCTGCTCTCTAACTTAATCATATTCTTCCTTGATTTTATAGCTTACGTTTATTATATTGCTTACATTTAATGAGTTATATTGATTGTTCTTTATTTATTACTCATTATTGATCATAAAGCCGCATCATCAATGTTCTTAGAACTTTTAGCCCATCATCGGCCATTCACAGCCTAACAAATCAGCTCTACCTCGAGGCCCAGCATAGGATGGCTCGAAACCCCGTATTCTAGGCCACACGTATTGCATAGCATATTATCTTCAAACTCTTATCTCATTTTACTAACTCATAATTAGCATACATTGCCTAACAACTAGCATTAAGATAAATCACGTATTTTTTAGAGCCATACAATCAAATCTAATTGTAATTACCATTTTCAAGGTAAACAGTTTGGCGCCCACTATGAGGCTAAAAGTATTTAGTGATTGTTTTTGTGCTAATTTAGTGAATAACACAAGTTATCCTTCACACTTTTTCTTGTCCAAGATTCTTTGATTTCAGGTCAAAATGTCTAGCTCAGTGAATTCACATGAAAACAACCGTCCTAAGCACCATGGAGAGAATGGTATAGTTGTTCCAGGTATTGGTATACCACCATGAATCCCTGAGAATGCACCAAAACCACTTCCTGATGATCTGTTCTCATGCAACAAAAAACACGTCAATGTAATCTCCCACACTAACAAGAGTGTATGCCAAGAAAACCAACAAAAAGCTCAAAAACCCCGGCTTAGGCGGAATAAGAGGTTAGCCTTCACTTCCTCTTTGAGATGTTATAGCCATAACAGCTAGGGATTGCTCAACAACAAAGCCACCAAAAAACACCAAACATAGCAACACCGGAAACGGCTCCTCGAGTCGAACAGGTGCCAAAAAGATCAAGCAACAACGGGTCAGCAGCCGACGCCGCTATAATACAGATGCTCGAGGACCCTTACAAATAGGATTGAATCGGGTGAAAATAAGATAGAAGCCAATGACAAAAAGGTGGAGACCTAGAATTCAAGGATCAATCAAATTTCGGGCGCACCCCCGATCCTAAAGGGTGCATATTCAAAGAAATTTGTACAAAAGCCTTTCCCAAAAAATGCTGCTCCAAAGCCAATCCTGAAGAAATTTAGAATTCACGATCTTCCGAAGTACAATGAAACCTCGGACCCCAATGAGCATGTCACTGCTTACACTTGTGCAATGAAAGGAATTGACCTGAAGAACGACGAGATTGAATATGTCCTGCTAAAAAGGTTTGTAGAAACACTTTCAAAGGGGGTCATGATGTTGTATCTCAACCTAGCCCCAAATTCGATAGATTTGTTTACCTTGCTGGCAGGTTATTTTATAAAGGCACATACCGATGCCATTAAGGTTGCTACAAGGAAATTCGACATTTTCATAATAAAACAGAGGGAAAATGAGATGCTATAGGATTTTGTATCTCTCTTTCAAATGGAGTGGATGAGTTATTTTCAGTCGCCGATGACTGGGCAGTATAGGCCTTCACCAAGGTTTGAACGAACGAAGCTTGGTAGCTTCAAAGTAGCTAAAGCAGAACTTGGTTGAATATCTTTCCGTGACTTGGCCGGACATCCACAATCGATAGCAATCAAAGATTAGGGTCGAGGACGACCAACTAGGAGCCCCCTCGGGCTCAGTATATCCTTGCAAGCTTCTAGTAAAGGACCAAGGCTAAACAAGGAAAGTTACCAACCATAAACTGAAGATTGAAGGAATGTCTCAAGGAGTAACATACCCTGAAATGACCGAAAGGAAAATCGAGGAAAGAATCCTCGGGTACTCGCGAGCAGAGCTAGATTCAACAGATATGTAGGACCGATGGAGGCACCCCGATTAGCTGAGTACAACTTCAGCATTGATATTTCGTACATCGTATCTACCATCAATAAAATTAGAGACACCAGGTGGCTAAAACCCATACTGTTAGATTCATTACAAAGGAACCTAACTTAATTTGTGAACTTTATGGTACACACAGTCATAGGACCGAAGATTTCACATAGCTCCGAGAAGAAGTAGCCCGACTAATCAACAAAGGGCATCTCCGAGATTTCCTCGGCGACCAAGCCAAAAATCAATTTCGGTAAAGAGAGAAGAATGGAAAAATTGAAACAGATGAGCCACAACATGTCATCCATATGATCGTTGGAGGAATCGACATCCTGTAGGAACCCAATGTCAAAAAAACAAAAATATCCATCACTTGGGATAAGAGAACTCGAGGTTACATACCCGAGGATGCTCACACATTCAGCGATGAGGACATCGAGGCCCTGTCTCTGCCTCATAACAATACATTGGTAATTTCTTTTCTTCTAAATGCTTTTCAAATTAAACATGTCCTTGTGGATCCAGGTAGCTTGGCCAACATTATAAGGTCAAGGGTGGTAGAGCATCTTAGACTGCTCGACTAGATCATGACCGACTCTCGAGTCCTCAACAGATTTAACATGGCGAGCAAAACAACAAAAGGGGAAATCACCTTCCCGGTCAGCGTGGCCGGCATAATTCAAAACGTCAAATTTCATGTCAACGAAGGAGACATGAGGTACAATACCTTGCTCCAGAGGCCACGGATACACAGCATGAGAGTAGTATCATCAACCCTTCATCAAATAATGAAGTTTCCATGAAGGATGGAATAAACATTTTATATGGGGATGTTCGCGGTGCATTATGTGGCACCCGTATCGACGCCTTCAATATCGAAGGAACCAAAGGATGAGCAAATAGTGAAGCAGAAATCACAAGTTACATCTCAGTTGCACCCGAATAAACGAGCAAAGGATCACACCACATCCTCGAAGCAAGCGGTTGGAGCATATTGAGGCTTGAAGCGCCATCTCCATTAAGGTATAACCGTCTCCCTTTTTATGTACATATTACACTGACCTATGTGCAGGAGTCCAGTTAGAACAATCGAAGCACTTTACGGCTTGATGACCCTTGGTTTTAAAGCATTCGTAGCACTCTTTTCCACCAGATTTTATCCTAAAAAGGATTTTATCAGCAAGGTCTTTAAAAAGGTAACATATATATGCTACCTAAGGAGAACTTAATAAGTATTCAAGGCTTCTATTCAATCAACCTTGAATACTGGGGGCATCCCCCCGAGAGATCACCTCCTCGAAGAAGTCAAGATGAGCCAAAAGGGGTCTTAACAGGAAAATGATGTATCGGGCCAAACAGTCAAATGAACTGTGTTCGCGTAGAATAATTGAACCCTTGACGGTGAAGACATGTATACTTATGCCAAGTAATCAAGGAATATATGTTCCATCAAAACACTTTACATTCCAAAAATGTTTGTTATATTTTTACAAGAAACGGCCCCAAGTCCGAACATTCCAGAACTGACATCAAAAACTCAAAGCCATAAGACCTCCGGGTCTGAAACTATGAGCCCATAAGCCCTCATGAGCAACATCACATTTACAAAAAAAGCACCAGATCCAAAAACTTTCGATGTCCCGGGGACTGTCACCGACTGTCACCCTATCGAGCTATCAGAAACTCAAGGCCATAAGACCCCAAGAGGACAACCTCAAGACCAAAAACCCTATGTGTGGAAATACTAGAAAAGACAAGACCTCAATGAGCCATTATCAACTATCTAACACTTCCACAAGGCAACCTCGATCACATAAGACCTCTATAAGGCAACACCAAATCTGTAAGATCTCAAGCAAGGCATAAATTATACTAGTGCAAAGTAACCTATCTATAAGACCTCAAGTAAGTCATGGAAATTCATAAGACCTTACAAAGGCATAATCCCGACCTTAAAGTCAAGAATATAAATTCAGACGTGTAAGACCCCTAAAAAGCCATACCCTCAATACAAATGCCGAGACTACCTTACTCGGGGACTAAAACACTACGACCAAACACATTTACTACCATCATAAGGCTTTGGCCAAACTAAGCGACTCGGGGACACCTGAACTTCGCCATAAAATTCATAGGCCTTTAAATTACTTCCAAAACACTTCAAAAATAACTGGTTAATCAGGCTAACCTCGGCATAAGCAGAAAATCTTCGATTATATCAGCTCCAAACAATGAAAGGCTTCGAAATAATTCAGCCATCGAGCAAAACCTCCGTAGGTTCTCATTTATCACTATAGAACAGCTCACACTCAAGGTTCTTGTCGAACCATCGAAGAGTTTGGCAGACACAAAATCTTCAAAATAGTTTTTAATGAGGTAAAAACAAAGCTTGTAGTAAAGGTTGTACCGACCTAACATGTAAGAGCCTAAGCGCTAGCCAATATTAGAGGTTGTACCAACCCAACGCGTAAAAGCCTAAGCGCCAGCCCATATTAGAGGTTGTAAAGACCTAACACGTAAGAGCCTAAGTGCCAACCTATATTAGAGGTCATACCGACCCAACATGTAAGAGCCTAAGAGCTAGCCTATATTAGAGGTCATACCGACCCAAGGAATAAGAGTCTAAGTTCCAGCCTATATTAGATGACGTACCAACCCAACGTGCAAGAGCCTAAGCGCCAGCCTATGTTAGAGGTCATACCGCCCCAACGCATAAGGGCCAGCTTAAAATCCAAAACAAAAGAAAGACATACACAAGCAAGGGGAAATTCATGAAAAATGAAAACCAAAAAACATCTTTTTATAAGCATGTGTGAAATAATATAAATATTAATTTGCAACGTACTCTAAGAACACTATATACTGAATAAAAAAAGAAAATCCTACTCTACTTCCTTCCGGAAAGTGCGTCTCCATCAGCCTCTTCCTTATTATCCTCGGCATCAGACATGAGAAACTTGGCATCGTATTCATCTACCTTGGCATGCGCTATCTCCTTCGAGAGATCGAAGCCTCTAGCATGGATTTGGATTTGCACTGGCATTTTTTATTTCTTCTGCTCTCTCGATCGGAAGCGATCTCAACTCATCCCGAGCATCCTAGTGTCTTTTATATAGACTGGCCACTTTCTTGTTAGCCTTAGCTCGAATCTCTTTAGCTTCAACCCGGGCATCCATGACCTCGTCCTTCAACTTTGAAAGTTTCACGCCCCAGCCTTAGGAGGTGTGATCGGCGCTCAATAGAGTGATCCAAACTAAGCAAGTCTTATCAAACAGTACCTACCAACCTTAATACGAATACGGGGATCATGCTTAATTTATTCAACAAAAAAGGATATTCCATACCACATTACCAATTCTTTTTAAAACACAACATTAAGCCATAGATGAGTTCCAAGATTTCATACATTTGTACTTTGAAGAGGTGAGAGCTAGAATTACAATATAGTTAGGA
Organism: Nicotiana benthamiana; assembly: GCA_034376525.1. NCBI lineage: Eukaryota > Viridiplantae > Streptophyta > Magnoliopsida > Solanales > Solanaceae > Nicotiana > Nicotiana benthamiana. The sequence goes on along the minus strand of CM067337.1, from coordinate 87,870,933 downwards.
AACCCATCCAACACACACACATGACCAACATATATGTCTACGAAGCCTCTAAGGATACCAAAGATAAATGTGACAACACCGGCAACAAGGACACGGCAATAACTCAAAAGGGAAAGTCCACAATAAAAAAGATGTGCAATATAGCCCCTTGAAGGAGAAGGGGTCTCACCAAGATCTTGAGAAGAAGCATGCTCCGCTACACATGATCGGCACTATCCGCTATAGAGCAACCTACATTCATTTAAAAATGTAGCGCCCCCAGAACAAGTACGTCAGTACCATGGAATAGTACTAGTATGTATACCTAAAAACCATTTTACTAGAAAGAACTATCAAGGAAGAACAAGGAAATCAGAAGAGTAAATCAAAGGTTTTAACCGGACACCACATTATGAAATAAATGAACCATATAATCTTTCACATAATTTCCATAACTTAGTTTGGGGCATTTCTTTCATATGTTCATCACTATCCTCAATACCACCGCTATTTTGAAAGGAGTCTGATCACGACCCGATCGTCTAGGTTTCCTCACTTGAGGCATACATCACAATCACCATTTCATTATTTTTTCAGCATTCAATGATAGCACATTACCACTATGTGTGCGGCATGGTATCCGATCACGGCTCGACCGGCTAGGCCACCTTACCTAGGCGTTGTTCCTTTCTCATTGATCATCTCATTTGAATCTCTGGTTCGCATAGCTCATATGAATTCATTGGAACTTAGGCCCGCAATTATCACGTCATTCCGTTTTCAATATCCAATTTGCAATTTCACGATAATAGGCACATACAAGCAATTCAGGTTACAAGCACAGGTAAGTTTCTGTTGGAAACACGTTCTCAAGGCTTTATACTAAAACGTGTGTTCTTATGTGTAGGTTTTGATGAATGAAAAACAAGCGCAAATTGATATATGACGAAGTTCAAGTACAAGCGCACAATTGGTGGATTATGAGATCCAAGCACAATACAAGTTTTATAGTTTAAATGAGTCGTTCTTAATTGTGATCTTGATCCGACAACTTGACTCATGACATGGCTTCTCTCGTAAAATTATTTTTACAAAATCATGCATATTTAATTTAATGCTAAATGATTTTAAATCATGCATATTTACTTTAGTCAAAATGATTTTTAAACATGCCTCTAAAATCTGGACTAAGATAATCGATTATGTACTTATGATAATCGATTATGTTAAGCCAAGACTGCATGACAATCGATTGTGAACTAAATGACAATCGATTCTGTTAAGGCAGTGAGCATCAGGTTTTTCAAACCTGCATGACAATCGATTGTGAACCTTATGACAATCGATTGTGATGAGGCAGTGTACATCAAAGTTTTTCAAAACTCAGAATAATCGATTGTGAAGCTAATGGCAATCGATTGTGAAGAGACAGTGTCCATCAGACTTTTCAAAGTCACAAAATAATCGATTGTGAACATATGACAATCGATTGTGTTGAGGCAGTATCTTCCAGACTTTTTCAAAGTTATTAAATAATTGATTGTGAGTATATAACAATCGATTGTCACGAGGCAGTGACTAAAATGATTTTCAAAGTCTGATAAATAATCGATTGATAACATTGCACAATCGATTGTGAAGCTGACCGTTATCGTAAAGTTTTCAAATACCGTCAGGTAATCGATTGTTTATTTTGTACAATCGATTGTTGAAATTAAAATCTGGAAAGGATTTTTTGAACGTTGCTGAATAATCGATTATTGATTTTGTTTAATCGATTGTTTTGCGTAAAATCTGAAAATGATTTTTTGAACGTTACCAATAATCGATTGTTGATCTTGGACAATCGATTGTTAAGCGTAAAATCTGGGATTGATTTCTGGAACGATTGGCAAACAATCGATTGTGACTTCTTGACAATCGATTGTCACACAGTAAAATCAGCAACTCTTAATTGGCAATTAGGCAACGGTAATGCCAAGTTTTTCAACTATAAATTCAGCTTTATTTCAGTGTTTTAAATACAATAACATACAACAACTGATCATTCTACTGCTATAAGCTTGCATACTATTGTTTATCATTTTATATTCATTTCATAAAGCTTTTGAGAGCCAAAGTCTTGTCCATAGTTGTTGTGATCTTGAGCTTACTTCTTTTACTCATATCTACTCATTAAGGAGTGTATTGTTTGAGTGTTTAGTGTTTTGTACACTTGTAAGAGAATTGTGATTCTCTTGTTGTAAGGAACTTGTGTTTCCTTGGTTGAAGTCTTGGAGTGTTGTATCTCCGAGAAAAAGTGTTAAGGCGTGTGTCCTTAAGTTGTAAAGGTTTGTTGAGCACCCGTAAGCTTGACAAGTTAGTGGAAAATCTCGAGAGAGTCTCTCGGGGACTGGACTAGCCACGTGTTGTGGTGAACCAGAATACATCGGTGCGTACTTTATTATTTATTACACTTATTTACTTCCTGCAATTTTTTAAATTCCGCAAGTTTACGCTAATTTCTATTATAACGCTATTCACCCCCCCCCCCCTCTAGCGTTAAGCGTATTATCTAACAGTTTCCACATAGTTAGCCTGAAAAATCACGGTTTTGATCTTGGCTTTCAGTCTAAGCATTTCGACACATGACTCATATTCTTCACACTTCTCTAAATATCAAGAATAGTATATTACTCACATTGAGGCACATGCTTCATGCATATATGTATATAATTGCAAATCAGTTAATTTGAAGCAACAAACAATACATCAATCAATTCTAGTCTTATCACACCTGCAAAAATGCCTACAGAGCTCAATTTCTAATAAAAGGGGGTATTAGCCATACATACCTCAATATAGCTTTCCTTAATCCTTACAAGATTTTCGAAACTCTTAGCACTTCGATCTATTGTGTAAGATTTAGAATTGAACCAAGAATTAGAGACATTCTAGCTCATTTGGCCATATTATCAAACACTAAAGGTGCATTGTGATCTTAGGCCCCTTTTTAAAGGAAATTTCTTCTACATTATACCCCAATCGCTGTCTTTTTAATTCTCATCCTCCCCATATCCCATTGTCTCCTACGCATGCAAGATCACTAGCCTTATACCTATGTACCCACTAGCTAACTACTCATTTTAACAGAAATATTTGAAATTATTGATGAGGGTACAGTTCTTACCAATTAGGATGAAGACCTAGTAGCCTCAATTAACAATCTTCAAAGATTTAAATAGAGTATGATGAAGATCACCCCTTTTCACTCTAGGGATCCCTCCCTCTCTCTTTCTCTCTCTCTCTCTCTCTCTCTCTCTCTCTCTCTCTCTCTCTCTCTCTCTCTCTCTCTCTCGCTCTTTATGTTGAGCAATGTAACATCAAAGCCCCAAATCAAATCTGTGGTTGCAAATCGACATGCAATCCGCATAATGGACTGCAAAATGCTCCCAAAAAACTATATGCACTGACTGGTTTTACGGTAGAAATGCGGTCCGCATTCACATTCTTTGGACGCAAAGTGCATCGCAGAACTGCCCTTCACAAAATTCCAAAGAAACTATGCGACAACTATGCGGTCTGCATTTTAGTATGCGATCGTATAATTGACCGCATAGTTGACTTCAAATTTGTCCAACACACTAACTCACACTAGAGTAGAAATGCAGTCTGAATACCTAATATGCGAATGTATTATCTATCGCAAAGTTGCACTTTTTTCTGGAAACATAATCGTGACGAGCTAATTCTTTAATGAATTTCTAACACCTGATCCAAACCTGACACTACCAGATTCAGGTTTTTTTTGTAGGAAATTCACGGGGCCTAATAGAAAGGTCAAACTCGAGCTTTGCAATCATGCTCGTCTGGACCGAGATGTTTTCACAAGCATTCTCGAGTTGCACCTCAAGGGTAGAAGCCTTGGCCAAAGCGTTCTTCTTGGCCACAACTTGAGCATTTGCTTGAGCCATTAGCTCATTACACTTATACATGGCCTAACCAACTTCACCCCAAAGGCATTTTAGGTCCTCCATCTTTCTCTACAACTGAAGTATCTAATTATTAACCTCTGAGGGTAGAAGACGAAACATGCATCCCCTCAAAACAAAGGTTACCTGTCTCTCGATTTAGAATACATAGTTCCGGCTTCGACTCACCTTGAACCAAAGGTATACCAACTCATTGCCCTTTTGTCATAAAGAAGCCTGAGGGATTTCTCCCTATCTAAGGCTTTACGCAACCTGGATTCACGGTGGAGCTGCTTGGACTTGAGATTGTCAAAGGCCTATTGAAAAAAAGCTCAATTAGAAAATGAAAGTACAAAATTGAAAATCCAATACAGTCGACAAAAACTCACCACAAAACAGTGCCGCTGAGCCTCCTCAAAAGTTGAGCGTATGTATACTAGCCTTGTCTCATCGACCCTAGTAGAATCACTCCCGATGGGAATACAGTTGCTCGATACCCCGCTTGATATAGGCGTCTCCTAGCCTTAAATTTCCCTCGAAATACTTTCGGTGGGAGAAGAAGAAGGCGGCAGAAAATCATTATCCCTCGAAGCACCTTCGGCGGGAAAAGAACACTGCAACAAATGAGGAACCATTTTCCGAGGCTAGAATGTTAGAATATACGCTTAACGCTTGAGGGGGGGTGAATAGCGTTATAATAAAAAACAATATAAATTTGTGGAATTAAAATTGCAGGAGTAAAATAAGTGCGGTAAATAAAGAAGTAAGCAGAGAACACACCGAACTTATACTGGTTCACCACAACGTGTGGTTAGTCCAGTCCCCGAGAGACTCTTTCGAGTTTTACACTAACTCCGTTAAGCTTACGGGTGCTTAACAAACCGCTACAAACTGAGAACACAAGTCTCAACGATGCTTGCTCGAAGATACCACACTTCAAGACTTCACATGAAGGAATTAACCTTTCCTTCTTACAACCACGAGGGATTATAACTTCCCTTAAAGTGTATACAAACACTTAACACACAAGACAAGACTCTCTTACAGAGTAGATAAGAGTAAAATTAATACGCTCAAGAACACAACAACTTTGTCAAGAGTTTGGCTCTCAAAGACTATGAAATGAGTATAAAATGATTGATATGAGAGTATGTAAGATTAAGCAAGAATGTAATCAGTTGTTGTACTTAAAAGAGTGATTTTGAGGTGTATTTATAGTCCTCAAAGTCACCAAGACCGTTGCTTAATTGCCAATCACTAATTGCTGATTTTGTGCTAGGATAATCGATTATCTGATTTGCATAATCGATTATCTGCAAATCGTTCAAAAATCATATGCAGATTTTAAGCAGAATAATTGATTATTCAAATTGCATAATCGATTACTGATAACGTTTAAAAATCAGACGCTGATTTTATGCTAGCATAATCGATTATTGCCTAGTGCATAATCGATTATCTTTCAGCGTTTAAAAATACTTTGGCAACGGTCTTAACATAATCGATTACCTAAAAGACATAATCGATTATTTTGCTGTTTTGTAAATTCCGGTTATACACTGTCTTAAAATAATCGATTATCAAAAAGACATAATCGATTATTTTGCTATTTTGTAAATTCTGGTTTACACTGTCTTAACATAATTGATTATCAGAAAAACATAATCGATTATTCCTGTCCAGATTTGAAAGACATGTTTAAAATTCATTTTAGTTAAAATGAAAATGTTTGAAAATCATTTTGTTTTAAATCAAAGATGCATGGTTTGATGAAAATGATTTTACGAGAGAAGCCAAGTCTTGAATCTATTGTCGGATCAAGATCACAATATAAAACGACTCATGTATAACTTTGTTGCTTTACTTGATCTTGTTCTTTGTTTCTCTTGTGCTTGGAGTTCGGCATATGTCAATGTTCCATGTGCGTCGGTTTGTCATTTATCAAAACCTACAAAGATGAACACACGTTTAGTTTTAGCGACTTGAGAACGTGTTTCAACAATTTTCCCCTTTTTGATAATGGCAAACCAATATCGGGATATGCATATTAAATAATTGATAATGACAATCCAAGACAAGTATATGAATGAGTTCCCCATCAATTTATGAATTCCCCCTTAATTTATGCCAATATGTATTAGTGTGCATAGCCCTTATTCTTCCCCTTTTGACATTAGCAAAAATTAATAAACTTTTATTGAGGAAACAATATTGAAAATACATAATAAGGCTAGAAAAAGAGATAAAATATTATTCAACCGATACAAAAGAAATTATTCATTGTCAACATTAACATTCGCCTCGGCATCCGGTACTTCTTCCGGAAGGGCAACTTGGGCATATGGATAGTGGACGTGGTCAAAATATCCATGAAGCTCGTGGGATAATCGAGTGACATTTCTATCAATAGGATTCATAGATGTGGACAAAGAGGCAAGTTGCTCAGAAATGGTTTGGAGGGTAGCAACGGACGGAGCCTGAGGACGGCGTCTTTGAGTTGGAGGAGGAGCCGGATGTTCACCGATATTGGGAAACGAAGATTCTTGAATTTCCCAATGTTTTTTTGCCTTTTTGTGAGGACCGACGGAGGTGTCGATACCGGAGGCTTGAAAAATAGCCATTATGGCAAAAGCATAAGGGAGTGGCTTATCATCCCCAATTGCATCATACATGTGAGTCATGACGAACTTGCACCAATTGATGCGAGCCCCAGTGATAATTGCGTGCATGAGTTTTGAATCCTCATGAGAGAGAGTTGTATGATTGAATTTGCGCGGTTTTAGAACATGGGTTATGAAGTAAAAAATTATACTATATTCAGGGAGCATATGCGTGATGGTTGGGCGACGCTGTTCCGGAGTTTGAACAAATTCCCCGATCCCAATTTGGTGGAAAAGGAGTTGTTCATCAAATAAGGCTCCTTCTTCTCTAGTGTAAAGTGAAATATCTTCCCCATTTCATGGAAGTTTTGTTAGGAGTTGCATGTGTTCCTCATTTAAAAGAATTGGAACTCCATTGATGTTTGAGACAAGGTCACCATCTTCTTCCTTCTGTAGATTTGAATAGAAGGCACGAATTAAAGAAGGGTGAATGTAAGGAGATTGAAGATATAGGAAGTCAAGGAGTTGGCTTTGCATAAGAATATTTGCCGTTGATGGGGGTGCGCTATCGCGAAGATATCGACTAGTTGAGAAGCGAGGCGGAAGGATTTTTCGAGGAATCGAAGGAGTTAGGGTTCAGTATCAAACCGCAAATAAGAGCCGTCTTTATAGCAGAAAACAGGTGGAAGAGCGACGGAAGAGGAGGCAATATTTTTGCCGGAACGAGCGCGTTTGGAATTCTTGCCCGTCATTTTTATGGAGGAAGGAGAGCTGTTACAGAAAGTTTGGAGACTATTTAAGAATGTTTTGGAGCTAATATGGATGTTGAGGTGAAGATTTGTGAAGGATGGAAGTCCCCATTTATAGAGTAGAGGAAAGGGGGGCATTGAATAAATAAAATCTGCAGATTTTGAGGTGCCAAATGGCCAGGAACGGTAACAAAATTTAAACTCTGACCGTTGGTAATCGATTATAGAAGCTGAATAATCGATTATCACCAAGATTTTGAATTATACTCAGAGAATAATCGATTACTGGATTTTGATAATTGATTACTGCTACACTGTGTTATACGGACTCGGGGAATAATCGATTTTGATTTAGAGATAATCGATTATTCTTAGGCAGTGCGATGAAAAGCCGAGACGATAAGAGGAAATCGATTATTCAGTTTTGAACAATCGATTATTTTATAAACACTTGTAAAACTGAACTTTCAATAATCGATTAGTAATATTGATAATCGATTATTAAATATGATTGCCAGATTCCTGCAAAATCAAAGTGTTAGATAGTCGATTCTAGTGTTAGTATAATCGATTAGTTTTATTTTCCAGTAGAATAATAGGAAAACATAAAGGAGTAATAATCGATTATTGACTAAGAAAAATCGATTATTTATCACCAGTGCCCGAGAATTCCCCCTGTCTTTGGGGCGATACCTGCAAAAAAGGAGTTAGGCGTCTCCGATGCTCAAGTTAGTAATCGTTAAAAGAAAAATGCAATGCATGTATTAGATCATCATGGAGTCAAGAATTCCGAGTTCACTACGAATTCGGAAAAAGGACTCTTTCTCTAAAGGCTTTGTGAAGATGTCGGCCAATTGATATTTGGTTTCAACAAACTCAATTTCGACATCACCTTTGAGAACGTGATCTCTTATGAAGTGGTGCCTAATTTCTATGTGTTTCGTTCTTGAGTGAAGAACATGGTTCTTCGTCAAGCTTATGGCGCTAGTATTATCACATCGAAGAGGGATATGATTGATACTAAGACCATAATCCGAGAGTTGTTGTTTCATCCAAAGGATTTGAGCACAACAACTCCCCGCGGCTACATATTCAGCCTCGGTTGTGGATAACGCAACACTTACCTGTTTCTTGCTAAACCAAGAAACTAGAGAGCTACCGAGCAAATGGCAAGTGCCACTAGTGCTCTTGCGGTCCAATTTGCAACCCGCAAAATCGGAATCGGAATAGCCAACAAGTTGGCATGAAGAACCTTTGGGATACCATAGTCCCACATTTATAGTTCCAACAATATACTTCATTATCTGTTTTACCGCAGTTAGGTGCGACTCCTTCGGACATGATTGATATCGAGCGCATAAACACATGCTAAACATGATGTCCGGTCTACTTGCAGTAAGATAAAGAAGGGATCCGATCATACCTCTGTACTTCTTTGTGTCTACTTCCTTACCTTTCTCATCTTTGTCAAGATGGTCGGATGTACTCATTGGAGTGGCCATTGCTTTGGCGTTGCTCATTTCAAAACGATTTAGCAACTCCTTGCAATATTTGGATTGGCAAATGAAAGTTCCCTCTTTCATTTGTTTCACTTGCAACCCCAAGAAGAAGTTTAGCTCACCCATCATTGACATTTCGAATTCGCTAGTCATTAACTTAGAGAATTCCTCGCATAAAAAATCATTAGTAGCACCAAAAATAATATCATCGACATAAATTTGAACTAATAGAATGTCATTGTTTTTATTCTTGATAAACAGTATAGTGTCAACTTTCCCCCTTTCGAACTCATTGTCCAAAAGAAATTTGCTTAAGCGCTCGTACCAAGCTCGAGGAGCTTGTTTAAGTCCATATAGCGCTTTCTTAAGCTTGAAGACATGATCGGGAGATTTAATGTCTTCAAAACCCGGGGGTTGTTCAACGTACACTTCCTCTTGAATAAACCCATTGAGGAAGGCACTCTTGAGATCCATTTGAAATAATTTGAAATTCATAGATGATGAAAAAGCGAGTAATAAACGAATGGCTTCTAGGCGTGCAATGGGTGCTTAGGTTTCTTCATAATCAATGCATTCTTCTTGATTATATCCCTTAGCAACTAGCCTAGCTTTTTTTCTAGTGATTATACCATTTTCATCTAATTTATTTCGAGAAACCCATTTCGTACCAATTATGGTGTGATTATCGGGTCTTGGCACCAATTCCCAAACATCATTACGTTTGAATTGGTTAAGCTCCTCTTGCATTGCCAAGGTCCAATGCTTACCCCCAATTGCTTCAGAAATGGTTTTAGGTTCTATTTGTGAAACAAAAGCCATATGTCCTACTGTGTCTTTAAGAAGGTTTCGCGTACTTACCCCTTTCTCGATGTTGCCAATTACCTTGTCGAGAGGATGGTCTTTAGACGTCCTCCAAACCTTAGGCATCATCAATTCTTCTTCTTGTGGTGGTACTTCTTCCAAAAGTTGTTCCATGACTTCATTTTGAACTTCCTTTGGATTCTCCTTTTGCACCTCGTCTTGAAGATTGATTTTGTCTAAAGCATCTGCAAGACCAACACAAGAATCCTTTCTCGCCAAGCGAGCATCATTTTCGGAAAATACAACATGAGGAGATTCCTCAACGGTTTTGGTTCGATTATTGAACACTCTATATGCTTTACTACGCGATGAATAACCAAGAAAAATTCCTTCATCAGATTTAGCGTCAAATTTTCCCAAGCTATCTTTTCCGTTGTTATGAATGAAACATTTGCAACCGAAGACTCTAAGATGGGAGAGGTTAGGTTTCCTTCCCTTGTAGAGTTCATACGGAGTTTTTATGAGTATCGGTCTTATGACAGCTCTGTTTAAAATATAGCATGCGGTACTCACTGCATCCGCCCAAAATTATTTGGGAATCTTAGCCTCATCGAGCATGGTTCTCGCCATCTCTTCGAGACATCGATTTTTGCATTCCACCACCACTCCATTTTGTTGTGGTGTACGTGGAGCCGAAAAGGTATGTTCAATACCGAGTTCATCACAAAAATACGCGAAGAGATTGTGATCGAACTCTCCCCCATGATCACTTCTTATGGAAGTGATGGTTGTGTTCTTTTCATTTTGAACACGTTTAAGAAAACTTTTAAAAGCTTGAAAGGCATCACTTTTATGAGCAAGAAATAACGTCCATGTGAATCTAGAGTAGTCATCAACAATTACAAAAGCATAAAGATTTCCACCAAGACTTTCAACACGAGATGGTCCAAAAAGATCCATGTGAAGAAGTTGTAAAGGTCTAGTGGTTGAAAAAACATTTTTGGATTTAAAAAAGAGGCTTTTGTTTGTTTCCCTTTTTGACATGAATCACGAATAGAATCTTTTTCAAATTTCATGTTTGGAAGACCAATTACTAAATCTTGTGAAACTAGTTTGTTTAAAAGATTCATATTTACATGAGCTACTCTACGATGCCATAACAACATGTCGTCTTCTTTACTCATAAGGCAATTTACAAAACTTGATGAAGAATTTTCAAGATCAACCACATAGATATTATCCATTCTAATACCACGAAGAATAACTTTAAAATCACTACGACGGATAACTAAGCATTCTTCGGAGTCAAACAATACAAGATTTCCCTTGTCACATAATTGACTTATGCTCAAGAGATTATGTTTAAGACCTTTAACTAGCAAAATATGCTTAATGGAGGAGGATTCGTCCTTACCGACCGATCCAATGCCGATAATCTTTCCTTTGTTATTGTCTCCAAAAATAACATTTCCTCTTTCCGTGGATTTTAGTTGAAGGAATTTTGATGCATCCCCGGTCATATGTTTGGAGCATCCACTATCAAGGTACAAAAGTACACTTGATCCCTTCAAACACACCTACAAAACAAATTAATGAGATTTTGGTACCCAAGCTATTTTGGGTCCTTGTATGTTAGGTGCAAAATAATGGTGTGATTGACCTGCAGTGAAATGTCTATGTCTAGTGAAGCATGCGGGAGCAATATGTCCAATTTTATTGCAATAATGACAAATGACATTCAGATTGTGCATTCTTCTAGGATGATAATAATTTGGGGGTCTAAATTTATTCACTCTATTTTTAGGAATATAGTTTTGATGTAGTTTTCGAAAATCTTGTCTAGGTGGTCTATACATGCCAATATTTCTTTTAGCATTTGTTCTAGGATGAGTTGCAATTCTAGGATTAAAATTTCTAGGTTGAGTGTTGACATTTATTTTAGTTTTGCCTAAGTTGAGTCTTAGGTGGTTTACGAATGGACTCAACTTTTTCTTTTGGCTCGTGTTTAAAGCCTATACCGTGCTTAGTGGATTTCAAATTTACAAGCACTTCATTGAGATTTTTGTTTGAAGAATTGAATTTGTGCAAAGTGCTTCTAAATCTTTCTACTTCTTCCTTTAGAGATTTGCAAGAAGTACAATCCTTATTTGAGCTTTCGGGTTTATCGGCGCTTCTTTTGCCATAAAACTTGTTTTCCTCTTTTAATTTCTCATTTTCAAGAGTTAGTTTTTCAAAATCCTTTTCTTTTGAAGAAATTTGTTTTCTTAAATCATTTATAGATTTAGAAGCGCTAATAAACTCTTTATACAACTCATCAAATGCATCTTGCATTTCTTCTAAAAAGAAATAGTTCTTAGAAGTAGTACATACCTCATTTTGAGTTTCTTCGTGTGCCATAACACAAGTTTGCGGTCTCGTTTCCTTCTCCATCACTTGATTCGTCTCCGGAGTCGCCTCCCCAAAGAGATGTATGCTCTTTGTTTCTTGACGGGTTTCTTCTCCTTTTTGGTATTTGGACAATTTGATTTGATATGCCCGATTTCTCCGCATCCATAGCACTTTAATTGGTCTCCTTGTCGCTTACCTTTTCGTTCATACTCCTTTCGCATGAACTTGTGAAATTTCTTACTAACGAGTCCGAACTCGTTATCTTCGTCGCTTGAGTCCTCATCATTTTGAGGTTGAGCCGTGCTTGCTTTGAGGGTGATTCTTCGTTTCCTTTGATAATCCAAAGGAGGGTTAAGAATAGTAGATTCATAGGTTTTGAGATTACCTCTAAGCTCGTCGATTGTGACATTTGTAATGCCGATTGACTCTTGAATAGCGTCGGCTTTGGAGCGCCATTCCGGAGTGAGACTTCGAAGAATTTTACGGACAAGCTCCCTATCCGTGAAAGTATTCATGAGAGCATGAAGATCATTAACAATTTTTGAAAATCGTTCGAACATATCGTCTATCTTCTCGCTTTCCTTCATATGAAAAAGTTCATATTCGTGGGTTAGAAAATCTATTTTAGCTTCTCTTACCCGGTCCGTACCTTCGTAGGTGATCTCCAATTTATCCCACATTTGCTTAGCCGTGGTGCAACATGAGATTTTCCGATAATCATCGGGATTTACAGCACAAAATAGCATGTTGATGGCCTTTGCATTATATTCCACCTTTCTGATATTGTCCATATCGTATTCGTCTTCCGACTTTGGGACGAGTTCACCTCCAACCTTTTTAGTTGGAAGTTGTTCTCCATTCTTTATAATTTTCCACAATTGGAAGTTGTTTGATTGAATGAAAATCCTCATCCTCTCCTTCCAATAAGTGTAATTGGTGCCATCAAAGAGTGGTGGTCTTGTGAAGCACTGTCTTTCACCTAGTCCTGCATTAACGTTGTGAGTAGAAGCCTTGGATTGTTTCTCTCAAACTGTTAAGTCTTTCAGAGAGTTAGGCTCTGATAACCATTGTTATAATATATGCTTAACGCTAGAGGGGAGTGAATAGCGTTATAATAAAAAACAATATAAATTTGCGGAATTAAAATTGCAGGAGTAAAATAAGTGCGGTAAATAAAGAAGTAAGGAGAGAACATACCGAACTTATACTGGTTCACCACAACGTGTGGTTAGTCCAGTCCCCGAGAGACTCTCTCGAGTTTTACACTAACTCCGTTAAGCTTACGGGTGCTTAACAAACCGTTATAAATTGAGAACACAAGTCTCAACGATGCTTGCTCGAAGATACCACACTTCAAGACTTCACGTGAAGGAATTAACCTTTCCTTCTTACAACCACAAGGGATTATAACTTCCCTTCAAGTGTATACAAACACTTAGCACTCAAGACAAGACTCTCTTACTGAGTAGATATGAGTAAAATTAATACGCTCAAGAACACAACAACTTCGTCAAGAGTTTGGCTCTCAAAGACTATGAAATGAGTATAAAATTATTGATACGAGAGTATGTAAGCTTAAGCAAGAATGTAATCAGTTGTTGTACTTAAAAGAGTGATTTTGAGGTGTATTTATAGTCCTCAAAGTCACCAAGACCGTTGCTTAATTGTCAATCACTAATTGCTGATTTTGTGCTAGGATAATCGATTATCTGATTTGCATAATCGATTATCTGCAAATCGTTCAAAAATCATATGCAGATTATAAGCAGAATAATCGATTATTCAAATTGCATAATCGATTACCTGATAACGTTTAAAAGTCAGACGCTGATTTTATGCTAGCATAATCGATTATTGCATAGTGCATAATCGATTATCTTTCAGCGTTTAAAAATACTTTGGCAACGGTCTTAACATAATCGATTACCTATAAGACATAATCGATTATTTTGCTGTTTTGTAAATTCCGGTTATACACTATCTTAACATAATCGATTATCAAAAAGACATAATTGATTATTTTGCTGTTTTGTAAATTTTGGTTTACACTGTCTTAACATAATCGATTATCAGAAAAACATAGTTGGTTATTCCTGTCCAGATTTGAAAGACATGTTTAAAATTCATTTTGGCTAAAATTAAAATGTTTGAAAATCATTTTGTTTTAAATCAAAGATGCATGGTTTGATGAAAATGATTTTACGAGAGAAGCCAAGTCTTGAATCTATTGTCGGATCAAGATCACAATATAAAACGACTCATGTATAACTTTGTTGCTTTACTTGATCTTGTTCTTTGTTTCTCTTGTGCTTGGACTTCGACATATGTCAATGTTCCATGCGCGTCGGTTTTTCATTTATCAAAACCTACAAAGATGAACACACGTTTAGTTTTAGCGACTTGAGAACGTGTTTCAACATAGAAGCCTCGGATGGTGCAGGCTCAGCTGATATATCTTCTTTGAGCCTCCGAACAGGGCTTGCCTTGTAATGAGCATCCTCATCCTTTGAAGATTCCTTCCGTTTGTTATCATTTCTCGGCTATGAAGCCGACGATCTTTCCTCCTCCTCGAGGGGGCATGGTCTCATCTTAGAAAATTCTCCAATGCTTGCAGTGACAGGGTTAATACATATAAAAGAAAGAACCTTTCAAAGAAAATAATCAACACAACATGTATCATGGTATTTTGCCTCCTATCTACCCTTCGATAGGTCTTTCCACTTATGCCCATCGTAGGTCGAGCGAGCTGCCAGCTTCCAAGTCCAATCCGACAGGTCGGGTACCTCGTATGGCATCTACTGGATTACTATAATAAAGAAAAGGAAAACATCTTTATGGAGTTCGCCTCCACCATAAACAAAAATGATAAAAACACGAGCGTACAACTTACACGTGAAATTCCATTTCTTAGGAAATGGCAGGAACTCCACGGGAATAATATCGACAGTCCGTAATTGGACAAATCTGCTCATCTGCCCTCGGTCCCCATCTTCTTCATTATCGGCAATAAAGGGCCTGGTGGATTGATATCCTAAAGTTATTAAGCCTTGATAATAAAAAGGGTCGGTACGATCTGATGAGATGTCTAAGGGTGAACTCAAGTCCACTTTCATTGGTAAAGAATCTTATCATCAATACTGTCCTCTAGAATGACGGATGAACCTATGCGAGGGTAACTCGATATCTTCGACAAAAGTCAAGCATGACTCTATCGAGAGAGCCCAACAAAAATGGGTAAGTGTATATGTTCAAAAACTCCTCTTCATGAGCCATTATGTTCTCTTCCGAGGAACATACTTGCAGTACCACCTTTTCTCCCCATACGCAGTCTCTCTTCACTGTCTCGAGGTTTTCCTCCCCTATTGATAAATGAATCTCAATGCATTCTCCAAATAGCCCTGAACATTGCGAGGTATCTCAAACGTAAAATACCTCATCAATACAAAACATCTCGAGATTGGCTCATCGATGCTACCGGTGCTGACCGAGTGGGAAGCGGAGGCGAAACTGTCCTCTCCTTGGTGAACGAGTTTGGGCGTAGTAGCCATAACTATAGTGAAACAAGAGAAGAGAGATGAGAACTTAGGTGAAAGCTTAGAACTAAAATGGTGAAAGAGCTAATGCAAGGAAGTAGGGATCTATAAAAAAGATAGCTGCGCAAAGTGGCAGAATCCTCAAGTAAGAGGAAAGTAAATGCATATATAGAGCAAGCGGCGATTGTTCCCCTGCTCTAAAGGCCAATTAATTCTAACTAGGCCATTATCACTTTCCGGGAAGTGTAGCGGCGGGACTACCTCGGTCACTTCATGGTCAGGTCATACGAATGACGTTGTCATACAACGTTTGAGGGGTCAAAGATTCCCATATCAACCTAGCCTCGAGATGGCACCCGATCTCGAGGATCTTTGTTGCTATAACGTTGGGCTCTAAGGAGTTATCCACATAAACCCAGCCTCGAGATGGTGCTCAATCTCGAGGATCTCAGCTAATAAAAGTGCAGTTCATTCACCCGATTCTTAAGACCAAGGGCTACCCGATTTCGAGCTTGTTCTCATTCGGGGACTATTTACAAAGGCCTAAGTGCTATCTTTATTTTTAGGTGATCAAGCAAACTTTCACTTGAGGATTATCAACGGTTCCTCTAAGGGCTAAGCTTTATTTTGAAGAAATACTAGGCCTTGCTCTTATTTAATTCGAACTAAGAAATTCTGATGGCCTAAGTTTGTATCAAATCGATCTAGACTACTCCGAGGGATAGCAAAGTTATTCAAGGAATATCGTATTGACCAATCGAAAAACAAAGGAATTCCTATGCCCAAGTCCCGTATTCGGACTGATCGATAAAGTCACACGGTTGGATATTTCGCAAATACAAGCAAAAAGGAATCCAACGCAAGTCAAAGGCAAATTGAAGAAACTGTTGTATTAATAAGCGACGATTACAAAAGCCCACGGAGTGTCCTTACACAGAAAAAAGAAGCAAAAAACAACAACTAAAGAGCCTAAACTATTTTCGAGGGTACATCCTCGGGTGCGACATTTGCAAGAACCATTTCCTCGAGGACCCCATTTCGATCTTCATAGCAATATCTTTGAGAGACTCCTCCAAGACAGCTATAGCCTGTCAAAGAGCAAAAGCTTTTAATAAACAGGGAAAAATGTGGCTTGGTGAAAAATTTGACAAGTACGGGAGAGAGAGGGCTCAGTTAGTTTACACTCATGCTGGGAGAAAATTTCTGTTGTGACTATATGATAACGAAAAGAAGTGCTGAATTTATGAAATCAGTGGAAGTTAGGGTCGTTCATAGGTGCAAGATAGAGAATGAGGAAATGGAATGATAGGAGAGTTGGCCTTTAGTTTGCGCTCCTTTTGAGGAAAAGGCAGCTGCCGATAGCAGAATAGGTAGATGGGTGGGTGAGAGAAAGTTGGATATTATCTTTTTGGCTGAATACATACGGAGATATTTAAAGTTGTCACGATATTATCTTTTTGGCTCGTTGGTTTATGGATATTAAAAGTTAGAAATGTTGTGTCTTTCTGTGGCAGATCAGTTTTGTTTTTGAGTGAGAAGATGAAGGAAATAAAAAAGAAAAAAGAAAAAAATCTGTTTTTAAGGTCTTCACGCACTTATATCGGGTGAATTCACTTTATGTGCCAATTCAGCAAGAAGTGCTCAATTGGAATATGTTCCGGGTAATATAGGTGTTCAATAGGAACTCCGTTAAGTTCAGGTGTCTAAATGAACAATCGTGCCAACATTAAGTGTCTACGTATGTATTTCACCTATCTTTTTCATCTCTTACTTTATCGGTTAATGTGTATCATAATGCTTTAAAGCGCGTTGACGATTCTTGGTTAAACCCTCAAATAAGAGGACAATGTACTCCTATCTCAATTTTTGTGGTACACTTTCCTTTTTAATTTATTTCAAAAAAAATAACACGTTTCTATATTTAGAAATAATTTAATTTTAATTCTCATTTTACTCTTAATGAGATGATTTTAGCTATACAAATGTCCACAAGTTTCAAAGGTCGGTTTTTCTTTCTTTATCTCTGTTCCCATAAAATGGGACGGTGGGAGTAATGTCCCATGGGCCTCACATAAATACAGTCGGTATGAAGCGCACCAATTTGTTGCTGGTTGGACATTTGTTTCTATGAACTTTAGGTCCTGGAGTAGTTTGTCTGTCACTTTTCATTTATTTAGAGGTAACTGGACCAACTTATAGAGTTAAATCATGTTCAGATTTATTGAGCTCTTCTAGGCGTCTTTTTCTCAATTTAGAGCATCGAGCCACTAATTCTAGCTCGTGCGTACTCTTTGGTTTATTAAGCCTGCTCTCTTTGCTCTGCTCCGAGCTTTATGGTTTAATCTGTTGTACTATTTCATGTTTATTTGAATACTATGCTCATGAAAAACAAAATAGAAAATATGCTCTAATCCAGGTGTAGACCTTAGAATTGGGTTACATGTGATGGAGAATGTTATGGACAAATAACATTTCCCATATCGGGTATGTAAAGGTATCGAAATATTATATAAAGGCCTTAGATTACCCTATCTTTTATCTTAACAATTAGATCGGATACGCTGATTCTTTAACTTTTATGTTTTTATCAATTAGGAAAAAGTTTTTTGTGTGAGATCTTGGAACACACGACCTGGTTGGTGGAGAAACTTGCTGGTGAAGCACATGATATGACATGGATTATGGAGCGAGTAGAAAAACGCTGTTGATTGTATTCTTGGAGCAATTATCTCAGAGTACAGACTTGGTGGATTCATTGCATGAGATCGCCAACCGAAACACTAAAGGTAATAAGATTGTTGAAAAGTGAATACATTGTGTGAACTGCTTCTCATGCCGGAAGAAATAGATCCATTCCATTCTGTCCTTGCTTTAAATAATTAATAGCATTCAGCACCACAGTAGTTGAATTGATGAAGGGAACTATATTATCATTATTTTAAGTTTATCGGTTATTACTGAATCTTATTTAGAGTATTGATGCTTGATGTGCTGTCTTGACTCTTGCGGGTATATTGCATCATCTTCCTCCTACTGACTAGGACAAGACTGCTACGTGAAAGGTGGGAGTATAACCTCCCTTATATTATTTGTTCAATTAACTCCCTACCGTTGTACTACTACCACTGATTTGTTCTTAATTTAGACCGAGTGCCACGTGGCAGCTCAGGAACAAAGGATTGACACCCAATTTTAAATACTCAGATTCTAACTAAAAATTCGCCCATTATCTACCCTATTACCCGACTCAAGAATTTTAAATACTCAGATTCTAATTAAAAATTCGCCCATTATCTAACCTATTACCCGACCCAAGAATTTGTACCACATCACCCACTATCGCAGCTCCTCCTCTTCTGCCATCACTACCTCCCGCTCTCCTTAAATATTGTCCAAGTTCTGGTGCATCTTCCTTGTCTTTCAAAGTCCCTTTCCTAACCCGATGAAAGCAAAAAACAAGAATGAAGAAGCTGGCAATCGGCGGCCCAAAATTGAGTTGAAACCAAAATTTAACAATAATTGAAGGACGACAAAGTTATGTACTTTTACCATTGCAGATTTTACGGAACCATTCAAAAGTAAGCTGTAAAGAATGACAAATTTATCAACATTCACCATTCCAAAGGCACCTCTTTCGAGTTACAGGTAAAGACAAAAAATTCATATTTCCATAGTTTAGTCTCCAAATTTTTTCTCTGTTACTTCATGGTGAGAAAAAAATATTGGAGTATTTTTTCTAAGATTGAGGGAATTAGTGTAGATGGAAGCATTGGCAGAGATATAGTATTTCTGGTTGAAGCATTGTTTCTTGAATTGGAGGAATTGGTGGTGGAGAAGGCGTCGTCAGGTGGAAGCATTGCCGATGATTGAGTTTCTTTCTTTGATTTTTTTGCTTTTGGTTTCTATGATGGCAAAACAAAGGTTTATCAAGTAGGGAATTGGGTCGGGTAAATGGTAAGATAATGGGTGAATTTATAATTAAGTCGGTTATTTAAAATTAGATGGATTGTTTTATTCTCGAGCTGCCACATGGCGCTCCGTCTAAATTAAGGGCAAATCAATGCTAATAGTATAACGGTAGGGAGTTAATTGAACAAATAGTATAACAGAGGTGTTATGAAATAATATAAAGACAAGAACAATAACTCAAGAACAAGAGCAAATATAGAGAGAGAATAGGGAGAGAGAGAAGTATTTTTATTAATACTTGGGGTGATTTACAATGGGGTAAGACCCCTCTATTTATAGGAAGAGGAATGACTTAGCTTTAAGCTAAAACTCTTAGACATTCACTCTAAATAGACTTCTATTTTATAACACTCCCCCTTGAATGTCTATTCAATAATGTGCCTCATAAAATCTTAAAACCAAAACCCATTGGGAAAAATTAAAGTAAAGGAAAAAGAGTACACATGTTTGAATATGCGCCTATTGGTTGCCTCGTTAAAAACCTTGCAAGGAAAACCCAGTGGGAAAAAACCTTGTAAGGGAAAAAGAGTGCAACGCGCATTGACTCCCCCTAATGAGTACATCAATTTATATCCTTGAGCATTTGCATTCCAATCTTGTGCATCATCTTCAAAACGATCTTTGATAGATATTTGACAAATCAACCATATTGACTTGAATAAATATTCCGTACCTTGAAATCATCATTCTTGATAGATATGAACATCTTCATATAATGTCGTGGAATAACTCTTCAATATCTCCATAGATGCATTCTCAATGCCATCATGCTTATAGTTATAGCAAGATACATATGTACACAAATTGCAGTTAGGATGTGGTACTTCAGGACCACGAATTGCATATGATTCAAGCAACTTAAATCTTTCAAGTTAAGTCATATAAGCCATATAATAGACTTTAGATGCATATCAAGTTTTCCATGTCATGCTAAACAAATAAGATATTGAAAACTGATTATACATACCTTTGACTTTATACTTTCAAGCATTTGAACTATAGGTTCAAAACTACATGTCTTTCATATGGAATCAATTTTTCTTGAATTGTATCTCTTCCATTTAGTTACTTTCTTTGGGTCAGCAAATGCGTATAGCATGCTTTGCAATATGTTGCAATTGAATTATACTTTTTATGAACTTCAGGTTCATATCATGATATTCGGGGATATACATATACAAATGATAATTCATCCCATGTAACCTTTTCTCAAGTGTTTATCATGTCTCCCCCTCATGTTAGTAAAGCTAACTTGTTTCCTCAACTTTGGGAAATCATCTTTGTGCATTATCATGTCAATATACACAACACATTAATAATAAGATGAGATTATTTGGTTCCTGACCTTGAACCACTTGTGAGGGGAGAATATACTCTCGTATACAACGTATATCAAACTGATATATATAACTTTGTTCTCATAAGAAACAGTTTAGCTATTAAGTGGAAGCACTCAATAATTATCTTGCTAAACCAACTTTGATATAAACCAACTTATCAAGATTAACTATCTTGAGTAGAGAATCTGGAAATTATGCTCGAAGTTAGATTACTGAGCAATTTACCTCGCAAGCACCGGCCAGGCTGCGGGTCAATAACAATTGCGCATGTAACCATTTCATAGATGCATCATATGTGGTATACATGGCAGGTGAATGGGCCCATATTCACCTTTAATATTTCCAGAATTTATGGGCATCAACCCGAATTCTTTAGTTGGTCAGTTCATTAATGAGAACAAGTGATACAAGAGAATTCGTAAAGAACTTTCTAGTTCTTTGATATTCACCTATGTGAATTTGCACATCATACTTAAAATGAGATGGCTAACACGAATGCTAACTGAACAAATTATCAATATTGGTAAACTTCAAATTTACACCATGACATGTGCACTTATCAATAAACTTCAGGTTTATTATGACATGGGTTTTATACCAATAGATATCCACTTTATTGTGGCATTATTTCGTTTGGGTAGTACAAACTGGAGAACAAAGCGGGTAGCTTTTCATATACAAATTACCCCGCTACAAGTTGTAGTAATAGGAGATATCAAAGCCTTCCTTTATTTATAGTCTCAATATAATCAATCGCTTTCGCGTGTACTTTGGAAACTGAATAAGTTTCTTTGAGACTTACTACAGCACAATACTCAATTGTGTTTCTCCAACATAGTAATAATTGGCTCTTCTAGAGCTCTCAATTAATTTTGTACTACCACAGATTCATCAACATCCATGTGGTGAATATCTTTCTTAAAGAGAAAGTTATACCATTATGGTCATGTCAAACTTATATGCAAGATATGTTTCTTGCATTATCGTTGTCCTTTAATAGTCATATTTCCAAAATACTTTGGCGTACAATAGGTACGTGACCAACGATCATTCATGCCATATATCATCTCAAACCTCCTTCTAGGGGTGAGTGTGGTATCATCTCAAACCTCCATCTAGGGGTGAGTGTGGTATATTTAATACCAATTTCATCTTCATATTCTTCCAATAATGAATATGTATTCGTGAATCAAATGTTGTCACATTCACTTCGAGGATATGTGATTTTGTTATCCTTTTCAAATCTATAAATGCGTCAGGCATTTGATTTGCTATTCTTTGCAAATGGATAATCTTTTATGCCTCTTTCTCACAAATAGAGGTGTGTGGATCAAGATGAGATAATGATGCATTTTTCCACAAAATTTCCCGTTTGGTTTCACCAACTTCTCCCCCTAATTTTGGGAAAAGTGTCTCATCAAATCGACAGTCTGCAAATCGTGCAGTAAACAAGTCGCCTGTCAATGTTTCGAGGTAGCGAATGATGGAGGGCGATTCAAACCCAACATATATTCCTAACCTTCTTTGCAGACCCATTTTGGTGCGGGATGGCGGTGCTAAAGGCACATATACTGCACATCCAAAAATTCTTAAATGGGATATATTGGGTCCATGACCCAAAACCAATTGCAACGGGGAATATTTGTGTCAATTCGTCAGTCAGAGACGAACTAGTATTGCTGCATGCAAAATGGCGTGAACCCAAACCAAAGTGGGCAGCCGACAAACTAAAATGCTGCATGCAAAATGGCGTGAACCCAAACCAAAGTGGGCAGCCGACAAACTAGCATTGCTGCATGCAAAATGGCGTGAACCCAAACCGAAATGGGCAGCCTCGTTTTCATGAAGAATTCAAGATTATTCTCATCTATTGTCTCAATATGATATCCATTTTGAATGATATCTTTAAAACTCAACAAGTTCCTTTTTGACTTGGAGGAGAACATTGCATTCTCTAAAATGGATTCTCAAAACTCAACAAGTTCCTTTTAAACTTGGAGGAGAACATTGATATCATTAAAACTCAACAAGTTCTTCTTAGACTTGGAGGAGAATATTGCATTCTCTAAGATAAACGTCATGCCTTTGGGCAGAGTTACAGTTGCTCTTCCGGAGCCTTCAATCAATTTAATTCCCATGGTTTGATATACAAAAGAAAATATACGAACATGAGAATAAACAACTTCAATTCGTTTGTGTCACATAATATTTTCAAAATCTGCTGCTAACAGTTGACTAACAAAATCATAATTGATTACTTTGCAGTTTGAAAATTTTCAGCGTTTTTCATAAGACAATCGATTATTAAACACACAATCGATTGTTTGAACATAGACAATCGATTGTTAAACACACACAATCGATTATTTGTTATTTTTTGAAAAACTTCAGATCACTGTCTTAAGACAATCGATTGTTATGCATAGACAATCGATTGTTGGCTATTTTTGAAAAATTCCAGCACTGTTTCAAGACAATCGATTGTTAGACAAAGACAATCGATTGTGGATAATTTTTGAAAAATTCCAGACCTTACTGTTTCAAGACAATCGATTGTTAGATAGAGACAATCGATTGTGGATGATTTTTGAAAAATTCTTGACCTCACTGTTTCAAGACAATCAATTGTTAGTCAACGACAATCGATTGTTGATCAATTGTTTTTCAACTTTAATGCGAAAATAGTTGATAATCGACTAGTTTTTCAGGCTAGTCGATTACCCCCACTGGAAAATAAAAGTTTTATTGATATTTGAGCATATTGAAGATATTCTAAAGAACTACTGCTAACATTGCATCATGAACTAACTAATACGAGCTAATACTAATGACTATTAGTTTATTCACTAACTAATACAAATAAGTAGAACAAAATCAAATAACTCCATCTTCTTTCATCACGGATCCATCGCCGATTAGGTGGTCTATTTTCCCATCGGGTTGCTCAAAGAAGTCTGCCACATCCAGGTGGGTGATGTCCTCATCGTCGTCATAGACAAAATTTGTTTCAGGGCATTTTCTCTTTCGAGATGCTTGATAAAGGTCAACCAAGTGTCTTGGTATACGGCAAATCTTTGACCAGTGCCCTTTCCCACCGCAACGACAACATATCGTTTCTGAACCATTTTCCTTAGGATCTTCATGACCCCGTTTCTGCTTTCGGTGGTTATCTCTCTTCGGGGGGTGACGGACTTCATTGGAATTTCTTCCTTGTCTACGTCCCTGGCTATGACCCCGTTTACGACCATGACCATGGTCCTTTTCATGTTTGGCATAATGAGAGTGCACCTTATCTGCTTCAGGCAGTGGTGTAGACCCAGTGGGTCGATTTTTATGATTTCTCATGAGCAGGTCATTATTTCGCTCAGCCACTAGTAGAAGAGAAATCAGTTCAGAGTACTTTGTTAAGCCTTTCTCTCTGTACTGTTGTTGCAGTACTATATTGGAGGCATGAAACGTTGTAAACGCTTTCTCAAGCATATCATAATCGGAGATATTATCCCCGCATAGCTTCAATTTGGAAGTAATTCTGAACATAGCAGAATTATATTCAGAAACGGACTTAAAGTCCTGGAGCCTCAGATGAGTCCAATCATATCGTGCTTGTGGCAGAGTGACCAACTTCAGGTTGTCATATCTCTCCTTTAAGCCATTCCACAAGACGGGTGGATCCTTGACGGTGAGATATTCAATCTTCAAACCTTCATCAAGGTGGTGGCGCAAGAAAATCAAGGCCTTCGCACATTCTTGGGTGGATGCTTTTTCTTTATCTTTGATGGTGTCTCCGAGACCCATAGCATCTAAGTGGATTTCAGCATCCAACACCCATGTCATACAGTTCTTGCCCGAAATTTCAAGGGCAACGAACTTTCTTTTCGTAATGTCAGACATAATCAAAAATTAAATTAGGAAGAGGGAAATACCTTAGATTTCTCGAGAATGGTTCTTGAGACGGTAGAGTCTCGTGCTGATAACGTGTTATGAAATAATATAAAGACAAGAACAATAACTCAAGAACAAGAGCAAATATAGAGAGAGAATAGGGAGAGAGAGAAGTATTCTTATTAATACTTGGGGTGATTTACAATGGGGTAAGACCCCTCTATTTATAGGAAGAGGAATGACTTAGCTTTAAGCTAAAACTCTTAGACATTCACTCTAAATAGACTTCTATTTTATAACAAGAGGATATATTTAAATCATTTTAGACAGTACAATAATATATTTGACCTTTCTCGGTATAATTAAGCATGAGGATCAGTTAACAATAGAAGGGAAAAGGGCCAAATATATCCCTCTACTTTCGGATATTGTCTATGTTTAACCTATGTTATACTATCCGGCAAAATTTTGCAGCTACTGCTATACTATCTGGCCAAATTTATACCTAGCATCAATAAACTTTTAAAAATTACCCCTTGATCGGTTAGATAATCCAAAATTTCCTAATTTTCTTTTATTTAAATCACTTGTTCTTCTTGCTTCACTATTTTCAGAAATTACTATTGATGTGAATACTAAGGGTACTAGACTATACAAATTATTCATGTATATTTTTAATTACCAATGCATCCACTTCTCTTCTTGTGATAATGAGTTTGGAATTGGTTAAAAAAGTAATTATCTTTCAAACACATATACAATGTAGAATTCAGTGGATCTATTTACCATGTATTATATGTAGCTACCCATAACGTATGTACATGTATATTCGAATATATTTTGTTATTGTCTGGTTAGTGTAGACTTCAATCGACTAACTTAAGAGTGCACAATACGTAGGCATTTGATTAAAGCAAAGTTGATTCAATAATGTAAAGTCTTCAAGGAACTTCAACTTCTATCACTAATATTTACAAAATTTTCGTACCTTTGGTGCAACAAATTCATTAAAGTTGGGATATTGTAAATATTTTTGAAATTTTGACAAGCTACGTAATTTAGATTCTTTAATTTATTATACTTTATTTACGAATTGTTGTAATATTTTAATATTTCTTTGTCTTATTTGTTTCCAATTAAGAAAGCAGGTAAATTGCCAATTATTTTAAAAATAGTGGATCAATAATAAGAATAAAATACTTAATTAAAATGATTTGGGAGATTCTGGGTCATCTGACAGAATGGGGGATAATTTTAAAAAATTTAGTAATGGTAGGGGTAAATTTGGCTGAATGGTATAATGATAGGGGTAAATATTACCGTATAATATAATAGAGGTTAAATGCAGACAATATCTGAAAGTAAAGAGGTATATCTGGGTCTTTTCCCAGAAAATAATATGCAAAAGATGTTGGGCCAAAGAAATAGAAAAAAAATAGCTAAGGGAACACCATTATGAGCTAATACCTCCGTTTCAATTTATGTGTCTTATTTTTCTTTTAGTCTGTTTAAAAAAATGCCTCTTTTATATTTAGTAACAACTTAACATCAATATTCCGCAGTACATATTTAAGACCATAATATTTAAGATATTTTGATACATTGTACGCATCTTTATCGTAAGAGTACAAGATTTAAAAGTCTTTATCACTTTTTTTAATCTCCGTACCAGTCAGACTAAGAGGCATAAATTATAATGGATAAAGTATTATAATTGAAAAATTCTACTGGCCAGA
This sequence comes from Nicotiana benthamiana, assembly GCA_034376525.1. Classification (NCBI taxonomy): domain Eukaryota; kingdom Viridiplantae; phylum Streptophyta; class Magnoliopsida; order Solanales; family Solanaceae; genus Nicotiana; species Nicotiana benthamiana. The sequence goes on along the minus strand of CM067337.1, from coordinate 87,844,507 downwards.
ACTAATTATAATAGATGAACAAACTGAAGCAACAACAATTTATGATTAGGTTTTCAAATTCATCTATAGTAGTGAGACCTGCAATCATCACAAAAATGAGATTACTGGTTTTTTTGGTTTGTTGTCATGTTTATGATTTCTGAGAGTATTTTGTTATGCTATTTCTTCATGGAGCACAACAGTTTTAGTGAAAGTGTTTGACATGGCATGAAGGCCTTTAGAGAAGCTGATGATCCAATTTGGTTACTATTTCTGGAAGCACCTTCTTATTTCTTCTCCTCCTATATTTCCTTTTGAACATGTGTTAAGAGTTTATTGACCCTTCTTTTGGAGATTTTTTTTTTTTTTGGTTAAAAAGATACTATATTATAGGATATTAAGATAGAGCGTTACGGAGGCATCAAACACAACATCCAATGAGCATAGATATTCTTTTGGAGGTTACTAACTTCTTTTCTAAATGAATTAGTCGATGCTCTTTGCTTCCAATGAGCATGAATATTCGTGGCTTATTTAGTTTTTGAATTGTCTATATCTATTCTATTTTATTACTCTTATTAGAATGATTGTGACTTTCTATAATAATTTGGAGCAATATTACCAAAGGAGAAAATCGCAAAAAAACTCTAATGTCCGTTGGAATTTTTATCGAAAACCGCAAGATAAAGTGTGGGCAATAAAGAAAGGTGCAAAAGTAGAAAAAAAATATGAATATATATGTTTAGTTCAAGACTAATAATAATAAGTAGAAATAACAAAAATATGGACCGATAAATTTTTAAAAAAAATTGCGACAAAGTAAAATATCAATAGTTTAGTGTCACCTCCTTAGGGTTATATATTATCAAGGAAAAACATGTGTTAAAGCCATAATGACAATATTGAAGCGCTTGTTAAGTGAGGTAAAACGTTCAACATATTTTGCGCTTCACTTCAAGCCTTAAGCGCAGATTAGACAACACTATTTTTTGAGGTAGTTGGGGCTTATAGCCGAATTGACTCCAAAATGGAACTTGAACAATTTTGCAGATAATGAAGATATCAGTAATAATTTCGCAATTGGGACATATTAGAAATAGGTTGCCAGGCTGTGAAAAAAAGGTTTCTATTTTTTTGATAAAGAAAAATATGTTTCTACAGTGTGAGGGGTATTTGCTTTTTGTTGTATGCGGTGGCTTGAATTTGCACAAAGAGTTTATGCCCCAATTTTTTTTCTTTTTTGTTGCAAAGTTAATTTGTATTATCTAAAATATAGAGCTGCAAGGAGCGGAACATGCAGGTAAGAGTGCACTGTGGCCCGGGCCTGAACCGAATCGGACCGAGCCCGCGGTCCTAGCATGCCTAACGGGCATAGTGGGTCGGTCCTGGGCCTGGTGTTACATGTAGGCCCGTGACGGGCCGGTCCGAGACGATTAGCCCGTGAGTCCGGGACCGCTAGCCTCGGGACCGTCAGCAGGTCCTGGGCCGGTCCTAGCGGGCTTAAACGGGCCCAACGACTATTTTTAAATTTTTTTTGTTTTAAAAATCAGCAACGACCATATTTAAAATATAGCCGTTTGGGATGAAAATATGGTCGTTTGAAAGTTTACAAAATGGTCATTTGGCCCCCAAACTTTAATTTAACCCCAAACTTTATATAATTACACTTTTTTCCATTTCTCAACTATAAATACCCCTCATTCTTTCATTTTTATTCAACAATTCATCAATATCTCTCAATCTCTCTCAATCTTTCTACTACAATTGCTCAACTTATTGTTGAAAATTCATGAAAAATTGTGAAGTTGTTGAATTGAAATTTTGAAGTGTTCAACGATTTTCAATTTTCAAGAAGTTGTTCAGCAATCCGGTAAACTCGTTTAACTTTTACGTTTTAATAATATATTTTTGTGTTGTTTAGTTTGCATAATTATAATTAATATGTCATTTTCTTTGAAAAAAATATTTGGTAAAGGAAAAGGTAAAACGTGTGAAAGTTGTGGCCATAATACTACCCTTCCCCTCGCTCCCCGACCTACAAAAGATAAGCAAGTTGAAAGTAGTCCCCAACCTAGACGTCCTCATCCTCCTCCCGTAATGCTTGATAGTGATTACCATTGTTTTCAATTTACCGATAGTGAATTTCTACATGATGTTGCAGTAGGTGATAGAGTAGATGATGAAATTATGAATGTTCTTTATCCTAATGAACCTATCTTAGAGGAAAATGAGGATGATGATAAAACCCAAGCACCAGATTTAGGTGATACACCTACTAGTCATGTTCATAACTCAAGTAATGCACCGGCCGACCCACCTGTAGAAACTCCAACTTTTAATAGACAACCCGCTAAACGTCAAGAAACATCATTAGTTTTGAATTTTTTTTACTCAAGTAAGAGAACTAAATAAGGCTAAGTGTAAAAATTGTGGAAAATTACTGGTTCATAAATTTACTGGAGACTGTAGCGGCACAAGTAGTTTGACTAGGCACATAAAAACACACTCTAGAGATAAGGCTAGATTTTTTCAAATGCAAGCGTAGCAAGAAGGGACAAGTGTAGATTCTGCGGTTAACCCTAGTACATGTTCAAATCTAATTCAATCAGGAATTAACACTGTCACCAGAGGTATTTTATATTACGATCCAAATAAAGATCGTGAAGAATTAGCAAAGATGATTACTGTTATGTGCTTACCTTATACTTTTGCTTCTAATCCTATTGGGTTCATTATATTAGAAGAGTTTTTAATCCTACTCATAAAGGTTGGCCTCGCGCAACAGTTAAGATCGGTATTTATAAATTCAAACATGAATATGAATAATATTTGCGCTATTTATTTACTCATATACCTAATCGGATTTCTATTACTACTGATATTGGTAGAAGTGGTAATGATTGTGATTATCTAACTGTTACAAGTCATTGGATAGATGAGGGCTGGACAATGCAAAACGTATAATTGCATACAGAATAATTAATTCACGTCACACAGTTAAGTTTATAGCTAATAATGTTTCAGATATTTGTAGATATTTTTGCTTTAGCGATATAATAATGGCAATTTCTATGGATAATGCTTCTAGTAACACTAGTGCTATAGGCGTGCTTACAAAAACGCTAAATCCTGTATTTATTAATATTTTCCATGTTAGGGGTATTTGTCATATTTATCATTTAATTGTCGGTGATGGTATGCGAATTTTAAACATAGAAATTGAAAAGGTTCGAATGGCTCTTAATTTGATTTTTTATTCAAACCGTAGAACTAGACTTAGAGAGTATTTTAAAAAATGTGATGAATATGGCCTTAGAGAAAGAAAGGTTCCTAAACCTTACCCGACTAGATGGAATTGTATATACGAAAGTTTAGTAGTTGCATATGAATATAGAAACCCAATTAATGCAACGTTTAATTCTCGGGTAGGTGGTAAGGATGATGATGAAATGCTTACTACCCAAGATTGGACGAATGTTAAAATTCTATTAGATTTTTTTAGAATATTTTCAAGTTGCTACAAATGCATTTTCTGGGCAATATTATCCTACTATTTCAAACTGTTTAGTTTATATTGCCGCACTAGCTGATTTGCATGTTGAATTTGGCGAGGGTGGAGATATTTATGAACTTGCTATAAATGAAATGAAACAAAAATTTTAAAAATATTTTTCCCTATCCCTCCTGTTTTTGTGTTGCTGCAATGTTAAACCCTACAATGAAATTGGGAGGTCCTCATTTTTGGTATTCAAATATTTATAAGGCTTTAGATCTTTCAAACGAGGAAGTTGCTGCACTTGAAGATGCAAAAACATAAATTAAAATTAATGCTCAAACAATTTATAATGCTTATCAACTTTCCTTATAGCATGCTAGGCCAAATATTCCAACCCCTAGTTCGTCTAGCTCACAGTCTTCTAAAAGAGCTGCGGGCTTAACAACTCTTATATCTTGGACGGATTTTCGGGGTTCTCAAGGTGATAATTATGATGAAACTTCACATCTAAATGATCTTCAAGTTTACTTGTCTCAGGGACTTGTAAAGAAGAATCCAGACGGCTTTTTTGATCTTTTGGAATGGTGGAAGTCAAGGGAAAAATATTATTCGGTTCTTGCAAGGATGACTAGGGATATTTTATCAATTCAAGCTTCAAATATTGCATCGGAGAGCGCATTCAGTCAAGCAAGACTGCAAATAGGTGATCATAGAGTGGCGACGAGGGATAGCTTGGAAAAATCGGTACTTTTTAGAGATTTGATCCGCGCGGAAAGAAGAAACTTTGGGATTGCAGAATCACAACCTCTGATAGATGAAGCTTATGAAGAAATGATAGTGGAACTTGCGGAGGATTCGGCTTCGCCCGGAAGTGGTGATGAACAAGCTTCTTTTCCACCACCACCAACACAACCTCCTCCCAACCTTGACAGATTTATGAGATTTGTTAGAGATACAATGTAGACTATGATGTAACATGTACTTTGGCACATATTCTTTTATATTTTTTTCTTTTAATGGTGGTATTAGTACTTTGTTGTTCTCATTCCATTGGGGGAAGGAAGACTAAGAAAGATATGCTATTTTGGGTAATAAAAATTATAGACATACCCTTGAATATCTTTTTTCTCAATATTTCTTTGTCTTTACTTCGAATTATTTACAAGCTACAATATATATATATATATATATATATATATATATATATATATATATAACATACAACCTAATCTACAAGAAAATATATAAGTAATAACATATATACATAAGATACAATATATATAAGAGAATATATATACATTTGATATAAGAGATACAATATATATACTACAACAATATATATAACTATATAAGTTATAATTTATATACATATGATACAATATATATACTACAAGAAAATATATAAGAGAATATATATATACATAACATACAAGAAAATATATAAGGGAATATATGTATACATAACATACAGTATATACTAGTTACTACAATATACAATAAAATATATATTATATATACTATAGTAATAACTAGTATACTATATAAATATATTCTATACTAGCATACTATATACTATACTAATAACTACTATACCAGATATTGCCTAAAAAAATTACAAAAAAAGCCCGCCAGGCCCACCAAGCCCTCCCGCTAAGCCCAGGACCACATGGGCTTAAGCCCGTCACGGGCTGGTCTCACCCATTGAGCTCACGAAGATCGGGATCGCCAGGCCAAGGACCGCTAGAGCCCAGGCCCACGAAGCCCGAGACCGTAAAGCCCGGCCCGCAAAGCCCGTTTAGGCCCGGAACAAAATACAGCCCTACATGCAGGTAGAATCCCATAAGGTTTGGGAAAGTATTAGTGCTTACATTAGAACCTACATTACTATTACAAAACATATTAGCAGCGGTTGCCAAAGTGCTATAGAGGTGTTGGCATCAATAGAACCTATATTTGAAGCTACATTAATAATACAATAGAAAGTAGTAGAGGGAGCCATGGCTCCCTTAATTAATGTTGAAGCTTCCAAAAGAGTGCAAAGGTCTGATTTGATTGAATATTGTATTTAGAGATGAAAATACATAACATGTTAAGCTTTCACAGACTTTGTAGGTCCCAAGGGAGTTTATTGCGCAGTCTTGCAAAAACGCGAATATATCTCTATTCTGTTGTTGAACCGATAAACGATTTCATGTGTTAGAAAATAGTTTCGTATATCTTCAATTCGACGGGTGTATCACCCCGTCGCTCAAAGTATATTTAGAGAAAAGCTCAGTGACATTAGACCTAAATTTAGGTCGAATTATAAATGAAATTTGCAACAACTTTTGTCATATTTTATTTTACAACTTGTTTGATTAAAAACTAAACATATAAATATTATATGATTGAATTACCATAAAATATGATCTCCTTAGGGTATTAAGAACTCCTAGTTTACCTTTAATGTACAAGTTATAACATCTTTGATTCATCTAACCTCCAACCCTCATGATACTTATTTAACACTTGTTTTAATCCATCATTATTTGCAGTAAGGTCCTTAAGCTCTCCAGCTTACTTTGATTCACTTAAGATTCATTGTAGCATGAAAGTATGGGGTGTTACATACCCACCCCCTCCCTCCCTTCAGGAACATTCATTCTCAAATGTTAACTCTTAGAGACTTGCAAAATTTTTGCCAATGTCTCCTTTGAACACTTGGATAAAACCAATTACTTGTACGCAACTAGAAAATACACTATACATGCCATACAAGGTTAATATCTGCAAATGGAAACACTTGGCCTCACAGAGTCATTTATCATGAATTGAGCATGATATAAATACAAGTTCATTTCAACATTCATCGTTTATACTGGTAGGGTTGTAAATAATGTCTAACTAGGGAAGAAGGTCGGCATCTTCTTCCATAATATTATCATCTTCCTCGTGATTATTGTTTTCCTTATAGTAGAACCTTCATATAGGGACATTACAAACTTATGGGTATTGCTTCTATCCATTGTTGATGCTCATCAGGTTCAATCCTATTCAATACGTTCTAATACCATTCAATTTATGCAAATCTAGCTCCCTCTTGGCCATCTCATCATCCTTATTGACTTACTTATTGAGCTTTCTATCTCACACCTCCTAAAGAAAGGTTATCGTCCTCATTATTTAAACCTACAATGGTCATTATTTTGAAATATTACTGCATTTATGTAGCCTAGTTCTTACAATGACTTATATCCCACTTTGGTATTCAAATTTGTCTAAGCCACACTTGTGTTTATTACCTTATTTAGTCTTTTTGTCGATTTACCATAGGTATGACATGCTAACTATATTAACAATAAAGTTACTACATCATCTAACAATACTCTAGATATATATAGACCTAGTAGCACAATTACACATATTCTCATTCTAAAATAGGTAACATTCCTAATTGCCTCTAAGATGGGGGCTCGAAATCCCACTGATCTCCCATTGCATACATCTGATTCTATGTCTCTTTGAAGCCTGACGCTCTCCTTTTGAACCCACCCAATTGACATTGGGGTACTGAGCCCCTAGATCACCCCGAGCAATTGGTACCTTCATAACTTAACATTAGACAGTTCTGTGCCATATGACTTGGGGTGCCACATTCAAGCACAGTCCTTCGTGTCTTCTTTTACACTGCTCACATTGAGGTTGTTTCATTTGTACAACACTCTCTTGATCTTGCACTCCTTGTGCCCTTGAGCCCTTGTGCCCTTGATCCATGATTTGCTCTCAAATGAGGACTTTCAGAATATTGGTTCTCCTCAGGACTAGATAAATTGCCCACTGACTGACCTCGTACCTTCTAACACCTATTGCTACTTGCTGCCCTTACATACTCGTCAACTGGACTGTCTCTCTTACCTTGATGTCTTTCTCGATCTTGTTCTAGTTAGTGTCGATGTTTATGCTCCTCTAGTTTATGGGAGAAAGCCTGATTCAGAGATATGTGAATATTGTCAATAACGAGGCTATGGTACAAGCTATAACTAACTCTGGTTCCATCCGTGCCACGAACCAATGTGTCCTGGCTCGCATTGTATCAACCAAAGATGGGGCATACTTAGCTAATGAATCAAACCTAAGGTTGTACTGGCGAATACTCATGTCACCCTGCTGTAGGTTTAAAAACTGATCAACCTTGGCTTCCTAAATCTCCAATTGTAGGTAATAGTCCAGGAAGGCTTTGGAGAATTCTCCCCAATTTGATGGCTTTGCATTCTGTCCTCTAGATAATTATGATGAATCATACCAATACACAACTCTATCTCATAGTCTTAAAGTTGCTAACTTCACTGCCACCATTTGTGAAGCATGCATAACTTGAAAGATCCTGTAAAGCTGACAAAAAAATCTTGGGGATCATACTAATGATCTATCCCCGTGTACTCTGCAGGGCTCAAAGCAAGAAACTCTTACACCCTCAAACTTCTAAGCCCCGCATCAGGTCCCACACTAGCTAGAACTCTAGTCTATCATTGTATAGCTACTAACTAGATCAGAAGATGCACAACACTCCTAAGATCCCGATCAGCAGGGATTGGTGGCGTATTGGTGCTCGATGAAGCTCATTTAGTGCTAGTGGAGTAGGGGATACTCGAGAAGGTCACTCAACCCGAACCTCTAACAGATCTACATAAACCGGCGGCGGTCTACTAATGCCTCTCCCTCAATGTCTTTACCTTTTTTACTAGATGTAGCTATTCTTGTATCAGGAATCTCCATACAACATGTCGAATGTGAGTTAAAAATTGAATCCTTATGACTCAGCTCTATGGTGCATGCTCTGGATAAGAAATATAGGTAACCAATCCCAAATGCCTTGTAGCTTCCTATTTATAAATGTGGTGTATAAAACATCCATAAAAAGACTCTAATAGGCACAGCTTTGTAAATTCCCTAGGAAAAACTTTCTATGATACCAAATTTTCACACCCCAACCTAGGTGAGGCATAGTTGGCACCCGGTGCCGTACAAGCCCGAGCAAACCAGTCTGCAACTCAAGAATGCTTGATGTAACCCAAAACATATATAGGCTAATATGGGCGCAACTCGTAATACATCATAGGTGGCCAAACGTCATATCATCTAGCCATGATACACAAACCATCAATATTTGTTTCGGCCGAGGAGGTCACTATGAGTATCAATACCGGACAACCCAGAAAGAAAACATAAATAATGGCCAACAAGACCACTACATACTCTACATATTTAACATGTATCTACAAAACCTCTAAGATTATATGACATCAAAATATCATAGTGATGGGGCCCCGACCAACCCTTAGGTCTATAATAAAATATGATATCATGACCATTAGACTTGGAAATACTCCGGAAAAGATGGAGTCTTACAGATTTCCCACTGAATATCAATCTGATCTGCTTTGAGGGCTTATTAAACGGATTACTTGCACCTGCAGGTATGAAGTGCAGCGCCCCAATAATGGGACATTAGTGCAATAAGATGTATCAAGCATGTAAGGCAGAAAGTAATACATATAAATAAATTCTGAAAATTGAAAAGCATGAATGAATACAAAAATAATTTGCTAAATGATAAGAATAGGAGTGAGTTTACCACGCACTATATATCGACTTATTAGATCGCTATCACTTGACCACTTATCCCTTAGATCTAATTGAATAAATAACGTCATAATAAGATTCTGAACTAGTTCTATCAATTGTTGCTCTGTGATCTTTTGTTGCATCAACGTCATTACTTATTATATGTAAATAATGTGGCTCTTACGCCTAGAAAGTAGACTATCTGTATGGAACACTATAACATTACTATCTGGTGGAATGTATGCATAGAATAACAGACTGTCCATATAGTCAAAATATTCGGGTTAGACTACGCTTATGTCACGCCCTAACCTCGGGAGGTGCGATTGACGCTCAATAGAGTAAATCTGACTGAGCAAGCCTATTACACACCTTCTACCCCACTCATTATGATCAAGAAAACATGTTATTATTAATCATCCAATAGGAAGATTTGTAAATATTTCCAAATAGACTCATTTGTTACATCATCGGTAAGTTTTAAAATTTTCATACAATTTACAATTTGAAGGAACAAGGGTCCAAAACACAACATAATTCACTAGCCCTTCCGAATACCCATATACAACCCACATAGCGTCTATGGAGCCTCTAAAGATACAAAAAAGAGTTATAACAATGCCGGCAACATGGCCCCAACTATACCTAAAACGTGGTAAACATATAAACAAAAGATGTACTACATGACCCCGGGAAGAAATGAGGCTCGCCAAGTCTGTTGGGAAGAAGATGATGATGATGTACCAGTATCTGCGAACAACACTATCTACTATGGAACCACTGACATCCATTTAATGAGCACCCCCGGTAAAAAGGAACGTTAATACTATCGAATAGTACTAGTATGTATAACTAAACACCATTTATTAGAACAAAAAAATAATATAAGAAGGAAGTAATTATAAATTCCAACAAGGCCTTAATCAACACCGCAGCACCAAATTAAGGATCACATAAACTTTCAAGTGAATTTTCTATACCTTTAGATTTGGACATCATTAGTATCGATACCTCATCATTCACAATATCATCATACTTTTATATAGAATTCAATCACGACCCGATTGGCTAGGTCATCTCATCAGAGACATTCACCATAATAAAAATTTTTCAGTTTAAATTCCAAATTTCAATATTTCAGCATAGTACCACCATGCGTGCGACATGGTGGCTGATCACGGCCCGATCGGCTAGGCTGTTTTTTCCAAGACATTACCATTTTCCATCGACCCTCTCATTTCATACTTCTATAACATTTATCAATTCATCGCCTCTAGTGGCCTCAATTGTTATATCATACCTTGGATTTTGGCTGTATTTTATAACATTTATAACAAATTCAAGATTCTATCTCAATCGAGCACATGATCAAGCATTAGGTGTGAATAATGTTTTAAGCCCTTTTTGTGAAAGATTCTATCATACCACACCTCATCCTTTACCATTTTTTTACATTCTCCCTACAGTCTTCAACCACACATTCATGCAAAACAAACAACCATCAAGCCCATGAAGCATCTTGTTAATTACTCATTTTAGTGTGAAGTTCCGAAATTACGAGCTGGGGCATAGATTCTTACCTTTAAGGTGAAGATTTAGTGATCTTTACTTGTCAATCTTCAAGATCTTAAGCAAGAATTGAGAAGAAATTAGTTGAGGATCACTCTCTCATTCTAGGACTCCTTCTCTAACTTTAATGCATCATAAGTATGCTCAAAATGAGCCTTAGCATATGTTTTAACGACATGGGATCGGGTTTAAAACTTAAGGAGCCCTTACACGGATCTGCAGCCGCACAATGGCTATGTGGTCCGTGAAATGGCCGCGAAAATTGGCCCTCAGGGACTTAAATTTTGTGATCTGGTCTACGGCCAATATGTTGTCCGCAGACCTGTTTTGAAGTCGCATAATGCACAACAGAATTTCCCTTTGCAAAAGTCCAAGGACAATTACGCAACTAATGTGCGGCTCGTGAAATGGTTATGCAATCGCATAATTGGCCGTGAGGCTACCTTAAAATTAGCCAAAAAGACTGCCTCATTCCGCGGCTAAAATCCAGCCCACAGAGTGATTATGCAGCCGCATAAAATTTGGGTTTTAGGTAAAATTTTATAGGTCCTTACAACATCATGGGACCTTCCACAGCAAACCTTTATCTTGCCTATGCGTTTCATAGACCTTTCATAGGTTAATATTCATTATCCCCAGACGCGTTTATAGACTGTCTACATGGAACATACTTATGCATAAGTAACATTAAAATAGCATGCAACAATCACTATCTTACAAGCTAGGCACTCGGGTTTATTGCATATAACTTCTTTTAGTACTTTCGGTAACTCTCAGTTCATATTTAGCAACTCATAAACTCTACTCATTAGCTTTAAGTAAACACATAATTACTCTCAGATTTACACATCCGTTGTGACATACGAGTAAGGGCTTTCGGGATTCGTATAATCTTACATTTACAGATTCATTTGGTACATCATAGGGCTCATATTTCATATTGTTTCAAGTGACTCATCACATTCGCTAAATAAATCTCTAATTCCTTTAATGTATGGAATATCATTACTATTTTCGCATGGAAATGATTATTCTAGTTAGGTAGTACAATGTGTTTCATAACTTATGAGTCACATTCGTTAAATAAATCTCTAATTCCTTTAATGTATGGAATATCATTACTATTTTCGCATGGACATGATTATTCTAGTTATGTAGTACAATGTGTTTCATAACTTATGTGACCTTACGTTCTTATACATACATTCAATTCTTCGTTGGTTAATTTTCTCATTCACAACCTTTAAGTTTATGGGGAGGTTCTTGTTAAGCAACTCATCACATCTCTTAATTATAATTCTCTCTCTCTTATTAGTATTAGGGATCTTCCGTAGCTACCTTCACTAACCAATGAAAACTACTTCGGACATTGCATAAGATCATAAACTCAACACATTATTTTGATTCGTGAACCATTTATAATTTACCATTAAACAAAGGCTATACTTCTTGCTGCAGACTCAACATAAGCTCCCTGAGGTCTCTACGTATTTCGAGGAATTATCTGTGGATTACATAGTTATTCATTTCTTATCTATATTCACTTTTGAACTATTAAAGGCCCTTAACATGTCAACATAGACATACTATAGGACCCATCCCTTTGAACGTGTTATAAGGGTGACATCACTACGCAATCATGCTGGAAGATGAAAGGGAAAGACTTACATACGTTTAAGTCAATCCTTCGATGAAGCTGGTGGGAAGGCCTCCTCTTAATTATAATCTACACCTATGGAAATAACACTACTATCAAAATAGTAACAAAACAACTAGCTACCTATCACGACCCAAAATAATGGGCAACGATAGGCACCCGGTGAATTGGTCACGACCCAATTTCCCCTCTATTGGGTTTCGTAATGGCACCTAGTCTTACGGAATAGGTAAGCCTAATAACTACTAAACAAAAAACAATAAATAATAGAATCTAAAATTCTTCTAAAATAAATCCTTTATACAATGAATATCTTTCCAAAACCCGATAGTATAAGTCATAAGATCTACTGAGTTTCACTACCATTTCTAATCACAACCATATGGAAATAAGTAGAGCATCGTGAATATAAAATAGAAAGATGACTCTGAAGCATGCGTACGCATCAGGGCTACCTTGAGTCTCCCTGGCAAGAATCCACATAGCTACTAGCGAACAATACCTGGACCTGCACATAAAAATGTATCGAAGTGTAGTATGAGCACACCACAATGGTGCCTGATAAGTATCAAGACTAACCTCAGTGGAGTAGTGACGAGTAATAGTCAAGACACCTACTGATCTAATAAGCAGAACAAGTATAAGTATAGAAAAGAACTGAACATGATATCTATATAAAATCTAAGCAAAATTTCTAACAATAAAGAAACTGCGATAAGGAAAGGAAACAACAAGTAATAGTGGAAAACCATAAAAATGCTTATAAAAGTAAGAAAAAAATACAACCCAAACACGAAATCACAAATGCAGTAAGGGCAAGTCATAACTCAGCAATTACGACAACCTTCACCTTGAGTCTTAACCGGCAAGCATCAATCAAATAATCAAACTCTTTTCAAGTGATAAAAACTGGTTTTATATATACTTCCTTCAAATAAAAGTCATTTTCAAAAGATTTTCTTTCAAAATAATGCTTTCAAATATAATCTTTTCCAATAAAAAAGATAATCCTCTAAACGTAAGTCATCATGTGACACCTCATGTCATAATCGCACAATACGGGTCGCAATACCTGAACCCTAACACTTGGCATCCCCTTCCCTTACAACTCCTCACAATCATACTAACAACTCATGTATCCAAAAAGTCATTCTCACATCGAAGGAAAATAAATAAGGGGTCTATACTCAGAAATCTCAAAGTGGCTCCGACCCGAGAAGGGTGATTAATCACATGTAATGTGCAAGTGTCCTAACATAGTTCGCACCAACTAGTAAGTATAAGCAATGGAGCAAAAACACCTATAATGTTTACACGGGGATAGAATCAATGAAAACATAAGCTCGAAACATAATGATTTTAACAAGGAATCTCATAGGATATCGTCCTGTAGTCCCAAACATAAATGTGTATGCTGGGATATCTTGGTATCCCGAGGATATCTTGGTATCCTCAATATATGTACTAGGGATCTCTTGGTATCCTCAATATATGTGCTAAGAATCTCCTGGTATCCTCAATATATGTTTTAGGGATCTCTTGGTATCCTGAGGATCTCTTGGTATCCGCAATATATGTGCTAGGGATCTCTTGGTATCCCGAGGACCTCTTGGTATCCTCAATATATGTGCTGGGGATCTCTTGGTATCCTGCACTACATCAAAAATCATTATGTGTACAGGGGTATCCCTCGGGTGCAATCATGTAGTCCAAAAAGTAAACATGCATGGGGAGGGTGAGAGAGGAGGGGGAGGGGGGAATCTCCTGGGATATAATTTCGTAGTTCCAAAGTAAATACGTGACAACCAACAAATATAACAGTCACAACACAATAGAATGCTCATACATCACCACGATAAGCATAGCAACAGCAAAAATGAAAATAATACAAGGTAGGAGAAGTAATCAACTTAAGGACTGTAAATTACAAGGAAACGGTAGAACCATCTCACAAGGAATAACCTCAATAAAGAATGTTGGCATAAAGTGAACGGTTGTACATGGGAGAGCTAACATATAGCGACGATCCCACAATATACAAGTCAATAACAAAGAAACCAACGCGAATCAAGTGGTCCCAAATAAGGACAAGTCAACAAGGATATATGTTATCTAACTCCTTTTTTAGGTTGGACAATTCTGAGGATATTCGACAATTCAATTAGGGAAAGATGATCTTCAACTTCACTTAAGACTAAACAAAGTTTCAGGAAATATGCTAATAGTTCTTAATAAGACAAACATCTATGAAAGATATCATGACAATTAGAGAGGTAAAATTATTCAATTAAATAAAATAGGATTCAGCTAAGAAATAATAGTAAATCATAAAGCAATTATTTCCAATCAAGCACGTAGATGTGAAACTAGTAAATAGGAAACTCAGTCATGTCTAGAACACATTCATACACAATGAATATAAGGATCTAATAGCTCTAAAAGACCATTTTTAACAGATAAGTCCGAGTACGCACTTGTCACCTTACGTACACGACCTACAATAAATCTTAGAAGACTCAAATCCTAGGGGGGAAGTCCCACACAAATCTCATGTAAAAGAATCTCTGAACAGCTTAAATCTAACCAAATTTACTTTAAAGTTAAAATAAAACACATAAGAAACTATTTCGGATTATAAAGGGTCAATCTTTATCAAAATCTAAAAATTGGTTCAAATGTTGACCCCTGGGCCCACACCTCGGAATCCGACTAATTTTACAAAATTTGAATACCCATTCTAATATGAGTTCAACCATATAAAATACCAAATTTCGATACTATTTCGTTCTCAAATCATGAAATTTTGTTTTTAAATTTTTTTTCAAAAACCAACATTTTCACTCACTAAAAACACTATTTAAATGATAAAAACAAAGACTAATATGTGTAATATATTTAAGTATAAGTGAAGAATACTTACTCAATTGAATTATCTAAAAAACCCATCAAGAATTGCTCAAAACCGAGGTCTACAAGTTAAAATATGATAAAAATGATAAAACCATCAATTTTGGAATATATTATGTCTGCCCAGATTTTTAAGCACCGCGATCGCGAGAGAGTAGATGCGATCGTGTAGAAGAAATGGTTTTTGGCCCAAGTATTCTACCCGATTGCGGAGAGCTTACGCGATCGCGTAGAAGGAAAAATGGTACTGCACAATTTTGTGTTATGCGATCGCGGAAAGGAAAAAAAATAGGCCTAGAGCTACACTATGTGATCAAGAACCCACCTACGTGAACACAATGAAGGAAAATATGACAGGTCGACATTACAGTACGTGATTGCGGCTACGCCTATGCGATCGCATAGAAGGAAATACCAGATAGCAGAAAAGCAGTTCAAACATAGGGAAATATGAGTTGTGGCCCACCCGGAACACACCTGAGTCCCCATGGACCATATCTAAACATATAAACAGTTCACATAACCTAACATGGACTTTCTCGAGGTTACATATTACATTAAAAAACGCTGAAACAACGAATCAATCTTATGAACATTAAAATCTTCAATTTCTACACTCATGCCGAAACCTATCAAATCAATCCGGAATGATTCTTAATTTTGCAGACAAGTCCAAAATGACATAACGGTTGTGAGCACGTGATTTTGGCCTCACTTAAATTACTCCTATTGAATTCTTAAAATTAGGATTTTCCTTTTAATTATTTAATTTAAGGGAATTAATTTCATAATTTTGTGTTTTCTTGCATTTTGTGTGCATGTTTTGATATAATTCACAAAAAAAAAATAGTGCATTAGCATTTAGGACCTAATTTTTTACTTTTTAGGATAATTATTTAATTAATGAATTAAAATACCAAAAATAGCCCTTTTTGCATTTCACCTTTTAATTTTCGATTAGGAGTTAGTTAATTTTTATAAATTAACTACTTTAGTTTTGAGAATAAAATCAGATCTTTTTATTTTTAATTTTGTATTTAACAAAAAATCTAAAAAAATGCGAAAACGAAGAGAAAAAGAAAAGAAATTAAAAGAATTAAGGATACTAATAAAAATGACCAGATTTTAGGCTAAACCATCCCAAAAAAGGCCCAAATTCTTAACGCGTTAAAACCCAACCAATACAGCCCATACCCAACCCTTGGTCCGGTCCAGACCCCTTTCCCCTTAAAATGACGTCGTTTAGCAGCTTTTAATCAGAACCGTCGAGGTTAATCTAATGTAACGGTCCTTAATTGAACATACCCTAATATATAGCTGTCCAAACAACCCTCACCCCCCTCAAGATCCTTACCCCCTCATCTCTCAAACTTCTCACTGAAAAAACTAACGCCGCAGTCCTCTGAAGTTCACCGCTGGCCAGAAATCGCCTCTGCTGGCGGCGAGTCTCCGATGGCCACCAAAATTTCACCACCGCTTCTCCTTTACCACCCTTTTCCAAATCCAACATCTGTTTCATTAAAATCCCACTCAAAGTGTTCGAATAAACGAAACCGTAGATATCGCTTCCGCCGTGCACGGCGGCGCTGACGATAACCGATCTCAAAATTACACCACTGAACCACCATACCTCCCTCATCCTGTATCCATTGTCGTATTCCCTTGAATACTCTTCAAGCTCCTCGAATAAGGAATTTAAGGACTGAACATGTGTATGCGAGGCCATTTTTCTGAATTTTTGGGCTTGTTTGAGGTTATTGTAACACCGGTGAGTCCCTTCTTGATTTGTTTCGCTTTGTTTCTTCTCCTTTTGGTCCAAATCAAGGTTTCTAGAGAAATTTCAAATTAGTGCTCAGGTTTGAGGTATTCCTGTTCTTTCTTCCTAATGTTAATTTTTATTTTGTATCATCCTAATAAGCTTGATCACTGTATATTCGCTATTAAGTTCAAAATGTTAATTGCTTGACCATGCTTGTCTAAAGTCTGTTTCTTCTCCAAGCTATCTTTTCTGCTATTTGATTCTGTTTTTTATCAATCAGTATTAAAATTGTTAAGTCGGCCTTCGAGTTGTTTGATTTGAATTCATTTGGATTATAATTGCCAATATGTGAAGTTGAATTCGTCTGTTGTTAGTCTTCTTGGATGCCTGAACTCTATGTTACCCAATTGTAACTAGTGGTCGTCTGAACCACATGATTTAAAGGGTAAGGCCCAATCCGAAATTCAATTTGGGTATGTGCAGACCCATGTACTGGGTCATTTAGACCCAAGGTCTGTTTGAATAGCATAGTGAATTGAAAAAGTTTCAAGGGTATTTAGGGTAATACAAACAAAGAATCTTTGGACAACTAAAATCAAAAGTTTCTAGTGGGGATTGTTGGTGAAAGTTCTTGATTTTTAGTTGTTTAGCTTGTCCACAAGTTAGAAGTTGAGGGACTAATTAGCTAAAAATAGAAAATCAAAAGGACTAAAGGCTAAAAACTTATGTCTGAAGTTTGCCCTAGTAACTTGCCTATAAAGGCATTGTTACTTGGGGTTCAATAGAGATTTATTTTGGGGGGGGGGGGGTGGAGGAAGCATTAAAAAATTCTTAAATTTGGAGGCGGCTAAAACCTTGAAAAACTCTCACCTGAGGTCAAATGGCTTAAGTTCCCTTGTGATTTTAGTAATCGAGGTTTCAGAGTTTCCTTGGGGTTATTTCAATTTTACTTTGGGTCATTCAAGCTCAATTTGTTGTTTATTGGTGTTGCTCGACTAAAACTGCTTCCTGGATTGTCTAATATCAGTCCCCGGGTTTAAAATTGATTTATTGCTGCTGTTTGTTGCTGCTTAGCAGACCTTCAACTCCCTTCATTTTGTTCTTATTTCTAGGTACTCTTTTGCCTCTAATGATGTATGAGAAGCTGAATCAACAGATGTATGTTTGAGTTATTGAAGAAATAACACACCCCCTTTTTATTTTCATGCAAGTTTGTTTAAGTAATAGATTTCTGTTTCTCTAGAGTGTGAAAATCCAGTGATTTAGATATTCTAGTATTGTAATAATCGGACTGTTCAAACTGGAGTTTCCTGTATTTTGCTTCAGTTTGTTTCATGAGATTAAATTCAGGTGTAGTTTAATTTCCTGCAGCTAATAGGTAGATTAAGAACTTATTTTTATTAGAATTACTCATCCCATACTCTAAATTGGAGTGTCTATGAGATATGAGTGCTATTGAGGAGCTGTAATTAACTTAATGAATTCACAGTTCAACTGCATATTTATGTGTTCTAGTATTATTAATGAATTCCATATTGAGATGCGCATGTTATATGACATCTAGGTCACTTTTTGAAAGAAATAAAGAGAAATAGTCAGCATTTTTTTAGATTCGAATATTCAGTCATTGCCCATTTTCAATAGTTTTGTTAATGTTTCATCAACCAATTAATATGCATTGCTTAACTACAACTAATTTGAATTAAAGACGCATGCTGAACTGAATTTGTCCTGCGCAGGTAAATTGGATTACAGATTTTCAATCATAATTTATGTTTGCTAATCAGCCTCTATGTTTCATGTAATTGTACGGCCTACTATTGTATTTGAGATGCTGGGCTAGATAAATCAGGTTTAATGAAGGCCCAGTTTAGTGATTGTCACCTTGAGAATGTACTGTTGGGCCTGGCTTCAGCGGGAGCCCATGGCCTCATTTAACAGTATAATCAACTTGAGTCACATCCATCCCAGCGCTGGACCTTGGCCTGCTCATGCTGATCCCAAATATTGGGCCCATAATTCTGGTCATACCTGATCACGACTGAGACCTTTAATTCATTATGGGATTTGATGATTTAAAATTGAATTTAGGCTTTGGGACTTTCAAGTTAGGTAGCAAACTTGAATTAAGGGGGTCTTCAATAATAAAGATCCTCTTGTTTGAGTTTGGACTTGATCTTGAGGCCCAAGTTTTCTTGAATGCTTTTATTAGTAGTTAATTCATAGTTCTAATTAGTTAAGTATTTAGAGACAATCCTTAATATATAATATTAGTTCATTTTTAGGATTTCCATTTTAAAAATGAATTGAGGTGCGCCACGTCAAATAAAATTCACAAATTACGTGACCCTCATTAATTATATATTTTTAAATAATTAGAACACGAGATGTGCTGTTTAGCAAATTTCCATGGCCTCCCGCAAAGTTAACAATGCGTTTGTTGCTTTAGGCGCGTTATTTAATAATTTTACCTTCCTAAACTCGAGTGTGCATTTCATTTGACCAAAATCTAAATCCCAAAACATTGAATAAAATGTGTTTCGAATTGCGGATGAATTTGATGTGACGCAATCCAAAGACGTACTTTAGATGACAATCAATTTCCTTAAAAATAATTAAAAGTGGTACATAATTTAAAATTGCACTATAGTTTGAACATGTTTTAAAATCAGATATTAGGCCAATTATGATAGTTTAAGCAACTGTGCTAGAACCACGGGATCCGGGGGTGCCTAACACCTTTCCTCGGGTCAACATTATTCCTTAGTCAGAATTTTGGTTCGCAGACATCATTTGGAAAGTCAAAAATTTCCTCAATTTTGGATTCAAGATAAACCAGTAACTTGGGACACCAAAAGCCAAATCTATCCCAAGTGGCAACTCTGATAAATAAATAATGCTATTTCGAATAATGTCACTTAAATTGAAAAAACTCCCTTATACACTATCCTTTGGGTAGGTGTGTAAAAAGGAGGTGTGACAGCTCTGGCGACTCTGCTGGGGATCCAAACCCAGAACTTCGGTTCAGGATTTAAGAATTCGAGCTTAGAATAACTATTATGTTTGGTTTTATTTGATTTTCCTACATATTTCAGTCTTAATGTGCTAAATGCTTTACTGCTTTGATATTTGGTGGAATGTATATATAAACTACTACGAAACCCTTCCTCACTCCGAGTATTCTAAATCATGGAGAAGGGTGCACTTCATGTGACTTCTCTTCTGTTTAGAGTCTTATCCCAATTTAGAACAAGGTTCGGACATGCTGCTAAGCCGACAAAAATTCTGTATCCCCGGTGCGCTGCTCCCCCTCAGCTCGAGTTCTCCACTCAGGTAAGCCAATTCTAGAACAATAAACTTAGGTTTTAAACCTAGACTAACAAAACCTGATGTCAGATCCCTAGTAGGAACGTTTGTTTGCATCACGTGCATTTGACTTAGGGGACTCAACACAGGGGTTGGGTCCATCTAGGATAGGTGACCTGAAATGAAAAGACCATCTTGATGCATCTCACTTGCTACTTGTGCACGTATTTTCTTCGGATCTACATATTGGCTGGCTTGGGAGAGAGTTGAAAGGAAATAGAAATGGACAAGGATGCTCACCTGTTTTGAAAAGTCAATACTCAAAATAATGCTGAAACTCTGCTGGATTTATGAAAAACATAAAAGAAAGGAAACGTTTGTTTTTCAAATTTTGGTTTTGAAAAATTTGACCGAACTACATCGGTTTGATTCTCGCCGGATGTGAGATAAGTAGGCAACCCCCATCGGGTCCAACTTGCTTTTTGCAAAAATAACCAAAAAAAACAAAATTTTTTGAGTTTAGTCACAAATAAGTAGGGTGATTCTGATCTTGTTTAAAATAAGCCAAATGTTCCCGAAGGGAGCTGGAAGTCTGTTTCTACAAGAATATCCACCTTTAGTCATTTTCAACGGTTAGCGGGCACAACCTTAAAATCTTCTCTTTCTGAAGTGCTAAAAAGCCCTATCTGCAAAGCCAGGATTTTTGACTTTTAAACTAAAAACTTTTCATAAAAAGACATTGTTCTTTCTCTTTTATAACAAAATAAGTCCTTGAATCACCTTACTAAATATGTAGGATGAGCATGAATGACATTGAACCTTTCACGGTCTTTAATGAGATCTCCTTGAAGCTCCATATGTGGTGGGATGATCTGGGAAAAGGAAGTAGAGAAACAGTGACAAGAGTTCTGGGAGGCCTCATCCATTTATTAAATATCAAGCCAAGGTCAGACATAATTGAAGCCTTAATACCATTTTGGGACCCGACTTGTAATGTGTTCCGATTCTCTAACTTCGAGCTCACTCCGACATTGGAAGAAATAGCAAGTTATGTAGGTCTAAATGGAAATCTCAGAAGTCGATATCCTCTGTCACCAAGACCAGTGTCCCCTCACAGATTCCTAGATTTGCTAAGCATTAGTCGGGATGTCCAAGACAGAAATCTAGCCGAATGGTACTGCACACTTCAGTTTCTACATCTTCGATGTGGTAACCCTCGAGGTTTTGAAGAATCGAACACCGATCTAACTCATGCTGGAAAAAACGATAAGTGGGAGGCAAGACAGAGTCTAGCTTTCATGGTGGCCTTTATGGGTGTTGTGGTTTGCCCACGGAAGGACGACAATATAGAGATAGGTCTTGTGGTAATAATCGATGTGGCAATCAAAAAAGCTAACAACATTGTGGTTCCTTTAATCGTATCGAAAATATACCGAGCCCTAACCATTTGTCGGGAAGGAGGAACATTTTTTCAAGGTTGCAATTTGATACTCCAGTTATGGATGCAAGAACCCTCTTCACCGAGTTGGGTACATGAATTTTGGTTTGACCGGTCTAAACTGCATTACAGAATTTGGAAACAGGGTAGTGGGCATTGAATTCCCTACAGGTACGGAAGCTTGGCTTGCACATCTGAGGGCCCTGACTGTTGATAAAATTGAATGGGCATTTGGATGGCTCCCTGCCACTGAAGCAATATACACAACAACTGAATCGTCTTACATCCTCCTAATGGGCGTTCGAAGCACCCAACCGTATGCTCCCTACAAGGTGTTGCATTAACTAGAAAGATTCCAAACCGTCCACAATGACAAAGATTTGAGTAAGCATGCCATCGAGTTGGGGACAAAAGCTACATTTCCAGAAGGAAATATTCGCCGAATGTGGAATGAATGTAGATTTCTAGAACCCAAGACCATAGTGCAAGACCGACCCAGAGGTGAAGTGGATCCCAAATATGTTGAATTGTCCAGCAAGAGATATCAAGTTCTTGAAAGACCCGCGAAAAGACCATATGTACAACAATTCACTGTTGAGGCCCAACCACAATGGGACTGGCTGACTAAACAAAATGAATACAAGGCCAAAATAAGTAAATTGGAAAGGCAAGTCATGGAGTTTCAATTTGAAAAGGGAGAGATGAAACTAGCCAAAGAAAAGGAGGCACTCAAAACTCAGACCAGAAAGATGAAAACTGCCGTCGACAACAAAGAAAGAAGTCGGGCCAATGAAAGGCTTATAAGTGGGCTAAGAAAGAAAGTCCTTGAACACCAAAAAGTCTTGGAAAAGTCTGAAGCCATTCAGGTAAAACTATAGGAACAATGGACAAAGAAAGAAGAAGAGCAGGCACGGTCTGTGAAACAAATAAAAAGAAACTATGAAGGGACTACCACCGGTCTAAGAAGAAAAATGATTAATCTTGAGGATGAAGCAGCCAAACAGGCTGAAGATTTTAAGGATGACGGGGAACATTGTTAAAAGATGATGGCCTGAATGGAGAAAGACATGCAACAATTGCAAAATTAGCACTTTGATGACTCCCAAGTGTTGGAAACCCCAAACCAGCAGATAGGGCGATTACTTCAGGAAAAGGGTAGGATCAGAGAGATCAGGACCATCACTGAATACATCACCATGAAATGCCGAGCATGCTAGGATATGACTCAAACCACCTTCTTTGCTGTAGTGATGATCTTCTTCCGTCAAGTAATGATTAATTTGGAGTAACTACAAGGGGGTCTCGCACATAAACCCGCGGCGAGGCCGAATGATGCCCCACGGGCCCCAGTAATAGATGCTTTAATGTATTCTTGACTTTTCAAACATTGAGTGTGTATTTCCTGTCATTTCGAGTCTGTATTTAATTTCCAAGAAACTGATTAGTTTAGCATCTTTGTAACATAGATTTTATTAATGAAATTTGAAAATCATTAAAAAGTGTTCCTTATTTTTGTATTTGTTTTAAAAGAACTACGCTTGGTCTGATTCATGCAGGGCTATGATACTTAGGCAATCTCTATAAGATTCGACCGTATCCTTATAATAAAAGAATAGAAAAGTAAAAAAAAAGGGAATAGAAACAAAGAGAGGCAAAATAAGAACACCAAGAGACAAACATGGAAAAAGCAAAGGTAAGAAAAAGAAAAGAGAGGGAAAAGAAAACAAAAAGAGAGTGGAAAATAAAAGAAGGAAATAGGAAGAGACCAGAAAGAATCTGGGATTAAGCATGCAACCGTTGTAAGACGTGTAGCCCGTTTAACAGCATAGGTGTATCATACCCTAACGTGCGATCACATATCTGTTATCTGTTTCAAACTAACCATTTGCTGTCTGTAACATACAGTCTAGGGTTTTTATAAACGGTGGTTGGTTTTTGTGGTAACCTGGCTTCGCATCCATACTTCACCTTATCAAAAGGAAGCATCAGAATGTTTTTCAGAAATCACTATGCCAGCAATTCCCATCATGGACGAGAGCCCAATCTCAGGCATCCCGACATCAAAATTAGCAACCGCCGAGGAAAATAAGCTATTGCATCTCCGCATGATGGAGATGTGGGATGCCTGGTCCAATGGAAAAGATCCTCCTAGTGCAATTCCCGGATTTCCTGAGATTTTCCCTAGAATGGTTGAACTTCAACTATCCCAATCAGTCATCCTAGTATCCCACTAGGACACCCAACCATATCGGATCATTATACGGGAACACCCTCAGAGGTTCGCCCCCAGGTTGTCGTATCCAATGTAGTCGCAAACATCTTTACCGCCCCATGCTCAGCTATAATATAGCCTGCATTGCCTAGGCCAACGTTTGATCATTCAACCTTTACATTCCAAACACTCACCTTACAAATGGAGCCCTTTCAGTACCCCGCCTACACTTATTCGTATGCACCTCCATTTGAGTTCAGAACAGGACAGGAAATACTCCCAAAAACTCTGAAACAAGAAGAAATGGCAAAGAGGATGAGAAGCCTGGAGCAAAGCCTCAAAAGCGTGCAGGGGCTGACTGAGCGGAAAAGTGTGTCATATACTGATTTGTGCATGTTCCCTCACGTGCATTTGCCTATGGGATTCAAAACTCCGAAGTTTGAAAAATACGGTGGGCACATTCATCCTATTGCTCACCATAAAAAATACTGCAATCAATTGCACGGAGCTGGAGGAAAGGAAGAATTGCTCATGGCTTATTTTGGGGAAATTTTGGTGGGTATCGCCTTCGAGTGGTACATGGATCAGGATATTTCTCGATGGCACATCTAGGAAGATCTTGATAGAGACTTTGTTTGACAGTTCTAGTACAATATAGACATTGCTCTAGATCGGAACTTGCTGCAACATCTAAAGAAGAAGCCCTTAGAAAGTTTTCGGGAGTATGCGATCAAATGGCGTGAATGTGCGTCAAGGGTAAAATCGCCAATGGACGAAGTGCAAATGGTCACGGTATATATTCAAGCTCAGGAGGCTGATTATTTCTAGAATATGATGTCAGCTATGGCAAACCATTTGCAGAGGCTATTAAAATTGGTGAAATGATGGAGAATGGACTGAAAACAGGCAGAATTCTCAGCCAATCAGCTATTAGAGAAACTTTCCAAGCCATCCAAGGCGGGTCTGGAGGAGTGGCCAAAGGTAAGAAGAAGAAAGAAATAGCCATGGTGGCCTCAGGCACAAGAAGACACCGTGCTCCTAGACCCATGTTCACAGAAAGAACCCCTCAGCATTATTACCCTCATCAGGACATAGCCTATGCTCCTCAACCATATATAAATGCTCAACCTTTTGCAACCGCAATAACATGCCAATGTAAACCAAGCTCCATTTACAAGAAATCAGCCTCCTCCACGAAACCACTATAATCCCCGTCCTCCACAGAATAATTTTCCTCCTCGTGAGCCACCAAGGAGGCAAACGTTTACTCCAATTGGTGAGTCTTACTCCAATATATTTCCAAAACTTGTCCATATGGGTCTGCTGCAACCAGTTCCTCAAACGAGGCAAAAGCCAGCATCTCCCACTTATAGAGCCGGTGTCAGATGTGCCTGTCATTTAGGAGCAGAAGGGCACAATACGGATGATTGTTGGCCCTGAAAAGAGCAGTGTAGAACTTGATAGAGCAAGGCAAAATAGTTCTAAGGGATGAGGACGTCCCCAACGTGACTAATAATTCATTTCTAGCCAACAATAATGGGCCAGTAATTGGGATGATTTGTGAAGATAAAGAATTTGATCCGGCACTAAAGGCCATAATTGCCATCGGGGATGCAGAGAGAAAGCCAAAATGTGTCCTGAAGCAGGATAAATGGGAAAAAAGAACAAAGTAACAAAGACAGAACCATAAAAGAAATTTGAAACAAGAATAGAGGTAATACCTCCCAAAGATGGGGTTCTCTATGTCCCACGAGGCCGTAAAGAAAAGCAACTGACTTTGAGCTCTCCAAAGAGGCTTGAACTGAAGAAGGCAACCCAAATTTACGTGCCCAAGGGAGCTTATATGGTGCAGGGGGGTAACTAATCTACAAAGTAGAACTGACTGAGCCTGTGGTTATTGGCCGCGTGCTACAGAGGCTCATGATGGACCCTACTGCAGTACAGGAATTATCATAAAACAATGGTTATGTACAAGGGCAAAGAGATCTCAGGGGAGCTTCAAGAAAACCATTCTATTGAGAAGTACTCCAACGTGGAAGAAGTAAACAATGCTACTAGAAAGCGTTTCCCATCTATGAAGTGATTGATCAACTGTGAAAGTATCCTGAACAAGTGTCCTTGTTGTCATCGCTGATAAAGTCTCCCCAACACTCGAATGTTTTAATGAAGAACTTGAATGAAGCCTATGTGCCAGCTGAAACTTCGGTGGAGCAGTTATAAATAATGGCGGAAAGATTCTCAAATTTCATTAAGCAAAAACGACTTGCCCCCGGAAGGGACTGCTGATAGCAAATCTTTGCACTTAACTGTAATTTGTGAGGGATACTATGTGAAGAGGGTCATGGTAGACGGAGGTTCTGGGGTAGACATTTTCTCACTCTCTACACTCCAGCGTATGGAAATTGGGACTAGAAGGATTCCTCCCAACAATGTTTGTATGAGAGATTTCGATGGTATCAAAAGGGACACAATTGTAGAAATCGATGTGATCTGATCATTAGCCCGGTAGACTTTGAGGTAACCTTCCATGTGCTATACATGGACACGTCCTATAATTTTCTTTTGGGAAGGCCTTGGATCCATGCAGCAGGAGCTGTACCCTCTACTCTCTATCAAATGGTGAAATTTGAACATGAAGATCAGGAGATCGTGGTCCACGGAGAGGATGAACAATCAATCTATCGGGACCCATCTGTCCCATGTCTTGAAGCAAGAGAAGGCAGCAAGCACACAATTTACCAAGTCTTTGAATTTGTTGTGGCAGACCATTATGAAGAAGGTAACTCTTGCCCCATCCCTTCTTATCCAATGCATCGATTATGTTAGCCACGAAAATGATCAGGCATGGTTTCAAGCCCGAAAAGGGACTCGGAAAAGCTTTGCAAGGAATATCTGAGCCTGTAACTCTACCCACCACTGAGAATTTCTTCGAGTTAGGCTTCCACCCAATGATAGATGATATAACTGGGGCAAATTATAGAAAGCGTGATGGATGGGTTCTACCTCAACCACTACCACATTTGTATGAGACATTTGTAAGGCCAAAGTATAATGAAGAAGAAGAGGATGAGGCCTTTACGGCCGAAGAAATTGAAGAAATACTTGGGGCAATGAGAAAGATGCTATGTGAGATCCACATGGTTCAACCAGGAGAGGGCACAAGCACCGTTGAGGTGCTGTACATGGGACCAAGCGCTAAGCTTTAAAATTGGAAGGCTACACCATTTATGATCAGGCGGGAGTCCCGATTGACCTATCCTGCTATGTTTTCTGCATCCCAAGTTATTCTAGGGTGTAACTTGGATGTTTTCTCTAGTCTCTTTCTTTAAATTTCCAAATGTAAACCCTATTATCTTCAAATTCCAAAAAATGTAATTAATATTTCATCGTTCATTTTTCTTTATTTTTTATGATTTGGCTATTATTTCTCTTTCATTTCTTCTTTTCAGTTCTATTAACGCGGCTTTAATAACATGACATGCTTGCAGACTTCATGCCCAGATCCAAACACGCCGTCTAATTGCAAACAATGAACCAAGAATTGGAATATGATGAAGAAGAGGCTTTTAGGAAAATAAATCGAGAATTAGAACAATTTGAGAATAAACCTAAGCCAAACCTGAATGATAGTGAGCTAGTTAACTTAGGAACCTCTGAAAAAATCTGGGAAACCAAGATAAGTATCCACATGGACGAGAAAACCTGGGATGCCATAATCTAACTCCTGTGTGAGTTTAAATATGTGTTTTCCTGGTCGTATGTTTATATGCCAGGACTAAGCGTTAATCTTGTAGTGCATAAATTGCCAACTTATCCTGAGTGCCCCCCAATCCAGCAAAACAGAAAAAATTTAAAACTGATGTCAGTGATAAAATCAAAGAAGAGATCTCGAAGCAGTTGAGAGCAGGAGTGATTCGAGTGGTCCGGTACACCACATGGCTAGCTAACGTAGTTCCAGTGCCAAAGAAAGATGTGAAAACCTGACTATACGTAGACTATAGAGATTTGAACAAAGCTAGCCCCAAAGACAACTTCCCCTTGCCCAATATCCATATCTTTGTTGATAACTGCGCCAAACATGAGATTCTTTCGTGGACGGTTACGCAGGATATTAACAGGTGTTGATGGATTAAGAGGACGCAGAGGAAACAACCTCTACCATACCTTGGGGGACCTACTGAGATACAGGGTCATGCCTTTGGGGCTAAAGAATGCTGGGGAAACCTATATGAGAGCCATGACTACCATTTTCCATGATATGATGCATCAAGAAATAGAAGTGTATGTGGATGACGTAATCGTCATGTCTAAAAATCAAGATGACTATATGCGGGATTTGAGAAAGTTCTTCGAACGGCTGCACAGATATGATTTGAAGCTGAACCCAGCCAAATGTGCATTTAGAGTCCCATCGGCAAACTTCTGGGATTTATAGTCAGCCAGAGAGGTATTGAGTTAGATCCGACTAAGATAAAGTGTATTCGAGATTTACCTCCTTCGAAGACCAAAAAAGATATGATGAGCTTGTTGGGAAGATTGAATTATATTAGTCGGTTCATCACTCAGCTGACTTCCACATGTGAGCCCATATTTAAATTTCTAAATAAAGATGCAGTGGTCAAATGGACAGATGAATGTCAAGAGGCTTTCGATAAGATTAAAGATTACTTGTCCTACCCACCGGTTTTGGTTCCACCTGAGCCATGGAGGACATTGATTCTGTATCTGACAGTCTTGGAAAGTTCCTTCAATTGCGTCCTCATGCAACAAAATATTGCTGGAAAGAAAGAGCAGGAAATATACTACTTGAGCAAGAAGTTTACCAGCTACAAGGCCAAGTACACTTTTTTGGAAAGAACTTGCTGTGCTTTAACTTGGGTTGCTAAAAAATAGAGGAATTATCTGCAGGCCTACACCACTTACCTCATATCCAGGTGTGATCCATTAAAGTACATATTTCAAAAACCAATGTCAATGGGAAGATTAGCAAAATGGCAGATCCTGCTCACCGAGTTTGACATAGTGTATGTCACTTGTACAATAATGAAGGCCCAGGCATTAACAGATCATTTAGCCGAAAACCCAGTTGATGATGAGTACCAACCTTTGAACACTTATTTCCCAGATGAAGAGGTGAACTCGGTATAGGTAATATCTGAAGATAACATTGCTAAAAAGATGTTCTTTGATGGAGCGGTAAACGCAAAAGGTGTGAGAATTTGGGCAGTCTTAATTTCACCCACCAGTCAGCACTATCCAGCTACAGCTCGACTTTGGTTTTTCTGCGTGAACAATACAGCCGAGTATGATGCTTGCATCATGGGTATAAACATGGCAGCCGACCAAAATGTTGAAGTGTTGTTGATTATGGGGGACTAAGATCTAATCATCCGGCAAGCCTAAGGAGAATGGGAAACTCGAGATGTCAAACTTATCGTTTATCGACAACATGTGGAAGATCTTAGCAAGAGGTTCAAGATGATAGAGTTCAGGTCATCCCTCGCTGTCACAATGAACTAGCTGACACACTTGCCACTTTTTCCTCGATGTTGCCCTACCCAGGAAATGCCCATATTGATTCCTTTGAAATCCAAATCAGGGAAAGGCATGGGTACTGCAATACGGATGAGGGAGAGCGAAACATCCAACGATGGTACCATGACATCAAGATGTTTCTTAAAAACCTAGAATATCCCAGGCAAGCCACTGGGGACCAAAAGAGAACCATCAGATGACAAGCAAGTGGTTTGTTATTAAGCCGTGAGATTTTGTACAAAAGGACCTCGTACCTTAATTTGTTAAGATGTGTTGACGCCGAAGAGGCTGGAAGGATCATGCACGAAGTATACGCCGAAGTATGCGGACCGCACATGAATGGGTATGTGCTAGCAAAAAAATCCATCGTAGCAGGTTATTATTGGATAACCATGGAAAAGGATTGTTTTAATTTTGTCCAAAAATGCCATTAGTGTCAAGTGCACAGTGATTTGATTCATACACCTCCCAAAGAAATGCATCACATGTCAGCACCCTGGCCATTCGTAGCTTGGAACATGGACGTCATTGGGCCAATCGAGCCGAAAGCCTTAAATGGGCCCATATTCATACTGGTAGCCATTGATTACTTCAATAAGTGGGTCGAAACCATCACTCTCAAATCAGTTTCTAAGAAAGCAATGGCCGATTTTGTACATTCCAATCTTATTTGCCATTTTAGCATTCAACTATCATCACGTATAATGCTACAAATTTTAACAATCAATTGATGGGAGAGATATGTGAACGATTCAAGATAACACATAGGAACTCTACTCCTTATAGGCCCAAGGCTAATGGTGTCGTCGAAGCAACAAATAAAAACATCAAGAAGATCTTGAGAAAGATGATTCAGAGCTCAAGGCAATGGCATGAAAAGTTGCCTTTCCCACTACTGGGATATCGCATCACAATGCGCACGTTAGTAGGAGCGACCCCACAACTCTTAGTCTGTGGAATTGAGGCTGTGATACCCGCAGAGGTGAAAATCCCTTCTCTCCGGATAATTATTGAAAACGAGATGAATGACACTGAATGGGTCATGACTTGTTTGGAATATCTAACCTTAATTGATGAAAGAATGGATGCGGTCTGCCAAGGGCAGTTGTATCAACAAAGAATGGCCCGTGCTTATAACAAGAAAGTACGTCCTAGAAATTTTGAGGTGGGACAACTTGTGTTAAGGCGCATGAAGCAAAAGGAAAGTTTTCTCCTAATTGGAAAAACCCATACATCATTAGAAAGATATTGCCGAAAAGAGCATTGTATCTCGGCGACATAGAAAGGGATGATCCCGAAGCTGCGGTGAATATACGAAGTAAAAAGGTACTATGTTTAGGCTCCCTGTAATAATGATTCTATCCATTTGGGATGACGAAGGCTTTCATTCCCACCATCCGAACACTATCAAACCTTTTGCAAACAAATTTGAGCCGGTTACTCTTCCTTGATTACGCACATTGGATCTTGGAAGTGTATTAAAAAAAAACCAAAAACGAACTCCTGAACTATGTCTGACTTGATTCCGAAAGGATACGTAGGCAGTCTCTTTTTGGGGTTCAGTCACACCAGAACAAAAATCCGAATTCCCTCAAAAAGTGAAACTGGGACAGATGATATAATGGCTCAACCATGAGCCCACTAAGATGGTTCCAAAGTTGTAACTCTTTCCATAATTCTATTTACCAAAAAAAAACTTCTCCAAGTCCTTCTGATCAATTGGCAAAGTTTTGGGAATTGAAAAACATCATTGTTGGAATTTGATGCAGTCCAAATTGAGAGAAATAAAATGAGAAAGTCTTATCGGTGAAAACCCACAGGCGGCCATAAGACGACGGTGAACAGGGAAGTTGAAAATGAGAGAATCCATTTAGTGAAAACTCGTAAAGAGCACTATCGGGCTATGGTGAGAAAGAAATGAGGGAGGTCGATTGGCAAAAAACCGCAAAGGACGCCGTTGGCCGAAAAGAAGATACCTCCAACTAGGGAAAGAGTCCTGGCAAGGTTCCCTGGTTTTAAAATACGGGTCAATGAGCATATGAGAAGTTAGGAAAGTTTGTATTGGTTGGGCATCCAGTCCAAGAAGCATGTCATGTCCATTTGAAGCTTGCATACATCCCCACATAAGTCTTTCTTTCCCCCCAAAAGGGACACTTCTTTTTTCATCCTTTTGCTCTCTGTTTACTTTTCCTTGAATCCCTTTTGGTCTAACATTGATTCCGAAAATATTATAAAAAAAGGTGGCAAGACTGGTTTTATAGGGCTCTGCCTAGCAAGAGCTAAAGAATGGTGCCCAGCCTCAGCGGGTGCATTAAGCTAGTCCTGAATGGCCATGATTGTTGATGTTTTCAAATCAAAGATATTGAAAAGGAAAAAATGTCCAAAGAAAAAGATCCTAAGAGAAGAATAAAGTGAAAGGCCAGAGCCCCACGTGGACGAGTTGTCATAAAATCCTGAAGGTTGAAGCCCTCGGTTTGAAAGAGAAAATAATCTTTAAAACAAGCAAGCATCAGAGGTTCTCGACATAAGTTGGGCCGTGATCAAGTAATCAAGGCCACAAAACCAACCACCATTTCAAACCAATAATTGTTCTTTGTTGGAAAAAATGGAATAGGTGCGATCCAAGCAACCGTGCAAAAAGCAGGTGCAACCAAAAGAAAAACGCGCACGTGCTGAAACAGCTTTGCAGCAAATAATCAATGCAAAAGGGAAGTTTCCTCCAAGTTCATTCCTGCATCTTATCAAAATGTAAAAAGGGGAAAGAAATAACAAAAGAAGGAAATCTCAAAAAAGGATAGTTTAGAATTCCCGATACCAACCTGGTCCCCTTTTCCAATATTGGGGCTCCAATCCCTAAGGTTAAATTTTTACCTCTTAGCCAACATTAGGGCTCCAATCCCTGAGTTGCTCCTTTTTGACATAGGGCCTCCATTCCCTTGTCTTATTTTTCAAACATGAGGGCTCTAATCCTTGAGTTGAGTTTTTTCAACTTTAAGCCAACATTAGGGCTCCAATCCCTGAGTTGCGCCTTTTCGACGTAGGGCCTCCATTCTTTAGTCGTCTTTAGCAAACATTAGGGCTCCAGTATCTAAGTTGAGATCTTTACCTTTTAGCTAACATTAGGGCTCCAATCCGTGAGTTGCATCTTTTAGACATAGGGCCTCTATTCCCTAGTCTCCTTTAGCCAACATTAGGGCTCCAATACCTGAGTTGAGTTTTTTTGCCTTGTAGCTAACACTAGGGCCCCTGAGTTGCGCCTTTTAGACATAGGGCCTCCATTCCCTAGTCACCTTTAGCCAACGTTAGGGATCTAATCCTTGAGTTGACATTTTAGCAACAGGTCTCTACCCCCAATTTGTTCTATCATGGACAAATGCAATTCTTGAAAAAGAAAAACAAAGAGATAATGAGTTCTGACTTTTATCACAAATAACTCATGAAATTTTCCTAGTGAAATCTGGGACAGAAAAATTTTGTTTGTTGGTTTGTTTTGTCATCTGAGCAGGTTGACTTCGAGACACAGGGTTCAAGAAGACCAAAAGAGGGAGTCCAAAATGCTGAAGTGGAAGAGGATACAAACTGCTCAATATTTAACTAAAGTCACAAGCTCTGCCTGTCCCGCTTTTATATATTCCTGAAGAAAGAACCAACACCTGCAACTTGCGAGCATCAAGATTCAGATCGAAGTCCGCAGTAAAAGCAGCTAAGACTCAAGATCAAGCTTCTAGAGTTTTATACATAGGAATCTTGTAAATCATGGTTGATAGGATAGCTAGCTTAACTTTGATTTTTCTTTTGATGTAATAAGGAGGTCAGCAAGCAGTAGCAGCAGCAAAATCATTGAAATCACATCTCTTGGTAGTCCCAGCTACCAAAACTTGAAGAACTACACTGATCTGATTCATTTATAGCCAAGGATATGCAGGCAACCTCTGAAGCAAGGTTCGGTCAGACGTTTTCCAAATGCTTCTCATGGAATGCTAAGCAGGCAAAAATCCCTCATAATTGCATATTTATCTTTGCCCGAAAATCCTTCGTGTCTCCGAGCAAAGAGGGGCAGCTGTGAGCACATGATTTGTTCCTCGCTTAAATTACTCATATGAATTCTTAAAATCAGGATTTTCCTTTCTATTAATTAATTTCAGGTTAATTGCATAATTTTTGTGTTTGCTTACATTTTTTGTGCATGTTTTGATATAATTCACAAAAAAAACATTAAAAAAAATAGTGCATTTGCATTTAGAACCTAATTTGCTACGTTTTTGGATAACTATTTAATTAATGAAAAGAATACCAAAAATAAGCCTTTTTGCATTTCACCTTTTAATTTTTGTTTATGAGTGTGCTAATTTTTAAAAATTAATTAGTTTAGTTTTTGAATTAAATCAGACCTTTTTATTTTTAATTTTGTATTTAAAAAAATCTAAAAAAATGAGAAAAGGAAGAGAAAAAGAAAAGAAATTAAAGAATTAAGGGTATTAATAAAAAAACCCATATTTTGGGAGAACCCATCCCAAAAACGAGGCCCAAACCCCTCAACCCGTTAAAAACCCGTCGAATACAGCCCATACCCAACCCTTGGTCCGGTCTAGACCCCTTTCCCCATAAAACGACGTTGTTTAGCAGCTTTTAATCAGGACCATCAAGGTTAATCTAATCTAACGGTCCTGACGCCCACATATCCTAATATATAATTTTCCAAACGACCCTCACCCCCTTCAAGACCCCTACCCCCTCATTTCTCAGACTTCTCAGCGAAAAACCTAACATCATCGTTCGCCGCCACCTGGAAATCGCAGCCGCTAGCGACGAGTCTCTGATGGCCACAAAACTTTCACCACCGCTTCTCTTCACCTCCCATTTCCAAATCTAACCTCCGTTTCCTTCAAATACCACCGAAAGTGTTCGAATAAGCAAAACCCTAGAACCACCTCCGCCGTGCACGGCGGCATCGACGCTAACCGATCTCAAAATTACAACACTGAACCACAACGTCCCTCATCCTGCATCCATCATCCTATTCCCTTGAATACCCTTCGAGCTCCTCGAATATGGAATTAATATTGAACCTGTGCATGCGAGGCCACTTTTCAAAATTTCTGGGCTTGTTTGAGTTTATTCTAATACCGGTAAGCCCCTTCATATTTTGTTTCGCTTTGATTCTTCTCCTTTTGGTCCAAATCAAGGTTTCTAGGGAAATTTTATATTAGTGTTCAGGTTGAGGTATTTTTGTTCTTTTCTTCCTAATGTTTATTTTTATTTTGCATCATCCTAATAAGCTTGATCATTGTATATTTATTATTAAGTTCAAAATGTTAATTTGCTTCACCATGCCTGTCTAAAGTCTGTTTCTTCTCCATGCTATCTTTTCTGCTATTTGATTTTGTTGTTTTGTAAATCTGTACTAAAATTGCTAAGTAGTCTTTAGAGTTGTTTGGTTTGAATTCATTTGGGTTATAATTGTCAATAGGTGAAGTTGCATTGGTCTGTTGTTAGTCTCGTTGGATGCCTGAACTCTAGGTTTACCTAATTGTAACTAGTGGTCGTTTGAACCACAATTTGGGCTTCAAAGGGTAAGGCTCAATTCGGAATTCAATTTGGATCTGTGCAGACTCATGTGCTGGGTCATTTAGACCCAAGGTCTGTTTGAATAGAGTAGTAAATTAACAAAGTTTCAGGGGTATTTAGGGCAACGCAAACAAAGAATCTTTGCACAACAAAAATTAGAAGTTTCTAGTGGGGATTGTTGGTGAAAATTCTTGATTGAGTTGTTTAGCTTGGGCCAAAAGTTAGAAGTTGAGGGACTAGCTAGCTACAAAACAAAAAGGACTAATGGCTAAAAATATAGGTCTAAAGTTTGTCCTAGTAACTTGCCTATAAAGGCATTATCACTTGGGGTTAAATGGAGATTTGGGGGGGGGGGGCATTAAAAAATTATGAAATTTGGAGGAGGCTAAAACCATGAAAAACTTATTGTTTCATTAAATATATTTGAGTTTTTTCCAAGTTCTAAAGCAAAATCATTAGCTCACCTGAGGTCAAATGTCTTAAGTTCCCTTGTGAGTTTATTAATCGATGTTTCAGAGTTTCCTTGGGGTTATTTCAAGTTTACTTTGGTCATTCAAGATCAATTTGTTGTTTATTGGTGTTGCTCGACTAAAGCTATTTCCTGGATTGTCTAATATCAGTCCCCGGGTTTAAAATTGATTTATTGCTGCTGTTTATTACTTCTTACCTGACATTTAGCGCCTTTCATTTTGTTCTAATTTCCATACACTCTTTTGCTTCTAATGATATATGAGAAGCTGAATCAGTAGATGTATGTTTGAGTTATTGAAAAAATAACAATTGCCCTTGTTATTTTCATGCAAGTTTGTTTAAGTAACAGATTTCTGTTTCTCTAGAGTGTGAAAATCCAGTGATTTTGACCCTCTAGTATTGTAATAATCAGACTGTTCAAACTGGAGTTGCCAGTACTTTGCTTCATTTTGTTTCATTAGTTTAAATTCAAGTGTAGTTTAATTTCCTGCAGCTAATAGGTAATGTTAGAACTCATATTTATTGGAATTACTCATCTCATACTCTAAATTAGAGTGTCTATGAGACATGAGTGCTGTTGAGGAATTGTAATTAACTTAATGAATTCACAGTTGAACTGTAAATTTATGTATTCTAGTATTATTAGTGAATTCCATATTAAGATGTGCAGGTTATATGACATCTAGGTCATTTTTAAAAAAATAAAAAAAGAGAAATGGTCAACATTTTTACAGATTAAGTCATTGCTCATGTTAAACAGTTTTGTTTGTCTTTCATCAACTAATTAATATGCGTTGCTTAACCATAACTGATTTGAATTAAAGACGCCTGCTGAACTGAATTTGTCATATGCAGTTACATTAGACAATAGATTTTAAATCATAATTTAGATCTGCTAATCAACCTCTATAATTCATGTAATTGTAAGGCCTGCTATTGTATTTGGGACGCTGAGCTAGATAAATCAGGTTTAATGAATGCCCAGTTTAGTGATTGTCACCTTATGAATGTACTACTGGGCCCGGCTTCAGTGGAAGCCCATGGCCTCATTTAACAGTGTAATATTGTTGAGTCACATCCAGTCCATAGCTGGACCTTGGCTTGCTCATGCTGAGCCCAAATATTAGGCCCATAGTTCTGGTCATACCTTATCATGACTGGGACCTTTAATTCATTACGGGATTTGATGATTTAAAATTGAATAATAGGCTTTGGGCCTTTCAAGTTAGGTAGCAAACTTTAATTAATGGGGTCTTCAACAATGAAAATCCTCTTGTTTGAGTTTGGACTTGATCTTGAGGCCCAAGTTTCCTTGAGTGCTTTTATTAGTAGTCAATTCGTAGTTCTAATTAATTAAGTTATAAGAGACAATCCTCAATAGATAATATTAGTTCATCTTTAGGATGTCCCTTTTAAAAATAAATTGAGGCGCGCCACGCCAAATAAAATTCACAAGTTACGTGGCCCTCATTAATGATTTCTTTTAAAATCTTTAGAACACGGGACGTGATTTAGCGTATTTCCATGGCCTCCAGCAAAGTTAACAACGTGTTAGTTGCTTTAGGAACGTTATTTAATAATTTTACCTTCCTAATCTCGGGTGTGCATTTCATGTGACCCAAATCTAAATTCTAAAACATTGAATAAAATATATTTCGGGTTGCGGGTGCATTTCATGTGACGCGATCCAAAGATTTGATTTAGACGACATTCAATTTCCTTAAATCTAATTAAAAGCGGTAAACAATTTAAAATTGCACTATAGTTTGAACATATTTTAAAATCAGATATTAGGCCAATTATGATTGTTTAATAGACCGTGCTAGAACCATAGGATCCGGGAGTGCCTGACACTTTCCGTCGGGTCAATAAAATTCCTTAGTCAGAATTTCTGGTTTGCAGACTTCATTTGGAAAGTCAAAAATTTCCTCGATTTAGGATTCAAGATAAACCGGTGACTTGGGACCAAGAGGCAAATCTATCCCAAGTGGCGACTTTGATAAATAAATAATCCCATTTTGAATCATGTCACTTAAATTGAAAAAACTCCCTTGTACACTATCCTTCAGAGTAGGTTTGTAAAAAAGGAGGTGTGACAACAGTGCTGTTCTAACTCTCTAAAATGCATTCCGACCCCGATGTCACAAAAGTAAACTATGAGTCATGTTGATACCCTATTTTTTCCTGTATATTTTTAATATGCAAATTACTTTCAACATAGCCTGCATATGCATATATAAGCATCTCCCAAGGTTTTTATTATTTTTTCTTCATTTTCAAAGACTTTTAAATCAATTTATTGCCCTATTTTATCAAGGAAAAACCCAATAAATATCCCAAAAATTATCATTTTTGGCGATTCATTTATTGGCCTCTTATATTTATACTAAAATATAGCTAACATAATTTTTGCATATTTTTATAAGTCTATTTAGTATTTTAAAAGCTAAATTGTATATAATTGCAATATTAGCCTCTTGTAAGGTTTAATTGTGTTTATAATTATAAAAGTGACTCCAATCTTTTTCATTTGGTAATTATGTATAATTAATCATTTTGGTGCCATTAATGTATTTCCAAAAATTATTTTACTATTTTTATAAATTAAACAATGGAAAAGTGGCTATTTAAATACTAGTCTCGTTTATTTCAATTATATCTCCAAATCAACACCCAATTAAGCCCAATTCTAAGACTCTATTATCCTTACCTAAATCCTAGTCTACTCGACTCACGACCCTTTTAAAATAACCCGCCCGGATCCCCATTCAATCTAGGCCGTTGATCATAATGATCAGCGGCCACCCTTTAACCTTTCCCTTTTTAATTTCCATTAGCCCCTAAACCCTAACCATTTCCTGTTTGTAGCCGCCTGTGAACGCTCCTTCTCCCAATTCTCTCTTAGAAACCCTAGTCGCCTCCCTCCACTTCTTCCCTAAAACGCCTGAATCAATGACTTCCAAAGCCATTAAAGGCCTGTATCTGCCTCCTACGAATCCTACATGCTTGGCTACTATGGTTTCGAGGTCAGACCTTGAAGAAGCTTGGCCCAAATTTTGTTTCATTCGAGTTCTATGGCTGTCTCCGGCCTTGCTCCGGCCAGCCATGGCTGTTCAAGCCCGAGCTTGAGTTTTCCTATTAAGATCAATGACCTTCCATGCTTTTCTCACTATCTAGAGTTCTGCTAAAACCCTAGTCTTTGAGGTTCTTTTGATTCTTTTAGATCTGTTGTATATCTGTGTTTTCTCTAAGGTTTTAAACATTTTCTCAAAGTTTCTTTCAAACTTTACCTTCAAAATCTTTACCTTTTCCAATTTAGGGTTCTTTAAGTCATTTAAAAGCTTTGGCTGAGTCGAGCAAGAAGGCTTCTAATTGGCCAAACTTTATCAAGACCGAGCCGAATGGTCTCTGGAGAAAGATACGGGCCAATACTCGGTCATTGACTAGCTGAACAAAACACCGGAGCAAATTTCTATCCTTGCTTTGCTACAAAATTCAGATGCACACAAGAATGCCCTGCTAAGAGTGCTGAGTGAAGCATATGTGCCGAGCAACAACACCGGCGAAGAAATGGGTAACATGGTAGGACATGTATGTGAAAGTCACAAGATCTCTTTTCATGAAGATGAGCTGCCACAAGAAGGGTTGAGTCACAACAATGCATTGCACACCACCATGCAATGTGAAGACTATTTTATCACCAGAATTCTTATTGATGGAGGGTCTAGCCTCAATATTTGCTCGTTGGTAATACTTAGGACATTGGGAAATGGACTGCATGAGATAAAGGACGGGGCTATCAACGTAAAAGCTTTCGACGGTTCCCAAAGGTCCACTATTGGGGAAATTAACCTGTGTCTGCAAATAGGGCCTACTTTGTTCGATATTGATTTTAAAGTGATAGACGTGCTGACATCCTACAATCTGCTGCTGGGATGACCTTGGATTCATGCCGTTGGGGTCGTAACATCAACGCTACATAAGGCAGTGAAGTTTGAGTGGAATCATCTAGAGTTGATCATTCACGGTGACAGTAGAAATCCCATATACAGTCTCTAGACCATCCCGGCATTAGGAGGCAGAAGAAAGATAGGTGGGGAGACCTATAATCACATCAAGAGGATCAACGCCGTTGACAAGGACAAATGGTGGGACAAAAAAATTGAGAGCATATTGAATTGGAGCGGATACGAACTTGGCAAAGGGTTTGGCAAGAACCTCCAAGGAATCACTAAGCCCATAAAGCTTAAGAAATATGGCACCACTTTCGGTCTGGGATATGAGTATACCTGGAAAAAATCCAACGACTG
The DNA here is from genome assembly GCA_034376525.1 of Nicotiana benthamiana. Classification (NCBI taxonomy): domain Eukaryota; kingdom Viridiplantae; phylum Streptophyta; class Magnoliopsida; order Solanales; family Solanaceae; genus Nicotiana; species Nicotiana benthamiana. The sequence goes on along the minus strand of CM067337.1, from coordinate 87,804,696 downwards.
GTCACCACCATGGTGACTTTCTGCTGGAGTAGCCAATACCACACTTGAAGCAAGCCTTCTAACCGTCCGATGTTATCTGTAAGTCAAAAGAAGAGGAAGCACTGGCAACAATGAAGAATTTGTTCCTAGAAGACGATATATGGATTGTCGTGTTATTCTCGAGGAGGAGGGGGAGGAATGCCGTTCCATACATGCTTTAAGTAGAGGAGCACGCCTCGATAACTAGACCATCAGAACTACTAGAGTCCGGCAAGCCTCAGGGTAGCAAGGCTGAACAAGCATCATGCACTATCTTTTATTTTACTAGTTAATTTTCCTTTCGCCTTTTCAATTTCCACAATAAGATTTGGAATGTTCAAAACAGTTATCGAATTTATCAAAGCATTTTGATTTTGTCTTATAAGTCAACTCTCTTATTATTTTCTCTCATTACTTTACTCATACAACATTACTATTACTTAACTTAATGAACCAATGATTGTGACATGCAACGAGACAACACAATAAACAGACGTATATTTAGAGGAAGATGACATACCGGAAGACATTGTTAAGTAAGTTGAGAATTTTGAAAACACACCGAAGTCCAACCTGGATGAGACTAAAATTGTTAATCTGGGGGATGAGGAGAATTTCAAGGAAACACGAATCAACATCCACTTATCGCCATCGGAAAAGAAGGAATACACAAATTTTCAAAAGAGAATATGAGGACATATTCGCCTAGTTATATGACGACATGACGAGCTTGAGCATGTCTATTGTGTCGTACAAGCTGCCAACTGATCCGACATGTTCACTAGTAAAAGAGAAGCTCAAAAAGTTCAAACCTCATATAAGTTTGCAAATCAAGGAATAAGCCTAATATCACTCCCTTTTAGGATTAGTTGTCAAAAAATACCTCCGAGACTAATAGGAGTGGGATGAGTAATAGCATGCAATAAGTAATCGCGACCGATCCGCGCTTTAAATACCTCAACGGGTATATGTATATGATGAGCACGCGATAATGTCACGTGTAGCCCATCTTTGAGGAGTGATTACCCTACATTGGACTCCCTTCCCTTTATTCTTTACTTCTTTTCAACATTTTCTTTAATCAGCTTTTCTAAATTGCTCTTTCGAATCTTGTTTACTACCAAACCATTATGTGTTGAAATCCCCACTTATTTGGCCCTTATTTGTTTATATGTGAGTGTCCCAAATTCACAATAACTATCTGCCCGGGAACCACACTAGTGGATTCTGAGGGGCGCCTAACACCTTCCCCTTAGAAAAATCTCAAGCCTTTACCCAATCTCTGATTATCCAAATCAAACCCTTGTGGTGTCCTAATGCACCTAAATCATTAGGTAGCAACTCTTCAAGTGCAAACCCAATTCCCAAAATGAACGATTTGTCCCTCCAAATGTCATAAACTTGATTTTGCGAGAAAAAGGGGGCACGACAAGTAAAACTTCTCCATTTTCCAAACTTTCAGTTTTCCAACTTTTGCCGAAATGCCTCAATTTATCCTACGAACCTCTAAATCTGAATCCGTACATGCGCCTACGACCAAATCACCAAATAAAGTTGTTGGAATCATCAAAAATTTATTCTGAGGCCGTTTACTCAAAAATCCAAGTCAGGTCAAATTCTCACTGTTTAAACTTCTGAAATTAGATTCCTTCTTCCAATTTGACTCTGAATAATCCATTAGCTCAATTCAGCTATGCCCGAGGGTCATTACACATAATATGAAGTTGTTCAAGACATTTGCTTCATAATTAAGCTTATATTCTTAAAATGATCGGCTGGGTTGTTACATCCTCCCTCTCTTAAAACAAATGTTTGTATTTGAACGTGCTAAGTTTCGCCTCGAGGTCCTCAAATCACTGAATCTACACTCCCAACATATACCCGCGAATGATCCCATGTCACCCCAATCCACATAAACCTGATGACACAATCTCAACTGAAATTTAGCCTTTTCTACGAACACCAGTAAGTCATAGAGCCAAAATTCTCACCTTCCATCCACTTCCAAGAGACCTGATTCTAAATCCATATCCGGTACCGGTCTCGACTAGATGCATTAGCTCACGCCAACACTCATAGGGTAAAACACACAACATGACACATAATACATAGGCACACAATACATTTCTGATAAAAACATCGCCCCAAATCAAATTCGGCACTGGCCATAAGCCTTATATTCAATAGGAACCCGTTTCAAACCTCCATGACACTCGCATTGATACAATAACCATGAAAGCCACATAACTAAATATCCAAATCACCAAATCTCAACTAATACCAATGGACACACACCCCAAAAGCTAAAACGCAAGAAGCACAGAACGAAAATGATTGAATATGGAAAGGGAATCCACATAAGGGAGTTATCAAACAAGCCTGAAAAGCACAATTTTTTTCCAATTAATACTAATCTATAAAACAATCTAACAAGAAAGAACTAAAGCATATAAAATAATCACACGTATTTCATACTGGTATAACTCCCACCGCGGTGTACAGCTCAGTCTCAACACATCAAATCACATGAAATCAGAGGGTCCTGCTCTCCACTTTGAATCACCAGTAGGGTGTACATTAAACAATCTAAAACTTTTCACTAGATCAGTTTCGTCAACAAAATTACAACACGTACTGGCTCCCACACCGGTGGAGCATTAAAAAAACATCACATCTTGTAGCCAAAATACTAAAAAATCACATCAAACCTACCTAAATGGACAACAGGAATTTACTACTAGTCTCGTAACTCCTGACAACGGCTAGAAACAGAGAATATATATGGATATCACCCATAGAACCTCCCAACGGGGTAACCCATAAACAGAGTGCAAATCATGAAATGCACCAATAAGTGGAGAAAAAATAGGTAAACTCACCTCGATAAGCAGAACTATAATGACTACGGATATCAATAACAAATTAAAATCATACCTGAATGACATTATCTGGCACAACGGCCTTATGCCTACTATATATACACTTCAACGGGCCGGACCTTTCCCCCTCTTGGTGCCCTCTACTCACCTGAATACCTTACTGTGGCACATATATCTAAAATTTGGGGAAATCTCTCACCATATGGCGAGCATTTCCAATCTTGACTACCCAACTCATGCATTTGCCACCACTGATAAGCTACTCCATCAAGCTAGAACGTAGTAAAAGAAACCCTTCTTGTATGTGCAATAACCATACTATTGATAATGCGATGGCACTCCTCAATGAAACCCATTGTGCTCTCTTAAGAAAACCCGCTGAATATATGAGGGTCACCTTTTCTTGAAACTTGCAAATCTAAGTTGTTCTCCTTTGGATGTTGCTGCCCTGACCACGGGCTGAATTGGAACCAAAAATTAAGCCGCTATCACACTTGGGACCTAACTAATGGAAACTCACTGCTATGAGTGTGGTCTAATTGTGGCACATACTCCTTGTCGGCCTCTGTCTCAGCCTCTAGTGACACATGCTCTAGGAGTAGCGCCGTCCATGACTACTGCTCGTGTCCTCACTGTCGGTGAGAGAATGGTATTATAAAAGTTCAAATTTCGGGATTAATAAGCTCGCACGATAGGGATGAGAGAAATGAGATTGTCCTAATAGTTACCTATACTCTCGAAGATAAGTACAGACGTCTCTTTAGCGTTCTTCAAGAATCTATGGAACTCATGAATCGTGGCACCTATGGACCTAGAGCTTTGATACCAACTTGTTACGACCCAATTTTCGATCTGCTGGGTTTCGTGATGGCACCTAGTCTTAATATCTAGGTAAGCCTAATAACTGCGGAATTACAATAATAAATAATAACATCTAAAAATCTTCCGAAATAAATCCTTTATACAATGAATATCTTCCGAAAACCAGGTAGTACAACTCATAAACTCTACAGCATTTCGCTACCATTTCTAAACACAACCAAATGGAAATAAGTATCAAGACTAACCTCGATGGAGTAGTGACGAGGAACAGTAAAGAAACCTACTAGTCTAATAAGCAGAACAAGTATAAGTATAGAAAAGAACCGAACATGATATCTATATAAATTCTAAGCGATATTTCTAACAATAAAGAAACTACGATAAGGAAAGGAAACAACAGGCAATAGTGGTAAACCATAATAAAGATCATATAAGTGAGCCAAAAAAATACAACACAAACTCAAAATCACAAATACAATAAGGGCAAGACATAACTCAACAACTACGACAACCTTCATCTTGAGTCTTAACCAGCAAGCATCAATCGAATAATCAAACTCTTTTCAAGTGATAAATATTGGTTTGAAATATACTTCCATAAAATAAGTGTTCTTTTCAAAATAATTCTTTCAAATATGATCTTTTCCAAAAACAAAAAGAAAATCCTCAGAATGTATGTCATCATGTGACACCTCATCTCATAATCGTACAATACAAGTCTCAATTCTTGAGCCTTAACACTTGGCATCATGTGCCCTCATCACCCCTCATAATCATACTGACATCTCATGTGTCCAAAGAGTCATTCTCACACGGAAGGAAAATATAGAGGGGGTGTGTCTATACTCAAAAATCTCAAATAGCCTCTTACCCGATAAGGGTGATTAACAAAGTGTATTCTTGTGCAAGTTTCCTAACATAGTTTGCACCAACTAGTAAGTATAAGGAATGGAACAGGCAACACCTATAATCTTTACAGATGGATAGAATCAATGAAAACATCAGCATAGAACACAATGATTTCAATAGAGGATCTCTAATGATATCGTTACGTAGTCCTAAATGTAAATATGTGTGCTAGGGATCTCTTGATATCCTCAATATATGTACTAGGGATCTCTTAGTATCCCGAGGATATCTTGGTATCCTTGATATATGTGCTGAGGATCTCTTGGTATCCTCAATATATGTACTAGGGATCTCTTGGTATCCTCAATATATGTGCTAAGGATGTCATGGTATCCCGAGGACCTCTTGGCTCACGCCCCAAAATCCGAGGAGCGCGACCGGCACTCAACTGAGTAAACCCAACTGAGCAAGTCTGTTATATTTCATTCTACCCAACCTAGTTCATGAATAAAGAGGGAATGTTATCCCATTTAATCAAAACGCTAAACAATCTTCCACTAGCAACTTTCATTTCATTTACGTTAATGACTTCATTCATAATTTTGAAATATTACAAGTTACAAGTTTAATGAAAAGCATGCTTGTCAAGTATTAACATTTCTAGTCCTAAAGCCCAACATCAACCACCCACAAGAAGTTTACGGAGCCTCTAAGTACAATAGAAGAGAAATGGGGAAATGCCGGTAACAAGTCTCCGACTATACATCAAAACATGATGAGAAAATGGACAAAAGATACATGACATGACCTCGGGATAGAGCGGGGCTCACCAAGTCTGTTGGGAGGGAATAGTGCTATCACTGGCCCGATGCTTCTCACTGTAGAACAACCTGTATCATTTAACGATACAGCGCCACTGGAAAAAGTGATGTTAGTGCCGTCGACTAGCACTAGTATGTAAAGCTAAAAGTCCTCTTTCAAAATAGAATGTCCATATAAGCAGAAACAACACATAGGAGAAACAAGTCGCAATCCACAATATCCAAACAACTAATTAAAACATAAGGACTTTCAAGTAAGAAAATAGTTTTTATATATATTTGGTTGGGAGATCACTAGCACCGATATACCACCGTCTTTTTTAGCACGGAGTCCAATCATGCCCGATCGGGTAGGCCATCTCCCTAAAGAACAATGTGGTTTGATGTTATGGTGCTAAAGAAACTTATCACAAGAATAGTACCACAATGTGCACAACATGGAGTCTGATTTCCACCCGATAAACTAGGCTGCCTTCCTACATATGCTGTGTGGGTTGACTTTTTCTTTTCTAAATTCTCAAGTATTAGCTTCATCCCACTTTTGGGGAAATAGTCACACTCCACCCCTACACCGGCACACGTAGTTTCAGGTGTAGGACTTATGACCCACCCTTCCTCGGTATTGCTAATGATGCTCCCAAAAATATTTTGGTTCGATTTAATATTTCACACAATTGTAGTATAAATAAAAGTATACAAATATAGTATAAATGTGGCCATGCTTATTTCCATGCCTTTCATAATTTATAGCTTTTATTAATCTTCTCAATCTCTCTCAATAACAATATCTCTTTGTCATTTTGGGCCTTCTACAAGGTTTATCTTTTTCATGGCACAAAGGTCGCATATGACTTCCCCTCATTTTCATCTCCTTTATTTTGAAGGATCACCAACCAATATCAATGTACCAAGTATTCCGAAAGTTTTGTATATATTCGAGCTTAATAATAATAGAATCATCAATCACAAAGGAACCTTCACAAGGAGGGACATGTCAACCAACAATTAAAATACACATTGGAGTTATAAGAAAGCAATCACCTCAGTTATACTTAAATTATTCTTTTCCCGTTTTAACAATTGTACAATTTCAACCTCGGAATGTATAAGGACTCGCATTGTAATGTATGTATTTAAAAAAATGCAAGGTAATATCTGGAACATCCACTTATGGGCTTAGTTCGGGTACTAGACCTTTAGGTCATTCTATTTTGAAGCTAGTCCATAACAGTTGGGTTGAGTATTATTTCATAATTTGTTTCACATTTTCCCATTCGATTCACTTCCAACCATCTATGCAATTTATCAGCAAATAGACACACTCAAATAAGGTATTTAAAACACCTAAGAGCAACTAGGTTCATTATGCAAATTGAATTCTGCTAAGCCAATTAAGACACTAACCTTCATTTAAAGTGACTCAAGGCTATACTATTTTGGTAGGCAAACCACACATAAACTTACGAAAACAATGTGGAATTCACTTCCGAGAGAGAATGTTTAGCCTACATACCTTGATTTAGCTTCCCTTAAGTCCTACTATACTCCGAGACGCATAGCAATGTCAATCTTTTGGGAACATGGCAAATTGAAAAACAAAGTAGATAGGTGACCATCGTTGTAGCTCACTTGAGCATATTCTCAAACACTAAGTGTACATTATTTAAGAACTCATGCATGCTAGATATCCACTTTCACCATCATTAATCTACCCTACTAATGGTCTACCCTAGTTATACCTAGTAATCAAGAGCTGGAGTTATAGAACCTTACCTTTTTGGAAGAAGACCTAGTTGCCTTTCTTGACAATATTCAAAGCTCAAGAAAGACTTTTGGATAAATGTTGATGAAGAACCCTTCTCCCTCTAGGACCTTCTCTCTCTCTCTCTCTCTCTCTCTCTCTCTTAATGTATCAGAAAAAACCTATTAAGTGAAGGGTGGTGTGCAATATATTGATATGGGGTCGGGTAAGAAAATTAAAAAGTTGGAGCGTCGAAACAGATGTGTGATCGCATTTTCGATCGCATAATGGACATGCGGTTTGCAAAATGGACCGCAAAAATGGTCCCAACAACTGAACACACTGACTAGATTTTCGACAAGAATGCGGTCTGCATTAATGTTCTGCGATCGCATAATGCACTAATAAACTGCCCTTCACAAAATCCCAAGAAAATTATGCGACGACTATGCTGTCTGCATTTTGGTTATGCGATTGCATAATGGATCGCATTTTGACCTCAATTGTAACTAACCCACTAACTTACGTTTCAGTAGAAATTCAACCCGCATACTTGATTAACGACCGCATTCCGGGATGCAATACAACACTTTTCTAGAAAAAATAATTTCTTGACTTTTAAATGCATAGCTTAGTCCAAAAGGGTCCGAACCGCGGCGAGCTTGTGAGCTGCGAAGAATTTTACGAATTTCTAACTCATTTTCCTAACTTGGCACTAGGAGATCTCGGATTTTGAGCAAAAATTTTCACGAAGCCTTTCATCCTCCCCCACATAAGATCATTCGTCCTCGAATGAGGATTATGGCTCGCCCCAAACACCCAACATGACTCATTTCCTTCCTTACCTACCTCAAACTCCCATATTTCACATACCCTTCAATTATGGGTAGTGATATACTTATTGCATCCTACCAAATTCCTAACTTGGCACTTCGAGATGTCGGGTTTTGACCAAAAATTTTCACGGGCCTTATATCTTGGTGTCCTCAATATATGTGCTAGGGATATCTTGGTATGTGCATAGGTGTCTCCCGGCTACAGTCCCGTAGTCCTAAAATTAAACATGCAAGAGGGGGGTGGGGGGGATGAGGGGATCTCCAAGGATATCGTCCTGTAGTTCCAAAGTATATGCGCAGCGCAACCAATAGTAATAACAGTCGCAACACAACATATAGCTTGTACATAACCATGATACATATAACAACATAGAAAATGACATTAATACAAGGTAATACAAGTATCAACGTAAGGACTGTAAATCACATGGAAATGGTAGAACCAACTCACAAAGAAAAACCTCAGAAAAGAATGCTGGCATAAAGGGAACAATTTAACGCGGGAGAGCTAATGTACAACGACGATTCAACAATATAAAATTCAATAACAAGGAAATCAATGCGAGTCAAGTAGTCCCTGTGAGCACGTGATTTTTGCCTCACTTGAAATGTTCCCATAAATTCGTCAAACTAGGATTTTTCTTTATTATTTGAATTTTTTGGAATTAATTACGTGATTTTGTGTTTATTTGCATTTTCCCTTTTATTATTTGAATTTTTCGAAATTAATTGCACGTATTTACATTTTTCTTTTGTTATTTGAATTATTAGGGGTTAGTTGTGTGATTTCGTGTTTGTTTGCATTTTTCCTGATTAATTGTGTGATTTTGTGTTTATTTTATCATTTGGATATTTAGAATCTAATTGCATAAATTGTGTGTTTGTTTGCATGTTGAGTACATTTTAATTCAAAAAAATGCAAAAAATAGCATTTTATTTAATTAGCCCAACCTCCCGCCCAAGCACAATGGCGTGCGCCACCCCCTCAAAACACCTACCCTACTCCACAAAATCATTACCCACCTCCAAGAGCCTACCAACAGCCCTGAATCTCGTCTTCCGAGCCAATCCTGTCATAAGAAATGAGTGGCTACAGAAAAAGAAGACTTTCACTCCGCTGGGAGAATCTTACACTAGCTTATTCCATAGGCTGCGTCAACTGGATATGTTGAGACCAGTTGAAGCGAAACTGCCAAATCCTCCCCCGAAGAATTTATATTATTCAGTCAGTTGTGAATATTGTTCCAGTGCACCTGGGCACGACACTGGAAAGTGTTGGCATTTCAAAAATGCTATCCAAGAACTTATTGACTCCTACAGGATTAAGGTGCAGACGCCAGAGGTGCCCAATATTATCCAAAACCCGCTGTCTACCCATCAAGAAACAACCATGATTGAGATTGTGGAAAGAAGGGGAGAGTGCAAAAGGCCTTCACAAAATGTAATGATGATCAAAGCCAGTGAATGTTAGCCAACTAAGGTTGCAAGCAGTGAGAAGCTAGTAATCGGGGCAAAAGAAAAAGGCAGCAAACCTGCCATAGTTCAAGGGAGCTCACTATGCGCGATCGCGCCAAAGTAGGAACAGGCAAAAGTAACCGTACATGGGGCAGCTAGAGAACCTTTCATAGGTGTGGAAGGTGTCTGCATAGAGCCAGTTATTGTAAAACCACTGATCCAGCCACCATTCGTCAACAACAAAGCTGTTCCTTGGAGATTTGAGCAAGTAATAGTGATGTACAAGGGGAAAGAAGTTAAAGAGGAAGTGTATGAGGCACGAGGCTTAACTCGGTCAGGAAGGTACTTTTCCCCAGAAGAATTGAGGAAGGGAAAATTTCTAAAGATAACCCAAAACAAGTGAAAAAGGTTCTGTCAGAAGAAGAGGCAGAAGAATTCTTGAAGAAAATGAAAATGCATGACTACTCCATCATAGAGCAGTTAAGAAAGACACCAGCTCAGATTTCTTTGTTGTCCTTAAGACTTCAAATCAGCTGAAAGCCTGCAAATACTATTCTATTAAAGGTCCAGCTGTTTCAGGGTCTATTTTGGATTTTGTTTTGAGATTTGCCTCACCGACTTGGTTTTTATTTGTTCCTGGAGTTCCTGGGTCAGACTGCATTTTGATTGGGGATAATTCAAGCTATTTGGGTGGTTTGATGGGTCTTATTTGGTAATAAATCCTCCTGGTTCATTTGATGTTGTGGTTGGGTTCATAATGAAATCGAGCTGTAGAACAAGGGAATATTTTTCAAGATTTTGAGTTTCAAAAATAAAGGCTCCCACCTGTAGACCGAGGGAATAATTTATAAAAATTTAAGTATTTGCAATCAGGCGCACACCTGTAGAACGAGGGAATAATTTTCAAAAATTTAAGATTTTGTAATCAGGCGCCGTCCTGTAGTACAAAGGAATATTTTTCAAGATTCTGAGTTTCAAAAAGAAGGCGCCCACCTGTAGAACGAGGGAAAAATTTTCAAAAATTCAAATTTTTGTAGTCAGGCACCCACCTGTAGAACTAGGGAATATTTTTCAAGATTTTAAGTTTCAAAAATCAAGTGCCCACCGGTAGAACAAGGGAATATTATCAAAACTCAATTTTTGGCAATCAGGCGCCCACCTGTAGAACAAGGGAATATTTTTCAAGATTTTAAGTCTCGAAAATCAGGTGCACACCTGCACAACAAGGGAATATTTTACAAATTTTTAATGTATCGATAATCAGGCGCCCACGTATAGAACATGGGAATATCTTTCAAAATTCTTAGGCTTTGGCAATCAGGCACCCACCTGGAAAACAAGGGAATACTTTTCAAAATTTCAGGCTTTGGCAATCAGGCACCCACCTGTAGAGTAAGGGAATATCTTTCAAATTTCAAGTTTTTAGTAGTCAGGCAACCACCTGCGGAACGAGGGAACGCTTTCAAGGGAATACATGTGAAGCAGTCAACAAGGCCACAAGGAGTTCGCATGAAGAAATACAAGGCAACAAAGCAACACAGATCAAGAGCAAGATTGAAGACGTAGATAGGTTTTTCATTGTAATCTGTGGATTATAGCTTAGTCTAGTTTTATTTTATTTTCAAGGTGTAATAAGGAGGTCAACAAGCAGTAACAGCAGCATCAGCAGTGCAATCACAGCTTCTGGTAGTCCCAGCTACCAAACACTCTAGGACTACACTGACCTGATTCTCTTTAGCCGAGGATATGTAGGCAACCTTTGAAGCAGGGTTCGGTCAGACAATTTTCAAAACTCTTCTATGGGATGCAAAGCAGGCAAAAATCTCTCAGTTTCTCACTTATCTTTGCCGGGAAACAAAGAGGCAGCTGTGCGCACGTGATTTTTGCCTCACTTGAAATGTTCCTATAAATTCGTCAAACTAGGAGTTTTCTTTATTATTTGGATTTCTAGGATTTACTTACGTAATTTTGTGTTTATTTGCATTTTTTCTTTTATTATTTGAGTTTTTCAGAATTAATTGCACGTATTTACAATTTTCTTTTATTATTTGAATTTTTAGGGGTTAATTGTCTGATTTCGTGTTTATTTGAATTTTTCCTTATTAATTATGTGATTTTGTGTTTATTTGCGTCTTTTTTTTATCATTTGAATATTTACAATTTAATTGCATAAATTATGTATTTGTTTGCAAGTTGAGTGCATTTCAATTCACAAAAAATACAAGAAAACAACATTTTATTTAATAAGCCCTATTTGGATTTAAATAAGGTTTTTGCTATTTTAATGTTAATAAAATATTTAGAAATTAAAACAAATAAGAACAAAAAAGTATTTGGAAATATGGTCTTGTTTTAAAAGGCCAGTTTGGGCTATTTTACAAATTTAAACCAGCCCAAAACCCCCAAACATGACCCAAAACCATGCCCAGACCCGGTCTAATTCCACCCCTCATTAAAACGACACCATATTGGAGCACTCAATCTCAACCATCCATACCCCTCAATCCAATGGCTCAGATTGAGCCTTACATTTTGAATAAAACTGTCTGAACACATGTAACACTTCAAGAGACCACAATTCACCCTCCTCGTACCATCCTCAGCCGGTGTAACGCCGTCGCCAATCCACCGTACCACCACTGTCCGCCGCCAGCCGGAAATTGCCGCTGGCGGCGGTGTAGCTCTTATAACCTCCGAATTTACACCCCAGAATCCCTGTTGTCTCCTCTTCCAAACCGTCATAAGATCGCCCTTTGAAACCCACCCCAACCCGTTGAATATTTTTCCAAATCCCGGTGGCGAACGGCTCCCAAATTAACACCATGCGACCCCCTCACTCCCCTCTTCGAAACCCTACTATCAGTCACCCTCAAACATGACCCCGTCCCTTCGAATATTTATCCGAAACAGGCAGCTCGGCATGCAAGGCGGTGGCTGACCTCCAATGGCTCCTAGGCCATCACCACCGACCCTTCTAGGCCTCTTCTACACAAAAACACACCCAAGCCATCTCATACAACACCAGACCCCTCCAATCTCGAAACCAACCATGCCTTAGATCTGAGATTGACCATTTGAAGGATGTTTGAGTGCCGCTTGGAGGCCCGAATCTATTTCCACTAAGTTTAATTGAAGAAAACCGATAAGTTCACCTCAATCTTAATTTGTTTTTCTATTTTTGTATTTCTTATCTGGTTTAGCAATTAAGTCTGATTTTATTTAGTTTAGAACTAAAAATGGCATCTTATTAGATTTGAATTCTGCTATTCCTCTTCTGATGATTGTATTTTAGTTGTGAAACTGGACACTAAGTTTTTTTTGTTCTCAGCACATTAGTATCCATGATTTATGCTCTTGACTTCTGAATTTGGGTATTGATTGGTGGTTCACATACAACCAGAATTTCATCACAGCCCCATGTTTGTCTTTAATTTCAAATAATTTCTTGATTTTTGAGTTGAATGTCGATTAATAGCTCACATGGTTAAGCTTGATACTGAGTGTGAATGTTCAATTGTGTTAAAAGCATGGTAGTTGTAGTTTTTCATGTTCTTCTTTTTAATTTTAGTATTGACTTGATTTTGATTCAATTTTGTTTTGATTTCGGAGGATGGTTGACAATTGTTCTTGATTAATAATTCAATAGCATTTGGATTGGCTATAACTGTTAGAAGTGTTAGGTGTTAGTAATTAGTTACAAGTTAGTAAAACAATTTTTTTAACACCTAGAGGTAATTTAGATTTTTAGTTTAGTTTTGGTTATTTTTGGATAAAATAGGGGTAATATAGAAGGCTATTTTAATTTTGGTAATTTTCAGAATAAAATAGGGTTAACATAGAGTTTTTAACCTGGCTTTGGTAATTTTAGAAAAAAAATAAGGGTAGTATAGGGAGTCTATAAATGGAAGACAATGGTAGAAGCCTTTAGACCCTTCTAGAAGGGGTCTTTAATATAAAACCAGTAGTCTTATTGCAGTAATTTGGGAAACAAGTAAAAAAATAAGAGTCTAAGTAGGTAAAAACTGGAAATTGAAAGAAGGTCCTTTAGTTAAAACAAAATAAAAGTGGTCCCTAGCCTTTGGCTATAAAAGGGGCTGAAAATTATTTAAAAAGAGAGGTTGCACACTCTGAGAAATTACTAAAAATTCCAGCCATAGTCGAATTAGTTTTTCCAATTCCTGCAATTATAACAAAAAGATCAAAAATACATTAGTCTAGTGGGAGCAATCAGAAGTTTTCCCCTCAAGTTTGGGCATTTTAAGACTCCAAAATCGGCTGAAAGTCAGCAAATACTGTTCCATTAAAGATCCAGCTGTTTCAGGGTCTATTTTGGATTTTATTTTGGGATTTGACTCACCTACCTGGTTTTTATTTGTTTTTGGAGTTCCAGGGTCTAATTGCATTTTTTTGGGGGTTAATTCAAGCTATTTGGGTTTTTTTTGATGGGTCTTATTTGACATTAAATCCTCTTGGTTCATTTGATATTGTGCTTGGGTTCATAACGAAATCGTGCTGTGGATTTTGCCATTGTACTGCTGGTAATTTTGCTGGTTTCTGGCTGACTCCTCTCCTTTCTATTTCCTTTGTAACTCAGGTATACCCCAGCTTTCAAATGTATGAGGAATCAGAACTACTGTTGTACCCGATCTGCTGCATAAATAACTAATTTCACTTATCAATTTCTATGTTCAGTTTTGTTATCCAGACTTGTAATTTGTGTGAGAACTAAACAGTAGTGCTATGTACGAATTGTATAATAGGACTGTTAAAATTGGACTGTATATATTTTCCCTTGTGCTATTACGATTTTGGTTCTAATAAGATTCATATGTGCAAGTTTGAATTGTCTTGCCATTTGGATGAGTAATTCGTCTAATGGCTTATCAGTAGAAGGTTGCTAGGTTCATTAGCAATGTCAAAATCATGATGTAAATGCATTTAGAGTTAGTCATATAGAATTCGTAAACTCAACATGTGAGTGATAGACTCGTCTCAGAATTTTAAAGGCTGAATTTGCAGAATAATTCCTTAGTATGTTAATACCGGTCGATTCATGTTTAATATTTCATCATCTTCAGTGTTTGTATTAGTTTGGCCCATGTTTTTCTCTTAAAATATATATAGCGATTTGCTAGAAATAATTGTTTCTTTTATAACGAATCCCTTTGTCGCCACACACGTTTGGACTCATTCATTATAAGGTCCAATGGCCTTAGGACTTAGTTGAAGTCCATTGTTTCCTTGGGGTTGCAGTTGGCCCAAGGATTCGACTAAAATCCTTCCCTTTGGGCTGGTTGGAAGCCCAAAAACTCAATGAGTGCACCTTTGGTTCAGATTTTGCAGTTGAGACTAGAAGTTTATGACAATGAATTAAGTCCTATCATGGACACAAGAAATCCTAGTTTGCGATAGAACGGGCTGTAAAGAATAAATAGAACGAGGTGTCGCGCCAAATGGAATCCAAAATTGTGCGGCCCTCACTAATTTTTTATACTAAAATTCTTAGAAAATTTGGGATCCACCATTTAGCGAATTTCACGGTCTTCTCGCAAAGCTAGCAACGCGATAGTTGCTATTAGGCACGCCTTTAATAATTTTATCTCCTTAAACGCGGGGGGCGCATTTATGTGGCCCAAATCCAAATCCCAACAAAGTTAGAGTGTGTCAAAATCCATGGGTGCATTTATGTGACGTGGTTCCCAGAATGTTCTAACGGCGTTGTAATATTCTTAAAAAATAATAATAAAAGTGATTAAAAGATTCAAAAATGCACATAGGTTCATAACTGTATAAAATCAGACAGTCTAAGACATATATATTAGTTGAGCGACCATGCTAGAACCACGAAACTGGGGAATGCCTAACACCTTCTCCCGTGTTAACAGAATTCCTTACTCGGATTTCTGGTTCGCGGACTGTTAAACAGAGTTATTCTTTCCTCGATTCTGGATTCTAAACGGTGATTTGGGAAATCATAAATCTCCCAAGTGGCGACTCTGAAATCTTTTAAATAATTGAATCTCGTTTTGATTATCCTTTAATTGGAAAAACTCCCTTATCTACGCCCTTCGCCGGGTTGTGATAGCCAAAAGGAGGTTTGACAGTCCCAAATAAGGACAAGTCAACAATGATATAGGTTATCTCACTCCTTTTTAAGGTTGGACAATTTCAAGGATATTAGACAATTCAATTAGAGAAAGATGATATTTAGCTTCATTTAAGACTAAAGAAAGTTTCAGGAAAGATACTAATAGTTCCTAAATAAGACAAACAGCTACGAAAAGATAGCATGACAATAGGAGAGGAAAAATTCTTCAATTAAATCAAATAGGAGTTAGTTAAGCAATAAGAGTAAACCATGAAGCAATTATTTCCAATAAAGTACGTAAATGTGAAAATAGTAAATAGGAAACTCAGTCATGTCACGAACACATTCATACACAATGAATATAAGGATCTAATCTCTAAAAGATCAATTTTTAATAGATAAGTCCGAGCACGCACTCGTCGCCTCATTTACACAAACTACAATCAATCACAGAAGACTCAAATCCTATGGGGGACTCCCCCACACAAGGTTAGACAAGATACTTACCTCAAAAATAACATATCGATACTCTAAAATGCACTTCTGGGGTGAAAGGATCTCTGGACAGCTCAAATTTAACCAAATTAACCTCAAAACAGAAATAAAACACATAAGAAACTATTTTGGATTATAAAGTTTCAATCTTTAACAAAATCTAAAATCGGTCAAAAAGTCGAGCCCGCATCTTGGAACCGATAAATTTTACAAAATACAAAATATCTATTTCAATATATGTTCAACTATACAAAGATAACCAAATTTCGATACTGTTTCATCACTCAAATCATGAAATTTCATTTTGAAAATGTTCTTTGAAGGCCAACATTTTCTATAACTTAAATCACAATTTAAATGATAAAAACAAAGACTTATTCATCTAATATATTTAAGTTTGAGTGAAGCATACTTACCCAATAAAATTTTTTGAAAAACTCACCAAGAGTCACTCAAAATCGAGGTCTACAAGTCAAAATATGACAAAAAATGGTGAAAGATTTTGTAATATATTCTGTCCGCCTAGATTTTTAAGCACTGGGTCGTGAGAGAGTAGACGGGATTTCATAGAAGAAATAGTTGCTGGCCTAAAGTGCGTTACGCGATCATGTAAGAGTTTATGCGATTGCGTAGAAGGAACAATGTTACTGTCAATTTTGTGCTATGCGATCGCATACAGGACAATACAGTCGCAAAAAGGAAACTAAATGTTGAGGCCTAGAGCTACACTATGTGATTGCGAACCCACCTACGCGAACGCGATGAAAGAAACTATGACAGGTCAACATTACACTATGTGATCGCAGCTATGCCTATACGATCGCATAGAAGGAAACACCAGATAGCATAACAACTACTCAAACATCGGGAAAAATAACCTGTGGCCCATTTGGAACACATCCGAGGCCCTCAGAACCCCATCTACACATATAAACAATTCACATAACCTAACACACACTCGTTCGAGGTCATGAATCACATTAAACAATGCCAAAAAAACGAATCAAACCATAAATCGAACTTGTCAACTTTCAAATCTTCAAATTTCTAAATTCGTGCCGGAACCTATCAAATCAAACTGGAATGACTCCAAATTTCGCAGACAAGTCCAAAATGATATAAGAGAGCTATTCCAACTCTCAAAATTGCATTCCAACCCTGATATAGCAAAAGTCAACTATGGGTCAAACTTCTCAATTTTCCGAATTTTCACTTTTCAAGTTTTGCCGAAATGCCTCAATTTACCATACAGACCTCCAAATCTGAATACAGACGCGTGCCTAACTCTGAAATTAACATGCAAAGCTATTAGAATCATCAAAAATGCATTCGGGGGATGTTTGCTCAAAAGTCCATTTCCAATCAAATTCTCACCGTTTAAACTTCCGAAACTAGATTCCTTCTTCAATTTGACTTTGAATCATCCGTTAGCTCAATTCAACCATGCCCACAAGTCGATTCATATAATATGAAGTTGTTCAAGACCTTACACCTTAGAATAAATCTTAAATTCTTAAAACAACCAGCCGAGTTGTTACTGAATTACTCAACTAAGTACCAACGTAACATATTTTTCTTATTATACCATTATGGGTAAGTGGGCCAGAAGGGCCTTATGAGGTAACCAGAATAAAATATGATGGAACACTATATAAAACGATCCAACCTAACATAGAAACTTGTACATGTGACATACGAGACTATAATGCCAACATGGTCGTTTGTAAACACAAAATATACGCCGACAAGGCCACAAAAGTATCCATGTACATGACATCTTTTTATAAGAATCTAAGCATACATTATATTCTAAAGGTTTAGACAAGGCTCCACCACCAATCAATACATGTACTAATCATACTAACCAAATAAGCAACCCTGGAGCAAATAGAGCACACCAATATCTTCCGCTGAGCAGATAGCCTACTTGGAGGACTCTCGACCTATCGATTAGGACCTATAGGCATGAAATCCAGCATCCACATGCAAAAAGGATGCCAGTATAAATAGTATACTGAGTAAGTAAGGAATGAAAATCAATAAACAATAGACATAGGGAAACATAGAGTCAAAGACTTAACATGTAAGCTTTACTAACTCTTTGAATTATTAATATGTACAATGCCATGCATATGCGCATATATGATATACTATGCATATGTATATGCATTCATAATATCGTCAATCCTCTAATGGCATCCCATCATATAATCTCGGCCATAATGGGCAAAATTCGTCAACGTATACCAGCTGGTCAGGTGGTGGTATGTATATAAAGCCTTAATTGTTTCCCATATTCCATATACATATATATACATATATATACATATATAATGTCATACGATGATGGGTTAATGTACGTGTATAAATAATGCAATGCATGAGAAGTACGCCAATAAAATTTCTCGGAACGTCATAAGACCATTATGCCTTCGATTAATGTCATAAAATAAACTTTATCAACTTACATATTTTCTGAGACACATGAACTAACGATAGAATGGTAGGACACATGGGGAATCATGAGCATAGGCATCTCTAGCATTTTTATGAATAGAGTTATTTATGGCAGTTGTGCTTTTGCTTGTTTCATTTATATCGTATGGACCATGCCAAAAGGAAAGAAGCGATAGTCTTTATATACTTGAGTCGATTCTCTTGAAAATCCCTCAAACACTTGTCTTTTGTGAAGAATATATAACAACAAATCAAAATAGGGAAATATTCTTATCATATTCTTAAAAAATATTATACCGTGCCGTCTTAGAATTGCATTTCGCGCTGCTATTTCATGATAATCTCCTATGAATTCTTTTTGAAGGAGATCGGTTATTTTAGGTAAAGAGATCATTGATATACTTGTATGAATTCTTTATTGAAGTAAAGATAAAGAGATTCCAAGATAAAGAGATCCGTTTCTTATGAATTCTTTAATAGTCTCGTATGAATTCCTTAATGAAGTAAAGAGATCTTTAAAAGTGGTGAGCTCTATCCGTTCTTAGCAAGCTTAGCATCTTAATGAATTAAGGAATCTCTAAATTTGTTGGTTATGTGGGCCCCACATTAGGAAATCATTTGGCCAACTCTTTAGATGTGCCACCTATTTTGATCACTGATGAGTCATTGCTTGGCCAGCAACGTTAGGCACCTTAAGCTTATCCAAAATTATCATTAGTTAACCACTAATCTCTCGATTAACTTGATAATCTCCCACTAATCAATAATTAGCCAATTATCCAAATAATTAAGAATTATCTCAAATTAGTTAAAATATTGTTCCCTTTTAATATACTATATACTTCTTACTATCATAGTAATGTGGTACCTTGTATGGTGCTAGTCCATATATACGTAGTATTATAACTTGTACCATATTTTTTCTCAAAATGACAACCTTCGACAAAATTCATTTTCTTCGATTTTCTCACCCTCTCACCTTCACGAATTTACTCATCACTTGTTTCAAATAGCATAATGCTTATAATCTCAAAATTATCTCATTCCTGAACGTACATCGACTAACATATTACGAAACGTTAACATATGAAAATACAACATATAACATCTCATTTGGAGCCTTCATCTATTTACTTATAGCATACTTTCATGTACAAAAACATGGGATGTAGCATCATTCCCCCCTTTGGAACATTTATCCTTGAAAGTTGACTGATGCACTTATTATTATTATAACCTATAGCTCTTGTGAATACATTAGTACCTTTCTTAAAATCTATACGATATATGAATAAATCTAAAGTCCAGTTTATTCCCATATGTACGCCTGTTTCTCACAGCAAGGCTTGTGGTGGGAATTATTCCAACCTCATAACTATTGCTACCTTCTATCATGCAGTATATACGTATTTGTCTTTGTATGTTCGACTATATGAATCTTCTCCCCTCTTTCCTCCAGTTTTTAGCTAATCTCTAGACCTTACTTTGTTAACATATGCATAACTATTACAAGTTGCCCCCTGGGGAGCCTATAGGTGCAGTGAAGTTCTTCTCTCGGTATTTTGTAGAACTTACAAATATTGATATATCTTATTTCATAGAATTGGTTATCCACCCGTATGACTTTACTACATCTAGGTAGGTCATGCTATACCATAACTATTATTTCAATTTATCGTTACTGAGGCTTGCTACCAAACATCAGGTTACTCTTTCGCTGCTTATCATATATGTATAAGTTTAAATCCTTTGATGTTTCCTGATTATTCGTCTTAAGAATGACGACCTACTCTTATCATATTCTTCGTAAATCTTATTCATACATTGTTGATTCATCTCAATATTGATCTATAATCTACAATTGATAACTTGACCTTTTATATAACACTGCCGCTAGGGCTCACGTCTCATCGGGGACATCTAGAGTAATTATGCTGATCTACCTAGGGGCGATACTGTATTTCTATAACTATATTTTATAGCATCCCAAAGTAATTCACCTTACGTGGCTATTTTAATCCTATACAATTCATGAAATCCTCTTCAAATCATTACTAAATCGAAGGCCAAAATGTTATATCATAATTATACCTCTTTCAATTTCTAGGGAGATATTCTATATCTTCTAAATGCTATTAGTCTTAGACCCCTTTGAGTTTATTCATGTTATACTGACTTTCTATAACTTAGAGAATCCATCACCTCTCTTGTTTTCTTGGACTTAATCTCGATGACTCATCCATTTTTATCACCTTCTCACTTGCCTTACATTATCCTTACTCATGTCTTCCTAAAACCTTGTCTCTCTATCATACTTTAACTTGCGACCTACACATATCCATTTGTACTACTTGCAACCTTTATTCAACTTGCTTGCACCATATATTTCCTTGTGTTATTCTGGAACATCAAGCGAGACATCACATTATCTCAAACTCTCTTAAGTCTCTTAGCTAGACCTCTCAGTACCTAGAAACCATAGTTTGGAAGATATGCCACCAATGACACTATTATCATTCTTGGATGCTGAATCCCAATGCTTTTAGCCTTCTATCTGAAGTATGGACTATTTAAAATCTTCTACACTTGAGTATCTCATATGTTGTTCAGCTTTACCTTACTTACCTTAAAGTCTCGCATCACATCTTCTATCTCTTTCATGACCTCCCTTCCACAAGGGTATAATTTACATCCACAACTTGAAGCTCAATTATAATACTTGCACCTCTCGCATATTGTAAGGCCCAGAAAAATTTTGCTAAGTATATTAAGATTTTGTGGTGCCATGTAGGCTAATTATAATATTTTATGTTCAATTAACATGACGAGAATCTATTTGAGTTGAAAAATAAGTGTATAAGTCTTATGGTAAGCAATTTGGGGTCCAAGGGAAGGCCTAAGTCTAAGTCAAATTGAAAAATTTAATAATAGGCTAAGATTCCAAAGGTACTTGCGCTAGTCCATATTTCGAACGAGCATATCTAAATATATATAAGGTTTTATATTATGACAAACCTATCAAATGATAGGTCTTTGAGTCTACTTTATAATTCTTCAAAGTGTTTGTCATTTGGATATTCCTACACAAAGTTATGATCAAATTTCCAAATGCTGGATTTGTGACAAATTTGCGATCGCAAAACGACCATGCGGACCGCATATGCGTCGCGCAGTGAAGCAGTGTCAAGCAAAATATTATGCTGTCACATGTTGATTATTCAATAGCATTATCTATTATGTTTTGGATTATTCTATCGCATTTTGCTTATGCTGCAAGTATGCTGCCTACATTTCGATTATGCCATAGCATAATTGCACCACATTTTTTACTTCGGGGGTAATTTTTGGAAAATTTATATCCGAACCCACTTTTATAAATAAGCTTTGGGGCTTCATTGGGACTATTTTTACACTAAATCTAGAGAGAGCTGAGAGCATTCCAGAGAGAGGAAGAGTAACCTAGCCTCCTACTGATCAATCTTGCACAAACCCCCAAGAATCAAGCAAGCTAATCTCTAGCTCACTATCTTCTGGGTATGTCCTACTTCTAATATTTCATATATGAGATTATGATTTCAAAAATATATTGTAGGGTTATAAATAGGCCATGCATGTAAAATAAATCTATATTATGTGGGATTAATAAATTATTGTGGATAGTTCTGGATGAAACTGAATAAGGGAAGAAGGATTTTCCATTATAGAACCTTGTAGTCTACTTCACTTGTTAAGTGTTTGTTGAAATTACTAGGAGAGTTACACCATGGGTAGTCTTAATAATTATTAATCGATTTCCGTTATTTCTTCATAGATCGTTATTGCTAGAGGTGTTGGTGTATTCTAACGACTTAAGGAAAAGCACTTTGAGGTATGTATGGCTAAAACCCTGTCTTTTAGAAATTGAACTTCATCTGTGTTTGTGTCAATATGGTAGGATTAAAGTTGAATTATTGCATTGATTGTTACTTTACATGAATTGGTGTTGTAACCTTATATGTGTGAATGATGTGTCTCAACATGATCAACGTGCTATATTGATAACTTGAAAGGGGAAAAATATATAAAGTAAGCATTGGAATGCTTAGACCTTAAATTGAGATTGAAGCTGCATATTTTGTACCATCTTTGTGAAGTCATATCCATACTTACAATTTAAATTGATCTTGTCTGCACCTACTATCTTAAATGGCAAAGCTAAAATTGAAATTGGGAACTATGTAAAATACAGCCTAGTGCCAAGAATGATGTGATAAGTCGTTGCCTCAAGTACCTATAAAATGATATATGTAAAATGAAATGATTAATGAGAATTGAACAACGCCTTGATAAGGAAGCCTAGCCGATCGGGCCGAGATTGGACTCCGCTCAAGATAGCGGTGGTATAATAAATGAATTCCGAAAAAAGGGGAATGAGATTGTGATAGAAATATATGTCTCAAATGAGGCAACCTAGCCGGTGGGGTCGAGATCGGACTCTGCATAAAATAGCAGTGGTATTGTGAACAATTGATGAATAGTATGAAATTCCCCAAACTAAAAGCTATGGAAAAATGATGTGAAAGTTGTATGATTCTTTTATTTGATAATGTGATGATCGTTTAAAGTTTTGAGTTATACTTGTGATTTCTTGTTCTTGTATGAATGTTCTTTCTAACTAGATGGTGTTTAGTTATACATACTATTGCTATTCTATGGCACTAATGTTTTTATTGCCGGGGCGCTACGGCTTTAAATGGATGTAGGTGTTTCTATAATAGGTAGTGTTAGTCACAGCCAGTGGCGCATCATCCTTTCAGCTGACTTGGTGAGCCCTACTTTATTTCGGGGTCCCGTTTCATCTATTTATCATGTACTTTGAATTTGAGGTATAGCCAGAGCCTTGTTACCGGCATTTTCATATTACATTACTCTTCAGTTGTGTTTAGAGTCTTTGTAGACACGTTGTGGGTAGTGTCAGGTATTGGAGTTAAAGTAGAAATATTAATGTTAGCAAATATTTATAAAACTAGTAATATTTTGATAATTATGTTTTAAGTTGCTAATGGAACTAAAATGGAAGTTCTTAAAGAAATACTTACTAAATATGATTAATGGAGTCCATCTCCTATTTATCTATGAGCTAGTTTGGGTAGAGTGAAACCTAACAGGCTTGCTCAGTCGAGTTACCCGGTTGAGTGCCAGTCGTGCTCCTCAGTTTTTGGGGTGTGACACATATACACAATCAGGTGGGAGCTTCATACTAACTTTTTATGGGCTGGTACTTTTCTAACTCTCTTAATCGTAAAGCCGTTATGGAATATGGTTGTTGTGCTATTTCTCTTGTACCTCTTATAGCAAGAGTGATTCTGCAATGTTGTTAATTATGATGTCTATAATTTTTTGGGTCCAATAATTATACTCATGATTTACTTGGTTAATATAATTCTTTAGTTTCCCCTTCCTTCTACTCAAATTTTATGTAGGCTTAAGCTATCTTTCGATTTGTGACTCGTGGTATTAGTTATTACTTTATTTAGACTTTCATTGGCAAATCCATGATACAATCTTCTAATGATTCAATCCTTTGTCTATGAACTAGACTTAATTCTTTCTTTTAACTTATACTAGATTCCTCTACAGTTGTATGATTGTCAACAAATATGCTGCATAATACTTCAAAATCATAATTGCGTTCATAACATAACAAAATCTGGATCATCGACCGAATACTTCCTTTCATCCTTTCTCAACTTTCTTTAAACGTAATCTATTACTTTTCCTGGTCTTTCTGCCACCTTGTTGAGTGTATAATTAGTTTACCTTAGTGCCCACATATATTTGAATTCCACACAACCCATGTTATCTTGAATATCACCTTTTGAGTTTTTCTTCTTTCCATTCATTAGCCACAATAGGTGCCATTTTCTTATGGGGTTGATACAATGTTGTTGTGAGACTTTTTTTACAAGACCATCTCTTCTTTCGGTCACCGTGATTTGGTTGAAACCTTCTTCCTGTTTTTTCAACTAGTCTTTCATTGTAGTACTTAGGGAAGATCCTTTATATCTTGTAAAGTTGTGAGCTTACTACATCGTATATTCGACAAAATCTTTGATGTTCTTCCTTGCCTATCATTATTTGTACTTACTTATATCAACGCCTTTGTGATTTTAGTGTTTCTTTTGAACTAAATTTTATTGTCTCCCAATGGAACTCTCTTTTATTTTCGTCACACTCATACAATACCTTTAACTCCTATCCTAATATTTCTCAAGGATCAAGATAGCATTATCTGCGAGACTGGATTCACTATGCTTATCTTGCACGATCTATTGATTTGTCTGTATCCTCTTGTCTAGCCATAACTAGGCTCCCCCTGAATTATCTATTAACTACTCGTTGGCCCATTCTCATACCAATATCCCGCATAATATTTCTGTTGCACCCTATTTTTTTCGTACGTGAGAGTACGTCATAAGTTAATTGATTTAAGCTGAGAAATAAGATTCTATTGGAAGCAAATATAGTAAGTTAATCATGTTACCTAGAGGTTACAAATATTTAAGGTCATGAATAATAAGTACCAAGATGGTTGAAAAGGCTTAGAAGCTAAGCAAATTGAAGGAAATAAGTTTCGTCGAAAGTCGATAAGTTTGGAATGTTACAACATGCACTTTGGGGTGAGATTGGGGTTCTTAATGTGATAAGGAGGTTATGTTATAAGTTATTTAAGGTTTATGATATTCGTGTGTTACGTATTGGAGTCAAGAGAGTTGTGGAACAAAAGTTGGCAAAGGTCATCACAAGTTGCATTTATAAATGTGCTAAACATTAGGTCAAACGTAGTAGAGCTTTGCTCACAATATACTTAGAATTACGGGATGATCCACATATCAAATTGAATATATATGATTCTAATTTCTTATGCATTAAATGGTTTGTCATTATGATATCGGAGTAGAGAGATATTTGTAGTTTCACAAGACTGCATAGTTGGCAAGAAGGTATTCCGCTAAAGCTCTTTGTTCAATACATTTCGTGTATTATATGAGGTCTTTTGGGGACATATAATAGATTAAATTAAAGGTCCTAGAATATAGTTTCCAAATCTCTTAACCGTTTGCTCATACGACACCCGGATAAAAAGTTATAAGCGTTGGAAGATGAACCAATGCTAGGTTGCCAAGTAGCACGTTTTTAACTTTTTAACCAAAATGGATATTTATCTTCCTATGTCATCTCTTTCTTCATAATTCCAGATAGCACGACCAAATAAGACCCCTAACCTTACCTTCAAGCTTTCCACAAGGGTTTCCAACAATATTATCATCCGCGGCACGAAAACAAGTAGCGATAACATTAAACGATCTCTATGACGTAATTATCGCTATATCGCGTATCATTTTCTTTGTAGTTTGAGTTTTGGAAGGCATCTAATGGTTAGGAAAAAGCATTATTTCTGTATTTAAGCTTTTAAATATGAAGGAAGTTTGATAAATTTATTTCTAATAGCTAGAACTCACGAGATGGTGATTGAAAGCTGTGAGTTTGAATTATCGACTTGTTGTGGGCTGTTTGGTGGGCCGTTTCGTGTTGCTATTGGATAGTACCTTTTGCTGCTGTTTTTATGGATTTGATAAGAGAAAGGTTGTGTAGAAACAACACATAGTGTAAGGTTGGTTTGCTGGTCGTTCGTTGCAATATTTCCGGGTCGTTTGACACTACTAAGGTGGTAGTCTTATGTATGAAGTGATTAGGTTGTGTGGACTGTTCTGTGAGGCTCAAATATGATTATTATTGATGTTGTTTGGGATTTATGGCGATTGATTTGACTTGTGTGAAGTAATATATATAGGGTAAGTGCTGTCCGTTTCCTCGTGAAATAGGTTGTGTTTGATACATAATAGTTACGACGCCTAAACGATAACGATATTGTCATTTCTCTTATTGTAGACTAAGGAGCCATGAAATTGCATATCTTGAGGTTGGGAAGAATATATAAGGTACGTGAGGCTATCCTTTCCTTCTATTGCATGACTCTGATTGTACTTAATGTAATGAACGAGCTTCTAAAGATACTCTACTCTTAGAAGTTAGCAGTACTTACATGCTTCCCCTCTTGTGGAATGATTGATGTGATGTTGCTTCTCTTATTATTATGGTATCAATGTTGTTGGTACTTCCTTATTCTTATAAGGCTCATAGTGAAGAGTTAGTCCTAATAACGTGTATAGAGGACATCGATCTTACATCACTCCGAAAGGTCTAGAACATGTCTCCATGAGTCGAGCATGCATTATATATATATATATATATGCATCTATTTTACTCTACCGAGCCGCACTATAGTTGGCTGGGTACGGAACCTATATTGCAACCACTGATCAGTTGGGTTTATCGAGATCCACGTGGCCGGGTACGATTCTACCGAGCTTTATGATAGCCGGATACGTGTTTACCGAGTCCTCGTTGAGGCCGGGTACGATATGATGATGATAATGCCCACAGAGGCATATGTTTTTACAAGTTTATGCATATATATGTATTATGCATTTCATGTCACTAGCCCCAGAGGCACTCAGATGTTATACGTTATATTTCCTCTATCTCTCTATACATTACAATTCTTATTTATGATTTCATGTCTTATATACTCGGTACTTTATTCGTACTGACGTCTCTTTTGCCTGGGGACGCTGCGTTTCATGCCCAAAGGTCCGGATAGACAGGTTGACATTCCTCCTAGTAGGCTATCAGCTCAGCGAAGGTGTTGGTGCACTCCACTTGCTTTGGAGTTTCCTATTTGGTCAGTATTCTTTAGATATGTATTGATTGGTATGGCGGGGCCTTGTCCCGACCTTTATGATTTTATGTACTCTTTGAGGCTTGTAGACAGATGTCAGGTGTATGGATACTTATATGGCCTTGTCGGCCTATGTTTTGAGTTTAGAAATGGTCATGTCGGCCTTATTGTCCCGTATGTCTCATATATAAGTTTGTATATCATGTTGGGTCTTCATATGTTGAGTATTCCCTTATGTTTTATTTTTGTTATCTCATGATGGATTTTCTGTCTCATCTACTCATGATAGTATGATAAGAAAGGTATGTTACGTTGGTACTCGGTCGAGTAAGGCATCGGGTGCCCGTCGCGGCCCTTCGGTTTGCGTCGTGACAACTTCTTGGGTTATTCCTTTGTTTTAACTTACATCTTCCACTAGCTCCATATTTATCAATAACATCCAAGATTTGCAGTCATCGCATATCTATAGCATTTGAATAAATGCAATCTCATTCGTTTCTTATTTTAATTGTATTATTCCTTTACCATTGCACAACAACTAGAACTACTTACTTCTGAATCAATGCCACATCACTCCCTATTCCCCCTTTAAGAGAGTACTAAGATTTTGTTATTTGATGATCTGCATATAGATGCTTTACTTCTTTATCTTTGGCGTCTTTTCACATCATCGATGACCCTTACTTGCCTTACAGAAATCCTTCTGTACCAAGAACAACAAAATTCCTTACTCATGAGGGTGACACTTATTGTAACTGGTACATATAGTCCCTTAAGCATAACTTACTCACATTGCTTGCTTTAGGGAAGCATTTTCCTGAATGACCATTCACTGTTGTCCATTCTATTATCGATGGAATGCAATATGAAATTCTCATGATGAGGACCATTATCAAATCAATCATTCCCTAATCCATGTTTAGTTTATCTTGTTCACCAATCCATAATGATTTTTGTTACTCTAGGCTCTAACTATTCCTTCTGGTAATCACGTTAAAGTCACAAACTTAATTTTCGAAATGAGGATATGACTTTATGGCCTATACACTTTTGTTGCCTCAAGGCCTATCACCTCTCTTATTTTCCTTCCATTGTCTATAGACTCTGTAATATTGTCATCTTTTAGATCCACCACTGTCATCCATGTATCACATCTTACTCATAATGCTTAATTAACTTATTTTTTATTTCCCGCTAACATTTATGTCTATCACTATATTTTGAAAATTGGAACAAGACATTCTTCTTTTGCTTTCAGCTCTCATTTCTCCATCTACCGGCTCTTCAGGTTTCCTAACATTCTCGCTTTACTAGGGATGAGAGCTATACTAAGGTAATACTTATCATTTCCAGGATTCCAGTGCCTCTCTTTGTAGTACTCATATCAAGCTGTACTAATTTAGTGTGTACCATATGGGTGCCTCCCAAAGAGATCTATTAGCACATTTATAATATTCTTCAAAAATGTCAGCTAACTCAAATAATCCATTCACCATCTTCGGTTACCCCAATCCCAACAAGATCCTGACATCCTATCATTCTATTAACTATATCTGTCAGCTCCCATAGGGCATAACTGAGATGGGTGTGGCTGATTGTACATACATCTTTTCACTGTTGAGGGTAACTCAAAATGCTTATGTTTCTCTGCCTGAATTGTAAATACTGATAATCTTCATTAATTGGTTGCCTCGTGCCCTTATTTACGTTGCTTATTTTACTTGTTAAAACTTGTGTCTACCTTCCGATTCTCTTATTTATTTTTATCGTAAGAGTAGATAGATATCCTTGGCTTCTAGATCCTTATCAAGAAGCATACACTTCTTAGTACCTACATGATTTGCTGAATACCTCATACTTATCCATCATAAGCATGATGCAAAAATCAAGTTCCTCCAACTCAACTCTTCCACACCTATATCTATTATCAACCGTCTTCTAGAATCGTCTTACTAAGAATAAAATATAAGTTACGATTTTGAATTCTTACAACTGAGCTCTACAACACGATCTAGAGTAAGAAGAACGAGTGACAGTCCTAAATGCACTATAGCCTCCTGATTATAAGTGTGGTGCACAACAGCACCATAAATAAGACTTAACTAGACACAACTTGCAGACTCCCTAGCCAGAACAGCTCTAATAACACTTTTTTCACAACCCAAATCGATGGGCTGCGAAGGGTACCCAATGCCTTACATAACCGAGTACCAACATAACTTATCTTGCTCATTACACCATAATGGGTAAGTGGGCTAGAAGGGTGGTATGAGGCAACAAGAATAAAATATGAGGGAACACTCGACATAAAACGAGTGAACCTAATATAGAAACTCGTCCATATGGCATACGGGCCTATAAGGCAAATATGGTTCTTTGTAAACCCAAAACATATGCCAACAAGGTCACACAAGTATCCATATATACAAAATTTGTCTACAAGACTCTAAGAGTACATAATATCATGGTTGGGACAAGGCTCCACCATGCCAATCAATACATGTAATAATCATACTAACCAAATAAGCAATTCTAGAGCAAGTGGAGCCGCACTAATATCTTCCGCTGAGCTGATACAATACTTGGAGGACTCTGGACCTGTCTATCGGGACCTTCGGGCATGAAACGTAGCATTCCCAGGCAAAAGGGACGTTAGTACAATAGTGTACTGAGTATATATGAATGAAAAGAAGTAAACAATAGACATGAGTGAAACATATAGTAAAAGACTCGACATGTAAGTCTGAATAACTATCTAAATCATTAATATTTATAATGCCATGCATATGCATATATATGTCATAGCATGCATAGGTATATATGATCATAACATCATGCAGCTCTGAGGGCATCCCATCATATCATCTCGGTCACTGTGGGCGAAAATCATCAACATATACCAGCCGATCAAGTGGTGGTGCATAGATAGTACTGTAACCTTTCCCATATCCCATGTAACATATATACGCATATATAATGTCGTACGGTTATGTGTCAATCTACATGTATAATTGGATGCAATGCATGAGAAGTGCGCCAATAAAATCTCTTAGAATATCATAAGACCATTATGTCTTTCATTAATGTCATGAAGTAAACTTTATCAACTTATGTATTCTGAGACCCATGAACAAAAAAATAGAATAATAGGACACATAGGGAATCAAGAACATAGGTATCTCTAGCATTTGTATAAATATAGTTATTTATGGAAGTTGTGAATTTGCTCGTTTTGTTTGTATTATATGGATCATGCCAAAATGAAAGAATGGATAGTCTTAACATACCTGAGCCGATTCTCTTGATAATTCATCTAACACACGTCTCTTGCGAAGAACACGTAATGGAAGATTGAAGTAGAAAAAATTTCGTATGATATTCTTGAAAAAGATTGTACCATGATCTCTTAGAATTGCATCTCATGTTGCTATTACATGATAATCTCGTATGAATTCTGTATTGAAGGAGATCCGTTACTAGTAGATAAAGAAATCTTTGATAATCTCGTATGAACTCCTCAATGAAGTAAAGATAAGGAGATCCATTACTTATAAATTCTTTGATAATCTCGTATAAATTCCTTAATGAAGTAAATAGATCTTTAACAATGGTGAGCTCCATCCGCTCTTTGCAAGCTTAGCATTTGAATGAGATAAGGAATCCCTAAATTTGTTAGTTTTGTGGGCCCCACATACAAAATGATTTGGCCGGAACTCTTTAGATGTGCCACCTATTTAATTGACTAATGAATCATTGCTTGGGCTTCCACGTTAGGCACCTTATGCTTATAAAAAATTTATCATTAATTAATCACTAATCTCTTGATTAACTTAATAATCTTCCACTATTCAATAATTAACTAATTATCCAAATAATTAAGAATTATCTCATATCAGTTAAAGTACTACTCCCTTTAAAATACTTTATACATCTTACTATCATGGTCATGTGGTACCTTTTATGACACTAATTCATAAATACAGGGTATTATAGCTTGGACCGTATTTTATCTCAAAATGACATCCTTCGACAAAATTTATTTTATTCAATTTGCTCGCCTTCTCATTTTTCCGAATTCACTCATCACTTATTTAAAATAGCAAAATGCTAAATAACCTCATTTCCGAACTTACATCGATAAAATTACGACGAAATTTTAACATATGAAAATGCGTGATGTAACATCTCATTTCTGAGTTTTCATCATTTACTTCAGGTGTAGATTCACGTACAAAAAAAACATGGGGTGTAACACTAGCATGCAGCAAGCATGTTCTACAGCAAATCGGACAATAACTCCCCGTTTCTTTTACCTCCCTCAAGGTCACAACATCAACAATAACAAGCCATTCTTAATCCACATATCCGGAACTTTAAACTTAGGAATAGCATACAATCTTGGTCCTTAACTAGCAACAAAACAGTAATCTACACTTCTTCTTTTCTTCAAGTTACTTTTATATGTCTTTTGACCGTCAACTCATAACTTCTAGCTTCAAAAAACTTAGCTGGGGATTAGATATGATCAAAATCATGTAGGAGAAGAAGATATTACCTTCAAACAACAAGAAAAACTCCAAGAATAACTCCCCTTAAACTTGAAAGAACTCACAACATATCAACAACATCATATAAGTAATCTCCACCGCTTCTACAACAATTTTGATGTAGAACTAATGTGGTTTGGCTTTGGATTTGTGTATGAATATTTTGGATATTATTAGAGAGAAATTAGAGCTACATGGAGGTCTGATATGGTCGAAAATTATATTTAGAGGCGAAAGTTATCAGGTAAGCTTCTACCGACTTTGTGTGTCCCAAGGAAGTTACTTGCCCAGTCTCGTAAAAATACAAATATCTCTCTATTCCGATGTCATATCGAAAAATGCTTTAAAGCAATGGAAATTACACTCATAGATATTCAATTTTACAGGTGTATCACCCTATAGCTCAAAGTATATTTAGAGAAAGCTATGTGAAATTAGACCCAAATTTAGGTCAAATTATAAATGTAACTTGCGACAACTTTTGTTGTGTTTTCTTTTACAACTTGTTTGAATTAAAAACTAAACATAAAAATATTATATATTTGAATTGACTTAAAAAATGAGCTTGTTAGGGTGTTAAGCACTTCTAATTTATCCTAAAAGTACGAGTTATAACATATTTGATTTGCTTATCCTCAAATCCTCACGATACTTCCTTAACACTTGTTTTAACCCATCATTACATTTGTAAACGTCCATAAGCACTCCAGCTTACCTTGATTCAGTTAAGAGGCATTGTAGCATGAACGTATGTGGTGTTACAACTAGCAATCATCTCATCCCATTTAAGGGGAATAATCTCATCACAAATAATGGGAATCATCACAATCCCCTCCTACACCGGTATATGTAGTTTCGGGGTTGAGTTATTTCAACCTACCCTTCCCAATGACTAACAATACTCCCAAATATTCGTTATATAAAGGACTTTTATCTCATTTCGTAGTTTTTTACTTATCCTTTCATTTCATTAGCACTAGTGGCCGCAAATGTAATATCATTCTTGGCATGTCGGCCGTACAACATATTTCGTGTTCACCACTTTTTACTTTTAAACATCATCATGGATTATCAACAATAATAAATCTCTAATCACGACTTTTAATACACATATGAGCAAATAAAAGTCTAGGCACTCTGAGTTTTCTTCCATAATTTGGCCTAATAACTAGAAATTGAGACATAATTGAATTCATAATATGTTGGCGCGTGGTCATATTTGAATATATTCTAAAAGGATAACACAATATGATAAGATTATTCAAAGCACATTTTAAACATATATAATTCGACAAAGAGTTTATTCGGAATAGTCAAATTTAAAAGAAACAATTCGAAGCATGAGACATGACCCAATGATAATTACAACTTACGAGGACATCATGAACTTTTATTCCACAACAGGGTTTAGCAACCGAGCAATCATAATGACAACTTACGAGGATGTCATCAACATTGATTCTACAAAAGGAGTTCAGCCAACAAACCTTGCTTTGATCGTCGCTAAATACTACAATGATTTGGAAATCATTGCAACATCAATCTATTTGAAAACATAACAAAATTGAACCATAATTAGAAAGATACGGGGGGGTTCAACGCATTTACGTATTTTATCAAACACTAAGTGGGCATTATGATCTCAAGATCCTCCTATGGTGGATTCCTTTATCCCACAACTTTATACCTACCCTTTTACGCTCAACAACTCCCCCAAAACTTTGTTGGTGTACATGCATGCATATATAACACCCCATACCTAAGAATCACACTCCCTATTACCCATCTTTTTCCCCAAACTGAAAATTGAAGGCAAAGGATGGAACCTTACCTGTTGGATGAAGACCTTGTGAGTTTTCCTTGTCAATTCTAAAAGTCTTGAGCTAGGATTGATGAAAAATTACCCTACGAATTCCTCCTCCCACTCTAGTCCATTTGCCTCTCTCTAAGATATTAGTTTGAACCTTCTAAGTAACCCTTAAGGTTGCTTATAAAAATAGGGATCGGGTAATAAAACTATAAAATGGACCCTGAATTCACCTCTGAGGGCGCAGAGTGGACCATAGAATAAATATGCGGCCTACACTATGGGCTGTGAAAGTGATGCCAACAACTAGGCTTTCCTGGACCATTTTGCGGTCCAGAGACTGTTTCTGCGGCTACGAAAAGGACCGCAGAATCACCCTCTGAATTACTTTATGCCAATTCTGTGATGAAAGTGCAGATCGCAAAATGGATATGCGATCACATAATGGATAACTAAACAACCTGCAAAGTTCAATAAATGTTCTACGAAACTTTGCAATGGATACGCGGACCATGGAACATATCCGCAGTCGTAAAACTAAACGCAGAATTGCATTCTTTTGATAAGAATATACGTCATCCAACACATAATCCTACCTTGGCATCATGGAACCCTGAGTTCTATGTAAAATCTTAAGGGGCCTTATATCCTCCCCCGTTTAGTATCGTTTGTCTTTGAATAAGGGTCAAAATCTGCCATTAGCATCCAATGTGACTCAACTATTACTTCATACACCATCAGTCCTAAATTTTGACTAAATCCCTAAATTTTAAAACTTTTTGCCAGAGTCTCCCTTATAACTGGGTCTATCCAACTGCCAGAGAATCCCAGGAACCAATCCTAAAAGCATATCCATAATTCAGGGACGCACTCATAACATGAAAACAACACTAACCTTGGACTCATAAGCAATATATATTACCATAAATGAACACCCTTAACATCAACTGTGCAAGTGGTACAAAATTCATAGAAGGTAAGCTCTCAACACTTTCATAGCACAAAAATGCTTAATAACATATCTATTCAAACAAATAAAGTTACTTTTTCTTCATCTCTTCCTTGGTCTCCAAGGTGGCCTCTTCAACTTGTTAGTTTCGCCATACCACTTTAACGGAGGCAAGCTCTTTATTATGAGCTTTCAAACCTGCCAATTAATAGTGGAAACTAGAATCTCCTGATAAGTCAATTATTCATTTAACAATAGTCTCAACTGGAACAATAATCGATAGGTCTTCAACCACTTTCTTTAACATAGATATGTAACACCGAGTACACTATAAAATTTATAGAGATAGTTCAAGCTTGTAGCCACCCGACCAATCCTCTAATTGACTCTGTACAAGACAACATACCTTAGACTCAACTTCCTTTTATTACTAAACCGCATTATACCATTCATGGGGAAAACCTTCAAGAATACCTAGTCATTCTCTTTGAACTTCAAATCCTACTATGCACATCTGCATAGGACTTCTGATGACTTTTAGCACTTTTCAACCATTCTGTAATGACCTTAACCTTCTCTTAAGCCTGATGCATGAGGTTTGGCCCTATCTACTTTGGTTTCCCAAGCTAGAACGATCCAATGAGAGATATATATCTCATACCACATAAAGGTTCAAACAGTGATATCTGAATGCTAGCATGACAACTGTTGTTTGTTTACTGCGAAAATTGTAATATTAATTAAATTTGTTAATGGAACTCTAAAAATACGTGATATATTTTTATGCTAATTGTTAGAGCAATTGATGCTAGATGTGCGAACCTTAACGGTGAAATACGAACTAAAATAGGGTTATAATAAAGCCAAGGGGCCTGCTGTTAGGGCCTCGGACTAACTGGCGAGGGGCCTCGAGGTCGATGTTTGGGATCGGGCTCGAGCTATCAAGGGTAAATAGGAAGGGGATAATCGTTAGAGGCTCTTTATGGCCTATGGGGAGCAATAAATGAAGAACAAGTATAAATGTAATAAATCAAAAATGGTAGTCTCAAGTGAGTAAGTTAGAGAGAAAATAGAGAGAAAGAGAGAGAGAGATAGAAAGAGAGAGAGAGATGTTATTGATCTTATGTAGAAAATTATTGGAGCCACAGCGATCCCCATACAAATGGTGAGATCCCGTTTATATAAGAGGGGAATCTTGTCATAGTACAAAATATATCTATTTTAAAGTCATGGAGATGGGATGGGATGCCTTGATTCATGCTCTGAGTAGGCCATCTTTGGCAGACTTAGTCGTGTGCCTTGGGAATTCTCGATTTTTCTCTACACTCGATCCTATCCTCTTTAAGTCGTACCTCGACGAGATCGGAGGGAAGGAACTCGATCACAACTTTGCGTCCTTGGGGCCTTGAGGTGTTTGTCTGAGGTGACTCCATAGCAAGAGATTAGACCCTGTAATTTTTTTATATATAGATAGTCTCCGTGTTTCTCAGAATGTAGCGATGGGAAAGGTTTTATTAAAACTGGGACATTCCGTGGACTTGTCTTTTCGATTCCATTTAATGCGCTGTCCATTTTTGTCCTTCAAAATGACAGTGCTGCCGCCAATTCGGCTCTTCAATAATATATTAGTTGTTCTTTCCAGTCAATCTTCCAAAGGCATTGATGGTCGTGTCATTATCCCCTTTAAGTGGGGGCAGTTTGGCATTATTTTCTATCCAAGTGTCTTTCTGCATTCGCTTATCCCTTTTTCCTTGCCATCCTTCTCTATTGTTGATCACCATGTTTGGAGTTCATGGCCGTAAGGATGTTTGCGGCGTTCCATTACTTGTATTGTGGCCTCTTGCTGGAGCTCCCCTTTGCCGAGAAAGATTATGTCGTTCTGTTGCTGCTGTTATTATTGTTACGATTGCTATTGCTGTCCTTATTGGCTCAAGATGATGATAGACGGAGAACTGATTTCCCCCCTTTTTAGAAAGTTATTCGGACTATACATCGCTGTTCACTCTCCTACCTTGGCCTGGTGTAGCACTTCATTCCTAGGGTTTTTCCTTTCCCGAGGGATAGAATGGAACAATCAATCATTGAGACTGTGGCCCGCCGAATATTTATCCTTTGGCTTCGGTGGGCTATGT
Organism: Nicotiana benthamiana; assembly: GCA_034376525.1. Classification (NCBI taxonomy): domain Eukaryota; kingdom Viridiplantae; phylum Streptophyta; class Magnoliopsida; order Solanales; family Solanaceae; genus Nicotiana; species Nicotiana benthamiana. Next base: position 87,768,018 of record CM067337.1, on the reverse strand, counting down.
CTCCTTTTTATTCCTCTTCTACATCCCCTCTTTTTCCTATTCTTCATCTTCTCCCTCCGCAATCTTATTTTGCTTGATCGAACTAGGAACCTAAAAAAGGTGGCAATCGAGGGAGTTTCCATCGAGGATGCGAGTTCGAGGAGCTGGTGCTCGAAGATGCTGCTGCCGGAGGTGAACCTTCGAGGACGAACTAGGTTCTTAGGTTTTTATGATGTATATGTTTTTTTGGTCTCTGTTTAAGGACCATTTGCGAGGTTTTGTAATTGTGTGTAATGATCCCTCGAGGGTCATTGTAAGCTAATATTTATGAAATAAAAGACAGCTTCTTTCCTTATTCTTGTATAATCTTGTGCATTTGCTGGGATTTGGAATATGTGCCTCTGTTGACAATCATCGATATTCTTTCTGGTATTTGGTGGACAGAAATGGTTTCTTTCTGAGCGCATCATTGTTCCTCCGACCAAGCCTAAATTGGTCTAATAGACTCGGGCCATCGGGCCCTTCGAGTGTTATGGAGATAGCACGTCGAGCATTGAAATTATTTTAGAATGGTATCTGAGTGGGTCTTCTTCGTACACCTAGAGATTTTCTTGAACTTGATGTAGATGATTTTCTAGGCGTTGCAAGTATGCATGTACTGAGGGATCGCCCATATTTAAGCGATGTCTTGAGAATTTATAGGCGGAGCTTGAAGTGCTTCTTTTCCTTCAATTCCTTCAACTCTGGAAGGGCCATACAATATGGTGAGATAGAAATAGGCTGAGTTCATGGAGCCAAATCAATGCAGAAACCGATATCTCTTTTGGGTGGCATCTCTAGCAGGTCTGCTGGAAACACTTCTGGAAACGTACGAACAACTGGTACTGAATCCATGGAACGAACTTCCGCACTGGAATCACGTACATAGGCTAAGTAATAAACACACCCTTTATCGACCATATAATGAGCCTTCAAATAAGAGATAATCCTGCTAGTAGAATGGCCCAGAGTCCGTCTCCACTCCAATCAAGGAAACCTCGGCAAGTCTAAGGTCACCATCTTGGAATGACAATCCAATATAGCATGATAAAATGACATCTAATCCATACCCAACAAAATTAAAATCGACTATACTGAGAAGTAGGAGATCTACATGAGTCTCAAGGCTACCTATAGTTACCATACAAGAACAATAAACGCGATCTACAATGATAGCATCTAGCATAGGGGTAGACACATACACATGAGCACTGAAAGAATCACGAGGCACAACTAAATATGAAGCAAAATATGATGAAATATTAGAATAAGTATAACCTAGATCAAATAGTACCGAGACATCTTTACTGCAAAATTAAACTTTACCTGTGATAATCGTATCAAATTACTCAGCCTAAGGCCTAGCTGGAAAGTATAGCATTAGGGCTGCGTGCTACCACTCTAAACTACATCTCGAGGACGAGCCTTGGATAGCTTGTCTCCACTCTAGTGGCCTGACCTCCACCTATAGCTATCTGACCCCTACCTCTAGCTGGCTGGACTATGGTGAACCATGGCCGAGAACCTTGATGTTGAGAACTACTCGATGCTCGAGGGAAAAACCTAGAATGTGCCTTGAATTACCACAAGTATAAAGTGACCTCATCTGCTGTGACTGCTGACCTTCTAACCGGCTCCTGTCTACCTAAGTAAACACCCTAAAAACGCTGGAGCGGAGATGCATTATTAGGAGATGGTGGTACACTTTCGGCTAACTGCTCGGAATAATGCATATGAGGGCCACGACCACCTGAAGCACTGTGAGAATCGTTGAGTGCTTAATGAAATGGCCTGGAAGGATATGCTCTACCAAAAGTCTCCTGCCTCCAGATGAGGCACCAGTGAGTCCACCATAGTGACGGGGCCTCTTGTTAGACTAGTAATCATTCCCTTGAGCTAGAACCATCTCGAGTCTCCTGGAAATATTGGCAGCCATCTGAAAAGAAATCTTGCTCCCATTCTCCTTATCCATCTGCAATCTGATAGGCTGAGCAAGTCCCTCAATAAACCTCCTCGCCATTTCTTTCTTGGTAGGAAGTAGAAGAATAGCATGACAGGCCAAATCCACAAATTGGGTCTCGTACTGAGTGACAGTCAAAGAGCCCTACTGAAGATGCTCGAACTACCTTCAATAGTCCTCTTTCAATGTGATAGGAAGTAAATTCTCAAGAAATTACTGAGGGAACTTGTCCCAAGTAAGGGCATGCGATCCAACTGGCATGTTGAACACATAATTTATTTGGTGTGCTCCGAAGGTTGGAAAACTTTAAATGTTGTTATGAGATATGTTGGCATGTTTGGTTGAGGTCCCAAGGGCGTGAGGTGAGTTTCGGGTGGTTAAACGGATCAAATTTTGTTTTGAAAGTTGCAGATTTTCCTTCAGTTCTATTGTAGATATTTCTTCTTCGCGATCGCATGAGGAGGCTCGTGATCCCATAGAGAATGTGTAGAGGAAAAGAAGGTCCTTCTTTGTGTTCACGTATTTGGGGCAGCATTCACGAGAGTTGTTCAGGTAAAACATTGTGAACGCATGGGGTAAGTTGCATTTGTGTAAGGTTAAGTTGTCCAAAGCTGGACCATACATTTGTTCTTCCAACGCGGTCCTTGATACACGATCCCGTAGGTATAAGGAAGATACTTATTGCATTCTCATGGAGAGCGACTCATTCGCGTAGGATTATTTCTAAGTCAGAAAGTTTGTTCTCGTGATCACGATTAAGGAAAATTACCTGGGCAGAATGTTTAAGTAGTCATCTTTGCGAATATTAGGACATTTCTCACTATTGTTAGCCAAATTTTGGAGCTTTTAAGAGGGAATAGAAGGTAAACACTTGGAGGTAGGATTTTTGCACTCAATACTTGCTTCTATTGTGATTTCAACATAATTAGACTTGTTATTAGTGGGATTCAAAGCCTAAAATGGGGAATTAAGGCTTGAAATTGGAGACTTTTAGTTAAGGAATTAAGTGGTTATTTGTGGTCGGATTTTGATGTATTTGGTATGTACAAACTCGTGAGAGTTTAAGGATTCTAGTTTTTTGATTTTTTTCAGAATCCGAGGCATGGGCCTTGGGGTCGGGTTTGGCCAATTTCGGGATTTTTTAGTTAAATTGATTGTTTTCGCTTGAGGATTGTTCCTTTAGCGCGTGTTACTTGTATAATACTGGTGATTGTTAGATTTGGAGTATTTGGAGGCCAAGTCAAGGGGAAAAGGTATCGCGAGCTTGAGTTTGGACCGAATTCAGGTATGTAATGATTGTAAATGTTGTTATGAGGGTATGAAACCCCCGAGTTCACATCATTGTGCTACTTTGAGTTGATGCACACACCAGATGATGAGCGTGGGGTCGTGCATGGTAGGAGATTGTGACTTGGTCTGTCCCGTACGACTGTTAAGTTGAGTATTTGATTAAAACCTATTTGATATCATTGTATTTTGGAAATTATTACCATGTTTTGGGTTGAATGTCATAGTTGGGCCTCGTGCTAACTATTTTGGACCCTTAGGGGCTTTTTACTACTATTCCTCATGGTTTTGGCTTTATATTTGTACTCAGCCACGTTGTTTTCAACTGTTCTCATAACTCAGCCATATTTACTCTTTTTTTTCTATTTCAAATGATATTTTGGACTGAGCATTGTGTTTTAGTGTTGCCGGAGTGGCTTCAGAGATTTTTGATTGAGTGAGGCCTAAGGTCTGTATTATGAGGATATTATGAGATCGGGTTGCACGCCGCAACATGTATACTAGTTGTGATATATGAGATGCCGATGACCTAATTTGTTATAACATGAGATGGCTTATGATAGAACTTGGGATGTAGAATCCCCTCCAGAGTCTAAATACCCCCAGTGAGTATGGATACCTAGTGTGAGAGATTTGATATTGCCTGAGGGGCAGATGTTGTTTCATGTTGTTGCCCGAAGGGCTAATTACGAGTGATTTTGAGGTAGCCTGAGGGGATGATTTCTGATGATATATTTCCCGAGGGGCGGTTGTGATATATGTTTTACCCAAATGGCTATTTACGTTTCTTCCTTTTCACTCACTGTTTTTATCACTCGTCTGAAACTGTTGAAAGATGTCTAAAAAGGTTTTACTGAACTGAGTTGTTTATACGAGTTTTATTGCTTTACTACATTGTTCTGGACCTATACTATTTTGTTGTAACATTATGATGCAGTTTACGTGTTTTCTTACTACTCTGTTTCCTTTTCTTTTATTACTTACTGAATTGGCGTACTCGCATTACTCCCTACACCTTATATGCAGATCCAAGAGTCTCGGGTCCCGATAACAAGTGTTGATAAGCCTTCCATCAAGTCTCCGGGGTTGACTAGGTAATTTCTTGGCTTTCGCAACCCAGTGCTTCATCTTCCTATCTTATTCAGCTATGTGTTAGCATTTGTTTTTAGACTAATTTGTCATTTCTTATTCCTAGAGGAGTTGTAGTTGCTCATGATTAGTTACACCCCAATGTCGAGTTACGCTATATTCATGCACTATTTAATTTATCTTATATTATGGAATTTTATCTAATTTACTTTAAATGACCTATTATAAGTGTCTAGTTGGTTTTGGGGTTTGTGTCGACTTGCCTAGTTTTACGATAAGTGCCATCATGACTGGGTTCGTTTTAAGGTCGTGACAATTATGATAGCTGATGTTGCAAATGCGAGATCTGAGGCCTTCAACAATGTTAGATGAACTAGAAATTCTTCCAAGTCTAATTTCACTTCGAAACATATCTGAAACTCGCCCGAACCCTTAGGTATGCAAACCAAAAGTTCACACCAGTCTAAAAATATCATACAAACTTGCTCATATGAACAAATCGCCAAAATAACACCTAGAACTAGCAAATCTGGTACTTCTTGAAATCCCTAGTTATCATAGCTACTTCATCATCTTCTAAATCTGCACCATCAGCAATTCTGAGAGCTAAACTTCTCTCCTTTTTGGGGGTATCCATCTTCATGGTTTGTCTCCTCATTTCAAAGGTACTTATGTTTCCACTTAGTTCATCCAGTCTGAGAGTAGCAATGTTCTTGGATTCCTGAATGAGAGGTGATTTTTCTTTCCCATGTGACTAGCAGAACTCTTGTTAGAATCTTCTCAACCTTGTCTTCTTCAAGGATAATCATTTCAAGAGATTTAAGTTCATTTGACAAAGTGGTGAATCTAGTGTACATCTTCTGGATGGTTTCTCCTTCCTTCATAGTAAAATTCTCATACTGAGAATACATAAGTGTTCCTCTTGATCTTTTCACTTGTGTTGTTCCTTCATGAGCCACTTGCAGAGTATCCCATATTTCTTTAGCAGTTGTACAGCTTTCGAACCTCTTGTACTCGTCCGTCCTAGACTACATACAAGACACTTCTTGGCCTTAGCATTTTTCTCCCACTTCTTCAAGTCCTCAGCTTTGGCACATCAATTCCTTCAACATTCTTCTTAGTGGTTTCTAGGGGACCACCAGTAACTATGTACCAAAGTTCCTAATCTTCCACAATAATGTGATCTCTCATTCTTTTCTACCAAGAATAGTATTGACCATTGAAAAGTGGAGTCCTGATAGTGGATTGCCCTTCCTTGTTCCCAGGTGCTGCACTCATTTTTTATCTTCTCCTAAGGTGTTAGCCTCCTCAAGGATAACCTGCTCTGATACGAATTGATGTTCTAAACGTCAATACCACACAAGAGGGGGCGGTGATTTGTGTGGTACCTAATTTTCGCACTAGAAGAATTTGGTTTTTCTAGATATTCTAACTATGACTATTTGCGGAATTAAGAGTGCATAAAATAAAGAACACATTGATTTTTACATGGAAAAAACCAGGCTCAAAAGTTGAAAAAACCACGACCAACTACTTAGTAGGATTTTCCCAAACATCCACTAAAATCACTGAGCCAAAGCAGCATTTACAGAACTCTTTGTAAACCTAAGGATTAACTCTAATCCCAAGTGTGGCACACAACCTCAACAGTTGCAACACCTTAAAGTTAACTCTAATTTGAATACTCAAAGTACCTACTACAATTGCTTATATGAAAGCTAGAAAGGTACAATTTTAAACCACCTACTACAATTGAACTAGACTAAGAATAAACACAATGAAACAGGTTCTTCTATCTCGTTCAAGTAGCTACAGGAGTACACACTTTAATCTCACATAAATTGTTTGCAAACTAGCCTTGCCCTTTTTCTCTCAACTTAGCTTAACTTCTGTGTATGTGCATATCTGTAAAAGAGAACAAGCATTATTATTTATAGAGTTAGTAATTAGAGTTTGATTAAAACTCGAATTGCTGATCCTTCATCAAATTCGGGTCCTAGAACAATTCAAACTCCAATTATTCTTTATTGAGATGTAGTTCTCTTCACATAAGGAGACTTCAACTCCATATATACGTATTTAACACCATGTCTCAGGTGATGGACATGGTTCATGATTGAGTTCATTTTGTCAATCTTCAAAACATCAACTGATCTTGGGCCAACAAAGTCCCCCTTTTTTATGATGAAAAACTCTGTGCTTTTATTGATTAGAGACTCTATGGAACTCAGCTTAATTTTCACACTTTTATTTAACTTATCATTAAGGACCAAGTTTAATCAGGTTATTAATATCACTTTATTTCAGAATACAAATAAAAGAACAATATCTCTTCCCCCTTAATGCGGTTTTAAATATCACTTAATTTCAGAATACAAATTAAAGCCTTATATCTCTCCCCTCTTTTGGAATCATCAAAAAGTTGCATATTATATGAATCCCAGATGTTAATTAGTACTCATGGCCGCTGCGGCAAATGCAAGTGAAAACATGATTCAATTAATCAATAATCAACTTCACAAAGAATTTAACTATTAAGATCAGAAGTTTCATATAACAAGAGAAAAAAAAAGCACATTGCCATTGATTAGGAGGTGTTTCTACAAAACATACCACAAAAATAAAAACAAACATCCAACCATGAGATAAAAAAACAGAGAAAAGCCCCGAATTTGGGTGACAGAGGGGGTTTCTACACTCGTTCTAGGTCTTGGAGGAACTAGAGTGTTGGGATTGAAGAAGATTGATCATTGTTTGGAGCATCCCTTCACTCTTTTCTTCTTCCTTTACTAGCTTAGCTTTGAGGCCATTTCTTTCACTTTCTAGTTCAGTAATGCGAGCCAGGAGCCTAGCAATTTTTGCCTATTTCGTTCCACACTCTAGAACCAATTGCCTAACTTTGCTATTCACATGAGTGTTTCAAGATGAACCAGGTTCAACTGGGGTTACTCTTAGCAGATAGTCACAAGCCTGTAGAGTTTTTATTACAATGTACTTTTTGCTGGAGGCTATCTCCCACTTTTTCAATGGAACGTCTTACTTTTCCAAGATAGTTGTCAGTATAAACCCATAAGGTGTGGCATTGGATTTGGAGCCATTGATGAATCTATCCAACAGTTTGACGATAAAAGTAGTCAAGTTAATCTGCTTTCCTCTCACAACACTCCAGAAGGACCAGGTCCATGTAATTTGTAGTGTGCCTTCTCTCATGTCTAGGCAGCAAACACTTGTTCACAAATTTAAAGAGCACCTTGTGCTCAGGCTTCATCTCACTTTTTTGCACAAAACTAGCCTTAGGCACTTCTTCAGTAGATTTGGTATCACATAAATTTATGGTGATTTGGAGAGCAGAAGGGAGAGAATCTAGACACGGCCATCTTTGCCTAGTATAATCATCACATCTCTCACAAGGTATGTATTGAATTTTGCCCAACTTAGGTGCATCAAACTGCACGTCTACTACCACCCTCACCAAGCTGCTAACAACCCCATTCACTACTGTGGCATTTCCATAAACTCGATCAGCTCTTTTCTTGCCAGCCTACCATCCAGTTGAAGAACCAAGTCCTTCCACCATTGTACATCCAGGTCATCAACCAATCTTTTCATGCATCAATCCTCCAGGTATTTCAGAGTTCTTCCATTCAAGATCTTTCTCCTACCAAAGAGGAAAAACTTGTCCTGTTCTTTTTCAGATTCCTCTTCATCTTCCTCTCCACTCCATGCTTCTTCTTCTTCAGCAACTTTCACTTGTTTTTCTTTGACTGCAGACCTGTTCTTTTGCCAGGGAGGGTTAAACAGATACAGATTCTGAAGACTTCTTGGTAGAAGTCTTGGATCTCTTTGGTGTAGGAGTGGGAACCTTCTCAATTATACCTCTTTCCTGATGGACAAGTTCCATCTCCTTCTCCTCATCTTCTGTAGCCACTGAACTTCCATAACTTTAGCTTTTCCCTTTTCATTCTTCTTTTTGTTGATTGCCTCTAAGGCTTTCTACAACTTAGCCTCACTTTACTTTATCCTACTTCTAGTAGATTTCACCTTTGATGCTGAAGGGATAGTATACTTAGGAGATGACACCTTGCTCTTCTTTGTTGGCTTATAGGTGGTTAGAGCCTTTTGAGAAGATGCTTTGTGCTTCTTGGCATCATAGCTTGCTTCAACCTTCTTCAGAATGTCAGCTAAGGTTTGTTCCACAAATGAACCAGGTTTATCTTGTTGTTCACTTAGGTGTACAAGGCATTCAGCAGTCTCCCCACTTTCACTTCCCTTGGCTTGTTGCCACTCTCCTCTATTCCTCCACAAATGAAAAGAATTTTATCTTTAGTTTTCTTTCCCTTTCTACTTATCTCTCCCTCATTTACATATCTCACAAAACCCACCAACACAACCTATTGTCCACTTTCTCGACTACATCAGAAAAAATATAGCATGTATTTACTTCCCTAGGGTTTTCTTGATTCTTGTCTGAGTCAGAAAACCCACGTTCTTCTCCATCACTTGCAGAAATAAAATCTTCAGACTCAGAACTCGAGTCAGATGATTCCTTTTTAGAGCTTTCCTTTTTCTAGATAGCTCTCAATTTTTTGTTTAGAGCCGTTGTCAGAGCACCAATAGATATAGTGTTTCTTGCCAATATCTTCTGTCAGCGAAATATGGGTTTCGGGCTGTCGCTAGGGGGTGCAGATGAGGATGTGTTGGGAGATACAGATGGGGGAGTTCCTTGATTTTCTTGAGGATTATTCATGGTGAAGGATTTCTAGAAGGTTTTGGGGATTTTGGAGAATTTTAGAAAGAAAGAATATGACCAGAGGTTTAGCATTTAATGACGGTTATGGACTAAAATAAGAGTATTTGGAATGTATTTAAAGTGGATTATGATTAGGAGCACTAACATCAGCCTTTTTGCAGTGGTCAATCGGGAGTCTAATCCTATGAGGACTCCAGTCTTTAAGTGATGAATGTATGACACTAGTTTTAAGGAAAAAGTCTCGTTTTCTTTAGAATTCAAGGAGAGTGAAACTGGTTCAATGCTCAACGGTTATATTTTTAGAAGTTTGGTTAGAATAGGACTTCTGCTCATAATTGTAATATTTATTTTTCTAATTGTGCAAAGTATAGAAACATACCTGACCTTTTCTCGTGAGCATATACTGATGAACCAGGTTCATCAAGTAGAACTTCTCGTGATTATGCCTCATATATCATAATAGAAAAAAACTTTGTAAGGGATCAATCAATAAATATAAACACATGTCACAAGAGTATACTGATTAGAGTATGAGACTAGTAAGAATTAGTCTAGATATTTACATAAAGTCAGAATTTCTACCCAAAAATTTTTTATTTTCAAATTTTTTTCATTGCATTTTGAACTAGTTCCTTTTTAAGTGATCTTATTCATCCCTAATTACAACCTGTTCCTTTCAAAGTTTTCCCTATTCAGTGCTTTGGTGAAGGTGTTAGCTATTTGTTTATCAGTGGAAAGAAAATCTATTGAGATTAATCCTTTCTCATAATTATCTCTCAAGAATTGGTATCTAACATCTATGTGCGTGGTACTTTTATGACGAACAGAGTTCTTTGTCATACTTATAGCACCATTGTTATCACAGAATACAGGAATACATCCCACTTCAATTCAAAAGTCTACTAGCTGTTGCTTGAACCATATCAATTAAGCAAAACAAGAAGCAGCAACAACATATTAATCATTAGCAGTAGATAGGGCTACTGAATTTTGCATTTTGGTAGCCCATGGCACAAGATATGAACCTAGGAAATCTGCCTACTTGAAGTGCTCTTTCTGTCAACTAAGAAACTTGCATAATCAGCATTAGCATATCTTACTATATCAAAATTACTACCGTTACGATACCAAAGAAACAGATCAGTGGTGCCTTTTAGATATCTCAATATCCTCTTTACAGCAGGTAAGTGTTACTCTTTTGGATTGCCTGGAAACGAGCACAAAGCCCTACAGTGAAAGCAATGCCTGGTCTACTGGCACCAATCATACCCCTATACAACTTTTGATAGACTGATGAACCAGGTTCATCAACATCTAATTTAATGGCAGTTGCAATAGGTGTATTTTTTTCTTTGTAGTCCTTCATTTTAAACTTTTTGATTAGTTCTTTCGTATACTTCTGTTGATGGATCATTGTCCCATTTGGGCTTTGTTTGATCTGCAAGCCTAAGAAGAATTTTAGTTCACCTATCATACTCATTTCAAACTCACTTATTATTAGTTTTGCAAAGTGCTTACTAAACCTATCAGTAGTGGCCCCAAATATTATGTCATCAACATATATTTGCACAACAAGGAGGTCTTTACCTTTTTCCCTTAGGAAAAAAGTGTTGTCAATTTTACCTCTTTTGTACCCATGCTCCAGTAAGAATTTTAATAGTTGTTAATACCAAGCTCTTGGGTCCTACTTGAGCCCACATGGAGCCTTGTCCAGCTTATACACATGCTCAGGATATTCCTTGCTTTCAAAACCTGGAGGTTGTTTAACAAACACTTCTTCCTTGAGGTAGCCATTCATAAAAGCACTTTTGACATCCATCAGATGGAGAGTGAATTCCATGTGTTCTGAAAAGGCTATGAGGAGTCTGATTGCCTCTAGTCTTGCAACTGGAGCGAAGATCTCATCATAGTCAATGCCTTCCTCTTGGTTATAGCCCTGAACCACCAGCCTTGGCTTGTTTCTTGTTATTGTTCCATCCTCATCAAGTTTGTTGTTGAAGACCTATTTTGTACCAATGACTGATCTATCCTTGGGTATTGGAACTAGATGCCAGATTTGACTTCTTTTGAATTGGTTGAGTTCCTCTTGCATAGCATTGACCCAATATGCATCGTGCAAAGCATCAATAACATTTTTAGGTTCAATAAGAGATAGAAAAGCATCAAATTCACACAAATTCTTTCATTGTGATCTGCTATTGACTCCACATGTTGTATCAGTGAGAATGTTCTCAATGTCATGAGAACTTTGTACTTGTGAGGTTTCACAACCAACTAGCTTCTGGTGGATGTTTCAGCCATTTCCTGAGAAACAGGTTCATGAACAGGTTCCTTCAAGGAGTTTATTTCAATTCCTCTTTGATTTCTTCCCCCTGTCAGGTTGCCCTCTCAAGAAGAACTTATTCCATCACCTGTTCCTTCTGTAGATGCCACTTTGACTTGAGTTAATCTTCAGCCAAGTCTTTGACCACTCCAATGCCTTCATCTTCATGTTCCTGTTTCTCAGAAAGAATGTTAGTTTCATCAAATACAACATGCATACTTTTTTCTACACACAATGTTCTTTCATTAAACACTTTATATGCTTTGCTATGTGTAGATATCCCAAGAATACTCACTCATCACTTCTGAGATCAAACTTACCTAGGGAGTCTTTTCCATTATTATGCACATAGCACCTGCAACCAAATGCCCTAAGGTAGGATATGTTTGTTTTTCTCCATTTAACTAACTCATGGGGAGTTTTCTCAACAATAGGTCTAGTCATGCATCTATTGATTATGTAACATACAGTGTTTATAGCCTCTGCCCAGAAGCTGTGATGTAATTTACTAGAGAGAAGCATGGGCCTTGCCATACTCAAAGGTCTTGTTCTTTCTTTCAACTACTCCATTTTGTTGTGGAGTCCTAGGGGCATAGAAGTTGTGATCTATACCATTCTCATCACAACTTTCAGCAAATTTTGTAGTTTCGAATTCAGTTCTATGATCAGACCTAATGGATACAAGTTGATTTCTAATTGTTTTTGAGTTTTTCTAAGAAAAGCAGTAAACATTTCAAATACCTCATCTTTAGATGTCAGAAACAGTAAGGTAAATCTAGAATAATCATCAACAAGTACCATCACATATTTCTTTCCACCTCTGGTCATGGTTCTCATAGGACTACAGAGATCCATATGAACAGTCCAATGTCTTGGACGTACTTACCATTTTCTTGGATTTAAAGGATGACCTTACTTGCATCCCCCTTACACATGCCTCACAAACTTTGTCTTCCTTGAACGTGATATTAGGTAACCCTATCACCAAGTCCTTGGAGACTAATTTGTTTAGCTGCTTTAGACTGGCAAGGCCAAGTCTTTTGTTCCACATGAGGGGGTCATTGACTAACACACTTAAACAAGTGAGTTAAAACTCTAAAAGAATTGACAAATCTACAATGTAAATATTGTTAACTCTTTTTCCTTGCAAAACTATCTTGCCAGTGGTAAGGTTAATCATAAAACATTTGGTTGAGGTAAAAGCCGTAAGGTTACCTCTGTCACACAATTGTGACACACTTATTAAGCTATATTTCAGAAATCTATCAGGTAGACATTCTCTATGGAATGAGAATTAGTCTTGCTTATCTTTCCAACCCCAATGATATCACTTTTCTTTCCATTACCAAAGGAGACATTACCTCCTTTTAAGTCCTCAAGTGAAAGGAACTGGTCCTTGTCCCCGTTCATGTGTTTTGAGCAGCCACTATCCATATACCATATTTGGCTCCTCCCTTTCACTCGGACTTGCAAAAAGAAAATCAAGGGTTAATCTTAGGAACCCAAACTAGTTTGGGTCCCTTTCTATAAGCAAAAAGGATGAAATAAATTCCTTCTTGCCCATCCAGGAAACTTGTTCTTTTCTTTGACAAAAACATTATTCCTTTTGCTGGCCATGTCTTTTGCATTACATTCATATTTGTAATGGACAATCTTACCACAGTGTGTGCAGATTTTATTTTCAAGAAGAGTAAGGTACTTACTCTTAGGATCCCAATTAGGAGCTTCAGTCCCATATCCAAGTCCTCTTTTGTTATTTTTGTGGTGCTGTTGCAACCTGGAGAGAGCATCAGAGGTTTTTTTTCTACTTGCAAGTTCTGTCTAGTTCATGTTTCACTTTTCCTAGATCTTTTTTTAAGACTTTGATGAATCCATCTTTCCTTTATAATTCATCTTTCATTTTCCCAAACTTTCTTATAGAGTGAGATATGTATGATCATCTATCTTCTTTTCTGTTCCTAATTTCAGTTTTAGATTTTTAAACCTAAGTTCTAGGACACTGTTGTCAGGTTCAAGAACCTGGTTCTTCAACTAAGCATTTTTGTTATCACTCGCATCTGCCCTAGACTCTAGACTTTTACATTTTGATTTTAGAATCGCACATTTCCTAGACAGAACTTCCTTCTTATTATTAGTTATCTCATACTCGTCAATGAAGTCTATTAATAGCTCAGCCAGCCCTTCTTTAGACAATAATTTAATCTTGTCTTTGAGATGAAGAATACTTACCTCTTGTTCATCATCTGATTCTCCGATGGTCATTAGTGATTGCTCCTCCTCAGCTTCATCTTCTGAGTCTTCATCTGAGGTTTCTCACCAAGCAACAACTATAGCCTTGGTTGAACCTTAGTTTCTCTTTGGTTGAACATGTTCCTTCATCCTGTTCCTTCATTAAACTCTTTCTTTCCTCCACTCAATTTTCCATTTAGGGCAGTTTTTGATCATGTGGTCAGTCTTACCACACTTGTTTTTGGCACATCGATTACTTCACTATTATTCTTAGTTGTTGCTAGGGACCATCTGTGACTATGTCCCAAAGTTCATCATCTTCCACTATAATATGATCTTTCATTCTATTCTTCCACAAAGAATAGTACTGACCATTGAAAAGTGAAGGCCTGACAGTGGATTGCCCTTCCCAGTTCCCATGTGATGCACTCATTGTTGATCTTCTCCTAAGGTGTTAGCCTCTTCAAGGATAACCTGCTCTGATACCAATTGGTGTTCTAAACGCCAATACCATACAAGAGGGGTGGTGATTTGCGTGGTACCTAATTTTCGCACTAGAAGAACCTAGTTCTTCTAGATGTACTAACTATAACTGTTTTCGGAATTAAGAGTGTATAAAATAAAGAATACGGAGATTTTTACGTGGAAAATACATGACTGAAAATGTGAAAAAATCACGACCTACTACTCAATAGGATTTTTCCAAACATCCACTAAAATGACTGAGCCAAAATAGCATTTACAAAACTCTTTGTAAACCTAAGGATTAACTCTAATCCCAGTGTGGCACACAACCTCAACTGTTGCAACACCTTCAAGTTAATTCTAACTTGAATACTCAAAGTACGTATTATAATTGCTTCTATGAAAGCTGGAAAGGAACAATTTTAAACAACCTAATGCAATCGAACTAGACTAAGAATAAAAACGATGGAACTAGTTCTTCTATCTTGTTCAAGTAGCTGCAGAAGTGCACACTTTAATCTCACATAAATTTCTTACAAAATAGCCTTTTGCTCTTATGCTTTCACTTCAGTTTAACTTCTGCATATGTGCATACCTGTAAAAGAGAACAAGCATTATTATTTGTAGAGTTAGTAATCAGAGTTTGATTAAAACTCGAATTGCTTATCCTTCATCAAATTCGAGTCCTAGAACAATTCAAACTCCAATCCTTGTTCTTTATTTGGATGTAGTTCTCTTCATATAAGGAGACTCCAACTCCTTATCCTATGCAATCTTTTCGATCAACTCATGTGATATTGTTGTTGATCCTTGAGATTTATCTTCTTCACACGCATCTCACATGCATAAGTATATTAACATTGTGTCTCACATGATGGACTTGGTTCATAACTGAGTTTATTTTGTCAATCTTCAAAACTTCAATTGAACTTGGGCCAACACAACAACATCTATTTTGACAAGATTAATTTACTAATAGGAATTTTGAAATTAATAATTCAATTTTACAATTATACCATTCTTACTATCTTATGATTATTAAAGTGACCTTTATATATTTCACAGGTTTTACAATTAGTTTAATTAGTTATTGTTTGATTTTTAGTTATTAGGTATGTCATTTCATAAATTCGAAACTAATATCACAATTAAGAAATAGAGTTTCTTAATAATTAGTAGTATCTTTGATAATTATAATTTGACTACATTTTATTGAGAATAATTATGTTTATTTTGATTAAATTCAAAAGGGATTAAAAAGGTAAAGACAATAAGTACAATTCTCTAAGTAAACACAAAATTGTTATCTTTTATATTAATTTTAGTCCAAATGCAAGCCCCACGTCCAAAATACCCAGGCAAAACAATCCCTTCCCCTCCACTTTGGCAATTCATGACACAGCCATTCGATCAATCAGAACGCGCCACATCACCCGCCTTTCAAACGCACGAACGAATCACACTTAATCCGGGTCGTCGTTTGATCAACATTGTAGTTTTAACTCCATTTCCTCTTTAATTTTAAAGCACTCAGAAGACTTAATCCTCATAGTTGGATCACAAAGATCCAACGGACACCAAAACTCCCCATAAAAATATTAAATCCTTAAAAAACCAGGATCATTGGCCTAAATGATCAACATCCCAAATCCCATCTCTTAAACGTAACTTAGAGATGACCAACCTTGATCTCCCAAAACCTTAATAATTTCCCCCAAAGACCCTGCCGCCACTCTTTACCTTTTCTTTAAAATCTCTCCTAACTCACATACCTATTTAGTCAAACAAACCTTGCACAAATTTGTGCGAGGTCACAAATCAATAAGAGAATCATTTACTTTACTTTCATTATATGAACGCTGCTAAGTGTCCTTTGTGTGTTTCTTGTAATCCTGCGCTCATTTTTGTTCTTCAATGCCTCTGTTTGTCCTTCATGGCTACATACATGCCTGCATTATCTTTGAAACATCACTAAGAGAATTTGTTGTTGCTACGGATTAGATATAACTGCATGCTTTATTCCCAATGAGATCAGTAGGAGTGATAGCCTGATATTCTGTTATTATTCTTAGGAGCTCTAATTAAATTTGTGAACCTGTAACCTTACAAGTTGTAATTGCAGCTTACGAGTTTTTGATCCTGTTAATACTCCTGCTAGTTGTGTTCTAGGTTGAGAATTTGTAATCTTGTTAATATTTTTAAGAAACTCTGCTTGTAGTTTGGGTATCTCAGGTAATACTTATTTGAAGTTGTTGACATGTATCTGTATTAGCATTCTTTTGTGCTTAACCTGTAATGCCTCTTTATAAGCTCTAACTGCATTTCTAGTTTTCCCTCCCTTAATGCTCCTCCCATGTTTAGTTCAAACTGTTAGTCAACGTCTTTGTTAACACTTTCTAAGACTATTAACCTGTATATATGCTAGAGGGAAAGACTTAAGTTATAATCAATCATTGGTTAGTATAAATGAAGGCTGTTACGCCAAAATATACTTGTGCTCATAACACTGTTGCAGGCTTGGACTATATACTCTTCCTATTCTTAAGATATATGCTTTGATTCTTAATAGTACCTAGTCTTAGTGTACGCGTGTATCCCGTGTCATGGATAAATTTTTTTAAAAAAATCATATATATGCATATTAAGAAAAGTGTCTTGATTATTAAAAAAAATAAATGAAATAATATAATAAATATTAATTTTATTTAGCTAACTCTATAAAGAAATCAACTTTATGTTACATAATTCCTCCTATGCCTTATAGTAATTCTGATATTTCATTATTAGTTTAGAAGTCCGAACAGAGTAGGTATAATGTATTAATTTGTATTAGCAATGCTTACAACAACATTTCATTTTGTGTATGACTCTTACAAAAAGTTTCGGAAACAACTTTAAAAGGTTAGACTAAATGTAGTTTTCAAATACCTTTTTCAACTTAGCTGTAATTTCAAATTAACAATATGCTTTAGTTTTACCTATTACTCCATTCACTGTAAAATTATTTTAGGATTATATATGTATATTGTTTTTAAAATAGTACACGAATTGAAGGGTAAGACATAAGAGCAAATGTCAACATTAAAATAATATGGACATCCATAAATAGCTGTTTGAATTATAATATTCTTAGTTTCGTTTATAAATTCACATTAAACATAATTTGATAAAGAAGTAAGATGGTTCTTTTTATATAAAATTAAAATAAACTCGGAAATTTAAGAAGAAATTAAATTGTGTTCAAAGTAAAAGAATAATTTTTTTACAATTTAAAATATATATAAAAAGGGTATAAAAGATTCCTCATTACGTAAGTTAGAATTTCCTTTTTAAATAGAATTGTTTTGTTTAAAAATATTTGAATTTTCTCTAAGTTTGATAAAAGACAACTGATGATCCCAGAAAATAAAATAGATCTTGATCATAAAAGTACTCGGATAACTTATTGTGAATTATGTGTGCTTATATGAAAATTATTGTTATTTTATGATATATATATAACAGCAATAACATAAAAATAATTTTATTATGATTTTGTTATATAAAATAAATTGACAAATTTATTCTTTTTGCCCTTCTGGGGATGAAGATGTTGTCATGACTGAAACTGGTTGTAGATCACTTAGTAGAGCACGCCCAGTCAGCCTTCATAGAAAGAAGAAATATTCTGGATAATATAATTATGGCACATGAACTGGTCAAAGGCTATACTCACAAGACAATATCTCCTAGATGCATGATCAAAGTCGACATTAGAAAGGCCTACGACTCTGTTGAATGGGATTTTCTGAAGCTGTACTTCTAGAATTTTGGAATTCCATACAAACTAGTCGTGCTAGTAATGAAATGTGTTTCCATTGTCAGCTACTCCATTCTGATAAATGGAGGACTGACCAACATATTTAAAGCAAGGAAAGGACTAAGACAGGGAGATTCAATGTCCCCCTACTTATTTGTCCTAGTTATGGAATATCTAACTAGATCTCTAAAGAAACTAAACAGGAATCCAGATTTCAACTTCCATCCAAAATGCATCAACCTACAAATCACACACATATGCTTTACAGACGATCTTCTGATGTGCTGTAGGGCTGATGAAATCTCCATGAAATTACTGATGAAGGAATTTGAACACTTCTCTAATGTATCAGGACTTCAAGCCAATATGGATAAAAGCTTTTTATATATAGCAGATGTTTCAAATGAATTCAAAAGGAAGATTTGTTCTGAACTAAACCTCACTGAGGGCACCTTCCCCTTCAAATACCTAGGAGTTCCCCTATCTACAAAGAAACTCATTATATCACAGTGTATGCCCCTAGCGGAAAAGATAGTGGACAGAATCAGAAGCTGGACATCCAAACTCTTATCTTATGCTGGTCGAATACAACTCATCAAGAGCGTCCTGTTTGAAATGCAAACTTACTGGGCCCAGATATTTCTCATACCGAAATAAATCATAAAACTAGTTAATGGAATTTGCAGGAAATATCTGTGGACTGGTAGTCATGAAAATAGCCATAGGAACCCAATTGCTTGGGAAACAATGTGTAAACCAAAGGCAGCAGGAGGTTTGAACATTATTTCCTATGAAAGGTGGAATAAAGCAGCTCTGTCAAAACTCCTATGGGCCTTAATGGCAAAGAAAGACAAGCTCTGGATCAAATGGATCCACTGTCACTACATATAAAAGAAAGACCTTAATACAATGGAAATTCCTAAACAAGCTAGCTGGCTTGTTAGGAAACTGATTGGAGCAAGGGAATGGTGGGCAAATGATGGGACAGGAATGCAAACATGTACTCAAAATGGGCAATTTAGCATCAGAAAAGCATACATTCATACCACCCCGCAATACCCCAAAGTCCGATGGAAAAACTTAGTGATGGTGAATGGTATGCTCCCAAAATAGAAATACATTTTATGGATGGCACTGCACAAGCGATTGGCAACAGCGGACAGATTGGTTAGATGGGGTCTTCAAATTAATACATCTTGCATCCTATGTGGAAGAGATATTGAAGAAGCACATGATCATTTATACTTTGACTGCGTATATTCTAAAAACCTGTGGAACGGTATATTACATTGGTTGAAGTATCAAAGAACAATTGGTACATAGGAATCAGAATTACAATGGCTATCGGATAATATCAATAGCAGGAATACCAGGAAAGCCATCCTGGGGTGGTATTTGCAGCAGTAGTCTACACCATCTGGACGGAAAGAAATAACAGAAGGTTTCAACAACTGAGCAGAAACAGCCAAGATCGAGCAAAGGAGATTACAATTCAAGTGCACATTGCTGGAATGAAACACTCTAAATGGAATCTCATTCTGCAGAGTATGAATCACTATCCCTTATGCGATTCTTCACAATCGTAACAATGTCTTTGTCTGTAGTAGAAAACTAGTTTAACAACCATAGTTGTAGAGCTTACTCTTTTGATTGTAACTTGAGAACTGTTCTAGAGTCCACATGAACAGCTGATGTAAATTGCTTATGGTTGAAAATAAAATTTCATTTGACCTTAAAAAAAAAAGAAGATGTTGTCATATAGCTCATAAAAAAATGATAAATAATAATGTAAAGTCGATAAATGACTAATGTTGATTTAATATTTAATAATAAATAATTAAATTTATAGCAAAAATGTGTAAAGTTGCCATGTGTTGGAATAATTGGAGAAACACTTAATGATGTTTTGTTTGAAATTGATTTTTCTAAAGTTGGATATATTTTCTACTAAAATTAGGAATTAACTGAATGATGATATCTTTAATTGGTCAACAAAGCAAATTGCTATCTTTTAAAACCTAAAGTTTTCTTTTGTGATGATTTAGATTTTTCGTCCTCCGAAGTTGTGATGGAGCTTACTTGTGAAAGCTAGGCAAGCCGAGTACTATAAATTCATTACCCTTTTTTCTTAACCTTTTAACATTTACGAATTAACATGTGATCAACAACGGAATGATTATAATGAAATGAAATACGGAAGACGAAAACTAATAGTTTGACCAAATATTAGCACATACTCTAACATACAACTCCACCCAAAATATGGTGTCACAATGTCAAGGACCATCAATGAATACAACAAACAATGGTCTGAATTAAAATTCAAATATGTCTCTAAAGTACATAAAAGCAGAATGGAAAGATAGAAGGGGACTCTAAGGCCCGCATACGTCTGCAGGACTATCCCGGGTCTCCTCCACTGCACTGAAGGAAGCAAACTCTCTATTGTCCAACACTTTCCAACACTGGGATCTGGACATAGTACAAAGTGTAGTATCAGCACAACCAACCCTATGGCTGGTAAGTTTCGAGCCTAACCTCAGCGAAGTAGTGACGGGGCTCAGACAAGACTACCAAACAAACAGGGCAATTATATCATATACAACAAATAATAACAACAAAAACTAGCAGTTAAAGATGGGAAGGAGGAACATGCTGAGGAATATCAAGTACAAATAGAATTTCAGTAAAAAAGCATAAGGAATACCATAAATCAGTTATGAGCAAGAATAAGAAGGGACAGTAACAAGTGTACGAAATCATCCTTCGTGCTTTTATTCTCGTTCTCATCATAAGAATCAATATATTCGGTACGACATCCCCCTTCATACTTTTACCTCACATAATCATGGCACGACATTATCCTTCGTACATTACCACTCATATTATGACACAACATCACCCTTCGTGCTATTATATTAACAATATTGGCACGACATCACCCTTCGTACATAAACACTCACTCACAAATATCATGCACGACATCACCCAAGCAACAATCACAAGCAATTCGGGCAAGAGAATGAATAAAATGACAATAGAATACCGGCAAGGGAACAATAGTATAACAGTAATATCCCAACAAGGGAAATAATATCATGAGCAATAACATCTCGACAAGGAAAATAGTATCGAAAGCAAGAACATCCCGGCAAGAGAGACAATATCATAAACCTCTTCTCTTTTTCACAATTACTTTACAACTCAACTCTCAACTTGAGCTAGTGCTCTACAATGTTCAATTATAATGAATACTTCCACAATCATGGTTGCATATTAAAAAATTTTATAATAAGCATGGAGGATACATAACGGAGTCACACCAATAATAGTAGAAGACTCACAGGCATGCCTGACACTAATGTATAGGTACTTGTCACCACACCTATGTGTCATACTCAACAAGCAACACATAGCAGATAAGACTCCAACTCTTATTCCCTCAAGCTAAGGTTAGAGCAAACACTTACCTCAATACAATGAACACAATCACGCTCAACTACCGCTTTACCTCAAGACCACCAATTCGCTTGTATCTAGTCATAATTTACTTAATAACGTTAATAATTGCTGAATAAACTAATTCCACTTCATGAAAATATATTTTCCTTTATTTTTTCCAAAAAGTCAAAAATCGACCCCGGACCCGCTTGGTCCGAACCCAAAATTCGGATCAAAACCCGATCCCACTCACCCCCGAAGCGGATATACAATTGATTTTGGAATCCGATCTCAATTTGAAGTTTAAATCCCCAAATTTCGATATTCCTAAGTTCTGCCCAAAATTTCCAATCTATAATAAAACCCTAGATTCTAGGATGAAATCTTATAAAAAGAAGTTAATGAGTAAAAAATGAGTTTAAAATCACTTACTTGTGCTTTGGAGAAGAAAGAGTGTTTTGAAAATTGCCTTTTATGTTTTACAATTTAAAAAATTAAAAAATCGCTAAAAAGTCTCATTTATGTATACCCCTCTCAGAGCCCCACCGTTGACCGCAGAAAAAGGACGCGGCCGCAGAGCATTACCGCGGACCACAAAATATCGAGCGCGGCCCTCGAAGGTTTGGTCTTGCCCCCCGTTGACCACGAAAACCCCACAGCGATAGCAAATACCCTACCGCGATCGCACAGATTCATCGCGGACCGCGAAGCTCCATTCAAAGACATGCACTTCTCTGAACCTACAATAGCTATCTTTCTAAGTCTAAGTTCAATCCGCGGCCTATTCACTCGAGCCCTTGAGGTGCCAACCTAATCATGCACGCAAATCTAAAAGCATCGTACAGACTTGTTCGTGCGATCAATCATCAAAATAACATCAAAAACTATGCGTTCAACCTCAAATTCTTAAAAATTGCTCAAGAACATTGAAAATTTCCATTTTAAAAAATATAGGTCCATCTTACACCAAATGAACTCTAGTTCTTACTAAATACCACGCATTCAACCAATTTATGTAACACTTGTACCTGGCTCTAGAATCAAAATACGGGCTTGAACTATCAATTTCCAACATCTTTACATTTCCGAAAACTCATATAATTTAAGTTAAACAATTTCTTTCAATAATTTATTTTTCGAGCTTGGGACCTTGGAGTTTGATTATGGGAATACGCCTGTGCTATATTTTACTATAGACACTATGAAATTGTTGGATCACGGGTCCGGGGCCATTTAGCAAGAATGTTGACCAAAGCCAACTTCAATCAATTTTAAAAGCCAGTTTCCTTAATTTACATAGATTTCACATAAAAGCTTTCCGGAAACGTGCCTAGACTGCGCATACAAATTGAGGTAAGACAAAACGAAGTTTTTAAGGCCTCAGAACATAGAATTTATACATTCTCCACCTTTAAAACAACCGTTCGTAGTTAAAAGGGCATAAGAAAAGTACCTGAGTCGGAGAGTAAATGGGGATATCGACTTTACATATCCCACTCGGACTCCAAGGTCGGTTTCTCAATAAGCTGACCTCTCCACTGAACACGAATAGAAGGGAAACTCGATCTCAACTGACAAACCTGCCGGTCTAGAATAACTACTGGCTCCTCCTCATAGGATAAGTCGTTGTTTAACTAGACAATGCTAAAGTCTAACATATGGGATGGATCGTCGTGATTCATCCGAAGCAAGGACACCTGAATACTGGATGTACGGATAATAAACTCAGTGGCAACGCAAGTCTGTAAGCCACTTCTCCCACTCGATCGAGAATCTTAAAAGGACCAATGAATCTAGGGCTTAGCTTGCCCTTCTTTCAAAATCTCATCACGCCCTTCATAGGCGACACCCGAAGATACACCAGCTCACCGACCATAAATGCCATATCACAAACCTTACAGTCGACATAAATCTTTTTCCTCGACGGGGCTGTTACGAAGCCTATGCTGAATGATCTTAGCCTTATCAAAGGCATCCTGAACTGGACTCGTAACCCACAACCGAGCCTCTCCCGACTCAAACAAACCAACCGGTGACCAAAACCGCATATCGGATAAAGCCTCATAGGGAGCCATCTGGAGGTTCGACTGGTAACTATTATTTTAGGAAAACTCCGCTAAAGGCAAGAGCCTATCCCACGAGCCTCCAAAATCAATAACACAAGCTCAGAGCATATCCTCTAAAATCTGAATGGTACGCTGGGGTTGTCCATCCATCTGAGGCTGAAATATTGTACTCATCTAGACTGGAAAGCCCAACTCACGCTGAACTGCCCTCCAAAAATGTGAGTTAAACTGCGTACCTTGCCAGAGGGCACACCATGAAGACAAACAACCCCTCCGATATATATCTATACCAACCGCTTAGAAGAATAGAAACCACTATAGGAATGAAATGCGCTGACTTGGTCAGCCTATCAACAATAGCCCACACTACAACGAATTTCCTCTGAGCCTGTGGGAGTCCAATAATGAAGTCTATAGTGATACGCTCCCACTTCCACCCAAGAATCTCAATCTTCTGCAACAAACTACCAAGTCTCTGATGCTCATACTTTAACTGCTAACAATTAGATCACCGAGCCACATATGCAACAATATCCTTCTTCATCCTCCTCCACCAATAATGTTGCCGCAAGTCCTGATACATCTTAGCGATGCCCGGATGAATAGAGTAGCGGGAATTATGGGCCTGCTCTAAAATCAACTCTCGAAGTCCATCAATATTAGGCATGCAAACTCGACTCTGCATACTTAAAACTCCATAATCTCCTACTGCAACATGCTTGGCACTACCGTGCCCCACTGTGTCCCTAAGGACACACAAATGAGGATCACCATACTGCCGATATCTTATGTGCTCAAATAATAAAGAACAGACGATTGTACAAGCTAACACACGGCTGGGCTCAGAAACTTCTAACCTCATTAACTGATTGGCTAATGCCTAAACATCCAAAGCAAGCGGTCTCTCACCGACCGGAATATATGCAAGACTACCCATATTGGCTGGCTTTTTACTAATTGCATTGGCCACTACATTGGCCTTCCTTGGAGAATAGAAGATGGTGATATCATTGTCTTTCAGTAGCTCTAACGACCTTCTCTGCCTCAAATTTAGCTAATTCTGCTTGAACAAGTACTGCAGACTCTTGTGATCCTTGAACACGTCACATAACATGCCATACAAAAAGTGCCTCCAAATTCAGCGTGTGAACAATGGCTGCTAGCTCCAAATTATGAACTAGATAATTTTTCTCGTGAATCTTCAATTGTCTCAAAGAATAAGCAATGGCCTTGCCATACTGCATCAACACCGCACCAAGTCTAATACGAGATGCGTCACAATACATTGTATATCGCCCTGAACCTGTAGGCAGTACCAACACTGACGCTATAGTCTAAGCTGTCTTGAGATTCAGAAAGCTCACCTCACATTCGTCCGACAACCTAAACACGGAACCCTTCTAGGTCAACCTGGTCATCGTGGCTGCAGTAGATGAAAATCCCTCCACATACCAACGATAATAGCCCGCCAAACCTAAGAAACTCCGAATCTCTATAGATGATGTGGGTCTAGGCTAGTCCTTGACTGCCTCAATCTTCTTCGGATCCATCTAAATACCCTCGCCTGATACAACGTGACCCAAGAATGCAACTGAACTCAACCAGAACTCATATTTCAAAAAATTAGCATATAACTGACTATCTCTTAATGTCTGATGAACATCACTTAGATGCTGCTCATTTTCCTCCCAGCTGTAGGAATAGATAAAAATATCATCAATGAAGACTATCACGAATGAATCCAAGCAAATCTTGAATACTCGGTTCATCTAATCCAGGTGTTGTCCATTTCGTTGTAAAATAGGTTGTGATCGATACATAATTGTTATGACGCTTAAATAATAATGATAATATCGTTTCTCTTATTGTAGACTGAGGAGCTGTGACAATTACATAGCTTGAGATTGGGGCAGTATTCACAAGGTATGCGAGGCTATCTCTTCCTTCTCTTGCATGACTTTGATTATGCACAATGTAATGGACGAACTTCTAAAGATACTCTACTCCTAGAAGCAAGCAGTACTTACATTATTTCCCCACTTTTGGAACGATTGATGCTAATGTTGCTTCTCTTATTCTTATGTTATCAATGTTGTTGGTACTTCCTGATTCTTATAAGGTTCATAGTGAAGAGTTAGTCCTAATAACGTGTATAGAGGATACCGACCTTAGGTCACTTTAAAAGGTTTAGAACGTGATTCCATGAGTCAAGAATGCATTATATATATGTATCTATTTTACTCTACCAAGTCGTGCTATAGTCGTCCGGGTACGGAACCTATTGTGCAACTATTGATCAGTTCGGTTTTACCGAGCTCAAAGTAGACGAGTATGATTTTACCGAGCCTTATGATGGCCGGATTTGTTTTTTTACCGAGCCTATTACAGTCGGGTATGATATGATGATGATGATGATGATTCCCACAGTATGCTTTAAAAGTTTATGTATGTATACATATGTATCATGCATTTCATGTCAGTAGCCCTTAGAGGTACTCAGATGTCACATGTTGTATATTCTCTATCTCTGCTTATATTACTGTTCGTATTTATGGTTCCCTGCATTACATACTAGGTACTTTATTCGTACTGACATCCTTTTATTTGTGGACGTTGCATGTTGTACTACAGATCTTGATAGACAGGCAGGTGCACCTCCCACATTACAGTAGGCTATCCAGATTAGCAGTGATTGGCGAGATTCCTTCTTCAAACTTTGTCGTGGTATTGGTATTTAATTTTGTAATAGATATTATGGGTATGTCGGGGCCCTGTTCCGGCTATGTTGCAGCGCTTATGTTCCTTTAGAGGCTCATAGACAGGTGTCGACTCATGTATAGTTTGGTATGCCTCGTCGGCTGGTTTTTGTCATATAGTCTTTCATGGTAGCGTGGTAGCTCGTACTATATATATATATATATATATATATATATATATATATATATATATATATATATATATATATATATATATATATATATATATATATATAGTTTCTGGATTCTCTTGTCATCCCATGTTATGAATGTTCATGTCATCTTATTTTATTGTTGGTTGTCCATGATCCATGTCTACCATTTGTATTGATCTCGTCAACCGTAAAAGATAATAAAGAATGTTATATAAAATGTACGTTGGTGCTTGGCAAGTATGGTCGGGTGCTAGTCGTGGCCCTCCAGTTTGGGTCGTGAAAAACATGGTATCAGAGCAAGTTTTTTTGTCTTAGGGATTGAATATGAGTCATGTCTAGTAGAGTCTTGATTATGAATGTGTAGCGCACCACATTTATAATTAGCAGGCTACATGACATGTAGGGTTGTTACGTTCTTCCTGAATCTAGATCGTGCATAGAGTTCAGTCGTACGTATTCATCTCTAACATTCACTGTGTTTTCTTTCCGTGATGATTTCGACTAGGAAGCAAACAATTAGTAGGCGGCTTGATAAAGTTGTGGGAGAGGGTACCAGTCAGGTGCCCCAAGCCAGAACAGATCAAAGTGAGACTTAGAGTAAGATGCTATCTTATATCTCATCTACTCCATCTTTTCTAGAGGATATTAAAAGGTACCCAACACCTCCAGTTCCTCCGTCTAGCACTACAGACCCAGATATGCGGAGTGCTTTGCAATTGTTGACTAGCTTGGTAGCTGCTCAGGCTCAAAGGGAGAATACAGGTGATGCTGATAAACTAGTTAGTACGAGAGTTCGTAAATTTATTAATTTTGACCCTCCAGTTTTTACCGGATCAGACCCTATGGAGGACCCGTAGACATTTATTAACCAGGTTCATCGTACACTGTGGATTTTGCATGTTAGGGATATAGAGGCAGTAAAGTTGGCTTCTTATCTACTACGGGATTTATCGGTTCTCTGGTATGATAACTAGGAGAGATCCAGGGGTCCGAACGCTCCTCTAGCTGTGTGGAAGGAATTTGCTGAAGCCTTTCTTCGTCACTACTTGCTAGTTCAGATAGGACAAGTTAGAGCTGATAAGTTCGTGAACCTTATACAAGATAATATGAGTGTATGAGAGTACAATATGCAGTTTGATTCTTCAGCAATGTATGCTCCCCATATGATGGACGAGATGAGTGATAGGGTGCATTTGTTCGTTAACGGATTGGGACCACATCTGATAAATGAGTGCACGACCGCCTCCTTGGTGGAGGGCATGGATACTTACCATATTCAGGATTATGACCCTAGAGGATCGTAAGCGCCATTAGAGGGCAGATAGGGAGAAGGATAGGGGCCAACATAAGAGGGCTAGATTTGCAAGGTATTATGATGACATCAAAGGAATCTTCAGGCCCCAGTTTTTGAGGAGTTTGGCCTCATCTTTAGCTAGTGATCCTCCATAATTTTAGAGGCCTCAATATGATCAATTTACCTATTCTAGTCTAGGTGAGAGTTCGTAGGCATCAGGATCGTAAAGTCACAGGGATACTAGTCAGACGAGACCCACAACACCACATTGTTATTAGTGCGGCAAGGCCTATTTTGGATTGTTCTGTCAAGGTTTTGATGCATGTTATTCTTGCTGACAACCTGGCCATATGATACGGGATTGTCGTAACAGGGGAGGTGATAGTATGGCTCAGCCGACTGAATCTGTCTCTGGTTTTTCCTTATCAGTTCAACCTCCAGCACGGGGTTTTCAATAGTCGACATGTCGTGGTAAAGGTAGAGGTGCGGTGCTGAGTTTCAATGGTTGTCAAAATCGAACATATACTGTAGTATGTCGACAGGATCTCGAATCATCTCCGGATGTTGTTACAAGTATATTGTCTGTGTTTTCTTATTATGTATATGAACTAATTGATCCACGATCTACATTATCATATGGTACACTCTTTGTGGCTAATAAGTTTGGCATTGAACCTGAATTGATATGTAAACCCCTTATGGTATCTACTCCAATAGGAGATTCTGTGATTACTAGAAGGGTATATTGAGGTTGCACTATGATGATTTGTAGTCGTCAAATCTCGACAAATTTATTAGAAATGGTTGATTTTGATGTAATAATGGGAATGGACTGGTTAGCCTCATGCTATGGAAATGTTGACTGTCGTACGAAGATGGTTAGGTTTCAATTTCCTGGTGAACCCATCATTGAATGTAAGGGGAACATTGTTGCACCGAAAGGTAGGTTTATTTCCTATCTTAAGGCAAGGAAAATGATCCCAAAACTTTACATTTATCATCTCGTTCGCGTCAGGGATGCAGAGTCGAAGAAACCTACTTTACAATCAATCCCCGTGGCCAATAAATTTCCAGATGTTTTCCTTGATGAACTCCCAGGCCTTCCTCCCGAAAGGGAGATTGAGTTTAGCATTGATGTGTTGCCTGGCACTCAACCAATCTCTATCGCTCCATACAGAATAGCCCTGGAAGAGTTGCAAGAGATGGAGGCACAGTTGAAGGACTTGCTGGTTAAGGGCTTCATTAGGCCTAGTACTTCACCTTGGGATGCACCAGACCTATTCCTGCGGATGAAAGACGGGTCCTTATGGATGTGTATCGACTATCGATAGTTGAATAAGATTACTATAAAGAACAAGTATCTATTTCAAAGAATTGACGATCTGTTTGACCAATTTCAGGGTGCCAAATATTTCTCTAATACTGACTTACATTCAGGGTATCATCAGGTGAGGATAAAGGAAAAGGATATTCCAAAGACGGCCTTCTGGACAAGATATGGGCACTTTGAGTACTTTGTCGTTCGGGCTAACAAATGCCCCAGCTGCTTTTATGAATCTTATGCATACTGTATTCAGGACCTATCTTGATGTGTTTGTGATTGTATTCATTGATGACATTCTAGTTTATTCTCGATCGGAGGCAGAACATGCGGGCAACTTGCGGGTAGTATTACAGACGCTTCAGGATTGTAAGTTATATGCTAAGCTCTCCAAATGTGAATTCTGGTTGAACTAAGTAGCATTCCTTAGCCATGTGATATTTGATGAGGGTATTAGTATCAACACTCAGAAAATCGATGCAGTAAAGAATTGGCCGAGACCTACAACACCATTAGAAGTCTGCAGCTTCCTATGGCTAGCAGGATATTATAGGTAGTTTGTAGAAGGGCTTTCCTCAATATCAGTACCATTGACTAAGTTAACATAGAAATCTACCAAGTTCTAGTGGTCTGACACTTGTGAATGTAGTTTTCAGCAGCTGAAGGATCGATTGACATCCGCACCAGTGCTCACTCTCCCTGACAGAACAAAAGGTTACATGGTATATTGTGATGCCTCAGGTATAGGTTTGGGGTGTGTATTGATGTAGCGTGGGAAGGTGATTGCATATGCATCAAGACAATTGAAGAAGCATGAAAAGAATTCTCCAACCCATGATTTAAAATTTGTTGCAGTAATATCTACTTTGAACATATGGCATTACTACTTGTACGACATCCATATTGACATCTACACAAATCACAAGAGTTTGCAATACATCTTCAAGCAGAAAGAGTTGAATTTGTGGCAGCGCTTATTGAAAGACTACGACGTCAAGATATTGTATCATCTCGGTAAAGCCAATGTTGTGGCAGACACTCTCAGCCGTAAGTCAATGGG
The DNA here is from genome assembly GCA_034376525.1 of Nicotiana benthamiana. Lineage (NCBI taxonomy): Eukaryota > Viridiplantae > Streptophyta > Magnoliopsida > Solanales > Solanaceae > Nicotiana > Nicotiana benthamiana. Next base: position 87,738,005 of record CM067337.1, on the reverse strand, counting down.
AAGCTTAGTACATATTGAGGTAGGTAAATGGGGGATGACTAAAGAGCTTCATTAGCTAGCCAATATGAGAATCAGATTGTTAGACTCTAATGATGGAGGTGTTACTGTACATAATACATCAAAATCCTCTTTGGTAGCCAAGGTAAAAGCACGACAATATGAAGATCCTATCTTAGTACGATTGAGAGAGAGCATTCAGCAATGTAAAATTATGGCTTTTAATATCGGAGGTGATGGAGCGCTGAGATTCCAGGGACTATTATTATTTCCTAATGTGGTAGGGCTGCGAGAGAAGATTATAAATAAGATTTATCAATCCTGATATTCCATCCATCCCGGCTCGACAAAGATGTATCATGATGTCAAGGAGAAATATTTGCAGGATAACATGAAGAAATCTATTGCAGAATTTGTATCCCAGTGTCCCAATTATCAATAAGTAAAGATCGAACATTAGAAACCAAGTCGATTGCTTCAGAACATAGATATTCCGACGTGGAAATGGGAGGTGATTAATATGGACATCGTTATTGGATACCTCACTCTTATAATAAGTTTGAATCCATCTGGGTGATTGTTGATTGACTTACAAAATGTGCCTATTTTCTGCAAGTTAGGACAAGATATACGTCTGAAGATTATGCAGAGTTGTGTATCAAGGAGATTGTTAGGCTTCATCGTGTATCGGTAAATATTATATATGACTGAGGAGCTCTACTTACGGCAAACTTTTGGAGGTCTTTTCAGAAGGGTTTACGCACATTAGAGAATCTCAGCACTACATTTCATTTGCAGACTGATGGACATGATGAACGTACAATTCAGACACTGCAAGATATGCTACGAGCATGTGTTTTAGATTTTATGGGAAATTGGGATGACCATCTTCCACTCATAGAATTCGCCCACAATAATAACTACCATTCCAGTATTAAAATGGCCCCATACGAGGCACTATATGGGAGGAGATGTAGATCACCAGTTGGATGGTTTGAAGTCGGTGAAACAGAATTATATTGGCCAGATTTGATATACCAAACTATTGAGAAGGTGAAAGTAATACAAGAATGATTGAGGACGGCACAAAGAAGGAAAAAGTCTTATTTCGATGTCCGACGTCATGATCTGGAGTTTGAGGTTAGTGATTGGACTTTCTTGGGGATCTCACTAGTGAAGGGTGTTATGCATTTTGCGAAGAAAGGTAAGCTGAGTCCAAGGTATATCGGTCTGTATAAAATTCTTCGATGAATTGGACATGTTACTAATGAGTTAGAATTGCCCTCCAAATTGGAATTTGTCCATCCGGTATTCCATGTATCTATGTTGACGAAATCTATTGAGGACCCTTCTCGAGTCGTCCCTATCAAAGATGTACAACTTATAGAGCATCTATCATATGAAAAAGTTCTAGTGGCTATATTAGATCGACAAGTCTGCAAGCTGAGAACAAAAGATGTAGCTTCCATCAAAGTATTGTGGAGGAACAAGAATATAGAAGAAATGACATAGAAAGTAGAAGAGGAGATGATGTCTAAATACCCTTACCTATTCTAGAATAAAGATAACAAGGATGCTAGGGGAACACAAGATGCATTAGAAGGTGGAACAACTCCATGAGCTAAGCAAGAGCTTGAGAATACTCTTTCTTAAAACAAAATGATGATATATAGATAATGTACATGTCCATAGTTCTTTGCATAATCTTGTAAGGACATATGTTGAGTTAACTGCTTGCAAGTTCGTCCTCTATTTATGGGAGAAACTCGGCTATAATCCACGACAATTTGAACTCCCTATGAACCCTTACATTCGAGGACGAATGTTCCTAAGGGAGGGGGGGTGTTACAACCCATATACACATGTGTTAGTTCATTCTATATATTTTTTAACATAAATACAAGAAGGAATTTATCTTTGAGATAATAAGAAGTTAATACTATTGGTCTTAAGTATTACAAGGGTGTATAAGGGTGATTAACACGTAAGAAGTTAAACGAATCAAGGATGTTGTAACTCGTATTTTCATGTACATCTAGAGGTGCTTAATACACTCAAGAGGTCATGTATTAAGGTATTTGAATCATAAAATATCCATATCATAAGTCTTGAAGTCAAACGAGTTATGAAACAAAGGTCGACAAAAGTTGTCGCAACTTAGGTTCATAATTTTACTTAAACATTAAGTCAAATGTTTCTAAGCATTTCTCCTAATTTACAAAGAATTACGGGGTGATCTACACAAAATTAAATATCTATGCCTCTAGTTTCAAACGCATTAAACCGTTTGTCAATACAATCTTGGAGTATAGAGATATTCATACTTTCGCAAGCCTGCACAAATTGATTGATGACAAGTAGGTGCATCACCTACTTCCAAAATATTAAAAGACCTAAGTCGGCCAAGAGAGGACTTTTAAGGGGTTATGAACTCAGTTATTTCACAAATATTTCAGACACTCAAAACCAACGTTAACCCCTGCAACTCTTTCCAAAAAATCCCACAGAAACCCTAACCCATTTTCCCTCTCTTTCAACTTATATTTGAAGGTAAAAACTAAAGTTTGAAGAACCAAGGGAAGGGCTGAGTTATCCAAACAGTTAATTCCATCTTTCATAGATTTATCTCTACTAAGAATTTATTATAATTCGTTCTATTCATGTAAGACCTCACGGGACGGTGATCCGAAGCCGTGAGTTTGAGTTATTCACTTGTAGCGGACTGTTTTGTGGAGTCTTTTGTGTTGCTGTTGGGACTGCATGTTTTACTACTCTTTTGTGGAGTTTTATAGGTGGAAGGGTGTGGAGAAAAACCATATATATATATAGGGTTGTGGCTGATAGTTATTCGTAACATTTCCGGGTCGTTTGACACGACTACTGTGGCCGTCGTATGTATGATATAATTAGGTTGTACGTGGACTATTTTGGGAGGCTCTATATGTTTATTATTGATGTTGTTTGGGCTGTTTGGTGATCGTTTGGAATTGTGTGAGGTGATATATATAGGGGAGGTTCTGCCCGTTTCATCGTAAAATAGATTGTTGTCGATACATAATAGTTATGATGCTTAAATGATAACAATTGTATCATTTCTCTTATTGTAGACTAAGGAGTTGTGACAATTGCATAGCTTGATATTGGGGCAGTATATACAAGGTATGTGAGGCTATCCCTTTCCTACTTTTTCACGACTTCGGTTTAACATAATGTAATGAACGAGCTTCCAAAGATACTCTACTCTTAGAAGCTAGCAGTACTTACATTGTTTCCCCTCTTATGCAACGATTGATGTGATGTTAGTTCTCTTATTCATATGTTTTCAATGTTGTTGGTACTTCCTGATTCTTATAAGGTTCCTAGGGAAGAGTTAGTCCTAATAACGTGTATAGAGAATACCGATCTTACGTCACTCTGAAAGGTCTAGAACGTGTTTCTATGAGTCAAGCATGCATTATCTATATATATATATATATATATATGTATATATATATATATGTATATATATGTATATATATATATGTATATATATACATATATATATACATATATATACATATATATACATATATATATATATATACATATATATATATATACATATATATTCTACTGAGTCGTGCTATGGTCAGCCGGGTACGACACCTATTGTGCAACCACTGATAAGTTGGATTTTACCGAGCTCCAACTGGCCGGGTATGATTCTTTCGAGCCTTATAATGGTCGGGTACGTTTTTTTTTACCGAGCCTATTACGGCAGGGTACGATATGATGATTATGATAAACACAGAGGCGTATGTTTTGAAACTTTATGTATTTATACATATCTATCATGCATTTCATATCAGTAGCCCCCAAAGGCACTCAGATGTTACAAGGGAGGTGTTGTCCTTTCACTGTGAAATAGGTTGTGATCGATACATAATAGTTATGACGCTTAAATGACAATGATAGTATCGTTTCTCTTAGTATAGACTATGGAGTTTTGAAAATTGCATAGCTTGAGATTGGGGCAGCATATACAAGATATGTGAGGCTATCCCTTCCTTCTTTTGCACGACTCTGATTGTACACAATGTAATGATCGAACTTTTAAAGATACTCTACTCTTAGAAGCTAGCAGTACTTACATTGTTTCCCCTCTTATGAAGTGATTGATGTCAATGTTGCTTTTCTTATTCTTATGTTATCAATGTCGTTGGTACTTCCTGATTCATATAAGGCTCATAATAAAGAGTTAGTCCTAACACGCATACAGAGGATTCTACCTTACGTCACTCCGAAAGGTTAGAACGTGATTCCATGCGTCGAGCATGCATTATATATATGTATATATTTTACTCTACTGAGCGGCGCTATAGTCGGCAGGGTACGACACCTATTGTGCAACCACTGATCACTTGGGTTTTATCGAGATTTATGTGGTCGAGTACGATTCTACCGAGCCTTATGATGGCAGGGTATGTTTTTTTTCCAATCCTATTGCTGACGGGTATGATACGTTGATTATTATGCCCACATAGGCATATTCTTTAAAATTTTATGTGTTTATACATGTGTATCGTACATTTCATGTTAGTAGCCGTCAGAGATACTCAGATGTTACAGGTTATATATTCCCTATCCCTTCTTACATTACTGTTTGTATTTATGGTTGCCAGCCCTATATACTCAGTACTTTATTCATACTGACACTCTTTTATTTGTGGACGCTGCATGTCGTGTTGCAGGTCCTGCTAGACAGGCAGGTGCAGCTTCCCCACCACAGTAGGCTGTCAAGTCAGCGGTGATTAGCGTGATCCCTTCTCCGGACTTGCCCTGGTCTTAGTATGCATTTTTATTATAGACATTATGGGTATGTCTGGGCCCTATTCCGGCTATGTTGCAACGTTTATGTTTCTTTAGAAGCTCATAGACAGGTGTCGACTCATGTATAGTTTGGTATGCCTTCTCGGCTTGTTTTTTTCGTATAGTCATGGTAGCGTGGTAGCTCGTACCTAATATATAGTTTCTTGATTTTATGGTCATCCTATGTTATGTATGTTCATGCTATCATATTTTCGTATTGGTTTTCAATGATCCATGTCTACCATTTATATTGATCTTGTTAGCCATAAAAGATAATAAAGATGGTTAGATAAAATGTACGTTGGTGCTCGGCAAGTATGGTCGGGTGCAAGTCATGGCCCTCCATTTTGGGTCGTGACACTAAGATTAGGTAATTATTTAGCCCTAATGTTGGTTAAAAAGGAGACTAAGTAATGAAGGCCCTATGTCTAAAATCTCAGCTTAGGGATTGGAGCCCTAATGTTTGTAAAAAGGCAACTAGGGAACAGAGGCCCAATGTCTAAAAACTCAACACAAGGATTGGTGTCCTAATGTTGGTAAAAAGGCGACTAGGGAATGGATGCCCTATGTCTAAAATCTCAACTCAGGGATTGGATCCCTAATGTTGGTAAAAAGGCGACTAGGGAATGGAGGCCCTATATCTAAAATCTCAATTCAAGGATAAGAGCCCTAATGTTGTAGGGAATGGAGACCCTATGTCTAAAAACTCAACTCAGGGATTGGAGCCCTAATATTGGTAATAGGCCGACTAGGGAATGGACGCCCTATATCTAAAATCTCAATTCAAGGGTACGAGCCCTAATGTTGGTAAAAATGTAAATGATTGAGTTTTGGAATCCTAAGCTATCAATTTTTTTTGGATTTTTTTTCTTTTTATTTCTCTTTTCTTTTTTTTTCATTTCATTTTGCTTTCTTTTCTTTTGTAAAAAAGTAGGAAAGAATTTGAAGAAAACTTCCCTTTTGGGTTGATTCATTGCTGCAATGCTATTTCTAGCACTTGCACATATCTTTTCCTTTGTGGTTGCACCTGGTTTTGCATGGTTGCTTTAGGATACACCTATTTCATTTTTTCAAACAAAGAACAATTGTTAGTTTGAAATGGTGGTTGGTTTTGTGGCCTTGATTGTCTCGATCACTCGATCTCGGCCCAACACTTCGTTGAGAACCTCTGCTGCTTGCTGGTTTTCCTGAATATTGATCTCTCTTTCATACCGAGGAACTCAACTTTTCAATATTTCATGATTGCTTGCCCATATAGGGCTTTGAACCTTTCACTTTATTTTGCCTTTAGGGTTTTTTCCTTTGGCTTTCATTTCATTTCAATAGCTTTGATTTCAGATCATCGGCCAACATGGCTAGTCGAGATCGACTTGATGCGTCCGCTGGGACTGGGTATTTCTTTGGCTTGGATTTTGTTAAGCAGAACACTGTAGAACCAATCTTGCCACCTTTTCTTTGTATTAGATTCGGCAAAAGAGTAAACCAAAAGAGATTCAAGGAAAAGTAAACAAGAGGCAAGAAAATGAATTTAAAGAGAAGTGTCCCTACGGGAAGGATGGAACAACATATCTGGGGTGCATGCAAACTTCAATAGACATGACATGCTCTTGGACTGGATGCCCGATCCGCACAGCTTTCCCAACTTCTCATTACCCACATTTCCAAACCGAGTAACCTTGCCATGATTCTTATGGTGGTGGGGGTGTCTTCTTTTCGATCCACGACGGCCTTTGCGGTTTTTGCCAATTGACCTCTCTCATTTCTCTTCTCACTATCGCTTGATAGTGCTCTTTATGAGTTTTCACTAGCCAGGCTCTCTCATTTTCAATTTCTATGCTCATCGTTGCCTTATGGTTCCTGTAGGTTTTTACTGATAAGACTCTCTCATTTTATTTCTCTCATTTTAATTGTATCGGATCTAAGCAACTTTGTCTCTAATTTCGACGCCTTTTGCCGATTGATCGGAAGACTTGGACAAGGTTCGGGTAAAAGAGAGAATTGGATCACATTACAACTTTGCAACTGTTCGGGCGAGATCATTGCCGAATCATTATAACATATGCCCTAGTTTCACTGTTGAGGAAAATTGGAGTTTTATTTTGGTGTGACTGAACCCCAGAGAAAGGTTACCTACGTATCCTATTGGAATCAAGTCAAACATAGTCCAGGGAAAACATTTTGTTTTTGTTTTACTTTTTTTTTCTTTTTTTGTTTTGCTTTGTTGTTGTGTTTGTTTAAATATTCTTTCTTTCTCTTCCTTTTTCCAATAACACTTTCGGCTTCCAAATAGGGTATTCAAAGAAGAGTAACCAGCTCAAAGGGTTTGCAAAGGATTGATAGTGTTTGGGGTAGTGAGAATTAAAGCCTTTATCATCCTAATATGATAATATCATTGTTGTTGAAAGCCTAAACATAGTACCTTTTTACCGCGTCCGCATTCCCAGCTGCTTTGAGATTATTTCCTTCGACATCTCCCAAGTACAACACCCCTCTTGGAAGTATCTTTATGATGATGTACGGCCCTTTCCAATTAGGAGCAAATTTTCCTAATAATGGGAAGAATGCGCCTTAACACGAGTTACCCCACTTCGAAATTCATGGGCCGCACCTTCTTGTTGTAAGGACGGGCCATTCTTTGTTGATACAACTACCCGTGGCAAATCATAGCCATTTGTTTTTTATCAATCAGGGTCAATTTCTCTAGACAGGTCTTAACCCCTTCAATGTCTTCAATTTCAACTTAAAAAATGATCCGGAGCTAAGGGATTTCAAATTTCTAGGGTATTATGGCTTCAGTGCCATATACCAAGAGGTATGGGGTTGCTCCAACCGAGGTGCGCATCATAGTGCGATATCCCAAATATGAAAAAGGAAATTTTCCATGCCACGGCCTAGAGCTCTAAGTCATCTTTCTCAAAATCTTCTTGATGTTCTTGTTTGCTACTTCGACGACACCATTGGCTTTAGACCGATAAGGAGTAGAGTTCCTATTCGTTATTTTGAATTGTTCATATATCGCCTCCACCAGACGACTATTCAAGTTCGCAACATTATCTGTTATGATCGTTACAAGTACGCCAAATCAACAGATAAGATTAGTGTGAAAGAAATCTACCACAACTTTCTTGGTGACAGATTTGAGAGTGATAGCTTCAACCCATTTCATGAAGTAATCAATGGCACCCAGTATGAATCTGTGTCCATTTGAATCTTTTGGCTCAGTCAGACCAATGACATCCATGCCCCAAGCAACAAATGACCATGGCGCTGACATGGGATGCAATTCTGTGGGCGATGCATGAATCAAATCACCGTGCACCTAACACTGGTGACACTTCCAGACAAAGCTGAAACAGTCTTTTCCATGGTTGTCCAGTAGTAGCCTGCTCGAAGGATTTTCTTTGCTAACACATACCCGTTCATGTGGGGTCCACATACTTCTGTGTGCACTTCATGCATGATTCTTCGAGCCTCTTCCACATCAACGCATCTTAACAAATTGAGGTATGGATTTCTTTTGTACAGGACATCACCACTCACAAAGAAACCACTCGTGTGCCGTCTGATGGTTCTCTTTTGGTCCACTCTGGCTTGCTCGGGGTATTCTTGCATTTTCAGAAACCTTTTGATATCATGGTACCATGACTAAGTATTTGGTTCTGCTTCAATTGTACTACAATAACCATGCCTTTCTCGGATTTTGATTTCTAAGGGATCTATGTGAGCATTGCCTAGATACGGCTACATCGAGGCCAAAGTAGCAAGTGCATCGGCCAATTCGTTGTGACAACGAGGGATGTACCTGAACTTTATTGACTTGAATTGCTTGCTAAGGTTTTCCATATTTTTCTTTTAAGGGATAAGCTTGACATCTCGGGTTTCCTAATCTCCCTAGGCTTGTTAGATAATCACATCTGAGTCTCCCAAGATCAACAACTCTTTGATGTCCTGGTCGATTTCCATGTTCATACCCATGATACATGCTTCATACTCGGCAGTGTTGTTTGTGGAGAAAAATAGAAGCCGGGTTGTGGCTGGGTAGTGTTGTCTAGTATGCGAGATGAAAACTGCCCCAATTCCCATACCTTTTACGTTTATTATTCCATCAAAGAACATTTTCCAAGTAGTAGGTATCCTCGTATATTTTCTCGACTAAGTTAACCTCTTTATCTGTGAAGTAATCGTTCAAAGGTTAGTATTCATCATCAATTGGGTTTTTAGCCAAATGATATGCCAATGTCTGGGCTTTCATTGTCGTGCGAGTGATATAGACTATGTCGAATTCAGTGTACGAGATCTGCCATTTTTCTAATCTTCCTGCGGGCATCGGTTTCTAGAATATGTATTTCAACGGATACAACCTTGTTATGAGGTAAGTGGTGTAGGCTTGCAGATAGTGTCTCAACTTCTGAGCGACCCAAGTTAAAGCACAACAGGTTCTTTCAAGGAAAGTATGCTTAGCTTCATAGCTGGTAAACTTCTTACTCAAGAAGTATATTGCCTACTCTTTCTTTCCAATAACATCATGAAATATTGATTTCATTTCATTGAATTTGGAAGATAATAAGGTATATATTGGGAATTAAAAGACATGAAACAAAAGAAAACATCCAAGTTACACCCTGGGTCGTGCTGCAGAAAAGGTGGTAGGACAAGTCTATCGGGACTTCCGCCTGGTTGGGAACGGGGTAGCCTTCAAATTTTGAAATGTGGCCTCAGGTCCAATTTACAGCACCTCAGCGGTGCTTGAGCCGAACTGATTACGTTGGCCGAGCTATCTAGATTCACCAGCATGTGTTTAATTTGAATGTTATTCGAAACAAAAGGTATTACCGGTGCGTAATTATTTGGTCGGGACGAGGATGTGATATCTTCTTCGAAAAATATAAGAGCGTGCGTAGGTGCATAGCTCCGAGTTTACTTTTCTTTGTGATTCATACTTTGGCCCGCTTGAACACGGGTCCTAGTGGGACGTCGATTTCTCTAACGATCATGTGAATGATGCGCTGAGGTTCTTTTTTCCCGTTTACTCCAAGAAGCCGAATACCATTGTTTTTCTATGCATTTGCTGAGTTAGAAATTTTTTCCCTTGGAACCAAAGATCCTTGGAAAAGAAAAACTGTGAAGAATAACTTGTGTTTTCAGAAAACTAGCACCGAAACAATCACTATATTCTTAGCCCTACGGTGGGCGCCAAACTATTTTTCTTGAAAATGGTAACTAAAATTATATTTGATTTGGTGGTTCTAAAAATACATGATTTATTTTAATACTAGTTGTTAGGCAATAGATGCTAAGTGTAAGAAAAGGAAATGAGAAATGCAAACCAAAGTTATCACAAAATCCAGCCTCGTGCTGGCTGCAACAGGGCTTTAATGTTTATATGGGGCTAATAGCAACGAACTAATGATGAAGAATCAATGACAATGGAGGCCTTAAATATGTCCCTTTGCGGTTAAGATTGAGAAATAAATGAAGAACAATAAATAAGCTATGAATAATAAAAGAATAAGCAATAAATGTGAAGAACAGTTATGTTAGCAAAGAGCAGAGAATGTTGTATTCAATATGTTCAACAAAAAATCGATGCTTTTACAAGATCAAAAGGGTTCCATTATATAGGGGGTTGGGGAGATCCTTACATAGTCCATGTTTAATCATTTGGGAAAATGCTATTGGTACAGTTGTACAATTGTTTAGTACGGATTTGTACTATTCTTTGCAGATTCTGTTAGTCCTCATCATGTGCCACGGAGAGTCTTCTACCTTTTCATATCAGTCGTCGATCATCATGCTACCTTGAGGTACGTCACGACGAGTCTTCGATATACCCTACCGAGGCGAGTGCTTCAAGGACGAACCTTGGGCTGCGCTTCGATCCCATCAAGGTCGGGCTCATAAATGCCATGGAAGCCTTAAATTTGACAATTCGTGATTTTAATCGTATACAAGGCAACGACTAATTTTTTTTAAAAAAATTTTCGTTGGTCCTATTTGGCTGCCAAGGGACTGATCCGGTCCCTGTCTCTTGCCGGGCCAAACGGTCTTGATCCAAATGGTTCAAAGCCAAGAACTAGCCCACGAGACGAGCCCAAGACAACCTCTAGCGGTCCTACCGGTCCCAGCGCACTTATACCACATAGCCTGTTTGGCCTGCGGTCATGTGTCGGTGTCGAACCCGGACCGGTCCACATTTCACCCTTACCAGTCACCAACCAAACATGAACAACAAGTACTAAAACTATTCATTTTTCAAAAATATTTTCCTTCACACAAAACACACCCTAGTTCTTAAATATTTAAAACTTTATCAACAAGTATTCAATGTAATTGAGCCTTTTGGTTACATTATGTTTAGAGAATATGAAAGATTTACAAAGCGGAAACAAATAAAATCCTTTTTCTTCCGTGTTAAATTTTGTAGATTGACACAAAAATGATAAAAACACACTAGGTCTTGAGTTGAGTGGTTCATACTTTTGCAAAATAAACAAAAATATTGAATCTTAAGATGCTCAAATTAATTCTGAAAAGCACTTAATACCTTAGACTAATACAAACAAGTAAACACCATCACAGTTGATATCAATTGAAGAAAAAAATTCAAATTCAGGTTTACACTGTGAGCGCGTGATTTTTGCCTCACATGAATTGCTCCTACTTTTTTTACTACTAAAAAGGCAAAACGGAAACATATAGGACGAGTACAAATAAGGGGGACAATAGCAGTAGTAGTGTTGCCTCTATGCCTTGGCCATATAATCACTCCTTTGGGCCTCACAATGCCCATATGGCAGCCTCATGTAGAGGAATCATGGTGTAGCTGCCGCCAAAGTCTCATGAGGGCATATAATCTCATGGCCCCTTGGATATCATTCCAAAGGCATAGGACCAGTGCAACACAGACTAGGCTAAACCTTACCTTACTAATCTTATTGAGGCAAATAAAAAAGTCTGACCTACTAGCAAGTATGCCAAAAGAAAGAACAAGCTAGAATTAAATATTCTATGATCATCATAGAGTTTATAACATACTCTGTGATGGTAATACATAGAACTATGCTAATATGATGGTAAAATAAAAATATGTAGAAATAATAGTGATGGTCTTTCTTCTCTAGTATTGTGAAATCTTCAACTTGTGTTCGCTTGTCTTCATCCTCTACCTTTCTTAAAGTATCTTCAAAATTCATGCTTTCATCTTTGGACGATTGGATTTTGTTGACGTAGTTTGGTAATCTGCTTTTGTTTGGCAACCCTCATTGGAAATCGCCTTACATTTGTATCTTCATTCACCCTGCCGTCCCAACTTTTATCCCTTGTACGAGACATCCTACTTTTTCCACTATGCATAGATGATAAATCACCTTTTCTTGATGCCTCTGTCGGACATTGATTTAAAATATCACCCCCCTCACCTTCTTCATATGTATCTCTGCATACCAATACTGCATTTGGCGTGTCTTGAAAAATACCTTGTGTCATCAATGTATCTCCAACTTGTACAGTGACCAAACTTGCCTTACTTTGATGTTGTTTTTGTAGTTTGTTTCTTCTCATATTCCCACGCCCAGTACTAGATATAGTATGGCTTAAAGCATATAGAGGATCAATACTTACCATTGCATCCAGCAGTTGCCTTTCCTCTAATGAAATAACTGGAGTTGTTGTTACTAGTTTGTGCTGCCCAAACTGTGAATTTGTTACCGGTTTGTAATCACCAGTAGGATTACAGGCTGAATAGTTTGGACCATTTTAATGCTGCTACACAACAGAACTTGTAACTGAAGGTGTTATAGTAGCTCCTACAATGCTTGCATTTTGGTGTTGCTGCTGTTCACAAATTGTACCTGCGACTGCTGCCTTTGAATTGTGTAGATCGTGCTGATATTGCCCAGGAATTGTTGTTGCATTAACTGATTTTGGCACTGTTGCATTTTTCTGCTGCTGTCCAGGAGGTGAAGTTGTTTCTAACTTTTATCATCACCTATATAAGCAATTGGAGTATACTGCTGCCCAGGCTGTTTTGAAAGAGTAGCAGATGGACTGCTCGACAAAATATGTTGCTGCCTTGTATCACCTTGATGCTGCCTAGCCTTAGGGATAAAATCAGGAGCTGTGGATCCTAATTTGGATGAACTTCCAAGTTTTGGACGAAATGGTGAAACTTTTGACAACACCTCCTCATCCCCACTACACTTCTCACCTTCATCACGAAGAATCCTCTGCAAAACCATTGTCCAAATCTTCTTCATCTTCATATTCACGTTGGTTAGCCCATAACTTAGAGTTAATTGCCATCTCCCTCAGATTTGCTTTAAATATCTCATTGTTATTTCCTATGGATTGTTTAACCACGGTAGTATTGACCATCATTGCAATATGAGATTCTTTAAAATTTGTTCTACATGGGGGGTTGAAAAATGTAAAGTTGGAATATTTGAGCTATGTGAATTGCCCAGCTTCTCCTTCTACGCATTTTTTTGAGTCAATTGGACGAGCATCGAAATCGTTAGCCAAATTACCATTGTCCTAAGCTTCATTGTCACTATTGAGACATGGTACTAACTCTTTGGATATCACCTTACCACCTAAACCATTTACATCACCTCCAGAATCCCCAGCAGCAGCCAGAATATCGAAGGAATTTACCCTGGACACAAGGTTAGTGTCATTTGGTCGAACACCTAAGCTCTGTTGTTTTGGTGATGGTCCTTTCTTTTTAGGAGATTTTCTGTGCGTTACTATGTTCCAATCTTCTCCTTTTTTCTGTTGATCATCTCTCTTATCATCAGTCTTTGAAAACCCATCTTTAGTTTTCATAGTCACCCTTATTACTTTCCTCATCAATTTCAAAATCTTGGGTCTCACTATAATTACAGGCCCCAGGTGCTGCAATTTGCCCAGATATTTGACTGTCTAGTTTTTGGATGTCGCCTTCTGGTACAATCTGTGAGACCTTAGCACATGTGTTTTGCCCTAAATCACCTTTATCATAAGACTTAAATTGCAAAGGCTTATCAGCTCGATCAACAGCCCCCATAAAATCTCCTCCACTTGATGCAACAGTTGCAATATTAACAGAATGCAACTTATCTATTTCTTGCATAGTTGGATTTATTGTTTGCAACAACTGCTGACCATCTACAGGTTTTTGTGAGCCAGTAGCAATTGCATACTCCACACCATCATTATCTACATGTTTATGAACCTTCTGAATTACCTCATTAGTAATAGGATCACTTTTATTTTTCTCACTATTACCCTCCTTGTCCTGAACAATTTGTACTGCTGCTTTAGCACTATTGACATTAGTTTGAACCTGTACCATCTGACAAAATTTTTGCAGCACATGCAAACTTATCATAAGCCTCTACAATAGGATTTAGCACATTGGATAGCCTTGCTAACGCAGTTCTAGCAGGAACATATCTAGATGGCTGAGGTGGACCCTTATCAATCTTACAAATACTGGTATCTTTGACAGTAGCAAGATCTCCAGATTACCAACAACTGTAGGATTCTCTAGATTAGAATTATCCCCCATGACAATTTGATTATCATCTGTTGATTGTACTAGTTGTTGCTGGACTGATTTTTTTTCCTTACTTCATCTGTTTGTTGCAAATTCCTTTTTTCACTAAGATATAATCTAGCATCATCCTATAAATTATCAAAACTGCCATGTTCTTCCCCAGTATCTACTACTGCTGCATAATCCTTATTTTCCTCTATCCTCCAACAAAAACTTCTTTCATCATGTCCTTGATGCCTACAACGGGTGCAATATTACGGGAGATTATCATACACAATAACTTGTTGATGCTCAACTAACTTCCCAGAATTCATATCAGCTATATTAATCCTAACTTTCTTATGACGCTTATCCATTAGATCTAACAACACCTTAACCCTAGCCGTACTTGGGCGCGTTCGATCTTGCATCGTTTTGTTTGTAGCTAAAGGCTTATCTATTGCTGCAGCTATGGACATTGAGGATTTCTTTGCAAATAAATTTGCATGAAGCTCAGGCATTGAAATCCAAACGATGCCTTTGAAGTCTTTTCTCGTGGATTAAATCCCATTGTCTAAGGAAACGATCTAACTAAATACTTATCTCCCTTCGACTTAACATATCCTGTGGATCTTGACAAAACATGAACAAAATCTTCAAACAAATCAAACCTTACCAGAATATGTCAATATTCCAATTGTCCGATATTACAGTAGCCCTTAACATCAAATTGTTTAGAAAAAATCTACCGTAACTCCTCAACATCAAGTTTTCCATTTGAGAATTTAAGGATTGCTGCTTGATGTAAACCTTCTTCAGTGGTGAAATCATTCACCTCTATATGGTGAACTCCACAGTAGGTTCACCTTTGTCAATCATTACTAGACAAAGCTCCTGTTTTTGCAATTTTGTAGCAGACCTTTTTCCCACGACCTGTGTTGCATACGATTGCTTGGAATTATGGTTTGGATGATTTTGTATGGAGTTTTGGATTGCCTCTCCCACAGCCAAAGGGGGAGGGGAGGTCACAGCAACCATGGCTGCCTTGTACGTGAGCTGCAATCTAGAGAGAGAAAATAGAGAGAGGAGCTAGCGTTTTCCTATTTTTTCGTGCCCTCATAGCCTGTAAAGCCATGAATTGCTCCTACGGAATTCTCAATATTAGATTTTTCCTTTTGATTATTTGGAAATTATTATATAAATTTTTTATTTAGTTGCATTTTGTGTGCACGCTTAATTTTATCCATAAAAATATAAAAATATGTTTCATTTGCATTTAGGAGCCAATTATATTTTTAGACTAATTAGTAAATTGGTGATTCATAAAAATGGAAAAATTACAAAAAGTAACTATTTTTGTATTTTTATTGTTTAAATTCGAATTTTTGGTACGTTTTTTTTTAAATTTGGGATTTTTATTTTGTTTGTTAATTATTATTTAGAATTAATTAGTATTTTTAGGCTTATTTAGTTTTAAGATATGAATTATGTTTTAATTTTTAATTTTTTAAAAAAGAAAAGAATTTTGAAATAAAACAAAAGAAAGAAGAGGAGTTGAAAGAAGTCTATCTTTTCGGGCCAATTTAATTCAATCCCCAGGCCCAATTGATTCCCACCTCGAAACATGTCCAAATACCCTCAAAACCGGCCCAAACCCATTCCCTTAATTTGGTCCACCCTCTTACAATCCGAACGACCCCGTTTCACTATTATTGGATCTCAGCCGTTAATTTCCTCTAATCCAACAAATTAAAACTGGGGAAGGGTTTAATATAAAAGTATCTAAACACTCACCTACCCTGATCGTCTCTCACCTCACACCCATTAGAGACCCATTCATCGCCGTCTTACTCTACCCGACGCCACTCGCCGGAAATCAACCACGGCGGCGGCCCGGTGGCCAATCTCCTCAAAAAATACACGCTTGAATCTCCTCAAAAAATACACGCTTGAATCTCCTCCACCCCCCATCCCAAATCCCCAATCCATTCAACTCGAATCCCCTTGAAACTCTTTAAATTTTAGTTCAAAGAAGCGGAACACTAGCGCCGCCCAATTTCTCCGGTGGCGGCGCACCTCCAAACGACACCAAATCGATACCCCAAAACCCCTTTATTCTCCTCGTTTGAAATCCTCACTACATTCCCTTCAAATCTCCCCATAGAGGCTTGAATCTTAAATCTAAAATCCAAGTTCTAAGAGCTAAATCTAAACCTCCGCGTATATGATTTTTGTTCGAACCCGCATTAGTTTTCAGAGTCGGCTTTGTCACGAAATAGTGTTGTTCAATTGTGTTTGACAAAGGACAAGCGACTAACCTTATTTGGTGATGAAGTTAGAGTGTCAGGTCTCGAGTTCATGTTTAGCCGGTGAGTTCCATTTCATTTTTGGGTCTGTTTCTTGTTCTATTTTCATTTATTGTACCTTTCCTTTCCTTTTTTTTTCCTTAATTGAAATTTCACAAAATATTTGGCCAAGTTTGGGATATGTGTGTTTCGTCTTTGTTGGTTTTTCATTTTGTACTTTTGTTGCCAAGACTATTTTACGATCTTACTTGATTTGTTTGATTTGTGTTGACTAAATGGCATGGTTTTTGTTCTAATTGTTCATCTAGTGAATTTAATTAGGGCAATTTGGATAACTTGATTAGTTTTTTCTCATTTGTGTAATCAGTTGATTGGTATAAGCTAATTCCTTTGAATTTTTCAAGTATTTACCTTTTGACTGATTTGATTCCTTCCACCTATGTTTGGGCTTTAAAGCCATTGCAGACCTAACCCAATGGGAGTTTGATTTGGGTCGTTGGGTCATAATTGAACCCACTCTTGGTTTCATTAACCGGTCAACTTGACCCATTGGGTTTAGGGGGTAATAACAAGGTTCTAAAATAATTTGGGTAATTAACCCAGGGAATCTGGGTGTAACAACCTTAGGAAGCTTTCTGGAAGCTGAAAAAGGGACTTACTTGGTAAGTAAGTCAGTATCTCAGGGATTAAGAAGCATAAAATGAAACCTTAAAAAGGGTTAGGGTGCTAAACTTAGCTCATTTCTAAAGTCTTAAAACCTGACCTATAAATTCATCCTTACTTGAAGCTCAATGGAGATTTTTAGACCTAGAACAAAAAGTGACAAAAAAATCTGAATTAATACAAACGGTTCAGAATTTAAGAAAACACTTTCCATTTTTTTTTTGGTTTCTCAAGCTTTCTAATTTTTAAATGAGTGCTAGTTGATTGAGGTTTATAAAATGGATTGAATCTAAGTATAGAAGGTTTAGTTGATTCTGTGGAGTTTGGTTTGAGCTGTTGGTGGGTTCGGCTAATTTTGAAATGAGTGCTGTTTAAGAATTGTTGTTGCTGTGTTGTTTTGCTTCTACTGACTCTCCTTGTTCTATCTTCTTTTCTTTTCTAGTTATTTCCCAATCTATTGATATGTGAAGTAAAAGAGCATTACTTGATTAAATGGCATACTATGCCTTACTAGCTTGTAAATGTAGCCCTATTTTTTTAAGAGCAATCGGATTCCTAGTTTTCTTGTCACACTTGTTTCTTCCTGATTCATATCCAATATATTTCTAACTTTTGTAAAAATGATGAACTCCAGCAGAATAAGGTGAATGAAGTCAAGGTTTAATTTGTGTTTGTGAATGGTTCTTAAGGTTATTGCTGAACTTGTTGTAATTTACATATGAATACATAGAATCGACATGTCTTGGGTGTTTGCCTTTTTTCATACTTGAAATTTCTCTTTGAGTAGATAGTAGTGCCAATTTCTGGAATTTGTTAGTAGAAGAACTATAAAAAGGCTGAATCGAACTATGGTTCAAATGAATTGTGGAATCTGTTCTTAGTGTAATAGGAAACCCAGGCTAAGTTACATGTATCTGTTACATTATGGAATCAGTGTTTCAGTTTCTGCTTTGTGTTGAATTTGTTGAAATTAATGCCCAAGCATGTAATCAGACTAGTCCTGTAGGGATATCTATATTAGCAAAGACTTTTCATTACCTTGGGAATCCTGACTACTGTGGAGTCCTTTGCTAGATTTCAGGAGTTAAAATCATTGGGTTGAAATGGATGTAATTAAGAGTTATAAATTAAGCATCATGAATATGTTTTGTTGAAGTTGTAATTATATTGTTAAACATGTAGCTTAGCAATGTACTTCTTTCCCTAAAAAGGTGATTTGGACTTATTTACTAATATTGAAATTGGGTTGTGGTTTCAGCCATCTATTAAAAGTCGTTTTTTGTGCTATGGGGTGATTTGGGCTCACGTGAGCCTAATTGTTTGCTTCAAGACTGAGATGCTAACTGCCCCCAGGTAGGCAATTGGATCAGTTTGTTGTTTTGGTTCACTCGCATATAGGTAGAAAAATTTATTCTCTTTTGTAGTCCTCCCCTAAATTTCATAATGTTGGATTTGAGGAGCCATTTAGATAAGTTACCATTCTTGGGCTTTTCCATTGTTCTTATACAAATGTGGTCGGGGGCCCAAATCCTTTCTTTAGCATGATAGTAAAAATTCAAATTCATTTTAAGGTTCAACTAATTAGATTCCCTAAAATAAATTGGAGGTGTGCCATATTAGATCATACAAATAGTTCATTTCCCTGTAAAGCTTAGTTTGAATATCTTTTTAAATTAGAATTGAAGTGAACCATGCCAAACAAAAATGATCATTGCATGGCCCTCAATTAATTAATTTTGTTTTGATCATTAGAAATCGAGGCGTGCCATTTAGAAAATCTTCAATGGCCCTCTCAAACTTGAAAGCACGTAGTTGCTTTAGGTGCGTCATTTTAATAAATTACCTTCCTAAACTCGGGTGCGCATTTATGTGACCAAAACAAAAATCTCAATGTTAGATAAAATGTATTTCGGACTACGGGTGCATTTATCTGACATGATCGAAGACATATTTTAAATGACGTAGAAATTCTCCTAAAATTGAATAAAAGCGGTTAAAGAGTTAAAATCATACCATAGATTTAAAATATGTATTAAAATTAGATAATTGGCAAAATATGATAGTTTATGCGGCCGTGCTAGAACCATAGAATCCAAGGGTGCCTAACGCCTTCCCTGGGGTTAAATGAATTCCTTATTCAGAATTTCTTATTCGCAGACTTCACAAGAACAGTCAAATTTTCCTCGATTCCCGATTCAAAAATAAATCGGTGACTTGGGACACCAAAATAAATTATCCCAAGTGGCGACTCTGAATTGAATAAATAATCCAATTTTGAATAATGTCACTTAAATTGAAAACTACCTTACACTATCCTTTGTGGTGGTGTGTAAAAGAGGAGGTGTGACAGCTATGACGACTCTACTGAGGACCCAAACCTAGAACTTTGGTTCAGGGTTCAAGAATTCAGGCTTAGAATAGTTGTTATAATTTGCTTTATCTATTATCTGATTTTATTATATGTTTTTGCCTAATGTGCTCAATGATGCTTTTACCGCTTTGATGTTATCTGAACTATATATAAACTGCTACCAAACCCTTTTCTTCTCATCTTCGGGGATGTGCTCGCTGGTCAAGACTCCCTATTATGTTAGTGTCATATCTTGAAATAAGAAAGAGCCTTGGACAAGTTAGTAAGCCGGATGACCTTTCGATTCCCGGTACATAGCCCCCTTCTTGGCTCGAGTACACAGTCTAGAACACATACCCAGGTTTTGAAATTAGAATAACTCAACCTCATGCTGGATCCCTAGTAGGAACGTTTGTTTGCATCAAATTCATTTGGCTTTGGAGACTCAACACAAGGGTTGGGACTGTTTAGGATAGGTGTACCCGAAAAGAAAAAACCATCTTGATGCATCTTACTTGCTACTAATGCATTCTTTTTCTTCGGATTTGTATGTTGACCGGCTCATTGAGGAAAAGTTGCAAAGAGGAAAGTCAATATGAGGGTTGAGAGAAATAATCGCCATTTTTTCAAAAAACCAATGTCAAAAATAAACTGACACTTTGCTGGAATTCGGAAAAAAAAGAGAATTTTTTTTTGTTTTATAGTGGGTTTCTTTTTTGATCGAACAAAGCTAGTTTTATTTTAACTATGTGTGGGATACGTAGGCAACCCCCATCGGGTCAAACTTTTTTTTTCTTTTTTGCAAAATTTAAAAAATAGCCCAAAAACAACCAAAATTTTATCACCTTGTTGTAAATAAGTAAGGTGTAGCCATTCATGTCAAAATAACCGACTGTCTCAGAAGGATGCCATAAGGCTATTTTTGGAAGAATAGCTGCCTATGATCTCTTTTTAAAATTTTTGGTCGGTTAGCAAGAAAAGCCTTAAAATTCCCCAGAAGTGCTAAAAGGACGTATTTGTAAAGTAGGGTTTTTACTTCAGAAATGAAAGTCTGAAGAAAAAAAAAATGTCAGCTTTGTTTTCGAGTCAAATGAATGACGATTTTTGCTTAATCACCATAATAAAATAGCAGATTGAGCACGAGCCAAAATTTGCCAATAACAGTGATGAACAGGATCCATATTGAGATGCGTATGTGGTGGGATGATCTAGGTAAATCACAGCAAGATAAGATCATTCAATATTTGAGAGGTCTCACTAGGTTGTTGAAGATTAGGCCTAGGGAGACATCATAGAGGCGTTAATTACATTCTAGGACCCGGCTCACAACATGTTTCATTTATCAGATTTTGAACTCACCCCAACGTTGGAAGAAATAGCTGGGTATATCGAGAGGTTTGAGGTTTCACTGAGACACTAGTACCTAGTTGTTTCAAGAGCCGTCACTGTGCACAAATCCCTAGACTTCTTAAAGATAAGCAGGGGGACCCACAACCTAGATTTAAGTTTTTTCACTCCAAAGTTTATATACTAGATATACACTCACATAGGAGGATTTAACAATCTAGAAAACTAAATTTGTAGCAAAGGGAAAAACCTTAAATAGGAAGAAAACAAATGTTTTGCTTTTATGGTAGTCTTCTTGGGACTTCTAGTGTTTCCTAGGAAAGATGGAAATGTCGACATACGAATAGCTGGGGTTGTCAACACTTTGCTTACTCACGCCAAAAGCTCCCTCTCAACCATGATAGTAGCTGACATCTTTCGCACTCTCACAGCTTGCAAAGCCGGTGGAGACTTTTTTAAGGGGTGCAAATTGTTGTTGCATATGTGGATGACTGAACATCTATGCCATCATCCTCTATACATGAGATATGGGTTGACAGAGAAAACCCGCATAGAGAAATTTGATACGAGGGTCGATGGGATCAGCTTTCCAGAAGGTGTCACAGAATGGGTATCTTACCTCCGTTCTATCACTGCAAACCAAATAGTGTGGACGTTTGGATGGCTTCTTGTGGAAAAGATTGTATACATGCCAGCTACCAGGACTCATTTCCTCTTAGTGGGTGAGTATCCATCCTTATGCCCAGTATCGGGTTTTGAGATAGCTGGAGTGATGCCAAATAGTTCCAAAAGATGTAGATCTTAGTGCTCAAGTAGTCGAGATTGGTTCTGATGGCAAGCTTCGTGAAGAAGCAGTCCTCCAAATATAGAGTGAGTGTCAATACTTGACGAAAAATACCAGTGTACGTGATTGATCTAAAGGTGAAGGTTCACCAGGGTACCTGTTTTTGTATATAAGGGAAATTGGGTTCCGGAAGCCGACCTAAAGACCCCATCTATTTTTCGAGGCATCACAAGAGCAGTGGGGTTGGTTTGCAAAAGAAGAAAGCTATAGGGATAAAATAGGTATGTTTGAAGAAAAAATAAAGGACCTCTAATTTTCCAAGAGTATCCAAGCTGCTGCAGATGAAGGGGAAAAGAAAAAGTTAACCTAGAAAAATTAAGCCCTCAAGGCTCAATTCCAGAAACTGAGAATAGCAGCCAGAAACCCAGAAAGAATCCGAGCCGACGAAAGGCTTATAAGAAGTTTAAGAAGGAAAGTATTTCAGAGTAAAGATGATTTAGGAAAATATGAAGCCATTTTAGCATATGTCTTGGTCCAATTGGCATAGAATGCAGAAGGGAGGACAGAGTTTGTGCAGCAAATGATAAGAAAGTATGAAGGGACAATCACTAACCACAGAAGAAAATTAACAACCATTGAGAATGAGGTGGCTAAGCAAGCAAAGAACTTTAAAGCTGATAGGGATCATTGTTATGCTCTAATGGCTTGGATGGAGGAGGAATTGCAACTGCTGCAAAACCTAAACCATCACGACACCCAGGTGTTAGAAGCTAGAAATCAGCAAATCGGGAGGCCAATTCAGGAAAAAGGTAGGATTCGAGAAAGGATTAGGCATATTGCCTACTACATTGTCACAAAATGCCAAGCATGTGAGGATATGACCCGAACCATCTTTTTTGCGACAGTGATAACATTCGTCCGCCAGATAATAAGTGATTTGGAGAGCTACAAAGGGGTCTCGCACATAGGCTCGTGGCGAGGCCGAATGATGCCCCGTGAGCCCTAAGAATTGAAGATTTAATGTATTCCTGATTTTTCGTGTATCAAGTCTTTATTTTGGTTTATTTTGAGTCTGTTTGATGATATTCATTCCAAGAACATAAGTAGTTTATAATCTTTCGCAATTGAAGTTTAGGAGTTTTATTAATTAAAATAAGAAAATGTTTCTTTAATTTTCCGTATTTATTTTTTCCTTAACAACGTAATGATCTGATTCATACGGCGTCATGATATGTGGGAAATCCTTAGCGGATACGGTCATAATTTTGTGACTAATGTCAATAAGAAATAGAAAATAAGAAAATAAAAAAAATGAGAGAAGAAAAGAAAAAGAAAAGAGAAAAGTAAGCAAGAAAGAGGAGATGAGAAGGAAATAGTGGAAATGGAAAAGGAAAGAGTAAGTAAAGCCGGGGTGAAGCATACCGCCATTGCAAAACAAATAGAAACCTATTTAACTATATAGGTGCATCACACCCCCAACATGCATTTACCTATATGTTATTTGTTTCAGACAAACTGTGTGCTGCTGCCACTCCTAAAATCCAGGTTTTTATGGAACGATGATTTCTTTTTGTGGTAATTTGGCTTCGTATCCATGCTTTACGAGATCGAAATGGATCATCAAAATGTCTTCAAAAATAACTTTTCCAACAATGACCATCATGGATGATAGTCCCATCTCAGGCATCCCGACCACAGAATCGGAAACTGTCAAAGAAAACAGAATCCGGTGTCTCCGGGTAATGGAAATTTGAGATGCTTGGGAAAATGGAAGAGAGCCACCAAGTGAAATCCCGGGATTCCCTGAAATCTTTCCTTGAGCAAGTGGTACCTCCACATCCCTATCAGTTACCAAACATACAACTAGGACACCCAACTATCTCAGCTCATTTGTGGGAACACCTTATGAGGTTCGTCCCCTGGTGTTAATGTGTGGTGTAGCTTCAAATATCTTGACCGCTCCCCCTTACTTGGGCACAGAACAACCTAAATTGCGCAGGCCCAATTTTTACCTAACAACTTTAACCTTCCAAATACCCTCATTTCCAATGGAACCTCCTTAATTTCCCACTTATTTTTACTCTCAACCACCCCGATACGAGTTCATTGTGGGGCAAGAAAAGATCACCAAAGATTCCTGAGCAAGAAGGGATCGCGAGAAAGATTAGGAATATGGAACAGAGTCTTAAAAACATACAAGGATTGAGTGGAAAGAAAAGTGTATCGTATGCCAACTCATATATGTTCCCTCATGTGCATCTACCATTGGGATTCAAAATACTCATCTCAAGTATGATGGTCACGGTGATCATATTTCTCATCTCAAGAGATATTGCAACCGACTGCAAGGAGCTGGTGGAAAGGAAGAACTCCTTATGGCCTATTTTGGAGAAAGTTTTGTTGGCATCGTCTCTGAGTGGTACATGGACCAAGATATACCCGGTGGCACATCTGGGATGATCTTGCTATAGATTTTGTCTGGAAGTTCAAGTACAACATTGATATTGCTTCGGAAAGGAATTTCTTAAAAAACTTAAAGAAGGAATCCTCAGAAAGCTTTCGAGAGTACACAGTGAAATGGCGTGAGCAGGCCTCCAGGATAAAGCCTTCGATGGATGATATTGAAATGGTTACAGTTTTTCTCTAAGCCCAAGAGGCTAACTACTTCCAAAATATAATATCCGCAATGGGTAAACCATTTGCTGAAGCTATCAACATTGGCAAAATGGTGGATAACGGGTTGAAGACAGTTTTAATTTTGAGCCAATCCGGTATAAGAGCTACCTCCTAAGCCTTCAAGGGTGGGTCTGGAGGAGTAGCTAATGGCAAGAAACAGGAAGAAAGATCAATGGCAGCGTCGGGTGCAAGAAACACCACGCTCCCTAATCTCTTTTCCCAGAAAGAACTCCTCAGCACTATTACCCTCACCAAGACCTAGAATATACTCCTTAGCCATACACGACCATGAATAAAGTAAGCAAATGGAAGGAAATATTTGTTCAATGCTATAACAGAGTCTAACCTACAATAGGCAAGAACTGCAAAACTCTTATGAACACATGCATCTTAACCTTCAAACACAAACAAGCTTATTTTCATTTACAATAAACTTCATGTTTCCATACACAAAACCAATTTAATAACTTCACTTTCCTTTCAATGGTAATAGAGAAATACCTGGAAGTAAAAGGAAACAAAAGAAGTGAGGTATCAGCACACAGTAGCAGTAGAAATCAACTTAAAACAATACAATGAAACAGTATGAGATCAGCAAGAAAAGCCATCTTCAATGTCTGAACCCGATTCCCAGATTTCAAAAGCCAAGGTTGAACCATTCTATTAACTCTTGAAACTTTGATTTACCAAAGGAATTAGAACTCAAAAACCAAGAAGAACATACAACAATTTTTAGTGCTTTTTACTTGAGAGAAAATGCTCCGTCGTTTTCAATTTTTGATGTTTTTCTATCTCTAAATTTCTGCCTTATTCAATAAGAAAGTGTGCCTTTATAGGCATGCTTTTAAGGTAGGAAAAATGAGCTAAGTTTTGCACTTTTACCCTTTTGAAATTTTCAATTTTGCTTAAGTATCCTTAGTGTAAAAATAAGATTTTCAATCTAATCCTAAAGACAGCTTCTACAAAGCTTTCCTTTCTCAGTTACAAAAATATTCCCTAGCCTAAATTCCTAAACTAATCCTTAGGATCCCTGTTTTTTCTATCCCTTAGGATCCCTATTTTTACCACAGTAACTCATAGGTCAAGGGTCAAACTAACCCAATGGTTAAACCAAACGTGGGATCAATTTTGTCCGAATAACATAATCAACCCCTTGGAGTGAGGTTTGAAACGGCTTCAAAGACCAAACAACAAAATAAATCAAACTATATTTGGCAATTTATGACAAATAGGAAGAAAATATCAAAATGATTTCAAAAAAAATCTAAAACCTAGACTAATGGACTGTTTAATACAGAATTAAACTAAGTTATTTTTATTTAAAAAAAAGGACAAAATAAGAGGTTTAAAATATAACATTAATAAAACTAAAATTACTAAAAATGAAAGAACCAACTTTTAGGATTTGAAAAAAACAAAACTGAAGTGAACAAATGAATACCACTCATATCAACTAGAAACTTTGGTGGAGTTTCAGGAAAATTAACCAAAGGGAAAGAAAACATATGTAGAGGAATGAAAGTTGAAAAAGCACAAAGATGAACGAAAGAACGAAGGAACTCACCAACCAAACTCAAATTTGAGACTGATATTTTGATTTAAACCCCAAAATTTTTTCACTCGCTTGTTCTTGATAGAGAACAAGCGAACAACATTATTTTGTGGTAATACTGACCTTGAATAACAAGGAAAACTCGGATAAATAGCCGTGCATGTATGGATTTTGTTTTGGGGTTTTAGGGCTTCAACATCGATCTAAGATTAGAAAGGGAAAAATGTGATTCAAGGGAAAATAATTAGAGATATGGGGAGAGGGAACCATGGGGATTTCATGGTATTGATTTAAGGTGATTTGGGGGTGGTGCCTCCGGCCTGAGTTGGTGAAAAGTCAAGGAAGCGCTCTAGGATTTGGGGTAAGGTATCTGAAGAGAAGAGAGATGAAGGAGATGAATTTTGGTCTTTGGGGGTTTGACCCTAATGTCGACACTTATATGGTAAATGACAGAGCAGTTCTGAGTTGTTGGATGATAGAAATCCAACGACTGTGATCAAACAAGATTGAAACAGGTCGTTTGGGTTAACAATGGGACTGGACCGGGTAAGGACAAGTTTTGGGTTGGTTTTAATGGGATTCAGGGTGTAATTGAATTGGTCTTGGGGACTTTAAATAAATTTGGCCCAAAGAGCCGAATCTTTTAAATTCTTTTGTTTTCTTTTTTTTTTCTTTTTCAATTTCAAAATTATTATCCTTTTCCTAAATTAAAAGTAAAGCCTAAATAAATTCTTAAATTATATTATCCCACCAAATTAAATTAATTAAATCTATATAGCAATTACCACAACTAATTAAATACCAAATTAAAAGAAAACTATCAAAATTCGAAATTATAGAATAAAAATTCAAAAATAAGATATTTTTGGTGATATTTCCATTTTGTAAAATACTAAATTACTAATTAATCTAAGAAATATAAAATTAAAACCTAAATGCAAATGCAACATAATTTTTGGATTTCTATGAATTAAATAAAATTAAACATGCAAACAATCAGGAAAAATACTACAATAATTCATAAAATAACAAATAATTAAAAGGGAAAATCTAATTTCTTTAGGAGTAATTCTTGTGACTCAAAAATTACGTGCTCACAACTGCCTATTTTTTGCACGAAGACACGGAGTGATTTTGGGCAAATATAAAATGAGCAATTATGAGGAATTTTTGCCTATCTGAAACTCCATGAGTAGTATTTTGAAAAGAGTATGACCGAAACATGCTTCAAAGGTTTCCTACATATCCTTGGCTATAGAAGAATCAGGTCAGTGTACTTCTAGAAGTTTCGAGAGATGAGACTACCTGATAGTTGTTTCATTATTGTTGCTTCTGCTACTACTTGTCGAGTTCCTTATTACACCCAAAATGAAAAAATAAAATAAAAAGCTAAGCTAGCTAATCCTATCAATTATGAGTTACAAAATTCTGATCTATAAATCTTTTGAAGTTTGATCTTGAGTCTTAGCTGGTTCTTTCTGTGGACTCCGATCTTACTCTTGATACTTGGTTCTTTCTTCAGCTTTGGATTAAGGCGGGACATGCAAGGCTTGTAACTTCAAATCATATCTTGAGCATTCCGCACATTTTTCCGTTTAACCTTTATGTTCACTTATTTTTTTTTCTTCTTTTCTTTATTCTGGATTGAGATTCATTCTTTTGGTCATCCCGAATCCTGTGCCTCAAGGTCAAACATGCTCAGACACTAAAACAAACAAATGAACTAAGTTTTTTCTGCCCCAGTTTTCACTAGAAAAATTTTGTGAGTTACTTGTAACTATGATCTAAACCTTCTATTTTTTTTCTTTTTTTCTGAAAAGCGACAAAATAAGTGGTGTGCCTATAAGAGAAAGAGGGAATGGAGCCCTATATTTAAAAAGTTTAACTCAGGGATTGGAGTCCTAATGTTGGAAAAAATGCGACTAGGGAATGTAGGCCCTATGTCCGAAATCTTAACTCAAGGACTGGAGCCCTAATGTTGGCAAAAAAAGCGACTAGAGAATGGAGGCCCTTGTCTAAAATTCTCAACTTAGGGATTGTAGCCCTAATGTTGGCAAAAAGGCAACTAGGGAATGGAGGCCCTATGCCTAGATGTTCTCAACTCAAGGATTAGAGCCCTAATGTTGGCAAAAAACAAAAGGCGACTAGGGAATGGTTGCCCTATGTCTAGAATTCTCAACTCAAGGATTGGAGCCCTAATGTTGGTCAAAAATTAGGGAAGAGGTCCTATGTCTAAAATTCACAACTCAGGAATTGGAGCCTTAATGTTGGTAAAAAAGCGACTAAGGAATGCTGGCCCTATGTGTAAAATTCTAAACTCAAAGTTTGAATCCCTAATATTGGCAACAAGGAGACTAGGGAATGGATAACCTATGTCTGAAAATTCTCAACTTAGAGACTAGTGTTGGAAAAAAAGGCGACTAGGGAATAGAGACCATATGTCTAAAATCTCAACTTAAGGATTGGAGCCGTAATGTTGGAAAAAATGGCGACTAGGAAATGGAGGCCTTGTGTCTGAAAATCTCAACTTAGGGATTGGAGCCCTATGTCTAAATATATCAAATTAGGGATTGGAGCTTAATGTTGGCGAAAAGGCAACTAGGGATCGGATGCCCTATGTATGAAATCCCAACTCAGGGATTGGATCCCTAGTGTTGGCAAAAACGTTGACTGGGAATGAAGGCCCTATGTCTAAAATTCTCAACTCAGGGATTGGAGCACTTTTGTTGGCAAAAAAGACGAATAGAATGGAAGCCTTATGTCTAAAAAGTCTAAATTAGAGATTGGAGCCCTAATGTTGCCAAAAAGTGCCACTAAGAAATGGAGGTATTACGTCTAAATATCTCAACTTAGGGATTAAAGCCCTAATTTTGGCAAAAAGGACGAATATGGAAGGAAGGCCCTATGTCTAATATTCTCAACTCGAGGATTGAAGACGTATTGTTCGCAAAAAAGGCGACTAAGGATTGGAAACCCTATGTCTAAAATCTCAACTAAGGGATTGGAGCCATAATGTTGGCAAAAAAGGTGATTAAGGAATGGACGTCCTTGTCTAAATTCTCAACCCAGGGATTGGAGCGCGAATGTTGGCAAAAAGGCAACTAGGGAATGAAGGCCCTATTTTTAGAATTTCTCAACTCAGGGATTGTAGCCCTATTGTTGGCAAACAAAAAGGTGACTAGGGAATGGAGGCCTTATTTCTAAAATTCTCAATTCAGGGATTGGAGCCCTAATGCTGAAAAAAAGGTGACTAGAGAATGGAGGCCCTGTGTCTAAAATTCTTAGCTCAAGAATTGGAGCTTTAATATAAGCGAAAAGGAAACTAGGAATGGAGGCCCTATGTCTAAAATTCTCAACTCAGGGATTATAGCCCTAATATTGGACACAAGGACATTTGGGAATGGAGAACCTATGTCTGAACGTTCTTAACCCAGGGATTGGATTCCTAATGTTGGCAAAAGAGGCGACTAGGGAATAGAGGCCTTATGTCTAAAATCTCAACTCAAGGATTGGAGCTCTAATGTTGGGAAAAAAGGTGACTAGAGAATAGAGGCCCATGTTTAAAATTCCCAACTCAGTTAATGGAGCCTTAATGTTGGCAAAAAGACGACTCGGGAATGGAGACCCTATGTCTAGAAATTCTCAACTCTGGGATTGGAGCCCTAATATTGGAAAAAAGGCGATTAGGGATTGAAGGCCCTATGTCTAAAATTTACAACTCATGGACTGGAGCTCTAATGTTAGAAAAAAAGGTGACTAAGGAATGGAGGCCCTATGTCTAAAATTCTCAACTCAGGGAGTGGAGCTCTAATGTTGGCATAAAGGAGACTAGGGAATGGAGGCCCTATGTCTAATATTCTCAACTCAAGCATTGGAGCCCTAATATTGGCAACAAGGAGTCTAGGGAATGGAGAACCTATTTCTGAAAATTCTCAACTCAGGGATTGGAGCCCAAATGTTTGCCAAAAAAGGCGACTAGGGAATAGAGGTCATATGCCTAAAATCTCAACTCAAGGATTGGTGTCCTAATGTTTGAAAAAAAGGTAACTAGGAAATGGAGGCCATATGGCAAAAAATCTCAACATAAGGGTTGGAGCCCTATGTCTAAATATATAAACTTAGGAATTGGAGGCCTAATTCTGGCAAAAAGGCGACTAGGGAACAAAGGCGCTATGTCTAAAATCTTAACTCAAGAGTTGGATCCCTAATGTTGGCAAAAAAGCCGACTAGGGAGACTGTGTGTCTAAAATTCTCAACTAAGGGATTTGTGCCCTAATGTTGGCAAAAAAGGCGAATAGGGAATGGAGGCCCTATGTCTTAAAATCTCAAATCAGGTATTCAAGCCCTAATGTTGTAAAAACGTGCCACTAGGGAATGAAGGCCCTATGTCTCAACTAAACTCAGGGAATGTAACCCCAATGTTAGTAAAAGATGACTAGGGAATGGAGGCCCTATGTCTAAAAACTCAACTTAGGGATTGAAGCCCTAATGTTGTTAAAAAGCCGACTAGGGAATGCAGACCCTACGTTTAAAATCTCAACTCAGGGATTGAAGCCCTAATAATGGTAAAAAGGTAACTAGGGAATGGAGGCCCTATGTCTAAAATTCTTAACTCAGGGATTGCAGCCCTAATTTTTGCAAAGAAAGACGGCTAGGGAATCGAGGTTATCACGACCCATTTTACCCTCCACGAACATGTCATGATTGCACCTAGTCCCTAAACTAGGTAATCCTAACAATGTGAAAAAACGACATAACTTGTAGAATAATTAATTAAAACTGTATATAAATGCCGCTCGGCATATACAACTCAACAATGCGGAACTCTACAGTATCACCCAAAAACCTGGAAACTCACGGGAACACAAGCTAGAAGTATTGTAAAGTGGTATACTCTCCAGAAATTTCTACAACAAGAGTACGACAAAAGGCTAAATACTACAAATAGATTAAAGAAGGAGACTCTTCGGTCTTCGGATGTGGCAGATGTACCTCAAAGTCTCCGTAGTTCTACCCGCCTCAAGGATAGTGCAATTGAGTGGAGGTACCTGGATCTGTACATGAAAAACATCCACATGAGGGGAATGAGTACACCACAACGGTATTCAGTAAGTGCCAAGCCCAACCTCGATTGGGTAGTGACGAGAAAGGTCAAGGCCCTACTGAGATAAAATATAATAATAAGGCTGACAACAATATGAAATAAGTAGAAATAATGGAATATAACTGTGAAGTAAGACACGTTACACAAATAAAAATTTAACACACATTGGATAAGATAACACAAAGTAAAGCCACTCAATATCAGTACCAATAATGAGGATCTCCCAGGATACCGTCCTGTAGTATTTTTCATCAATCTGTCCGAGGAGTTCCTGGGATATTGTCCCGTAGTCCATCTTATGTGTATATCTGAAGGATCTCCTAGGATACCGTCTTGTAGTCAAACTATCAATGCACAGGGATCTATCAGAACCCCGGCCGCTAGTCTCAAATGTAAATACCCAGTAGTTCCATATAACTGTGCAAGGGAATCTATCAAAAATCGAACCCCCAGTCCCAAAGTAAATAGACAAGGGGGATAGCTACCAAAATCGTACATCTGTAGTCCCAATGTCAAAACACAGCCACAACTAGAAGATATTTAGCAATGAAGTTCAAACAAATACAAGGCAATAGGAAGTTGTAAGCCTAGCATGCTTCACGTAGTACAAACAAAGAAACTTAAGCAAATAGGCAATTTAGATCAACTAAGCATAATTTTCTAAACTCACACAGGCTATAACTACAAATAAAATAAAGCATGTAAGAAAGAAACTCAATCTAAATATTTAAGTAAAACCAGATTTTTAACAATTAGCTCGAGTACGCGCTCGTCACCTCATGTACAGGGCATTCAATTACCAAACATCATATCCTATGGGGGGAAATCCCCCATACAAGGTTAGCCACTTACCTCGAACCGACTCCAACTCAACTCGAAATCACACTTTTGCCACGAGTATCTGACTCCAAATGGAATTCAATTACATATCGTAAATAACATCTCGAGCAACTTTTTTTACTATTTAATTCAAACCGAAGTCGCAAAATTAGGTAAAATGACCAAAATTTCCCTCATGCCAACATCTCAGAATCGGATAATTTTTACATTTTTATAACCCTTGTACTCTCCCAAGTCTGACCATATAAAAATCTCCCAAATCGAAGGTCAAACGCCCACTCAAAAACTCAATAATTTGGTCTATGAAGCTTTACCCTTTTTCCATTGAAAATTCGAAATTAGATGATGAAATTAACTAAATATTGAAGGAATCTAATGAGAAAGGGATAAGGAATAGTTACCTAATGATCTCCTCTTCAAATAACTCTCAAAATCGCCATCTCCCAAGCTAGCTCCAAGTTAATATTTTTTCTCACTTATGAAACTAAGCCCTCGAAATAACTATTTCTGGCTAGTAAATTCCGCATCTGCGGTCAAGGGACCACATCTATGTTCCCGCTTACGCGGAACATATGTCGCATGTTTGACTTCCACTCAAAAGACCAGGAGACGCATCTGTGGTTCTTCTTCTAAAGATGCAAAACCACTTCTGTGGAACCTGAAGGAATGACCTAAAGCCACCTCTCAAGCGCCATATGTACGGAACCTGACCCGCAGATGCAAAATACCAGAAGAAGCAATGCTTCAGCTGCTGCAACACTTCTCCGATCTTCGCGTCAACCATCCGAAATCATCCCGAGGCCCCAAATACCTCAACCAACAGTACCAACAACACCTTATTCCTCATTCAAACTTGTACCAATCCTTAAACCACATTAATCAACACCGGAAGCTTGAATTAATCAAGGATTTGAGCCTAGGAACTTCAAATTTCATCAAAATACGCTTTCAATCAAAAACCTAACCAAAATGTCTGAATGACCTGAAATTTTGCACTGAAATCCCAAATGGCATGTTGCTGCTACTGCAACTTCCGGAATTCCATTCCAACCCTCGAATCAAAAACTCACTATCGGACCAGAAACTTCAAAAATTCAAACTTCGGCATTTCAAGCATAATGAGCTACAGACTTCCAAAATGCATTCCGAATACACTTCAAACCCTGAAAACTCCTAACGAAGCTAACAGAGCAATTAGATTTCCATTCTGAGGTCGTCTTCTTATTGTTCCGACTACGGACAACTTTTCAACTCTTAAGCTCTCATTTAGGGACTAAGTGTTACGAAACTCTTTGAAACTCAACACCGAACGTCCCGGCAACCAAAAATAGTAGAAATAAACTTAGAGGAACCAGTTAATAGGGTATCGAGGCATTAATTCATAAGACGACCAGCCGGTTCGTCACATCCTCCTACACTTAAACATTCATTCATCCTTGAAAGAGAATAGAGAAAATACCCAAAGCACTGAAAAGATGAGGGTATCGGCTGCGCATATCCCGCTCGGTCTCCCAAGTCGCCTCCTCAGCCGGCTGACCCCACCTCTGAACCTTTTAATGAAGTGATGTTCTTTGACCTCAACTTCCTGACCACTTGCCCATTATAGCCATTGCCTCCCTAACATAGGATAGATCCGTACCCAACTTGATTGAACTGAAATACAACACGTGTGATGGATCACCGTGATACCTCTGAAGCATCATAACATGTAATACCCGATGAACCTCGGCCAAACTGGGTGGTAAGGCAAGTTCATAAGCAACCTCCCCAAGTCGCCTCAAAATCTTAAAAGGGCCAATAAACCTCATAATCAACTTTCCTCCCTTGCCAAACCTAATGAAGCTCTTCATAGGCGAAACCCAAAGCAAAACCCACTCCCCGACAGTATATGAAACATCACAAACCTTCAGGTCTGCGTAACGTTTCTATCTAGACTTGGCCGTAAGGAGTCTATCCTGAATCACCTAGACCCTCTCCAATGCATCCTCAACCAACTCTGTGCCCAATAACCTAGCCTCATCTGGCTCAAACCAATCCACTAGAGATCTACATAGCCTACCATACATGGCCTCATACAGTGCCATATAAATGCTGGACTAGTAGTTGTTGTTGTAAGCAAAGTCCGCCAATGTCAAGAATTGATCCCTCGACCATCTAAACTCAATCACACACGCACGAAGCATATCCTCAAGAATCTGAATAGTGCACTCGGACCGTTGGTCCATCTGAGGGTGAAATGTTGTGCTGAACTCCACTCGAGTACCCAACTCCGGCTGAATGGCTCCCCAGAACCGTGAGGTAAACTACGTATCATTGTCTGAAATAATAAAAATTGGAGTACCATGCAGATGAACAATCTCTCGGATATAAATCTCCGTCAACCACTCTGATGAATAAGTATTACACACAGGGATAAAATGAGTGGACGTGGTCAGCCGATCCACAATTACCCAAATGGCATCAAACTTCTTCGCACTCCGACGGAGAGCAATTACAAAAGCCATGGTGATTCTCTCATATTTCAACTCCGGAATCTCTACCTACTAAGGCTACCCACCTGGTCTCTGGTGCTCATACTTCACCTGGTGACAGTTGAGGCATCTAGCTACATATCCAACTATATACTTTTTCATCCGCCTCCACCAATAGTGCTGCCTCAAATCCTGAAACATCTTCGCGGCACTCAGATGGATGGAATACCGCAACTACAGGCCTATCTTAAAATCAACTCCCGAAGTCCATATACATTAGGCATACAAATCCATCCCTGCATCCTCAATACCACATCATCTCCAATGGTCACATCTTTGGCATCGCCATGCTGAACCGTGCCCTTGAAGACAAGTAAATGAGAGACATTATATTGCCACTCCCTGATGTGATTGAATAAGGAAGACCGAGAAACCACACAAGCTAAGACCCGATTGGACTCCAAGCGATCCAATCTCACAAACTGACTAGGTAAGTCCAGAACATCCATCGCCATAGGCCTCTATGAAGCTGGTAATTATGCCAAACTCCCCAAACTCTCTACCCGGCGACTCAAGGCATCCGCTACCACATTGGCCTTGCTCGGGTGATACAGAATAGTAATATTATAATCATTTTAGCAACTCTAACCACCTCATCTGGTGCAAAATTTAGTTTTCTCTGCTTGAACAAATGCTGCAAACTCCTATGATCAGTATAAATCTCACAAGGCACACCATAAAAATAATGACGCCGGATGTTCAAGGCATGAAAAATAGCAGCTAACTCAAAGTCATGGACACGTACGCAATCACCTTATCATCCTGCATTGACACCGCTCCGAGGCCAACTCTTGACGTATTACAGTTGACAATATACGATCCCGAACCGGTAGGCAATATGAAAAATTAGGGATGTATTAAAATCTATCTTGAGCTTTTGAAAGCTCGTCTCACACACCTCTTTCCACTGAAATAGGCACCTTCCTAGGTCAACCTAGTCATAGGAGCCGTAATCGAGAAAACCCCTTCACAAAATGATGGTAGTAGCCCGCTAAACCAAGGAAACTGCGAATCTCTATAGCTAAGGACGGCCTGGGAAATTCTGAAGAACCTCTATCTTCCTCGGATCTACCCGAATGCCCTTGCTCGAAATAACGTTCCTAAGAATGCCACTGAACAAACTAAAACTCACATTGTGAGACCATCGCTTATAACTTCTTCTCTCTCAGGATCTGAAGCACGATCCTCATGTGTTGCTTATGATCTTTCCACTCCGGGAATACACCAGAATATCATCTACAAAATAATAATGAACGAGTCGAGATATTGCCTGAACACATTGTGGATCAAATGAATAAAAGCTGTTAGGGCATTGGTCAGCCCGAAGGACATAACAAGGAACTCATAATGAGTATACCGAGTCCTGAAGGCAGTCTTCAGGATGTCTGGCTCCCGAATCTTCAACTGAGGGTAATTTGAGCGCTATTCAACCTTAGAAAACACATCAGTGCCTTGAAGCTGGTCAAACAGATCATCAATACGAAGCAAATGATAACAATTCTTCACTGCAACCTTGTTCATTTGGCGATAATCAACACACATACGCATAGAACCATCCTTCTTCTTCACAAAAAAAATAGGAGCACCCAAAGGATAAATAGTGGGTCGAATAAAATCCTTATCAAGCAATTCCTACAACTGATCCTTCAATTCCTTCAACTTAGGAGAAGCCATATGATACGGAGGAATGGAAATGGGCTGAGTGCCTGGCAACAGGTCAATACCAAAATCAATGTCTCTATCAGGCGGCATGCCTAGAAGATCAGCTGGAAACATATCAGGATAATCCTGTTCCACTGGAACTGAATAAACATAAGGGGTATTAGCACTAAGATCCATCGCATAATCTAAATATGCGGCACACCCCTTCTCAACCATACATTGAGCTTTAATAAAAGAGATAACTCTACTAGAAGTGTGATCTAAAGTACCACTCCACTCAACACGCGGAATACCTGGCATTGCCAGCGTCACGGTCTTGGCGTGAATTTCATAATGGCAGTCGCGACAACCAGTCCATGCCAATAATAATGTTAATATCAACCATGCCAAGTAAAAATAAATCTGCTATGGTCTAAAAACCACGAATAGTAACTAAACATGACCGATAAACGCGATCCACAACAAGACAATCCCCCATAGAAGTGGAAACAAAGTGGGGGAATTCAATGAATCCCGAGGCAGACCTAAATGCAGAGCAACGTAAGAAGACATATAAGAATAAGCATAGCCTGGATCGAATACAACCGATGCCTCTCTGTGACAAAGCAGCACAATACTTGTGATAATAGAATCAGATACAACAGCCTCAGCATGAGGGGAAGGGCATAATATCTGGCCTGGCCTCCCC
This sequence comes from Nicotiana benthamiana, assembly GCA_034376525.1. Taxonomy (NCBI): domain Eukaryota; kingdom Viridiplantae; phylum Streptophyta; class Magnoliopsida; order Solanales; family Solanaceae; genus Nicotiana; species Nicotiana benthamiana. The sequence goes on along the minus strand of CM067337.1, from coordinate 87,701,143 downwards.
CGCAAGGGCGACCTCTACCTCCTTGGCCTCCGCCCCTAGCTGGCTGAGCAGGTGGGGCAGCAACTGGAGCTGTAACCATAGCCTGGGAGCTTTACGGGGCACGCTGTGGCTGAGCAGTCGATGAAGATGCACCCCTACCAAGACTTGGGCAGTCCCTAACCATATGGTATGTATCACCACACTCGAAACAAGATATGGGATGGTACGGCATCTACGAACGACTAGGGCTAGGTTTGCTGGAAAGACCTTTGGAAAAACCCCCGCAGGAGGCGCTCTAGAAAATGGAGGTGCATAGTAAGGCTCCTGAGGTATAGGTGGATCTAGAGCACTGTTGGCTACTGGAAGAGCTGAATGAACATGGCGACCCATAAAACGCCTACCATGTTCACCTACTGCTGGGGTGCAGGCACAATAGTAGTGGCCCGACTCTCGAGACCTCTTCGCCTCTCCCTACGCTCATTCCCTGGCAAGCATACCCTGGATCCTCCTAGCAATGCTCACAACCTGCTGATAAGCAACGTCCATCTCCAATTCTCGAGCCATGCTAGATCTCATGGGTAGGATAAGACCCTCGATGAACCTTCAAACTCTCTCCAAGACTGTACCAACCAAGGCCAGTGAATGCCTGGACAATCCGCTACAACGGATAGCATAATCCAAAACGGTCATAGCACCTTGGCACAAATGCTCAAACTCTGCGTGCCATGAGTCCCTGACACTCTAGGGGACAAACTCTCTCATAAACATATCCGAGAACAGGGTCCAAGTCAGTGAAGCGGCCTTGACTGGACTGTCTATCTCATAAGTGCGCCACCAATCATAGGCAGCACTCCGAAGCTGAAAACAGTAAAGGAAACCCCGCTAGACTCTACTATGCCCATAGTGCAAAGAATACGGTGGCACACCTCTAGAAATCCAAAGGCGTTGTTAGATGCTAATCCACTAAACACTAGGGGATTATACTTCTTGGACCTCTCAAGTCTCCAATTCTGGCCCTCTGAAGCAGCTGACCTGTCCTCGGACTGAACTGGCGCTGCAGGCAATGCAGGAATAATCTCGGGAGCCTGCTCAACGTGCACTCACTGCTTAGGAGTGCGGACGACGGCAGTCTGTGCTCCTCCCCAGACCTAAGATATGGCTACAACAATGAGAAACAACCCTGCATGAGCCAAAGTGGTGTAGATACTCATGAACTGAGAAAAAGTCTCCTGGAGAGCTGGAGTAGTAGTGGTAGTAGTAGGTGTGCCAGATGCCTAGGCTTCAACTTAGTCTGCTGGTGGTGCCTCGGCGGCAGCTCGCGCAAGTGCTCTGGATGCACCACATACGTGTCCTCGATCTCTACCCCGACCCCGGCCTCTGACGGCTACACAATAGGGCTCGGGTTCCTAATCATCCTGAGTAGCACTGTGAGCATATGATTTTTGACCAGTCGAAACAAACTCCTACGGGACCCTTAATGTTTAGGATTTTTTCTTTTAAAATATTAGGATTTTAATTTTTGGATTCAATTGCATGTGCATGTTCATTACTGTGTGTTTATGGTTAATCAAGATTTGATTATTAAATAAACTTGTTTTACAAATTAAAATACAAAAATATATGTACATGTCCGACATTATTGTTGGTTTAATTTTTAAACATGGTTTTCTTTTTATTAGGAATTTCTAGTAAATATAGAAATTATTTTTGTTAATTAAATTAAAAGAAAAAGACAAAAATACATTACATGTATATATATATACATAGGAAGCCACTCAGGCTGGCCACAATTGGTCCAGACCTGAGTGGCCCAACTTGTTTCCTTCTCTAAATCCATACACACCCATCCCAAACGACCAGCCAGTCCATGTCCACTCCCGCTAGACCAAACGACATCTTTAGCCCCCTCCCATCATCACAGCCATTGATTTCTCCCCAATCCAATGGCTACTAAACCCCGTCCTAAACCATACAAATATGTCCCAACATCTCTAATACATGCTAGAGACCAAACCCCCCTCGTCGTACCGTCTTCCTCATACTCTAATGCTGCCCATTGACCACCCCGTCGCCGCCCTTGACCACCGGCCTACCACCATACTGCTGCCGTCGGAAATCGCCTCACGGCAGCGGACGGAAACCAAACTACCCCAAATTAACACCACTTAACCAGCATGACCTCCTCTACCCCGTCCCATGACCAGTTTCCCTCAAATAAAACCCCTCCGTCTCGAATATCCCCTTAAAGGTGGTCGGAAACCCTATCTCCGGCGACCTCATTCCAAAGCTGTCCAAAATTACACCACTAAGGCACCTCCCCGTCCCCATTCCAACCAGGTATATTACCTCTCTCAAATCATCCTAAAACCCCTCGAATATTACGGTTAACCCTAAAATCCCAAACACGCTGGTAGTGATCCAAACCTCTTCCAGGTAGTCCCTGACCCCTATTGACACTAACCATGCCATCATTGAGTCTATAACAACCCCCAACCACTCAAATTCAAAATCTGAGATCTATTGAAGTCTCAGAACTTTGAAAAAACCCTCCCAGAGCTTGTAAAATGTTTATCATCGTCCTAAGAGTGTATAGAATCCATGTGGAAGAACTAAGGTCCGATTGAATTGAATAAAACGAGAATAAGAATGAGAGCTAAGTTTTCCTTCGTATTTTACATATTTTTTTAGCTTTGAATGTTTGATTTCTTTTAATAACGAATTAGGTTCAGTAATTACATGTTTAAGAGTTTGAATTTCTTTAATTTCTTGATTTTGGTTGTTTGTCTGTATATCCATAAGTTCATTTAAGATTAGGGTTCAATGTTCATATGTATGTTCATATGTATTGTCCTTAGGGAACTTTCATGAGCTTATTAGTGACCCAAGCTGATTGACCAACGTCAATTGTGACTGAATTAGGGTCAAAGAACTAACCAAGGTCAATCGAAATTGAACTAGGGTTAAAAGAACTGACTGGGGTCAAAATTCAGGGGTAGGTAATTTAGGGAAATGAATTAAGGGTACAAACGGAATTGGATTCTTGTAAAAATCTGATAGGAACCTTTTAGAACTTTCTAGCAAGGACTAATGCATAAATGTAGCCTCAAACTTGAGGCACAAGTCAGAAATTGAAGGACTACTTAGGCAAATATACAGCTTGGGATAAGGACTAAAATGAAAACAAAGTAAAACCTGATGCCCTAACAATTTTACTATTAAATGAACCATTTGGGGCATTGGATAGGGATCCAGAACTTTTATATTCAATACTAGAGCTAAAATACTCATTTCATATCTGAAAAATACTATCAGTGGTTGAATTTGATCATTTTTGAGTTGGAATTTCTCACCATCCTATTGAAACCTTGGGCCTACTGTTTGATTGGTTAACTGTTTGCTTGATTGACTCCTCACATTTTACTCATATGCTCCTGTTTTTGCTGAATTACAGGTACCTATTTTTGTTCATTTGATACATTGAAGCTTAAACATGAAACTTTTCTCAAGTTTGAAGAAATGGGCGTATCAGCTTATCCAAAACCCTTCCCCTATTTTTTCCCATTTTACTTCATTTGTATGTAATGATAAGGTGACTATCTTATTGTAATTAAATTTCTGAACTGTTTTCATGTTGCAACAACTAAACTTTAGGGATTGACTTGGTTTGTATAATTCGGATATTTGGGACTTTCTTATTTGTAATAACTGGACATTTAATTCATTTTGGCATGAACTATTGATTGTATTGATAATGAATGAACGACTCTGCTAGATGGTTGCTTCATGTTGTTTGGAAATTAGAAGATCATGACATATAGGTTCAAAAATTATTAAAATCCAGTTGTTATGAATGGTGAAGAGTGCTCGAATTTCAATATATTAGTAGTGTTTGTTTCAGTCTTTCAGATATATCAATTGTAGTTGAAGTCATAATCGAATTTTGAATATTTGGATTCATATACTCTGACTGATGAGTATATGAATCAGATAATTTAGATCTAACGTTAAAATTTGAACCATAAAATATATTGGTGACATTTTTTGTGAGCTTGTAGATATCTAAACTTCCGTATAATTCCAAATAAATAGGTTATTAGCAATTGGGCTCTTTCTTCACTCGAGAGGTCCAGTAAGCCCTGCGAAATTATACTATCGAAATGCTTCTGAAGTTGGAAGACTAAAAGGGTTTGTCCAGCCATGAACCAGGCCCAATAGACCTTAGTCAAAGCAAGAACTGCATGTTTTGGGCTAGCCCAGATCTGAGTCCATGCACACGATTGGCCATGAATGAGGCTAAGTTTAAATGATACTCCTCCAAATACGCAACCTGTACATAAAATCAATTAATGCATTTAAGCGTTCACAAGAGTAGAAATTTAACATGGATGTCCCTGAAAAACTAAATTGAGCCGTGTTAATTGAAAAAAATACCATATGTAGGCTCCTTAATTCATTCGAACACATAGAAGAGAATAGGAGGTGCCGTTTAGCAAATTTCACGACCTTCCGTAAATATCAAAGACGTAGTTGCTGTAGGTGTGGGTGCTTAATAAAATACCTTCCTAAATTCGGGCGTGCATTTATGTGAGCCAAATCCTAATCTCAATGAAATGTATGTCTAAAATTGCGGGTGCATTTATGTGACGCGATTCGCGGTGTGTTTTAATAACATTGCAAATTTCCCTAAAAGATGTTAAAAGCAGTTATAATTTAAAATTACGAGTTAACAGGTGTAGCAAATCTTATTTAGCCACATATAATGAGTTTAGGTAACCGTGATAGAACCACGGGATCCGAGGGTGCCCAACACCTTCCCTCGGGTCAACAAAATTCCTTACTCACAAATTTCTTGTTCGCAGACTCCAATTAGGTAGTCGAAATTTCCTCGATTTGGGATTTTAAATAAACCGGTGACTTCGGACACCAAAAGCCAAGCCTATCCCAAGTGGAGACTCTAGAAATAAACAATTAATCTCATTTCCAATGATGTCACTTTAATTGGAAAAACTCCTATAAACGTGTTGCCTTTTGGGGCAACCACGTGTTAGCGGTAAAAAGGAGGTGTGACAGCTCTGGCGACTCTGATGGGTATCGAACCCAGAATCTCTTGTTCAGGGTACAAGAATTCGAGCTTTCAATAACTGTTATATTTGGCTTCTTCTGATTTTCTTACCTGTTCTGTGCTAAATATCGCATGTTTTACCGCTTTGATATTATCTGAACTGTATATATAATGTCTTACTAAAACCCTTCACTTCTCACCCCCGGTGATGTGCTTACTGGTTGACACTCCCTATTCTGTTAGTGTCTTACCCTGAAATAAGAAAGAGGCTCGGAAAAGTTACGAAGCCGCTCGATCTCGCGGGTCCTCAGTATGTAGCCCCCTCCTCGACTCAAGTTGTCCACTTGGGTACACAGTATAGACCCTATGCCGAAGTTCTCAACCTAGTAAAACAAAACTTCATGCCGGTTCCCTAGTAGGAACGTTTATTTGCATCATGCATTATGAATTAGGGGACTCAACACAGGGGTTGGGTCCGTCAAGGACAGGTGCCCTAAAATAAAAGACCATCCTGATGCATTTTTACGTGCTACTTGTGCATTTACATGCCTTGAATTCGCATGTTGACCGTCCTGTAAACAAAGGAAACATTTAGAGAAAATAAACAGTGCCAAGATAGTCGCCCTTTGAAACCAATGCTCAAATAATGCCAAAATGCTGCATGATGTTTTTCAAAGAAAAAAGGAAAACAAAACACAAAAAGCACAAAAACCACAAAAAGGGCACCAAATCCTGGAATTTTTCATTAATGTCAGCGGATTTTGATAAATCATTTTGGCCGAGGCCAACCCCTTTTTCAAAGTAGCAAGAAATGCCTGAGTTTTTTTTACCCCTTATTACTTCAAAATGAGTCTGATGGTGCCATTATTGCGATAATAGCTGAATGACGCTACAGGGGACGTCGGAAGGGTGATCTTACGCAAATGGCTGCCATTAAATTCTATTTGTGTCGGTAAGTAAGCACAGCCTAAAAAACCTTCTAGCCGAAGTGTTGAAAGGCCGTATCCGCAAAGTTTGTCCCTGTTTTAAAATAAATTTCATAAATGTCAGTTTTTATGTTTTAAGAATACTAATCCACCCTAATAAATGTGCAGAATGAGCACGATAATGAATAAAATCCCTTTGGAGCTGCGATTGTGGTGGGATGACCTCGGAGAAGCCGGACAGAAAAAGGTCAACGCACATCTGGGGGGCCTCACTAGTTTACTGAAAATCAACCCTAGGGGAGATATCATAAAGGCCCGAATCACCTTCTGGGACCTTTCCCACAACGTCTTCAACTTCTCAGATTTTGAGCTGACCCCGACTTTGAAGGAAATGACCAGATACATCGGGACCCACACAATCCCACTGAGACATCAATACTTGATAGCACCTAGGGCCCTTGCTGTGCACAAATTTCTGGATGTTTTGAAATTAGCAGAAAAATTCACAACCCTAACCTGTCAGCTGGATTTTGCACCCTTGAGTTTATATACCAAAGATATGGCCACATCGGAGGATTTAACAACCCTGGAAACCTCATCTGTAGCAAGGGAAATAGGATCAAACGGGAGTAGCACCGATTCTTCGCGTTTATGGTATCCTTTTTGGGTCTTGTAGTATTCCCACGAAAGGACGGGAACATCGATATACAGATTTCAGGGGTTGTTAGTACATTGATAACTCAGGCAGAGAGCACTGTTGCTCCGATGATCCTGTCTGATATCTTCCGAGCCCTTACCACTTGTAAAGCATGAGGGGATTTATTCGAAGGCTGTAACTTGCTATTACAAATATGGATGGTTGAGCATCTATGTCCCAAGCCTTGGTTCATGAATGGTGGGTTGCCAACAAAAGGTTTCATAGAAGAAGTTAGCAACATGGTGAATGGGTTTAGATTACCTGAGGGTGTCGCAGAGTGGGTGTCACATCTCCGGTCTATTTCGGGAAGTCAAATACAATGGACGCTCAGTTGGATCTCCGTGGATGAAGTTGTACATATTCCCGCAACAGAACCACATTTTCTTTTGATGGGCCATAGAAGCATCCAGCCCTACGCTCCGCATCGGGTCTTGAGACAACTCGGAGGATGCCAGATAGTGCCAAAAGAAGAAGATCTTAGCATCCGGGTAGTCGAAATATTCAGATACCTGAAGCAATGGTTCTCAAAAATCTTGAATGAATGCCAATACCTAACCGTTGACACTTGTGTGCAAGATCCTACCAGAGTTGAAGTGTCTTTGGGGTGCCTTTCTTGGTATAAGAGAGAAATTGAGCATGAAAGACCATCCAAAAGGCCTCACCTCCGAGAATTCGTCGGTACATCACAAGAGCAGTGGGATTGGTTAGCAAAAGAACATGAATACCGGGCCACCATAGGAAGGCTAGAAAATAAAATTTAGGAATTGCAATTCGAAAACAGCCTGCAAGTTGCTACAAGTGAGGGAGAAAGCAAGGTATTGGTTACAGAAAACGAAGCTCTGCGAGCTCAGATTTAGAAATTGAAAACATCAGCAGAAAACCCTCCGAGAAGTATAAAGGATGAAAAGCTTATAGAGAACCTGCGCCGAAAAGTAACCGAATACGGTTTTGACCTAAATAAGGCAGACGGTGAATTGTCTATAGCCCGGAGACAATTAGCTAATATTGCTGAAGAAATGGCTCGCATATTGGAGCAGTAAAAAGAAGGGAGCGGCAATGAAAATGCTGGTCTAAAACAGCGGGTTATCATAGCTGAAGCAAAATAGCCAAGCAAGCTAAGGATTTCAAAGCCGTGCGGTAATAGAAGGTTGGAAAGGGATTTGTGATAGTTTCAAAAGCTAAATCAGGAAGCTGAATGGACTTTGGAAGCACAGCCTAAACAAATAGGACGTCTGCTACAAGAAAACGAGGTCATCCGAGAAAAGGTTCGGGCAATTGCAGACTATATTACCACTAAATGTAGTCACTGTGAAGACATGACAAAATCCATGTTTTTCTCCGCTGCTATGACCATCATTCGGCAAGTTACTGAAGATCTCCACTATCTCCAAGAAAGTGTAGCACACAAACCCACAAGGCCGAATGATGCCTCGTAAGCTCCAAAAGCATTGGAAGTGTTAATGTGTTCATAGACTTGTATTTTTCTGGAAAAAAAGAAGAGAAATCTGGCTACTGTCTTTTCAAGTCTATAAGGGTATTAAGTCCTTGTCTGGTAGTTTCTTTTAGCCATTTGTAATCAAAATTTGCATTGTAATCAAATTAAAAATGCAAAAAATATTTGCGTTGTGTACTTAAACCTTTGTTTCCATGAACTACGCTCGGTCTAATTCATGCAAAGTCATGATACGTCGGCGAATCTTTGTCGGATTCGACCGTATTCTTTAAAATAAAAATAAAAACGACAAAAAGAGAGAATAAAAGGGAGAAGCAAAAGGAAATTGAAATAAAAGCACCGGGATGACACATGGAGGCGTGGCAAGCATATAGAAACCCATTATATGCATAGGTGCATCAGGCTCAACGTGTGATTTCCTGTTTGTCATCTATACCAAAAGTAACTACGTTTTCTAGCATTACAGTTCAGGTGTTTAGAACAGTGTTGATTTTGCAGTAAATTGGCTTCACACGGATACTTCACTCGTTCAGACATGTCAACTGAGATGACTCAAGTCACCCTCCCTATTATAGAAGACAGTCCAATCACGATAGTATCGGCTTCTTAATCTGCAGCGGCTGAAGAAAACACGATCCTGCGGCTCCGGGTCATGGAAATGTGGGACACATGGACCAATGGAAAGGAACCTCCCAGCGCCATTCCTGAATTTTCAAGCTATTTCCACGGTCAGGGGGTACCTCTACTATTCCTACTAGTCACCCGAGAATTCTCTTGGGCAACCCACCATTTCTTCCGATTTTTCTAGGGCGCCCTCTGAAGTCCATCCTCCAATGTTTGCATCCGGGCCAGTTTCCAATATCTTTACAGCCCCTCCGTGCGCAGCAACAACACAGCCTGCAGTACCAAGGCCTGTGTTTGATCCTGCAGCCTTCACCTTCCAAACCCCAAATTACCAAAATGACCCTCCCCCGTACCCTACATATAGCTACCCTCAGCCAACATATGAACTTACCCCTGTGCCGGACAAAACTTCCAATGCACCCGAGCAAGATGAGTTCACAAGGAGAATGAAGAGTCTTGAGCAAAGCCGAAAGAATATGCAAGGACTGAGCGGACAGAAAAGTGTAGCCTATTCAATCCTGTGCATGTTTCCCCATTTCAGTCTCCCTTTGGGATTTAAAGTGCCTAAATTTGAGAAATACGATGGCCATGGCGACCCTATCGCCCATCTGGAAAAATATTGTAATCAGTTACGTGGAGTAGCCAGAGTTAAGAGCTCCTGATGGCATAATTTGGGAAAAGCTTAGTAGGGAATGCTTCCGAATGGTATATAGACAAAGACATCACTCGGTGGCACATATGGGATGACCTTGCTCGGGATTTCGTGAAACAATTCCAGTATAGGGTCGACATCGCCCCGGATAGAAACTCCCTAGCCAACCTGAAAAAGAAACCTGCTGAATGATTCAGTGGGTACGCTATCAAATGGCGGGAGCAAGCATCAAGGGTGAAACGTCCTATGGATGAAACGGAAATGGTCACCATCTTTTTGCAAGCACAGGAGGCAGACTGTTTTCAGAACATGATGTCCGCAATGGGCAAACCATTCGCTGAAGCAATAAAAATTGGAGAAATGGTGGAAACTTGCCTCAAAATAGGGAGTATTCTAAGCCAGTCTGCCATCAGAGCCACCTCCCAAGCCATACAAGGAGGGGCGGGAGGAATTCCCAGGAACAAGAAAAGAGAAGAGGCATCCATGGTAGCCTCCGGGGCGAGGAACCAACATACCCACAGACATGCATTCACTGACAGAGCGCCTCAACATTACTATCCTCACAGATACATGCATTATGTACCTAAACCCTACGCAATTGTGAATGCTCAACCATTCCTCCGACCTCAATAGTAGAATAACATAAATCAAGCTCCGAGGAATCAACTCACTCATAATCATTACAATCCCCGCCATCACCAAAACAACTATCGTCCCCGGGAGGCACCCTGGAGAGAAAACTTCACCCCAATTGGAGAGTCCTACGCTAGCCTGTCTCCAAAGCTAGTCCATCTGGGTCTCCACCTGCCTGTACCCCCAAATATACAGAATTCGGAATCACCATCTTACCAAAAGGGTGTACGATGTGCCTACCACTCAAGGGCAGAGGGCCACGATACTGAAAATTATTGTACCTCAAAGCTAGAGGTAGAAGACTTGATTGAGCAAAAGAAAATAGTTCTCAGAGATGACGAAGTCCTGAATGTAACTGACAACCCGTTACTGGCTCACAACAACGGGCCGGTCATCGGGATGATCTACGAGGACAAAGAGTTTGATTCCGCTCTCAAGGCCATCAGAGCAACCACCGAGGCCGATAGAAAGCCAATGGTTAACAAAAAGGAGGTGGATGAAAAAAAACAAATGAAGCCAAAAGCCCTGAAGTAGGGAAGAAGGCTGAGGTCAAAGCTGAAACCACTCCCGCCAAAGAAACAATACTTTATATTCCCCGGGGAAGCAATAAAAAGCGGCCCACTTTATGCCCTACCAAAAGATTGGGCTGAACAGAAGCCTGAACATACCAAAGAAGGCCTATGTCGTATGGGGATCAATCAAACCATCGGTACTGAATGAGCCCGTGGTTATTGGTCGCGTGCCACAAAATCCCATGACCAATCCTTCAAATGTCCCCTGAAATTATATGGAAACCATTGTTACGCACAAAAGAAAGGAATTTCTTGGAGATACCGCAAAGGGATGTCCCATGAAGAAATACTTGAATATGGAGGATGTAAATTCCGCTACTAAACAGAGATTCCCGCCAAAGAAGCCAGTGAATGCTGAGGAAGCAGAAGCCTTTTTCCAGAAAATGAATATGCAAAAGTATGAAGTGGTAGATCAACTCCAAAAATCCCTTGAGCAGATCTCTCTACGGTCACTATTAATGAAATCTCTCGAGCATCAACAAGTGTTGGCCAAAACATTAAACGAAGCTTATGTGCCAGCTGAGACCTTGGTAGAAAGTTAGAGAAGATGGCGGAGAGATTCTTCACTATCAATCAAATATTGTTCAGTAAGAATGATCTACCCCTACACTGTCAAATGTGAGGGATATTATGTTAAGAGAGTGATGGTTGGCGGAGGTTCCAGAGTAGACATATGTCCGCTATCCACCTTGTAGAGAATGGCGACCAGGACGGGGAGGATCCATCCCAATAACGTCTGTGTCCGAGCCTTCGATGGTATAAAAAGGGATACAATAGGTGAAATTGATCTGGTGCTTACCATTGGTCCAATCGACTTTGAAGTAACCTTCCAGGTGTTGGACATGGAAACCTCCTACCACTACCTCTTGGGACAGACGTGGATTCATCCAGAAGGGGCAGTGCCTTCAACCTTGCACCAAATGTTGAAATTTGAGTATGAAAACCACGAGATTGTAGTTCATGGGAGGACGAGCAATCAATTTACCGGGACCCATCTGTCCCCCGTCTAGAAGCCAAGTAAGGGAGTGAACACATGGTTTATCTAACATTCTAAGTCGTAGTAGCTGACCAACATGAAGAGGGAAAGCCGCTTCCTCAGCCTTTTCTGTCAAATGCTTCAATTATGGTAGTAAAGGAAATGATGCGCCAAGGCTTCAAGCCAGGAAAGGGACTTGGAAGCTCGCTACAAGGCATAGCCGAGCTAGTCGCATTGCCTGCCACAGAAAAGTTCTTTGGACTGGCATTTCATCCAACCTCAAAAGATATCACCTAGGCTAATCGCAAAAAAAATGCCATGGATGGATCTTGCCACGACCCCTGCCTCACTTGTAAAACCTTTATAAAACCAAAGTACAATGAAGAGGAGGAAGAAGAAACTTTCACGCAAGAAGAAATTGATGAAATCTGCGGGGCTATGAGAGAGCTACTCTATGATGTAAATATGGTCCAACCATGGGAAGGGTCAAGCGCCGCTGAAGTGCTGTATATGGGGCCAGATGCCAAACTTCAAAATTGGAAAGCCACACCCTTTCCGGTCAGGTGGGATACCCGGTAGTCTTGAATTGCTACCTCTTCCCACATCACGGGCTATTTCAGGGTGTAGCTCGTTGTTTGTTTGTTTTCCTTTTTAACACATTAAATCACCAATTGTAAATCATGTTTATCTTTAGAGTTCAAAGAAATAAAATCAATATTTTCCATTTCTCTACTTTTCTCTGATTTTGTCTTTCTTTATTTTTAATCATTTCTTTCAGTCTCAATAGTGCGGCTTTGAATAAAACGACATGCTCGCGGACTTCTTGCCACGACCCAAATCCGTTGCCTGTCTGCGAAATAATGAACCAGGAACCGAAATACAATAAAAAAGTGGCTTTTAGGGAAATCACTCCAGAATTGGAACACTTTGAGAACAAACCTAAGCATAACTTAAATGATACTAAACCGGTTAACCTGGGCGATCTTGATGAAATCAAAGAAACTAAAATAAGCATCCACGTAAATAAAGAGATGCAGGATTCATTGGTTCAACTCATGTTGGAATTCAAAGATGTATTTGCGTGGTCCTATGACGACTTGCCTGGTCTGCGTATGGATTTGGTGGTTCATAAGTTGCCTACATACCCCGAATGCCCTCCAAGATAGCAAAGGCAAAGAAAGTTCAAGCCTGATGTCAGTGACAAAATCAACGAGGAAATTACAAAACAGCTTGAAACAGGGGTAAACGAGGTAGTGCGGTACACCACATGGCTGGCTAATGTGGTCCCGGTTCCGAAAAAGGACGGGAATCCCCGAGTGTGTGCGGATTATAGAGATTTGAATATCCAACATCCATATCCTTGTAGATAGTTTTGCCAAGCATGAAATTCAATCCTTTGAAGATTGCTACGCAGGGCATCACCAAGTGTTGGTGGATGAGGAAGATGCTGAGAAAACCTCCTTCACCATACCATGGGGAACATATTGTTATAGAGTTATGCCTTTTGGATTGAAAAACGTTGGGGCAACCTATATGAGGGCTATGACCACCATCTTCCACGACATGATGCATATGGAAAGAGAGGTGTACGTGGATGACGTGATTATCAAATCTAAGACTCAGAGCGAGCATGTAACGGATTTGAGGAAATTCTTCGAAAGGGTCCGCAAATGTAATTTGAAATTGAATCCAGAAAATGCGCATTTGGAGTTCCTTCTGGCAAGCTTCTGGGGTTCATCCTCTGTCGGAGAGCCATTGAATTAGATCCAACAAAGATCAAATCCATTCGGGAACTGCCCCCGCCAAGGACCAAAAATGATGTGATGAGTCTATTGGGGAGATTAAACTACATCTGTCAGTTCATCTCCCAACTGACCTCGACATGTGAACCTATATTCAAACTGATGAAGAAAGATGCGGCAATTAAGTGGACGGTGGAATGTCAGGAAGCTTTAGACAAAATCAAACAATACTTGTCAAATCCACCAGTTTTGGTTCCGCCAGAACCAGGAAGGCCATTATTTATCTACTTGACGGTCTTGGAAGGCTCTTTTGGTTGTATTCTCGGGCAGCATGATGCCACGGGAAAGAAAGAGCATGCCATTTATTATCTGAGCAAAAAGTTTACCGGTTACAAGGTCGAGTACACATTGAGAGAACATGTTGTGCCTTGACGTGGGTAGCTCAAAAGCTGAGGCATTATCTGCAAGCTCATGCCACGTACGTCATAACCAGGCTGGATCCTCTAAGGTACATATTTCAAAAACCAATGCCCACAGGGCGACTGGTAGAATGGCAGATCCTGCTTACCGAGTTCGACATAATCTATTTCACTCGTACGGCGATGAAAGCTCAGGCACTGGCGGATCATCTAGCAGAAAACCCCGTTGATGACGAGTATTAACCTTTATACAGTTATTTCCCTGACGAAGAAGTGAACTCATTGGAAATAGCAGCAGAGGATACCCTCGTCTGGAAAATATTCTTTGATAGAGCGGCAAACACAAAGGGCGTAGGGATCGGGAAAATCTTAATCTCACCCACATGCCAGCATTATCCAGCTATAGCCAGTCTTCGGTTCTTTTGCACCAATAATACACCTGAAAATGAGGCTCACACTATGGGCATGAACATGTATATTAACCAAGATGTCGAAGAGCTAGTAATCATGGGGGATTCCGATCTAATCATCCGAAAAGCTCATGGAAAATAGGAGACAAGGGACATTAAGCTCCTCTTGTATAGACAGCATGTCAAAGACCTCAGCAAGCGTTTCAGGTGGGTACAGTTCAGGTACATTCCTCGTTTCCACAATGAGTTAGAAGATACACTCGCAACCTTGGCCTCCATGCTGCCATACAATGGGAATGCCTGTGTGGATCCTATACAAATCCTAATCAAAGAAAGACATGGGTATTGTAATGCAACCGAAGCAGAGCCTAGCCCACAACCATGGTATTACGACATCTTGATATTCCTAAAAACACATGAGTACCCTGAGAAAGCCACAGGAGAACAAAAGAAGACCATCCGACGGCATGCGAGCAATTTCTTCTTAAGTGGTGACGCTCTGTACAAAAGGACTGCATATTTTAATTTGTTGAGATGTGTAGATGCCGAAGAAGCTGAGAGAATTATGCACGAAATACATGCGGGTGTATGTGTGCCCCATATGAATGGCTATGTATTGGCAAAGAAGATACTCCGAGCTGGTTATTATTGTATGACCATGGAAAAGGACTGCTTTAGCTTTGTGCGGAAATGTCATCAATGCCAGGTGCACCATGATCTGATCCATGCACTATCAAATGAGTTGCATCCTATATCAGCACCCTAGCCATTTGCCGCCTGGGGGAATGGACGTGATTGAGTCGATCGAGCCGAAGGCCTCAAATGGGCACAAATTTATATTGGTCGATTTGACAAAATGGGTTAAAACCATTACCCTCAAATCTGTCACTAAGAAAGAGGTAGTGGATTTCGTGCATTCCAACATCATTTGCCACTTTGGGATCCCGGCTACCATCATTACTGATAATACAGCTAATCTAGATAGTCGGCCGATGGTAGAGATATGTGAACAATTCAAAATAATACAGAGAAATTCCACCCCTACCGACCTAAGGCTAAGTGTGCAGTCGAAGAAGACAACAAGAACATCAAGAAAATCTTAAGGTAAATTATTCAAAGATCAAGGCACTGGCACGAAAAGCTTCCTTTCACATTTATGCAATATCGTACCACAGTACGTACATCTGTAGGAGCCACTCCTTACTTGCTGGTCTATGGAACTGAGGCTGTGATGCCTTCCGAGGTGGAAATCCCTTCGCTTCGAGTGATTGTCGAAGCAGAAATCAAAGATAGTGAATGGGTCAAAACCCGGTTGGAGCAACTGGCATTAATTGATGAAAAACAAATGGCCGCAGTGTGCCACGGGCAGTTATACCAACAAAGAATGGCCTGCGCCTACAACAAGAAAGTGCGCCCTAGGAATTTTGAAGTTGGGCAGCTGGTGTTGAGACGAATACTTCCACACCATCAAGAGGCCAAAGGAAAATTTGCTCCAAATTGGAAAGGCCCATATACAATCGGGAAGATATAGCCTAGAGGAGCATTGTACTTGGGCGACATTGAAGGAGATGAGCCCGAGGCAGCGGTAAATGAAGACGCAGTGAAAAGGTATAATGTTTAAATACCTTGCAGTAATCACCCGATGGATCGAAAGGATGAAGGCTTTATTCTCCCGCTATCCTTACCCTCTTTAACCCAGAAGCAAAAGGAAAAGATAATTAAAAAAAGAGAAGAAAGAAAAAGAAAATTAAAAAAGAACAAGAAAAATAAAACAAAAGAAAAATTGAAGAAAGAAAAAGAAAATAAAAAAAAGAAAAAAAAAGAAGAGAAAAGAAAATCCAAAAAATAAGAATACAAAAAAAAAAATTAGTTTAGGAAACACTTCCTGAACTATGTCTGACTTGATTCGGGAAGGATACGTTGGCAGCCTCTCCTTGAGGTTCAGTCACATCAAAATAAAAACCCCATTTACCCAAGAAAATTAAAACTGGGGCAGAAATGTATTGGTTTGTTTCTATCCAAATGATTACAAGGTTATAAGCCATTGGGGAAGAGAATACCATTCATCGGGGTTCAGCACCAATCAGATTTGTGAGAGAAATAAAATGAGAGTCTTATTTGTGAAAATCTTCGGGCACCATAAGGCGACAGTGAGCAGAGAAAAATAAAAATGAGAGAGTCCTTTTAGTGGTAACTCGCAAAGAGCGTTATCGGGCGACGAGAGAAGATAAAAGAGAGAGGCCGCTTTGCGAAAACCCGCAAAGGGTGCCGTCGGCCGAAAAGAAGAAATATGGCTACCCAGGTCCGAAAAAGTTTCTTTGGTGTCCGGAAAGATGAAATCGGAAAGCATAAATGGATTTGCGCTGGATACCCAGTCCAAGAAGCATGTCTTCGCCATTTAATGCCGGCTCATATTCCCAGATAAGTTCTATTTTTCCTTCAAAGTGCATACCTCTTTAATCTAATATTTCACTCCTTTTCACTTTAACTTCCTCCACATTCCTTAAAGAAAGGTAGCAGGGCCGGCTTCGGGGTTCTCTCCTTGCAAGAATTAAGGAAATGACCGACATCGTCAAGTACGCTTGGCCAATGCCGGTTGACCATGACTGTTAATGTCCCAAAATGGAGAAATAAAGGAAAGGAAATTCAAAGTCAAAAAGCATGAAATGGAAGCAAAATTGAGGGGTTTTAAGCCAAACAGGGTGTCGATTCTTATCAAAATTCCCAAAAGCAAATGCAAAAGGGGGACAAAACTCATAACCCAACGCACGAGAAGACAAAGACAACCCGAATTGAGGATTCCTTGGCCAACTAAACAAGTACGGAAAGTTGAGGGTTCGTTTTAAACACAAAGGAAGCCAAAATCAAGTGTCACAAGGCCGCAAAATAAATAACTGTTCAAACTAACAGTTTGTTCTTGTTTCTGAATTGAAATAGATGCAGGTGCAACTTAGAAAAACAAAAGGAACACGGAGGCAAGAACAACCAAAGGATAGACACAAGAGCCAAAGGTATTGATGTGTCAATGATCAAAGGAAAGTTTTCTTTCATTTTCTGCAAACACGTAAATGAGCATGACAACACGAGGTCCCAATCCCTAGTTCCCCCTATATAGCTTGTGGATTTCCTAGGCATTACCTAAGGATTGCATTCAACTCCCTCTAGCATAAATCAAGGAGATTTCTCTCCATATCCCCAGCATATTCTGAGGAGTCTCTCCCTATACAACTCAGGATCTCCTTTCATCCCGGCATAACCCGTGGATTCCCCTAGCATTACCTAAGATTTTATTCCATCCCGACATAACCCGTGGATTCCCCTAGCATAACCTAGGATTTTCTTCCATCCTGGCATAACCCGTGGATTCCCCTGACATAACTCAGGATATCCTTTAATTCCGACATAACCCGTAGATTCCCCTGACATAACTCAGGATCTTCATTCATCTCGGAATAACCCGTGGATTCCCCTAGCATAACCTGGATTTTTCTCCATCCCGGAATAACCCGTGGATTCCACTGATATAACCCAGGATATCCTTTCATTCCGGCATAACCCGTGGATTCCCCTGACATAACTCAAGATCTTCTTTCATCTCGGCATAACCCGTGGATTACCCTAGCATAACCTAGGATTTTCCTCCATCCCGGCATAACTCGTGGATTCCCCTGGCATAACCCATGATCTCCTTTCATCGTGGCATAACTCGTGGATTCCCCTAGCATAGCCTAGGATTTTCCTTCATCCCCGCTTAACCCGTGGATTCCCCTGACATAACTCAGGATCTCCTTTCATCCCCGTATAACTCGTGGATTCCCATAGCATAACCTGGGATTTTCCTCCATCCCGGCATAACTCGTGGATTCCCGTGACATAACTCAGGATCTCCTTTCATCACGGCATAACCCATGGATTCCTCTACCATAACTTAGGATTTTCTTCCATCCCGACATTTCCCATGGATTCACCTAGCATAACCTAGGATTTTCTTCCATCCAGGCATAACCCGTGGATTCCCATGACATAACTTAGGATCTCCTCTCATTCCGGCATAACCCGTGGATTCCCCTGACATAACTCAGGATATACTTTCATCTCGGCATAACCCGTGGATTCACCTAGCATAACCTAGGATTTTCCTCCATCGCGGAATAACCCGTGGGTTCCCTTGACATAACTCAGGATCTCCTTTCATTCCGGCATAACCCACGGATTACCCTGACATAACTCAGGATCTTCTATTATCTTGGCATAACCCGTGGATTCCCCTAGCATAACCTAGGATTTTCCTCCATCCCTGCATAACCCGTGGATTCCCCTAACATAACTGAGGATCTCCTTTCATCTCGGCATAACTCACGGATTCCCCTAGCACAACCTGAGATCTTCATTCTCATACCGGCATAACACGTGGATTCCCCTGACATAACTCAGGATCTCCTTTCATCCCGGCGTAACCCATGGATTCCCCTAGCATAATCTAGGATTTTTCATATCCCGGCATAACCCGAGGATCTTTTCTTTCCTTCCCCACAGAGACTCTTTCATTATTATCCAGAAATAACCCAAGGATTCTTATATATTCCCCAGCATGAGCCATTTCTCCTCTCCAGCATAACCTAGTGATCTTTCCAACGGATACACATTTCCGTTCCTTTTGTTCTAAAAAAAAGAGCAGCATAGATGTGTGTTATAAATAACTCACGAACTTTTCTAGTGAAAACTGGGGCAGAAAATTTCATTTATTTATTTGTTTTGCTATCTAAACAGGTATCACCTCAAGGCACAAGATTCGACATAAGTGAAAGCATAAGTGTCAATTCATAATGGAAGAAAAGAAAAGAGACAAAAGGTGAACTCAAAATAATGAGGCGGACAGAGACGTAGACTGCTCAAAATTAATGGAAGTCACAAGCTCAGCATATCCAGTTTTATCTCATGATTAAAGATTGAGTTAGCAGCTGCAATTAACGAGCACCAAGATTCGGATCGAAGTCTGCCGTGAAATATAGCCGAGACTCAAGATCAAGCATTAGGAGACTCATAGATAGGAATCTTGTAACTTGTAGTTGATTGGTTTAGCTAGCTTAGGTTTTGATTTCCTTTCGCTGTAATAAGTATTTTAGTGAGCATAAGTAGTAGCAGCACCCAATCACAGTCTCTCGGTAGTCCCAGCTACCAAAACTTCCAGAACTATGCTGACCTGATTCCTCTATTGCTGTGGATATGTAGACAACCTTTGAAGCAAGGTTTGGTCAGAAATTTTTCAAAATGCTTCACAAGAAATATTCAATCAGGCGGAAACCGCTCATATTTGCTCACTTGTCTTTGTACGAAAACCCTTCGTGTTCCCGCGTAAAGAGGGGCTGCTGTGAGCATATGATTTTGACCGGTCGAAACAAACTCCTACAGGACTCTTAATGTTTAGGATTTTTTCTTTTAAAATATTAGGATTTTAATTTTTGGATTCAATTGCATGTGCATGTTCATTACTGTGTATTTAGGATTAATCAGGATTTGATTGCTAATAAACTTGTTTTACAAATTAAAATATAAAAATATATGTTCATGTCCGGCATTTGAAATTATTGTTTGGTTTAATTTTTTATCTTGGTTTTCTTTTTATTAGGAATTTCTGGAAAAGTTAGAATTTTTTTTTGTTAATTAAAAAAAAGACAAAAATACAATACATGTATATATATAGGCAGCCACTTAGGCTGGCCACAATTGGGCCAGACCGTAGTGGCTCAACTTGTTTCCTTCTCTAAATCCATACAAACCCAGCCCAAATGACCAGCCAGTCCATGTCCACACCCGCTAGACAAAACGACACCGTTCGCCCCAAATCATCACATCTGTTAATTTTTCCCCAATCCCAACGCTTCTAATAAATGCTAGAGACCAAACCCCCCTCCTCATACCGTCTTCCTCGTACCGTAACGCTGCCCATTGACCACCCCGTCGCCGCCTTTGACCACCGTCCTACCACCCTAGTGCCGCCGCCAGAAATTTCCTCATGGCAGCAGCCAGCAACCAAACTACCCCAAATTAAAACCACTTAACCAGAGTGACCTCCTTTGCCCTGTCCCATGACCAGATTCCTTCAAATACAACCCCTCCACCTTGAATATCCCCTGAAAGGTGTCCAAAACCCTATCTCTGACGACCTCATCCAAAGCTATCTAAAATTACACCACTAAGGCTCCTTTCCCTACCTGTTCCAAACAGGTATATTACCCCTCTCAAATCATCTTGAAACCCCTTGAATTTAATATGAAGTTCAACCCTAAATTCCCAAACACGCCGAAAATGGTCCAATCCTCTTCCAGGTAGTCCCTGACCCCTGTTGACACTAACCATGCCATCCATGAGTCTCAAACAACCCCCAACCACTAAAAATTCCAAATCTGAGACCTATTGAGGTCTCAGAACTTTGAAAAAACCCTCCCAGAGCTTGTAAAATATTTATCATCGTCCTAAGAGTGTTCAGAATCCATGTGGAAGAATTAAGGTCCAGTTGAATTTATTAAAATGAGAACAAGAATAAGAGCTAAGTTTTCTTGCCTATTTTCCATTTTTTTAGCTTTGAATGTTTGATATCTTTTAATAACGAATTAGGTTCAGTAATTACATGTTTAAGAGTTTGAATTTCTTTCATTTCTTGATATTGGTTGTTTGCCTTTTTATCCACAAGTTCATTTAAGATTAGGGTTCAATGTTCATATGTTTCTTTGATAATCCTATATAATACTTGAAGAACCCTGTTAATTTTGGCTAAGGAACTTTCATGAGCTTATTGGTTACCCAAGCTGATTGACCAAGGTCAATTGTGACTGAATTAGGGTCAAAGAACTAATAAAGGTCAATTGTAAATGAACTACGGTTAAAAGAACTGACTGGGGTCAAAATTTAGCGGTAGGTAATTTAGGAACTGAAGTGAGGGTACAAAAGGATATGTGTCTTGTAAAAATCTGATAGGAACCTTTTAGAACTTTCTAGTAAGGACTAATGCATAACTCCAGCCTCAAACTTGAGGCACAAGTCATAAACTGAAGGACTACTTAGGCAAAAATACAGCTTGGGTTAAGGACTAAAAAGAAAACAAAGTAAAATATGATGCCCTAACAACTTTAATATAAAATGAACCATTTAGGGCATTGAATAGGGATCTGGAACTTTAATCTTCAATACTATAGCTAAACTACCCATTTCATATATGAAAAATACTATCAATAGTTGAATTTGATGCTTTTTGATTTAAAATTTCTCACAATCCTGTTGAAACCTTGGGCATACTGTTTGATTGGTTAGTTGTTTGCTTGACTGACTCCTCACACTTTACTCATAAGCTCCTGTTTTTGCTGAATTACAGGTACCTCTCTTTGTTCATTTGCTACATTGAAGCTTAAACATGAAACTTTTTCTCAAGTGTGAAGAAATGAGTCTATTAGCTTATCCAAAACCCTTCCCCTATTTTTCCCCCTTTTAGTTCGTTTATATGTAATGATAAGGTGGCTATCTTATTGTAATTAAATTTCTGAACTGTTTTCATGTTGTGACAACTAACCTTTAGGGACTGACTTGGTTTGTATAATTTGGACATTTGGGACTGTCTTATCTGTAATAACTGGACATTTAATTCATTTTGGCATGAACTATTGATAGTATTGATAGTGATTGAACAACGTTCCTAGATGGTTTCTTCATGTTGTTTAGAACTTAGAAGATCATGACATATAGGTTCAAAAATTATTGAAATCCATTTGTTATGAATGCTGACGAGTGCTCGAACTTCAATATATTAGTAGTGTTTTTTTCAGATATATAAATTGTAGTTTAAGTCATAATCGAATTTTGGATATTTGGATTCATATACTCTGACTGATGAGTATATGAATCAGTTAATTCGAATGTAATGTTAAAATTTGACTCATCAAAAAGATTGGTGACTTTTTGTGTGAGCTTGTAGATATCTAAGCTTGCATATAATTCCAAATAAACTGGTTGTTAGCAATTGGGCTCTTTGTTCAAATCAGTATTGGGCTCACTCTAGAGGCTCAGTAAGCCCTACGAAATTATACTATCGAAATGCTTCTGATGTTGGAAGACTACAAGGGTTGGGCCATCCATGAACCAGGCCCAATAGACCTTAGTCAAAGCAAGCACTGCATGTTTTGGGCTGGCCCAGATCTGAGTCGCTGCACACGATTGGTCATGAATGAGGCTAAGTGTAAATACTACTCCTCTAAATACACAACATGTACATAAAATCAATTAGTGCATTTAACTGTTCACAAGAGTAGAAATTTAACATGGATGTCCCAGAAAAACTAAATTGAGCCATGTTAATTCAAACAAATACAATGTGTAGGCTCCTTAATTTATTAGAACACATAGAAGAGAATAGGACGTGCCGTGTAGAAAATTTCACGGCCTTTCATAAATATCAAAGACATAGTTTCTATAGGTGCGCGTGCTTAATAAAATACCTTCCTAAATTCGGGTGCACATTTATGTGACCCAAATCCTATTCTCAATGAAATAGAAATATGTCTAAAATCTCGGGTGCATTTATGTGATGTTGTTTGTGATGTGTTTTAATATCATTGCAAATTTCCCTAATAGATGGTTAAAGTGGTTAATAATTTAAAATTATGAGTTAACAGGTGTAGCAACCACGTGTCAGCGGTAAAAAGGAGGTGTCACAAGCACGTGTCCTCATCATCTGTAAGAGAATAGAAGACAGAAGTTTAGAATTTTGTGATGTCAAAAGATCGCACGACAAGGAAATCAAATGAGGTGGAGATTTTCTTAATAGTTAGATAGCCTGTCTAATAGATAAGTACAGTCGTCTCCATGACGATCAGCAAGACTCTAATAAACTGGCATGTGTCCCGTGACTCCTATCAACCTTGAGCTCTGATACCAACTAGTCACGACCCCAGTTCGCCCTCCATGAACATGTCGTGATGGCACCAAATGCCTATAACTAGGTAAGCCTAACAATGCGTAAAAATAACATAACTTGTGGAATAATTAACTAATGTTGTATATAAATGCCGCTCGGCATATACAACTTAATAATGCGGAAGTCTACAATATCACCCGAAAACTTGGAAACTAACGGGAACACAAGCTAGAAGAAGTACTGTAAAATGCTCTAATCTCAAGAAATATCTACAACAAGAGTATGATAGAAGGCTAAATACTACAGATAGAGTAAACAAGGAAACTCTTTGATCTGCGGATGCGGCAGACGTACCTCAAAGTCTCTGTATCTCTCCCTGCCTCAATGATAGAGTGCCTGAGTGGAGGTACCTGTATCTACACATGAAAAAACATGTGCAGGAGGGGCATGAGTACACCACATCGGTACTCAGTAAGTTCCAAGCCTAGCCTCGGTTGGGTAGTGACGAGGAAGGTCAGCGCCCTATTGACATAAAATATAATAATAAAGGTTGACAGCAGTATGAAATAAGCACAAATAATGAAATACAACTGTGAAGTAAGTCAGGTTACACAAACAACACTTTAACACACAAAGGATAAGATAACAAAGAGTAAAACCGCTCAAAGTCAGTACCAATAATGAGGATCTCCCAGGATATCGTCACGTAGTCCTTTTCATCAATCCGTCCAAGGATCTCCTGGGATACCGCACCGTAGTCCATCATATGTGTATATCTGATGGATCTCCTAGGATACAATCCCGTAGTCCAATTATCAATGCGCGAGGATCTACCAAAACCCCGGCCCATAGTCTAATATGTAATTACCTAGTAGTTCCATATAACTGTACACGGGCATCTATCAGGAATCGAACCTGTAATCCTAAAGTAAATATGTAGGGGGATCTATCGGAAGTCGAACCCACAGTACAAAAGTGAATATATAGGGGGGATCTATCGGGAATCGAGCCTGCAGTCCCAAAGAAAATATGTAGCGTGATATACCGGAAATCTAACCCGTCGTCCCAAGGTAAACAAAAGGGGTGGGGTGGGGGGAGGGGGTACCGGAATCCCACATCCGTAGTCCCAATGTAAATACCCAGGGGGATATACCGGGAATCTAACCTGTAGTCCCAAAGCAAACAGACAAGTGATGGAGCTACCGGAATCCTACATCCGTTGTCCTAATGTAAATACGCAGCCACAACAAGAAGGTATTCAACAATGAAGTTCAAAGACATACAAGGCAACAGGAAGTTCTTGCCTAACATGCTTCACATAAAACAAACAATGCAACTTAATCAAATAGGAAATGAAGATCCACTAAGCATGATTTACTAAACTAACACAGTCTATAATTGCAAATAGCATAAAGCAAGTAAGAAAGAAACTCTATCAAAATAATTTATACAACTGTATTTTCAATAATTAGCTCAAGTATGCGCTCGTCACCTCATATACAGGGCATTCAATTACAGAACATCATATCATAGGGGGGGAAGTCCCCCACACAAGGTTAGACAAGCCACATAACCCGAAACGGCTCCAACTCAACTCGAAATTACATTTTTTTCATGAGAATCCAACTCCAAATGGACCAAATCTATTCAATTATATATATACCATAATTAACATCTCAAGAAATTTATTTTACGATTTTATTCAAAACTAAGGCGCAAAATTAGGTAAATCAGGACATCATCTCGAAATCGGATAATTTTATCACTTGCTGAACCCTCGTAGTCTCAAGAGTCTTACATATACCAAATCGGAGGTCAAACACCAACTCAAAATTCAATAGTTTGGTCTATGATGTTTTAGCCATTTACCATTCAAAATCCGAAATTAGACCATAAGATTAACTAAAGATTGACGGAATTTAACAAGAAAGGGTTAACCAATAGTTAGCCAATAATCTCCTCTTCAAATCACACTCAAAATTGTCCTATCCCAAGCTCCAACTCGATTTTTTTTCTAACTTATGACACTAAACCCTCGAAATCACTATTTATGGCCCATAAATTCCTCATATGCGGTCAAGGGACCGCATCTACGGTCCGGTTTCTTCGGAACAAATGTCGCATATGCGACTTCCACTCTAAGGACCAGGAGCCGCATCTACGGTTCTTCTTCCGTAGATGCAAAACCGCTTCAGCGGTAAAACATTCGCATCTGCGAAACTTGAAGGAATGACCCAAACTCGCTTTTTCGGTGCCGTATCTGCGCAACCTAAGCCGCAGAAGCGAAAATACCAAAAGCATCAATGCTTCAACTACTGCAACACTTCTGCGATGTTCTCGCCAATCATCCAAAATCATCCCGAGGCCCTCAAGACCTCAACCAAGAGTACCAACAAAACCTCATACCTCATTCAAAACACGCTTTTGATAAAAAACCTAACCAAAATACGTCCGAATAACCTGAAATTTCGTAAAAACTTCCCAAATGGCATGTCGGTGCTACTGAAACTTCCGGAATTCCCTTCGACCCTCGGATTGAAAAATCACTGTCGGACCGGAAACTTAAAAAATTCAAACTTCGGCATTTCAAGCCTAAATGAGCTACGGACTTCCAAAAAAATTCCGAACACACTCCCATCCCCGAAATCTCCTAACTAAGCTAAAGGAACCATCAGTTCTAAGATCGTCTTCATAATGTTCTGACTATGGACCACTTTTCAACACTTAAGCTCTCATTTAGGGACTAAGTGTCCCAAAACTCTCTGAAACTCAACACCGAACATCCCGACAAACCAAAATAGCAAAAATGAACTTAGGGGGAAGAAGTTAATAGGGGATCATGGCGTTAATTATTAAGACGAGCGGCCGGGTCTTCATAGAGGACCTATGTCTAAAAATCTCAAATCATTGATTGGAGCCATAATGTTTTCAATAGAGACGACTAGGTAATGCAGGACCTATTTATAGAAATCTTCAACTCAGGGATGATAGCCCTAATGTTTGAAAAAAAAAAGACGACTAGGGATTGGAGGCCCTATGTCTAAAATTCTCAACTTAGGATTGAAGCCCTAATGTTGGCGAACATGCAGCTACGGAATGGAAGCCCTATGTCTAAAATCTCAACTCAGGGATTGGAGCCATAATGTTGGCTAAAGAAAAGGCAACTAAGGAATGGAGGCCCTTTGTAAAAAAAGTCTCAACTTAGGGATTGGAGCCATAATGTTGGAAAAAGTGTAAAAGATTGAGGTTGGGAATCCTACACTATCATTTTTTAAGTTCTCTTCTTATTTTTCCTTCTTCTTTTTTTTTCGAAAAAATGCTTGAAAGAATTTAGAGAAAACTTCCCTTTTGGGTTGGTTATTGGTGCAAAGCTGTTTCGGGCTCTTGCACATCTTTTCTCTTTTGGTTTCACCTACTTCTTACACGGTTGCTTTGGATTGCACCTGGTTCAGTTGTCAAACAAAGAACAATTGTATTTTGAAACAGTGGTTGGTTTTGTAGCCTTGATTATTTTGATCACTTGATCTCGGCCCAATTCTTTTGGAGAGAACCTATGTTGCTTGCTAGCTTTTCTGAAGATATCTCTCCTAAAATCGAGGAACTCAACTTTTCAAAATTTTCTCATGACGGCTCAACTGTATGGGGCTTCAGCCTTTAGGTGCTTTTGACTTTGGATTTTTTTTTCATTTTCAATAACTCTGATTTTAGAACATCGACTATCTTGGCCTGTCATGATCAACTTGATGCACCTGTTGCGGCAGGTACTTTTCTTTGGACTTGGATTATTAAGCAAAAACATGTAAAACAAATCTTTCAAACTTTTCTTTCTATTATTTTTGGAACATACTTAGACCGAAAGGGTTTCAAGGAAAAGTAAACAAAGGACAAGAAAAAATGAATTTAAGGAGAAGTGTCCCTTTCGGTGAGGAAAGAAGGACTTATCTGGGGTGCATGAAGACTTCAATTCACATGACATGCTTCTTGGACTGGATACGCAATTTCCAAAACTATCCAACTTCTCATAAACCCGTGTTTTAAAATCGAGAAACCTTGTCGAGACTCTTTCAATACCAATGGTGGTGAGAGGTTTCTTCTTTTCGATCAATGATGCATTTTACAGGATTTTGCCAATAGACCTCTCTCATTTATCTTCACATCGTCGCCTTATAGAGCTCTTTTACGAGTTTTCACTAACAAGACTCCCCCATTTTCAATTTCTCTACTCAACCTCGCCTTATGGTGTATGTAGGTTTTCACCAATAAGACTCTCTCATGTATTCTCATCTTGATTGCATCAGATCCAAACAACTGTGTTCTCCGATTTGAAAAACTTTTCACCGATCAATCAGAAAGATTTAAACAGGATTTGGCTAAAAAGAATTGGATCAAATTACAACTTTTAAACCGTTCAGGCAGGATCATCGTTAAACCATTATAACATCTACAGCAGTTTCACTTTTTGGGGAAATTGGATTTTTATTTTGGTGTGACTAAAACTCGGTGCGGCTGCCTACATATGCTTTTGGAATCAGGTCGAACGTAGTTCAGAAAAACATTTTACTATTGTTTTTGCTTTTGTTTTTTGATTTTGTAACTCAGGGAATTCAGGTATCATGCTTGGTGGTTCTCCACCATTTGCCCAGGTGTCCCACATTTCCATCATGCTGAGACGAAAAATTCTATTTTCCTCAGCATTTGCTGACTCAGAGGTAAGGATAACCAAGATCGGGCCATCCTCCGAAATAGGGACGGTTGGCAGATGACTTTCTCAAGACATTTTTACGCTTCCTCTTGACCTAGTTAAGTATGGATGTGAAGACAGACTACCACAAAACAAACCACCTTACTGTAAAACATGTATTGAACAATAGACAAAATTGGTCAATTTGAAGCAATTAACACATAGCTAATCCCACGTTGGGGTGTGATGTACCTATACAGTAAAATGTGCTTCTGTAAGTTTCACAATGGTTGCATGTTTCATACCGTCCTTTCTTACTTTCCCCATTTTCCTTTTTTTCCACTTCGGATTTTTGTGCCTCTACTCCTATTTTCTGCTCTTTTCTTTCCTCTCTTTCCTTGCTCTTCTTTTTCATTATTCTTTTGATTTTTCTTTGGCTCTCTTTTTTTTCTTTTTGGGTTTTCTTTCGGTTATTTATTTTCACGTCCCTCTCTTTTTCGAGTTATTTACAAAAATCATTATCGATCCCATAATGATTTCCCACGTGTCACGACACCGCTTGAATCAAATCATTATGCAGTTCAAGAAATTAAATACGAAAAAAAAGAAATTAATTTTTGGGAATTTTCAATTTTTAGTAATAAAACTGCTAAAATTTTCTATTACAAAAGACTTCAACATACTCATCTCTTGGAATTTTAAAAACTAGAAACATACTCAAAAAAACTTTTAAACTAAGAAACTGTAATACATAGTCGATAAATGATAATCATGAATACATAAGTGCTTCGACTCCTGGGGCCTGTGGGTCATCATTCGATCTTGCCACGGGCCTACGTCCGAGATCCCCTTGAAGCCGTTCCAAATCACTCATTATCTGGCAGAAAAATGCCATTACTGCAGCAAAGAAAGTGGTTTGAGTCATGTCCTCACATGCTTTGCAATTCATGACGATGTAGTCAGCAACGACTCTAACCCTCTCTCGTATAATACCCTTTTTCTTGAAGCAAGGGCCCGATTTGTTTAGTTCGAGCTTCTAGCACCCGAGAGTCATGATGGTTTTGATTCTGTAACGATTATACATATTCATCCATCTGGTCCATCAAAGCATAACAATGTTCCCTATCGGCTTTAAAATCTTTAGCCTGTTAGCCACCTCATTCGGAAGGGTAGTTAGCTATCTCCCCAGATTGGTGATCGTCCCTTCATATTTTCTTTTCATTTGTTGCACAAACTCTATCCGACCTGCTGCATTCTTTGCCAGTTTTGTTCGGACTCTTGTAAAACTGGCTTCAGATTTCTCTTAGTCATCTTGACATTCGAGTACTTTCTTTCTGAGACCATATATAAGCCTTTCATCTCCGCGACACCTTTCTTGGTTCCTAGCAGTTGTTTTCATCTTTTGGATCTGAGCTCTAAGGGCTTCATTCTCCTGCGCTAACTTCTTATTTTTCCCTTCATCAGTTGTAGCTTGGACACTTTTGTCAACTTTGAGGTCCTTGATTTATCCCTCTAGTTTACTTATCTTAGTCCTATAGCTTGCTTCTTTTGTCATCCAGTCCCACTGCTCCTATGAATCGTTAGGGGATTGTTGGACATGGGGTCTCTTAGCAAGTCTCTCGGGCTCTCGAGGGATTTGGAACCTTTTATCGAACCAATTTATGCAACTGGATTCTACCTCACCGTTAGCTAAATCACACACCAAAGTCTTAGGTTCTAAAAATCTGTATTTATTCCAAACTTGACGGACTTTTCCTTCTGGGAACACAACCTTTGGGCCAAATTTGATGACTTCTCCACTTAGATCTTTGTCATGGAGAATAGTTTGAAACTAGCCCGATTGGCGCAAAACTAGATGAGAAGCATATGGATGAATGCTCTAGAGACCCACTAAGCAAATATAAGATACTTTGGCCGACATGTATATGACTTTGGTGATAGGGAGCCATCCGAAAGTCCATTTGTTTTTGTTCGAGGTCATAGAACTCAAGCATGCAAACAAATCATTAGTACCCTTTGGAAGTTCAACACCCACCACTAAATTTTCTAACTCTTGGATATAATTCAAACCAGTCATTACGTAGTTCATATACTCTGCAAGGTGACAAAAAAGTTTTTGTATCCACAGTTATAGGAGAAGGTTACATCTTTGAAAGAATCTTTCCCCTTCTCGGCATATGGTCAAAGCTCGGTAAATTTCAGATAAG
Organism: Nicotiana benthamiana; assembly: GCA_034376525.1. Lineage (NCBI taxonomy): Eukaryota > Viridiplantae > Streptophyta > Magnoliopsida > Solanales > Solanaceae > Nicotiana > Nicotiana benthamiana. The sequence goes on along the minus strand of CM067337.1, from coordinate 87,671,202 downwards.
ATCATCGGAATGAGGGTGCCATTACCTTTCTTGATCACGACATCAACCATTCCTACAAGACCCAATTCTATGTTGCCATCTTTTCTTGAATAGATTATGACACCCAAAAATGCTACTATAAAGCCCAAGCCTCGCCGTGCCTCCCATTTGTCTTTTTTTCTACATGGGTTAGACTAGTATTCAGTGCTTCAAAAACTTGGGGATTGCCATAGCACTGATACAAGAGTTGGAAAGTACAAAATCCTTCAGATAAATTCCTATCCTGAATCTCTCGGCTTATTCTCAACATATCTAGAAACTTGCGAGGAGATACCGTTCTTGGTGACACCGGGTACCGACTTCTAAGATTTTCGCTAAGGCCAGAATAATACATAATTTTCTCTAGAGTGGGGGTGAGGTCAAAATTAGAAAAGCAAAACACATTGTGGGTTGGATCCCAGAAAGGTAGCAAAGCTTCAATCACATCCAATCTTTGCTTGATTTTCAAATGTCCTACAAGACCACCCAACACTTTGACCAGAGGCCCTATATTACCTTTCCCTAAGTCATTCCACTACATATGGAGCTATAAGGGGATTTCCTCAAGAGCTACGAAAGGTTCATTTTCATTTGTGCTCATCTTGCACATTTATTTGGGTGATTTGATTAAAAGATCATGATTTATTTTGACTCAAGAAATATTGACACTATTTTTCAAAATTTTAAAAAAAATTAGGCCTTGCAAATATGACCTTCTGCACTTTGGGGAAGAAGGTTTTAAGGATGTGTTTTCTAACCGGCCAAAACTTCGAAAAAGCGATCAAAGTTGGTTCTTCTTGCAAAAATGGCCTTCCAGCGCCCTTTTGGTGACATTCGGCTGTTCTAGACAAGAATGGCATCACCTTAGTTATTTACAATAAAGAATTTTTTTTGTCTTTTTGGGCTATTATTGCAAAAACTGAAGCTAGATCCAATGGGGGTTGCCTATGTATCCCACATCTGGTGATAATCAAACTGGCGTAGTTCGGGCAGATTTGACAAAGTAAAAACAAAACCACCCATTTTTAAAAACTAAATTTTCTTTTTTTTTTCCAAAAATTCGGTAGAGTTTCGGTATATTTTTCGACATTGGTTTTTTCAAAAAATAGGAATTATCTCTCTTCCTCATACTGACTTTTCTTTTCCCTACTTTTCTCCTATCATCCGTAAGTCGATCAACATGCAAATATGAAGAAAATAAATGCACAAGTAGCAAGTAGGATGCATCAGGATGGTCTTTTCATTTCGGGTACACCAGCTAGATAGACCCAACCCCTCTGTTGAGTGTCCAAAATAAAATGCACGTGAAGCAAACAAACATAACTACTAGGGATCTGGTTTTGTTATATTAGGTTTGAAACCTAGATGTATTATTCTATACCTAGCTTACTCGAGTGGACAGCTCGAGCCGGGGGGGAGCATACCAGGAATACAAAAGCTTCACCAATTTTGCAACTTCTCTGAATCTTGTTCTAAAATTGGATAGGACTCTAGAAGAAGAGAAGTCACACAAAGTGCACACTCCCCAAATGATTTAGAACACCCAGGGAAAACAAGGGCTTCGTAGCAGTTTATAGACAGTTCACAGAATATAAAAACAATAAAAGTGACATATACCACATTAGGCTCAATATGTAAACAATCAGATAAAATAAGCCAGCTATAACAGTTATTCTTGAACCTAAGTTTCGGGTTTGGGTCCCCAACAGAGTCGCCAGATCTGTCACACCTCTTTTTCACACACCCGAGAGGTAGTACAACAGACTTTTTCCAATTTAAGTGACATTATTCGAATTGAGATTATTTATCCAATTTTATTAAGAGTCACCACTTGGGATGGTTTGTTTTCTGGTGTCCCAAGTCACAGGTTTATTTTAAAATCCCAAATCGAGAAAAATTTGAATTCCCTTTTGAAGTCTGCTAACCAGAAATTCTGAATAAGGAATTTTATTAAACCGAGGGAAGGTGTTAGGCACCCCGGAATTACGTAGTTCTAACACGGTCACTTAAACTATTATAATTGGCCTATTGCCCGATTTTGATACATGTTTTAGCATGTGGTATAATTTTAAACTATTAACCATTTTTAATTAATTTTAGGGAAGATCTCAACATCATCTAAAATACGTCTTTGGACTAATGCACTGGCGTTCCACGACGCATTTTATTTAACATTATAGAGATTTGGATTCGGGTAACATGAAATGCACACCCGACTTTTGGAAAGTAATTTTTAAAATAATACGCCTAAAACAACTACGCACTTTCATCTTTGCAAAGGCCATGGGAAATTCAATGAAATGGCGTGCCTCAATTTCTAAGGATCTAAAATTAATTAAATGAGGGCCATGCATTTTGAGATTTTATTTGGCATGACACACCCCAATTCTAATTTTAAGGGAATTAAACTAAGCTTTTGAGGGCCGTAATAATATTTTACTTAATATGGCATGCCCAAAATCTATTTAATGAAATTTAATTAACTAAACAATAAAGGTTTTAGAAATTAACCTCTTTTTTTTTACATTTATACTAAATTAAAATTAATCTTGCGTTAAATAAAAAGACAAATATAGTTGTTAAATGGGTTTAAGCTGTGGTACTCTGGGCTCGAGAGGGTAAGAATGGAGTGGGCATCTTGGTTGATAGGGACCTAAGGGAGTCTGTGGTCGAGGTTAGGCGAGTGAACGATAGGTTAATGTCTATTAAGCTGGTTACTGGGGGTGGGGTCCTCAATGTTGTCAGCGCCTATGCGTCGCACGCAGGCTTAGCCGAGGAGGTTAAAAGGCGCTTTTGGGAGGACTTGGACGATCTGGTGGGGAGTATTCCCCAGTCGGAGAAGTTAGTTATTGGAGGGGACTTCAATGGTCATATTGGGGCTGAGGCTGGTGGCTACGATGAGGTGCACGGGGGCTTTGGCTTCGGGGCCAGGAACGGAGCAGGCACTTCGCTGCTTGATTTCGCCAGGGCTTCCGAGCTCCTGATTGCGAACTCGTCATTCTGGAAGAGGGAGGAGCATTTTGTCACCTTTAAGAGTGCGGCGGTGAGGACTCAAATTGATTACATCCTCATCAGAAGGAGCGACAGGGGTTTGTGCAAGGATTGCAAGGTTATTCCGGGAAAGTCTCTTTCAACTCTTCATAGGCTCCTAGTGATGGATGTTGATCTCTGGGTGAAGAAGAAGAGGAGGGGCGCCCGGGGTCAACCGAGGATTAGATGGGGAGCTTTGTCTAAGGAGAAAGCTCAGGAGTTGGAAAGGAGGTTAGTGGAGGGCGGAGCTTGGACAAGTTATGGGGAAGCGGACGCTATGTGGTCAGCGACAGCAAACTTGGTTAGGGGGGTAGCACGGGACGTGCTCGGGGTTTCTAAGGGATATTCAGGTAGTCATCAGGGTGATTGGTGGTGGAACGAGGTAGTCAAAGGAAAAGTGGAGGTGAAGAAGGCGGCGTTCGCTAGGTTGGCAGGGAGCACAAGCGAGGAGGAGCGGAGAGTGAACAGGTTGTTCTACAGGGAGGCGAGAAGAGAAGCTAAGATGGCAGTCACGGAAGCTAAAAACGCGGCGTTCGGTCGCATGTATGAGGAACTAGGGGAGAGAGGTGGGGATAAGAAGTTATTCCGGCTGGCTAAAGCAAGGGAAAGGAAAGCTCGTGACCTAGACCAGGTCAGGTGTATCAAGGACGAGGATGGTAGAGTTCTGATGGGGGAATCGCAAATCAAACAGAGGTGGCAGGCGTACTTCCGGGACCTTCTTAACGAGGAGGGGGATCGGAGCATAGAGCTAAGGGAGTTGGGGCATTCAGAGCGTCATAGAGACCTTGGGTACTGCATGCGCATTAGGGTGGAGAAGGTCTTAGGGGCGTTGCGTAGGATGAGTAGGGGTCGAGCAACCGGGCCTGACGAGATCCCGGTGGAGTTTTGGAAGTGCATGGGTAAACCTGGAGGGGAGTGGCTCTCTAGGCTATTCAACGTGATCTTCAAGACTAAAAGGATGCCGGATGAGTGGCGGTGGAGTACAGTGGTGCCCTTGTACAAGAACAAAGGGGACATCCAGTGCTGCAACAACTATAGGGGTATTAAACTAATGAGCCACACGATGAAGGTTTGGGAGAGGGTGATTGAGGCGCGAATGAGGGAGGCGACGAATATATCTGGGAACCAATTCGGTTTCATGCCGGGCCGCTCCACCACTGAGGCTATTCACCTAGTCAGGCGGCTGGCGGAACAATTCAGGGATAAGAAGAAGGACCTGCATATGGTGCTTATCGACTTGGAGAAGGCGTATGACAAGGTCCCGAGGGAGGTGCTATGGAGGTGCTTGGAGGCGAAGAGTGTGCCAGAAGCCTATATCAGAGTTATCAAGGACATGTACGATGGGGCTAAGACTAGGGTGAGGACGGTGGGTGGCGATTCAGACCATTTTCCTGTGGTAATGGGGCTCCATCAAGGATCGGCGCTGAGCCCCCTGTTGTTCGCCTTAGTGATAAATGCCGTCACATCCAAGGGGATGTGCCTTGGTGTATGCTCTTTGCTGATGATATAATATTGATAGACGAGACGAGCGCCGGTGTTAGTGAAAGGTTAGAGGTATGGAGACAGACCCTCGAGTCTAAAGGTTTCAAAATAAGCAGATCTAAGATAGAATATCTGGAGTGCAAGTTCAGCGACGAGCCGAGTGGGGTGGGCAGGGATGTGATGCTTGGTTCTCAGGCCATCGCCAAGAGGGACAGGATCCGATATCTTGGGTCTGTGATTCAGGGGAATGGAGAGATTGACGGGGACGTCACCCATCGGATAGGAGCAGGGTGGTCGAAGTGGAGGCTTGCTTCTGGGGTCCTGAGTGACAAGAAAATCCCACACAAACTCAAGGGGAAATTCTATAGAGCCGTGGTTAGACCTGCGATGTTGTATGGGGCAGAGTGCTGGCCCGTGAAGAACTCCCATGTTCAGAGAATAAAGGTTGCTGAGATGAGGATGCTTAGGTGGATGTGTGGGCACACCAGGCTAGATAAGATTAAGAATGAAGTTATTCGACAGAAGGTAGAGGTGGCCCCGGTGGACGAGAAGATGCGGGAAGCGAGGCTGAGGTGGTTCGGGCATGTACGGAGGAGGGGTCCCGATGCCCCGGTGAGGAGCTGCGAGCGGCTGGAGATTGTTGGTGGTCGGCGGGGTAGAGGGAGGCCTAGGAAACATTGGGGAGAGGTGATTAGGCAGGACATGACTAGAATGCAGGTTACCGAGGACTTGACCCTTGATAGGGGAGTCTGGAGGTCTAGAATCAGGGTTGCAGGCTAGGGGCTCTTAGAGTCCGTCGTTCGCCCCACCCGGGATTGGGTGTGGGATAGTAGGGCTACCCGTAGATGACTAGTGTTTTAGCGTAGGTCCCCTCTTGGTTGGTAATATGGTAGTTATCGCTTGTTATTGTCGCATGCGACGGTATTTATGTTTCTTATGTTTACATAATCATTTACGTTATTTTTGCAGGATTACTTATGCTTTGTTTTGTTATTGTGTTTTGTCGTGCCTTGGTTCCTAACTTTATCTTTGTTTTCCAATGCAGCTTTTCATTCTGTCCTATGCGCCGAGGGTCGCTTGGAAGCAGCTTCTCTACCCTTTTGGGTAGGGGTAAGGCTGTCTACATATTACCTTCCCCAGACCCCACCTGGTGGGAGTATACTGGGTAGTTGTTGTTGTTGTTAGTTGTTAAATGGCCCATGTCATCTTCAGCAATTAAAAAGGGAAATTTGAAATAGGATGGCCAAAACGATGAGGCTTGCAACTTCATTTCAAATTGCCTCATGGTCCAGGGCCAAAGGGATGGCCTATATCTGTGAGAATTAAGGACCAAAGAGGAAGGACTCGAGTTTGAGTCTCCAGGTACACATACAATATTTGAAAATTAAAAAGGGAGAAACCAACTAACTATCAACAAATGCATGTACATGCCATCTGAGTTAAATCGACACAGCTAACTTAATGGACATTTGTGCAAGATTCAAACTTCAATTAAATCTCTTTTCCATACATACAGCAGCAAGTAGAAAACTTATTGAATTATCCAATAAACAATTCTGATTCTTTATAGCAAACCCTGCTCAAACATGCTTACAACCACATGAAGAGTAATTCTATACATATCTTGACCCTTAAGGTAAACACTCAGACCATCTTCTTATCAAAATGATTATAAATTGAATAATGAAAACCTTAATATTTTTTATAAAGTAATACAATACATGACATCCCAAATAGCAGCATACACTTACTAAGGCAAATTACAGTTGAAGATTTCTTAATCCATACTTAGGCTATCAACTCCAGCAGATTCAAACCAGAATTGTCAAAAAAAAAAAAAACTAATTTCCAAGCAGACTAACATAGATCTAACAAATTCCAAACTACTGGACTTAACAGTTGCACTGAACTCACATCTCACTCGTGAGAACAGTATCTCAATTCATTCAAACTAAGCAAATGGAAGGAAACATTTGTTCAATGCTAACAGAGCCTATACTACAATAGGCAAAAACTAAAAAACCCTTATGAACACATGCAGCTTAACCTTCAAACACAAACAAGCTTATTTGCATTTTTAATAAACATCATGTTTCCATTCACAAAATCAATTTAATAACTTCACTTCCTATTTGATGGTTTTGAAGAAATACCTGGAAGTAAAAGGAAACAAAAGAAGTGAGGTATCAGCAGAAAAAAGCAGCAGAAATCAACTTAAAACCAGGCAATGAAATAGAATGAAATCAGCAAAAAAAGCCAGCTTTAAAGTCTCAACCCAATTCCTAAAACCCTAGGTTGAACCATTCTATTGACTCTCGAAACTCTGATTTACCAAAGGATTTAGAACTAAAAAACCAAGTAAAACTTCCAGCAATTTTCAGTGCTTTTTACTTGAGAGAAAATGCTCAACCTTTTTAAATTTTTTGTGTTTTCCTATCTCTGAATTTCAGCCTTTGTTCAAGAAGAAAGGGTGCCTTTGTAGGAAAGCTTTGAGGGTAGCAAATGAGCTAAGTTTTACAGTTTTACCCTTTTGAAATTTTCATTTTTGCCTAAGTATCCTTTGTGTAAAAATTAGATTTTCAATCTAGTCCAAAAGGCAGCTTCTAGAAAGCTTCCTTCAGCTAGTTACACAGATATTCCCTAGCCTAAATTCCTAATCTAACCCTTAGGATCCCTGATTTTACCCCAGGAACTCATGGGTCATGGGTCAAATTGACCCAATGGTTAAACCAATCATGGGCTGAATTTTTACCTAATAACCTAAATCAAACCCTTAGAGTGAGGTCTGAAATGACTTCAATTCCTAAACACCAAAATAACTCAAACCAGAGACGTAACCACTCCCTTGGTTGGGGGTTGTGCCGCCCTGCCTTTCGATAGATACACAGTTGAGGAGCCCGATCACGAACGCTACAGGTCGCGAGCGATCCTGGTCAGGGAAGGCTAAGACAGCGCCTCGCATATGGGTAGCAAGAGGGCGTTTATGCCCCGACGGTGGGGCCTTATGGGGAAGGGCCAAACAGTGGAGATAGAATCCGATTTAGGATTTGGCAATTTATGACAAACAGGAAGAAAACATCTAAATGATTTTAAGAAACGCTAAAACCTAAACTAATGGACTCATTAATACGGAATTAAAATAAGTTATTAAAAAAATAATTTAACTAAATTAAAAAAAGAAGATGAAATCAGAGGTTTAAAATATAACATTAATAAAACTAAACAGATTATTGAAAATCAAAGAACCAACTTATAGGATTTGAAAAAAAGAAAACTAAAGGGAACAAGCGATCACCGCTCAAATCGACCAGAAACTTTGGTTGAGTTTCAGTCGAATTAACAAAAGAGAAAGAGAAGACATAAAGATCAATGAATGTTGAAATAGCACAAAGACGAACGAAGGAACTCACCGACCAAACTCGAATTCAAGACTGATATTTCGATTTAAACCCCTAATAATTTCAATCGCTTGTTCTCCATCATGAACAGGCGAACAACATTATTTTGTGATAAAATCGACCTTGAATAACCAGGAAAAATTAAGGAAATAGCCTTACATGTATGGGTTTGGTTTTGGGCTTTTAAGGCTTCAACTTCAATCCAAGATTCAAAAGGAAGTAGGGTGATTCAAGGGAAAAGAGTTAGAGATTTGGGGAGAGGGAACAATAGGGATTCCATGGCGTTAATTTGAGGCGATTTGCGAGTGGCGCTGCCGGCCTGAGGCGGTGGAAAGTCAGGACGGTGCTCCAGGGTTTTGGGTAAGTTCTCTGAAGAGGAGAGATGAAGTAGATGAATTTTGGTCTTGTGGGGTTTGTCCCTAATTCTGACACATATATCGTAAATGATAGAGCTGTTCCAAGCCATTGGATGATAAAAATCGAACGACAGTGATCAAACAGGCATGGAATGGGTCGTTTGGGGTTACAACGGTACTAGACCGGGTAAGGGACGGGTTTTGGGCTGGTTTAAATGGGTTTCAGGGTGTAGAGGAATTGGGCTTGGGACTTTAACTAAATTTGACCCAAAGATCAGAATCTTTTCAGTTGTTTTGTTTTCTTTATTTGTTTTCTTTTCAATTTCAAAATTATTTTCCTTTTTTCAAATTAAAAATAAAATATAAATTAATTCTTAAATAATATTATCCTACCAAATTATATTAATTAACTCTACTTAACAATTACCACAACTTATTAAATACCAAATTAAAGAAAACTACCAAAATTCAAAATTAAACAATAAAAATGCAAAAAGAATTTATTTTTGGTGATTTTTCCATTTTTATAAAACACTAAATTACTAATTAATCTAAAAATTATAAAATTGAAACCGAATAAAATTGCAACATATTTTTTTTATTTTTATGAATTAAATAAAATTAAATCTGCAAACACTTAAAAATGCATGAGCTACGTACCAACGCCAAGTTAATAAGATGTTCGAACATCAAAAAGGCCAATCTATGGAAGTTTACATTGATGACACGCTAGTTAAGTCCCTGCATGGAGTGGACCATTCGATTCATCTGCAGGAAATATTTGATATCCTAAGAAATTACAAAATGAAGCTTAACCTCGAGAAATGTTCCTTCGGAGTAGGATCGAGCAAATTTTTTGGCTTCATGGTGTGAAATAGGGGGATCAAAATTAACAGAGACAAAATAAAATCCAGTGACGAAATTACAGTGGTGAATAATATGAAAGGCATACAGTTCCTAAACCGGCGGATAACAGCCTTAGATCTATTAATCTCAAGATCGTTAGATCAAAGTCATCATTTCTTCTCCTACTCAAGAAGAAAAACATCTTTGAGTGGACTCCAGAATGTGAGCGCGCTTTAGAGGAGTTAAAGCGGTATCTCTGGAGCCCGTCTTTGCTCTACACCTCGAAAGTAGATGAAATGTTATACTTGTATCTGGCCGTACCGGAAGTAGCCGTAAGTGGTGTGTTGACTCAGAAAGAACAAGGTATGCAATTCCCTGTTTATTATGTAAGTCAAACTCTAGGAGATACTTAAACCAGGTATCCCCACTTGGAAAAATTAGCTCTTGCATTAATAAGTGCATCTTGGAAATTAAAACCTTATTTTCACTGCCATTGTATATGTGTTTTAACAACATACCATATTTGAAACATCTTGCACAAGCCTGAATAATCGGGGAGATTGGCCAAATGGGCCATCGAGCTCGGAGGATATGATATTGAGTATCAACCTCGGACGGCTATCAAGCCCCAAATTTTGGTAGACTTTGTGGCTGATTTTATGCCTTCCATCGTGCCCGAGGCAAAGAAAGAACTCTTACTAGAAACGGGTACATCATTGAGGGCATGGACCCTATTAATCGACGATGCCTCGAACGTAAAGGGGGCCGGGCTCGGCATCATTCTGCAACTGCCTACGAGCAGCATGATTAGGAAATCTGTGAAAACTCTAAAATTCACTAACAAAAAGATCGACTATGAGGCTATGATTGCACGTTTTGAGCCGGACAAGAGACTTGGAGCAAAAGTCATCGAAGCAAAATGCGACTTCATTCTAGTTGTTAACCAAGTGAATAGGAGCTTTGAGGTTCGAGACGGCAAGATGGAAATATACTTAGACAAACTTCAGGTCATATTGCATCATTTCAAAGAATAGACTCTGGTCTACATTCCCCGAGATTAAAACAGTGAGGGCGATGCACTTGCAAACCTGGGGCTATCTGTCAAAGAAGATGACGTACTCCTAGGGGCAGTAGTATAGTTGTCTGAGTCGGTGACTGAAAAAAGCCACAACGAGATCAGATCGTCAATCCTAACGTGGGATTGGAGGAATAAATACATCAACTAATTGAAATGAAGGAAGCTGCCCACATATCTGAAGGAATCGAGGGCCCTCCGGGCCAAAGCAGCTCAATTTTAACTCGACGAGAATGGAACACTATATAGAAGGACCTTCAACGTACCTATAGCGTTATGCTTGGGAATGTGGGACACTGATTATGTACTTCTACAAATCCACAAGGGAACTTTTGTAAATCATTCTGGTGCTGTTTCTTTGGTCCTAAAGGTGATCAAGGCAGGCTAATTTTCGGACATGCTGGAGAAGGACGCCAAGGAATTCGTTTCAAAATGTGACAAATGCAAAAGGTTTGCACTGATTATTAACAAACCCGGTGAACAGCTACATTTCATCTTATCACAATGGTCATTCATGAAATGGGGGATTGATCTCGTCGGCCCCTTACCTACAACACCAGGTAAAGCAAGATTTATTCTATTCATGATTGTCGATTTCTCGAAATGTGTAGAAGCAAAGGTCTTCTAAAAGATAAGGGAAAAATAAGTCATTGACATCATCTGGGATCACGTCATACACCATTTTGGTATCTCAAACGAGATTGTATATGATAATGGGAATCAGTTTATAGGCAGCAAAGCAGTGAAATTCCTCGAAGATCATAAGTCAAGATATCACCCTGTCAATGCTCTATCACCCATGTACAAATGGACAAGCCAAGTCCACAAACAAGACCAGCATCCAAAATATGAAAAAGAGGTTAGAAAATCCGAAGGGAAAGTGGAGAGAGGTTTTTCCCGGAGTACTATGGGCATACCGAACAACTTCGAGGTCAAGCACATGCGAGACAATGTTATCTATGGTATACCATCCCTAAGCTCTAATACAAGTCGAGAGCCAAGCGCTAGATTTTGGCATGCTATTGAGTACTCGAACAATGAGGACATAACTATAGCCCTTGAGCTACTATATGAAAAACGAGAGGCAGCTCTAGTCCGAATGGACGCCCAAAAACAGAGGATTGAGAGATATTAATAGGAGAACAAACCTCCAATACTTCGTAATCGGTGACTTAGTCCTAAGGAATGTCACCCTCAACACTCAAACGCAAGTAAAGGGAAGCTATTCCCAAGCTGGGAAAGACCGTACCGCGTCCTCGGAGTAATAGGCAAGGGATCCTACAAACATGGCACCATGGAAGGCGAGCAATTCCAAGCAATTGGAACATATCGATGCTGAAACATTATTATTACTAACGTATAACCTTCTCCCTTTTTTACTTTATGACTCACACTAGTTTCTTACAGGTATTTGATAAAAGAGGCCGAAGATCCCATCGACTCAAAAACATTGGGTTTTAGAGCATGCATCACACTCGTTTGCCTTCAATCAGGTCTTATCCCAAATGGGTTTTACAAACGAGTTTTTTTTGATGAGGCAACATACATATGCTACCCAAGTAGAACTCATCAAGTATTCGAGGCTTCTCTCTGATCAACCCAAAATACTGGGGGCATCACAACGGGAATTCACATCTTGGAAAAAAACTGAACAACGCCTAGGAGGACCTCAATGGGAGAATGTTGTATTTGACGAAACGGTCAAATGAACAGTGCCCATGTAGAATAGTCGAGCCTCCAAATACAAAAAACATGTATGCATATGTCAAGTAATTCAGGATGCCCTTCGCATATTAGAACACTTTATGCCTCAACGAAGTTTATTACTTTCTTTTAAGATGGCTAAAAGGCCAGAAACTCGCAAGCACTCAGAGACTTTCGTCAACAATCAGTTCATCGGGCCATGTAAAACTCAAATTTGTAATAACTCGATCAGAAAATTCAAGATCACAAGCCCCTAATGAGGCAACATCAAGTTCGTAAGACCTCAATGAGGCAATACTAAGCTCGCAAGAGCTCAATGAGGTAACACTGAGCTTATAAGACCTCAACAAGGCATGCTCTAATTTTTCAGAGCTTAGAAAGGAAAAACCCCGATATTAAGGCCAAGGATATATTCAAACTTATAAGACCCCTAAAAAGTCATACCCTCGATATATACACCAAGGTCACCACACACGGGGACTAAATGTTATGGCTAACCATAAAGACTACAGCCGTACTAAAAGGCTACAACCGAATTAACGCAAATTGGAGATTTTTGACTACTGCTACAAAACTAAAGGCCTCCATATACTTCAAAGAGAACCAGTTAATCAGGCTACCCTCGGCATAATCAAAGGAGCTTCGATAATATCAGCTCCGAACAAAAAAAAATCTTCGAAAATGTTTACCGTGAAAATGATAACAAAAATTAAATTTGTTGATTAGACTCTAAAAATATGTGATCTAATATTAGGCAGTTGATGCTTGGTGAATGAAGTTTAGAGACAAAATGTGAGCTAATTTAGAGTTATAATCAAATTGATAAGCTAGAGGAGTAAGGTCTCGGACTGACAGATACGAGGCCTCGGGGCTGACTCTAGGGCTCAAGCTTGAGCTATTAGGGTAATTGTGGAAGAGCTACTAGTTATAAAACAATCAAACGAAGGATCTTTATAGCCAATGATAAGCAATGTATGAAGAACAAGTATGAAAATATTAAATATGGGCAATAAAATCGAGAGAGTAAGTTAGAGAGAAGAGAGAGAGAGTTCTAGTATATTTCGTGTGAAGTAGTTTGATCCACAACAGACCCCTTCAAAGTGTTAAAGACCCTCTTTATATAGGAGGGGAGTCTGCTCATGGTACAAAATACATTAATAACAAAGAGCTAAGGATGGGATAACGAGCTAGCGTCAGGATATAGGTTCAGACTAACTACTTCTGAACAGCTTGATAGAATTATCGGCCCTGACTGCGCTCTTTGGAAAGTCCCCTCTTTCTTAATACAGCTATTGAATTACCCTGAAGTGAAAACCCGATAGCCTTCAAGGTGAATCTTGACCTCGATGTCCAGCCTCAAGAAGCATATTCGTGGGGCACCCTAATGACGGGGAAATCAAACCCTCCCAATTTTGATATACACAGATAGTCTCTATGTTTCTTAGAGTGAAATTGATAAGAAACGACCTTGTTTTCTTCTTCCCTTGATACTCTCGCATAGGCATCAGTCACAGGATGCCAAGATACGATATGCACGCAACCTTTAAAGATCTCCGCATTGACTATGGCTATTGGATGTCTCTTGACCTTCTTCGATGTGCATGTTGAGCTTATATAAATACTCCCCTTCTTGTTTACTATAACTCATTGTATTCCCAAACCCCAGAAAAGGTTCGCGCTTCCTTAGTTTTCATTTCTTATTAGGAACACAACTCTTCTTTTACTTTCGATATTTTCTATAAATAGAAAAAACTTCTGCATGTGCTTCTCAGAAGGTTGCGATCTCACCCTCATCGCTTTTTATCTCAGGGTGAGATGGCACGCTTCCTCATTCCGAGGAATGTGTCCCACGGTCTTTTGCGATAACTTCTGATTTTAAGGTCGAGAGACCTTCTTCAAGGACATGGTATTGTGAGCTTGTAACCCCCTATATTTGCTCGATAACAGACACCGGAAGAGTGAGGGTTGCCTGTCGCTAGGGGGATGTTGTGCTTGTGGAGATCACTACTCTGGAAGAAGATATTACGACATATAAAGTTGGCTTCCTGAGTGTCTATACCTATTCGTTCCCCTTTGGGCTGGTGGGGCCATCCTCGCCCCCGATTCTCCCTTCACACTGGCGTGTAGTTTAAAAGTTAGGTATTACGCAAACATGATTGGGGAGATTCCCTTCACCTTCAATCACCTAATCACGATGTATCGCCCTGGTCTCCTTTGCAGAGGTGTAATCAAGCTACATTGTCAGGCCCCATGGTCCCTCTTTAGATGTATGGAAGAGCTCGGTAATGGGGGTTGGGTAAGCCGTTTTATCCGATTGAGGACTCCTGAATCGATCCCGATGGAAAAGATGTCATTTCTTGAGAGGTAGAATATGGAGCGTAAGTAGATGTGTTATCTAGTCTTCCTTTGATTTTCTTTGAAAATATTTCTCCGGGCATCTAACATTTATTTCTCTTGCTATTTTAGGTGTAGTGATCTACCTTTGCACGATGCTGAAACTCTAGGATTGGACTGGCCATTAATATTTTATTTTCCCATATGATGAGCGAGTATTGTGTGATTAATCCTAATCTCGGTGGGAATTCAAGAATCATGATAAGCTCCAAGTCCCGTTGTAGCCTCACTCTTTGATCCATATTGCTATTAGCAGTGTTCTAGTTCATTGTGTTTAACTTTTACATTTGTGTAGGTGTGGGCGAAGTCTCTCTGACAGAGGGAACATTGCTCGTTTAGGGGGATGCCCTAGTGCCCGGTGAAAGGAAGTGAAGACAGCGGGATCCATCGGACGGGCTGGGAAAATTCCAATAGGTTTAGGTGGAAGAGTCTAAGGCCAACCCAACAGCTCTAATTTCAAAAATGACTAGAAACCCTCGAGTTGAAACTGAGGGGAAAAGTAGCTTCCCGACAGCCCCCATGGAATGTATAATCATGGTCGATCCTTGGGCCATAGGGAAAGAGGCTTCTAAGCTAGAGCTTGATATCGTAGTGGTCGAGAGGAAACAATGGATGAAGTATCGAGTACTACCCCCAAGTTGACTAGTGCTTATGATTCTTCGCAAGCTGAGGTGACCTGGATAGGCACTTCGGAGAGGCCAAGTTCAGGGGCCCTGAGTGGACACGGATGGAGGCTTCAATTGATTCTGCAAATGCTCTGGTCGTGATTGATTCACTTCAGGGAACGACCCCACCTCCTAAGTAAGTGTAAGATGCCCAGAATAAACAGTCCTCCTATATTGGGACACCAGTCAAAGATGGAGATGCACTCGATAGACTTCTGACCGTTCTCGAGTGGGTTCCTAAGGTTGATGCTTCACTCTTCTTTGGTTATATGAGCATGATTTGAGAGCAGGTAATTTTTGCTATGTCCGTCTTTCACTCTGGGCTGCTTCGACCTTTGCTTTTCTAACTTTATTTTTTTTTGTGGCTTCAGGACAAGGTGATTTATAGGCATACTCTAACATGATACCAGGATGAGCTAACCAGTTGTGAACGCGAGAAGGCCTACCTTATTAAGTAGGTTACTCAGGCCCTATTTACTATTATCTGAATCTTTGTTAGATTCCAGTGCTTTAACGTCTTGGACGTGATTCGTGTAGTTTGAGAAGGAATGTGCCTTGCTGAGGAAGGAGATCTGGGCCAAAGATGCTGAAATTTGCGATCTTAGACGGTGAGTATGGGAGAAAACATCCAAGAGGGATGCCCTCTAGGAGAAATTAACCACGCAGAGGTGGAGAATAAGTACAGAGGTCTCCATTCCGAGCTTCTAGCTACACTATTTTGGATCAAAGTCAAAGCCAAGGCGCTTGTATCCTTACATGGGGAGGATGCTATTGCCGGATGTGCTCACGTTAAAAGGGAAGCTGAGTAGGTTAGTCCAAAATAATCTCAAGCTATGGATCGTGCTCGAATGGGATCTCAAAAGCAGACTATTGGAGGCGTTCTGGGCAGCGACTCAGGCGGTATTAGGAAATGATGATGGAATCCCGAAAAGGGAAGGTGCCATTGAGAAGGCGCCGCTTTAGGACTCGTAGCTATCGGGATAAAACCATTGGTGGATCCATTGAGAATGTAGGATTGACGATGAATTGGGGTTTTTTAGTTTCCCATTATATATATATCTTTCTTTTTTGCACATGTATAAAAGAAATACTTTGTGGCTTTGCTTCTTTTGTTCTCCTTCCTGTCTCAAATTTTGTTGGGTGAGCTTGTTTCAGAGTCATCGAGAACCCTTAGATTCATGATATAGCCCTAGGGCTCATTACGCTGGCCTGCGGGCTCATACGTGCTTGGTCGATGCAACCTTCTGTATAAGCTACCCTTTGAGATCTTATGCTTGCCTAAACTATTTTGGGTTTACTCTCAAATTTGGGTTTTGACTCGACCTTATTTGACGCTCAAGATTTTATGTTTGCATGGGCTGGCGAATAATGGCTCTTACACCTTTGATCGAAGAGATATTTCGTGGACGTGGCCTTGAGGCTCATTATGCTGGCGATAATGACTCTTACGCTTTGCCCTGAGGCATATGTAGTTAATTATTTTTTGTTTTGTCTCCGATGCGGTTTACAACTCGAGCTTAATTGACCCTCAAGTTCTTAGATGAGTTGGCGATAATAGCTCTTGCGCTTTGGGCCGATGCAACCTTTTATGTAAGCAAGTGACAATAGCTCTTATGTTTTTCCCTGAGGCATATATAGTTAACTATTTTGGGTTTTATTTCTGAATCATTTTACAACTCGAGCACAATTGACCATCAAATTGTTAGAGGAGCTGGTGACAATGGCTCTTATGATTTAGGCGGATGCAACCTTTTATGTAAGCTGGGAACTATGGCTCTTATGCTTTAGGTCAAAGCAACCTTTTGTTAGCTTTATTTTCCCCTCGTTAAGGACTTTTAAACGTAATTTTTGTCTGATCCGTCGTTGGTTTGGGAAGAACCTCGATTTCAAGTCATTTCGTGGTGATGATCAAGCACCTCATAAGGTTTGGTTCGGAGGTTGAGTATCTCAAAGCTAGTGATGTGTAGCTAACATGGTCAAAGCTCTTTTGACTATGTCGAGGGTAGCCTATATAATCGGTTATTTTCAAAGTAGATTCAAAGTAATGGCCCATGATTTTTTAGCGACGGTCATGCGTCCCTAAGTCGTGTTAGTTTGGCTAGTACAGCCGTATGACTGTAGTCATTTATGTTTGGCCATAGTCATTTTGTGTCCCGGGTGTAGTAGTTTAGGCGTCTGTATCGACAGTATGCCATTTCAGGGATCATACAAATGTGATATATAGCCTAAACTTTGTATCGAGTTTATGCCTATATTAAGGTCTTTACAGACTTGGTACAAGTATGATTCATGCCTTGCTTGAGGTCTTACATTTTTAAGATACTTGGTACAAGTATGATTCATGCCTTGCTTGAGGTCTTACAGCTTTACTTGTTGCCTTATGTAGGTCTTACTAGACTGAGTCTGCCAGCTCGGGGTCTTATGGCCACGAGTTTTTTACTAAATGGCAATTAGAAATAGTCTCCATGTTGTCGTGATTGTTTTGGATCGAGAGCGGTTACTCAAAAGCTCGGTATTGCCTCGTTGAGCACTAACAATATTGGAGATTCCGATCCTAAGGTCATTAATTTTTTGAGTTTTTAATGCTAGTCTTTGAGTGTTAGGGACGTCTTTTGTTTTTGGAGATTTTTTCATGATTTTTGTGCTCCCTCTTTGAGGGCTTATGAGTTTGAAGTTCCGACCCTAAGGTCACGAGGGTATCGAATTATTGATACCAATCTCTGAGTATTCGGGATGCTCTCGATTGAGTATTCTTTATTGTGAAAATGCTGAGTTTGGTATGAGATTCTTTGGGAAAGATATTATTTGATTACCAGGCTCAAGTATACATCATGGGGCCGACTATTTTAGCATGGCTCGCCCGACCGTTTGGCCCGATACATCACATTACTATTGAGACCTTGGGGGATACTCTCGAGTATTCTGGGTTGATCGAAAAGGAAGCGCCAAATACTTTTTAAGTCTACCTCAAGTAGCATGTGGATATAACCTCGTGGGTGTTTCCTCATCAAATACCTTGCCAGCAAAACCCTTCTGAGAAAATAATATAGTCTAAGGAAAATAATCAAACGCATGCTCAAGGATATTCATGGAATTTTCAATGAGGTCCCTAAATATAATATCGTTTTAGCATTGGTATATTCCAGTTGCTCGGAAGCTGTTCTCCTTCCATGGTGCTGAGCTAATAAGACCCAATGCCCAATACTCTGACGACACGGTACGTTCCTTCCCACTTTTGGGATAGATTTCCTTCATTAGGGTTTCGAGTGTTGATAGCGACTTTCTTCAAGACTAAGTCCCTGACCCGAAAATACCATAGGTTTGTTCTCCTATTATCATACCTTTCGATTCTCTGCTTTTAGGAAGCTATTCGGATCAGCGAGCCTTCTCATTTTTCATCCAGTACCTCAAGGGTTGTTGTCATGGCCTCGTTGTTCGAGCGCTCAGTAGTTTGTTGGAATCTAGCACTCGGCTCCCTGACATACGCTAGTATCGAAGCCTCAGCACTGTATACTAGAGAGAAAGGTCTTTCCCCTATGCTTGACTTTGAAGTCATGATGTATGCTCATAGTACTTCGGCCAATGTTTCTCTCCATTTTCTTTTGAAGTCATGACTTTCTTTTCTCTTATTTTTCCGAAGGCCCGTGCTTTCCCCCATTATGAGAAATAGTTAGCCATAAATAAATGAATCTAGCGTTACCTGATGCCATTGGCAGGGGGCGACAATGTCCATTCCCATTTTATGAATGGACAGGGTGATAAGACCAAATTAATTACTTGCTGTGCTGGTGAATCATTGGAGAGAATCTCAGGCATTTATCGCACTTCTAAATGAATTCTTTGTCATGTTCTTCCATGTTGTACTAATAGTAGCGTGCCCTAATCATCTTCCATACTATGGAGTCAGTTCCAGAATGGTTTCTGCAAGTACCCTCCTGAATTTCTCGGAGTACGTAGTCTGTGTAACCCGGCCCTAAACATTCCACCAGGGGGCCATAGAAAGTTCTTCTGTATAGAGTCTCATTTTCATAAAGTGAGAACTGGGCTACTTTGGTTCATATGGCCCTCGATTCTTTTGGATCTACGGACAAATTCCCATCTCTTAAATGATCAATATATTTATTCCTCCAATCCCATGTTAGGCTGGTGGAATTAATCTCAGCATGGTCTTCCTCGACCGCTGATTTAGATAACTGAACAACAACCCTGGGGAGTAGGTCTTCTTTTTCAACGGATGATCCTAGGATTATGAGGGCATTGAACTTGTTGTTCTGGTCTCTAGGTACATGGACTAATGTCCCCTATTTGAAGCGACATAGCGCGACTTGGATTTTTTTCCAAGTATCTTTGCATCCTGTCTTCCCGAGCTTTGTAGCTCCCATTCACCTTGCTTAATACCGGGAGTGAAACGCATCTAGCTCAATAATATCAACTCCCAAGATTCTGGCCAATTCTAAACCTGCAATGATAGCCTCGTACTCAGCTTCATCAATAGTCAATTTTGCAGTTTTTGCAAATTGTCTGATTACACCGACAACGGGTAGCTTCAGGACTATAGCTAGCCTAGTTCCTTTTATGTTCGTGGTGCCATCTATGAATAGGGTCCATACCCTAAAAGATGTGCCTAATTTTAATAAAAATTCCTTTTCTACCACGGGTACGAAGGAGGGCATGAAATTGGTCAGAAAGTCTGCCATAATTTAGGACTTTATGGCCGTTTGAGGTTGATGCTCAATATCATACCCGCTGAGTTTGATGTTCCATTTGGACAATTGGCCCAATAGCTCGGGTTATTGTAGTATGCTCTAGAGGGGGTAGGTTGATATAATGCCGATATAGTGGTATCGAAAATAGGGCTTCAATTTTCGCGAGGCACTGATTACTACGATAGCCAATTTTTTTTGTAGATGGGGATACCTGGTTTCGACATCCCCTAGAATCTGGCTTACATAAAAAATAGGAAATTTCGTACCTTTCTCATCCCAAACCAGTATGCCTCTTACCGTTATTTTAAACACAGCCAGGTCTAGCTACAGTGTTTCATCATCCTTTGGTGCATAAAGCAAATTTGGGCTAGTCAGATATCGTTTTAGCTCCTTTAAGGCATGTTGGCATTCTGGAGCCCATTCGAAGTTGTTCTTTCTTTTAAGAAAAGAGGTGAAATGATGGCTCAATTTTGATGGCCTTTATATGAATCTGCCCACAGTTATTACTCGCCCTCCTAGACGTTGCACCACCTTTACATTGCTCACCACCTTAATTTTCTCGGGGTTAATCTTGATCCCCCTATTTGATACTATGAATCCTATGAATTTGCCTGAACCTACTCCGAAGGCATGTTTCTCGAGGTTGCGCTTCATGTTGTAACTTCTGAGGATGTTGAATGTTTCCTACAAGTGATTTAAATGGTCCTCTGTATGTAGGGAAATAATTATCATTTCATAAATATATACTTCCATTTATTTACCTACTTGATGCTCGATCATTTTATTAAATAGGTGTTAGTATGTAGCCCCTGCACCTTATTGCTCGAATGGCATTACATTATATTAGTTGGTACCATACTTCGTAATGAATGAGGTCTTCTCCCTGTCCTCGGGGTTCATCTTGATTTGATTATTCCTCGAGTAGGCATCAATAAAGGTGAAGGTCTCGTGACCAGCCGTAGCATCGATCAGATGATAGATTTTACGCAATGGGAAGGAATTTTTGGATATGCCTTATTCATGTCTTTATAGCCTACACACATTCTTAGCTTATCTACATTTTTTAGGCACCACTACTACGTTGGCCAGTCATTCATGGTACTTTACCTCTTGTACGGATCCTTATTTAAGAAGTTTCATTACCTCTTCTTTGATGAAGGCGTGTTTTACCTCGGACTGTGTTCTTTTCTTCTACTTTACAAATTTAAACTTTAGGTCGACGCTCAGTCTGTTGATGGTTATTTCTGGTGGAATTCGTTTCATATGTAAGTTGGGCCAAGCAAAACAAATGATATTGTTAATAAGAAATTGAATGAACCCTTTCTTGAGATCAGGGCTTAGTCCCATTCCAAGGTATACCTTACGGTCTGGAGGTGTTCGATTCAAAGGATTTGCTCCAGCTCTTCGACTGTTAACTTAGTTGCATCTGATTCTTCGGGAGAAATAAATGTTAAAGGAGTAAAGAAATCTTCTTCATCGTACTTAGGGGTCTGTATGTTCCTAGGCTCGTCTTAGATCGGGTGAGCGGGGTCGGTACCTCATGGTAAACTTTCAACATTTCTTTCACTACTCGTTGTTCTCCATATATGGTTGTTATGCCATCCCTTGAAGGAAACATTATTACATGGTGTAGGGTTGACGATATACCCTTAAGTTGTGTATCCAAGGCCTGCTAAGCAATGCATTGTACCTCATGTCGACACCAATAACTTGAAACTCGATGTTTGAACTGCACGGGATGTGTCAATTAGGAGGATGATCTCTCCTTGTGTTACTTCGCCGTTCATGTTGAAGCTGTGGAGGACTAGGGAGATGGGAGTGACTTGATCGAGAAGCCCAAGTTGTTCTACTACCTCTAATCCTATTATGTTGGTCGAGCTGCCCAGATCCACGAGCATACATTTTATCCTACTATTGCTTAAAAATTAAATCAAGTGTGCATTGTTATGAGGTTTTAACACGGCCACATGATCCTCCTCACTGAATGCGAGGGTGTCTTCGGCCATACGATTTCGGGTCGACCCTTTTTATGTGGTAGACGTTCTTGTTCATTTAAACAGGGGTCATTAGGGGATGTCGGTCCCCCCAATAATCATGTGGACTTTATGTCGAAGAATCTCATCGTCTGCCCAGGTTCAATTTTGCGATGGCGTACTGATATCCAAAATGGCGATGTCTTTCTCTTTGTAGTTTTCGAGGTTTCCATTTTCAACTTTGTTAAATGAGCCAGACATTTTTACCTGAAATCAAAGATCTTGGACAAGGAAACATGTGAAAGATAACTTGTATTGTGTAATTAAACTAACATGAACATAATCTATATTATTAATAGTCCTAGATCTAGCGCCAAACAGTTTACCGTGTCAATGGAAATAACAAATAAATTTGTTGATGGGACACTAAAAATACGTGATATATTTCTATACTAGCTGTTAAGTAGTTAATGCCAGGTCTTGGACTTATTGATATGGGGACACGCTGCTGATTCCTAAGCTCAGACCCAAGCTATTAGGGATAATCGGGGAAGAGCTAACAGTTATAAAACAATCAGCAAAGGCTCTTTTATGGCAGATGATAAGCAAACAATGAAGAAAAAGTATGAAAATAATAAATACGGCCAATGATATCGAAAGAGTATGTTAGAGAGGAAAGAGAGAGAGTTCTTGTATATTTTGTGTGTAGTAGTTGGAGCCACAACAAAGCCCTGCAAAGTATTAAAGACCCCCTTTATATAGGAGGGGAATCTGCTTATGGTATAAAATACATTAAGGACAAAGAGATAGGGATGGGATAACTAGCTAGAATCAGGATGTAGGTTCATACTGACTGCTTCTGAATAGCCTGACAGATTTATTGGCCCCGACTATGCTCCTTGGGAACCCCCCTCTTTCCTAATATAGCTGTTGGTATGCACTGACCTAAGGTCAAAAACCGATGGCCTTCGAAGTTGAATCTCAACCTTGGTCTCGAACCTTGGGAAGCATATTCGTGGGGCACTCTAATGACGGGGAAATCAAACCTCCCAGTTTGGCCATACACAGAAAACAAAGATTCAGAAAACTTAACCTTCGAGCGAGCCTCCCGAGGTACCTTGCTATTGTCACATATCGACTAATAATCAAGGTTCTTGTTTGATCTGTCGAATATTTGTACAAACATAAAATATGCTAAGGCATTATCAGAAGTTCAACAGTCTATTGCCAAAGTAAGGGAAAACTATAGCCATATTGGAGGTCGCATTGACCCAATCTAAAAAGAGCCTAAGGGGCAATGTGTAAGAGCCTAAGGGCCAGCCTAAAGATCCTAAGGGCCAATGCATAAGAGCATATGGGCCAACTTAAAGAGCCTAAGGGAAAATACGTAAGAGCCTAAGGGCTTACCTAAAAAGCCCAAGGGCTACCCGAATTCGAGCAAGAGCTCAATTGCATACTATTAATAAAGCCTCGGGATACGTTTATTTCAAGTTCGAGCAAACGCTCACTCGACTATTTAACCCATAGGTTGCCCGAGTTCAAGTGAATTCTCACTCGGGGACTATCTATAAAGCCTTGAGGCTGTCTTTATTTTAAGTTCAAACAAGATTTACACTAAATTAAGGGCTACCCGAGTCTGAACGAACCCTCACTCAGGGACTATTGGTAAAAATCTAAAAGCTATCCTTACTTTCAGATAAGCAAGCTTAGGCTCACCTGGTTGCTGAGTCCAAAGGCTACCAGAGTTCGAGAAAATTCTCACTTGAGAACAATAAACAAAGATTACAAAGGCTAGATTTATTTCTAAAATCAAGACTCGACACTCACTCAACTCGAACTCAGAAGTACTGGTGGCCTAAGTTCACACTAGAAGCTTAGTCTGAGGGATAGCAAAAAGGTTCCTTATGTTCCGGATCTAGTACCAGAGCTAATCGTTATAGTCATGCACTTTGATTCAAAACAAATCAAGGGAAAAATATATAAATTCTTTTATTTATAGAAGACATATTTACAATGCTCGCGCCTAGAGCCCCTAGGAGAGGGGGGGAAAATAGTAGACTAATCTACCGTCGAGGTCACTTGACTAGACGAAGCTCTCTCAAAAGTTGTGCCTTCAATGGTTTGGTTCTCGATCCTCGGCACATAATCATCCTCACCCAAGGACATCTTTGTTAGAGGCTATCTCATCCATACATTGCTTGAGTCTGAGAATCTCAATATCCCTGGCTCTGACCATTCGTTATCAGGACATATTTCTTCTCAAGCTGTACAGCTCAACCCAGATTTTTCAAAATGCTAAAGCCAAACAAGCGTGGAAATAAAAACATACAAAAGCTGTATTACTTACTCAACAAGATTGTTCCACTCTCGAGACACCATCTCAAAACAAGCCTGAAGGTCATTAAGTTCTTCTTCCCTTTTAGTAAAAGAGATCGGAGCTCGCCGGCCTCTGATGAGAGCTTCCTACACTCTTTCGCATAGTGGGTTCGACTCAGCTTGGTACTTAGCTAAGGCTCGATTGTGAAGCACTATAGCTTGAAAACATGAAAGAATAAAATCAGGAAGATTGGAATTGAAGCTTATAGCAGAGTCAACAAAAGACTACCTGTTTATGTAGCCTCTCAGCTTCCTCGAAAATGAGTGAGGCGTTAAGCTCGGGGTTTTTTTCAACCCCAGGGAAAATCATTCAAATACGTCATTCCCTTAAGGAACTCCCCACATCGAAGTCTCTCTATTATGGGCATCCTATATCTCCCTCAAAAAGGATGTCGGACCGGACAAAGAATCACGTACATCAATAACCCTAGTAGGATCGATCGGGGCCTTATCTTGCTCCGAGGAGCCTCAAAGATAGGGCTATCTAACTCATCTACCAAACACCACTAGTCTCAGGAATGGTCTAGGCCACTGATTTTCTTGAAGACATCATATGACCCACCCTCTAGAGCCTCTTCGGCCCAAGGTAGGACAACATCAGCAACTCCAACTTGGGGAGCCTTTGGCTTAACAACGATCATCTCAGCAAGATCCAAAGCAGATCTCTTGCTCTTCTCCGGGGCGTTCGCAGGGATTCATCCTCCTCTATGCCCAAAACTCGGGGGCACTCCGCTGCTTCCGAAGTTAGGGCCTGAATCCACCTTAGGCTTTTGAGTTTTTGCCTTCTTTCGTTTCGACGATTTAGTCGGCGGTTTTCTCTTTCCCTTATTTTCCTTAATAAGACTTGAGGTATCTATATCCCCGGATGAGTTTTCCCTCATCAAAAAGGCATCTTGCAAATGCAAAAGGTAGTTAAAAAGTTGAGAATGTACTTAAGGGGTACCTCCTATAACGAGCTCAAGTACGGTAGAAGAAATACCTCATTGTAGTTTTTAGCTTCCCATAGAGCCTTGGCCAGCATTTTGCATAGGGGTAAGTCGAATCAAGCTTGCAAACCCAGTCCGCAAGATTCTTAACTTTGCCATGGTACCACTCAAAAGCTGCACCAACAAAGGAAGTTAGTTCAAGATGGAACATGGTCCAAAAGAAAGAAAATAATATTTAACCAACATATTCATTACGATTCATATTCATTCCTCGGAGAATGTCATTCTTTCAACAAGAATTAGATCTGAAGTCCTAACTCGGACAAAGTAGATCATCCACCATATGTCCCTTCCTTTGTCGGTACAGGTAAATAAAGCCTTCGGAGTCCGACACCAAAGCATAATCAGGTTGCCTCAATAAAGTCGGGGGTTGTACATCCTAATCAGACGGTCAAGGATAAAAGGTACTCTATCGGCCATGTTGGCAAAATTCCTTATCATTTAGAAAACCTGCCGGAATGATGGAAAAATTTTACTAAGCATCACCCGATATTGTGCAGAGTAATCAAGGATTACGAGGTCAATAGACGGTGAAGATGGTTCTACCAGACCTAGGGTAAAAGGATTCGTGTATACACTAAAGAAATCGGGTTGTGTGCTGTTACATCTTCTTCGTGAGGGGGCAACGCTACTTGCACCTCCTCTAGCCAGTGGCAGTTGGTTTTCACCTTCACAGTATTGGTTATTAGATGAATATATCAGGATATGGCTTCGCACCGCCCCGGTTTTGAATAAGGCTTGTCAATCGTAAAATCAGAGGATGTTCCAAAGAGTCCGATTGACTAGGATATGTTATGGCCTTACCTTTAGGTGAGCATGAACATAAAAGAAGTTCTAGAGGTCTTCGCCATTTCTACTGAAATATTTTAGAGGATAGAGAAAAACTGGGTGAGAAACAAACTCATGAAAGAAGTAAGGAAAGCTGTTGAAAGTCTGGAGATATGATGAAGAGTAAGGAGTGAAAGATTATGATATTTATAAGGGCCAGTAGTGCGCGTTGGGGAAACCAAAAGGACGACCAATCGTTGTAATCTATTTGAGGCTTTTCGTCGTGCAAACATGACTTTTGAACGTCCTATTTTTGTCACATCAACTGATCGTATGGCATAACTGACATAATTATGGATGCATTGAAAAGTTGAAAAATTCAAACTGTTCCTTGTTATTTCTTTCCAAGAAACGGGGGACTATTTGTATATGGTTAAAATTTGGGAAGGTCGATTTTACGGTTTCTATGGAATTTTCGAGCATGGCCTCGATGAGATCGAAGTACATCCCAAGGTTCATCCTCGAAGCACTCACCTCGGCAGGGCATATCAAAAACTCATGATGACGTACCTTGAGGTAGCATGAAGATCGATGGCCGTTATGAAAAGGCGGAAGACTCCCGAGTGCACGTGATGAGGACTGACAAAATCTTCAAAGAATAGTAGGATTCTATACGGAGTCGTTATACATCTATATCTATAGAATTTCCCTTTATTATTAGACATGTATTATGTAAGGACCCCCACTCCTACCCCCTCCCCCCTCCTTCCTACCCCTTCTTCCCCCATATAAAGGGAACCCTTGTCATTTTGTAAAAGCATCGATTTTTTATTGAATATATTGAATACAACATTCCCTGCTCTTTGCTAATACAATTGTTCTTCATATTTAATGCTTATTCTTTCATTGTTTATTACTTATTTATTTTTATTCATTTATTGCTTATTATTAACTGCAATACCCATATTTAAGGCCTCCATTTTCACTGATGATTAATCATTAGTTCGTCGCTATTGGCCCCATCTAAACCTCGAGACCCTATACCAGCCAACTCGAGGCTCGGTTCTGTGACAACTTTGGTTTGGATTTCTCTTTTTTTTTTTGCACTTAGCATCTATTTCATAACAACTAGTATTAAAATAAATCACGTATTTTTAGGACCACCAAGTTAAGTATAAATGTGGTTTCCATATTCAAGGTACATAGGGTTATTTCAAAAAATAGTTGTTGGGCTTTAGAAAATAGCCATTTAACTCTCCCCCCACCCCCTCCAACTTTATTTTAACCCCGAATATTTTATAGTTGTACTTTTTCCTATTTTCAACCATAGATACTCCCTTATTCTTTAATTTCTCTTAAGAAATCAAAATCAATCTATCACAATCTCTCTCTCTCTAATTTTTTTCTATACTGCTATTATTGCTTACTTTATTCAAAAAATAGTAAAAAAAATTATTGAGGTTGTTACAATTTGTAAAAAAAATATGAAGATGGTGAAGTGAAGACTCCAAGTCTTTCATGATAATTAATTTTTAACAAGTTGTTCGTCAATTCAATATACTTGTTCCAACTCTTGTGTCATAATATTATTGTTTTCGTTGTTTTATTTATTTTCTATTACTTGATTAATTATGATTTCTTCCTTATAAAATATTTTTGATTAAATAAGAATAAGGAAAAAAATTCAAGAGTGGAGAATCTAGTGGTCATGCTATTCCTCCTCCCTTGCCAGCAGCTCCCCGATCCAAACCCTATATCTATCTTACACTTGCTATTCTTGATAGCGATAATAGTTTATTATATTTTACTGAGAGTCAATTTTGCTATAATATTATATTCTATGAACAATTAGACCATGAATTAATGAATGCTTTTTATTCTAGTAATTATAATACTAGACAACCTACCAAACAGATGGAAACATCTCTTATTTGTCTAATTTTTTACTCAACTAGTTCCTGAAAATAGGGCTAAGTATAAAACTTGTGATATGGAGTTATCTTTAAAATATTTTGGATCGCAGGGGAGGGGGAGGGGGGAGGGGGCGGGAACTTTGACCAAACACATAAAGAAATCCACCCTCAAGATAGAGTTAGATATCATCATTGAAAGCTTAGGCCGAGGGAAAAAATGTACCTGGTCCTACTCAAGCAGACCGTAGTACTAGTTTAAATCAATTTCAATCGGAAATTAACACTGTTACCTGTGGTATTTTAAATTATGATCAAAAGACCGTGAAGAGTTGGCAAAAATGGAAATTATTATGTTATTACCCTATAGTTTCCTTTTGACCGCTCATTTGTGCATTATATTAGAAAAACGTTTAATCCTACTTATAAACTCAACGTTTAATACACATATAAGTGATGATGATGAGAACCTTATGAATAGGGATTGGGTTAATGTTAAAATACTTGTTGATTTTGTAAAAAACCTTCTGGGAAATATTCGACTATTTCTAACTGTTATAGAAATTTGTTAGCTCATTTTTCAAAGGGTGGGGATATTTATAAACTTGCTATTGACTCTATGATAAAAAAATTTAAAAATGTTTTATCCCTATTCCCCCTCTTGATGGTGTTGTTGCTTTGTTAAATCCTTGTATGAAATTAGGAGGTGCTCAATTTTGGTATGAAACTGTTTATAATGGTTTAGCACTTGAAGATGATGAGTTGTCTCAACTTCTAGAAGCATTAGCCTCAATTAGCTTAAATGCTCTAACTATCTATAATGTTTATCAAGTTGCATTAAATCATGTTGGACCAAATGTTCCAACTCCTTCTTTTTCTTAATCTCAATCATCTAAGAGACTGCGGGAGTAAGAGAACTTAGTGATTGGGTGGGGTTTAAGGGCTCTCGAGGTTCTAATAGTAATAATATTTCACAACTAAATGAGCTTGTAGTTTATCTGATACATGGAATTGAGGAAGTGAATCCCGACGGTTCCTTTAATCTTTTTCAATGGTAGATGCACAAAGAAAATACTTCAGGTTCATTCAAGGATGACCTGAGATATTTAACTATTGAAGCTTCAACAGTGGCATCAGAAAGCGCTTTCGGTCAAGCAAGACTTCAAATCGGTGATTATAGAGCGTCTATGAAGGGGACCTTGGAAAAATCAGTACTTTTTGAATAGTAGATCTATTCAAAAAGAAAAATTTTAGACTTGCTGAATCATAATAAGAGAAAGACGAAACTTACGAAGAAATTAGCTGAACTTGCAAAGGATGCTGCAAAGCCCGACAATGGAAGCAGAGATGACGGAGAAACTTTTCCACCACCACCACCAACGGAAATGCCACTGACCTTCAAATATTTATGAAGTTTGTAACAGATATCATTTAACTTGTATAAACAAAATTAGTATTTATCATATATCTTGTTGTAGATAATTAAAATATTATTAAATTTGAATCCACAAGTAATTTGGATTTTATCATATATTAAATATATAATTGTATATATGATACTATGGGGGTTAGTATAATTGGGTTGATTATTTAAATATAAAATATATTAATTTAAATAAAAGTCCAATGTATTATTGGACTAGCCCGTCGATTGGTCTTATATTAAATGGACCAACCAATAAGCCTCAAGCTAAATGATCCACTAGAGTTTTCTTGGATATTACTCCGCTCCGTACCTATATAAAGAGGTAAAGGGAGAAGGCTAGGACACAAGCAAGTAAGTAGAAGGAAAGAATAAAGAATATCAGAAGAATTTCATCAAGATCTCCATCCATATCTGCAATAATTGTTTGTAGTGAAATCCAAAGGGAAACTCAAATCATAGGTGGGCGACTTGAAATCTTCCGTCCAAGATAACCTAATACCAAATCCTGGTTCATGACGACCTTCAAATTGTTCGTGATGTACTACAAATCTGAAATCAGTTAATCTCAAGATCAAGATCTCAAGCTCTTGAACCATTATCTGTGAGGAGAAAAATTAGAGCACTACATCTCTTTACATTTAGAGATATTTTTGACATTGTAACCCCCATCACTTGAAATCTATATAGTATTTTTGGCTACATTTCTTATCTTTATTATTATTTTTCAGGAACGAAATTACTTGATACAAATTTTGGCACACCTAGTTAGACCACATCTATCTCTCATCTCTTCTCTTCGAAGTTCAAGAACACCAAGATTGTAAGTAACTGGGGATGCGTACTCCAAAACTAGATTGTAAGTTACCATGGAGATTTTTGTCAAAATCAAAAGAAGCAAAGCCGAGATGATAGGAAGAAAAATGCTTGATGTGTCGTTGCAACTCATGTGTTTGGTTCATCTTCTCCAAAAGAAGAAAGATCCTCCTCTTACATGCTACAAGAAGGGAACAAAATAACTAAGGTGATCGAACAAACTTTGATGATTAAGCCTTTCAAAAGAATGTCATTGCTAGTACCACAATACTTTCATGCAGAAACATGATGATGTCTTGAGAAATGAATTTTCTCCAATCTCTCATCGTTTTACTCCACAATCTTCTTTATATCCAAGAGATGATCCATACTATTCTTCATCCTCTGCATTGGTCATGCAAATGATGATGATTTAAGCTTCTACCATAGAAGAACAACTTGCAAATTTGACAAAAGTAGTTGAAAGCCCGAAACAATACATGAAAAATCAAGATGATAAACATTCCAAGTTGATGAATAAGGTAGAGAGTATGACAGAGAAAGAATAAAGTTAAGAACCTATTAACAATCCAAAAATTCTAGAGAAAGAAGTGTCTTCTTCAAAACTACCAGCAATAACCAAAGAGCTCAAAGTCTCTTCTGATGGACAAATTCATGTTGAGCAATCGAAGGACTTCGTCATAGGGGCCATTAATGACAAAACTAAGCCTTCACCTAATTATTTCCTTAAATACGCAAAGTCGTACACACTATGGATTGATAAAATTAACATGCCAATTGGAATATCAACCTCCTTTGCTTCAGCAATTCGATGGTAAAAGAAATCTCAAGAACATGTTGCATCCATTGTCGAGACATGCAATAATTATGAATCTAATGGCGATCACCATGTCAAGTAGTTTGTTCGATCTCTTAAACAAATTTCTTTCGATTGGTATACAGATATTGCACCTGGTTCAATCGCTAGTTGGGAGCAACAGGAGCTAGAATTTCTTATTCACTTCTATGAACCAAGGAATACTGTGAGCATGATTGAACTTACAAATGCTCGGCAAGGGAATGAGGAGCCTGTTATTGACTTTATAAATCGCTAGAGGAGCTTAAGCCTCAATTGTAAATACGGTCTTAGAGAAACATCTGGCATTGTAATGTGCATCCAAGGTATGCATTGGGGCCTTCTCTACATCTTGTGATATATAAATCCTAAAACTTTTGAATATTTGGCCACACGTGGTCATGATATGGAATTTAGTATTTCCACAAGTAGAGACCAAAG